>JAJJWX010005417.1:0-1380702 GCA_023529315.1 Papaver bracteatum | reverse complement strand
GGTTTGGCGTGCATTATTGAGGAGATTCAATTCCTTTGATTTCCCGAATAAGTAACGGTTGTTATAGTGAAAACTGTGAAAGTCATCATTAAAGGTGGACCGATAGAGAGTAATGAGAGCGATTAAACTCCGGGCCATTGGATCAAGATCTAAGATTCCTCCGGGAAGGAGGGGTAAATGCGAGCCGCTAGTTAGAAAATCCAATGTATCCTGGCCGTTGCGTGACACACCAAACCTCTTGTTGTATAAGCATAGATTTTGATGGTTTACAAAGTGAGTACAATTTGTTATTATCTTAGAAAGATCTTAAATTATTTATACATAGTGAGGAAAAAAAACAACATGCGACATTAAATGAGAGAAATAACTCCCAAATAAATGCTCATTAAAAAATTAATTCATTGTCTTAGGTAAAATCAATATGTGAATTAATCGCTTTTTATATTCCTAAAATGTAGATTGAAAATATACATGCCAATTATACATTAATACGAGCACCACAGTCGGTATTCATTTTTGAAAACAATTGGCGGTTCAAAAAATTAATGTAGATATAACACTTTTTAAGGATATGAAAAAAGAGTTCCAAGCTCAGTTGAACTTTTTGAGAGAAATAACTCCCAAATAAATGCTCATTAAAAAATTAATTCATTGCCTTAGGTAAAATCAATATGTGAATTAATCTGGCTTCTTTATATTCCTAAAATGTAGATTGAAAATCTACATGCCAATTATACATTGATACGAGCACACAACGGTATTCATTTTTGAAAACAATTGGCGGTTCAAAAAATTAATGTAGATATAACACTTTTTTAAGGATATGAAAAAGAGTTCCAAGCTCGATTCAACTTTTGAATTTCGAAAAAAATTACGATTGATTTTTTTTAGCACAAAATGACAATCTATTCACATGGTGACCAACTATATTTGTAATTTGGAATCACAATTTATTTTGTAGAATAAGTTTGGAGTAATCAATTATAACATATTTGAAGATAAATCTATAATTAAATACTCCAAACATATTTGATTACCATAAATAAAATTGGGTGGAGTTCCTTTGTACACGCCTACAATGGATATCTTAACCACCAAAGAAATTACTCTATGTTGCATATATATATATATATATATATATCAATGTACATCAATATATGGACATCATAATCACCATTCAATAAGAAACCGCTCCCAGCGATGTTAATAATATCGATCAAAGCTTCAATTTAGTTTAAGAAAGATTATCATTCCTCCAAATTTCCCACATCAAACTCATGGTATTCTCCCAAGAAAAAATGTATAACCAACAACAAAACAACCCATAGCCCGCGTGCGGTCGCTACTAAAAGACAGGTCATATCCTAGTTTTTATATATAAAAAAAAAGTTAAACAAGTATTTCATAATTCATTCATTAGATAAATAAATCCACGTGAAAGAAAATAAAATATCTAGAAAAAATATGACTAACCGATTAAAAGAAACATAGAACCATCTTAACTAATTGCGGTAAAACTCGAAGACGTCCATATTTTTCATGGTATCCGGCCAATAAATGCCAACTAATGACATCTAACTAGATGATAATTGATTCTCCTTCATTTTTGGCCCCACAAAAATATGATGTGGACAATTGTGGTGGGAGAATTAGGCAAATACAACACTCTCATTAATTGCACCCCACAATGATTTTCAATTTTTTCATGTTATCCATTTACACCGGGTATTTACATCCTGTATTAGGTAAACAACCACCCCACCCCACTTTCTCGCCTTTAGGTTCACTTAAGTGGATGAACAACTACCCGATTTTCTACCCATTTCTTCTTGTCCTATTAGTCCACCACCAATGGAGTGGGGAGATCCTCGGAGAAAGAGAAATCATAAAAAAAGAGAAGAACATGTTGTTTAATGAATCACAAAAACTCTTTCTATCATACTCATTTTTCTCTCTCCTTCTCTTTTATTTTTCTCTTGGTAATTGGAAACCTTATGATGTTATTTTTGTGTTTCCCTTATGAAGGAGAGAATCCATGTGATTGTTTAGTTGTAACAAATTATACAAAGAAAGATTTTAGGCAATGTAACTCACTAATCATGTTACTTCATGTTTGTGTTTACTCTCTCTTTCTATTTGCTTCAAAGTTATTCAACTTAATCTTATTCTTATTCTTCTCAACAGCAGTGATTGATATAAAAACCCTCTTATTTGGGATCGTAATTAGTATATATTGAAATTCGTTATATGCTTGAGAAATTTGCATTATTAAGTATTTTAAATTTGATTGTACTCTGATTTGTACAAGATAGAATAGAGATGATGAGCCAAGGAGTAGAGTAGGATCTAATGCTCATCTTTAGTCACCATCTTGAATCCTTGATCCGTATTTATTGAGGTAATTGTCTCCCCTTTGTGATGTGTTAGTTTGAAACTAAAGTTGATTGAATAGATTAGAATGATTGGGTTTGTTTGGATATTACCTCGGTTTTCATGGGAAAATTTAAATGTTATATGAGGGCATTGAGATTTGATGGTCCAAAAATTATCATACACTTTGCATTACCAAGTAGCTTCTACTAGCTACCTTCTTTGTGCATTTGATACGGGAAGAAAATCCCTGAGAAGAAAACTCAAACTAAATTAAGAATTCTAAAACTCACTCCATTGTGATCTTTGCAAGGCGTACAAGTTAGCAATAGAATATGAAGTTCACCTGAGCTCATATGACCATAATCACAAAAAGTAAACGGATTCTCTTAATGTCTTTGTAAGTTTATCTTCCAGACTAGAATGTTTGATGTGATACATCGTATTTTTTATTGTGCGTATAAGCACCGATTTGACTTTTTTATGTGCGGTTTCCACCAATTCAAAAACAAAAAACAGAGCATTGCGCAGCTTGAAATTATAGTTTCATGATAATTTCAAGTACATGTTTTGAGAATTAAAGGTCTGGATATGAATAACTTGTTGAGATTGCATATATAAGTTGATTCTCCATTTATAGAACACGAACAAAGAAGTGGTGTACTCTTTTTGTTTTAAGTTTCACTACTTCATGTTTGATTCCTTTGTAAGAAAATGTTCCTACAAATGATTCAAAAAATGTTTTAAGTAGTATTTTTCGCTACATTACATTATATGTACATACTGGAAATTTGATGTAACACTTCGATTAGAATTTTTCAATAATAAAATGTAAACACATGGGAAGTTTTAGGCAAATAGACTGAAACAAATTGGTCATTTTGTATGTTTTTCCTGATTAGATCCTGGTGCTGTATTTGATCGGGACATGAAATTTGTGGGTCAATAAATTTTCCACCAGCTATGGATGATTAACCATGTTAAGAGCCTTAACAATAATGTGATACACCCAGTTGGTAGTATGCACTACGGTTTCGCCGACGCAAGAAAATGATAAGAATGGATATGATTGATGTATGCCAATTCATCGCTTCCGTCTAGGCTACATGGAATCTCCACGATCATGAAGATCATGAATGTTAAAATATTTGGATACTCCTTGGGTTGTACAATAAGATTCAGTGCGCTTTTAATATATCAAGTTTAGCTATTATTTTTTCTTCATTAAGGTTTTCTTCCGTGGGAGCATTATAAAAAATAACCCAGCTTCTTGGTATATAGGTACCATGAATGCTCCAATTGATTTGCTCAATATTTATAATAAGATATTTGATAAAATTTCATACTTTCATCATATAAAGACTGCAAGTTCTATATGTTTTGCTGAAAAGATCATTGCACACAAAAAATTAAGTGGGAAACGAGATTTGGTATTATAACTTACTAATACAATTACAATAAGTCTAAAGAAACTCACACCCATTGATGAAGCACATGTTATCAAAGAATAAATGCTCCACTTTGATTTAGCACAGTTTTAAAAGTACAAAACGATATAAAAAGGGAATCACCTAGTGCGTAGAACGGGTTACATTCTAGTTTTATTTTGGTATCCCAACACTAGATATGGAAGTAAGGGTTTTCTTAGGCCAATCACTCATAAATCACTAAAAATCACCCAAAAATCGTTTTGTCATTTGAAGAAAAAAATAATAATAACTCCCATAAAAAATTAGTATTTGAATCCTGCTTCTGTTTCATATGGATAATCCTGGCGTGCGCCTTCTTTTAACCAGGAGGCAAGAAGTTTTGGTAATCAGCGAACTCATATTTGGCTTTAGAAATCTTTAACCTTCCCAGCTACAATCTGAATTATTATTCTTGATCATACATTAAATTATGCTTCAAAAAAAATACATTAAATCGGTTTTCTAAGGGTTATTATCCATCATCAAAATGAATGCGTGACCTAGATATGATTGCTCTTTCCCACCACCGACGTAAGTTCCTGAGTGAAGTGAAACTAATCTCTCTACATAAGTATCGGTATGAATCCTTGCCTTTAAATGATTGCCAATTATTTTGTTCCACCATTTATCTCCCAGATCAATCTCCACGGCTCTAGCTTTTTCCCATATTGGGTCATAAAAAACTAAAGTCGCATACTTATACTTATCATCTAATTTTTGACAATCATTAAGTGTTGTTGCAATAATGGGTTTTGGATTTGATCTCACACAACTGTGTTGAGAGTTACTTCATTGAATTATATATATATATATATGATTACATGAGTATTGTGATAAGGCTATACAACAGCAAACGCAGAAGAATAGGTGCGGCTAATGACTAGGAAGACTAAGAACTAAATAGCTAGAGAATAGATAGACTACATATTATAGTTATTACAGCAAAGAAATAGCAAAAGAATAGGACATCTTGTACACGTGACAATGTGTATGTGAGAAGTTTAATACCCCCCCCCCCCAAGTTGGAGCGGTAGAGCCTGAACGAACGCCCAACTTACTAACTAAACGACCAAACTGCGGAGCTCCCAACGGCTTGGTAAAAGCATCAGCCAATTGATCAGCAGACGGAAGATGTTTTGGTAGAATTAATCCACTTAAGAGCTTTTCACGAACAAAGTAACAATTGATCTCAATGTGTTTAGTACGCTCGTGAAAAACAGATTTTGAGCAATGAATTATGGCTTGATTATCACAGAAACAATGATAGGTAGAGGACATGAAAAATGCATGTGTTTTTTAGGAGATAAACCAACCATTGAAGCTCATAAGTGAGGTTGGATAATGCACGATATTTAGCCTCGGCGGACGAGCGAGCCCACAGAGGTTGTTTCTTAGATTTCAAGAAATGGGACTATTACCTAAGGTAATAAAATATCCAAGTGGTAGAACGTCGAGTCATTGGACAAAGCTTTTTGCCCAATCGAGTCTCTTTAACCATGGAGAGATGAGGAACTGGATGAGGACAATAGTATACCATGTCCAATAGTTCCTTTGAGATGACGAAGACGCCCGATGAGCAAGATCCATGTGAGTAGATCTTGGATGTTGCGAAACCGACTTAGATAGTTTGCGACGAGTAAGTGATGTCGGACGAGTGACAGTGAGATATAACAAGCGACCAATGAGACGACGAAAAAGGACTTGGGTCATTCAACTCTCGCACCGTCGTAGGAAGTAGTTTGAGATGTTTATCCATTGGAAAATCGGATACACTAGCCCTCGTGGGGCCGAGTCTTTCGAAATATCGAGGATATATTTCCGTTGACACAGAAAAATTCCTTTGGATGATCTAGAGACATCAATCCCCAAGAAATACTGGAGATGGCCAAGATATTTAATCGAAAAATGAGAAGCAAGACGTATCTTAAGAGATTTAATGAATTCATCATCCGTTCCAGTGATGATTATGTCATCCACATAAACAAGGACAAAAATTGAGATGGTACCTTGTTGATAAGTGAATTATCACATAATGATTTTGTAAAACCTTCAGATAATAAACCGAAGAAAGTTTGGCAAACCATTGATGAGAAGCCCGTTTAAGACCGTAGAAAGACTTTTGAGTTTAAAAACCTTAAACTCACCTTTGCGTGCTAGACCAGGAGGTACCTTCATATAAATTTGTTCGTCGAGGTCTCCTTGGAGAAACACATTGTTGACTTCTAATTGATGGACAGACTATCCTTTGATGGCAACAATGGCGAGTAAAACACGAACAGTAACTAATTTAGACACATGAGCAAAGGTATCATAGTACTCAATACCTTCTTGTTGAGTATAACCCCTTTGCTACTAGATTTAGGCTTATATCTCTCAATAGAACCATCAACATTGAATTTGATTTTGAAAACCTATTTACATCCAATGGCTATTTTCCCAGGCGGCAAATCAATATATATCCAAGTATTGTTGGCTTCTAAAGCCATTATTTCCTTAGCCATGGAAGCACGCCATTTTGGACATTTATTAGCCTCTCAGTAAAGGATTTTGGTTCTGCATTGAGGATGACAGAAGCAAGAAGCTTGATGAGACGGAGAAAATTTAACAAAAGAAAAATAATTTGTCATCGGATAAATTGAGTTAGAGGTGCTCGTACATGTAGAGCAATGATAATCCTCGCAAATATGGTGGAGGATTGCGAACCTTGTAGGACGAGTATGTTGTGCAGTGGTGCAAACTCCAATAAAGGTATTGATTTAATTAGATTGTGTCAAGACAGGTGAGGATGAAGAATCTGTTGTATGCAGTGTCGACGGTTGTCTTAGTGAAGTAACAACAGAGGGTATGACCGGAGAGTGTTGAGCATCCGTTGATGAATGTGAGAATGAACCTGAGAACCACACGGAATTATAGGTTGGTGTGCAGCGGAAAGATCAGAAGGATGCAGTTGCCCAGAATGATGCGTTGGACAAGAATTAGGATCTTGAGTGAAAGTTCCAAAGTGCAGTTGTATGAAAGGCAAAGGATTAAATATCGTGTCATATAGAATGTATTCGGGATTGTGTATCGATATTGGAAAAGACAACGATGGAGTAGTAGACAAATCATGAAAGGGAAATATAGCTTCATGAAATACCACGTCACGAGATACATAAGTAGTTTTGGATGCAAGGTCATAGAATATATAACCTTTTTGGCCATAAGGATATCCAATGAAAATTCCCCGGTTTGGCACGTTGATCAAACTTGTGAGAGATTCGAGTGTTTCTCGCCAAAGAAAAGACAGCCAAATACACGAAGAGATGAATAACTGGAGGTGTGCGTAAGAGCATCTCATGTGGAGATTTATGAGATAGAACCGAGTTGGCAATTTGTTAATAAGGTAAGTAGTCGCCAAAACGTATTCACCCTTAAACGTATGGGTAGATTGGCTTGAAAAAGTAAGGCTCTTGCCACATTAAGCGAGATGACGATGTTTTCTTTCAACAACACCATTTTGTTGTGGAGTATAGATACAATTGGTTTGGTGTAAAATTCCATTTTCATGAAACCAGGATTGAAGTTCTTTTGATTTGAACTCGAGCCATTATCGGACCTAAAAGTCTGGAGTTGTGGAATGGTTAAGTTATTAATGCCAGAGGAGATGTTGGCAATTTTATGACCAAATTATTTGACAACAAAAGCAAAAATATTTGAGAAACTTTAAAGTTTCGGATTTTACATTCATCAAAAATACCCAAGTACATCTTGAGTAGTCATCTACAATTGTAAGAAAATACTTAGCACCGCTTAAAGAAGGGGTAGAAAAAGGTCCCCAAATGTCGGATGAATTAATTGGAAAGAATGCTTAGACAATGAAACACTTTATTGAATTGAAGTCGAGATTGTTTTTCCCCGGGGCATACATCACATAAGTGCTTAGACGAAGAACGAATGTAAAGAAATTTGCAAGACAAAAAATTGTAACAATCCATATTTGGATGGCCTAGACGACAGTGCCATGTGTCGACTGGCTTATTTGCAAAAAAAAGAAGAAGTTTTGATGGTAGAAAACTAAAATAATATAGG
This sequence comes from Papaver bracteatum, assembly GCA_023529315.1. NCBI lineage: Eukaryota > Viridiplantae > Streptophyta > Magnoliopsida > Ranunculales > Papaveraceae > Papaver > Papaver bracteatum. Next base: position 1,372,795 of record JAJJWX010005417.1, on the reverse strand, counting down.
CCAGCCGATGCGCCTACTCCATCCAATCTCCATTTTCGTGTGAAGGTCCTGGAAGATACAATACTCGTGTGAGAATTGAATACAACAATTAGTTGTTCTTGTAAGTTGACTTACAGAAATCAAGTTGAATTTAAAACTTGGAATGTGAAAAACATTAAGTAATGGAATATTGGGAGATAAGTTTACTGTCCCAATATGAGTCACAGATATTTTTGAGCCATCTGGCAATTGAACCGTGATTGGGTTCATAACTAATGTATAAGAAGAAAAACAAGATAGAGTAGAACATATATGATGAGTTGCGCCACTATCTACAATCCATACAGGAGAAGTACAGTTTAGAGAAGTACCTGCAAAGTTGGCATATGAAGTTGTGCCTGTTTCAGCAGAATCTGGTTCAAGTAAAGAAAATATTCTTGCATATTATGCAGCTGTTATACTCGGAGCAGCAGGGGTGATAGGAACAACAGCAGCAGCAGCGTAAGCAGGAGGTGCAGTATCTCTTGGTCTTGGTGGATCCTTTGGATATCCATTGAGATTCCAGCAGGTAAGTCGCCTATGTTGCAATAATGGGTTTGGGATTTGATCTCACACAACTGTGTTGAGAGTTACTTCATTGAATTATATATACACGATTACATGAGTATTGTGATAAGGTTATACAACAGCAAACGCAGAAGAATAGGTGCGGCTAATGACTAAGAAGACTAAAAACTAAATAGCTAGAGAATAAATAGACTACAGATTACAGTTGTTACAGCAAAGAAATAGCAAAAGAATAGGACAGCTTGTATACGTGACAATGTGTACGTGAGAAGTTTAATAAGTGTGGCTTTTCAATTTTGACAATCATTTTCTCAAATAGCTAAAAGGGAACCAATCGCCATTTCAAGATTCACATACTTGGTCATGAAGCAATTACGAGCATGATGAAATGTGCCCTTAATGTCGCAGTTTGACACCAAATTTATGTCCTTGGCGGGATGAACGCCGTATGGTGAGTCAATATTATCCAAAATATATGGTGCGCATGGTGAATCTGCTCACCCTCGTCGTCAAGGCTAGATTCGATCATCTGCACTCAGAGATAGACGTATGTGGTATGTACCAAAATTTTATTGCAGGATCCCACAAAGCCAAAGCTATTGATACATAAAAAATGTCACTCAACTGGTGCCCAGTGTTTTCTTTATAAACAAGACAATCCTTTTTTGGTCATCAGTGAAGCAATTAGAGAATGATTAAACTTGCGCCCTGATGTCGACACCAAATCTATGTCCTTTACAGTATGATATGAACGCCTTACCGTACTTGTTGAACCAGTTGTATTACAAAATATATGGTGCGCAATGCTAATGGTGCATCTCAAGCTGACCTATAGCTCTATCAATGCACATGTACCAAATGTTTATTGCAGGAGCCCAGAGACAAAATTATTGATGCATAAAGTAGCTATGCAAATGCAACTTTATCATAAAAAGAAAAGAAAGAGGAGAGCCATGAAATGTCACCCAACTGGTGCCCAATCTTCTCTTTATAATCAAGTCATTAAAATTACAGAACTATTAAGGGCTATACTCATAGGAGACATTCCATTATATTAATGGAGCATATGATAATTAAAAGTACCTGATCATATTGTAATTGATGACATTAGAATTTAAAACAAAAAAGATGATTTTTATAGCAGCTACGAACATGAGAAGGGTGCAGAATTACAAACCAGACTGACTGACAGATATATAATGAAAAAGTTGTTTGTGTTTTGCAGGGTAGCAGGCCAGGTCTGCATCAAGTGTTAAGCGATATGCAAGAGTCCAACTCCTCAAACGAGTTTTATGTATAAGACATGGCCTTCCTTTCCTCGTTACATTCTTAATGATTACAGCTCTTGTGTTCTTTTAAATAGTCAGATAATGCCCCATCTAGATCTGATTTTTCTTGCCCACTACCGACGCAAGTCCCTGAGTGAAGCGATACTAAGCTTTCCACGTAAGTCTCTGTATGAAACCGGGCATAATTTCCGATAAGATCAGTTGCTGCATTCCAGTTTCTGTCATACATCCCCAAATCAATCTCCGCAAATCTAGCTCTTTCGGATATGGGGTCATATATAACTAAAGGTGCGACCTGATACTCATCCAATTGAATTTCTAATAAGATCTCACCATTTCTAAATGATTGTATCCTCCTTGAGTACCAAAAAGATGGAATAATATCAACTTGTATTCGAGAAATAGCGTAACGTTTGGTCCAAGATTCTCCAACTCCATAATCATTCATCACCCATACTTCAAAACCAACATTAGAATGAGTAAATAGCATTGCTAAAAGCCCTTCCAAAACATCCATCCTTTTACGCTCAATCCTGCTGCCATCATCAAAGTATTCAGGATGTGGTATTTCAATGAATACTTCTTTTGCAATGTTGAAAGAAAGTATTACTTTTGAGAACTCATTATTTGATCTAGTTGGATATGGATTCGCTAACCAGTGCAAAGCTCCATTCACAAACACACCTGGTGGTCCACTCATAATTTTGTAAGGTATATAGTCAATTCTTTTCCATGAATTTGAACTCACTGTATAAACCTCTATTTCAGAAACCATGATTTCTTCATTATAAGGAATTACAATTGATACCAGCTTGTAGTCATTGCTCTCTTGGTCATATCCAAATCCGTACCTTTCACAGCGGCCTTCGATCCAAGGAGAATAATACGTGTTTCTAAATCCCATTGGTCTTATATTTATATAGGGAATTATTTTGTATTCTTTAGTAGCGGGATTCCACAAACCAAGAACCAAATTCCGCGGCTTGATTTTAATGAATACCAGACCGTTACAACAACCAAAGATTTCAACATCTTCATGTTTGAATGGTGAATCAACCATCTGAACAACCTCACGAGAGGCTAATGATGATGGGTCATAACCTAAAGAGAAGATACCACTACGATATTTTCGCGTAAAAAGTATCGTAACGTTGTTCTTTTCTATAGAATAATTAAGCCGCTATCTAATAAAATCAGAATTATGTTTAAGGAACTTGTACCATTTTTTGCATACGCACCTGAATCTCAATATAGATTTTATGGGGAGACGCAACAGGATTTGCACAGCAACTTCTTTTGGGATATGCATCGTCGGTCTCCAATTATTTTTGTTTAAGAAATAAGAACTGTGGAAAGGTCGAGGTTGCTAGGGTTTTTACACCTTTAGGAGTATATGGAAGCTGAAATATTTTGTGAGCGTCTGTTTTGAAGGATCCCGAATTTTCGGTCCCTCTCGATTTTACTTTATTTCTTTCTTTATCTATCTATTTATAGTATTTTTGCAAGGCTGGAGCCTGGAAGTCAAGGTCTAACCGGTTGCTTGCAAGATGACTAGGTTCTTGAGATATTTCTGCGCATAGAAGCTTATCACAAGTCACAAGTCAAGAGCCAAACATCCCAAGCACAAATTTACTATTCAACACTAGTCGAAACTAAACTGCTTGTTGGTTTTGGGCAGCATGAACGACTGATCGGATTTTAAACAATCTCTGTACTACTCAAGTTGCAGCAGTATACCGTGGTTGCATGTTTTGTTGTCAAAAGTCAAATTTTCCTAACAAAGCAGAGATTGCACTGCTCCAATGAAACCGAATCAATTGGCATAACAACCTGCGATTCCTAGACATTATCATAAGACACCTAGGTAGCAAAGATGACATACTATAACAGACTCACCAACATATAATAAGTTCTGGAAATTAAAGAACACACATGAATTTTAAAGAATTAAAGAGTGGCCGACTTTGTTGCTGTTTGAGCCCAATCCAGCTATGCCTTGGATACTGACAAAAGAAGAACAGAGAGAATGGCATACAAAAAAACTATATGCTGAACCAAACCAGAGAAACAATGCAAGGAAAAAATATATGCCTTTTCCAGCTGTTGCAACTTCAAGTAATTCTCTAGGTGCTAAGTCAGCAGCTTTTTAATACAATCTCAGAGGCCTAATACAAGCCAATAGCAAGCAAGATCTTATGGCTATACAGTAGTTCTAAAATTTGAAGAAAAAAACAATGAACTGTTTATCAAACTCAAATTATTCGTGTTGTCAGCAGATTACAACCCTATATAGTAGGATTACTTCTCTTCTCTGTAATATCAGAAATGTAGCGGCGAAGAGTACAAACTCCAAATCTTCTAGTGTATGGTGTATCATTGCGATTTACTGGAAAAAGTGAGTGACAAGGAACTTTAAAGAGCAAAACTATAACCAAAGACATATTACCAAACACGCATAGAAGATAGCAGAACTGAAGTAGTTAAGGTGACCAAATTCAAAGCAAGATGCCAGGAAATTGTTTCAAATTTCTCAATGACTTTTAAGATGGCTCATAGCAAATGCCTGAATTCCAAATAATAATAAAACAACAACTGAATTTAGTGGTGCTTGTTTAGAGTTTCAAGGTCTGTTGACAATCAATCTGGAGCAACATCAAAATGCATGTACCAAATAAAGCATCATATACTCAACAAGTCAATGACAGCAGATTGAAAAACCTTCAAACAATTATCATTCACACCTAGTGCATTCCTTTGCCGGAGTCACCAACAGAAAAAGTAACAAAGAGTTTAAACAAATATCTAGATGATCCAGCACACACTGCTACATCCTGTCAAAATCAAAATCAATGTAAGTAATCCGACTTCAAAATCATTCTAATCAGCTGTAGAATGATGACATCTATGTAAAAATTAACTTACTAGTACCAGAAACAAAAATATCAGTTGAGGATCAGATACGAAGTGAATTATCTCAAAATGTACTAAATAGTGACCACAAATGGTATATTTACAAAAATTCTCTGGTACAAATAAGAAGCAAATGAATGTAAACATTGTATATTCAAAGAACAAAATCCAGGTTAGGGTCCTGTGTCTTACATAAGTTTTTTCAATTTTTTATTAGGTTTACCCCCTTAGATTTGGGATACTTAGTTCCACGAGGCAGTCTTCGTCTATGAATATTCTCCAACTAATGCATTTTCTTGACAGTACCTTTGCTTTTACCGGTCACTGTTCTTTCTAACCGTCTTTTCTCAGCTGTTGACGTTCTAGATTTCTTCGAGCTCCAAAAGTGACTAAAAAAACCTCCAGTAAGCTTTTTATAATTCCCTTGTTTGTTCTTAACCGGTGTTCTTCTCTTATTCTTTGTCACTTTTTGCTTTTGCTTTAGCGGTGGAGTACAACATTATTTTCAGGATTCCCGGTACTGTTGGAGCGATGATGAGCGCGGGCATTTAGATCATCCCTGAACGTTGAAACATCAGTATTATCACGGGGGTGATGGTGGAACATGTTTCCAATCTTGAGTACTTTTTACTTTTTTCCGAAATTGTAATCAATTATGACGTCATTATGGAGTACTTTTTTATTTAAAAAACATTAATCAAACCAGAATATTTCATAGGTCATTTGAATTAAAAAACAAAAAAGATTGACAGACCGTCAAGAAAAACTACTTCAAAAGAATCTCATAAAAGTCGGGCCCGTACTGTCGTCCGCAGGCTCACCGGGAACAAGCCAAAAAAAATTGTGAAACATGGTTTTTGTATGGTATGCTCACACGGTCTGTCTAGAACCACACATTAAAAAAGGCATGTGAAGGTAAAAAAATTGAGAAAAAGTATTACTAACAATATATGTTATGATAAAACAGCCATTACGCCTTCCTTTCCTCGTCTGCAATCATTTCTTGGTCACACACTAAAACAGTTGCCAGAGTGTGAGTGTTATTCTCCATCATAAAAGACAGACAATGCTTCATCCAGGTCTGATTGTTCTTGCCCGCCACCGACGTAAGTACCGGAGTGAAGTGAAACTAAGCTTTCCACGTAAGTCTCTGTATGAAACCTTGATTTTAGAAGATCAGTTGGGGTCCTCCATCTGTCACACATGCTTAAATCAACCTCAGGAGCTCTAGCTCTTTCACATTTTGGGTCATAAAAAACTGAAGTTCCATACTTGTACCAGTCATCTAATTGAATCTCTAATAAAATATCCCTGTTTTTTAATGATTGTATGCGCCTCAAGTACCGAAAGGATGGAATAGTGTCAAGTTTCAATCGAGAAATAGTGTAGCGTTTAGCCCAAGATTCTTTCACTCCATAATCATTCATCACCCACACCTCAAAACCAACACTAGAATGGCTACAAAGCATTGCTAAAAGCCCTTCCAAAACATCTATCCGTCTATGTTCAAACTTGTTGTTATCATCAAAACATTCTAGATATGGTATTTCAGTGAAAGAAAGTAAAACTTGTGAGAATTTGGTGTTTGATCTAACTAGACAAGGATTTGCTAACCAATGCAAAGCTCCGTTCACAAACACACCTGATGGTCCACCCATAATTTTGTAAGGCATGTAGTCGATTATTTTCCACGAATCTGAACTCATTGTGTAAATGTCTACTTGAGCAACCATGATTTCATCATTAAAAGGACTTACGATTTGTACCAACTTGTAGTCATTGCTCTTTCGGTCATACCCAAACCCATACCTATATGTGCGGCCACGGATTTTAGGGGAATAAGACTCGTTTGTAAAGCCAATTGGTAGCATATAGAAATGATGGGGAATTATTTTATATTCTTTAGTAGTCGGATTCCATAAACCCATAACTAACTCTGGATCGATTTTGATGAACAACACACCATTACAAGAACCAAAGATTTCAATGTGTGTATAATCGAATGGTTTGTCTACCCTATAAACAACCTCATGAGATACTGACGATGATGGCTGGTCATAATCTATAGAGAAGATGCTGTACTCATCTTTTATTGTAAAAAGTAAAGTAAAAATTTTCTTCTCAATATAATGATTAAGTCGCTTGCTAACAAAACCAGTATTATGTTTAAGGAACTTGCACCATTTTTTGCATACGCACCTGAATCTTAATATGGATTTTACGGGTAGACGTATCAGAATTTCCACAGCAACTTCATGTGGGATGTGCATCGTCGGTCTCCGGCCGTTGCCAATTTATTTCTGTTTCAGAAGTTCTAGTAAATATAAAAGTTGTTTGATTATAAAAGGGTCGAGGAGGCTGTTAGGGTTTTATATGTTTAAGGTTTGGTTTATATTTGGAAGCTGACATATGGAAGGACATCACAAATATTGGGCAAAAATTCTTTAGACGCGTTTAGACGTGTCAGCCAAATGTTGCTAATTGTGTCCAATGGCATGAGTCGCATGACTGACACAGGACACGACGCTAATATTGTTTGTTGACAAGGGAGTGGGGAATCAGTTCAAGAACTTTTTCAAGGTGATTAAGCATTGTCTGCATTTCAACACATAATTACATAAAATCTAATCTACAAATAAGATTCAATAGGATCTACGTGCTCATTACAGAATGCAGATTATGTTTGCACAATGTAGCTCTCCAGTGAACATTTTAGAAGTTCAGATCGGCTTCAAAATTATGTTCTATAAATCAAAAAAAGAAAAAAGTAAATTTCTAGAATGTGCATTAAAGCAGTTTTCCCAATGTTATTATCCATCAGACCAATAGATAGTCAATGCTTCATTTAAATCTGATTCTTCTTGCCCACCACCAACATAAGTACCTGAGTGAAGCGAGACTAAGCTCTCCACATAAGTCTATGTATAAAAGCTTGATGTTGAATCTCCAATTGTTGACTCAACCATTCTTCACCAATTCCACCAATCACTCCTCCAATTACACCACCAATCACTCCACCAATTACTCCATCAATCACCCAATTATTTTGTAATTACTTTACTTTGATTTTCTATAAATACCTCCTAGTTTTGGAGATGAATACACAACAATTAAGTTTGAGTTGAACCTTAAGTTTAACATGGTATCAGAGCTCCATGGTGAGTTGAGTGCTTCTTAGTAATAGTGAGTGCTTCGTTACTTCGATTAATCCTTCTTCCGATGGCTTAAGGTTCTTGTCTTTCTTTATACACTTATTGAAACAAGTAAGTTGTACTACCGATTTTATGATAAACTTGTTATGATGAGTTTATGATTGTATTTTTTAAATCCTACTTAATCTTGTTAATCCATTTATCTTAGACTAAGTAAGTTGTCTTTTGTTTTTTTGTTTCTTACAAATTGATTTATCATCTTTGATCAAAATCTTGTTTTTATCTTAGCTAATTGAGTTTGTTTTCTGATAAGCAAACCCCTGTTTAGTTTGTTTTCATATATTTGGTTGATTTGTCAAGAGAGAAAACTTGATTTGAATTTGAACTCTTACCGTTTTTACCCTTATAGGACTTATTCATCCTATTCGATTACTCATATAATTTTTAGCTGATAGGTAGTATCTAGCCGGTTTAATTTTCGCCCCCCATAAACAGTTGTGTACACAATCAGTTTCATTTGTGCATTTTAGTCTTTTTAAAAAAAAAAAAAAACGTTTGCGAAGTTTTCGCAAGCTTCTCGCGACCTGTATTCATACCTTCATATAATTTCTTCTTCAATCTTGATAATGTCTTCCATTAGACATTGTGCTCATTAATGGAAGCAATTCAAATTTCGTGGAGAAATGTTTCAAGAAAATTGGGTATCCCGATTGGTGGGACACCTACAAAACTCAAATAAAGATTAATCAAAAAGGAGCAGACAAAAGTACTTATGTGGTGACGACAACAAATGATACTTCATCTGTTATTGATTCTCATTCTTTGGTGAACCCGAATCTCTTCAAAAAATCAAGTAAGGTTAACGTCTCTTTACTTGCTACTGATTCTGGAAAATATCATGGATAGATTCTCGATTGTGGTGCTACGGGTCATATGACGTTCGATGCCTCTATTTTGAAAGATCCGTGCCTACCTGCATATACAGCTATATCCAATGCCAATGGTGTACCGTATCCGATTCTACGGAGCTGGGAGAGTTGATTTAACACCTTCCTTGTCCTTAGAACACACATTATTGGTTCCTTCTCTTTCAAATAATCTCTTGTCTGCAGCACAAGTAACCGCACGGTTAAATTGTTTAGTATTAATCTATCCCACTTTCTGTCTTCTTCAGGATCTCAACTTAGAGATAATTGGACGAGGTACTAAGAGAGATGGTTTATATTACATCGACGATGTTTGTGAAGGGAGATCTCTTTCAGTTAATAGGTCTTCTTGTGCATCTAAAAAATAGATATTATTGTGGCACCGCAGGTTAGGACATGCTTCTTTTGGATATTTGGAGCACTTGTTTCCTGATTTGTTTAAGTCTTGCAAACTATCGAACTTTAAATGTGATACTTGCATTCACTACACCAAATTTAAGGTTTAGCAACGGTAACTGGCAGTTGCAAAACGGGGTCGCAACAGTTTATCTCTGTTACGAAAGTCGATGTTGCAGTTTTTTGCAACGGCTTCATTGCCGTTGCAATTTTTTTGTCGCAACAGTTTATAACTGTTGCGACGTCATAATATCGCAACAGTTTCAAAATGTTGCGACCTAGCTTGTCGCAACATTTTGAAACTGTTGCAACTCATGAAACTGTATGATACGTAGTTCCGGTATAAAATTAGCAATGTTATCCGATCCGGCTATGGTAGTTCCGGTATAAAATTAGCAACACCTTTTGACCGTTGCGAAATATTTGTAACGTCAAAAAAATAATTCCAGGTCAATTTTGACCTGGTTAAAACTAGGGTACCTACTTTCTAAAACAGAGTTCAGCTGCAAGCTTTTCAGCAAAACATTCACAACATACAAGAATTCTCTACAACACACCATTGTTCTCCATTTCTACACCACAACATTTGTATACCAAAACATACAAGTATAAATTTCCACACTACACTCACAATTCTTCGACAAGTAAATTATCATGTGCAGTTTATAAAGAATGTGAAAGGATATATCGCTAACTAAACATAGTCATTTCCAAAGTTGTTTTATTCTCATTTCCTAGGATATACTTGAAGGTTTTGTCTAAGATATACAAAACTGAAAAATGCAACAGTGATTGGAGAGTACTTACTACGAGAAGTATTAACAAAGTTTCTTCTCATATTCTACATCCTCAAATTTATCTAGAAGACCTAACTCAGAATTTGTGATACCCAAGAGAACCTGCACAAAGAATATCCATTCATGAGATACCATCCATGACACATCCAAAGATTACGAAGAAAAACAAATTCAAAATCCATTGAAGTACAAAAGAATGACAATTCAACTAATCGCCGAGAAGAAAACCAAGCCGAGAACATTTTTAACAGATGTGAAACATTAACTGCAAGGAAAATAGAGAACTCGGATATGACAAGGAAAGAAACCCAGTTTCTTCAGTTTGAACATAGAGTTGTGTTTAATGACTCTTAAAAAAGGAATTCAAAAGCGTAAAAGGAATTATACCTGCACAAGTTGATGCCGATCCTACTGCAGTTCACTTCTCACTCAAAAAAATGAACATTAAGCATATACCTCGCAAGTAGACAAAACTAAAGGTCGACTCCATAAACAAGATATACTTGAAGGTTTTTTGTTTAAGACATAAGAAACTGAAAAATGAAATAATGATTAGAGAGAACTTACTATCGTAGAAACATTAACACTACGCTTCTCATATTCTACATCCTCAACTATATCCACAAATCCTATCTCAGAATCTGCGATACCCAAGAGAACGTGCACAATGAATATCCATTCATGAGATACAGTCCATGACACATCCAAAGCATTACAAATAAAAAAACAATTCAAACTCCACTAAAATAGAAAAGAATGACAATTCTTTTCTAAGGAGAAAACCAAACGATGAGAACATGTTTAACGATTCGAAACTTCAATTGCAGTTCACGTCTCCATTTACATAAAGTTGTGTTTAATGACTCCTTTTAAAAGCGTAAAGAAGAATTATACCTGCAAGGCTGATGCTGATCCTAGTGCAGTTCACTTCTCACTCAAAGAAAATGAACATTAAGCATAATACCTCGCAAGTAGATATAAACCGAAGGTCGATTCCATAAACGCGAACTTAATTATATATGTGCAAGAAAGTAGAGTACTTACCAGGGATTTACATCTCCCATGTGGCTACTACTGCTTCATCAGACTTTAAATGAAGCTACCTGCACAATCACATATAACAGAAAGACCACCCACATATATACATATAGGCTAAATAGAAACAAGGCAATGAAAAGGAAAAGTAGATTCATAACCGGTTTTTGTTCACATACATATACCAAAAAGATCAGTTGTTTCTAGATTAAGTTAAATACTTCTTATGCGCAACTGCATATAAGTCTTTCCTTAAGGAGAATAGGATAAGACCTTTCCTTATGCACAAATGCATAAGAGTATGCATATTAAAGTGTGAACAAAAGCAAAAAAAATATTGAAGCCATGTGTTAGACATATATATAAGTGATGCAAGATGGCTGATATATCAATGAAGAACTTCATAGTATATCTCCAAAAAGTAGTGAAGTCGTCTTAATTGTATGCGATGGACTTCTTGGGATGAACCACGAATCCTCCGATTCCAACATCTTTAAAGGTCTCCACAAACTGGTTAGCTTTTACGGTGCGTTCATCTGGCAGGAGAATGTCATCGATCAACACCTTCAAATGAGTAGCAGGTACAGCTGAGCCGTGAGCCATAAGTCCTTGCACACCAAGACAAACTTTACCAGTTGCAATTACATCATCATCCATGTTCAACAATGAACACCGCTGCATACCGCACTCGATAGAGCTGGTGATAGGGCATCACCAGGTGAACTTGTTTGAGCCGGTGGCGAGACGTCAAGACCAGGTGAACTTATGTGAGCTGCTGAACTCGATTGAGGTGAACCAACATGATCTTGTGAAGAGTTATGACCATGTGAATTGCCACACATGTTCGATGCAAAGAACTGATGATGACATTGTATCTTGATATCCTTCACTGCATGGCATAATGTTCCAAGTCCTTCAATAAGAACTCCTATCTTGCCACTTAAGTCTTCCACCTTATTAGTAAGAGCTCCATCTTTAGACTTTAGTTCAGCCACCTTAGCACGAGCAGAAGCAGAGAGATCAACTTGTGTACGAGAAACAGGACCTACAGCACGCACCCGTTCTCTTGAATCCTTCCCAAACAATGAAGTCACCGCACAAGTTTCTTCTACAGAGTACCGCTTCCAGTTTTTCCTTGATGTCTTCTAGCACCTTAGTAAGTTGTTCCTGTAGTGTTGAGCATCACAATCACTTTCTTATAATACTGATCACTAGCTAGTATAATACAGTTAAATAAGACTACATATAACTGAAAAATAATTTGACTCACATAGTATGGTTAACGCACTAGGTAAAATCACCCCACCCTCCCGTGAATGAGCTTTAATCCACACATCGAGGTACTGATTTACGCTTCAGGTTCGCGGCCATCTAGATTCAAAAACACAATGAGTATGAATTAATCATTGTCCACAACAATTTGAGGTAAGTTGTATCATTGAAATGAATACCTACCAGTTCAGCTCTAACCAAACAATGTGGCTTACGACCAGAGGTATGAGAGTAATCATATTGTTCTCTTTTCCTCTTATTAATAGCTCTTTTACTTTGGACCGCAGCATCATTCTCATTTTCACAGAATGTTATCCAATCCTCTGACTTTACATTTGGAGGAATATTATCAATCCTTTCTTGATGAGTATTCCAAATATCATAATGGTCTAGACGCAACTCGCACTTGAATCTCCTCCATGGATCAGACATCCCCTTCACCATAATGGTCTTGGAAGTCTCAGGTAAATCAAATGCCATCTGAAAATACAGAGCTAATCAGTGGCATCCTAAATGTGTATCTCCCTTAACTGAAGTTAACTATAGAATGAGCAGAAATCATGTCATGAGGTAGATTTTGTACCTTAAGTTCATTCCAAACATCGTCCTTGTACTTGTCGGGTACTTTCCTCCAGGTTTTGTATGAAATAGGCACATGGGTACGAACCAGGGCACCCTTCCTGTGGCCGAGTTTTGTTGCGTTGGCAGAAATAGGTAGTCCATATTCATCGACCTCCACTGCTGTTGCCATAATAACCTGTAAAATACCAAATGTCAAAGCTTAAGATTGCGTAGGTGAAAACAGAGCTAAAACAAAGCATCAATAGAACAAAACCATCCACATAACAGATAACAGAAGTGACTTCTCATAAAAAGATAGCGCAAGTGATCAAACCAAACAATTCATAAAAACTGAAGTGATTTCTAATTTAAACTACAAAGTCAACACAAATAATATTTTCTAAACTCTCATTGTCAGTAAAAACTGACTGATAAACTGTAGGAAATTCAAGCTTATCTACTGCGGACGTTAATTTATGAGGTGAATGCAACACCACAGACCATCCCTCGGGTGAAAGATCCGTTGAGTAGAACACTTGGGATGCTTCAGATGCGAGGATAAACGGCTCATCAACCAATCTATTGATACTTTTCATCTTGGACAAGTTAACCTTTATCACACTTGAGGTTGCATCAACTTGGCACCCATTACTTTTATCTTCAACTCTGACCCAATCACAATAGAAAACCGTTTCTTCAAATTCCAAATAATTCAAATTGATAATCTGTTTAATGACTCCATAATAGGTAATTTCAGCTTCAAGGTAATTTGTGTCCGTCGACTTAGCTCTATGTCTTGTAATAGCTTTCATTGAGACACCACTTTGTTTTGTGATACACGCTTGATCACAATCTTGTGGGGAGAAAGTAAAGCCATTGACTTGGTATTTTGTATAAGATTGTGCCTTGAATCGAGGTCCTTGCGTGAGTCGCCAAAGAACTGAATCAGTTTCATTGGCTTCTAACAACTGCAAAAGATGATGTTCAAGTTAGTTGCATAACCAGAATTGAGAATTCAAGCAGTAACTGAAACATTTATCATAATTTAGAATATTTACCAACGTAAATGATTCTTGTTAACCTTTATTATAATTTTTCTAAGAACTGAATCAGTTTCATCACCAATTATCATATTTCTAACAACTGAGTCAGATTCATCAGCTATACTTATAAGTACACAATAAGTTTAGATATGAGGAAAGACACTGCTTTATTACCTCGTCGCGTAACCATAAATGGAAAGTCTTTAGGGTCTGGTTGGACAAATGATTTCCCTGACCATGAGACCTAACATAGGAATCATACTTCCTACGATCAAATAACAATTCAGGCAGCATTAGATCAATAACCCAAATATCAACAACTACTCACAGATATGAAACTAATTTCTTCTTTTAATTACCTTTGCCAGTCATCAATGCCAACATATTTAGAAAGTATCCATGTGCGAGCTTGTTCAAACTGCACTTGATTTAAAGTGATGTCCTTGCATTACTTAAAGGCATCTCATCAAGAAACTCGCCAAAGATCATCCGTAAATGCCTGTCGAGTATGTTTATGAGTACCATCACCATCCTCTCGATATGTCCTCCATAGAGTATAAGCTAGCTTCTCGCAAAGACATAGCCTCTTGCAATGCACCCGTCAATGTACCTTCTATTGCGCACCAATCCTTTGAAACCTTTCATTAACCTCGCAAAAATCAGTCACAAAAGTTAACTAGTTCAGTAACGCCAATTTCTCAAATTATAAATCAAAAGACAAAGTAAGTTAAACAAAGTAAGTTGCGGCAATTACCTCTCAAAGGGGTACATCCACCTAAATCTGACCGGACCGCAGATTAAAGCTTCATCCGCTAGATGCACCATCAAGTGAATGCTAATAACGAAAAAAGACAGAGGAAAATGCTTTTCCAGTACATACATTGCTTCCACCACACTTGCTTTGGCTTTTAGAAGATGTTCTCTATTAATGACCTTCGCGCACAAAACTTTGAAAATATGCTTATCCGATGAAGTGCAACTCAGATCTTTTGGCAAGAAGTCGCGACATGAACGAGCAACGGAAACAAATGTTGCATTAGAACATGATAATCATGAGACTTCAGATTCCCTTATCTCCGGAGGGTTGATGCTGACATTGTTGCGAAGATTGGAAGAGAAATTCGACTCGACCTTTAAGTTCTTCAAAATGGTACAAAAAGCAACTTTCTCTTTTTTTCGTCATCGCAAAACTTCCATCTGCCATTGATGTTTTACCAGTCACTTCATCTGTGTGCATCCATAACTTCTTTTTAATCCCCATAGCTTCCAAATCTTTACGCGCATTCGCACCATCTTTGGACTTACTATTCCCCATTACAGTATTTATTATATGCTCCGTGATATTCTTCTCCGTGTGCATAACATCTGTGCAATGCCGGACAGAATTCGAACCCCAATTTGGAAAATCATATAAGATGGACCTTCTTGAAAACAGATTGTTGTCACCGCCTCTTCTTCTTCATCAAGCACCATGTTCATTGTCCCGTTCAGATCCTCTTTTACGTTTCTTTGCTGGTTGTTTTCCTTTCCTTGTTTGCATTTAATATTACGTACCATCTGTTCAACCCGCAACCCCGTTAATGGCCATGGAGCTGTTCGCGTTCTACCCCTCTCCGCGAAATTCAATCTATCATCTCTATACTTGTGTTTTGTCAGGCAGCCATCTACGGTGACCCATGTAACAGATCTTCTTACTGTATGGAAGCCACTCAGCAACTGTCGCTTCTCCACAAGTCGGACACGCATAATACCCATGAGTAACGCATCCAGATAATCCATATTGCGTCTTGATGTTATTCAGTTTTATAGCAGCGTAAAGAGCTGTTTTTCCTTTAGGACATGAATGGTACAAAGGTTCTCTTGCACGCTGATGTAGATATCTGTCTTCTCTTACTCCCGCCGGTTCCAAGATTCCCATCTACACCTCCACCAACATTCTTATCTACACCTCCACCAACATTCTCATCTACACCATCTGTTGTTGGATTAACTGAAGGGCCGACAATGTGGTCAACTAAAGGATCGACTACAGGTTCAATATCATCAGCAATATCTCCCATATTGGCATCTACACCATCTGTTGAAGTATTACCCCTGTGTACTTGATGCGCTTTTACTTCAGAACTTTCACCATGGAAACGCCACAATGTATACGAAGAATCAATCCCATACTTGAGCAAATGGAACGAAATTTCACCAAGTGGTACTGAACCTTTACCATTGACACATCGTTTACAAGGACATGAAAAAAACATACTCCCACCACCATTATTCTTAACAAACTCTATGAATGACTTTACACCTTCTATGTATTCTGGAGACTTACGATCACTATCCATCCACATCTTGTTGATATCAACTGACATATTCCCCTTCAAAATATAGACTTAAACGATTAAACAATAAACAATTAGCCCTAGTGGTTACAGTGGTTGCGAAGCCCTGTCATATGGAGACAAATTTCTCTTCTTATAGAAAAGAGAATAAGCTACAACTAGCCCATGTAAAACCACCAAGACTAAGACTACAAAAACACCATACAACTACACAGTAAAATCACCAAATACCTAGGACTGTAAAACCACCATAGAACTGAACTAAAGATGTAAAAAAGTGAACAAAGAGGGAGAGGGAGAGGTTCTTTAAGTTTTTAAATTTACTTACAGTTTTATCTTGATTTTTTCAGTTCCTATGTTATTCTTTATATTGAAACTAATACAAAAACCAAAATAAACAAACACCCAATGACCCAAATCTAAACCATTTTAACATGAAACAATCAAATCAATAATATTCACCAACTATCTATGAGTTGTCACTATTATCAGTTCTAAACAATGGATGTGGATTGTTTAACACACTATCATCATCGCATCTCTAAACATACACATTCGAGCTAACCTATTTAAGACAAACTTTGGATAAAGATTATGATAGCATAAGAGTTACATAAACATTTAGATTTATTAATATAATTCTAAGAACTAATACATATACTTATGATATCCCTAGTTATATCATACTAGAATTCAATTATAAAAAAAAAAAAAAAAAACAGTTAACTTGGTCATACAATTACTTACAATTACCAACTTACATACAATTACTTAACATAAAAGCTACAGAAATAGGCAAATGAACAAAACCAGGAAAGATACAGACGAATCAGAAAATTAAGGCCATAATTAGATGAGTAAGAAGAGATCATAGAAGCAAGGGATGGAAAGGCTTAAAAGTGAGAACATATGGTTGAAATCCCCTGGAAATATAAGTTATAGAGAGCGAGAGAGTAACTAACAACCCTGTTAGAATACAGTAAATAATAGTTTTCCACATCAAACACATATATTATCCTGGATTTTATATACTAAAACAATATAACAAAGGAACCTGTAGGATGCTATTATAGTCACTAAATTTCGAAAAACAAGGTAGCATACAAAATTAGGTCTTGTCAGACTATTAGGCTAATTGGTAATCACATAGACGTGAATCTATACAGGGAGAATATGTTCTGGGATCAAGTTAAGAGGTATCGAATGCAGAGGGGCAGCAGGTTGTTCAAGCTAAGAGATATAGTATGTAAATGAAGCTACAAAATAGATTTAGGATATCTAGTTAGAGAAGAGGTTGAAGAAAGAATCAGATATAGTTATAGCATGAGGAATTAAAGATAGAAAGGGCACGCAGTCACAGTAATGAAAATGCAAATGTGAATGAAAGAGTAAAAGATGAAATTGTACTCGGCCACAACAAGTTATCACTAGTAGAGACGATTAGTACTAATATATATCGATATACATTCAAGGTAGATGTTTATATATGCTTCGATATTGAGTACTTTAGCATATAAGAAACAACAAAAAAACAAAATATGCCTAGTAGTGAAAAGTACCAATATTAACTAAACTAGGTGCAAATTTATATAGACAGGGACGACAAAACACATATATAAGAGCAAAGAAGAAAAAGGTGGAGTAACCACCAGCTCAAACATCTACACACTAGATATATTAGGTAATACTAAAGCAAATCCTAACTTATAATAAAACAGATGATAAGGGGTTAAAAAAGCCAAGAAAAAAATCAAATCAAAATTGAAAATAAACAAATACATAAATCTATCAAAATTGAAAATAAACAAATACCTAAATATAACAAATACCCAAAATGAAAGTAGCTTAACATAAAACCAACATTCAACATCTGATTTCATCTATCAAATACCCAAATCAAACACCCAAATTCATACAAAGCAATTATCAAACACCCAAATTTCATCTGACCTAAATTTCAACTTTAAAGAAGAAACGAAAATAAACAAAAAGAAGAAACTTTATACCTAAGATTACCACGATTAGCTGCTGATGATTAGTTCTTCCAACTGCAATAGTACAACTAAGATAAGTTAGACCTAACAATCGAAAAGTAAAACTAAAAAAAAAAAAAAATCAATCTAACACAGAAGTACGGTGAGAGAGGGTTACACAAATGAGTAGGTGATAAACCGATAGCGAAATAAAGTTTCTTCTTCACTCAATTTTTGGATCTGGTTTAAGTACGTGGAGAGAGTAAAGAGAGAGGGACATAAAGAGATAGAAAATGAGTGGAGGAGAAGTGGTCGACAGGAAAAAGAGGGGGAAGTAAAGAGAAATCCCGCCAAATGTATTAGGGTGTAAAACATCATGCACACTAGCTTTTCACACAATGGTGAAATCGTGTTTAAAGTGTAGCCAGCTACACGGGTTTTTAGCACGCGTACAACAGATTTTGAAGGCGAATCGCAACGAGAATCAAACTGTTTGAGAGTTTAGTCACTGTTTAAAACAGTTGCGAAATTTTAGCAACTAGAATTCGCAACTGAAATTTCGCAACAGCTCATAAGCTGTTGCAAACCTGAGTTGCTAATCCCAATATATGGTGTAGTGATTCTTGCGAAGAGTCATCATACTACTTACCCGGATAGTTTCAGTAGAAGATATGTCCCATTCGATTTGGTTCATTCTGATGTCCGGGGACCTTCTCGTATTACCAGTACTTCTGGATTTCGGTGGTTTGTTATCTTCATCGATGATTGTACTCGTATGACTTGGCTATATTTAATAAAAAATAAAAGTGATGTGGCTGATCGTTTTCGGCATTTCATAAATTGATTCAGACACAATTTCCGCTAACTTAAAGGTCCTTCGTTATGATAATGGTGGTGAGTATGTTAATGAAGTATTACAAGGATACTTTAGAGAACATGGAATTATTCATGAAACTAGTTTTCCGTCTACGCCACAGCAAAATGGTGTGGCAGAAAGGAAAAATCGTCAGTTACTTGAAATTACGAGGGCATGCTTGATTGGGTCAAATATGAAGCCAAAATTCTGGGAAGAAGCCATTACTAATACAGTATATCTTCTCAATCGATTACCAACAAGTGTTTTAAAATTTCAGACACCTTTGGACAAATTGGCTTCATTTGTAACAATACCTTCTCATCTTAAGCTTCCTCCACGAGTATTCGGTTGTGTTGTTTTTTTACATCTGCAGAAACATCTACGTACAAAGCTAGATCCTTGTGCTATTAAATGTGTTTTTGTTGGTTATCATCCATTTCAGAAGGTTACTGAGTGTTATCATCCTCAAAGTCATAAATTTTATGTTACTATGGATGTCACCTTTTCTGAGCACGAAATGTTTTACTCGTCCTATGTATCTCATTCTCCTCTTCAGGAGAGAGTGTTATTGAATAGTTGAATTGGATGGATTTGTTTCCTACTAATAGTGAAATAAATATGACAGCAAATGAAATAAGCTTGAGTACACATCCAACTGCCAGTAATTCAAGAATTGATGATATACAAGTCATGGAGCCGGTTCAAGAGTCATATATTCATGTTACCGAAGAAATTAACACCCCTGCTATTGAAGCTAAAGCTCCATCTCTCTCTTCATCAACAATACCTACATATAATTATCCTCCAACCGGTGCCGATGTCCCTAAGGTAAGCATAAATTGTTCGATTAATACTAATGATACTTGTGAGCTACCTGACACCGACCGGTACCAGTTGCCACCAAGGAGTAATCGTGGAGTTCCACCAGATCGCTTTTCACCTGAAGCAATAAGGAACGTGAAATACCCTATTACGAATTACGTGTCAACTCATAGATTATCAAAAGAGGGAAAGGCGTTTTTCAGTCAGATGGACGATGTGATTATTCCCAGAAATGTACAAGAAGCATTACGAGATCCAAAATGGGCTGATTCCATGAGAAAGGAGATGGTGGCACTGGAAGAAAATCATACATGGGAAATAGTATTGTTACTGAAGGAAAGAAACCAGTTGGTCGCAGGTGGGTATATTCTATCAAGCATAATCCCGATGGCTCTATTGACAGGTGCAAAGCAAGACTTGTGGCTAAAGGGTTTACCTGGTTTATGGTATTGATTATCAAGAGACCTTTGCTCCTCTAAAATCAATACTATTCGAGTATTGTTGTCTTTGGCAGCAAATTTAGGATGGCCTCTACAACAATATGATGTGAAAAATGCTTTTTTACATGGTGATTTACAAGAAGAAGTCTATATGTCATTACCTCCATGTTATAATGCTCCGAACAATGCTAACATGGTTTGTAAGCTAAAGAAGCACTACACCATTTAAACGGGGTCGCAACGGGACTTCGCTGTTGCTAAACACGGTGTCGCAATTTTTAGCAACGGCATAAGCTTCGTTGCGAATCTTGGTCAGCAACGGACATTCGCAACGCAAGCCGTTGCTTGAATATTTTATTAGCAACAACAAGCTATTGTTGCTAATATTTACATCAATAATACCACTACCCAGAACCATATACTGTTTGTTCTGGTTCTACTGTATTGGTTTTGGTTCTAATTTAGCAACAGAGCCCTGATGTTGCTAATCTTTTGCAACCTCAAAAAAAAAGGTCAAGTCCCATTCTATTGACCTAGTTAAAATTCATTACCCCAAATTCCCCCCCCCCCCCCCCTGCAATTACCCAGTTCCCCATACGCAACATCCAAACAGATATACAAACTACAATGGCAATACAAAACAGATACAAATGTAGTTGAGAATCACCACCAGATAATTTTATTATAAAATAAAGGATTCTTCAGTTGATACAAATGTACACAAGTAACTTATGTATGTTGTGACTGACATAAAATATTTGATCTATGTTGATGTTTCTAAATGGATGGGTAACCTAGTTTTTGTCAACCCAGAGGCATTGAAAAACATGGAAAGAAAGACTAAATATCACCGTAGTATCACCAGACTCCGCTTGCTTAACCAATCTCCTCAACAAAGATTTCAACTACTGTTAAAATATCACCGAAGATCGCTTTTTAACTTGAGCCCAAATACCCGCAAAATAGACAATTTTATGTTTCAAGACTAAGGTCGAAAATAAAATACTAACCATAGATTTTGTATAATCTGCAGAGACAAGTCAAAACCATGTAAAATCAACAAACTCTGCTATAAGTGAACTAAATGGAGATGTATGTAGAAGAAATTATAAAGTGAAGATTAGTATCCATTTGAACTCAATATGATAACCATAAGCAAGAGGGAGTGTACTTACCAGGGATTGATATTCCCTCGGGTGGCTATTATTGCTTCAATTGACATGCACTAAAGATTATTTTGCAGGTTATTATTTTTCAGGAAGCGCAGGTAACTACAGTGTAGGTCAATTGAAGCAATAGTAGAAACTCTCATGCAGTTATATGTTCCATGTTACAACTTTAAATGTATAGTCCCTATTTTACAGCACATAGTAAAACCCATGAATAAGAATCATACTTACAAAGAGCATACATGTATAAGAGATTGGTTTATTTTTTGAATAGTTTTACCTATATTTTTTTTATAAGACATGGTAATAGTTTTACCTATATTTCTTCCCTAACTCAAGTAAAGGTGACACACATGCTGAAGTTCTCCATTGTAAACCCGAATAGCCATAACAGCAACAGAAATAAAAAATACAAGATCAACACCTCCAACACCTGGTAGTAGGTTTACCATTTCACAAATCAGTCAAAATCACGTACTTGTTCAGAAGTTCAGAGCCCTAGTTGGTGATCATAGTTAATTTGTAATCTTAAGCATACAAGCTACTAACAAGTTTCAATTCTGAGGACCTTATTGTGTGAAATTTGCTCCAACCTCATTTGTTATAGACTTGGAAATTATAGCTTTACCACAACCAGGAGGAATTTACTAATGTAGATAAAGTTCAACGACATCAACATTAGTAACTCGACACTACACCAAATTTAACGTTTAGCAACAGCTTAGATCTGTTGCTGACCGGTCTTGCAACAGATCTAAGCCGTTGCTAAACACCCTGTCGCAGTTTTTCGCGACAGCTCTAGCTCTGTTGCTAATTTCGGTCAGCAATGGCAGTAGCAACAGAAACCAGCTGTTGCGAAATTAAAATATAGAACGTAAATAAGCTGTTGCTACTCTGTTGCTAATTTTAGAGTTATTCCGGGATATTTTTATTACAACAGGATATAGTTATTCTGGTTCAGATTTAGCAACATATTTTTCCGTTGCTAAAGTTTTAGCAATAAGAAAAAAAAGGTCAAGTCTTCGTTGACCTAGTCAAAATTGATTTCCCCAATTTATCCTGCAATACCCCAGTTCCCTGCAATGCCCTATTCACCCAATTCTGATGACTCAATTTAATTCAACATTTCCACACAGAATACTTTAACCACAATGATTATAATTGATTCATTGACATACAATGTTTTATGTTGAGATTCATACAATGTTCTATTGTTGACATAAAACTTAACTTCAAGTACAATCCAATACAAATGAATCTGAAACTGACACTAGTTAAAGGGAACAAAAGCCTAGAAGTTCCTAGAATATACCGTATTCTCACTGAAGCTCAGTCTCGGAGTTATGCTTCGACACAAATTTTCGGTGCAGATCACACCTACACCGTCAAATAAAGAAACGCCATTCAGAAGCAGCTGAGGATCACAATATGCCTATTATAACCAATTTGAAAGGTATTACGCAGATGAGATTTATTACTCACAATTAGTAGGCCTTTATCCGGAAACATGCTACTTGAGACCTTGCATAAGCTGATGAGCCTAGCTGAGAATTACAAGGTAATAAACAGTCAATGAAATTAAAACATTGACTGTGATAAGAGACCGTGATAAAAAGTTATAACAAGCTAGACCATTGTTTCATGTATAACGGGCTTGTCGAGATACTCTTCAGCTTTTGTTGTTGCGTAAGGATGAGAAGATAAAACGTTAGACAAATAAAGAATGACATAAAAAGAGAACATCAAAATTCAGTATCTGATAGAACACCTGCAGATCTTTGTTGCTTATGACAAACTGCACACCACGGTACCAAATGTCATCACTGACGAAATTTCCTGCTTTGTCGATCAACTGAAGAATCCAATGCAGTAAATTCCTTAGGCAAACATAAAAATTTTAGAATTTACTAATCTCTTGAAAGCAGACAATAATCAGACTTAGAAACCTACATAAAGTGGAAGCTTGTTCTGCGGTGCCATTTTCTTTAGCAAGCTTCAATGCGAGAATGGAGAAATATATAGATCAGACAGTGTTGATACAAAAAATCTAAGAGTACCGGAAGTAATAAGATTACCTGAATCCATTTGCTTCTTATCTTATTCAATATCTGTTTGTGCACTTAGTATAATTCTATCCTTTTCCCAAAAAGCAATTCGACATCCCATGATTGCTGGGTCCTTGTTCAGTAATCCCGATAACTGCAATCAAGAAAACAATGGGGATTCGACCAAATTCGAAGCATTATGCTCACATTACCAAGCTAGGCCAAGACGCCACCATTGCAAAGCTAACCACGTGAGTAGGAAAAAATTCATATACCTTGCTAAGGGGATTAGGCATGAGTACCTGTCGTAAATTCATATACCAGATCCTTCTATGCTGGTACAACATCAGTTGCCGCACGTTGGAGCTGCTAAAAACCTCAGTAATTAACTCTACCACTAAGTAATCATGCAGGTGAAAACATCATAGTAGTCACAATTAGAGCTTGCCTCAAACTCCAAAACATATGCAATGAACAGTGCAGTTTTCTTTTCCTGGTAGAATGCTAAGATTATTTACTTTCTTAAGAACTATTGCAATGCCAGTCCCATTGGTTATTGATCAGAAAGATTTAACACTATAAATATGACAAAAAACCGATGTGTGCAGTGGTAAAAGAACAAACATTTTTGGTTTGGCTCTTCTTATCAAAACCCAAAAGCTGAATATGGATACTTTCATCTCCTAGTCTCCTCCTCTTAACCTCAAGAAACACACTGCTACTGCTGAAGTTCGCAATGCTATGAGCTTTCAGTTGCGGCTTTGTATAGTTCACAAGGCTGTGAGTTTGGTTTGTGTCTTTAGACTCCGTAAGTTGTTCATTCTGCATGCCTTGAACTGTGGCTACTGGATGTGCTCAGTACTGATAAAGATATGAATTTTGAATAGGGTCATAAAATTTACCGGCAGCATTGTTGGTGAGAACAACTTCGAGACCATATCGGGGCAACTGCACAAACTGCCAAATCACCAGTAATGGTTGCAGATATGATCTGAGCAATAATGTATTTGTTGGCGAAACGAACAACAAAACGGTACTTCGGGGTGTTGTACTTGTTGTCCTGGTTAATAAGATGGATTCTGGATCTGTAATCGGTCTTTCCCTCTGCACTCATTACAATGAAACAATACAGTCAGATTACATTCAACCAAAAATATAAGCAAATACATCAAAAACCAAACAAGCATTTACCTCTCATTCGCTTGACTTTGACTTGAAACCTCTTGAAGTAAGCCATAGGTTTCTTTGATTTGATAAAAGCCTAAAAACACCAATTTAATATATATAGTAAGTGCAAATCCTCATGACATTAACACAAAAATAAAAATGATAAACACCCAAAGAAGATATCAGTCACAATTCCATAGAACCCAAACCAAAACCAGGGTATAATTGGAAACACAATTCAACAAACACAGAGAGATATTTATGCCTTACATTAACATGCATAATAGGATCATATACGAAATCTAGGGTTTACATAGAAATCAGCTGAACATAACAACCCAATAATCAAACCCTAATATACTAAGTGAAAATGAACAATTCTAGATCCAAACATACTTATCCACTTACAGGCTCTAAATCATCAATTCATATATCATACCCCAAACATAAACACAAACATAAATCCTAACCTGATAATACTGAGGAGATCAAAACGTTACAACTAATAATTTCACAAAAACTAACAAAAAAAGAAAAGAAAAACTAAACCCATAATATCATGTGAAATCCAACAGATAAAATCAAACTTCAAAAACGGAAGCGGACATTGACTAACGTGCATAAGAAGATGAATAGACAGTGAATCAGTCATATGATCTAAGTCAGATAAGAACCTAATCAGTCAGATAATCTGACTACTATGACTAACAGGCCTAATATTCAAGAACAGAAGTTTATACAACTACTAAACATTTTATTCTCTACAATTCTATAATTTAAATACAACTGAAATTCGAGCTTTACCTGCAAAAGCAGTTCCAAGCCTTCACAGCAATCACTAAATACAATTTATATGTTATCTGCACTTGCAGCTCAACACAACTCTCTACTATACATGATCACTAATTCAAGCCACTAAGACCTTCACCCTGAAACTCACTCATATTACTAGTTCAGTTCCATTACCATCTCCAACTCTGAACTATACATCCATCTTCATTAACACCAGTACAACATCATCAATACTAAGCTCATGAACTGCAACCTATACCATCAGTAATATCAACAGCTATACCATTCACAAACAACATACCATTGATCCATACCCTGCTATCTATACCCATATTAGATCCATACACAAGACTTCAATTCCATTCTACTTCCTTTTTTTGCAAAACCATTTCAGACAGCCCAACTCGATGAACTGCAACCTCATCATCACCACCAAATCAAACTAATTTAACACTAAAACTACCCACATCCTTCACCATTACTGCAACAACACCAACAATTCAACCCTCAACACTTGCAGTCACAAGCACATTGACAAAACCATCTCCAGTTCACTCCATTATCCATAGCCACAACTCAACACACACTACTAACTAAATACCATTACAGATAATACAGTCCATTCATCACACCAAATACACACCCCATGTACATCTATAACTTCATTGTAATCACATTCCTTAGAACTCATTTCTCTCACTACCATTCTAACTCCAATCAGACATAAACAGAACCTCAATTAAGCTCATCCAATCTCAATTCTTATTCCATAACAACTCATAAACTCAATAAATAAACCAGTTCAGATCAAAATACTAAAATTAAAATTATTTAAAAGCTTACCCAATCATTAGCACCCTCTGAATTGCTACATCACCTAATTAATTCTTATTTCTGTTTTGGGGAAGAACAGAAACCCTAATCTTCTTTAATCTCGAATTATTCTTCACTTCAACTGTAATTCATCCAATCGACCATTACCCGTCTCATATCTCCTTCTTAAAGCATAAATTTCATCTTCTAATTCATCTTTGAATTCTTCCAGAAACCCTAACTTCGATCTTCTTAACTTCTTTATAACTGTATCTCCAAATCAACATCACTAACCTATTCCTCAACTCATAATCTTTAAAACCCATCCTTCAATTCTTCTTAATCAACCCATAAATCGAACTCTAACTTATATCAGCAGAAACCCTAACTCGGATTCATCTTTTCTTCTTCATAATTCACAACAACTACTGAAGATTGTTTCTCCTCATCCTCCTAGATTACTCCCCGCTAATTTTTTTCAGTGATAAAAGAGAGACGACTACAGAAGATGAAAAGGGCTTAAATATAAACCCTAGAATCGAAAAAGGCATGATTTGTTTGGTCTCGGTTTCTTTTTTCAAGTCTTTGCTGAGAAAGAAAGAAGAATGAGAAAGGAAGAAGAAGAAGAATGAGGCAAAAGGGATTCTTATCTCTTCGATAGAAATCCCAATCGTTAAAGTCAAGGAGTCAAGGGGTCAAAAGGGTGGAAGTATATTAATAGAGTTAAAGGATATCAAAAAATAGGGGCGGAAGAATAATTCAAAAGTGTTACATGGAAGCATGTAAGTCGCATGCTTGTGATCTCCACCGTTGCCACTAGTAACAGAACACTTGCGGTTGCGAAACTAGTAACAGAAACTAGTTGTTGCTAAAATTTAGCAATAACTTATTTTGGTTACTAATTAGCAACAGCTCTAGTTTTGTTGCTAATCTGGGTTGCTAATCGCCAGATTTGGTGTAGTGCGATACTAATAACAATTCAAGCATTGGCGGACTTACCCATCTTCTGCAATGATTATCCTCCTCTGCCATGTATGTATCGATGATGCATCATAACTAAACCTCTTGTAAATCGGGATTCCCAAGACCTAAGTGATTATATAATTTTCAAAGAACATGAAGATATCAACACCACACCATAAAAAACTTTCGAGTTTTGACGAACCAAAAACCAACAGTATAGGAGTTATGTACATGTACATCTCTAGCTTTGAAACAAGTAATATGTGCGCTCCAATATACATCAAGTGTTTATTAACTAAGTACAAATAAACAAGAAATAAGAATGAACTAAAAGCAAACTAAAAATCAAGAAGCAAGAAGCTTACAAGAACATCTTGGCAACCCATGCATATGATGCATGCTTATTGGCAGCCCAAAAGATGTAAAATGCTAGACAGAATGGCATGTCAAAGTAGTTGCTAAAATCTGATCATCGTTCATCTACCTTAAGATCACCGTGACTAGGCAAGCGTGCATTCCCTGGAAAGTGAAAAAAAAACATCGTAGTAAAGTTCAAGAATCGTTAATTACTATTTACTATTTAAATATCAATGACGATGTCCACCGGTCAAGGTGTACTTTCCTTTTAGGGGATGAGGGGAAAAGTTCAAATTCCAAAAAGTCTGGGAGGCATGTCCATTATACGTAATCTTAGTTTGATGTAACTAATGAGTAAATACAATATTAGAACAAAAAAGTTACCAACAATTAGCAGAGAGTAATATCCTATGAGAATTAAAAGGTATCCTATAACACACGAAGTCGAACTCCATTTCTCAATAGGAACACGATAAGTGACTGCTCCATTTCAAAACTTCTTAAAGAAAACATAATTTGAATCCTTAACATCATTTTAAACTAATTTATTAAACACTCAGGAACACATGTGAAAGAAATGACTAAGCAAATGACACAATCAAAACAGGGAGAAGTCCTAAATTAGTTTCCATTTCGTCCTTCGATAAAATATGCAAGAAAGACAATTTGGGTGAGATGGCGCTCAATAAAATGCACCCTTACAAATTCAATTATTTATAAGAGTTCAATAAAATGGGCATACAAGGAGAATGCATCGACCAAGGAAAGTGATGGAATCTAAAATGATAGTTCAAACGTAAGGTCGCTTTTATTCAATTTTAGTACACGGATATCCTTGGGTCGTGCCCAAGGATAAATAGCTAATTGATACAGCTCATATTGCACTAGAAAAGAAAAACCAATAGCATCTTCTTCATGATGCACACAGTTCATGCTCTGTATCCATGTCAATTGATCATGTGATTCACATAACAAAAAAATTAACTAAATTTCAAGTCTAAATTAGCAAGATCAAGAATAAACAGAAAAACAAAACATAACTTCATATGTTTATATGTACGCGAAGTTAAAGGTTAGCAAGGCCAATAAGAGAACAAACTCCCATACATAGTCCTGTTGAACATTTAGTAATCTTTAACAATTTCATCGAATCAAGCAATAGATTCAACTTTAATTTTCTTTAGCTTCTATCTATTTATTCAATCACACAATTAATTAATGATTAAAAGGTACCCATGCTTCAAAATCAACATATAAATAATTGAATTAAATCAATTTCCTTAATTAAAATAATTCTTGGATAAAGCAATTAACTTGCCATTCAGTGCATAAGCCAGGAAACGAATCATATGGCACACGCAACAATCAAAAATCATACAAAGAAATCGCTATTATGTGATAATTTATCCAATAATTCTATGGTTAATCACATGCCAACGATCGAAAGAAGGATAAAATTGCAGGTTATCTTTGGTATCTTCACCTGAAGTTCACCCACACGTCATTCCTTATCCTCCGAGCTTGCTTATCTCAATGCTTTGTCCATTGAACCGCATTGAGATTGTGTATGTCATGTTCGTGCTCATATATGACAATTTTTCTTCCTTATGTATTCAAATGACAACGTCAATAAACAGCTTTCAAGAAAACCTAAGCGATGTCCCGACTGTAATTGCAATCGATTAGCAAAAGAACATTGCCTAATTTCATCGAAATACATGAATCAATCAGGAAACAATCAATTCTAAGCAATTCAACAGCAACAAAGAAGTACAAGATATTCAGTTTACTTACAAAAAGCAAGGGGTGGGGCATTCTTGCTATCGACGATTTTTTACAAAAGTCGCATTTAAAGGAAGAAAAATTAGATAAACCTCTTAATTATTGCATACTTTCCTAAAACCAAACAACGAATCAGATCTTCTTGACTTACAAGTTTACATCATCAGGTCCTTGTTCAAGCTCTCTAGCAACTTTATTGACATTTGGTACCATCTGATCCTTTTCTTCAACATTTGCTTCCATCTGACCCTTTTGTTCTCCTCTTCAATTTGTTCTTCCAATTCTTTCTTGGATGTTTATTTCTATGTATTTTGGTATTCATGCATAGCTCCTTTTTCTTCTTGGTTTCCCAACTCTCGGTTTATCAATCTCCAGATGATGTTCCATGTCGCAACAACCCACAAATCCATTTTCAATTCACCTCTCAAAACACCATAAATTTATTTTTCTAAACCTCATTCAACAAGTAAAAATGAAACAATGCCCAAATCAATGCCCCTAGTTACAAAAACAACATCAAAGCCCCACAAAAACCTAACTGATGATGAATCTAATCCAAAACCCTGATTAGGAAAACTGATCATGTGATATGAATTTCGCAAGCTGGTGTTGGAGACCGATTGCACCCAAAACCTTCAATTTCAGATCGATTGCACCCAACACCTTCAATTCATCAACAATATCATCTGTAACAACTTCAATTTCAGATTTATTGCATCAAACACCGAATAAACAACAAGGATTGAATACAAAGATAAACCCTAGTTTAGAATTTCGAAAATTTACATTGCACATTAAACAAAATTAAAATCAAATTCAAACCAAAGGTTTCCCTTTGATCAGTGAACAAAATCCCTATAACTCGATAAAAATTCAAACCCATGAATAAAAATTCCAACTGAAATATATTAGCAAACATAAACCTAAAACCAATATATACACAGAATAAAATGATTATTACCTGTTGATTGAACTAGGGTTTCTGTAGTTCAATCGATTTTGAGAAAGGGGATCTGAAGATGACTGATGGATTTATGCTCTTAATTAAGAAGAAGTCAGTCGAATAAGAGACTAGGGGTTTACTTTTGAATCAGAGATGAGGTTTTGAGAAGTGAAGATACTCATGGTGGTTCTGTGATCGATCTGGTTAAAAGGGTTTGGAGTTATTGCTGAACTAGGGTTCTTCAGAGCTGCAGCTCGAAGAAGAAAGAGAATGAAAAAAAAATGTGGCTGAGAAAACCTAAACGATGGAAAGATAAGGCGGATAAGGATGAAGGGTGGAAAACAAAAGAAGAGGACTTGACCTAACTTTGACTTGGGCGTAAACATAAGTCAAAGTGTTCCTGACCACACGCGTGCTTCGCATGCATGAACGACTAGCGGTTGCTAATAGCAACTGAATTTTCTAGGTTGCGAAATCGAAATGCAGAGAGTTCACCGAATTCAAATATTAGCAACGGAAATTTCGCAACGGTACTAGTGTTGTTGCTACTCTGGGTTGCTAAAACCTTAAAATGGTGTAGTGAAGGCCTTATATGGTTTGAAGCAGTCTCCTAGAGCTTGGTTTGGTAGATTTCGTCTGACGATGAGGAAATTTGGGTACATACAGAGTAACGCTGATCATACTCTGTTCCTAAAAAGGGTAGGTGACAAATTAACCGCGCTTATTATCTATGTGGATGATATGGTGGTAACAGAAATGACCTCAAGAAATGAATAATCAAGATTTTTTTGTATTCTAGTTTGATATGAAGGATTTGGGTGGACTTAAATACTTCTTGGGATTGAAGTTTCACGATCAAAAAAGGAATTTTCTTGTCTCGTGAAAGTATGTGATTGATTTGTTGAAGGAAACTGGTATGACTGGTTGTACGCTAATCGGGTCTCCTATGGAACAAAATCATGGTCTTGAAGAATGTTCTGATCAAATACCAGTAGACAAAGGACAATACTAGAGGTTAGTTGGTCGCTTGATTTATCTTTCTCATACAAGGACAGACATTGCTTATGTTGTAAGTGTTGTAAGCATATTTATGCATAATCCGGGTCAGCAACACATGGATGCAGTCACCAGGATACTAAGATATTTGAAGTCCGCACTGTGCAGGGTTTGATGTTTTCAAAACATGGACATCTTGATGTATCAGTTACACTGACTCAGATCGGGAGGTAAAGGTGACAGGAGAAGATCAACATCTCGGGTATGTTACCTTTGTTGGAGGAAATTTAGTGACATGGAAGTCTAAGAAACAACAGTTGTTTCCTTATCCAATCTTTGAAGCGCATCTGAGCAATGGTGAAAGGCATTTGTGAATTGTTATGGTTAAAGAGGCTTATGGAGGAGCTTGGTTTCCACATGAAAAACCTATGAAGTTGTTTTGGATAACCATCAAAGAATCAAAATTGCGAAAATCCAAAGCAACATGATCGAACAAAGCACGTGGAAATTGATAGGAATTTCATTTATGAGAAACTCGAAGAAAACATTATTGAAGTACCATATGTCCGAACAACACAACAGCTGGCAGATATTCTAACAAAGGCCGTATCAAATAATATATTTAACGATTCACTTGTCAAGTTGGTCATTTGTGACATATATGCACCACCTTGAGGGAGAGTGTTGAATCTCCAATTGTTGACTCAACCATTCTTCATCAATTCCACCAATCACTCCTCCAATTACACCACCAATCACTCCACCAATTACTCCATCAATCACCCAATTATTTTGTAATTACTTTACTTTGATTTGCTATAAATACCTCCTAGTTTTGGAGATGAATACACAACAATTAAGTTTGAGTTGAACCTTAAGTTTAACACTTGATTCTAGACGACCATTTGTTTTATTCCACCATCTGCCGTACTTCCAAAACTCCGCAGCTCTAGCTCTTTCACAATTTGGGTCATAATAAACTAAAGTCGCATTTTTATATCCATCTTGTAACCGAATCTCTAATAAGAACTCCCCATTGTTTAATGACTGTATGCGTCTTAAGTACCGAAAGGATGGAAGGGAAATGGTGTAGCGCTTGGTCCAAGATTCTTTCACTCCGTAATCATTCATCACCCATACCTCAAAACCAACATTGGAATGGCTGCAAAGCATTGCTAAAAGCCCTTTCAAAACATCGATCCGCTTATGTTCAAACTTGTCATTGTCATCAAAATATTCTAGATGTGGCATTTCAATGAACACTTCTTCTGCCATGTTGAAAGAAAGTAAAACTTGCCAGAACTTGTTGTTTGATCTAACTGGACATGGATCCGCCAACCAGTGTAAAGCTCCATTAACAAACACACCCGGTGGTCCACCCAGAATTTTATAAGGCATATAGTCAATTCTTTTCCATGAATCTGAACTCAGTGTATAAACCTCTACTTCGGCAACCATGATTTCCTTATTATGAGGACTTACAATTGTTACCAACTTGTACTCATTGTTATCTTGGTCATATCCAAATCCATACATGTATACGCTGCTATCAATTCTAGGGGAATGATATATGCTCGTGAATCCAGGTGGTGTATCTGAATGGGGAATTATTTTATATTCTTTAGTAGCCGGATTCCATAAACCCATAACCAAGTCAGGATCGATTTTAAGGAATAAAATACCATTGCAAGAACCAAAGATCTCAACATGTGTATCTTTGAATGGTTTATCTACATTCTGAACAACCTCATGAGATACTGACGATGATGATGGGTCGTAATCTATAGAGAATATATCATAATCATGTTTTCTACTGAAAAGAAGCGTATAGTTTTTCTTTTCAATAGAATGACTAAGTCGTTTTCTAACAAAACCAGAATTATATTTAAGGAACTTGCACCATTTTTTGCATACGCACCTGAATCTCAATATAAATTTTACTGGTAGACGCAACAGGATTTCCACAGCAACTTCGTGGGGGATATACATCGGTTATCTGTGAAGAAGTCCAGGCTGCCTAGGGATATGCACGTTAGGGTTTTGGGGTTTGGTCTAATATATATGGAAGCTGAAACCTATTTTTACGGTTTGGAGGAGTCCGAATTCTCTCGGTCCACGAGAGAACTGTCCCAATACCTCATTAGAAAGGCCGACTTTGTTGCTGTTTGAGCCCAATCCAGCTGTGTCTTCAATACTGCCAAAAGAAGAACATCGTGCACTTTACAAGTTACGAACCAAACAAGAGAAACAATGCAGGGAAAGACAATAAGTTCCGTACAACCTTTTCCAGCTGTTGCAACTTCAAGTAATTCTCTAGCGGCTAAGTTGACAGCTTGTTAATGCAATCTCAGAGGCCTGATACAAACCAAGAGCAGGCAAGGTCATATGGTAGTTCTAAAATTTGAAAAAAACAACAATGAACTGTTTATCAAAACTCAAATCATTCATGTTGGCAGCAGACAACAACCTTATAAAGTAGGATTAGTTCTCTCTTCTCTGGAATATCAGAAATGTACTGGCAAACATTTTTATTTTTTTTATCGGTGAAGTACTGGTAAACATTTATTACGCAGAAATGTATATGACAGGTTTTCAGTGCCGTACAAAATCAGTTACCCAATGAACCTATGTAAAAATGAACTTACTACATAGTACCAGAAACAAAAAAATCAGTTGAGGAACAAATATATGAAGTGAATTATCTCAAAATGTACTAAATAGTGACCACAAATGGTATATTTACAAAAACAATCTGGTACAAAAATGAAGCAAAAGAATGTAAACACTAACATTGTATATTCAAAGAACAAAAGCCAGGTTGGGGTCCTGTGTCTTACGTAAGTTTTTTCAATTTGTTATTAGGTTTACCCCCTTTAGACTTGGGATACTTAGTTCCACCAGGCAGTCTTCTTCTATGAATATTCTCCAACCAAT
This sequence comes from Papaver bracteatum, assembly GCA_023529315.1. Lineage (NCBI taxonomy): Eukaryota > Viridiplantae > Streptophyta > Magnoliopsida > Ranunculales > Papaveraceae > Papaver > Papaver bracteatum. Next base: position 1,338,480 of record JAJJWX010005417.1, on the reverse strand, counting down.
CCAATTTCTTGGCAGTAACTTTTCCTTTACGGGTCACTGTTCTTTCTAACCGTCTTTTGCCAGCTGTTGACGGTTTAGATTTCTTCGAGCTCCAAAAGTGACTAAAGAAACCTCCAGTAAGCTTTTTAAGATGCCCTTGTTTGTTCTTAACAGGTGTTTTTCTTGTATTTTTTGTCACCTTTTGCTTTTTGCTTTGGCGGTGGAGTACAACATTATTTCTAGGATTCCCAGTCATGGATCGACGATGTGCGCGGGCATTTCCGTCCTCCCTGGATGCTGAAACATGTGTATCATCACGGGGATGATGGTGGTGGTCACCGTAATGGCGGAACATGTTTACAACCTTGTTCTTGGCTCGTTGAAACCATCCCATCTTCTCATTTTAAGGATTTGAAGGACCACACTTCGAATAGTGGCTCCTTCCACGTGAATACTCCTCATATGGTGGTGATCTACTGCGTGAATGTGATGCGGTCCTCGACGAGCTACATGAGTAAGCTTCCGTTGGTGATCTGCTCCTTGATCTATAACCGCCCCGGTGATCCAGCATTCCGTTTCGTGAATATGGCTCGCGCTCACTGCCATTCGACTCGCCGTAGATTGGACTTGAAGTGCCAGAAACAATTTCAGAAGCAGAATATACTGAATATTGTGCCGAAGTAGATGTTCTTCGACTCCTAGTCCTACTTTGATGATTTGAACCAACATAGGAAGATGAATACGACGCCGATAAACAAGATCTTCTACTTCCATAACCAGTAGAGGAATCTGAAGAGGATCCTGAATTTTCTATTTCCGGCTCAAAATGCATCAGCGTTGGTGCCAGTATGACATCGTTCCAAGAATTATTGTAACTTTGTCGACGTTGACCAACTTCCTTCGTACCACCGTATCCCATTCTGTGTTGGGTCTTTCTATTTCTTCTACTCAAAATCTGCTCTGCGCCTTGAACGTCTTCCCATTCTGATTTCTGTCTCTCATCTTCCATTGTTGTTGCCTGACTAGATTGCCATTGCTGAACAATGGCTATACTGTTCTGATGGATCCCAGAGTATCCATCCTCATTATCCGAAGTTAAAATTTATACTCTTATCAAGAACTTAGAAACCTTGATAATATTTTTCGGAAATATACGAGCATCGTGGTGTTGCTCGTATAGAGCTCCTAGAGCTCTAGTAGTGAAGGGTGGAAGCAAGGACTTTGTAACTTGAACTTTGTATTGATTGATTCTTGCTACCTTACTTACAAATGAATATAACATGCCTATTTATAGGCTACAAAAAGAAGAAGAGAACTATGCCTATGGAGGCTAACAACTATGCCTATGGAGGCTTCCACCAAACCAACTACTAGACAATCTAGTATTCTTATTTGATTTGTCTAACTCTAGAACACTCATTTTACACATGTTAATTGTCTAACATTGACTCTAGACATCCTAGATATTTCTAGGTTAATTTAGATAGATGTGAACACTTGACTAAGTTGGTGTTGAATATTCAACACTCCCCCTCAACACCTACTTTCCAACTTCTCTTTATCGTAGACGTTTCGGTCCCCTTCATAGTTTAAGGATGTTTCGGTCCTCTTCATAGTTTAAGGACGTTTCAGTCATCTTCGGAAGTTTAGGGACATTTCGGTCCTCTTCGGAAGTTTAGGGACATTTCGGTCCTCTTCGTAGTTTTAGAACATACGGGTTCCATCGTAGTTTAGGGACATTGCGGTCCTCTTCGTAGTTTTAGAACATACGGGTTCCATCGTAGTTTAGGGACATTGCGGTCCTCTTCGGAAGTTTAAGGACATTATGGTCCCCTTCGTAGTTTAGGGACATTTCGTCAAGCTTCTGCCACAAGCTCTAACTATTTTTCTTCTTGTTATTTGATGTTACAAATTTGCCACATTTCTGAATTCGTAACAGATTTGCCACGCTATGACATAATTGTCACACTTTGGTTTGTACTATTTAAACAAACACCTGCAAACCCATTTAGACATTACAAATTAGGTAATTCCAACACTCCCCCGTAATTTGTAATGGCTCTGTTTTTTTTTATATTCACCCAATCTCCGTTTGCGGCTTCTTAGCTCCTCATGATTGCTTCGCTCGCAGTAAACTCTTTATGTTTGCCGCACGCATCGTCGTTGTTGTTGTTGTTGTTTTTTTTTTTTTTTTTTTTCTTTGTTCTTATCACGAGTATGATTTAGTATCTCGTGACAAACATGCCATGCTTTTCTTCGACAATTGAGGAAGCAATATGTTGCTCTTACCCTCAATATCCTTTTTTTTTTCTTCCCGATTTGAGGAAACAATCACTTATTGTTCTTACCCTCAAATCCTTCTCTGATCACTTATTAGGAAGTGACCCTTTCTTCTTTTCTTTTATCTTTTTTTTCTTCATGGAGACCCCATTGAGTAGGTCGTCACATTGAGGCTCTCTTCCCACAATATGAGTAGGCGATCATTTGATGCTCTCTTCCCTCAATATATGGAGGCATTCGTTGTTGACGTTTTCTCGATATCGGCTTCTAAAACTCTTGAACGATTGTGGAGGCAATCCTTGGTGCACTCTTCCCACAATTGCCTTTAGAACTTTGTAAACAGTTGAGGAGGCAAATTATTTCTTTCTTCCCTCAAACTTGTCTTCTGGTCACTTATCATAAAGTGATTTTTTTTTCTTCTCTTCTTTTCTTTTTTTCACATGGAGGCGTTTTTGCTCCCCGTGAAGGTTTTTTTTTTTTTTTGACAGTTGGAATGGTTGAAATCTTCTTAGTGGTGTTTGCATCTTCTTCTTCTTAAACTTCATATATTCTTAAGTCGAAAGCTTTGACACCCATCAATTCGTAATAAAACTTTTATGCCCATTTCGGATCGAACGAGCTCTGATACCAAGTTAAAATTTATACTCTTATCAAGAACTTAGAAACCTTGATAATATTTTTCGGAGATATACGAGCATCGTGGTGTTGCTCGTATAGAGCTCCTAGAGCTCTAGTAGTGAAGGGTGGAAGCAAGGACTTTGTAACTTGAACTTTGTATTGATTGATTCTTGCTACCTTACTTACAAATGAATACAACATGCCTATTTATAGGCTACAAAAAGAAGAAGAGAACTATGCCTATGGAGGCTTCCACCAAACCAACTACTAGACAATCTAGTATTCTTATTTGATTTGTCTAACTCTAGAACACTCATTTTACACATGTTAATTGTCTAACATTGACTCTAGACATCCTAGATATTTCTAGGTTAATTTAGATAGATGTGAACACTTGACTAAGTTGGTGTTGAATATTCAACATCCGAGTCTGAAACTAATGTCGTTTTCGAAGGTTGTTGATGTTGAGATCCAAAGTATCTAAACCTTCGGACTGCATCTACGATATTCAGCACCTGCCTCCCGGCTATCTTCAGTTTCCCGCACTTTTGGCATTTTTTGAGAGGAGGTTTAAAACATTGCTCCTCTAGTGCCTGTTTGATCACCAGAATTTATTTATTTTTTGTTAAATTCTGAACCATTGATGAAATACTTGATAATATCATCTTTGAATTTCATAAGAAAAATTGATGAACTGTTGAATCAATGTGTATACCTTAAGGGGAGACTGGACGATGACAGTTGCCTGTTGGGTTAGATCGTCTATCCTCTTTATTATCCCCAGTTTTGTTTCCTCATCGAACTGGAACAACACAATCAGAAAGAAGAAAATGGTTTCAGAGAAATAAAACCAAAATTGAAACCAGAAAAGTAGGGTTTAGGATCTGAAATAAAAACCCTAATATCTTGAAACCAGGATTCTTTACTTACGGTTTGAGAATTGCTCGAGTTTTGATTCTCTAAGAATGCACACAGTGTTTGAATGCTGCGCATTTTCAATGATATCGATGACGAGAATGTATGAGTGTTTTCTTCAGCCATTTTCGCTCCTGATTTTAAAATATTGTTTAAAGAGCGCGCGAAACTATTGCGAACAAAAATGAGTTCGCACGTAAAAACTAAGTTATGCGAGAGTAATTATTTAGTGCTAACAGAGCATACAAAAAAATGACTCTTAAAAATTGACGCAGGAGCATGTATGGTTATGGACATGTCAATTTGAAGAGCAACGTTGAATCATCACAATGCTTGAGAACAATGCTTTGAAACAACACAATGTTTCATTATTGAATGTCCTTCAATGAATCATCACAATGTTAGAGAGGGATGCTTTGAAACAACACAATGTTTCATTGTTGAATGTCTTAAAGTCTCATGCGAAACACCTTTTGGTCAACACGATAGTCTCATACAAATATCATCTGTTTCCTCGAGCTTCCCGGTGTAGCCACATAATTCAACTAAACCTTTGTTTATATGATAATGCTCAACATTAATTGGGTGATCTAGTACTCGCGAGTTTTTCCTTTAATTGAATCAAGATAGGCACGAGTTTTGAACTACCATGCCTTATGCATTGTATTTTGGTCGAAAAATGAGTATTGCCACTTGGATAGTCCAATTTTTATCGCTAATCTTTACCATTCAAGATAAGATTAGGTATATTAGCATGTTCTGTGACGGGAAATGAAACCTTTAAAAGTAAATGTGAACAATAAAAAGGGCAACTTTGTGTTAGTTCATTCTATATACGAGCTGCAATACAGGTCGTCTTACTACCAGGTACAACCCTAAAAGAGAAAATGAAAAAGAGAGTACAGATCAGGCAACAAAACTGTTGGTAAATCAGCATGTGATGTACATGATGTTAAAAGTTCTAGGAAACGTATACAGTTCAAGAAGACTACTATTTTCTACAGAAAACATTGGAAATTTGAATAAACAGGTATTTATAAACTGAAGGAATATCAAACACATTCGAAGTCCAAACTAGAAAAGTATGCTCAACCACACTACATTCTGTTTAGTGTTGCTCGATGGTGAATCAGTATGAAAATAAAAATCGCAATAAACTAAGAATGCACCCATGAACAATGTGTGGTACTTACGCCATATCTACCACCCTGTCACTTTCTTGAGCAAGGGCTATAACTGGTAAAAAAAATAGATTGCACTTCACAGCTGCATATGAACAAAATGTAAAAAGTCGCAAGCATCCTAAAATCTGAAGCCGAACAATGTTGCAACACTGTCATCGTGTAGTTGCAAATGAGAAAAAGATTACCATGTAGTAACCAGCCATGTTTTCTGGAATAGCACCAATGGGAATTTGAGAATCATAAACGACCAGTCCAACCTGTTATACAACCAGCCATGTATTACATTAGGTAAGCCAAATACTCGAATTAATTCAACACCAATAAAAATAATCCCTAAAAGTACACCGGGTTAAAACTACTAAACAATAAATAAAGAATTCACATGCAGGAAGACGAGTAAGAACTGTGTTTTACCTCTGATTCGAGGTCTCATAGCTGATACTTGTAAAGTGTGTGTGATTTGTCTTTCTTAGAAAGCGAAAAAAACAGAGAGAATGAGAATAGCATCCACCATACCAATGGCTGCATGGATCGGTTTCTGCAACAGAACAAGAATTAACAATTTACTAGGTTTATACACCAAAAGGAATAATGACAGACAAAAAAAAAAAAAAAAAACAAGTTGAACCGTCGAAGCCATTAAAGAGGGTGATCCAGATGATTGAAATGTATATATTATCGAGCACATTAAGAGGGAAACAGGATTGTCAACCAAGATAGTATAAGGTTAACTAAGGGCCCCAGTATCTAAGTTGTACCCAGGAAATGTTAGTTTTTGAGTTCTGCAGTCATCATTTACTGAAAGATCAGGAAATTAATATCCATATTTGTTTGGGTTTATACGACTCCGAAATGGAGAGAAATCGCAACTTTAATTGGACGTCTATAATTCATAACCTGGATATTACAGCGAGTTCCTGCATTAACAGAAAGGAAGAATCTACCTTCTGCAAGAACACACAATGTTGTATACCTTCCAATATTCCATGTTCCAAAACAAGGTTGAGTTACCACCAAAATGCATGTTTAGTATTCAACATTCACTAACTGCAACCACTGTTGTAGAGTGACATTGAAATTTTGGTCAAATCCATCCATGAAATCGAACTTAACTCCACCCCCTTGTGGACATGTACCATATTATGTTCTGACATGAGAGATGATGTACGCAACAAAGTAATATGTCATAAAATATATTCTTTGCAAGATAAGAACCTACTAATCTGAAGTAAAATATTATTCCCACTGGATAGGGAGATTTTTTTATATTTCGTCACCGTCACCAAACCACGCGAAGTGGGATTCTGCAATATTAACCTAAAATAGTATGGGAAATGTGCACTTGTGGAAGCCATTACAATGTCTAAACATGAATTCACAATGTTTGATATTTTAAAAACTTATTTTAACTCAATAATATTATTTTGGTAACTCAATATTCAATAATTAGATAAGTGAATAATCTAATTTTGGTAAGTAATGATAAGACAATAGTGATAACTCAAACTTACCATCTTCCCCACGTAGTTAGAGCCCAATAGTGTTAGTCACTCCCATCGGTTGCAAATTTGCAGCAAGTGACTTGAGTCCAGATTCCTTTATCTCATTTGCATAAACAACTCCTGATGAGAGTAAGAAAACAGACAAAAAAGAGAGTAAGAAACTGAGCACTAACATGCATCTGAAGGGGCTCAAAACTAAATGACAAACAAACAGACAGACATGAAAATTCTGATGCATGCAATGATATATTTGTCGAAGAGCCAAAAGTTAGTTTTGGAACTAAAGGTGTTTGAATGCATTCTCGAAGCAAGAAGTCAAAAGTTAGGTTGGCAATAAAAATTGGGATTGACTTCTATAAGTGAAAAAGCAAACTTTTTGCTATTGAATTCTGGAATTGACTTCTGCTTCTGGTATCCAAACATCCTCTCCTTGATGTTATTTTTTGACTTCAAAGAAGTAAAAAACCCAAGAGTGTGTTTGGATACCAAAAGTAGAAGTCAATCCTGGAAATCCAAAGAAAAGGGTAGCTCCATAAAAAAATTCAATAAGAAAATGCATGCCATAATTGTATATGCACACCTCACAAAATGTAACTAGAATAAAAAATGTTTCACGTTGTAAAGAATCCAACTACTATGTAGTCACCTATTCTTAACTTATGGTATTGTCCCTCTATCCTGTCACGAGCAGCGAAACTAGTTTTTGACTAGTGACATGTGAATTTTTTGACAACTGGTAAGACAGACCGGAAAAACCTCAACCATTGACCATGGGTAAGTTCAAGTTTCATCACTAATCTTTACCATTAAAGATAGATTCAGCATATTAGCATGTTTATTGTGACAGTGGAAACTTAAATAGATAAGGAAACGAAAACTTTAAATAGTAAGTGTGAAATTTGGTACTAGATTATTCATAGTGAAAGCTAGCCATTAGATAAAGCAGTACAAAGCAAAAATAATCCAACGACAGGTACATCACTGGAATAATGAGCAACAAGTGCGTACTACTGTACTACATGCGAGCTGCAATATAGGTTGTTGTACCACCAGGTGCAATCCTAACAGAGAGAAAAGAATAATAAATAAAGAGAGAGATGGCATCAAACTGAGAAAGCAAACTGGTGGTAGAACAGCATGTGATATATATGATGTGAAAAGTTCTAAGAGACATGAAAAGTTCAAGAAGGCTAATTTTTTCGGCAGAACTAAACATTGGAAATTTGAATAAACACATAACTATAAACAAAGGAATATCAAACACATTTGAAGTCCAAACTAGAAAAGTATGCTCAACCGGATTACATTCTGTTTATTGTTTTTGACAAATTGTAAGACACGCCAGAAAAACCTCAATCCTTGCAGCCTTGCCCATGGGTATGTTCAACTTTTATCACAAACCTTCACCATTAAAGATTACATTTAGCATATTAGCATGTTTCATGTGACAGTGGAAACCTAATCAGGTAAGAAAATGAAAACCTTAAATGTAAATGTCAACTAGTTGGTGCTAATTGTATCAAGCAAAAATATTAGAAATGACAGGTACTTTACTGGGACAGTGAGCGACAAGGGCAAACTACTGTTCTTAATAAACCAACTAATGCAAACACTGTTTAATCCTGCAATATAGCATTAAACCAACTAATGCAGCCCTGAAGGAGAAAAAAAAAGAGATGGTTTTAAATTGAAAAAGCAAAGTGTTGGTTGAACAGCATGAGATATACATGATATGAATAGTTCTAGGAGATGTGAACCGCTCAAGAAGACCACTTTTTTCTACTGAACTGAACATTGCAACTCTGGATAAACACATTGTGAACTAAAGAATATCAAACTCATTTGAAGTCCTAACTAGAAAAGTATGCTCAACCGTACTACATTCTGTCTAGTGTTCCTCAATGTTGAATCAGTATGAAAACAAAAGTCGCAAAAAACTCAGAAAACACCCAAGAACAATGTGCGGTACTTACGCCATATCTACCACCACCCTATCATTTTCTTCAGGAGCAAGGGCCATAACAGGTAAAAGGAGGTTGTGCTTCACAGCTGCATATGAACAAAATGTAAAATATCATATGCTTCCTAAAATCTACAGCTGAACAATGTTGCAACATTGTCACTGGCTAGTTGCGACAAGAAAGGGATTACCATGTAGTAACAAGCCATGTATTCTGGACCATTCCAACCTGTTATATAACCAGCCATTTATTACATAAGGTGAGCTAAATACTCAAATTAGGTCAATACCAATCCCAAAAAATACTCCAGGTTAAAACTACTGCACGAACATCAACATGAAGGAAGAAGAATAGGAACTGTGTTTTACCTCTGATTCGAGGTCTCATAGCTGATACTTGTAATTTGTAAAGTGTGTGTGATTTGTTTTTCTTAGACAGCGAAAAAACAGAGAGAAAATGAAACTAGCATCCACCATACCAATGGTTGCACGGATCAGTTTCTGCAACAGAAATATGAATAAATAATTTATCAGGTTCATGCACCATATGGAATAACGACAGAGGAGACGAGAAAACCAAGTAGAAGCCACTCTAGAGGGTGATCCAGATAAGCCGGGCAATTATAATGTATGTAGGAACGAGCAAATTAGGAGGGGAACAGACAATCAGTTCCATACAAATCTTTTCCAGCTGTTGCAGCTTCAAGTAATTCTGTTGCTGTTAAGTCAACAGATTTTTGATACAACTTCAGATGCCTAATGCAGAAACCAATAGCTGGAGCGGGTCATATGCAATACAAATAGTTCTTAATATGAAGAAAGCGACTGCAAACTATTTATCAAACTCAAAATATTCACCTATTTCGGAGCTTTGAGAACTATCACAATCAGAGATATGCTGACTGAGTTTTAAATTGGCAGTGTCAACGGCTGTATGGAGGATATCAAGACCATCTTTCTCTTAGAACTCTACTGACTCTTCTATCAATTCGGGTTTAAGCATATATACCAAGTGTCACATCTTCTCCTTAACCCCAGCAGCTAGTAAACAGCTCCCTTTTGTCATTTCGGCTGCACTCTTTTCCTCTTAACTTTTCCTGAGGAAGTTCAATACCATCTTTTTCATGGATCACCACGGCCTTTTTTATCATTTCACAATCAAAATCAGCCAAGTCTTAACTCTTGTCATCTTTTTCAACAATTAAACAACTGTCTTCTTCCTGGTTCACTTCCTCATTAGCTTCTATTTCCTCTTGGGATCCAAAACCATTCATTTCTTGACTTTCCTCTATTGCATTCTCACCCCAGTCAGCTGCTCGGTACTCTTTGTTTACCATAGTTAAATTGGCAACATTAAAAGGAAACAACAAAGTTTTCATCTGGTTTTAATTGGTTATATTCAGTTACGGAAGAATGAAGTGATTCCTTAATCTAACACAATGGAGTTTTAAATAGGATCTGAAATTGAAGACATACTAGTTTTATGGGGTAGCTGAGAACCAGAAGCTAATCCCTAATCTGAATCAACAATTTCAGTAAATGAAAAATCGGAAGAAACTTTTGGGAGTAATACCTGAGAACAAGAAATTAACCGAATCAAATCTTTTCTGCAAATGGTAACTTTCTATAATCAGAAACCCTAACTGGTTCATTCCTGTCCACTAAGTAGCAGCAAATTCTGAAACAGTGGAGATTGTTGAAGCCATGAAATGCTTAGTAATAGTGATCATGATCTTATCTTTATAGACTTCAAATTCTGATCTTTTTCATTCTCTTTATACTCATTCTTCACAAAGGGATGTTTACTTGATTTCCACTGAAACTCCTTCTGAACCGAACTGGGGTTCTTGGATTATTGAGTTTGTTTTACTGTTTGAAATAGGGGAAGCAGATCTGTTTCAAGATATCACCATCAAATGCTAAGATTTTTCAGATATTATCCAAAAAAAATTGAAGGGTTATTGATTTGAAAGAAGAGAAACTGAGAAGGAATGAGTGCTAGAGACTATCACAGAGATTTTTGGAGCAGAGAAAGAGAGATATTTTTCAAGGGACTTCGTAGAAGTGCCTTTCCTTATCCGGAAGTAGAAAAGTGGTCATTTACAGATATGTCCCATTTTCTAAAGTTGTATACAAAATAATCCCGTTTTTTTGAAAACTTACAAAATAATCCCGTTACAAAGATTTCCATCCAGTTACAAGTTAACTGGTGTTAACTGACATGTGGCAGATTTAGGGTGACCTGAGATGCCCAATATACCCTTCAATTAAACTTGTTTCCTCGTTTCTTCAGGAGATCTCATCGACAAACTTAGTCTTGTTCACCTGTTAGAAACCAGACATAAGAACCATAAAATCGTAAAAACAGAGCAAGGCAAGCTAATGACACTAACACTACCATTTATTGATAACATTGAATCAAAGATCCAATACTCAAAACATCCAAAAACAATATCTCTGGGAAGTAGCTAATATCCAAACAAAGTAAAAACTAAACTAAAACATAACCAAATAAACAGAGCAAATGCAGGGAGTTTCATAGGTCTCACTGAAAGCAAACAAAAGACATCCTAACCAAAACTAGTTTCAAGTAAATCTTCAGTGAACACTACTGCTGAGTCGTAGATTTTCTTGGATTCTTCGTTGCAGGCATAGAACCACCAGCACTTCCAGCTTGTGATGATGATTGGGATTGAAACGCCAGTCCGCCTTCTTCAGATGTAGACCTCTTTCTCCTTGGATTAGAGCCAATTGCACCACCAGGACAAGTTGTCTTGTTGTGACCAGGAAGCTTGCATTTGCTGCAGCACCTAACTTTCTTCTCGGATAGGGTCTCATTATAGGCCTTCTTTCTGTTCTTCCTAGGCCTGCCTGGCTTCCTAATGAGCAATGGAGGAACAATAGTTGTTCTTGGCTGTATAAGAGAAGAACAAAGGAAGTTAATATTGCATAAAGAGATGAACAAACTAGTAAGTAATAGGTGTACAATAATCTTCCCAAGTAATAGACATAGCAAAAAAAAACAAAGAATGAATGAAAATACTAAAAATAAATACTTAGCCGCCGCAAAAATTAAACATCCTAAATATCTACCCTATATATGTTACTTTCGGTCTGGAATCCGGCTTCCAAGCACTAAAATCCATTAAGTAGCTAGGTACAGGGTTCATACAAGAATTGAGAAGAATTGAGTTCAGATATTTCACAGAGTAATTTGAATTCATGTATCACAATTGTACTTTAAGTTGATACACACAGATATTTAAGGTAAACCTAATAATGTATGTAGAAGGTTGTCTAAGTCCATAATGCACACATAAATCAGATCCAATTAAAGACAAGTAAACATGAATAATACTGAGTTAGGAAAAAACCTCATCCCAGTCCTCGGGCCCTTCCAGTGGTACCATATCAGGAGCATAAGTGGTCCTGTAGTTACCCACTGAGTAGTATCTGGCACAATACCTATAAAAATGCACACAAGAAAAACAAACAGGTTTAACATTTCACATATTGGTAATAAAGAAAGAATCATAGTTAAAACTACATGTGTTCTGCACACTTACTCAACCCAATTGGGTCTGATTTGCTGCAGAGCACAGACTGCATGTTGACAGGGGAAACCCCTCAGCTGCCATTGCATGCAGCTGCAAGTATGTTTCTCAAGGTCAACAGTGAATACTTTATTATGTATGCTTGTGACTTCATAAAGCTTGCCAGCAACCGCTCCTTCTACCTTATATTCCCCTGTTTTCTTAAACATCTTATTCAGTAATTTTTTGGCAGTAGAAACCAAATCCCCAGAATCCCATCCAACACAAGCATTTCTTCTCTTGTAAAACATCCCTATCACCAGCTGTCCATACATCAAAACTAGCTTGCAGACAGGTTTCTCCTTAATGTTGGTTATCATGTTATTGAAACTTTCAGAAAAGTTGTTACTCAAGTGTTCACAAGCGCTCTTATGGTCAAAAAAGGCCATGCACCAGCTTTTAGGATCCTCACCCATCAAATACTGACAAGCACTAACATTCTCTGACATCATACTATCCATGTGTGCCTACAGTTGAAACATATTTAGTGTTACAAGAATTTTACTTTCTAAGACTAAAAAATGTCACTTATTTCATTTACAGACTAAAACAAACCTAAAAGTGTTTAGGCTTATAAGCTCTAGCAGCATTCCATAATAGTGTGTGCAGTTTAGATCCCTTGTAGTGCGTTTTGAAGTTTGCATACATGTGCCTGCCATGAATTAGAGGGTTAGTATAGAACATACTTTATGTATTTTGTAACAATAAAATGATTAAGTTGGAGGTTAGTTTGTAACCTGAAGCATAACCTATGTGGTGAAGTAGGGAACAACTTTTGGACAGCGTCTCTCAAACCCTTTTGTCTATCAGATATGAAGTTGATTGGCTCAACGGGATGATCAGCCAATCTAGGCTTGAGATTATTCATGGAACAAGAACCAGTTCTCCGCACACGCATTTATACAAACCATGATACCCAAAGGAACCAATCCATTATGCCCATCAAGTGAGGTGGCAGATAGTAGGCAGCCACCATACTTACCCTTCAGGTGGCAACCATCCAGCCCAACCACATTTATACAACCATTTATAAAACCCCTCATAGGGGCATCAAAAGATATGGTCACAGATTCAAAGCAATTGTCTCTGCACGAAGAAACAAGTAAAGTTTAAAACTACAACTACAACTAATCAATTTTACGAACAATTAATGAAATGATATTACCTTCCATAAGTGAAAGTAGCAATTGATCCGGGATTAGTCCTTTTGATCATTTCACACAGACTTGGTATGAGTCTAAAACTCTCATCAAAGCTTCCGTTTATCCTCTCCAATATATTGTTTCTAGCCTTCCATGCAACGTGATACGGGATCAAGGTGTTATGGCTTGTCCAAAACTCGGCAGCAATCTCAGAAGGTTTAGGTACAGTCTTGCCATGTGACTCCCTTAGCTTGTTGATCACATGTTGAGATACAAATTCAGGATTTGCACATGAATTCTTGCCATAAGGATCCCCAATACAAGTGAGGTGTAAGTGGAAATCGCTTATGCTCCAAGTCGCCACCAGGGATTCTCCTTGCAGATATATACCACGGACATAGAATGGGCTCTCCAAAGCCTTTGCAAACAGCCTTGACTCTAATGTTATCACTTTTCATAAACCTGTATATTGTTCTAGTAGATACACAATATTTTCTGAGATGTTTCTTAAAAGCGGTCTTGTCAGGAAATTCCATCCCCTCATCAATTCTGTCATCAACTACAACTTGTACTTCATTTTCTGGTTCAGGAATAACTCATGATCCACTGAATCAGCAGCAGCAAGGAAATCTTCAAAATCAATGTCATCAAACCAATGTTTCCCATTATCAACCACTCTAACTTCATGATTAGGTAATGGCCTACCAACCATTTCAGGACCATAATCATCTTCCGATCCATTAGCAATTTCCTTCCATTTACCCTCTTTAATCTCAAAATCAATCAATGGTTCCTTAACTTCTTTGACAACTGCATTTCATGACAATCAACAAGGAAAAAGTAATTAACACATCGGGTATCATTATATCATTATAAAAACCAAAATTTAAAAGAAAAACCGAAACTACCTTCAACTTTATCATCCGTCTCCAACAATTGGTCATAATGATCATCTACATGTTCAGACATACACAAAAGTCCACATTAACATCAAACCGCAAACATAACATTTTTAATGAAGTCTGAAATTCTAAAATAGAAACATTACCTTCATATGCTTCCTCGCTACCCTCACCACTATTGCTTTTCATACTAAAATTATGTAAAAATTCCTTCCAGTCTGCATCATCTTCACCCTCACTGTATATGAGTGGTTGGATCCATGGTCGGTCTTCAGGATGGCAGTCATCTCCATTAATATTTTTAAGGTGCAAAACTGGTTCCTTGGTAGCATTGACTGCTTCTTCAACAGCATCTACTTTATCCGAGGCTGACTTCCAGAATTCAGTACCAAATGAATCATAATCTAGATTCACAATGACCTGACTGCCTCCAGGGTTGATGTTGTCAGCAATATTTGGTTGAGTATCCTGTGTCGACTCCTCGACATGTTTCTCAAAATCTAGAACCATCTTAGCTAAACTAATGCCAACCGTCTTCTTAGCTTTTTCAATCATCCTTGGGCTTTACCTCGGAGATAAAGTTGCCCTTGGCCCTTTCTGAGGTGTTGAATCCCTATTACATAATAAAAGAGCATTATCACTACAAGATATTCATCATATGCTAACAAAAATGAATTTTAGAACAGAATATGATCACTTTGACAACAGGTTCTAAGAATTAGGTAAAGCATGGTTTAACACGACAAATATCATTAAAAATCATACAAAATGGTAACATAATCATTAGGGGTAGGCATATCTCTCTGAAAATTAATGTCAATACATTGAAATTAATCAGTTTACTAACTAAATAAAAGCATATCATCTTGACTAAGAAAACATGACAGAAGAGACGTCTAACCTGTTATTTGCTTGGGCCTGTTTCCAACTATTTGTAACTATATGTCCAGAATCAGGTTCCATGTGGCTGCAAGATAATTCATAATAAGTTATAACAAATAACAGATATGTACAATAAAATTCATAAACAAATAACTAAACAAAACAAATACACAAGTGCCTGAACGTAAAACTTCAGTAGAAAATGCCTATAGCATATATGATCAGTCAACTTTCTCAATCTCTGTATGTATCAGTCAATACTAGTTTAAGAAACCCTGGTTAGACCACTGCAAAAAAAATGGTGAAAGTGCTTGTAAAACACTTGAATAGAAACCAATCTCGTAATTCTTAAACACGATGCAGCATACCAATACCAAAATAAACATCTCTATATTATCAAAAACCAAGTATAATGCTCTAAGTAATGAGAACTAATCTCAAAAATACCCATAAATCTAGAGACAAAAGGATAACAAAAAGAAGATTCAATTTCAGGAACTCATTAATCCAGAGACAAAGCCCCTTCTACTACAACCACAAGAATATAAGAATATAACTTTTTAATCAAAATCATCTTTAAACCTTTCAGAAAATTAGATGCATTCTTTAAAGACTATTTTCGATCGAACTAGTAAAACCACGGTAGACATACAACAAGCAGGCTAATAAAATAGATGTTCTCAAAACTGACAAAATCATTTTTGTGAACCTAATGACAATTTCAGACTGATAACATACCCACAAAGTACCATTAATATACCATTTCAATAGCAAAACACATATCATGTTCAACAACAGGATATATACAATTTCAGGAACAACTCATAACCAACTATACAGACCTAATTGCAAAAATTCCTAAATTGGAAACCCTAATTTTAAAATCGATTTGAAAAGCCTTAAATTGAAACCCTATACTAAACAAAAAACCCAAATTTCATATCAACAAAGAAGAGAAACAGAGTTAAGTTCGTGAAAATATACCTTCTTGGAGTTGCAACAGTGTTCTTGTTCATTAATCCTTCATAAACCATTATCTTCTTCCCCATTTCTTCAAAAAGATATAAATTACTCGCTAGAAATTACTTAGGTTTTCACCAGAAGTTGTACTCTATCGACTGGTTCAAGGATAGAAAAAAATCTTGGATCCTTGATTCTTTATATACACCTGATAGAGTAACAAAATCCGAGAAAAACCTAACCAGTTTCCGGCGGGAAATATCGTGATAAGGATAAATATCTAAAGTGATTTGGGATATATCCTAAATTCACGCCTGAAATCTTCTGTAATCACTTATCACTTTCCCCTCTCCCGCCATCTATTATAACCTCTAAATCCAGATTGTATCGTCTGAATCCTAACAAATTCTATCCAGCAAAAACAATTCGACAGAAGGGTACATGCGTCTATTTGATTAATAATTTATTTCCACATGTTCAACCAGCTGTACAAGTTCCCCACACCCCTTCCTGGCCCCACTGTGTAACTGAGTTGAGCCGTTATCTACTGACGGTGAGGCAAATCCCAATTTTTTTAATATAACGGGTCATATGTCTAAGTCGGCCTATCATTTTGGGATACAAACGACAAATTCAGAAAAGTTTTGTGTCGCGTTTTTAATTTCAAGAAAATTGAAAAACAATTTTTCCAATTGCACAGAAAAACCAATGCTGCTAATGGGGGTATAATTTTTCTTTGGGTGTACCAAATTGCATAAAAGACAAAACATATCTTGGTAAGAGATTGGTACACTCCCAAACAAAATGGTACCCCCATTAGCAGCCATGCGAAACACCTTCGAAGTTAGTTTCAAAAATTAGAAGCAAAAACAATTTTTTTTTGAAAATCATTATAATTGTTTTTGTTTTTGAATAACATTATAAAATTGTATATCCAAATTAACTTGCCATCTTTACTTGTAATAGGGTGAGAAATCTCACTCAAATCCAAAGAATTTGATGAGATTTATTCAATTTAGGTGTTTAGTGGACAGATTCACTTTCACCCAAACTCATTCTTATAATTTTTCTTGTGGAAATGAGATAAATATCCTTGCTTTTGTGGGGTCTTCATAATTGTCCCTACCAACAACAATTATACCCTTATAGTTTCTGGAAGAAACTAATTTTACTCATTAATATGAATATGTCCTTTCTGTGTAAGTCGAGTTACAACATATATCTTTTTAGTTTCATATCTACAACATCTCTGTTTCTCTCCTTCTCTCTACATCCATCACCACCACCACTATCACCACCCAATCAGCCACTAATACCACCTCTGCTGCCTCAAACATATCCAAGTCATTATTTTCAACTACTTTATTTAATTTTCTGCTCAACTTTGATTCTCTATCTGAGTTCGGTGAAAATTGAGTTGATATCAAGATCCAGATCGCATCAGTTCTAGTATGTTCATAATTGATTCAGGTAGTGAGATATGATAATTTTATTTTTAGGTTTAGTTTAGGTAATTTCAGAGAGATTTGAGTAATGATGGATTTTTGGTAATTTTAGAGCCAAATTTTTTCGTATTTGGGGATTTCTTTGCATGAACTGAATTGATGGTCGAAGGTGTTGCTGAAGGTAATTTTAGAATGAGATTCTCAGATTGGTGTTTATTTGGTGGTTGTATAAAGATCTCGGGGTGGAGTAGAAACAACAAGTCATGGGTTGAATCGGAGGCCCTCAATCAAAAATAAACGCAGTAACAAACAAGATTTGTTATGGATAAATTGCATGGACTGAAATTGGATATAACCCATTTGTTGATGAAGACGAACTGATGTCAATTGCACTCTAGCAGCTCGCAACTCTATCCACTGCATTTGTAGTACCACCGGCAACACCAGTACGTGAAGAATATGGAGAAAGGTTTTAAATGGTTGTGTATGCATGGGGCGTAGTTAGTAGTTCTTATAAACTCGGTTGAGGTGATGTAACGATATTGGTGAGGTTGAATGGGATTGTGATTGTTTTGGAGATTTCATGCTATCTGTGGCCGGAGTTTGAGACGGAGTTGGGATCAACTACTGTTATTGATCCCATTTATGGATCAACTCCTGTTGTTGACCCAATTTTTTATAGGATCAACTACTGTTGTTGACCCAATTTTTTATAGGATCAACGACTGTTGTTGACCCAATTTTTTATGGGATCAACTGTTGTTGTTGATCTGAACTCCTATTGTTGACAACATTTCCTTGTATTAGTATAATCATGCTTGTAATTTTAAATCATGCATGTAGTTTAAATCATGTAAAGTTGTTCAAATGTTGAATTTGTGGTGCAATGGTAGCATGATTGGCTCCATGTCAGATGATGCATGTTCGACTCATGCCAAGTTCACGCACTCTATTTACATGGATCAACTTCTACTGTTGATCCTTTTGTTTTTTGGATCAACTACCGTTGTTGATCCCCTAAATTGAATCAACTTCTACTGTTATATCTATTTTTATTTGGATCAACTACTGTTGTTGATACAAAAATATTTGAACTAGTGGTGGCGGCGGCGACAGACTAGTGGTGGCGGAGGACTAGTGGTGGTGAATGAGTGGTGGTGGCGGTTGGTAGGTGGTGGTTGTTGAACGGTGGTGGTGGAATGGTAGTTGAATGTTGGTGGTGGTGGTGCTAGTGGTGGTGATGAAGTGGTAGAGGAATAAATTTGTTCTATTTTGAAATAAAGAAAAATATTATATGAGTGAGGGAGGTAATCTAATATTATTAAAAAGTATGGACATATTTATTGTTGTATAAGGATATATTTATTGGATTTCGAAAGCAATGACATATAAATAACGTACCCATTTTCCTTCATGTGAAGCAGTGTCCAATTTATCTTCGGGAGAACCATCAAATGGTCTGATAGTTCTCATACTCCCTCCTACCACGAAGGTCGTGGTTTGAGCCCTTATCGAGCCCTTGTAATAACTTTACAAATAATATAATAGGATGAGTCTAGTCCAGTTGACCCAGTCAACTATCTGTTTGGTCCTTTTTTTAAATATAAATTATTATTTGGTCCTAGATATTATTATTTGGTCCTAAGGTGGACAATACCCATGCGGAATGACGTCATGGATGACGTAATTTTCCTTTAATAGTGGCAAAAATACCCTTTAATTTGGGACCATATATATATAGGGAATATCAAGAGAAAATATCTCTTTTTTCAGATCTACTTTCTCTTTCCTTTTTCTTCTTCTTTTTTTCTGCATTTGTTTTCTTTGTAGACAATAAAAACGATAAACAATTTTTTTCTAGGGTTTTAGGAAGATGAAGAAGATTGATTATGGAAGACGGTGAGATTTCTTTCTGCTATTGAAGACGATGAAGATTGATTGTGAAGATTGTTTATGAATATTTTGAAGGTTGATTTATGGAGATTTTCTTTCTGCTGTTATTGAAGACGATGAGTTTTGTGTGTTTTTTTTGTTGCTACTGTTGTTGAAGATAATAAAGATGATAACGATGATGAAGAAAATGATGTTTTTTATGTTTGTTGCTGCTATTTTTATGGATCTTGCTTTTTGGTAACTAGTATTGAATATCTCGTGTTGATGAAGATGAACTTTGATTTTATGGATCTTTTTGATTTTTATGGATTTTTTATTTTTTATGAACTCTGTTTTTAGATCTTGAATTGTTAGGTGTTTGAAGACGACGATGTTGTTGCTATTGTTGAAGATGGCGAAGAAGATGATGATGATGTTGTTCATTTTTACAAATGAACTCTGTTTTTTTAGGTTTTTATCAAGAGTTCATTTCTGGAATGAACTCTTGTTTATATAGGTTTTTATCAGGAGTTCATTTCTGGAATGAACTCTGTTTTTTTAGGTTTTTATATAAAGTTCATTTCTGGAATGAACTATGTTTTTTTAGGTTTTTATATGGAGTTCATTTCTGGTTTTTTTAGGTTTTTATATGGAGTTCATTTCTGGAATGAACTCTGGTTTTTTTAGGTTTTTATATGGAGTTCATTTCTGGAATGAACACTGGTTTATATTTTTACTGAAAAAATAAGTAGAAATTAACAGGAGTTCATTTGGACGAATAAACTGCTACAAGAAAATAGAGCGAAGGTCAGGGATATTACTTATTCTTGAGAAAGGTGTAGGTACAGTTGGACTCTTTCAAAAGCAGCAACTATGTGCGCTTTGCGACTCAGTCAAACCCACCGAGTTTCCAATTTCGTTTCGTACCAAATTACCCTCCCTAGTCGAGTTAGTACAGTGGTTAGGGTAGGTTAGGTTATATGGGTTGGGTTTAGCAGATTATGGTGATACTGAAGAGGAGGAAGAACAAGAAGAATCAAGTTTGCTTGTGAGGCAGAGTAACAAGGTAATACTATAATTTAGCTAATCTGCTCATAGTTTGATGCTTGAGTCCTTCATTTTTCTTGGGTTTTCATAAATAATATTATTCCCCTCCATCACTATTTTGATCGTCTCTACCAAAAGAAAAGGAAACAGTATTGCTCACTGTTGTTTGATGAAATGTCTCAACAAAATAATTGCCATGTGCCTTAAATTTGATTTAGTTTTGGATGTTAAAGAGGTTTTGATCAAATGGTTTTGTGTATTTAATGTTTTTGAGTAATGGGTCTTCATACTGATAGTCCATACCTTCCATTTTTTATGCATTTTGTTTTATTGATGTATAATTCAAATGTGTTATCCCTAATCTTACAGTTGTGATTCCTTGTGCCTTACACTCAATTGATAGGTTAAGGTGAAATGGTGAATGAGTCTGCTACTCTATCAAGTTACAACACCATTACATAATACTACAAGGCTAGTGTCCAAGCAAGGCATGTTGGCATAACACGCGAAAGTCATCCCTTACAACAAATACAGGGAAAACTTTTGCATGAAGCTCAGAAAAGGAAATAGAGGTAAGAACTCTCAGTGTGGTGGTAAGGTCATGTTACTTCGTATCATGTAGAATTTCATATTCTAATGCGGTTGTCATGCTATGGAAAAAATTCTAGCTAAGTTGTTGAAAATACAAGAAGCTACAGCCAAGCATGTGGAGCAATCACATAGGCCTTGTCTCTTCAGGTAATTTATGATGTATAAAAAAATTTGTCATTGTTATATCTGAAGTTGTTTCTTATATAAATTCACAGTGCATGATGGTGGGGAGTCGTGTTTTTTATTTTTTGTCGTACCCTCACCCCGCTACCGCGCGCGGTCATGGAATTGTAAATCCTAACTTCCTAAATCAATAGACCTGAACTCGTAAAGGTGAACTACAAGTTTCTTTAAGTTAGGTATAAGTCTTATGAAATAATGTTAAAATTAGTTTGGTACTTTCCATCAAGTAGTGTTAAATTAGTTAGGTAGGTGTTACAGGAAGTAATGTTAAATTAGTTAGGAACAGTTGATCGGCATATAGACATGCATGATGGAAACAACTAAAGTAAGCAAACTATCAAAGTCTTCGATTTAGAGTTAAATTCCGTTAGTTCAGCTATATTTCCCTAGTCATGCAAGATTTAATAATTTTCAAAGCAAAATGTTGGTTGTCATGTGTTGGTCTTTAAGGAAGTCGAGCTATTAATGCTTTCGATCTTATCACCCTTTGTTGTATGCATTAACTGCACAAAAACAGTAGCATCATGCTATTAGGTACCTGTACCTATTACTTTCTCTTGTGAATTCAAAGTATTCTTGTGTAATGCACTTAATAAACAATGAACTGGAAGTCCCTTCTGAGATACAATCAATTGTGAGGAGCTCACTAGCACTTTGATGAACTGTGTACGTAACATCAAGTTTCTTTGTGATATTGTTCGTCTTACTAGGTCAATAACAATTGTGTACGTAACAAATTAAAGAATACTGATTTTGTTTAATTATAATGCCAATACTTGGATTTAGTAGTTTTAATCGCCGAAAGTAGTGGACAGATTACTAGTTGTTGAAAGAAAAACAATCACATTTGTTCTCGCTCAAGGTATATATCATTAGATATTTCTAGGTTTGTATATGTAGATAATAATAATATTGTAGCTCGTGGTTGAAGTACTTCTGATGCGTATACAGTTTTTCTGTGTAAAAAGCATGGTGTAACCCATCAACCGAGGCAACGAACTTGTAACTACACTGGAGTTCCTGTCAAGGACTTCATGGATATACCTGACCCTATCATTATTAATTGACAAAACACATTGTTAATATCGCACCTGCTAATCCAGATGATCGTCATGTGAAATCATATGCACCATCTTCTTAACACTACCAATGACATCATTACATTTCTCCATAGTATATTGTTTCCAGTAGAATCCAATAGAATAAAATGGGTAAAATGACAATCTGTCGTATAAAATAAACTGTATAATCAACAAAATGATCACATAAAATAAATTGGGTTTTCCAGTAGATAACATATATGCTTATTTGCAAATTATGGACCACTGTCACGAGAAACTATTCGCTTCAACCCTTTCCAAGTGAAAGGTTTTCTATATCATGTTCATCACTTGAGAATGTAGTTTGACACTTTTATTAGATTAAAATACCGGAGAGACTCATGATATATCTAGTGTTGACAGCATTGTGATTACTAAATTTATTTTTAACCAAGTGCAAATACGCTCGGTAAGAATCAATTCATGGCAGAGATGCCAAAGCATATTAGAGTCTTATTTACAAAATATATTTACATGACTAACTCTTTGGGCATGTGACTTTATTTTTTTTTGGGATCTATCAATGACATTCCATTTTCCTGAGCAGTATGGTATTTTGATATGATAAGATCCAAATTCTAAGGCTTTCCAAAGAAAGAAAAGAATTCGTTTGACAAAAAACATATACACTGTAAACAAACTTTTAGGAAGTTGTTAGATATGAATGATATCCTGAATGGAATTTTGAGATTTACTTAATAGTAGTGTAAGTTTCTAATAACTAAGTTCTCTCTTATTGTTGTATTCTTTTTCATAATGGAGCAGATGGGTGCATCTTCCATTTTAAATATGACAGGGACTTGAAGACTTTAGAATTTATAGGGATAAAGCAAAAGTTAAGTTTAATTCAATCTCTCCTGCTGATCCCAACTCTGATGAAGACCTTTGTGGTGATAATTACGCAATAGGTTTTACCTCAGCAGATTTTATAGTATGAAACTCGGTAAGTGAGATACATGTATTATTTTACGTGTCTTTATATTTTGATCAGTTATTCAGTATCTCTTCCTAGTTCCTACAAAACTTTTGTTGTATCATGTATGTTCCATTATTATTTTGTTGGTGCTAGTTACCGAAGGGTTTGTGATGTACAGGTAAACTCTTTGTAGTAGATGGCGCCGTCCTCTATGGTGTTGCATTACATTGGGAAGGACTTTAGTTATACCTTTTCTCTAAGAACTATAAAAATGTCGAATCGAACGAAGAATAAAAACATAGGCATGGGTTTCGTCGAGGGGAACCACTTCATCAGCCTGAAGTTAAGTGGAAATTTTCCATTGCCTCCAGAACCCAACCTTAGCTACTGGGAGGATTTAAATAATGACTAATATGAAGAGTGGCTCAGTCAATACGAGTTATAATTTCTCAATGGGACAATCAAAGACTAGTACAAGATCCAAATTCATTTCCAATCGATTTGGACGATGATTAAACCTTTGGGAGCTAGAAGTACAGGTTTTTGTAGTTTTTTGTTTTGTTTTTTTGGGTAACCTGGATCAGTAACACACATAAAATCTAACATCAACATACAATGATCCGTTATTTTGTAATTATGAAGTCTTTTGTAAAAGAAACATAATGGTTGATGTAAACGTTTACATGTAATATATATAAACTTATTTTGTTACTGCGTTGTGTTTGAAATTTGCAAGTCTAATTGCCCATGGATATTGAGTGTATTATAATGGTATTCGAATGACATCACATAAATAACTCGGGAACGTTCCCTTACAGATTGCATAAATAACTCGGGTACCTTCACTGATGGACCGCAGAAATAACTCAGGTAGCCTTGATGATGGACTACATAAGTAACTCGGGCACCTTTATTGGTAGACTAACTAAATAAATCAGGTAGCTTGACTGCTGGATCGCATAAATAAATCGGGTACCTAAAAAATGTTTGATAGATAAAGTAAGTAATACCAACATTGTCAAATCCATTTACAATGTTATTCAAAAATAAATAACAGAGTATCAGGGACAGTTCAAGAGTTTAAATGCTATTCAAATGGACATTAACTTCATTGTCGGCCTCTTGAGCCAAATACATGTTCTCTTCACTTGAAGTTTCCATACTTCCAAACGATGCAAACCAATGTGAATATTATACACAAGCATGAGACTTGTTGATGCAACAAGCCCTAGCCAAATCCAGGTTCTCATGATTTACTTGAACTAAAGGAATTACTACAAGACGTGATGCAACATCTCCAGATAATCTCTCACACTTCCTCCAAAGAAATTTATGAGCAAGCACATCTCCGTAGCTATCAGCTTACAGTTGAAAACAAAACCCTTCTTATTCAACAGAAACTTATATCACCTTGAATACATCACTCAATCAAATGAAGATCAAAAAATCAATACTCTCTTTCTCACCTAACACCAAGTTCAGCTAATCTCTATGAACACCAGATAAAATGCCGACTCTCGTCATCAGCAACATGTGCAAAATTAGCAAAGAACCCATCTCCAAGAACATCATTATACTGAGAGAACCGAACAAATGTATCCCATGTTAGATCAATAGCATTTATCTCCACATGAGAAAGGTTATGCAACATATAAGTCGAGAGTAGCTGGCATTGGAAATACATCAAGAAAAATTGCAGAAACTCAGCTTAAATCATCTTACATCTATCGGCAACGGCTCACCATTCAATGGATTCTTCAGTGCTTCTTGATGATTTCTCTGAGACGCCAAGTAAAGATAGAACTTTTAGTAAATAAAACCTACCGAATTTGTCAGTAGGACTTAAACAACCACATACTTTCGGAACCTCACAAACTTTAAGTGATGGAAAACCATCTATCTCATCCACAGAAATAATTTATAGAGGAACAATTGATAAGCATCTCAGGTGATGCCATTTTGTCATATCAAATCCCCTGTCACTGCTAATTAAGCCTAATCTCAGGTTTTTTTTTTTGAATGAATTGCTTTGGTGCATTGCTTGCAATAAGAGCGGTTAGACTTCACGTACTCAGCTACGACCTAGAATAAGCCATTATAGTAAGTAATATGAATAGTTAAGACAAACAAACTTAAATTCATACACATACGTAATAGTTAAAAACTTTTGTTTCCTATCGATCATATAGTTACTGAGATTAATGAATTCAACACATACATAGGTACAGAAGAAAATGATGTAACTACCTTCACTTTCTTTTTGTTCACCTTCTTCATCGTGTTCATCTACCTTATCAACCTGAAACAAATAAAAATTGACAAAAGTTGACTCTAAATTCAATTCGTGTAAAGTTTTTATGGTGTGGTGGGGGTGATGATGTAAACTTTCACGCTAAGATGACCACCAACAGCACCTCCACCAGTCTAACACAAATACATGCTAATCAAACAAAACATAGAATCAAGCTCAGTTTTTATTTTTTTCCTACTCTTTTCCTCACTCCCCTCCTCCACTTCCTTCTCACCATGATCAGAAACCTGTAAAAGCAAACAGAAATTACACATGTAATAGTTCACAACACTAATAAAAATACTAACAATTACAAAACCCAACTCGAAAATTCCTAAACCTGTTTTGATTCCAAATTACATTCAGCAGTTAACTTTTCAAGCGCTTCTTGATCACTACTCAGCATAAAACAAACATCAACAACTAACTATCAAAACCAGATATCCAAAAACATAATCAAAATCAGAAGTGAAAAACAAAAGAATGAGACAAGAAATTAACTTCGACTTTTAGAGAAGAGAAACCTTGAATATTGTCAGTAGAGCCATGGATAGGTTGAAGAGAATCTGAGGGGAAATAATTGAGATGATGCCATTTAGTAACATCATAACCTCTTGGATCTTTACTATGTAGACCTAATAATAAATATCAATAAGATTGTAATAATTTGTATATGGGATTTCCTTTAACAAATTGGATTTGGGTTCTTAAGTTTTTGTCGGTGGGATTTGAACAAACGAGAGAACAATCACATAAAGAATCAGTACAAAAAGAAGAAGAAGCTAACCTGGTGATAAATCAGTACCATGAATTCATCAGTTAATCTTTGTTCCTGCAAAGGGAAAAGCATGAAAAGAAAGAAATAATCTAACTTGTCAAAAGCATGAAAAGAACAATCACACTGCCTCCACCAACCATAACCCATCTTCCAATTCATCACCATCGCTTCAGTTCAATCTCAGATTTTTCAAACCCTAACCTCTGAAATCAAACTCATTAACACAGTAATCATCACCGGCTTCTCCTTATTCCGCTCAATACTCTTCAAGAAAGTAACAATCAACAACACCCCCTTTCTGAAATCTTCTGCAACCCTCCATCACCTCAATATTAGGTTTCAAACATGAAAGAACTGCAATTAGAATCACCTTTCTATCTGATAAAATTAAATAGAGATATATACATATACTATCGGGATTTGACGAATTTGTATCCACCGGTCTCTGACTCTCTGCAAGCTTGCATAAGTGAAGATGAAGATGGAGGAGAAACTAAAACATAAAATGGAAAAGAAGATACGCTCCAACCCATATAACCTAACCTAACCTAACCATTGTACCTAACTCGACTTGGGAGGGTAATTTGGTACAAAACGGAATTGGAAACTCCGTGGGTTTGACTGAGTCGCAAAGCGCACATAATTGCTACTTTTGAAAGAGTCCAACTGTACCTGCCCCTTTCTCAAGAATAAGTAATATCCCTGACCTTTGCTCAAGAAAATAAGTAAAATTAACACGGAAGGGTAATTTTGTCTATTTTATATTTTTAAATTATTATGGACCAAACAGTAAAGATGTTTTCCTAAATGACTAAACAGACAAGGAACCACCTAAAAAAAGACCGAACGATATTTTTTCCAATCCTAAATGGGAGGATTTAGGAGTAGTCTATGATCACTTTTCTATGATATCAATAAAAAGTACAGGTCTTCAACCGTTAAAAAAGCTTTGAACGATGGATAAGCATTTTTTTTCTCATTTTTTATATATTTTAAATTGTTTAACGTGTACCTCATATTGATTTTACTATTATTTTGTCATGGACTATTGTAAAAATTATAATTGGGCCGACCGACCGGAGGGCCCGAAGGGAGGGAGACCCTTTTATGGCCACTTTTTTATAAATTGAAACCTAACAATTTTGATAAAAAGATTGAATTTGATTTCCATGTGGTTTATTTTTAGTTACTTTTCACTAGACAAGATTATCCCTCCCTTTTAATCCAATTACTATAATTCTTTGTGTATCTACTTTTTCAGGGGTATAATTGGAAAGCAAACTTTAATATAACATATCTAAAAATCCGTGTCTTAGAATTTTACAAATTTTATCTCGTTGGAAAGGTTATAATAAAATCTACGCAACGAGTACAAACAACAATATCAAATTTAAAATCCATCTTCGGTCGGCCCTTCCACTGTGGCAACGGTTGTACTAGTTAAGTCATTATCAGTACTGTGTTAGGTAATCATCAACTTTTATATAGGGAAGGACTCAATTTTTTTCTAAGAATTTAAGCTTTAAGAGAGATTTTGCCCATACAACTCAAATTGGTAAAATAAAAAACTACAGCTTCAAGAGAAATATAGCTACGACTGCGAGGCTAGGACAGTTCCCTTATAACTATAAAATGGAACTAGAATAGAATCCTATTATTGGGGCTATAGGGGGAGATAGTTTTTGGGGGCTATTTTGCTAAGTGGAGTCTAAATGTTATAGGGGGAGATCACATATGTGTAAAATTTCTAAAATACCCTCCATAATTTTAATTTATTCCCTTTATACCCTTTCATTAACTTCATAATTAATCAAAAAAAAAATGAAAAAAAACGGACACATTAAAACCCAAAAAAAAAACGTCCCCCACCATTTTATTCTTCCTCTTCTTTTCTTCTTCTTTTCTTCTTCCATTGAACATTGTTCAACGATTAATCGTCGATTCAAAAAAAAATCGTCGTCGATTAAACTCATTCTATAAAACCATGAAGCCGAAGGATAATCTAGGTCAATCCCAGTCGAATCAACCTCCCACTGAAGCAGAGAAACCAACTTCATCCACTGAAGATGAAAGTGAAGATCAAGAGGAAGTGAATGCAGAAGTTCCAGCATCCACCGAATCTCCTGTTATGACAACAATAAGGTATGAATCCAAAAACCCAGTCTTTATTTAAGCATTTCGTTGATTAATCAGTTTGTTTCGAAAATTTTAGGTCTGAAAAAACGGTTTCTGAAAATGCTTACGGCTGGGAGTTCTTGTATTTCCAGCCGTAAATTAGTATAACGGCTGGGAAATTTCGATTTCCCAGCCGTTTATAAATTACACGGTTGGGAAATATAAGAACTCCCAACCATAACTAAATCGACGTGTACGGGATGGAGGATTCCTAGCCGTAACCATTAGTATACGGCTGAGATTTTCCTAGACGTATGTTCTACTGTGTTCATATGTTTTTAGTAGTTTTAGTGTTACGTATAGGTTTTCCCAACCGTATATGTATTTACTGACTGTAATATCCAGTTTCCTAGACGTTTTTAATCACGTCTTGGAATTTCCCATCCGTATTAGTGCCATGTTTGTACTATGAACTAGAAATGCACAGTCGGTTTGGTTTTCCTATCCGTAATATGAAAACGTATAGGTTATCCATCCGTAATTCTATTTTCGGATAGGTATATTACTAATTTCCCATCCGTAATTTGTGTGTCGGCTTGGTCGATAAAAAATTTCCTATCCGTGTTTAATTTTGCGTCTTAGACTCTCCATTTTTCCTAGCCGTGTTTGTTGTTTCGGTTAGGTTTTGTTAAATTTTCCCAGACGTTTTACTTATACACTTTTGGTTTTCTTGCCTTGTTTGTCTTGGAACAGAGGGAAAGAAAAGAAGAAGAAAAGATCCCAAGAAGTAACACCTTCTAGTGACCCAACTCCGCAACCTCGTCACTCAAAACCATTGGGTGCAGACGCAAGGAAAGCAATAGAAGTTGTGACCGCTGGAGAAAGGGAAGGTGGTGGAGATGGAGTTGGAGTCACTATAGGAACTGAAGTTGGAGTTACTGAGGGAACTGAAGTTGTTGTTACTAAAGGAACTTAAGTTGTTGTGACTGAAGTTGTTGGCACTTCTAGTGGTGTTGAAGCTATTGATAAAGGTAAAGCCGTAGTCGAGGAGGGCACAAAGGAGGGCAAGAAGGAGGGAAAGAAGAAGTATAAACCTAAGGCATCGGCAATAGAAGTAATTGATGCCATGAAGCCTTTACCTCCCAAGAGGAATGGGAGACCTTTGGGGTGAGCCAAGAGATCGTTCCATCTTGATTAGCTACACTTATTCATGGGCTTCTAGGGTTTGTGGCACAAAGTTAATAAATCAAATTACATATATGTTGTATTCATTTTGTTATGGATTATTATTTTTACAACCAATTTTTTTTTTGGTAGTTTCCGGATCAAGCTGTCCCAAAACTAAAGCACCAACAAGCAAAGTTTTGGCCGTTGGACGATGAGCATCCATATGTACAAGTTTTGGTTAAAGCTTCGGGGTTGTGGTCTGGAATCGATGCTTTGCAGAAGACATATGATGTTGTCACAGTTTATGGTTTTAGAGAAATATTTTGGCCCGAAACCATGACTTTTCACCTCACATTCGGCGAGATGACTATCACTCCGGATGACGCAAAGCAAATCACTGGGCTAGCTTTGGAAGAAAAGGAAGTGTTTGAGGGTTTCAACAATTACATGCCTTTTGATGAGCTTTGTGCCTTGGTGAAGAACTGTCTTGGGTGGAGTAAAGATGAAGCTGAAGAAGAGTTTGAGATTGGGTCTAGAGCACCTCCTAGATCTAAGAGACAATGTAGTACACCGGGCGTACTAAGTGAAGCAGTAAATATATCAAGGAAGATTAATTTGGTTCGTCTGAGGCACAATTTGGGGATTCTAAACGCAAGGTGGATAGTGGAATGGTGGTGATGGACGCAGAAAGAGCTAGACATACACGGCTATAGCTTACTTGTTGCATGCTCTTGGGACCGTCCTTTTCCCCGATTTCTCAGGCAATAAGGTAAATGCATGTTACTTGTAGTGGTTGAAGACTCTCAGTCTGGATAAGGAAATAAACGAGGTACCTAGGTACTCGTGGGGCACCGCCCTCCTTGATGATGTGTTGGAATATCTTTGAAAAGCTTCAAGATGGAACGAAACACAAATTACGGGATGTGTTGCTCTTGTGCAGGTATCTTTTTGTTTTAATATAACAAATGTTTATTTGTTTTATTTACTTATATCTTGATTTGTGTGTAATAACTTATTTATAAACCAAAATTTTATTTTATTTGCCGTAGTCATGGGATTACGACCATTTTAAAAGCTTGAGGCCTCCTCGGAATACAGATTGGGCTCTAGATAAACCTACAGGATGGAGATATCCTTTTATAGGGACCCAACACAAGGCTAAAGAGACGGAAATGGTCGACATGAGGAAAAAATTGGATGCTTTGACAATTGAAGATGTGGTTTTTGACCCATATTTGAAACTTGATGAGGATGGTGAAGAGGAATTTGATGATAGGGTATTTTATGATGTGGAAACCTATACGGTACCTTTGTTTCATGCAACCGGGTTCATCATTTTAGATCCTCGTAGAACGCTTCGCCAAATCGGTATTGTCCAGACAATTGTGCCTGAAGAGACTCATTTTAGACTGAGCGTAGCCACCTCCCAATTTAAGGACAAACAAGTAAAATTGAACTATGAAAATGCACCGGGGATTGACCATTGGAATGCTCGTTCCGAACAAGTAAACCAAATGAGTAGAAGACTCCTTGAAGCTGAACATGGTACTTCCCAAGAGGATGAGGATTACATGGAATGGTATAGAGAGTGGGTTGATCCTTATGTGGAAAATTTGGATCCGGAGGCGCAGAGACATTACATGAATTCATAGAAAGAGAGTTCTAAGACACCAAGGAGTGAAGAAAATGATTGGCGGGAGATGGTGGTTAAAGGCATAATACTCCCTGAAAAAGGAGGTTTATATCATGTTGAAGCACCAAGGAGATCTAAAAGGGCTAGGTATCCTTCTCCTAGAGACTACTCGGACACTCCCCCCCACCACCAATTTCAATCTAAGCAACGAAAAGCCGGCCGAGGTGGTAGAGGTGAAAAAGGTGGAACGAGTGCTCGAGGTAGTCGAGGTGCAAAAGGTGGAACAAGTGCTCGAGGTGGTCGAGGTAGTGGACCAATTGCAAAAGTTAGTTGTGTTGAAACAAGTGCTCGAGGTGGACGTAAAAAGGCTCCAACTCAAGGTGGCAGCGGTCGAGGTAGAAAATCTAGAGTTATAGAATAAGTTGTGGAACCTCAGGCAAGGGACGATGTGGATGACTTTTTGGAAACCACTTCTGAGGAGGGATCAAGTGAAAGTGAATGACAATTTACTTTTCATTATATTACTTCATTTCATGGAACATTTATTATCTAACACTTTGTCTATTTAATTTTTTGTGGTTTGGTTATGGATTTGGATGGATAAATTTTTAAAACTTTGCATTTATTAATGAATGTTAGTCTTTACAATTGTCTAATCTAAGAAAACTGAGGAATCAATCAAGATTCACTAATTTTTTGTGCTATTTCGGCTAGGTCGATCCTTCACGTAACCTAGCCGAAAGTGCATATAATCCTTGTCAAATTTAGTTGCACAGAATTTCGGATGGAAAGTCTCGGCCGTTATACTAAAACGGTTAGGAAATACTGGGCCGTATGTTTCCCTGGATACTCAGAATTTAACTGAACCATTGTTACGGCTACGTTTCCAATCCGTTATTTTATTTGCAGTTGGCTTTCCTAACCGTAAAACTGACAAAAAATGGAGCTCTGGTTTACGGCTTGGAAATTCATATATATCCCGGCCATATCTGATACTCAAAATTTAACTGAACCTTTGTTACGGCTACGTTTCCAAGTCGTTATTATTATTGCGGTTGGCTTTCCTAACCGTAAAACTTACAAAAATATGGAACGCTGGTTTACGGCCTGGAAAATCATATATATCCGGACCGTAAAACTGACAAAAAAATAACACTTACGTTTTACGGCTTGAACCACCGAGCCGTAAATATGACACACCACATATCCTGCAATTTGTACATAATAACAGCTGGGTCTCTCCTGCGATTTCCAAGCCGTAAATACCTATAATTATGAATACCACATCATATCGGCTAGTTTTTTGAATTTTGAAAAATAGATCCGTTTGAAGACTGATCTATAGAAGGTTCTAGCTGTCAACCACTTATTTAAACTTGAAATAACTCTCATGTCCATATAACCACCCACTCCAAATCAAATTCACACCTTCTAGACTAATAATCTCCACTAAAACGCCTACAAACTCAATGCAATGTACTCAAAGGATAAACACAAATTTACTTTGGAAGAAGACTTATCTCTTTGCAAAAAAATTTGTACTATGCTATCCAAAGAGAGGAGAAGAACGAAGGAAAGGTGGTTTAACAAGTCAATCGAATTGGAGTAATATTTTTGAGAATTTTTGTAGTGAAACAGGTAACACTAACAATCGCGATGGGGTTGAATTGTATCTTCGATTTTCAGACAAACGCAAAAAAGTGGAAGAATATATGGATTTACGTCGTATGTGCAATCAACTTCGACTTAGAGGTGAGACTGATAGAGAAGTCGCGGCTCAAGCTAAGAAGGAATGGAGAAAATGGAAAGGTTATGATTTTAAATTGGAAGCTCAATTCGCCATCATCAAAGACTTCTTAACACATCGAAAGGGATGTTATTAAAACCAACTTTGTAACGGGGATCTATTAAGTATGTAATGGGTTTTATTGTGGTCTAATTAATGAAAGTATTACTAATTTTCATGTTGAAAATGAAAAATTTCTCAGCTTACAGATTAAATTACGGACGGGAAATATAAGAATTCCCAGTCGTAAAACAGACTCAGGAGATTCTCGTTGAATAACTGCTTGAAGTTCTTAACTTCCCATCCGTTTTTAGGGTTTACGGCTGGGAAGTCATCATATCCAATCCGTTTTCATAGTTTACGGCTGGGAAGTCATCAAATCCAAGCCGTAATAAGTGGATTACGGCTGTGTCGACACAATATCCAGGTCGTAAGAGCATCAAATTCAATATTTTTTCATATTTTTTACGGATTTGAATTGATGAAATTGATGTTGGGAGTTCATTATAAGCTTATCTTGAGTTTTGTGATGAAGGGTTTTATCATTTTGCTTCAAAAAAATTCAAAAACAATTCACCAAAATCATCATTTTTCCTTCTTCAAAACTCAAAAAAAATCAAGTTTTGATTTTCAAAAGATTATATTTTTGATTAGTCTAATTGATTCACTAAGACTGATTAATTAGCTTAATCAAGTTAATTAATACTAATCAAATTAAGAGTATATTAGACATTAGAAAAAATGATGGATAAGGGGTGGTATGGGCTATTATTTCATGACCCCAAATAGCCCCCAAAAACCCATCCGTTTTCAGCCCAAAAATAGGATTCTAGAATAGATATCAAATCTTACAAAAAAAAAAAAAGAAAAAAAATAAGGAAAAAAATAAGATAAAAGATAAATACAAATAAAAATAAGATAAAAATGTAAGACCTTTGACTTACCGATATACAACATTTATATGACATGTTGCACTCTTTCACTGCTGGTTATGACAAACGGCGGTATACTTATATTGGGTACACATAACCGGCTAGGCATCCTAATTTACACCATATCACACGACTTCACGACTAATTTATCGATGAATATTAGTGAAATTTGCTTTCTTGAGAGCTAGCACCTATCCCTTCCCTATCCCTAAAATGTAGGGAAGGGATGGCACATGGAAGGCAAGCTTGCTATGGTTCCCTCTCATCCCTTCCCTACACGAAACGGGTACTCAGTACGCGTATTTGTCAACTCGTTGACTTGACCAAATACGGGTACTAAGTACGCGTTTCATAGGTTTAAGTTTACAAAACTCGTTTCTGTCGCCCATTTCCTCTTCTTCCCTAAAACTCATCCTCTCAAAACCCCTTACCCCCATTTGATTATGTTGTTGATTCCGGTCAATTGAATTGCTAAGATTAAATGGGTTTTATGGTTACACCAAGGTGAAGGTAATCCCTCAATCAATTTCGAGTTTCATCCACAAAAACATCTAAGGTGAGTGATTATAATGTTAGGGTTTTAAATTTTATTTGAGTTTGATTTTGATGAAATTTGAGATGTTTGGTTGATTATAATGTTGTTTTAGTGTTGTTTGATAGTGTGGGACGTTTTTGATTGATTTATTGATATTTTGTGGATTTTTTGAAATAGGGTGTTGTTTATGGATGATTTTTGATATGTATAAGGTAGTGTAATTGATGATTTGGGATTGTAGAATGATTAAAAGCATATGTATTATGTATATGGATATGGTATTGTTTTTGATGATTTATGATTTTTGTAGTTTAGTAGACAATGTGGCTAATTTTTGTTGTTGGTCTTGTAAAATAATATATTTTATTTCAATTCCATAAAATTACAAATTATTAGCAGAAGAGGGTTTAATTGGTAACCGAGCAGTATTTTGAATACATCCATTGTAGATACTTGAATAAAATGGAAGAAAGATTGCCGTAGATGGACATGATTGATTTTCAACAAATTATGGAAGAAATATTGTCGGTTTCTTCAATAGAACATAGTGATCATAAATTGAAAATCCTTGATACGTCAGAGGCCATGCTAAATTCGCTGAGACATCGCAGTAGTATTAGTCAAATTCATGAAATGTATACCCCTATTTCTAAGTTTCCTACAGCTAAACAAATTGTAGACAACTGTGGGTTTGGTTCACTTTTCAAAGTACAATACCCAAAACTACAAGACAACTTCCTTACAACCGGTATATTTGAAAGGTGGTGGCATACAACCAATACATTTCACTTCCCTAGTTTTGAAATGGGGTTTACCCCATTAGACTTCACTCAAATTACCGGAATTCCAATCGTCCGAGGAAATCCCATATCATTGGACTCAATTAGTATGGAGAAAATACATGACAATGCTCCCGATACCATAGACTGTTTGCTCCCATATCTTGAGGCGAAATCTACTACTAGAAGAGGAAAAAAAGGCGAAGACAACGTTGTCGTTGATGGAGTAAAAGAAGTTAGAGAAGAAGAAATAGTCCCCTTGAGACTGCAACTTGTGGATAGATGCAAGGGGATCATGAAGATTATAATTAAAGCATTTCTTGAACATATACTCGGCCTAGAGAACGATGTATTAATGCAGGAGCAAATGGAAAGATGGTTTTTGATTTGGTTTATTGGGAATGTCCTTTTCCCAAAAAAGAACAATGCTTCATATAATGAGGGATTTAAGTGTGCTGAGGCATTATGATTAGGGTTCGGCGGCGTATGCCTATATGTTAAGGGGCCTGAGTACCGGAGTCACGAGCAACGCTCCTGAATTGCAGTTCTTCTCGTTTCCTTTGATGGTAAAAATCCATACCCTCTCGTAATCTTACTTTCCTTTTTATTTATTTTTGTTAACATTATACTGTTTATAGTTGTTAATAATAACGTATAATTTTGCAGCCTTGGTTTTGGGCTTATTTCCGATGTCTATTTCCCTATACAAAGGCTAGAAATAAAAATATGGATCTAGCTAGGTTGGGATTTTGGGCTTGTTGATGAATAGCACTAGGGCTAGGAAGGTTATATGATGATACCAAAGAGAAACCAAAAAGAGAAATAAAAATATGGATCTATGGTCCAAAGAGAAACCAAAAGAGATTTCATGTGCCCATTCTATGACTACTATGCATAAACAAATTCATAACTTTGCATTCGATTCCGTATACTGGTCGCCATGGGAGGAGAGTGAATATAGAACTAAACCCGAGGTGGAAGAGGCTAAACGAATCTCTTTAACACGTAGGGTTTTTTACGATCCATTTGGTCACAACATCTTGTACCTGGGTGAATGATGTCTCAAACAAGTTCTTGGATTGACTGTAATATCATGCAACCCTCACCCTCCTGATTCAATAGTAGACATCAACAATGCATATTTGTACACCGAACAGAATCTTAATCTCCTGCATTTTGATGAAGTATCCGATCAATAGTATAAGTTTTGGAAGAAGGAGAGGTCAGTGGGGAAGTATAGGGGTATAATTGTGCATGAAGGAAACATGGATTTGTATTGCACCCAAGATAACGATGCGTATGTACGCCGACCAACCCCGCAACGACAAAGCACATACACATAAGAGTTGGTGCCCGTCTACCGTCATCTCTTCCCATATCCACCAAGCGAAACGACGGCTAAAATATGTGGCCCCGACTTTCTGGCGTCTGAGAGACCGGTTGGAATGGAGTATTTGGGAATGTTTCCTAAATCCAACTATAATGTCAGCCTGGGTACACCTGTGATTATAATATAACCTTTAATTCTACTATATTTTATTTGTGAAAAATAATTATACTCACATCCTTCCTTGTTGTTTACATGAGATGTGGCGCAATGCATATGTGGATATGGAACAAAAATACAAGGCTACACATCAATGGTTTTACGACTACACAACGGAGCTAGAACACCAAATCAAATACGGTGAACCACCCCATGTGAGATTTGTGAAACCGTATGAAACCCCATATATATCTGAGCCGTCTAGCCAAGGTCAGTCTCGGGATTCGGGACCGTCGACGAGTTCTTTTGTTCCAAATAGTCAAGAAGAACCTTACGTAGCTCACAATTTGTCTGAGAAATTAAACCAAAGTACAACCATGTACCAACATCAGGGTATTGGAAACTTTCCATGGTTTGATATGGAAAGGGATAGTATTTAAACTTCTTAACAGATTGGTTTTATTTCACTGTATAACGGCTACTTTAGACTTTCTTAACGGCAAATATATTTTTCAATGGTAATTTTTACTATATAACGTCTTCTTTTTTTTTTAATTCTAATTCCTCTCATCATATCTATCTATATATATATATCAAATTACTTTCCAAAGTGAACCTATCCCAACTATCTATCATACCTCGGTTTTATAAAAATGGTAAGATTCAGCAAAGAAGAAGATGTTGCTCTTACGCAAGCATGGATTGAAGCAAAAAACATAATTCTTAACGTAGTTCAGGCGTCAGGCAACCAATTATGGAAGAATGTTTTTGAATTTTCTGATAACATATCCGGAAATCCAAACGCCAGAGACAAGGGAGGTCTTAGAGTTAGGTGGAGCAAGATGAACAAGGAGATCATAACTTTTGTCACTATTCAGGCCGATGTTAACATACACAATCCTGGAATGTCATATGAACAAAGGGTAAATTAGTTTTACATATTTCTTTTACTTTTAAGTAAATAAATATACTTATGCTAATTTTTATTTATAAATTTCAGATAAGTGCTGCTCGTTTAGGCCATCTTAACCAGACAAGCGACAATTTTCCCCATGATGAATGTTATTAGATATTAAAAGCAGTTTACGATACCTACAATCCATACGAAATGTAGCTATATTGTCTACAGGTTTTAGCATCATATGTTAATCAAGTCTTAGGAACAACAATCCTGAAGATTGATTGAATTTGAATGTTATATCTTATATTTATGTAATATTCGGGTTTTGTGTGTGTGTTTTAGCATCAAATGTTAATCAAATCTTCGGAACAACCATCCTGAAGATTGATAGAATTTGAATGTTTTATCTTATATTTATGTAATTTTCAGTTTTTGTGTGTGTATTTCAGCATCAGATGTTAATCAAGTCTCCGGAATAACCATCCTGAAGATTGATTGAATTTGAATGTTTTATCTTATATTTATGTAATTTACTTTTTTGTGTGTGTGTGTTTAAGCATCAAATGTTAATCAAGTCTTCGGAACAACAATCCGGAAGAATGATTGTATTTGAATGATTTATATTATATTTATGTTATCTTTTATCTTTAAGTCTTCTTTTAATCCATTTATGATTTGATGTTCTAGATTTAAATTAAGATAAGTTTAACACAATTTATAATATCCGTCAAAAATAGCCGTTATAAAGGAGCGGTTAAAAACTAGTTGTTGCGATATAGTTGTATGAAAAGAGTCGTTACAACGTTATATTACAATTATAGAATAAAACCATAGGTTACTATTTTTACTAATCCAGGTTGCACTTAACACGTGCACCTAGCCTTTAAACCTCTGGAGGATCGCCGACATTCATTTTCGGATTGTAATAATCCATGTTACCCAGATTAGGTTTAAAGATTAAGTTGCACTCAAAACATGTAAATTATGTACGAGTATCTAGTTGTTACACAAATTTTTCCATTTCCTCCTACGCAAAACAAACACAAGGCAATCGTTTAGTGTGTATAAGCAAACAACATTTCAAATATGATAACATTTATGATGACGTACAATAATCGCAACTGTCATATGTTGTGGGGCGTAACCATGAATCCTTTTTTGAATTGCAACGTACTTGCAAACCATTATATCAATTCGAGAAATCCGATGTTGAACTTGTCGTCTTGTTCTGTTATTAACGTTTTGAAACGCTTGTACAAAGCCGTCGAACACCAACGTCTATTTTTCATGAGCGGAGAGGTGTTGAGTTTCTTCAATATGCATATTACAAGCATTTAAAAACGCTGTGGTGATTTCAACATCTTCCTCTACAGAATACCCAACCATTACCATTTTATCTTCAAAAAAACAAATAAAATTTAGACACTGAGGA
Organism: Papaver bracteatum; assembly: GCA_023529315.1. Taxonomy (NCBI): domain Eukaryota; kingdom Viridiplantae; phylum Streptophyta; class Magnoliopsida; order Ranunculales; family Papaveraceae; genus Papaver; species Papaver bracteatum. The sequence continues at coordinate 1,299,575 of JAJJWX010005417.1, read as the reverse complement.
TATGCGTACAATTTTGGATTGTTTTGGTTGAAGAAGATTATGACAAATTATAATAGGCATTGAAAGTAGTCGTTGGAATTTAGCCGTTGGGAATTACCTGTTACCAGGGATTCTTTGGAATAACAAAAATTTATTCAAATTATCGTAATTAGAAATACATAAATAATTGTTACCGAGAAAAACTAAAATACATTACCTTAACTGAAATACGGCCTTACTATAAAAATAAAAAAACAATTAAACTAATCTATTACAAATACAATGGAATACCAGAAATTAAAAACCACCTTAGTTAAAAAAAAAACGATTAAGATAAGCTATTAAAAATTTAAAGGGTTATCTTGTTGGCTCTGCATCTTCCTGGACATTATGGCATTGTGTCGATTACGAACGGTTTTTGAAGTACAATTGTTTCGATTTCCACCACAAGCTTCGACAAATTTTTCAAAAAGCACCTCCCAAAACTCTTCCTTATCTACAAAATTGCTATAACCAAGAGCAAGGTACTGAGTAATAATGTGATGATCTTCCAAAACACTAAATCTCTTTCTGTGTTTCCTGTTTTGCCTTTGAGTCTCAGCCATTGATGAGAAAAACAAAATTTGAAAACGCATGTGCACAAGAATAAAATAGGAAAGATTTAAGTGAAGAAAGCAATTGATGTAGGAAGAAGAAATTTATTTGGTGTGGTTTGAGTAGAGAATTATAGTGGTATTTAGAGAGGATTTTCAAAAAACTAGCCGTTGGGATCCGAAGGTGTAGAAAATAGAGTCGTTATTAATGATGGATCGGGTTTGAGAGAGGTGTAAACAATATAAAGGTCAAACAAATAATCCGTTTGAATAACAAAATTTGATTCAAATTATCATAATTAGAAATACATGAATAATTGTTACCGAGAATAACTAAACCACACTACAGGAACTGAAATACGGCCTTACTTTAAAAAAAAATAATTAACTAATCTATTACAAATTGAACGGATTACCAGAAACTAAAAACGACATTACTTAAAAAGAAATAACAAATTGAACGGATTATCTTGTTGCCTCTGCATATGCTTGGCCAGTATGGCGTTCTGTTGATATTCAAAGTACGTTTTTTCCTTTGGAGTCATCTTCTCGAGATCCAATTGCATTATTTCCCTTTTTTCTTTCATTTGAGCAGCCTGAATTTGTTGTCGAGTTGTCTCTAATAAACTTTCCATAATTTGGTTTTGTGGTAGCTGACGAGGTGCGATAATCGATCAGGATTCTTTTAGATAATCAACAAGTTTACTGCCCGCGTCGCTCATCTAGGAGTCTTGCGAGGAGGGTGTGCCGGGTTTATTTTTCACAACCATTTTTTTTAAAATTTGGGCTTTTTTCGCGGCTCTGGAAATGCGTTTATCTTATGTAAATCCACCAAACGAGGTTCCAGGTATAGTCATTGGGCTCGTACTAGGGGTAGATCCTGATGCATAAGGGATACCGCTAGGGATATTATTTTGAAATGGATTTGCAAATGGATTCTCGACGAATTGGCTTGAAGGGGGATTTTGAGAACTAGAGGGTGGAGAATTAAACATATTAGAGAAATTTGCATTCATTTGAGATGACAGAGGATTAAAATCTTGTTCCATATCTTCAGTTACACTGACTGGTACAATTGAACATCTTTAAGCATCTCATACTCAACATCTCGTTCAAAAGATTTTTTGTATATGTCAACATATAAGCTTTTCGCAATTAAGATCTACATCAATGTAATCAAACTATAAGTAAATAACAACATATACAAAACTATAATAAACATATTTAAATAACATACCCGGTTAATTGAGTCAATGCCCGGATTAGCTACTATGGCTCGTGCAACACAACCGGAAAATTTATCCACTTCAGTCTTGATTTTGCTAAACTTGTTACGAACGCTTTTTGAAGTACGGTCGTATCGATTTCCACCACAAGCTTCGAAAAATTTATTAAAAAGCACCACCCAAAACTCTTCCTTATCTACATAACTGCTATAACCAACAACAAGGTACTGAGTAATAAGGTGATGATCTTCCAAAACATTAAATCTCATTATGTGTTTCCTTTTTTGGCTTTGAGTCTCATCCATTAATGAGCAAAACAAAATTTAAAAATATTAATTAAACAAGAATAAAATTAGAAAGATTTAAGTGAAGAAATCAATTGATGTAGGGTGTGGTTTGAGGAGAGAATTAGAGTGGTATTTATAGAGGATTTTGAAAAAATGGCCGTTGGGATCCGACGGTGTAGAAAATAGAGCCGTTATTAGTGATGGATGGTTAGGATCGGTTGTGAGAGAGGTGTAAACCAAAAAAGGTCAAACAAATATAATTTACGAAACGCATACTCAATACCCGTACAAAACGCTACGTGTACTGAGTAACCGTATCAACGGATTTACGCGTACTCAGTACCCGTGTGATTTCCCTTCCCTACATGAGTGATCAGATCTGTTCAACCTAGTAGGGAAGGAGGTGTATATCCCTACATGAGTAGGGATATAGGAAACCATAGCATATGCGTTTTTGGCTTTTTGAAGGATAGTGAGAGATAGGGAGGGGATGAACCCCTCCATAGTGCTAGCTCTGAAGAGGGCACTTGTCATCTGCAAGACAAAAGCATCATGAAATCCCATAGATGCACCATAAAAAGAATAAAAATAAAAAACAAGAGGTCATCTGCAAGACAAAAACATGAAATCCCGTAGATGCACCATAAAAAGAATAAAAATAAAATAAAGAACGAGCCCTAGCTCAGCTGGTCATCCCCGTTTCCCGAAGTTTCATGCGTTCCAGGAGGTCACAGGTTCAAGTCCCCAATGGCGTAATATTGCAGGAATTAACATGGAAGGTAGTGTTAGTTTGCCCCCCTTGTGACACAATCTCGCCCCTCCCGCTTCGGCTCCCTTGGCAAGGTTACCCATGAGGCTCATTGGGTAGGCTAGCACAGCAACCTGTTCAATTAATGTAGTAGTATGTCGTTGGAGCCTAGCTTGTTAGGCTTCCAACTAGTTTCATGTAATAATATTAAATATTTAAAACAAAAAAAAAACAAGATAATTAACCCCCGTTATATTCATCATGATTGTAATAGACAGACAATGCTTCGTCTAGATCTGATTTTTCTTGCCCACCACCGACGTAAGTATCCGAGTGAAGCGATACTAAGCTCTCGACATAAGTCTCCGTATGAAACATGACAAAATTTCCAATAAGATCAGTTGTTGCATCCCATGATTCTCTGCCATACTTCCCCAAATCAATCTCCGCAAATCTAGCTCTTTCACATACTGGGTCATAAATAACTAAAGGTGCAAACTGATACTCGTACTCGTCCAACTGAATTTCTAATAAGATCTCCCCATTTTTTAATGATTGTATCCTCCTTAAGTACCAAAAGGATGGAATAATATTAACTTGCACTCGAGAAATGGTGTAGCGTTTAGTCCAGGACTCTCCAACTCCGTAATCAATCATCACCCATACTTCAAAACCAACATTGGAATGAGTAAAAAGCATTGCTAAAAGTCCTTCCAAAACATCGATCCGTTTACGCTCAAACCTGTTTCCATCATCAAAATATTCTAGATATGGTATTTCGATGAATACTTCTTCTGACATGTTAAAAGAAAGTAAAACTTGTGAGAACTCATTGTCTGATCTAATTGGACATGGTTTTGCTAACCAGTGTAAAGCTCCATTCACAAACACTCCTGGTGGTCCACCCATAACTTTGTAAGGTATGTAGTCAATTCTTTTCCATGAATTCGAACTCAATGTGTAAACCTCTACTTCAGCAACCATGATTGTTTCCTCTTTGTCATAACGATTTCTACAAGGACTCACAATTGATACCAACTTGTAGTCATTGGTTTCTTGGTCATATCCAAATCCATACCTATCATAGCGGGATTCAATTCTAGGAAAATAATACGTATTTCTAAATCCCATTGGTTTTATATGTCTATAGGGAATTATTTTGTATTCTTTAGTAGCCGGATTCCACAAACCAATAACTAAACCCAGCATGATTTTAATGAATACCAAACCATTACAACAACCAAAGATTTCAACACTTTTATCTTTGAATGGCCAATCAACCATCTCAACAACCTCACGAGAAGCTAATGATGACGGGTCATAATTTAAAGAGAAAATACCTGTTTCATATTTTTGCGTAAAAAGTATCGTAACATTATTCTTTCTCATAGAATGATCAAGTCGCTTACTAATAAAATCAGAATTATGTTTAAGGAACTTGTACCATTTTTTGCATACGCACCTGAATCTCAATATAGATTTTACCGGGAGACGCAACAGGATTTGCACAACAACTTCCTTTGGGATATACATCGTCAGTGTGGTGGAGTTGTTTTTGTTCCACAACTGTGAAAAGGGAACAATCAATTTTCTAGGGTTTCGGTCTTGGTTTTTGGTTTTTATAGAGTTGTTTTTGGTTACCGAAGAAGGGTTTTTGAGAGAGAGAAAAAGGCAGGTTCCTCGGCCTCCTGTCAGTTTCGAGATTCCGAAGCAAGATGAATGGGTTATCGAGAATCCACTCACGAGAGTATTTCCGCACGTAGAAGCTTATCAAAAGTCGAGAGCTTATCCAAACATCCCAAGGGCAAACTGTCGAATCTAAAGGAGTCTGAACTGCTTGTTGGTTTCGGGCAGCCTGAATGGCTGCTCGGATTTTAAATGCCCAAACTGGTAGACTTGTTGTGAAGTTGTGCATATATCAATCTCTGTCTAATCTGAAAATGCGGTTGGGTTTGTGAGTACAGTATCCTAATTCTCAAAATGAAGGAGTTCTTGTGGTTTATAGACCCTGTCCTTTTCCTAGCTAATAGTCGGTCATGTTTTGGTTCTCCGTGCTAAAGAAGATGCTGTGCATAGCAGCGTGGGAACCTGAGGTTGAAGCCACGAAAATAGAGTTTTTCTCCTTTGAATGCCGGAGATATTACAAAAGCTGTTCTTCAAAGTTTGCCCACTACTTCGCACTGTTCACTGTGAGCAAATGCCTAAATCTACTATAAGAATTGCCCTGAGCAATATTTTGCTTCGATTCAAGTTGCAGCAGTACACTGGTTGCCAGTTTTGTTGTGAAAACTCAAATTTTCCTGGCAAAACAGAGATTGCACTGCTCCAATGACAGACATATTATAACGCAGTTGCCAACATAAAATAAGTAAGAAGCGGTTAGAAGTTATTGCAATGAATGTATTTATTTTAGAAGTTAAGATAGGCTTCAAAAATATGTTATAGAGATCAAAAAAATGAGTAACAGTTTAAAACGTCTGTTATGTTTTGCATCCCTCAATAGTAATTTATTAAAGCCTGTGACGAACACAGAGTCATCCAGCAACCCAACTTCACAAATACAAACATGTAAAAGCAAAGTGCCAAAGCTCACACCCACATTAACATCGAAAATAGAAGCACCATCTCTTAAAAGGCCAAATCCTATAGGAATCAATTCCGCAGGCAGCTAAATGTACAGGGAATATTTCATGAGAAAGGAAGTAAGAAAATCTAGACGCGCACATGAAAAAGTTCCTTTGTCAAAACAACACTGGAAGTAATATTTTGACCTGAATTGAACACAGCACCTTCTTTTTAGATTTAGTGGTTAACCAATCAGCTGAGATCGATAGTTGGCGAGTAATTGCTGCAGAAAACGATTAGAAGTTCAGGAAATTAATGAACAGAGATGAATTTATAGAGTTAGAGATTGGCAGACTGTTTGAGCCCAATCCAGCCATGCCTTAGATACTGACAAAAGAAGAACAAAGAGTGGCATACAACAACAATATATGCTGAACCAAACCAGAGAAACCATGCAGGTACAAACAATAAGTTCCATAGAAACCATTTGGGATATTCCCAGCTGTTGCAATTTAAATAATTGTCTAGCTGCTAAGTCAGCAGCTTTTTAGTACAATCTCAGAGGCCTAATACAAACAAAGAGCAGGCAAGGTCATACGGATATACAAGTAGTTCTAAAATTTGAAGAAAGCAACAACAAGAATCTGCTTGACAATTAGCCAGGTCCCCCGAAGCAACAGAATCTTTTTGAATAGAGATCAATATGAACGTTGCATATGCTCCTTGAAGAATACAAACTCCAATTCTTCTTTCGAGTGGTGTATCGATGCAATTAGTATTTACTGGAAAAAGTGAGCGACAAGGAACTTTAAAGAGCAAAAGTAAAACTACTAAACACGCATAAAAGATGATAGCAGAACTGAAATAGTTAAGGTGAACAAGTTCAAAGGCAAGATGCCAGGAAATCATTACAAATTGATCAATGACTTGTAAGATGGGTCATAGTGAATTCATGCAAACAGTGAAATACTGAAGCTTACCCAGGGAGTCCAAAATCTAGCCCCACATGGAACGAGTTGTACATCCCTCTTCTTGAAAGCATAATCTACAATCGTTTCATTCTGCAGGCGTAAAGTTGAAACTGTAATGTAAGAAAGAATTAACATATTTGTTATGAGTTATGACTTAACAGGGGAATTGCACAGACCTCTGGAACCATTATAGAGGAAGTTGAGTAAACAATGTATCCGCCATATTTGGATCTAGCATCCACCAATGGCTGCAAGGATTGGTTGCTGCAACAGAAACAGGACTCAATAATATAGCAGGTTCATACACTGTAAGGAATAATGACAGAGACAAGAAACCAAGTAGAAGCCACTATAGAGGGTGATGCGGATAAGTTAGATGATTGAAATGTATATAGGAATGGGAAATTTATGAGGGAACAGAAATGCCAATTAAGATGACATGATAGTAGAAGGGTTAATTTGGTGCCCAGTATCTAAGTTGTACCCAAGAAAACTTAGTTTTTGAGTTCTGCGGTCAATTCAGCAGATTTGCTGAAAAATCAGAATATTGATATCCAAGTCTGAGCTTACATGACTCCAAAATGGAGAGCAATCACAACTTTGAAATTTGAAAAAATGGTCAAGTGGACATCCATAATTCATAACTTGGATACTACAGCAACTTCATGGCTGACAGAAAGGAAGAATTAACGTTCTGCAAGAACGAAAAATTTGTATATCTTCCAAACTTTTTGATGCTTTTACCGATTCATCTTCAGACATAACCTGCATCATAACCCGACACAAGGTCACTTACTCCAGTCCTACTGCAAGGTGCATCCGATACCACTCGATCAACGGTGTTCATCCCTATATGTTAGGAGCTGAAATTAACAATTACATGTTATTAAATACCTTGAAGGTTGAGTTATACAAGGCCTCGAGATGGGTCAATGATTTCAATTTCATGCAGATCTTTGAAAAGAGTAACACCAAATGACATTACCTTGGTTGTAGAGTGACATTGAAATTTTGGTCAAATCCATCATGAAATTAACGTTACTGCTTCCCTCGTAATCTCTAAGAGCGTCTGCAGTGGACGACCAAGAGTAAAAATTTGGTCTGCAGCAGAGACGTAGTGGGACGGAGTAAAGACTAAATCGAAGACCATACCAAATTTCCAGACCAAATTTGATCTGCGACCAAGACCAAACCCAAATATAGTCGGGCGTTGATAAACTTTACGCCCCACACCAAGCGCACCTGAAGTTAACGCCCCACACCGAGCGCAGCTGAAGTTCACGCCCCACACCGAGCGTTTATAAAGTCCCCGCCCCATATTTTTTTTTTATTAAACTGTTTACCATGGGGCGTTAACTATACAAACGCCCCATACTTTTCTTTTTTTTTATTAATTTTGATATGTTTGGGGCGGGAACTATACCCCGCCCCATATAGTTTTTTTTTTTTTTATTGCGTGAACAGTCGAAAAAAACCATCAGGCGTTAACTATACAAACGCCCCTTCCCCAGGCGTAATCTTTACCAACGCCCCACCGCGCGTAAACTATATCAGCGCCCCACACCGAGCGTAAGCTTTACCAACGCCCCACACCGAGCGTAATCTTTACCAACGCTCGACCAAATTTACTCGCCCACCACTGCGTCACTCAAGGTACTAAACCCATATATGGTCTTTTTTTTAGTCTTTGGTCTTTGGTTTTGGTCGTACCGCTGCAGACGCTCTAAAGCGAGTAAACCTAGAAATAACCAAGAAGGTTAATGAAGTGGAGAATTACATTCACCAGTCCTTCATGCGAACTGTGGAATACTAATGCTTACCCAGAACGTCAAAAAGTAGTCCACGTGGCACGAACAGTACATCCTTCTCTTGAGGGCATAATCTGTAATCGCTTCATCCTGCAAGCAGAAAGTTTAGACTGTTATATAAAAAAGAATTAACATATTGGATACAACCTTAACTAAGGAATTGCACAAACCTATGGAATCATTATAGAGCAAGTTGAGTAAACTATGTATCCGCCAGATTCCAAACTAGCATCCACACCATATCAAAGGCTGCGAAGATCAGTTGCTGCCACAAAAACATGAATTAACAATTTATCAGGTTCATACACCCAAAGGAATAATGACAGAGACAAAAAATCCAAGTCAGATGGTTGACATGTATATAGGAATGAGCAAATTAGGAGGGCAACAGGAATGCCAATCAAGGTGACATGATAGTACAAGGGTTAACTAAGGGCCCAGTACCTAAGTACCCAGGAAAACTTAGTTTTTAACAGGAAATTGATATCCATGTTTGAGCTTATATTCCAACATTCCATGTTCCAAAACCTGACAATTTCGTATACCTTCCAATATTCCATGTTCCATAACATGGTCGAGTTATCACCAAAATGCATGTTTAGTATTCAACATTCACTAACTGCAACCATTGTTGTCGAGTGACATTCTGGTCAAATCCATCCATGAAATCGAACTTAACTCCTCCCCCTTGTCGACATGTACCATATTGTGTTCTGACATGAGAGATGATGTACGCAACAAAGTAATATTCTTTGCAGGATACGAACCTCAATAAAATACTTAAGTAAAATACTATTCCCACTGGATAGGGAGATTTTTTTATATTTCGTCACTAAACCACGTGAAGTGGGAATCTGCATTCTGCAATAATAACCTAAAATAGTATGGAAAATGTGCGGAAGCCATTACGAATGTCTAAACATAGATTCACAATGTTCAATATTTAACAGACTTATTTTAACTCAATAATAATAATGAGATAACTCAATAATCTAATTTTGGTAAATAATGATAAGACAATAGTGATAACTCAAACTAACCTTCTTCCAGACATAATTAGAGACAACAGTGTTAGTCACTCCCATCCGTTGGAAATTTGCAGTAAGTGACCTGAGTCAAGATTCTTGTATCTCCATTTGAATAAACAACTCCTGATGAAATAGACAAAAGAGAGAGTAAAAAACTGAGCACTGACATGAAAATTCTGATGCATACAATTACAATGATATATCTGTCGAAAAGTCAGAAGTTAGTTTTGGAACTAAAGGTGTTTGGATGCATTCTCAGAAGTTGTTTTTCAACTTCTAGAAGCAAAAAGTCAGAAGTCAAGTTGGCAATAAAAATTGGGATTGACTTCTATAAGTGAAAAGACGGACTTTTTGCAACTGACTTCTGGGATTGACTTCTACTTTTGGTATCCAAACACACTCCTGACTTCTTTGAAGTCGGAGGATGTTTGGATACCAAAAGTAGAAGTCAATCCCGGAAATCCAAAAAAAAAGGGTAACTCTATAGTCCACTGACTTTGTGAAGTCTCCTACTCTAACTTCTGATATAGTGATATTGTCCCTCTATCCTGTCACGAGCAGCTCATCAGCAAGTAACACAGTATGTACACAAAATCGGAAACTAGTTTTCGACTAGTCAACATGTGAATGTTAGAGAAATTGTAAGACACACCAGAAAACATTAATCATTGTCCATGGGTATGTTCAATTTTTATCATGAATTAAAGATTAGATTTAGCATATTAGCATGTATCATGTTATAGTGGAAACCTAAATAGGTGCGAAAATAAAAACCTTAAAATCACATGCGAACAATAAAAAAACCAATTTGGAGCTAGTTCACTTCATTCGTAGTGAAAGTAAGCCATTTAATAAAACTACAGCAAGCTAAAATATTAGGAATGAACAGGTACATTGTTGGAACAGTAAGTGACAAGCGCATACTACTATTCTTCATAAGAGCTGCAATATAGGTTGTTTTACCACTAGGTGCAACCCTCAATAAAGTAAAAAAAAAAAGCGATAGGGCATTAAATTTAAAGAGCAAACTGGTGGTTGAACAGCATGTAATGTACATGATATGAAAAGTTATAGGAGACGTGAACATTGGGATGAAAATAAAAATCGCAATAAACTAAGAAAATACCCATGAACAATGTGCGGTACTTACGCCATATCTACCACTCTTTCATTTTCTTGAGCAATGACCATAACAGGTAAAAAGGAGCTTGCACTTTACAGCTGCAAATGAACAAAATTTATAAAATCATAAGTATCCTAAAAGCTACAGCAAAACAATGTTGCAACACTGTCATTGTGTAGTTGCAAATGAGAAAAAGATTACCATGTAGTAACCATCCATGTATTCTGGAGTAGCACCAATGGGAACTTGAGAATCATATATGACCAGTCCTACCTGTTAACAGTGAGACAAAGACTCAAATTAGGTCAACACCAATAAGAATAAACCTCAAAGTTACACTGGGTTAAAAGTTTAAAACTACTAAACAGCAAATAAATATCAACATGAAAGAAGAAGGGTAAGAACTGTGCTTTACCTCTGATTCGAGGTCCCACAAATGCTATTTGTAAAAGTGTGTGTGAATCTCAGACAGCGAAAAAACCGAGAGAAAATGAAACTAGCATCCACCATATCAATGGCTGCAAGGATCGGTTTCTGCAACAGAAACATGAATCAATAGTGTATCAGCTTCATGCACCATATGCAATAACGACAGAGACAAAAAAAAAACAAGCAGAAGCCACTCTATAGGGTGATCCAGATATGTCAGGAAATTGATATGTATATAGGAACGGCCAAATAAGGAGGAAACAGGTGACCCAGCATCCAAGTTGTACCCAGGAAAACTTAGTTTCTGAGTTCTGCGGTCATCAGCACATTTGCTGAAAGATCATGAAATTGATATCCATGTTTGAGCTTATATGACTCCAAAATGGAGAGCAATCACAACTTTCAAAGACGGCCAATTGGACATCCATAATTTGTTACCTGAATATCACAGCGACTTCCTGCGCTAACAGACACGAAACATGAACCTTCTGCAAGAACACACAATTTTGTATAACTTTCGAACTTTTTGATGCTTCAGGTGATTCATCTTTAGATATAACCTGTATCATAACCATGCTTAATAAGCTCCTATATAATGACACAAACATATGAGAAGAACAGCTCCATAAGAGAAAGGTGCTAATGCAAAAGCCAAGGTCACTTACTCCAGTCCCACTGCAAGGTGCATCCCAAAAACACTCGATCTATGGCGTTCCTTCCAATACATTGGATATCTGAAATTAACAATTACGTGTTACTAAATACCTAGAAGATGAAAACTGTCTCGCTCCAAACCATGATTAAGTTATACAAGATTCCAAAATGGGTAAATGATTACAATTGTAAGCAGATCTTATTAAAAAGAATATCACCAAAATGCATGTTGATTCAACGTTTGCTAACTGCAACCTTTGTTGTAGAGTGACATTGAAATTTGGTCAAATCCATCCATGAAATCGAACTTAACTCCTCCCCCTTGTGGACATGTAACATATTATTTTCCAACATAGGAAATGATATACGCGACAAAGTTATATGTGGCAAATAATATTCTTTACCGGACAAGAACCTACTAATCAAGTAATATACTACTCCCACTGAATAGAGAGATTTTTGTAATATTTCATCACTAAAACACGTGAAGTGGGATTCTGCAATTTTAACCTAAAATAGTTTGGAATTTGTGAATTCGTGAAAGTCATTTTGAATGTCTAAACATAGATTTGCAATGTTCCATCTTGTCACGAGCAGCTCATCAGCATGTAGCACAGTCTGTAGACAAAATCGGAAACTAGTTTTAGACTAGTCAACATGTGAATGTGAGATAATGGGAAGACACACCAGAAAAACCTTAATCCTTGTTCATGTGTATATTCAATTTTTTCCCCTAAAGATTAGATTTAGCATGCATGTTTCATGCGACAGTAGAAACCTAAATAGGCAAGGAGATAAAAACCTTAAAAGTACATGTCAATACTATAAAAAAAAAAAATTGGAGCTAGTTGATTCGCAGTGAAAGTAAGTCATTTAGTAATACTATAATAAGCTTAAATATTAGGAATTACAAGTACATTATTGGAACAGTAAATGACAAGTGCATGCTACTATTCTTCATAAGAGCTGCAGTATAGGTTGTTTACCACAAGGAACAACCCTCAAAAAAGAAAGAAAAGAAAAGAGATAAGTCGTTAAATTTAAAGAGCAAACTGGTGGTTGAACAGCATTGTAATGTACATGATACGAAAAGTTCTAGAGGACGTGAACAGTTCAAGACGACCATTTTCTCTACAGAACTAAACATAACAAAATTGAATAAAGAAACTATTATAAATTAAATGAATATCAGACACATTTGTAGTAAAAACTTGAGAAGTATGCAAAACCACACTACAATCTGTTTAGTGTTGGGCAATGGTGAATCAGCATGAAAACAAAAATCCCAATAAACTATGAAAGTACCCATAAACAATGTTGAGGTACTTACACCATATCTACCAATCTTTCATTTACTTTAGGACCAAGGGGCATTTCAGGTATAAAGGAGCTTGTATTTTGCAGCTGCATAAGAGCAAAATGTAAAAAATCATAAGCATCCTAGAAGCTACAGCCAAACAAAGGTGCAACACCGTCATTGCTACTCGCAAATGAGAAAAGCAGTACCATGTAGTAAGCAGACATGTATTCTAGAGTAGCACCGTGGGAACTTGAGAATCATATATACTACCAATCCAACCTGTTAAGCCAAATACTGAAATTAGGTCAAATCCAATAAAAAAAGAATCCCCAAAAATACACTGGAGTAAAACTACTAAACAGTAACTAGATAATCAACATGAAGGAAGAAGAGTAAGAAATGTGTTTTACCTTTGATTTTGAGGTCTCATAGCTGCTACTTGTAGAGAGAGTGTGAATTGTTTCTCTTACAGAACGAAAAACAAAGAAAGAGATGAAACCTTAAAATATTCCTCAAATGAAAACCCTAAAATTAATTGACTGAACACAAAAACTAGGACGAGTGATGAAGTTTCGACGGAGTTCGCAGAGATGCAGATCTTTGATTGGGAAAGAGAGAGGTTTTGTATTTTCCGACCGGGTAAGAAAATGGTAGCGACAGACCAAAAGAGTACTTTTGGCAGAACTGTGGAAGACTAGAAGTACATCTGTCGTAGCGTGCATGTTGTTTTCGGAAGTGTTACACATCTCCCGTTATCTACCCACTCCTTTTTCCCCGTGACATGGGGATCATCTAGACCTTCATCAATGGTCAACCTTTAGGAGCGAGCGGTAGGTCTTGGGCCTTATATTCCCCTTCACATGTAGGGGTGAGCGTGGGCCGATATGGACCAGTTTTCACCTCATCCGCATCCAATCAAATGCACTACCGATTTTAAATTTAGCATCCACATCCAATCTACATCCAACGGATTTGCATCCAATGAATGCACGGATGGGCAGATTGCATGCGGATAATCCAACGGATTTGTCGGACAAAAACCCAAGACTGTTTAGAGTTGTTCTTTGCTATCGCCTTGGCATCCCCGGTTTGTTGAGAATGGTTTGTGATCAAGTTGTAATAGATCTATGGACATCTTTGGTGATCATGTGCTCCATTGTGTTAAGGATGTTGGGCTCAAGTTCCGACATGATCTTGTACGGGATGTCATTGCTGACATTTGTTACAAGGTTGGTGTACCTGCGCGCAAAGAAGATTCTATTGGGATTTTGTCCGACAATGACAAGGATTTACGTCCTGCAGACATCCTTGTTTATAACTGGATAAATGGTCAAGATGTGTGTATGGATGTCACAGGCGTCTCACCCTTCACTGGTGATGGCGCCCGCGTTTTTGTCCCAGGTAAAGCTATCTCGAATGATGTTTCACGCAAACGTACTAAGTACATGTATATATGTGTTTCACATGGATACAGCTTGGGTGTTCTTTCTTTCTCCACTTTGGGGGAGCTCAGTGAAGATACTTTGTGTCTTTTTAAGCATTTGAAAAATTATCTTGTTAGTAATGATGCTAGAAGTGGTTTAGCCAGTTTTATTTTTTACAGATTATGAGTTATTATTCAAAAAGGTGTTGGTGCCCAGCTTGTTGTTAGGCTTCCAACCAAAGGTATACAAGATTAAAGTTTACGAAAGATATTAAATAAACTAACAATAAAAAAAAAAAAAAAAAAAAAAAAACCAACACAAATGACTCCTTATAAAACCTAAATATCTTATATATGTATACAAACATAAAAATACCATGTACAACACCCCGAGCAAACATCTTAAAATTCCTAAATGATCCATACTATTCTAGAACTATAAAAATGCCATTAATTTAACGGATATGGATGTCCAACGGATTTTTAAGGTTGCATCCAGGCCCGATCCGTAATCCATTGGATTTCAAAAATTCCATCTGCATCCAACCCATTAAAGAACGGTCCAGGCATCCATCCGCAAAAGAACGGTTGGTCCCGGTTAAATCCGCGGATTACGGGCCACATGCTCACCCCTAACAGGGAATTCACAGCCCAAGCCCCCTCACATACGAAGGGGGACGAGTCTTGTGTTTGTGAAGGTATTCTTTGTTTTTTAGAGAAATTAGAAAGAAAAAAAAAATAGAATGTTGTAGGGCTTTGAGCCCATGTATGTACGGCCCATATAGATGTAACCAGGGTTTACCTCATAGCCTATATATATAGGCTTAAACTAATGTAACTTGTAACTTATCTCTAATGAATAAGAGTTCTCCTTCTTATGTTCCTCCATATTATATTTCTACTTCAACACGTTATCAAGCACGACTCTACCAACTAGTGCAATTTTTTTTTCTTCGTTCAAGATTGGTCATGGATATTTCTTGAAGATTAGCATGGTTCTGATCCTATTTGTGTATCATCATGGATGCTTTACCAGGTATTTCTTTTGAACAAAGAAATTTTGTTTCCCTAGTATATATTAGGGTTCCACGAATGTATGATTATCAAACATAAATATATCACCGATAGATTTTCATGCAAATTTAGTATGTTCAACCCAATTAGGTATGATTTACTATTTTAAAACGGTCCGCGAGTTATAACCCCAAAGGTGTTACTATCCATCCACAAAAAACCCATCAAAACAAAAGTAACACAAAAAACCCAACAAAACAAAAATAACTCGCCATTGATGAAACCAAAATCATAAAATTTGATGAAACCCCAAAGAATTTGATGAAACCAATTTTGAAATTTAGGGTTTTTGTATCAATTTTTTAAAATTTGGGGTTTTTGTATCAATTTTGTTTAGGACGGAGTTTTAATGGATCCCAACATTTGAGTGGGATTTTTGTACCACAAGTTTGGTCACCTTGGGTTTTTATGACTAGTTCTGATTTTCAAATTTCAATCAAATCGGAATATGATGCGATCTCCAAATTCTGATTTTAGTGGAACTGTCTTCTTTCATAAAACCCTAATTATAACAGAGTCAAAAAACCTAAGTTTTTATAATTTCAACCGTTGGATTATTACAAATTTTTTATATGTGGTATATATTATTTGCACTGAGATACCGTAAAATTTTCATAAAGATCCAACCATGAAAAGTACTCCAAAGTACATGATATTTCCTGATGTTTCCACATAAATGTTAATTAGAACAGTCATACGGATTCATGAATATCTTTTTATCTAGCCGTTGGATGTCTTTGAAATTTTATTATGTTTGTAGAAACATTATTATGCATACACTATAGAAATTTCATCATCATCGGACATGTATACAATTGGTTTCCGATTACTAGAGTTGGATGATGGAATTTCCAATTTTAGGGTTAACAATATATTTGGACCAATATGATAATATTTTCAAGTTTATTCTCAATGGGCTTCAATAATTCATATATTTTTTTTATTATTGGATAAAGAGTATTATATTAACTAGTTGGAAGCCTAACAAGCTAAGCTCCAACAACATACTACTACATTAATTGAACAGGTTGTTGTGTTAACCTACCAACGAGCCTCATGGGTAACCTAGCCAAGGGAGCCGAAGCGGATGGGGGGGATGAGATTGTGACACAAGGAGGGCAAACTAACACTACCTTCCATGTTAATTCCTGCAATATTACGCCATTGGGGGCTCGAACCTGGGACCTCCTGGAACGCATGAAACTTTGGGGAACGGGGATGACCAGCTGAGCTAGGGCCCGTTTTTTTATTCCAAATCTTATGTGAAGTAAAGTTGGATCATGAAGTGTGGATGTGAGAGAATGATGATTTGAGCTGGATGAAATGGGATAAAGTCCATTTTTATGTGGACCTTGGAAAAGAAGCTTCCCAGAGTTGAGATCCTTCACACAAAATCCATTGGAATCAAGAGTTAATGAGAAATTATTGTCTGTTGTAAATTTATGTATGGACAAAAGGTTATGTGAGGATTGAGGGACAATAAGAACATCATTAAGTTTGAATGAATAATCATTAGCAATTCTACTAGAGTTAGCTCTATGAGTGATGCACATACCTTCACTACTAGCAGTTTGGATGAATTCTGAGCCATCATATGGTGTAATTTCCTGAAAATCATCTTTTGCTGAAGCAACATGATTATTTGCACCAGTATCTGCGATCCATTCTTCTGAAGAATCAAAAATATCAGCAGCTGCTAGCATAACACTAAGATTTGCTGGTGGACTTCTGCCTTGATATGAGAAGTTAAGCCTTTGATTGCAGTTGGGAGCTAAATGTTCAGAGAGACAAATCTGGCATGGAGGTGGTTTAGCTGCTGTAGTATAACCTCTAACTGAAGGATTTCTGCTGAATATAGTTGGATTGGGATATCTACCACCAGTTTGATTAGAATAACCTCTTCCTTTGTAATTGCATCTATTATTGTGATAATAACCACCTCTATAGGAACCTCTATTAGCTACAAAAGCTTTTGCTTCAGTTGTTTCTTTAGAAATCTTGATTCTCTCACTGACTACTGCCTCTTTACTCAACAAATTTTTATATAACTCAATGCTAGTAATAGGTGGATTCCTGCGTCTCATAGATGTTGCAAAGGGAATGTAGTCTGTATTGAGTGCTTTAAGTGTAATAACTACAAGTTCTTTGTCAGAAATATTTTCTCCTGCTGCTGCTAATTGATCTGATAGAGATTTAATTACATTTATGAGAGATGAAATAGATCGATCACCTTGAGTTAGCGAGAGCATCTTGGTGCGATGCTGAATAGAATGAGTTGATGAAGCTCTAGCAAATCGATCTTCAATGCTAGTCCATAGCTGATGAGAGGAAGTAGATCTTGAGAAGTAGGCAATGACAGAGTCTGAGATCGTTGAGTTAATCCACATTATGATTGTTGAATCTTCATCCATCCAGTCTGTGTAAATCGGATTCTCAATACCTTTTTGCTTATTACGAAGATTTGTGAATTGTGGTGGACATTCATGAGATCCATCAAGAAATTTCATGAGTTTATACTTGACAATAACAAGATTCATGATGTTACGCCAGGTGATAAAATTGTCATCTTTCAATTTGAGATGAACAAATTGGTTAATTGATTGAGTAGAATTGCAGAAAAAGAGTTTGAAGTAGGATTCTCCATTGAGAACGATGAAGAAAACACAGATTCAAAGAAAAGGTATTGAGATTGTGATGAAAACAAATCAAGAAATCAAAGAAAATATCAATAGATCTTAAAAATTCTTGAAAGAAAACAAGATGATAATACTTCAAATCTTCTCAGATTGATATTGATTAAGGATCCGTAACTAAGAATGAAAAACATATCTAAAAATTTGAGAAGTAGGATTGAAGAAGGAGAGGAGAAACCCTAACCTACCCTGTCTGATACCATAACAACATTGTATCAATTACAGGAATACACTAGTATTTCTTTGAGAAGATGAAAAACAAACTTACAGACACATCACATAGTGTGTGTATTTAAGACAGACTAACATACACCTGATCGACATAAGCATGTGAGACATCTAGCACACACGTAAGAGGGAAAATACAGTTTAAAACAATCTTAACCTTCACTGCAACATTCTATCCTACACCACTATATGTGTGTCATTATTATTTTTATTTGATACGCGAAAGCCGGACTCAGGCCCCTACCCGAACCCATCCAGTTGGACTGGCCCCACTGCCAGACCCAACACCGCTAAACCAACTATACATATACAACTAATCTATTATAAACCTTTACGGCGGCAGGAATTTAACCCATGACTTCCTCCTTACTGGAGTTGATGGGATACCACTGAGATATGCTTTTGAACCCAATACTTCATATATAATAAACCATATATGTGTACTTTTGTTAACCATGACCTAGTCAACCCAATTGAGCGGCTTTAACCAATCCGTTGATCGGGTTTTGATTAAACCAACTCGATGAAAATTTGACCTTTTGGACTCATAAGTACTTGAGCGCCATTAAAGAGCCTCTGATACAGAAGTCAATTTTATCTACAAGGGCTATAATTCCATCATGAAATGTATTTACTAACCATGAGACCGAGATGTACTTCTGACTTCTTCTTATTTTTTGACTTAAAAGGTTAAAATTTTATTGATAAAAAAAAAAAAAAAAAAAAAACAAGATGAGAAACGCCTAGGCGATACAGATCGGGCGACTAAAAAGTCTACCCTAAGACAAGCTGACGAGCAGTACTATAAAAAAAACAACCAAAGCAACAAGCAATAAGAAGAAATATCCAATCCGGGTGAAGTAGTAAGAAGATATCTTCAATCCAGGTGATGAGCGCCTAGGCAAGTCCCCAAAAGCAAAGTAAAACAAACCAAAGGAAGGCAAGAGCCTAATCCCCAACCACCCAGCAATGAAAAAATTGCATCAGCCGACCAAGAAAGCTGAAGCAAAACTACTTATGCTTCTTGGAAATAGATCGCTGACCTTTTCCAAGAAGCTCATTGTTTCCTTTATTTGGAGATTGGCCATTCCATTTGAGTCAAGAAAGCTCTTTCTCTCTTTTCCTGACAGCTTTGAAATCCAACATATGAGCTTTTATGTCAAGATCTGTATCTGATAGCCCATCCTCGTCATTCTCTTCAATAGAATCTTCTTGAGGAGAAGGGGCAGTCTCATTGCTCAAAATTCTGAAGGAGTTATAAGTACTCACCTTTACAGAAGAAGCATTGCTCCTAGCCACTGTACTACTATCCGCATTCTAGGAAAAAAATTCCTTAACAATTGAATCATTTCTAATGGGGAATTTCCTTATAGAAGTTATGTTCCAGTTCCCCTTACTGTCCCTAGCATCTGGATTGTCAGCTTTAGCACCTTGTTTGCTTGCAATTTCACTTGAATCTACATTCCTACTATCTATAGGAAATCGACTCTGAGACCCGAAAGGAAAATCACTACGCATGA
Organism: Papaver bracteatum; assembly: GCA_023529315.1. Lineage (NCBI taxonomy): Eukaryota > Viridiplantae > Streptophyta > Magnoliopsida > Ranunculales > Papaveraceae > Papaver > Papaver bracteatum. The sequence goes on along the minus strand of JAJJWX010005417.1, from coordinate 1,279,926 downwards.
GAAAAGGATTATGCTTTGGTGTTGCATCCTCAATCTTCTTTTCACCCCCACTAGTATTCTTTCCCATGTTCATAACATCCAAATCATTTCTTATATGATGCCCATTAGAAATATCAGGTGTTGGAGCTTCTTGATTAGAATTAATCCTTGTAACACACTTAATTGGGATCTTTACACTTGTTTTTGATGCACCATCATCCTTCTTATATCCCACACTTACATCCTTGACCAGGTTCATTGTCCCCATATCACTCCTAGACAAACTAGTTGGATTTGCAGAAGGACTTTGTCTCTCAACTACACCCTTGTCTCCAACTGAAGATATTTGCTTGACACTACTTACTCCCTTGTCTGCAGCATCTGAAGACTTTATCACTGCTCCCATAACTCTGTCACTCTGAGCCATAGTCTCCTCATGAATTTCCATAACTATCCTCATTCATGTTGAAGTTTCTATTGAGATTTACTCATTTGCATTCATGGATAATGAAGGGATGTTAATAATTTCTTCATCGGTTACCTCAACACGTGCTTCTTGAGATGCACCAACATCCCCTCCATTCACTGCCTTGTCTTAGATCTCAATTGAGTATCTTTCTTTCACTTCCACCTAGACTTCACTTTCGTTGAGCATTTCTTCACTCAATGTCCAAATACCCTATATTTTTCGCATTTATGAGGCTTATATTGATACTCCACATGAAGGTCAAAATAAAACTTACCATCAATGAATAAAGGAATGCTAGTCGGGTAAGAGAAATCTAGCCCAATTTCAATAAAAATTCTAGGATATAACAACCTGGATTGCTTGATGGTACAATCGTCAGCAAAAATTGGCTTACCTAGATAGCTAGCAATCAAACCCAACCCATATTCGTTCCACATATGTAGTGGAACTCCATATATAAGGACCCAAATTGGAACAATTTTGATATCAGCAATAGATTTTTCAACTAAATGGGTCCATGGTCTCAAAGTGAAAAGACTATTGGTGATATAGAATGAACCAAATTCAAGATCTTTCATACAATCTTCTTCATCCGAAAACTTAAAAATGAAAGCACAATCACCATGGAGCTTGATACTCACCTCTTCTTTTACTTTTCACATCTTGCTCACATCCAATTTTACAGCCGAAAAGGATAAACATTTCCCTACAAAAAAACCACTATTAGGTCTTCACAATTCTTCATACCTGCAGGGAGATTCTCTGAATGAGAAGTTACCACCAATTTTCTATCAACCTCAACTGGTGCGGTAAATTTCATATTTGGTTTAGGAATTATCGGTCTTGGATTGGGAAAAAGGTTTCTCCAATTGTTAGGTTTGTATTTCCCTTTTTTTCACCAATCACAGACGGAGAAGGATCGTTGATGTTACCCCCATATGCTTCCATTACTCCCTCCCCTACAATTAAATCTCCATTAACAGTAGCTGAAGGATTCGATTTCAATGGTGAAAAATCCACCATCTCATTGACAAATTCTGTACCCATCTAAAACACAACTCTCAAGAAAATAATCACCTACACAACAATCTCAATCATGTAGCTGAGAGGAAGGAGGATCAGAAGCAAAAATAATCACGAATTTTGGTTGAGAATTTGGGCAGAAATCTTTGTTTTTTAAATCTAGGTTTGGGTTTTTCGAAATCGCCTAAACTCTCATTATTTTCGAGGAGAGAGAGTCATCTTAAGACTCCAACACTTTTGTTTTGATGTACTTATGACTCATTTGAATGAGAGTTGGACACTTGGTATAAACATTTATTGAGTATGGTACAAGCAATGGAATGCAGGTATCATATAGTAGCAGCCAACTACAAGATATATAGAGAGTTTAAAGGAAAACAAACTAACTATATATTAAATAAAGTCATACCCCCGCTTGTCAACTTCAGTGAAAATAAGAAACTTGTCCAGTTAATAAACTTATTTTTGATAGGTTTATTAATTATCTTTATTCAACTGAATTTTGTATGATTTGATCATGGACTATTGACTGTATGGTAGTTTAATAAATATTTTTTAAAAGCTAATTGTGAAGAATTAAATTCATTGTATGTACTTATGGAATGAAAAGTATATCATTTTCGTGAGTCTGAAATACTTTAAAGCACTTGAGATATACTCAAAAGTACTTGAGTTAAAAAAGATCATCTGTATATTATGATGAAAAGTATATCGTCTTCATAAACCGTAACACTCTGAAGTAAATTATATAAGTTTTGTTTTGTTACGTAATAAGGCCACCCACTTATTACACGAAGCTCTTAAGGAAATATATTAAACTGCTTGTTGAATTGTTTCCTTATATAATACCATGCGATGATTGGATCATTACATGTAATATCCGAGCGGATAAATGATCAATCTTTGTTGCCTAATTGGTATAAAGATTAAAAGTTACATGAGCTCTATAAGAACCAAGAGTTAATCACACTTTTTTAAGTTTCTACGAAGTCTGTGCAAACGATTATTGTATGAAAACTAACTGTGAGAATGGGAATGCATCTACAAATTAACTCCAATGAATGTGAAAGGAATCACACTTTAGATAAAATAATGAGCCAATTAGTATAGTGAACTGTAAATCACTAATACTTTGATAATTAAGTCCATATCGTCACCGACAATGTAATGTTGGGAATTGAATCATTCAGGTTTTGACATAACCATAAAGATACTTTGGTTGTGATATGATGTTCAGTTTTGAAAGAACTCAAATGGAAATCCTTTTATTTGAGTTAACAAGAAAATGGAAATCACAAAGATTGAAAGAACGCAAAGTGACAACATCTCTCATAATCAACTCTTTCTAAAGTACCATAAACACCACCTCCCCTCCCATTATGCTTTTAAAGTAATAAAGCATGTAACTTATTTTACAAAGTCATTCTTCAGTAAAAAGGATTGAGACCATCCTAAGATGCAAATGGTAAACAACCCATTTTTTCAAAATAAACAAGGTGATATTTGTGAACATATCCATACAGAATACGGACCATTCAAGTGATTTATGGCTCTGGAGGATGATTAGAAGTGTTTAATCATTGATCACAAGAAATAATGCGTTTTTGAAACAATCTTATACAATTGAAGGACTCACCAACCTTGTCAATGCTAGATATTTACACCAAAATGACTTGATGAATATTGCATGTTTAATAGGATCTATGTAGAACATCTTCATCCCATGGTCTCGTAGAGGCTACCATCAAAGTTTACAGATGGTGTCTAAGGATGGGTTATGCGTACCAACCTTCCTATAAATGCTTGGGGGATATGCAATATTACACATATATTCACTTATTCGTTTTATAATCCATAATTAGTCAACCTTTTCTGCGTACCAGTTGGTAACTGGATATAAGCCTGACATTTGTATTCTTACGCATTTTTGGTTGTGATATATATGTGCCATTGTGACTCCACATCGTATTATAATGGGTCATCAAAACGATTAATGATAGACGCATTTATGTGTCTATTTTGATCTAAATTATATGTATTGTTAGTGCTCGATTTTGTAGTTATTTGATTATTTTATGTTTTTGTAGGTGTTTTTGGAGAAATAAACTCTTATGGAGAAAATGGCTCGGAAAGTGGCATTTGGACCTTCGACAGAAAGTACTAAAAATATCCTGGAAGTATGTTGGAGACGCCCCAGAAAAGTTATATTGACACCCCAAAAAGAATTGCTAAAGGGACCCCAACAGTGGATAAGGGGTAACCAAATTACTAAGGGGAGACCACCTTCTATTTGCACCCCACGGCTAATGACACCCATCTTCTCGGATTTACAAATTTTGGCGGGAAAACACCATTTCAAAAGAGTTTCAGCTGCGTAATTTTCTGTAACAAATTCAGACGAAATTTTCGTGGGTTTGGACTTGGATATGGATCTATGTCAAATCTATCCATTAAGACAGGGTTCATACGTTGCTTGGATTCGAATAAAAATGAATAAAAATCGATTGGACGTAAAACAGGGAGGTGAAGTTATTCACGGAATTATGGGATATTTTTGGAAGAGATTTGGTAGAGTTATACTCAGAGATTTTACGTAGATTGGATTGGGATAGAATTGTGGCATCAAAACAAGGATGGTAATCGATTCATAATTGTTAAGAAGAATTTTTCATGCATATCTCATCAAAACAGGGACGTGAGAATATATCGAGTTTTCAACTTTATCTATTGCAGACGCGTAAGAAAGACAAAAGAGGGAAGAAATCCCGTGGAGTGGCATGAAAGAAAAGGGAGTATTTCTGGAGATTTCGTGGAGTTACAATCATCCTGCCGTGTATATAAAGAGTGGGGAGAAGTCATAGAGGGTTATCGGGAGTTAGGGATCCGGTTAAAGGCCATAGAATCGAAGAAATAATAGTTGCAGAGGAGTTCTCTGCTGCTGCTGAAGAAGAAGGAGACGAAGAACATTGGACGTCTTGTGTTAGTCGCAGAACTTTGTCACAGAATCAACTACACATACAACTGTCGTTCCCCAACAGTCTTATATTTTTTGTTTCCACTGTAACACTCAATCTGTAAAAATTATAAACGTTTCAGTTGAGCTGCTTCCATTCTATTTCCCATATTTCTTCAATAAAAACACCGTTTAAGCCATGAATAAATCTTTTGATAGTGTTTTTTGACATGAAGTGCTAAACCCCAACACTGGGATGACGGAGGAAGCCTTATTTCACAATTGTTTTGTAACTATATTTGTTTCTTTATGACTTTTTCACTTGTTTTAATTGATTTATGATTTTCATTGATTATTTGTGATTTTGTCTGATAGCGTATGCTTAGTCTAAGAACTCTTGATGCGCTATACTTATGATTTACATCCAATTCTTTATAAAATCTACCTTTGGCAAAGAAAAGAGTCAACAAAAGAGCTAGAATTATTATGAGTCATTATATGAACCAATTGAATGTGATTAATGGTGGAATCCGAAGTCCTAGTATCTCTCGTTATCGTGACAATGTTGTGAATATATTTCTTTATTATTGTTTATTAAGTCTTAAAATCAACCTCAACGAGTCCGAGTGAACGACATTCTTACTACCACTTTTCTACAACAATTAAAATTACATAAATTAAGTAGTTATGTTGGACATGAATTCCCAATAATTATCCACATTTGAAACCTTTAACATGAAATCTCTTATCCGCTATATTTACGGATCATCACTTCAATGAGACGGTCTTCCTGTCGCTAGGGGGAGATAAGAGAATAATTTCCTAAAGGAACGACGGGAATTGTCGTGGTGTGTTCCCACTTAGTCTCATATTGATTCTTATACTCCACAAATTTAAAATGTGAAGTGAAAATAATTATTGATTTCAGAAAGTGCACTGATATCGGCAACGTGACAAGATCACACATATCAGCTGCAAATGTGCCTACAATATTTGAAATCCTCAGTATGGGGTACACCATAAACTAAGGTGTTGCAACTACACTTGGTGGAAGTCTAGTTAAGGCCGTGGATCCATAAAGGAAGATGGAGAGATCACCAGGTTCGATCATTGCTCACCTAAAAAGGAAGTAGATGAGTAAGGCACAACATAATTTGTATCATTAATGAAATAATGTCATTTGATTGTCTCTGAATTTTTCCATGAATCAAACTGGAGGACGCTCCGAATTTTAATGATTCCAAAGAACAATAAAATCCTAAAGGATTATGAGAACACACACACACGAGTCAATAGAAAGATCATGCGAGCATATTAATGATTATTTTTTATATACTTGCTCAAGAAAATAGAGCACGATGAGATCGAACCATGCTTCTTATTATTTAAATATCAATGAAGAGCATATTTTGCCTACACAATCCAGGTAGAATTTGATTCTTTGACAAATAATACCTCCGTTTCAGGAAAAGTGTTACTTTCACTTTTTCATTTTAGCCTAAAAATAGGCCAAATTGAAAAAGTGAAAGTAACACTTTTCCTGAAACGGAGGGAGTATATAGGTATTTGGTGTGGTAGTGCTAACCAACCAAGTGTAAAGCATGTGGACATACATGATTATTTGTCATAAAGCACAGTGAGAACAATGAAGTCGTAAAGTATAAAGACTCTCCTTGTGGCGCGAGGTTTCTCACAACGGCCTGGAATTGTTTACTCTCTTGTAACGAACATTATATCATATTATTACTTAGTTGGCTTAGTAGTTTCAAAAGGACTTTAAATGCAGCATTTTTATGTGGTCATTACTTATATCTGTAAGGATTAAGAGATAAACATATTTACAAAAGTTTTTTAATAGCATTTCATCTCCCAAATCAAATGACTCTAGACCACGGAGCATGTTTTCAATTAGATTGGAATGTTCACTTATGAATTAAAACAATCAGGCGGATTTGGTATACCTGTCTAAGTGATTATTTGATTGGGAAAGGATAAACAAGTAAGGTATTTTGCCCTGCGTACTCACGAAGAAAATTCCTAATTTGGAATTGTAGTTATCTAAGTCGATGGTATAGATATGGTATGCACTCTTAATGAAATATGAGATTGTACAAGCTACTTGAAATTCAAATTTGAGATAAAAAGCTTGGTCTGACACTGAGCTTGTGGTATATTATTCCACCATTTTGCATATGTCCAAAGTTGTCAGGAAATTTAACAAGGACATGCATCCTGCTTGCACTCCCATGATTGGTTGAGTTACAAATGTAAGTAAATAACCATTTCATCTAATGGGATATGGCGAAGATGTGTTGGGAGATGAAATTCCCCTATCTAAGTGCAATAGATGCATTATTGTACTTAGCATAATGTACTCGACCAAATATTTCATCATCATTGAACTTGTTAATTAGCTAGATATAGCTCAGTGCCGAAACAATGTCTTTGGAACGGTATAATGAATGTAACCATATACTTAAAAGGAACTATTGACATGAGTTTGTTTTATCCGTACAAATATGTAAAGAGGACTGCTAATAAAAGTGCAATCCTAAAGTTGTTTATTATAAAGGAATAATAACCTATTCTCCCATGAAAGTAATCAGGGGGAGACATGATTGACTTATTTACTAAGTCAAATCTATATTCACTTTTAGAAAGTATATGACTAAAGGAACTGAATGGAATCAGGGGGAGATGTTGACAAATTTTACTCCAAAATGTGAAGTTGTGTTGTACTTTTTTTTCCCTTCGATCGAGATTAGTTTTTCCTACATTGTTTTTGTTACTCGGCAAGGTTTTGAGCGAGGCAACCATAAATACACCAACTACATAATAAATGATGAAGACTTGCAGATTGCATTAATATAATTGCTTGAAAATATCAGAATCAAAGAAATGTAACTCGATAGTTTGTCAAGTGAGACCACTACCAGAACCAGCACAACAAAGCAAGAAGGTACAAGTCAACTAGTAGTATTGATACTACTATTGTGCATCAATACTAGGTGTTCATCAATATTATGTATGGGTAATCATTAAAGGCATACTTTCGGACTTATCGTGTTGTACTATTTCCCTTCCTCAAAGTTTTATCCCACCGGGTTTTTCCTTGTCAAGGTTTTAATGAGGCAACATATGCGAGTTCAGCTCTGTTCTAAGTTTTCTTAACATTGTACTATTTTTCCTTAGTTCGGTTTTTGTCCTTCTGGGTTTTCCTGGCGAGGTTTTAATGAGGCAATAGGCTTAGATATGGTGGTCATCAAGGAGGAAACTATATTTAAAGAACTACGTCTGAAGCACTATATGTTAAGCACTACATATGAAGCATTAATATTGGACCACACAATGGGGAGTATTACAGGGCCTTGAGCCCATGTATGTGCGTCCCATATAGATGTAACCAGGGTTTACCTCATAGCCTATTGTTGATGGTGGTTTTTAACTTAGGGTTAAAATCGTAAAACATTAAACCCTAGCAGACAGTGATGTCACAACATTTAAAGTATCAAGCATTTACTAAGAACATTTACTGAAACCTTCAATGTGTCTCTAAATAATTACCGGGGTATCTTTTTCAAATTAGGGTTACGACAAGACAAACCCTAATTCCCACGTGTGCCAATGAAAAATCATGCCATCCACACCGACCGAGCCAAAGCATGCCAACCATGCTAGCCGCACCTCTGTGCCAATGGAAAATCATGCCAGCCACACCGAATGCGCCAAAGCATGCCAACCTTGCTACCCGCACCTCTGTGCCAATGGAAAATCATGCCAGCCACACCGACCGCGCCAAAGCATGCCAACCATGTTAGCCGCACCTCTGTGCCAATGAAAAATCATGTCAGCCACACCGACCGCGCCAAGGTATGCCAACCATGCTAGCCGCACCTCTATGCCAATGGAAAATCATGCCAGCCACACAGACCGCGCCAAGGCATACCAACCATGCTATCCGCACCTCTGTTCCAATGGAAAATCATGCCAGCCACACCGACAGCGCCAAGGCATTCCAACCATACTAGCCGCACCTCTGTGCCAATATCAAATCATGCCAGCCACACCAACCATGCCAAGGCATGCCAACCATGCTATCCGCACCTCTGTGACAATGGAAAATCATGCCATCCACACCGACCGCGCCAAAGCATGCCAACCATGCTAGCCGCACCTCTGTGCCAATGGAAAATCATGCCAGCCACACCGACCACGCCAAAGCATGCCATCCATGCTCGCCGCACCTCCGTGCCAATGGAAAATCATTCCAGCCACACCTACTGCTCCATGCCAAATGCATCTCGCCATGGCCCCATGCCGCGCCACCATACTGGCCTTCACTACGCGGCTATCAAAATGAAGGCGTGCAACAATCAATGGTTTCCCTTCAAACCCAGGAGCAAATCCTAGCCGTTTAAGGTTACCAAACGACCTTTGTCCCAAAACCATAGCTTGGTCACGCACCTAGCCCAAGCTAGTCACGCCATAAGCCCATGGAAAACCCTTAGCCCCACATGCCAAGCCAAACCAAACCTAGCAAAGCTAGCCGCGCCAAACGCCCTTGCCTTGGCCCTAGCCACGCCAGACGCCCATGGCAAACCCTTGGCCCCACATGCCAAGCAAAAATCGCACCTAGCCAAAGCTAGCCACGCCTAAGGCGAACCCTTGGCCCCATATGCCAAGTCTAACCACGCGCCACCCTATTGGCCTTCCCTACGCGGCCACCAAAATGAAAGCGTGCAACAATCAACGATGCCCTTCAATCCCAGTAGCAAATCCTAGCCATCCAAGGTTACCAGACGACATATGGTAACCTTTGGCCCGAAAACCTAAGTTTGGCCACGTAAAACCATGCCATGCCAACCTAGCCGTGCCACCTGTTGGCCTTCCCTACGTGGCCACCAAAAATAAGGCGTGCAACAATCAACGGTTTCCATTCAATCCCAGGAGCAAATCCTAGCCATCCAATGGTAACCTTTGGCCCAAAAACCTAAGTTTGGCCACGCCAAACCATGCCATGCCAAACTATACGCGCCACCACTTTGGTCCTCATTACACGGCTACCAAAATGAAGGCATGCAAAGATCAACGGTTGCCCCTCCTCTCAAGATGAAAAATCTCGACCGTCGAAGGTCACCATGCTAGCAAGTTTCCCGAGCTTGACTTTCCAAGCCACAACATAATGCAACATGTTTTCCAAAACATTCGAGACATCAACACAAACTGGGGGATCCTCTTTGGGTATTGGTTTGGCGGTTTACAGCGTGCGGCGTACACTACGCCCATCATAAGGAAATGTCATAAATTCCATTATGTGTGAATCGTTCATGGGACATAAAGCACATGCATTGACAACTTTATGGGACATCAATTCCATAACGTTAGCAGTTTCATGAAAACCAGTTTCATGCGTTAACCACTTTATGGAACATCAATTCCATGCATACGGTTACCACCTCCTCTCATTTACTTCCCCATTCCTTAATGAGACCAGGGTACATTTTTACTCCGACTTGTATAAATAAGTCTTAGATATTTCCATTGAACAACAAGTTCATACGGGAGATACAACACTCAGAAATACTTACTTGCTAGCTCACCTTGTTAGCACTCTCACTTTTTCTGATAACAAGTCGTAGTAACCCAAATACTCTTCCAGATTCAACTATTCTGGTCTCACCACTTTCCTTGCTTCCCTCCCCAAAACCAACCCATTCTCCTCCACTTTGTGACAGAGGCAAGTATGGAACGACCATTTCTTGGTTTATGCAGGACTTGTACAGATTGATCTCTCGAATCTAAAGTACTCCCTTGCATTACATTGTTTAGGGTTTAAATTGTTTCTCACCTGCACACCCGCAATTACCGAAATCAGCAGAAACCATTTTCACCTACAAACAATTGGCGACCACAGCGGGAGGTTCGATCTTTCGGTTACAATGTCAATTTTCAAACAACGATCTCATTCTTCGACCCAGACGTAAAGATGGTAGAGGAAGGAGATCCACTCCGACTCAGTTACTCGACGGCTTGGTTACTAGTCATGACACGACAAGGGATGACTGGGGACTTCTCAGAGGCTAGAAGAAATATGATACGCCCAAGATTAACGACGCAGTTATCAGACAACTCAGCAACGACTCGGAAGACTGGGGACTTCCCATGACCATGTTACCTGAGAAACCGAGTAAGTCATATCTAGACAAGAATACGTGGTTTGCTTTTTCAAGTTCTGATAAAACCTATAGCCATGTTTCATCCCATGTCATCTACCTACACACGGTTTCATGGTTTTCCTGGGATGTCTGCGTCACTTTTATTCATAGCCAAAGATAATTCAATTTTAAACATTTCATTCAAAAAAAAAATATATAATCCAAAACCGTCAAGGTAGCAATTATCTATTAACCCGAGAAAATCAGAAAATCAAAAACCAAAAACCAGGTGTCTCATTTGCCTTTCAAAAAAAAAAAACCTAAAGATAAGAGGTCCGAAAGACAGATATATTCAAAGGAATTTTTCCAACAACGGCTTGCTCCTTTTGGCAAAGGCCTCCCTCGTGCTTTGGAGATCCGACCTCTTAAGTTTCAGCTTCCTGCACAACTTCTTGAATTCCGCTTTCTGCTTCTTCATCATGTATGCAGAAGGACCTTCAACTACTCCGTCCAACGACCTTTCAACATCAGAGAGACCTTCAACTAACCAAGGAACGTCGAATTCGAAGCCCACGTACATGTCATGATGGAACTTCCATCTCGAGATTACATCCTCAGAAACTGTATGACCAGTCACGTTGCACATCTCATCAATCGAAGACAAGGATTTTTCCACACGCTTGACCAACGCATGTCGACTAGTGATCTTCTTAGTCGTGGCAATATGACCATAGCTTTCCCAAATCTTGGTGTACAATGTCGCATGTTTAGCTGGCACGCTAAATCCACCAATCAACACATGACCTGGGAAAGGGGCCAGATATGGAGGATTGAAAGTGGCACCTGCAACTGGAAGGAGATCCCTAACTACGATTTCACCCCCCGGAGTGCTCTCCTCCTCCTGGGTTGCCTCGGGACGATGAATATCCATGTCCAAGTCGCTAGTTGGCACAGTTTCCATAATGGGAAGTACGGCTACGTCTTTACTCTGGTGGTTTTCCACTTCAAGATCATCCCCAGGAACGGTTTCCTCATAAAAATCAAAATTTAGTTTTACTGCAAAGAAAGAAAAAAAAAGGGGGAAAGAAGAAAAACATGGAGGGGACTCACCGGTTCAGTTTCAGACTAACTAGACGAAGATTCAACACTGCTATTGGAAGAATTGCTCTCGCCATCGCTAGACCTTGAACTCTCATCCTTTTCGAGTTCCGCGTCATCATGGGTAGGCTCCGCAACGCCGCTCTCTATCTCGAAAAATGATGTTTTCTGACTGCTCGCAAGTTTGGAAAAGGCGTTCGTACTACTGAGACCCTGGACAGAATACAAGGGAGCATTCTCAGAAAAGGAACAAGGAAATAAACGATCCAGGCCAAGGTCAAGAGGAGAGCCGTATGTACCCGCATATTGGATGAACTAAAAGTCGGCAGAATCGTGGAGTCTGACTAAAAGCCGCCTGCACAATCTTTAGATCTTCCTTCCTTCACCTGGGGACTATCTGTATTTGGACTAACCAATTTTCGCAAGGGATCCCTCAACAGTGGATGCTCCCTAAAATCGCAGGAGAAGGCTTATTATGACGATTATTTACCACATCATTCATGAATCCATGAATAGAAAGAAACTCATCCTTCCAAAATATGTTATATTTGGAGTTCGTTGATGGATTCCGTTCCATGAGGAAAGGCAGACTTTTACCCGACACAAGAGCACTAGCATCGAGAACAGTTGATAACGAGATTTCTTGAACAACCGGCTGACGAACAAGTGGGACCCCTTGGTCAAAACCCATATGTCGAGTAGCCCTATCAACATTGTAAGAGATCGCTTTGCAAGATCCTCGAAAAAAAGATGGCACGTGGCCAGGCTGATGAGAGGAAGTAGATCTTGAGAAGTAGGCAATGACATAGTTTGAGATCGTTGAGTTAATCCACATTATGATTGTTGAATCTTCCTCCATCCAGTCCGTGTAAAGCGGATTCTCAATACCATTTTGCTGATTACGAAGATTTGTGAATTGTGGTGGACATTCATGAGATCCATCAAGAAATTTCATGAGTTTATACTTGACAATAACAAGATTCATGATGTTACGCCAGGTGATAAAATTGTCATCTTTCAATTTGAGATGAACGAAATTGGTAATTGATGAGTAGAATTGTAGAAAAAGAGTTTGAAGTAGGATTCTCCATTGAGAACGATGAAGAAAACATAGATTCAAAGAAAAAGTATTAAGATTGTGATGAAAACAAATCAAGAAATCAAAGAAAATATCAATATATCTTAAAAATTCTTGAAAGAAAACAAGATGATAATACTTCAAATATTCTCAGATTGATACTGATTAAGGATCTGTAACTAAGAATGAAAAACAGATCTAAAAATTTGAGAAGTAGGATTGAAGAAGGAGAGAAGAAACCCTAACCTACCCTGTCTGATACCATAACAACATTGTATCAATCACAGGAATACACTAGTATTTCTTTGAGAAGATGAAAAACAAACTTATAGACACAGCACATAATGTGTGTATTTAAGACAGACTAACATACACCTGATCAACACAAGCATGTAAGACATCTAGCACACACGTGAGAGGGAAAATACAGTTTAAAACAATCTTAACCTTCACTGCAACATTCCTTATCCTGGACCACTATATGTGTGTCATTATTATTTTTATTTGATATGCGAAAGCCGGACCCAGGCCCCTACTCGAACCCATCCAGTTGGAATGGCCCCACTGCCAGACCCAACACCGCTAAACCAACTATACATATACAACTAATCTATTACAAACCTTTACGGCGGCAGGAATTTAACCCCTGACTTCCTCCTTACTGGAGTTGATGGGATACCACTGAGATATGCTTTTGGACCCAATACTTCATATATAATAAACCATATATGTGTACTTTTGTTAACCATGACCTAGTCAACCCAATTGAGCGGGCTTTAACCAATCCGTTGATTGGGTTTTGATTAAACCAACTCGATTAAAATTTGACCTTTTGGACTCATAAGTACTTGAGCGCCATTAAAGAGCCTCTGATACAGAAGCCAATTTTATCTACAAGGGCTATAATTCCATCATGAAATGTATTTACTAACCATGAGACCGAGATGTACTTCTGACTTCTTCTTCTTTTTTGACTTAAAAGGTTAAACTTTTATTGATAAAAAAAAAAAAAAACAAGATGAGAAACGCCTAGGCGATACAGATCGGGCGACTAAAAAGTCTACCCTAAGACAAGATGACGAGCAGTACTATAAAAAAAAAAAACCAAAGCAACAAGTAATAAGAAGAAATCTCCAATCCGGGTGAAGAAATAAGAAGATATATTCAATCCAGGTGATGAGCGCCTAGGAAAGTCCCCAAAAGCAAAGTAAAACAAACCAAAGGAAGGCAAGAGCCTAATCCCCAACCACCCAGCAATGAAAAAATTGCATCATCCGACCAAGAAAGCTGAAGCAAAACTACTCATGCTTCTTGGCAATAGATTGCTAACCTTTTCCAAGAGGCTCATTGTTTCCTTTATTTGGAGATTGGTCATTCCATTTGAGTCAAGAAATCTCTTTCTCTCTTTTCCTGACAGCTTTGAAATCCAACATATGAGCTTTTATGTCAAGATCTGTAACTGATAGCCCATCCTCATCATTCTATTCAATAGAATCTTTCTGAGGAGAAGGGGCAGTCTCATTGCTCAAAATTCTGAAGGAGTTATTAGTACTCACCTTTACAGAAGAAGCATTGCTCCTAGCCACTGTACTACCATCCGCATTCTTGGAAAAAAATTCCTTAACAATTGAATCATTTCTAATGGGGAATTTCCTTATAGAAGTTATGTTCCAGTTCCCCTTACTGTCCCTAGCATCTGGATTGTCAGCTTTAGAACCTTGTTTGCTTGCAATTTCACTTGAATCTACATTCCTACTATCTATAGGAAATCGACTCTGCGACCCGAAAGGAAAATCACTACGCATGAGAAAAGGATTATGCTTTGGTGTTGCATCCTCAATCTTCTTTTCACCCCCACTAGCATTCTTTCCCATGTTCATAACATCCAAATCATTTCTTATATGATGCCCATTAGAAATATTAGGTGTTGGAGCTTCTTGATTAGAATTAATCCTTGTAGCACACTTAATTGGGCTCTTTACACTTGTTTTTGCTACACCATCATCCTTATTATATCCCACACTTACATCCTTGACCAGGTTCGTTGTCCCCATATCACTCCTAGACAAACTAGTTGGATTTTCAGAAGGACTTTGTCTCTCAACTACACCCTTGTCTCCAACTGAAGATATTTGCTTGACACTACTTACTCCCTTGTCTGAAGCATCTGAAGACTTTATCACTGCTCCCATAACTCCGTCACTCTGAGCCATAGTCTCCTCATGAATTTCTATAACTATCCTCATTCATGTTGAAGTTTCTGTTGAGATTTACTCATTTGCATTCATGGATAATGAAGGGATGTTAATAATTTCTTCATCGGTTACCTCAACACGTGCTTCATGAGATGCACCAACATCCCCTCCATTCACTGCCTTGTCTTAGATCTCAATTGAGTATCTTTATTTGATTCCACCTAGACTTCACTTTCGTTGATCAGTTCTTCACTGAATGTCCAAATACCCTACATTTTTCGCATTTATGAGGCTTCTATTGATACTCCACATGAAGGTCAAAATAAAACTTACCATCAATGAATAAAGGAATGCTAGTCTGGTAAGAGAAATCTAGCCTAATTTCAATGCAAATTCTAGGATACAACAACCTGGATTGCTTGATGGTACAATCGTCAGCAAAAATTGGCTTACCTAGATAGCTAGCAATCAAACCCAACCCATATTCGTTCCACATATGTAGTGGAAATCCATATATAAGGACCCAAATTGGATCAATTTTGATATCAGCAATAGATTTTTCAACTAAATGGGTCCATGGTCTCAAAGTGAAAAGACTATTGGTGATATAGAATGAACCAAATTCAAGATCTTTCATACAATCTTCTTCATCCGAAAACTTAAAAATGAAAGCACAATCACCATGGAGCTTGATACTCACCTCTGCTTTTACTTTTCATATCTTTCTCACAGCCAATTTTACAGCCGAAAAGGATAAACGTTTCCCTACAAAAAAAAACCACTATTAGGTCTTCACAATTCTTCATACCTGCAGGGAGATTCTCTGAATGAGAAGTTACCACCAATTTTCTATCAACCTCAACTGGTGCGGTAAATTTCATATTTGGTTTAGGAATTATCGGTATTGGATTGGGAAAAAGGTTTCTCCAATTGTTAGGTTTGTATTTCCCTTTTTTTCACCAATCACAGACGGAGAAGGATCGTTGATGTTACCCCCATATGCTTCCATTGCTCCCTCCCCTACAATTAAATCTCCATTAAAAGTAGCTGAAGGATTCGATTTCAATGGTGAAAAATCCACCATCTCATTGACAAATTCTGTACCCATCTAAAACACAACTCTCAAGCAAATAATCACCTACACAACAATCTCAATCATGTAGCTAAGAGGAAGGAGGATCAGAAGCAAAAATAATCACGAATTTTGGTTGAGAATTTGGGCAGAAATCTTTGTTTTTTAAATCTAGGTTTGGGTTTTTCGAAATCGCCTAAACTCTCATTATTTTCGAGGAGAGATAGAGTCATCTTAAGACTCCTACACTATTGTTTTGATGTACTTATGACTCATTTGAATGAGAGTTGGACACTTGGTATAAACATTTATTGAGTATGGTACAAGCAATGGAATGCAGGTATCATATAGTAGAAGCCAACTACAAGAAATATAGAGAGTTTAAAGGAAAACAAACTCACTATATATTAAATAAAGTCATACCCCCGCTTGTCAACTTCAGTGAAAATAAGAAACTTGTCCAGTTAATACACTTATTTTTGATAGGTTTATTAATTATCTTTATTCAACTTAATTTTGTATGATTTGATCATGGACTATTGACTGTATGGTAGTTTAATAATAATTTTTTAAAAGCTAATTGTGAAGAATTAAATTCATTGTTTGTACTTATGGAATGAAAAGTATATCATTTTCGTGAGTCTGAAATACTTTAAAGCACTTGAGATATACTCAAAAGTACTTGAGTTAAAAAAGATCATCCGTATATTATGATGAAAAGTATATCGTCTTCATAAACTGTAACACTCTGAAGTAAATTATATAAGTTTTATTTTGTTACGTAATAAGGCCACCCACTTATTACACGAAGCTCTTAAGGAAATATATTAAACTGCTTGTTGAATTGTTTCCTTATATAATACCATGCGATGATTGGATCATTACATGTAATAGCCGAGCGGAGAAATGATCAATCTTTGTTGCCTAATTGGTATAAAGATTAAAAGTTACATGAGCTCTATAAGAACCAAGAGTTAATCACACTTTTTTAAGTTTCTACGAAGTCTGTGCAAACGATTATTGCATGAAAACTAACTGTGAGAATGGGAATGCATCTACAAATTACCTCCAATGAATGTGAAAGGAATCACACTTTAGATAAAATAATGAGCCAATTAGTATAGTGAACTGTAAATCACTAATACTTGGATAATTAAGTCCATATCGTCACCGACAATGTAATGTTGGGAATTAAATCATTCAGGTTTTGACATAACCATAAAGATACTTTGGTTGTAATATGATGTTCAGTTTTGAAAGAACTCAAATGGAAATCCTTTTATTTGAGTTAACAAGAAAATGGAAATCACAAAGATTGAAAGAACTCAAAGTGACAACATCTCTCATAATCAACTCTTTCTAAAGTACCAGAAACACCACCTCCCCTCCCATTATGCTTTTAAAGTAATAAAGCATGTAACTTATTTTACAAAGTCATTCTTCAGTAAAAAGGATTGAGACCATCCTAAGATGCAAATGGTAAACAACCCATTTTTTCAAAATAAACAAGGTGATATTTGTGAACATATCCATACAGAATACGGACCATTCAAGTGATTTATGGCTCTGGAGGATGATTCGAAGTGTTTAATCATTGATCACAAGAAATAATGCGTTTTTGAAACAATCTTATACAATTGAAGGACTCACCAACCTTGTCAATGCTAGATATTTACATCAAAATGACTTGATGAATATTGCATGTTTTATAGGATCTATGTAGAACATCTTCATCCCATGGTCTCGCATAGGCTACCATCAAAGTTTATAGATGGTGTCTAAGGATGGGTTATGCGTACCAACCTTCCTATAAATGCTTGGGGGATATGCAATATTACACATATATTCACTTATTAGTTTTATAATCCATAATTAGTCAACCTTTTCTGCGTACCAGTTGGTAACTGGATATAAGCCTGACATTTGTATTCTTACGCATTTTTGGTTGTGCTATATATGTGCCATTGTGACTCCACATCGTATTATAATGGGTCATCAAAACGATTAATGATAGACGCATTTATGTGTCTATTTTGATCTAAATTATATGTATTGTTAGTGCTCGATTTTGTAGTTATTTGATTATTTTATGTTTTTGTAGGTGTTTTTGGAGAAATAAACTCTTATGGAGAAAATGGCTCGGAAAGTGGCATTTGGACCTTCGACAGAAAGTACTAAAAACATCCTGGAAGTATGTTGGAGACGCCCCAGAAAATTTATATTGACACCCCAAAAAAAATCGCTAAAGGGACCCCAACAGTGGATAAGGGGTAACCAAATTACTAAGGGCGGCCACCTTCTATTTGCACCCCACGGCTAATGACACCCATCTTCTCGGATTTACAAATTTTGGCGGGAAAACACCATTTCAAAAGAGTTTCAGCTGTGTAATTTTCTGTAACAAATTCAGACGAAATTTTCGTGGGTTTGGACTTGGATATGGATCTGTATCAAATCTATCCATTAAGACAGGGTTCATACGTTGTTTGGATTCGAATAAAAATGAATAAAAATCGATTGGACGTAAAACATGGAGGTGAAGTTATTCACGGAATTATGGGATATTTTTGGAAGAGATTTGGTAGAGTTATACTCAGAGATTTTACGTAGATTGGATTGGGATAGAATTGTGGCATCAAAACAAGGATGGTAATCGATTCATAATTGTTAAAAAGAAGTTTCCATGCATATCTCATCAAAACAGGGACGTGAGAATATATCGAGTTTTCAACTTTATCTATTGCAGACGCGTAAGAAAGACAAAAGAGGGAAGAAATCCCGTGGAGTGGCATGAAAGAAAAGGGAGTATTTCTGGAGATTTCTTGGAGTTACAATTATCCTGCCGTGTATATAAAGAGTGGGGAGAAGTCATAGAGGGTTATCGGGAGTTAGGGGTCCGGTTAAAGGCCATAGAATCGAAGAAAGAATATTTGCAGAGGAGTTCTCTGCTGCTGCTGAAGAAGAAGGAGACGAAGAACATTGGACGTCTTGTATCAGTCGCAGAACTTTATCGCAGAATCAACTACACATACAACTGTCGTTCCCCAATAGTCTTATATTTTCTATTTCCACTGTAACACTCAATCTGTAACAATTATAAACGTTTCAGTTGAGCTGCTTCCATTCTATTTCCCATATTTCTTCAATAAAAACACCGTTTAAGCCATGAATAAATCTTTTGATAGTGTTTTTTGACATGAAGTGCTAAACCCCAACACTAGGATGACGGAGGAAGCCTTATTTCACAATTGTTTTATAACTATATTTGTTTCTTTATGACTTTTGCACTTGTTTTAATTGATTTATGATTTTCATTGATTATTTGTGATTTTTTCTGATAGCGTATGCTTAGTCTAAGAACTCTTGATGCGCTATACTTATGATTTACATCCAATTCTTTATAAAATATACCTTTGGCAAAGAAAAGAGTCAACAAAAGAGCTAGAATTATTATGAGTCATTATATGAACCAATTGAATGTGATTAATGGTGGAATCCGAAGTCCTAGTATCTCTCGTTATCGTGACAATGTTGTGAATATATTTCTTTATTTTTGTTTATTAAGTCTTAAAATCAACCTCAACGAGTCCGAGTGAACGACATTCTTACTACCACTTTTCTACAACAATTAAAATTACATCAATTAAGTAGTTATGTTGGACATGAATTCCCAATAATTATCCACATTTGAAACCTTTAACATGAAATCTCTTATCCGCTATATTTACGGATCGTCACTTCAATGAGACAGTCTTCCTGTCGCTAGGGGGAGATAAGAGAATAATTTCCTAAAGGAACGACGGGAATTGTCGTGGTGTGTTCCCACTTAGTCTCATATTGATTCTTATACTCCACAAATTTAAATGTGAAGTGAAAATAATTATTGATTTCAGAAAGTGCACTAATATCGGCAACGTGACAAGATCACACATATCAGCTGCAAATGTGCCTACAATATTTGAAATCCTCAGTATGGGGTACACCATAAACTAAGGTGTTGCAACTACACTTGGTGGAAGTCTAGTTAAGGCCGTGGTCCATAAAGGAAGATGGAGAGATCACCAGGTTCGATCATTGCTCACCTAAAAAGGAAGTAGATGAGTAAGGCACAACATAATTTGTATCATTAATGAAATAATGTCATTTGATTGTCTCTGAATTTTTCCATGAATCAAACTGGAGGACGCTCCGAATTTTAATGATTCCAAAGAACAATAAAATCCTAAAGGATTATGAGAACACACACACGAGTCAATAGAAAGATCATGCGAGCATATTAATGATTATTTTTTATATACTTGCTCAAGAAAATAGAGCACGATGAGATCGAACCATGCTTCTTATTATTTAAATATCAATGAAGAGCATATTTTGCCTACACAATCCAAGTAGAATTTGATTCTTTGACAAATAATACCTTCGTTTCAGGAAAAGTGTTACTTTCACTTTTTCATTTTAGCCTAAAAATAGGCCAAATTGAAAAAGTGAAAGTAACACTTTTCCTGAAATGGAGGGAGTATATAGGTATTTGGTGTGGTAGTGCTAACCAACCAAGTGTAAATCATGTGGACATACATGATTATTTGTCATAAAGTACAGTGAGAACAATGAAGTCGTAAAGTATAAAGACTCTCCTTGTGGCGCGAGGTTTCTCACAACGGCCTGGAATTATTTACTCTCTTGTAACGAACATTATAGCATATTATTACTTAGTTGGCTTAGTAGTTTCAAAAGGACTTGAAATGCAGCATTTTTATGTGGTCATTACTTATCTCTGTAAGGATTAAGAGATAAACATATTTACAAAAGTTTTTTAATAGCATTTCATCTCCCAAATCAAATGACTCTAGACCACGGAGCATGTTTTCAATTAGATTGGAATGTTCACTTATGAATTAAAACAATCAGGCGGATTTGGTATACCTGTCTAAGTGATTATTTGATTGGGAAAGGATAAACAAGTAAGGTATTTTGCCCTGCATACTCACGAAGAAAATTCCTAATTTGGAATTGTAGTTATCTAAGTCGATGGTATAGATATGGTATGCACTCTTAATGAAATATGAGATTGTACAAGCTACTTGAAATTCAAATTTGAGATAAAAAGCTTGGTCTGACACTGAGCTTGTGGTATATTATTCCACCAGTTTGCATATGTCCAAATTTTTCAGGAAATTTAACAAGGACATGCATCCTGCTAGCACTCCCATGATTGGTTGAGTTACAAATGTAAGTAAATAACCATTTCATCTAATGGGATATGGCGAAGATGTGTTGGGAGATGAAATTACCCTATGTTGACAAATTTTACTCCAAAATATGAAGTTGTGTTGTACTTTTTTTCCCCTTCGATCGAGATTAGTTTTTCCTACAATGTTTTTGTTACTCGGCAAGGTTTTGAGCGAGGCAACCATAAATACACCAACTACATAATAAATGATGAAGACCTGCAGATTGCATTAATATAATTGCTTGAAAATATCAGAATCAAAGAAATGTAACTCGATAGTTTGTCAAGTGAAACCACTGCCAGAACCAGCACAACAAAGCAAGAAGGTACAAGTCAACTAGTAGTATTGATACTACTATTGCGCATCAGTACTAGGTGTTCATCAATATTATGTATGGGTAATCAATAAAGGCATACTTTCGGACATATCGTGTTGTACTGTTTCCATTCCTCAAAGTTTTATCCCATCGGGTTTTACCTTGTCAAGGTTTTAATGAGGCAACATATGCGAGTTCATCTCTGTTATAAGTTTTCTTAACATTGTACTATTTTTCCTTAGTTCGGGTTTTGTCCTTATGGGTTTTCCTGGCGAGGTTTTAATGAGGCAATAGGCTTAGATATGGTGGTCATCGAGGAGGAAACTATATTTAAAGAACTACGTCTGAAGCACTACATATGAAGCATTAATATTGGACCACACAATGGGGAGTATTACAGGGCCTTGAGCCCATGTATGTGCGTCCCATATAGATGTAACCAGGGTTTACCTCATAGCCTATTGTTGATGGTGGTTTTTAGCTTAGGGTTAAAATCGTAAAACATTAAACCCTAGCAGACAGTGATGTCACAACATTTAAAGTAACAAGCATTTACTACGCACATTTACTGAAACCTTTAATGTGCCTCTAAATAATTACCGGGGTATCTTTTTCAAATTAGGGTTACGACAAGACAAACCCTAATTCCCACGTGTGCCAACGAAAAATCATGCCAGACACACCGACCGCGCCAAGGCATGCCAACCATGCTAGCCGCACCTCTGTGCCAATGGCAAATCATGCCAGCCACACCGACCGCGCCAAAGCATGCCAACCATGCTACCCGCACCTCTGTGCCAATGGAAAATCATGCCAGCCACACCGACCATGCCAAAGCATGCCAACCATGTTAGCCGCACCTCTGTGCCAATGAAAAATCATGTCATCCACACCGACCGCGCCAAGGTATGCCAACCATGCTAGCCGCACCTCTATGCCAATAGAAAATCATTCCAGACACACAGACCGCGCCAAGGCATACCAACCATGCTAGTCGCACCTCTGTACCAATGGAAAATCATGCCAGCCACACCGACCGTGCCAAGGCATGCCAACCATGCTAGCCGCAATGCCAACCACACCGACCGTGCCAAGGCATGCCAACCATGCTAGCCGCACCTCTGTGCCAATAGCAAATCATGCCAGCCACACCGACCGCGCCAAGGCATGCCAACCATGCTATCCGCACCTCTATGCCAATGGAAAATCATGTCATCCACACCGACCGCGCCAAAGCAAGCCAACCATGCTAGCCACACCATGTGCCAATATAAAATCATGCCATCCACACCGACCGCGCCAAAGCATGCCAACCATGATAGCCACATCTTTGTGCCAATGGAAAATCTTGCCAACCACACCGACCGCGCCAAAGCATGCCATCCATGCTCGCCGCACCTCCGTGCCAATGGCAAATCATGCCATCCACACCTACCGCGCCATGCCAAATACATCTCGACATGGCCCCATGCCGCGCCACCATACTGGCCTTCACTACGCGGCTATCAAAATGAAGGCGTGCAACATTCAATGGTTGTCCTTCAAACTCATGAGCAAATCCTAGCCGCGCCAAACGCCCTTGCCTTGGCCCTAGCCACGCCAGACGCCCATGGCAAACCCTTGGACCCACATGCCAAGCAAAAATCGCACCTAGCCAAAGCTAGCCACGCCTAAGGCGAACCCTTGGCCCCACATGCCAATCCTAACCACGCGCCACCCTGTTGGACTTCCCTACGCGGCCACCAAAATGAAGGCGTGCAACAATCAAGGATGCCCTTCAATCCCAGTAGCAAATCCTAGCCATCCAAGGTTACCAGACGGCACATGGTAACCTTTGGCCCGAAAACCTAAGTTTGGCCACGTAAAACCATGCCATGCCAACCTATCCGCGCCTCCTGTTGGCCTTCCCTACGCGGCCACCAAAACGAAGGCGTGCAACAATCAACAGTTTCCCTTCAATCCCAGGAGAAAATCATAGCCATCCAATGGTAACCTTTGGCCCTAAAACCTAAGTTAGGCCATGCCAACCTATCCGCGCCACCACGTTGGCCCTCACCACGCGGCTACCAAAACGAATGCATGCAACGATCAACGGTTGCCCCTCCTCTCAAGATGCAAAATCTCGACCGTCGAAGGTCACCATGCTAGCAAGTTTCCCGAGCTTGACTTGCCAAGCCACAACAACATGCTACATGTTTTCCAAAACATTCGAGACATCAACACAAACTGGGGGATCCTCTTTGGGTATTGGTTTGGCGGTTTACCGCGTGCGGCGTACACTACGCCCATCATAAGGAAGTGTCATAAGGGTGAGGCAGTTAGTAAATACGGGAAGTTATGTGTGAATCGTTCATGGGACATAAAGCACATGCATTAACAACTTTATGGGACATCAATTCCATACGTTAGCAATTTCATGAAAACCAGTTTCATGCGTTAACCACTTTATGGAACATCAATTCCATGCATACGGTTACCACCTCCTCTCATTTTCTTCCCCACTCCTTAATGAGATCAGGGTACATTTTCACTCCGACTTTTATAAATAAGTCTTACCTATTTCCATTGAACAACAAGTTTATACGGGAGATACAACACTAAGAAATACTTACTTTCTAGCTCACCTTGTTAGCTCTCTCACTTTTTCTGATAACAAGTCGTAGTAACCCAACTACTCTTCTAGATTTAACTATTCTGGTCTCACCACTTTCCTTGCTTCCCTTCCCAAAACCAACCCATTCTCCTCCACTTTGTGACCGAAGCAAGTCTGGAATGGCCATTTCTTGGTTTATGCCGGACTTGTACAGATTGATCTCTCGAATCTAAAGTACTCCCTTGCAGTACATTGTTTAGGGTTTAAATTTTTTCTCACCTGCACACCCGTAATTACCGAAATCAGCAGAAACCATTTTCACCTACAAACAATTGGCGACCACAGCGGGAGGTTCGATCTTTCGGTTACAATGTCAATTTTCAAACAGCGATCTCATTCTTCGACCCAGACGTAAAGATGGTAGAGGAAGGCGATCCACTCCGACTCAGTTACTCGACGGCTCGGTTACTAGTCATGACACAACAAGGGATGACTGGGGACTTCTCAGAGGCTAGAAGCAAAATGATACTCCCAGGATTAACGGCGCAGTTATCAGATAACTCAGCAATGACTCGGAAGACTGGGGACTTCCCATGACCATGTTACCTGTGAAACCGAGTAAGTCCTATCTAGACAAAAATACGTGGTTTGCTTTTTCAAGTTATGATAAAACCTATAGCCATGTTTCATCCCATGTCATCTACCTACACACGGTTCCATGGTTTTCCTGGGATGTCTACATCACTTTTATTCATAGGCAAAGATAATTCAATTCTAAACATTTCATTCAAAAAAAATATATAATCCAAAACCGTCAAGGTAGCATTTATCTATTAACCCGAGAAAATCAAAAAATCAAAAACCAGGTGTCTCATTTACCTTTCAAAAAAAAAAAAACCTAAAGATAAGAGGTCCGAAAGACAGATATATATTCAAAGGAATTTTTCCAACAGCGGCTTGCTCCTTTAGGCAAAGGCCTCCCTCGTGCTTTGGAGATCCGACCTCTTAAGTTTCAGCTTCCTGTACAACTTCTTGAATTCCGCTTTCTGCTTCTTCATCATGTATGCGGAAGGACCTTCAACTACTCCGTCCAACGACCTTTCAACATCAGAGAGACCTTCAACTAACCAAGGAACGTCGAATTCGAAGCCCACGTACATGTCATGATGGAACTTCCATCTCGAGATTACATCCTCAGAAACTGTATGACCAGTCACGTTGCATATCTCATCAATCGAAGACAAGGCTTTTTCCACACGCTTGACCAACGCATGTCGACTAGTGATCTTCTTAGTCGTGGCAATGTGACCATAGCTTTCCCAAATCTTGGTGTACAATATTGCATGTTTAGCTGGCACGCTAAATCCACCAATCAACACATGACCTGGGAAAGGGGCCAGATATGGAGGATTGAAAGTGGCACCTGCAACTGGCAGGAGATCCCTAACTACGATTTCACCCCCCAGAGTGCTCTCCTCCACCTGGGTTGCCTCGGGACGATGAATCTCCATGTCCAAGTCGCTAGATGGCACAGTTTCCGTAGTGGGAAGTACGGCTACGTCTTTACTCTGGTGGTTTTCCACTTCAAGATCATCCCCAGGAACAGTTTCCTCATAAAAATCAAAATTTAGTTTTACTGCAAAGAAAGAAAAAAAAAGGGGAAAGAAGAAAAACATGGAGGGGACTCACCGGTTCAGTTTCAGACTAACTAGACGAAGATTCAACATTGCTATCGGAAGAATTGCTCTCGCCATCGCTAGACCTTGAACTCTCATCCTTTTCGAGTTCCGCGTCATCATGGGTAGGCTCCGCAACGCCGCTCTCTATCTCGAAAAATGATGTTTTCTGACTGCTCGCAAGTTTGGCAAAGGCGTTCGTACTACTGAGACCCTGGACAGAATACAAGGGCGCATTCTCAGAAAAGGAACAAGGAAATAAACGATCCAGTCCAAGGTCAAGAGGAGAGCCGTACGTACACGCATATTGGATGAACTAAAAGTCGGCAGAACCGTGGAGTCTGACTAAAAGCCGCCTGCACAATCTTTAGATCTTCGTTCCTTCACCTGGGGACTATCTGTATTTGGACTAACGAATTTTCGCAAAGGATCCCTCAACAGTGGATGCTCCGCTAAAATCGCAAGCGAAGGCTTATTCTGACGATTCTCTACCACATCATTCATGAATCCATGAATAGCAAGAAACTCATCCTGACAAAATATGTTATATTTGGAGTTCGTTGATGGATTCCGTTCCATGAGGAAAGGCAGACTTTTACCCGACACAAGAGCACTAATATCGAGAATAGTTGATAACGGGATTTCTTGAATAACCAGCTGACGAAAAAGTGGGACCCCTTGGTCAAAACCCATATGTCGAGTAGCCCTATCAACATTGTAAGAGATCGCTTTGCAAGATCCTCGAAAAAAAGATAGCACGTGGCCAGGCGTGCAGCTACGCATGAATACCATCTCTCCAATGCTCAGGCCCTCCTCATCAGAATAAAAAGACATATTCGAAGCAGGAGCAAAGGTACTAATCTGAGTTACGGATGCATGCACCAAAGCCCATGGACGAAAATTAGCCGCATACGAGTTGTCAAGAAACTTAATCAGTTTCGGATAAGTTTTTCGGCGCCTGTTTGACCAACGCAGTATTCTGGAGCCACCCCAATACTCAGGAAGTATAGCCAACGGTTTCGGGGCATACTTCTCGAAACGCTCCCACAACTATGCCTGGAGAAAGGCGGCATGAACATACGAATCCACTTTCATATGACCGTTCGAGGCGCATATGTCCGAAACCAGCTGATCCAGGTGTGCATACAGAGAACCAAGAAACAAACCACCGAGGGGGAGAGCGACCCCCTTTGATAATTTTATGGAAAATGTGATAAGTTCCTATCTTATCTCTTTCTTGCCCGATCCGTCGTGAAAAATATCCTTGGATATACAAATAGCCAAGAACGCCGCGACATGAAGTACGCCATTCTTATGGTTCGACTCTAACTCGTCAGGAAACCACTGAGACACCCACCAGTCATAAAAGCACTTCGTCTCGTTTTCCTTCCGAATGAATCCATTTGACTTCGTAACCAGGGTGGAGCGAATTTCTTCTTCGCCTGCAAACAGCATGACGTCGAGGTTTCCAATTACAGGAAGATTTAGTAACACAACCACGCTCTCCAAAGAAATGGTCATTTCGCCCCACCTGCATACGGCCGTATGGGTGTCTAGACACCAATTGGAAACAAAAGCAACCAACCCTGGAATATCTTTCCTAATCTAAAGCACTGCGGAAGCCGCAACAGCGTCGAAAATCTGCGCCATGGTAAAATTGGTCTTTACAGGATCTTGGTCCATTATATATCGTGACCATTTCTCAAAGGAACGCAACGGACTTGCAGGGATTTTAAATTGGATAGAAGAGGCACAATATTCTTTCCTCCGAAGGCAAAACCTTATTACGACTCCTGGCCGAATCGATCGATCCTCTCCTTTGCTTTCCGAGCCGGTCAGAAGGATCGGCATGTATTGGGGATGGTTTCTCCTAATCGTGGATGATGCCCTGAAGAACTCGTCATCTATGTTTTGCTTGGAATTACCCCCATCCCTCGGTACCACAGAAACTGTTGACATCTTAACCAAAATTCTCTTACACTGTTTTCACGGCTCCGATAACTACAATGGAACAAGAAGACCAGGAATTATTACATAAAGCGTGTAGAAATTATTCTATTGGACGCAAGGGAGCCGCCTCAGGCACAAACTAATTGGTTTCAAAGTACTTTCATGCATACGCGAAAGGTGGGGACTAGCAGACTCTACATCACCACTACATGCAGCCGGAAACTCGTGCTCAGCCAGATAGACGTGCCCAAAAAAAAGAGGGGGACCATGCACACGGCTACACCAAGACAAGGAGTAAACCCTAAAAAACTAGGTTTTCATGGAAAATGGATAGCAATTACTATCGCATGATTACTTTGCACAACGAGTTGAGGCGGTCAACATTACTACGGTATTCATGCCTAAGTACTACTACGATCTTGTGCGATACATACCTACGGCTGGGATTTACACCGATAATTTCTATAAGGTCATGGAAAGGCACACCTACAACTAGGTTTTTTCACCAACACAAGAAAACAAAAGAAAAAGCAAGTCACAGAGGAAGTACTGGAAGACATACCTAATCCGCTCGCCCGCTTCACCGCTACCAAGCAATAAAAGAAGAAACAATAAAGGCGTGAATCAAAGGGAGAGGCCAGCCATCCTTTTTATAGGCGTGATACTTGGGAGTTCGAACAAGAGAAGGATTTCCAATTTTGAGCCAAGGAAGGAAAAGAGGAAACCGGTCCCGCAAAGACCAATTTCCACGTCCAAGACCACTCACGCCATACCACGTCCCCACCACGCCTAGTCGTCCTTTCACGTTCAACCATGCCATTACCGCGGGCCCCTTGCCTAGCCATTCGCTCCATTGCCGCAGCCCTACCACGCCTAGTCGTCCTTGCACGTTCCACCAATCCATTTTCACGGCCCCACCATGCCTAGCTGTCCGTGTACGTCTCATCTTGCCAAGGCCACACTATGCCAAGCCGCCTGCTCCACTGACGCGACCCCATCATCCATGCGCGTTTGCCTTACCAAGACCACGCCACCTCTTGGCCCCTCGAGCCAAGCCATCCACTTGCGTATCCTTCTAAGACCGCACCTCCTTTGCCTTGGATATGTACCACCAGACCAAGCCGATAACTTTCATCTCACCACTCCACGGTATGCATTCCCAGTACAACTTAGGTAGGGTCGCCAACACGGGAACCCAAAACTATCTTAACCACCCAAAAAGGTTAGTCGGATTCTCCTGACCATCTTTGCAATGATTTATACCTCGATTCCATCCTTGTCGGTCACCATCATATGCTTACCTCTCAACAAGGCACCTGTTCCGAGCTAAGCAGGGGACTTAATGTTGATGGTGGTTTTTATCTTAGGGTTAAAATCGTAAAATACTAAACCCTAGAAGACAGTGATGTCACAACATTTAAAGTAACAAGCATTTACTAGGCACATTTACTGAAACCTTTAATGTGTCTCTAAATAATTACCGGGGTATCTTTTTCAAATCAGGGTTACGACAAGACAAACCCTAATTCCCACGTGTGCCAATGGCAAATCATGCCATCCACACCGACCGCGCCAAGGCATGCCAACCATGCAATCCGCACCTCAGTGCCAATGGAAAATCATGCCAGACACACCGACCGCGCTAAAGCATGCCAACCATGCTATACGCACCTCTGTGCCAATGGAAAATCATGCCAGCCACACCTACCGCGCCAATGCATGCCAACCATGCTAGCTGCCAATGTCAAATCATGACAGCCACACCGACCGCGCCAAAGCATGCCAACCATGCTCGCTGCACCTCTGTGCCAATGGCAAATCATGCCAGCCACACCGACCGTGCCAAGGCATGCCAACCATGCTCGACGCACCTCTGTGCCAATGGAAAATCATGCCATCCACACCGACCGCGCCAAAGCATGCCAACCATGCTAGCCGCACCTCTGTGCCAATGGAAAATCATGCTAGCCACACCGACCACGCCAAGGCATGCCAACCATGCTAGCCGCACCACTATGCCAATGCAAAATCATGCCAGCCACACCGACCGCGCCAAAGCATGCCAACCGTGCTAGCCACACCTCCGTGCCAATGGAAAATCATGTCAACCACACGTACTACGCCATGCCAAACGCACCTCACTATGGCACCATGTCGCGCCACCATACTCGCCTTCACTACGCGGCTATAAAAACGAAGGCGTGCAATAATCAACGGTTGCCCTTTAAACCCAGGAGCAAATCCTGGCCGTCTAAGGTTACCAAACGACCTTTGCCCCAAAACTCTAGCTTGGTCACGCACCTAGCCCAAGCTAGTCACGCTATGCGCCTATGGAAAACCCTTGGCCCCACATGCCAAGCCGTAACCGCACCTATCCCAAGCTAGTCGCGCCATGCAAAACACACTCTGCATTGGCCCTAGCTATGCGAGTCACACCATGCCAAGACAAACGCCCTTGCCTTGGCCCTAGCCATGCCATACGCCCATGGCAAACCCTTGTCCCCACATGCCAAGACAAACCAAACCTAGCCAACCTAGCCGCGCCATGCCAAACACACTTTGCCTTGGCCCTAGCCATGCTAGTCACATCATGCCAAGCCAAACGCCTTTGCCTTGGCCCTAGCCACGCCATACACCCTTGACAAACCCTTGACCCAACATGCCAAGCCAAAATCGCACCAAGCCAAAGCTAGCCACGCCCAAGGTGAACCCTTGGCCCTGCATGCCAAGCCTAACCACACCCTAGCCGCGCCACCCTGTTGGCCTTCCCTACGCGGACACCAAAACAAAGGCGTGCACCAATCAACGGTTGTCCTTCAATCCCAGTAGCAAATCCTAGCCATCCAAGGTTACCAGACGACATATGGTAACCTTTGGACCGAAAACCTAAGTTTGGCCACGCCAAACCATGGCATGCCAACCTAGCCACGCCACCTATTGTCCTTCCCTACGCGGCCACCAAAACGAAGGCGTGCAACAATCAATGGTTTCCCTTCAATTCCAGGAGAAAATCCTAGTCATCCAAGGTTACCAGACGACACATGGTAAACTTTGGCCCGAAAACCTAAGTTTGGCCACGCCAAACCATGCAATGACAACCTAGTCGCGCCATCACGTTGGCCCTCACTACGCGGCTACCAAAATGAAGGCGTGCAATGATCAACGGTTGCCCCTCCTCTCAAGATGCAAAATCTCGACCGTCGAAGGTCACCATGCTAGCAAGTTTCCTGAGCTTGACTTGCCAAGCCATAACAACATGCTACATGTTTTCCAAAACATTCGAGACATCAATACAAACTTGGGGATCCTCTTTGGGTATTGGTTTGGCGGTTTATAGCGTGCAGCGTACACTGCGCCCATCATAAGGAAGTGTCATAAGGGTGAGGCAGTTAGTAAATATGGGAAGTTATGTGTGAAACGTTCATGGGACATAAAGCACATGCATTAACAACTTTATGGGACATGAATTCCATAACGTTACCAGTTTCATGAAAACCAGTTTCATGCGTTAACCACTTTATGGAACATCAATTCCATGCACACGGTTACCACCTCCTCCCATTTACTTCCCCACTCCTTAATGAGACCAGGGTACATTTTTACTCCGACTTGTATAAGTAGGTCTTACCTATTTCCATTGAACAACAAGTTCATACGGGAGATACAACACTCAGAAATACTTACTTTCTAGCTCACCTTGTTAGCTCTCTCACTTTTTCTGATAACAAGTCGTAGTAACCCAACTACTCTTCCAGATTCAACTATTCTGGTCTCACCACTTTCCTTGCTTCCCTTCCCAAAACCAACCCATTCTCCTCCACTTTATGACCGAAACAAGTCTGGAACGACCATTTCTTGGTTTAGGCCGGATTTGTACAGATTGATCTCTCGAATATAAAGTACTCCCTTGCTGTACATTATTTAGGGTTTAAATTGTTTCTCTCCAGCACACCCGCAAATACCGAAATCAGCAGAAACCATTTTCACCTACAAACACATATATATATAAAGGCTTAAACCTATGTAACTTGTAACTTATCTCTAATGAATAAGAGTTCTCCTTCTTATGTTCTCCCATATTCTATTTCTACTTCAACACATAATTCATAATTAAGAAAACTAAAAAGTAGGAAAAAAAGTGACAAAGCGAGAAACTGTGAGCAATCGTACAAAAACAAAATTGTAATTTTTTTTGTGAGGAATCGTTCCTCCCTAAATTTTGGATTCACGGACACCTTTAGTATTTTAGCGAAAGGTGCTTGTGAAGAGGGAAAATATATGATGATTTTATATCAGATCGAGGGTTGTGAAGTCCTTAAAAGACCAGGTATTATTAGGTGTGGAACTTGACAAGCTAAAAACTTTGTAGTTGCAGAATAACCTACAACTACACCCTCAGTAGAATTAGTAAAACTTGAGAAGTTCTTGATGTTGAATGACAACTTTCTTATTAATTCTCTCAATTGATTACAAAGAAGTATCTAAATGGAACTAGAATAGTTACAACTTTCTCTATTCTCTTTCCTAAGATAATTTCTAATACTCACTCAAAGAACCTCTCGAATTTTACATTTGAACTCCTATTTATAGTGAAATTTGTACAGCTGTATATGAATTGCGAAGTATCGCAATTCATCTTCTCAAGATTATTTTATCTTCGCAAATCTTCATACTTCCCCGTGCTTCCTCTATCATCGCATCATTTTGTAATTCTTTCCTCTTATATTTTTATTTAATCTGTGATCAGCTTTCAAAAAAGAAAGAAAGCCGCAGAAATATTACACAGGCAAACCTTTGTGGCGTATAATCTAGTTCGCTAAGCAACATTTAGTAAGAGGCAAAGTCCTAAAGTACGTCATTTAAGGGGGTACCTATAAGCATGGCTCAGGGACACCGGAACACCACCAAGGCACCTGAGTACATGGAACTTTACGGGGTACAACACAATAACGGGGTACCTATCCGGGTTAGACACCTTGGATTATCACCTAATCTTGCGACATTACGCAATATTATGCGGTGTAACATGATTTAGGTTGGGAGACTAAGGCATACTGTCTTTCCCAAGAAGTGTAGAAAACGATCAAGGCGCCAAGGTACACGGTTGAGTCAAGAGTTCCGGGTGGGCTTGAAGCACACCTGCCATTTTTGACAAGTCTTGGCAAATGATGCATTTGGCCCAAAGATAACCCATAGGGTGCAACCTCGTAACTATAAGCCCTATAGGCAAAAAGGATAAGAGGTTGCGATCAAAAGCTGGTTGTTTGCAGAACCGGATGGGAAGAGCTAACCTTGTATGGTCGATGTACGCTTCCTTGAAGGGGCAGCCAAGGGGAAGATAAAGGGAAGCACCCTCCATTAGGGAGCTGATACGTGCTATAAGACGCAAATGTCACGAGGCTTCTTGTTTGCAAAAACATAAAGGCTTGTCATATTTGTGCAACAACTGAATTTCTGCGAGCATTCTAAAAAAAAAAAAAAATACAAAGAGAACTCGCAGAACATAACAAAGAAGTTAAGATGAGATCAATGGGTTATTACATGAAAGTGTAAAAATGTCCTGCGATTTCATCGCAAGACGATAATGTCACGAGGTTGTATATTCGCAAGAATGTTCAAACTTGTCATATTATCGCAAATACAAAAATATTATCACAAAAGAGGTGGAAAAATAAGACCTTTACTTAGGAAGGCATGATAAGACCACAACAATTAATGAAAATTATTCCATCAATATCATTGGAGAATTTTTACAAGAGTATATATATCATGAAGTTCTGACAAAGAAGACAGCTCCGTCAATATCATTGAAGAATTTTTACAAGAATATAAATCATGAAGTCCTAAAAAAGAAGACATACCTATTGAAGAGTTTTCATGAAGATATAACAAAAGATGCGATTTTGCTCGCAATCAGAAACAGATAGTTCGTATTCATTAAATTTTACAAGAATTACATACTTCTTATACTTCTTCGTATACTGAATATTTCTCCACAACTTGAATACTTCTTATAATTCTTCAAGAACGTCTCATATTTATTATACTTCTTCAACGGATACTTCATTTTGCGAAGGTTAAGTACTTATTATACTTCTTCAAACATTGAGTAATTCTTCATAGATTGAATAATTCTTATACTTCTTCATACATTGGATAATTCTTTACGGATTTAATACTTCTTTAAAGATATTTTATACTTCTTATACTTCTTAAGGATATTTCATACCTCGTATTTCTTATACTTCAAAGGGAGGATTTCTTGTTCACAATCGCAACAAGCTGAAGCTTCGTAAGCCGAATTAGGGCTGATATTCTAATACTTCCAACAATGTTTAATCATCTGAAGAGCAATAATAGGGGGAAAGGGAATACTAAGCTAAGTATTTAAGATATATTATTTCTCTTCACATGATCAAGTTATGCGAATAAGGGAGACACGCGATCAAAGAAAAATCAAGTCATCATCGCAAAATTAAGACATTAATACGAGTTAAACTTCAAAAAGAAATTGTTGGTTGATCAAAAGTGCAAGAAAGAAGAAAATGTTGTACTCAAACAGACAATATGAAAAGAACTAGAACAGATATACAAAAAAGAATGAAGCTATTCTTCAGGGGATTTATTACCATCAAAATGATCTTCTTTTTCTTCTTCAGAGAGATCATCTTCAACTTCACTATCAGAGATTTCCAGATATGGGGTATCTTCAGGAATTTCTTCGGAAAGGAGCGTATGGTACTTCTTGAGAGGAATTTGATTGTCTTCACAAATATTGCGAGTCATCTTAGCTCGAAAACGCTTGACATATAAACTATGGTTATGCTGGGTAATTAGAAGTTGAGATCTTAAATCAGAAATCTTCTTCTTACGACTGGCATGAATAGTTTCCAGATCATCATTCATCTTCGCATAATTTTATGCAGCAAGAAGTTAAGGAATTAGTTAGCAAATTACGAAAGAAAAGTAATTAAAATACTCACCATTACGAAGAATTTACCTTCTAATTGCTTTTTATCATTATGAAGAGAAGAGTTTTCAAGCTTTAGACGATTATTCTCCTCAAGAAGAGAAGAACTATCAGCTCCGATGCTCGCAGATTGTGGATTATCTTTGTGACGGGATGTTAGTTCGGTGATATCAATACTTAAATCATCTACTTTCTGACGAAGTTTTGAATTTTCAATCTCCAACTTCTTACAACGGTTTAAAGTTTTCTTCTCAGCAATGGAATGACGTCTTTCCCAATCTGAAGCAGCTGCGCAGCTAACTCTTCCAACCTGAACAAGTAAAAAGGGTCAGAAATTAATGGAGTAAGGGAAACAAACAAACAATAGAAAAGAAACTTACCATACTCCCTAAAGCATATAATGTATCAAGAGAGACGAATCTTGAAATTCCATCAAGAGAGTTGTTATTGAGTACAATAGGAACTTTGCAAGCCTTCGCAATAAGCTTACGAGCATTCGCAGTAGGAGAGTTTCCTAACCTACGAGAAGAATGGAGAAAGGCCTCAGATACACGAACCATTGCTGAAGCAAAAGTTTATGTGTTATTATAATCTTCCTCTTCACCTTCACCAGCATTATCATCATCATCATCATCATCTCCTTTATCAGAAAGGGTATCAGAATTAGAGTCAAAGTCCTTCTCAGGAAATTTATCATCTTCATCACCTTGATCTTCCTCAACATTCTCATTAGAAGAGATTACATGGGAATAAGACTTGGTTGAGAACTTCTTCCGTTTCTTCCTCTCATGAGCAACATCTTCAAGTTTTCTTTTTCCTTTGCGAAGAGCATCATCTTGACTACCAGAAGTTTGGGTATCCTTCACAGAGCGAAGTGTCTTTTGTCTCGCATTTAATCTTTTGGAAGAAGTGGAACTCTTATTCTCACTCGCAACAACCTCAGGAAGATCAGAAAGAACCTTCAAATTCAAATAAGGACAAGAAACAGAGGAAACAATATATTGTTTAAAAAGCATAAAAGAGTGTTTCTTACCTCATTTGAAAATAAATAGAAGAGTAACAAGAAGATAAGGAGATGGAGGTACATACATTTTTATAAACCCAAGATTGATAATTGCGGTCACGAAGGTTCGCAGGAAGATCTACTATCCCATAAATATAAGGACCCGATAATTATAAAGGGTAGTTATACCAATCTTCATCATTAGAACGACGAGGTGTTTTATTATTTCCCGAGGCATAATCAATGTCGTGCATGAGAAGGTCATCTGCTGAGATATTAGCTTTACGATGAAGACGAACACCCCAACGTTTATCTTCTTTCCTCTCAGGAATTAATGTGTAATTTTTAAAGAAACCCTCAACTGTATAGTCCGCAGCGATAATTTCCATATCTCGAAGTCCAGATTTCCTAAGATCAACTGAGTACAAAGATTTTCCAGTAGCAGCACGAGTTGCGAATTCAACCAGAATGAGAATGTAATCACCAGTCAATTGATAAATGGCACATGAAAAATTGGGGTGGGAAATAATTTCATAGAATAAAGGAAGATTAACATCATAAAGAGGAAGAGGAAGACCTGCGAGGATTTGACCTCGTGAGATTAAAACTTTCTGATCATTCCAAATATAGTTGGTAAAGACCTTCACACAGATAGAAGATTTATTGTCATAACCATCAATTTCAGAAAGAATGAGGTCCCTATCAGCAAGCTCTGCATTAATTTGTTCAATAGTTTTCTTCTTTGGAGCCATTGGATATAAGATAGAAAATAAGAAAGAAAAGATATGAAAGAGATAAAAAATTGTAGTAGCAGAAAAAGAGAATAAATTGTAGAGGCAGAAGTGATAAGGAAGACGAATAGGATAAGAGAATAAAAAGAAAAACAAAGGGAAATATTTATAAAGAAGAGAGAATTCGATGAAGATAGAAACTCATCAATGCGATTAAACGTGAACGGTTGAAAAGAACGGTTACGAAGAAACGTGTCAAAAAGGTAATGGAAAAGAAAAAAGACGTGTTGCGAATTTAACAGGTGGTGATAACTATATTAAATTTACGAGAATAGAGGTTCTCATGACATTCCTTCTTCGTAGAATTGACATGAGAAGAGGCAAGATGTAGGTATCGAATATCACAAGGCATTAGCTTACGAACATCGTGGCAAATATAAGAGGAAAGAATTACAAAATGATGCAATGATAGAGGAAGCACGGGGAAGTATGAAGATTTGCGAAGATAAAATAATCTTGCGAAGATGAATTGCGATACTTCACAATTCATATACAGCTGTACAAATTTCACTATAAATAGGAGTTCAAATGTAAA
Source organism: Papaver bracteatum (assembly GCA_023529315.1). NCBI lineage: Eukaryota > Viridiplantae > Streptophyta > Magnoliopsida > Ranunculales > Papaveraceae > Papaver > Papaver bracteatum. The sequence continues at coordinate 1,242,839 of JAJJWX010005417.1, read as the reverse complement.
ATTCGAGAGGTTCTTTTAGTGAGTATTAGAAATTATCTTAGGAAAGAGAATAGAGAAAGTTATAACTATTCTAGTTCCATTTAGATATTTCTTTGTAATCAATTGAGAGAATTAATAAGAAAGTTGTCATTCAACATCAAGAACTTCTCAAGTTTTACTAATTCTACTGAGGGTGTAGTTGTAGGTTATTCTGCAACTACAAACTTTATCAAGCCAGGTTAATGAGTCAAAAGGTTTTGGCATTATGATAAGATGTGACAAAATGTTGATCATCCATCAACCAACAAAGGGACTTCCTGGGGGCAACGACGCTGCTGCTAGCATAAAAACATACATTACCAATGGTTATTTCCCAACGACTCTATTTTCTACAAGCTATATATTTTTTATATAATATATTCCTAACTCACACCACTTTTACACAAATTAATTTCTCCAATTTTCGACTTATATATGAAAGTTATTTTTCTTTTATCTTAATATTACTAATTTCTGTTTAGTGGATCGTAATTTTTATTCTTCTGCTGAGTCGATGAAAAATGATATAAGCTAGTTTAATGAAGAGTCAGATGAGGCTAGAAGAAAAATAAAAAAACACCATGTTGCAATTATGTACAAGGAAAATACCTATCCTCTGGAGCCAAAATAAGTAATCAGTAAAATATGGATGTGGCGAGGGAAAGATATTATCACCAGAAGCTGATGCTACATTATTTCAATCCTGGATGTGTGTACTATGATTTGGATTTCGAGCGTTAATTCTGCATGAGCGGAAATTTGATGGTAAGAATTATTGAAGATATTTGTCGAGCAAAACCTTTATTTAATTATCAGTACGATAAACGAAATCTTCGAAAGCAAAGTCCTGAACAAAAAGTCATTACAGTCCTTAGGATTCATTGTTACTGGATGTCGCCGATGAGTACATTCTTATGCGTAAAAACCAACAACATTTTATAATTTCAAATTGTTTTGCGAAATAATAGTCAATCATTTTGGTCAAGCGATTTTATGAAAACCATCTCATGAATATATTAATCGTGGACACGTGAAAAACGAAACAAAACAAGGTATTTTCTTGGATTGTTAGGCAATCTTGATTGCATGTATTTATTGTGCAGGGATGCCATGTTGGAAGCTTGAAAGGTCATTACCCAAAACAAACCATAATTTTGGAAGCTTCCATTATATATGATGGTTGATATGGCATGCTTTAAAAAAATAAAAAAAATAATAAAAAAAATCCAGGGAAGTTAGCTCCGTTTTTTTTAATCTAGATTCCTTGGTTTTTTCACGTTCGTTGTTTTTGATTTAGCGTTAATTAATGGAGCTTAATCAATCAAAGCCACCTCATATCGGAGATCAATCAAAGAATGATCGTTCACGTAATCTAAGGAATCATTTATGATCAAAATCTAAATCTAGGCAGGTCTATAGGCAAAAAAATTCAGGAAACCCTAGTTCTTCCGAAACTAAGATAGAAGATGCTAATAATGGCTCCGGGAATCAAACCAATGAGGGTGGACGTTCTTATGCGTCTAAATTAAGGAGGCATACTCATGTTATGTCTCTAAATGATGCTGATACATTGTCTCATCTACCTGTTCGTACGGCTACGGGTGATATTGTAGTTAAATTTCCGAGAAAAACACATATTAGGGCAAAAGTGGTTTGGAAATTCAGTCTTGTTGGACGATTGGATTTCAAATCCCTAGGGTTAACTTTTGAAGAAGCTAAGAAGGTTTTATTGAATCAATGGAATCTAACTAATCTGGTATAATTTATTTCATGGATCAAATGATTTTTCGTAATCAAGTTAAACAATGAGATTGATAAAAGCGTGTTTGTTATGAAGGACCGTGGAAGGTAAAGGCTCAACAATTGAAGATGTAACCATGGACGCCTATGTTTCATCTAGAATCGGAAAAGGTTACTAGGGCAGCAGTTTGGGTAAGATTCCTTTTTCTTACTTTTGAATTTTGGGATGAAGAATGCCTTTTTAGGTTATCTAGGTGTCTCGGCAAACTTGTTGCATGTGATCCTAAAAATTTACGACATGATTATGGTTATTTTGCGGCTATTTTAATTGATATTGATTTTTCAAAACCAATTGATGATAATATTGTTATTGATGTGGAAGATAATGTTGAAGGTTTTTATAAAGAATATGGAATTTTGAACATGCCTAAATTTTGTGACTATTGCAAATCGATTGGTCATGGAGAAATTGATCATAGAAATAATAAACAAAACGATTTGAAGAAGAGAGCTGATCTTGAGACTGATGTTATCAATCAAAAAAGCCATTTTTGATGAGATGGCGTGTGGAGCTTAAGAATTATTGGCGTGAAAAAATGGTAATACCACCCCTTAAGCCATAAGATCAGGCTGCAAAACCTGTTGGGGATGAGCCTACAACTAATCAACAAATAGAGGGAGTCACTTTTGCTGGGAAACCTTCGTATATTCCAAGCCCTGCTAGTAGTGTAGCTGCTGGCATTTTTGAAGTTGATATTTCATATCCGCGTGCGCAATGATGGTGCAACATATTTGCGCAATGATGGTTTGCCTATATTGCACAACGACGATGCAACATCGCAGGTTATGGACAACGACGGTGCAATTCAGAATCCACATATTGGTATAACATAGATAGTTCTAAATCCGTGCAATGATGGTATGATACCAACTGATAATTCGAAGGAATATGATGTTTTAACCTTGGAGAATGAGGAGATCGTTGCACTTAACGAATATGATGAACTAAAAAGGAAAGCTAATGAGCTTGCGGCAACAACTGATTTAGAAAAAATTGAGCAAGATGGTTCTTGGGCTAAGTTACAAAATGCGAGAAGATTGATTTTGGAGAAAAATATACAATATGAAGTGCAGTCTACTCAAGATGCAATAACTGAGGTGCAAACTTCTCAAGCTACAACAACTGAGGTGCAAATTTCCCAATCTACAATAAGTGAAAATCGAATCGAAACATTTGGCACTGGTTCTTTACTAACTGATTATTTTTTTGGAACAAATTGTGGATGATGGTTTTAGTTATCTAACTAAAACAACAAGAAGGATATCACCATCCAAGCCTCCGGGTGTCATTGAGACATCCAATATGTTTGAAACTAGGACCGAGGAGATTGATGAAGAAGTGGAGGAGGTTTTTTCTGACATACCGCTTGACCCTATGCAATCAATTAACCCAAACGTTGGCACCATGGATAAGAAAGCTAAGAAATTTAATTGGAGTGCGGATGCTGACCAAGCTGATCGAGAAAGGAAAGTGTAATACCCCGATATTCGACGGTGGTTAGCCGAATGGAATATAAGTAATGATTTGTCCTTTCCTAACACCGAGGCCTTTTCAACACAATTGGCTCCAGAGTTGGCAGAAAACTCTATAGTTAAGCGTGCTCGGGCGGGAGTAATCCAGGGATGGGTGACCATCCGGGAAGTTTCTGCTGGATTACCGCAGTGATGCCCGTTGAAAACCCCACACTGCGGATGACCGCAGTGTCTAAGTGGGGACAGTATCGGTGGAGGGACGAGTCATTACAAATGGTATCAGAGTCGACGACTGTTCACCTGCCGAGGGTGGGAAGGCACGCTGGAGGGATTGGTCCAGGTGCTTCTCATGACGGGCAGAGAACGTCGGAGATCTGGGCTTGCGAATATATTATGGAGCCGAGGACGGCTCTAATTTAAGGTGGTGGTATTGTAATACCACGATATTCGGCGGTGGTTGGCCGAATGGAATATAAGTAATGATTTGTCCTTTCCTAACACCGAGGTATTTTCAGCACAATTGGTAGAAAACTCTGCAGTTAAGCGTGCTCGGGCGGGAGTAATCCATGGATGGGTGACCATCCTAGAAGTTTCTGCTGGATTACCGCAGTGATTCCCGTTGAAAACCCCGCACTGTCGGATGACCGCAGTGGCTAAGTGGGGAAAGTATCGGTGGAGGGACGGGTCATTAATAAAAAGTTAGCTGAAAAAAAGGAACTTGAAGCTTTGGCTAAGATGGATGGTGCTTCAAAGTCAAAAGAACCGATTAAGAAGAAGAAAAAAACATGTAAATATGGTACTTCCAAGACAAGTATGGATGGGGAAGGTCAAGATGATGCAAGAAGAGGTAGAAGTAGAACACGCAAGGGTTCGACAAACCCTTCCAGAGCTAAGGTTTCTTAATGTGTGTTTTCTATTGGAATTCTCAAGGCTTGGCTAAGGATGGTGAAAAGGCCAAGTTAAAAGAGCTTTACAATTTAGTTTTGTTAGAAGCTTGAGGTTAGATGATTTTAGTGAAGATGTCATTACTAATGAGGTTGATGGTGTCAAAGGTAATATTTAGTTTTTGTGGAAGAATTCTTTGATTCGGCCGAGTATTCTTTCTTGCACAAACCAAGCTATTTCTTTGGATTTTGATGGTGATTTTATTACCACTGTTCATGCCTATTTTAATCCAGTTACTAATAAATTACTTTGGCATCAATTGGGGTTGGGTTTTATATCTATTCCTTGGTTGGTGATTGGTGATTTCAACTGTGTTTTGCGCTTAGAAGAGAAAAAAGGAGGTATGGTTCCTTTGGATGTTTACATGAATGAATTTAGAAGTTGGATTTATGACAATGATTTGGTGGAAGCTGATGCCATTGGAAAGAAATATACTTGAAAAAGCGAGGGTCTAACAACTACACCCAATATTTCGTTCGGAAATCTATATGGACTAACTCCAATATAATTCCACGAAGACTCAATAAAGGCAAAATATCCAAGAGTTATATCTCTTTCTCAAATCAATCAACAAATCAACATGATGGAATCCGTGAACTGATTGGTATGAGAATAACTTGAACGGTACTAAAGACCAATGTTCAAGTGTCAATCAATTTCTATCAACAACCAAAGGTTGGATTTAACAATTGATTGAACTACGCACAACCTGTGATATTTCAATTATATAAACAAATATAATGTGAAAAATAAATAACACAAATACCATAAATTTTGTTAACGAAGAAACCGCAAATGCAGAAAAAACCCAGGGACCTAGTCCACATTTTAACACCTCAATGTATTAAGACGCTACAGACACTAGCCTACTACAAGTTAACTTAGGACTGGAATGTAGTTGAGCCCTAAGCAAGTCTCACGCCGATTAAGGTACAGTCGCGTTCCTTATGTCTCTGAATCCCAACATGACTCTATGCACTTGATTCCCTTAGCTGATATCACCCACAACTAAGAGTTGCTACGACCCAAAGTCGAAGACTTATAAATAAATATGTCTCATACAGATAAGTCTATTCTGATAGATAAATCTGTCTCCCATAGATATACCTATGAAGTTTTGTTCCGTAATTTGATAAATCAAGGTAAACAGGAACCAATTGATAATCCGGTCTTATATTCCCGAAGAACATCCTAGAAATATCAATCACCTCACAATAACTTAACTATATGGTAGTAGAAGAAGTTATTGTGGAATCACAAAGAATGAGACAAAGAGCTTTGTGGTTACTTTTTATATCTTACTTATCGGAGATAAATATCGAGCAAATCTTAGAGAAAATAATACTCAATATGATTGAACAAGTAAGATCATAACACATAACTACAAAGAAAATAGTTGGATATGGCTTCAGAATCCCAATGAAGTCTTTAAGTCATTAACCTATAATGGTTTTAGGGAAAACCTATGTTAAAGAAGAATCAATTCTAGTCGCAACTAGTATCACACAAAAGTATGGGGGTTAGATTTTCTAGTTGTTAGAGTTCTCCCTTATATAATCTTCAAATCAGGGTTTGATTGCTTAGAAACAAATCAATCAATATTCTCCGTTAGATGAAAACTGATTTAAGATTCAAGCTAAGTTTTCTTAAAACCAAAGTAATATCTCTCCACCGTCATATGGTCATAGTTTGTTACACACAAATGAAATATACCTTCATTTAGATATGGGAAACCGTACCTAAACGTCTATATTGAGTTGGCTCAACAATAGTTAACCGAAGTTAGCCATATGGAAACTTTTGTATTAACGACATTCATTTAACACTTCTAGATCAAATATGATGATCAATCAAACATGAAAAATAATCAAATGAATCTAATTGTGTTACTCATAGAGTTGTTTAATTGTTTATATCTCATAGAAGTATACAAAAAATAATTGAATAAAAATCGGATTTGATTCATGATTGTACAAAGTACTTATACAAGAATTAATTCATGAAAATTAAGCCACGGTTTGCAAAGATTGCATTCCTTAATTTATAAATGTATTTGTTTATGAGTATGAAATCATACTAAAACGATTTTAGAACTTTAACCACTTAATTTGCAAACGGGTACGCAAACTTAAGTTCCGGACTTTGGTCTTGTCCAGCAGTTTGCAAACTGATATGCATAGTAGAACCGTTCGCATATTGGTATGCATGCCTGGTTCCCGGACTTTAACAGTTAAAACCCTTCGCATACTGTTATGAAAACTAGGTTTCCGGACTTGAATCATACCACAACATAGGGGGAATTCATATTTGAAGGATTAATTAAGTGTTAACTACATTCCAGACCGAAGTGTGATAGTAGGATAGTGTCTGTAAAGGTTTAATACAATATGGTATTCAAAGAAGGCCAAAATCCTGGGGGTTTTCTGCAGTTTTCCAGGTTAACAAAATTTCGGGTGTCTTGTGTTTTTAATTTTCCGCATCATATTGTTTATCTTTATAACATGAATAACATAAGTAGTACGTGAATCAATCTAGGTAGTTTAAGTCTTTATTATTTGAGATAAAAAACAAGACATGTTATTATTGAATCCATATCTTGAAAGATAGACTGCAAGTTTCATATTTGTTAGAAATTGGATCCTCTTAATACATATATGACTAGATTGATCTTGGATATTGATTTTTGAGATCGTCCAAGAACTCTTCTACACAATCAGGTTCGCAGACCCTTTGGTCTATACATATTGATTATGCAGGAAAAAGAAAAAAAATTTATATACAATCTTTTTCTAGGGTTTTTGCTTTGACTACTTGTGACTCTATCAAGTTTTGTCCATGCAATGGTAAATAGGGTTTTTGATTTGACCTACTTGTAAATCTACCTAAATCATACGACATAGTCTCATAAGATACAACAGTAAATACTGTGAGTAGATAGGGTAGATTATTCTTCACATATCTCTTTGTTGATGAAGTCCTCGTTAACAAAATTTTTGGCGTCTGTGTTATTTATTTTCCGCATTATATTTGTTTATATAATTGAAATATCATAGGTTGTGCGTAGTTCAATCAATTGGTAAATCCAACAATGGTATATGAAATATAAAATACTGAAATTGATTGACACTTGAACGTTGGTCTTTGGTACCATTCAAGTTGTTTCTCATAATAATTAGGCTCATAGATTCCTATCTGTTTGATTTGCTGATTACATTGAGAAACAGAGATATAACTCTTATATATATTTCCTTGATTGAGTCTGACTATCTAGTTGATTCTCTTGGAATTATATTGGAGTTAGTCCATACAGATTGGCGAACAAGATATTGGGTGTGGTTGTTAGATCCCGCTTTTTCAAGTCCACATAGAATAACCATAATTCTAGGTGGAGAGTGGAGACTAATAAGTCATCAATTTCCTTACTATATATATATATATAACGTAACCCAAAGTATGCTGCTTTTCAAAATATGTATGGTGTCACAGGATAAGAATGTATGACATGACCCAATTTGGTTATATGTCTGAATTTAAATTTCCTCCTTGAAAATTTAGCCGTGAAACAAAAATTAATTTCCTCGAAAATTTAGTTGTGAACCAAAAAAAGAATTGGATTAGTTTCTCGAATTTTAGTTGTGAATCAAAAATTTGGTTTAGTGCCTCAATTTTTAGTTGTGTATCAAAAAATTGGTTTATTGTCTCGAATTTAACATTGTCATTTTGAAACTATGGTTCTGACCCCGATTGTGGAAAATGGCGTAAAATTTTCGATGTGACAAACAAAATTTGTTAGTGACTATAAATCCCTTGGTCCAAAATTTACACTTCGAACTAAATAAAGAATTGGACGATACACATATTTATGGCTCAAAATGTACACTTTAACCCAAAATTTGTTATTGTAACTCAAATGTCGATTTATAATTAGAAACATATATATATATATTTTGACTCTAAGCCTACCATATCTACCGAAAATTTACTTCATGGCTCAAGATGCATCTCCTGACATAAAATTTTCAAGTGATATGATCTTCTTTGTGCCAAAATCTTCCATATGAATAGAAATCCGTACTTAAAACTGTGATCCAAAATTTGTCTTGTGATGAAAAATATCTTGGAACCCTTATATATGGCATAAGACACAAAGTTTGTACCTAACGTATAAATTACATGTGGAAAAATTCTGTATGAGCTAAAGTCTATCATTGTGACTCTAGATTCGGCACATGATGACCAAAAATCTGCATTAGATCAGATCTTAAAGTCGACGTGAGACACTATTATAACTTTAAATTCGCCGCAAAGATACAAAGTATATCATGTGACTCAAATATCTGCCTCGTGATCAAAATATGGTAGTGTGAACCAAAATATACCTTGGTAACACTATATCTCGTGAAACAAATATGTGAATCATAACTCAAAATCTAGCACGCGACCAGTACATGTTACGTGATTTTTTTTTGTTAAAGAAGCTGAAATCTTCTCAATGACCCAAAATTAAATTACATGATTTAAATTTGTGGTTTGCTTACAACACCTGAGTTCAATCTAATTGCTTTTCCTAGTGAGTTATTTGCTCCCTTTCATTATTGTCTCACTTTCCCCATTGGAGCGTCGGATCGGGAACCAAGATAGGGGCGAAGAGGCTCATATATTATACATGTTAGGGGCTCTGCCTGCTAATGATCCTTTACCATGAGGCGCTCAACGTACCTTTATAATATTTGAAAATACTTTTCTAGCTTCGACTTGACACAATTTGTTTTTTTTTTTTTTGGATTTATATGTAAATTACATGTGCTTAGATGGAGCTTCTTTGTATCTTACATGGAACTATGAATATTGCTTGATTAGAGAGTACCTATATATTTATGGTTAGTGGATAAGAGCCATCGATTCAGATTTGTCATAAAATAGAGATTGAATGATGCCCCCTACATCTATACGTATTTCTTATTCTCACATTATTTCATATTATTATTCTCACATTCTTATTCTCTTAAAATGGGATGGTTCCCCTCACATTCTTATTCTCACACTATTTTATATTTTAGACACTATTTCTTTTTGTAAAAATCAAAATTAGTGTATTTGAAGCTAATATTTTGGGATATGTTTATCTTATAAAGTTCTACATATCCTGAAAAATTGAGCACATTCCGAAACGTATAACTCGACCATGTACTACTTTGAAAATCAACTGTCGAAAATCAACGAATTTCCAACAATTAGCATTAAATTTGGTAGATAATGAGCACTACAGGAAAAATATACATCTGCAACTGGAGTTTCACAACTCTTTGCTAAATGTCGTAGAACATCCTATGTTTTGCAACTTTTTTCAAAGGAAGTGTCGTAGAAGGGCATCAGTACTAACCCCCAAGACCAAAGGGTTGCGACCAAAAAACAAACGACAACCCTTTAAGCAAAACAGTTGTGACGCCATTTAGCTTTCACAACCTTTTCCAGATATGTAATTCATAATCCTATCACAACTAGTCGCAAGAGTCATTGAAGATAAAAAAAATATGAAGAAAAAAAAGAATAGTGTTGAGGGGATTCGAACTTGAACCTATTGTATGTTAGTTCAACCCATCAACCAACCGCACAGTTCACAAGTTTTGGATTTTTGTGTTTTTTTTATCAAAATGTATAACAACTTTTATAAGTGTTGTTGAAGTAAAAAATATAGGATGTTGGAAAAAGATGAGGTTGCTGGGATTTGATCCTGATCCGCATGCGTGCAAGTCCATACCATCAACCATGCCTACACTGTCACAACACTGTTAGGTTTGTGGTTTTTTTTTTATACTAACTTCATGTCAATCTTTGACAACCTTTATAAGAGTTGTCGTAGAGGCATAAACACTTCTGCTAAATTTTTCTCCCTTCTGCTAAATTTTATTCACTTCTACTAATTTTTTTTTTCACTTCTGCTAAATTTTTTTCACTTCCGCTAATTTTTTTTTGTCATCACTATTCACAACCTTTATAAGAGTTGTCGTAGAGGTATAAGGTTTCAGAGAATATTCCAATGGAATCTTACTTGTAAAAGGATAGATTCATCATTCTAACGAAGTTTCTGACTTACAGTAGTCCACTGCTCGCTAGGTTTCGACCTCGGAGCAAGTTTCTTTCTCGAAGTTGACGAATTCGTGTGTGTTTAACATTTCAGAGAATATTCCAATGGAATCTTACTTGTAATAGGATAGATTCATCGTTCTGACGAATTTTTTGACTTATAGTAGTCCACTGCTCGCCAGGTTTCGACCTCAGAGCCAGTTTCTTTCTCGAAGTGAACGAATTTGTGTGTGTTTAAGGTTTTAGATAATATTCCAATGGAATCTTACTTGTAAAAGGATAAATTCATCATTCTAATGAAGTTTCTGACTTACAGTAGTCCACTCCTCACAAGGTTTCGACATCGAAGACAGTTTTTTTTCTCGAAGTTGATGAATTCATGTTTGTTTAAGGTTTCGGAGAATATTCCAATGGAATCTTACTTGTAAAAGGCTAGATTCATCGTTCTAATGAAGTTTCTGACTTACAGTAGTCCACTGCTCGCCAGGTTTCGACCTCAAAGCTAGTTTTTTTCTCGAAGTTGACGAATTCGTGTGTGTTTAAGGTTTCGGGGAATATTCCAATGGAATCTTAGTGGTAAAAGGTTAGATTCATCATTCTAACGAAGTTTCTGACTTACAGTAGTCTACTGCTCGCCAGGTTTCTACCTCAGAGCCAGTTTCTTTCTCGAAGTTGACGAATTTGTGTGTTTTTAAGGTTTTGGATAATATTCCAATGGAAGCTTACTTGTAAAAGGATAGATTCATCGTTCTAATGAGGTTTCTGACTTACAGTAGTCCACTGCTCGCCAGGTTTCTACCTCGGAGCCAATTTTTTTCTCGAAGTTGATGAATTTGTGTGTGTTTAAGGTTTCAGATAATATTCCAATAGAATCTTACTTGTAAAAGGATAGATTCATCGTTCTAACGAAGTTTCTGACTTACACTAGTCCACTGCTCGCCAGGTTTCGACCTCGGAGCCAGTTTCTTTCTCGAAGTTGATGAATTCGTGTGTGTTTAAGGTTTCAGAGAATATTCCAATGGAATATTACTTGTAAAAGGATAGATTCATCGTTCTAACGAAGTTTCTGACTTACAGTAGTCCACTACTCACCAGGTTTCGACCCCGGAGCCAATTTATTTCTCGAAGTTGACGAATTTGTGTGTGTTTAAGGTTTTGGATAATATTCCAATGGAATCTTTCTTGTAAAAGGATAGATTCATCGTTCTAACGAAGTTTCTGACTTACAGTAGTCCACTGCTCGCCAGGTTTCGACCTTAGAGCTAGTTGTTTTCTCGAAGTTGATGAATTCGTATGTGTTTAAGGTTTCGGGGAATATTCCAATGGAATATTACTTGTAAAAGGTTAGATTCATCATTCTAACGAAGTTTCTGACTTACATTAGTCCACTGCTCGCCAGGTTTCAACCTCGGAGCCAGTTTCTTTCTCGAAGTTGACGAATTTGTGTGTGTTTAAAGTTTCGGATAATATTCCAATGGAATCTTACTGGTAAAAGGATAGATTTGTTGTTCTAAAATTTTTCCGACTTATAGTAGTCCAGTCTCGGCCAGGATACGATCTTAGAGCCAAGATATGCATACAATATGCCAGAATAGGGTTTGTTTAAATTTTTGGGGAATATTCCGAAGGAATCTAACCTGTAAATGGATAGATTTATCGTTCTTACCAAGTTTTCGACTTATATTGGTCCACTCCCGGCCAGGTTTCGACCTCGGAGCCCGGGTATGCATACAATATGCCATAATAGGTTTTGTTTAAATTTTCGGGGAATATTTCGAAGGAATCTTACTTGTAAATGGATGGATTCATCATTCTTACCAAGTTTCCTCCTTATAGTAGTCCACTCACGGCCAGGTTTCGGTCTCGGATCCAGGTTATGTATACAATATGGCAGAATTGGGTTTGTTTAAGGTTTCGGGGAATATATCAAAGGAATCTTACCTGTAAATGGATGGATCCATCGTTCTTAACAAGTTTCCGACTTATAGTAGTCCACTCCCATCCAGGTTTCGATCTCAAAGCCAGTTTATGCATACAATATGCCAAAATGGTTTGTTTAAAGTTTTGGGGAATATTCCGAAGGAATCTTACCTGTAAATGGATGGGTTCATCGTTCTAACCAAGTTTACGGCTTATATTGGTCCACTCCCGGCCAGGTTTCGACCTCGAAGCCCGGATATGCATACAATATGCCATAATACGTTTTGTTTAAATTTTCGGGGAATATTTCGAAGGAATCTTACTTGTAAATGGATGGATTCATCGTTCTTACCAAGTTTCCGGCTTATAGTAGTCCACTCACGGCCAGGTTTCGATCTCGGAGCCAGGTTATGTATACAATATGGCATAATAGGGTTTGTTTAAGGTTTCGGGGAATATATCGAAGGAATCTTACCTGTAAATTGATGGATTCATCGTTCTTACCAAGTTTCCGACTTATAGTAGTCCACTCCCAGCCAAGTTTCGATCTCAGAGCCATTTTATGCATACAATATGCCAAAATGGTTTGTTTAAAGTTTTGGGGAATATTCCGAAGGAATCTTACCTGTAAATGGATGGATTCATCGTTCTTACCAAGTTTTCGGCTTATATTGGTCCACTCCCGGCCAGGTTTCGACCTCGGAGCCCGGGTATGCATACAATATGCCATAATAGGTTTTGTTTAAATTTTCGGGGAATATTTCGAAGGAATCTTACTTGTAAATGGATGGATTCATCATTCTTACCAAGTTTTCGGCTTATAGTAGTCCACTCACGGCCAGGTTTCGATCTCGGAGCCAGGTTATGTATACAATATGGAAGAATAGGGTTTGTTTAATGTTTCGGGGAATATATCGAAGGAATCTTACCTGTAAATGGATGGATTCATCGTTCTTACCAAGTTTCCGACTTATAGTAGTCCACTCCCATCCAGGTTTCGATCTCAGAGCCAGGTTATGCATACAATATGCCAAAATGGTTTGTTTAAAGTTTCGGGGAATATTCCGAAGGAATCTTACCTGTAAATGGATGGATTCATCGTTCTTACCAAGTTTTCGGCTTATTTTGGTCCACTCCCGGCCATGTTTCGACCTCGGAGCCCGGGTATGCATACAATATGCCATAATAGGTTTTGTATAAATTTTCGGGGAACATTTAGAAGGAATTTTACTTGTAAATGGATGGATTCATCGTTCTTACCAAGTTTCCTGCTTATAGTAGTCCACTCACGGCCAGGTTTCGATCTCGGAGCCAGGTTATGTATACAATATGGCAGAATAGGATTGTTTAAGGTTTCGGGGAATATATCGATGGAATCTTACCTGTAAATGGATGGATTCATCGTTCTTACCAAGTTTCCGACTTATAATAGTCCACTCCCATCCAGGTTTCGATCTTAGAGCCAGTTTATGCATACAATATGCCAAAATGGTTTGTTCAAAGTTTCGGGGAATATTCCGAAGGAATCTTACCTGTAAATGGATGGATTCATCGTTCTTACCAAGTTTTTGGCTTATATTGGTCCACTCCCGGCCATGTTTCGACCTCGGATCCCGGGTATGCATACAATATGCCATAATAGGTTTTGTTTAAATTTTCGGGGAATATTTCGAAGGAATCTTACTTGTAAATGGATGGATTCATCGTTCTTACCAAGTTTCCGGCTTATAGTAGTCCACTCACGGCCAGGTTTCGGTCTCGGAGCCTAGTTATGTATACAATATGGCAGAATAGGGTTTGTTTATGGTTTTAGCGAATATATCGAAGGAATCTTACCTGTAAATGGATGGATTCATCGTTCTTACCAAGTTTCCGACTTATAGTAGTCCACTCCCAGCCAGGTTTCGATCTCAGAGCCAGTTTATGCATACAATATGCCAAAATGGTTTGTTTAAAGTTTCGAGGAATATTCTGAAGGAATCTTACCTGTAAATGGATGGATTATCGTTCTTACCAATTTTTCGGCTTATATTGGTCCACTCCCGGCCAGGTTTCGACCTCGGAGCCCGGGTATGCATACAATATGCCATAATAGGTTTTGTTTAAATTTTCGGGGAATATTTCGATGGAATCTTACTTGTAAATGGATGGATTCATCGTTCTTACCAAGTTTCCGGCTTATAGTAGTCCACTCATGGCCAAGTTTCGATCTCGGAGCCAGGTTATGTATACAATATGGCAAAATGGTTTGTTTAAAGTTTCGGGGAATATTCCGAAGGAATCTTACATGTAAATGGATGGATTCATCGTTCTTACCAAGTTTTCGGCTTATATTGGTCCACTCCCGGCCAGATTTCGACCTCGGAGCCAGGGTATGCATACAATATGCCATAATAGGTTTTGTTTAAATTTTCGGGGAATATTTCGAAGGAATCTTACTTGTAAATGGATGGATTCATCATTCTTACCAAGTTTCCGACTTATAGTAGTCCACTCCCGGCCAGGTTTCGACCTCAGAGCCAAGGTATGCATACAATATTTATTGATTTGGATGATATATCATGCTACGTTTGAAGTGTGAACTGAAGATACTTCATGAGCTGTATGACTAGTCGAAATTACTTCATGACCTATGTTACTAGTTGAAAACCGGAAGGAAAAAGAGAAAGCGCAAAAACACAAAGAGAAAGCACAAAGAAAACACAAAGAGCTTCATATTTATCGATTTCAATGGTGTGTCCTACTAACCCGAGTCTTCCAGTGTGAACTAAAGCTATTTCATGACCTATATGACTAGTCGAAATTACTTCGCGACCTATGTGACTCGTTGAAATTCAACCCGGAAGCACAGAGAGAAAGCACAAAAACACAAAGAGAAAGCACAAAGAAAACACACTTGCTTGATCCGTATGAATGTCTTAAATCAAATCATGACCGTCCAAAAATTTTCAAGAATCCGTTTGAAAAATTGATAATATCTTATCACCGGCCTAAAATTTTTATATAAAAATCGGAATATTTTCTCTCTCTCTTCTCTTCCCTTTCGCTCATATCTTTCTCTCTAATCCCTTTCATTGCTCATCTCTTTCTCGCTGAAAAAACCCTAACATATAATGCCTCCACCTTCATTTTTGTTCGATCGAAACAGGAAATTAAAGAGACGGATAGTTATCTCAACTATCTCTTTTTGTTTATCTTGATGTTTCTCTTTCACTTTCACAGAGTAATCTCAGATTTTATTTTTTATACAATCTCAGATCTATATATTGGGGTTAGCGTTTATTGTTTTTGAGTTTAGGGTTACAGACAAGAGTAAAGATTTTGCTCGCAGCCTCGATTCCTCATCTTCCAGACTTCCACCACCGAAGCTTTACTATTTCCTTTGATTTTTCTTCAAATTCATCACCATTATAATCGAGATGAGGAATTAGTTCGTGGAGGTGATGCTGATAGAGGAAATAGGAATCGAGAAGGCGTACAGATGGGGAGTTTAATTTGAAAAGTTAGGGTTTTGAATTTTATTGAAGTTTTAATTTAGTGATAAACAAGAAGAAATTAAATATTGGGTTTGGTGATTTGAGGATTATAAATCGATGTTTGAACTAAAATTAAAGAAAGAAGTGAGATCATAGGAAGGAAATTGGGAATTATTTTAGGGTTCTGAGAATAGATGATGGTGATTGAAAATAAAATTGATAGTTAGGATTTGAAGTGATGATTCAGAAGTTCAATTCAGGCAAAACGAGAAAATAAAATCAACTATTTCAATCTAAGAGTTTGGTTTTAAGGTATAATTATTTTATCCCTAATACGTTTATGAATTTGGTAAGCTTATTTGTATACTACATTCAAGATTCAATTGAGGAAGATGGACTTCAGCTCATTTTTCATACCTTTGCTTTAATTTCTGCATCTTTGTAACATTGTTCTAGAATGAATCTGAATGGATCATTGGTGTTACATTTGGCTAGTGTTTCAGACTAGATTATCTATGTTGCTCTTTCTTGGTTTGTGTATTTAATCACTTCTATGTTCTCTGTTTATGTTGGTTCTGTAACTGTCATCTGCACAATATGCTGTGGGTAACAGTATTTAGTGAAGATTCTAGCTACAAAGTATAGATAGCATGATGTGTTTTTGTGTCCTGGAATACTGGTTTTGGAGTTTAGGGCTCATTGGATAGATATTGGTGCATGTTTCTCATATGTCAATCATGCTAAAATTTGAGTAAACACTTCATTGTTTTTGGTTTTGTGTTTGACTGGAATATCTAAGTTTCGGACTGTACAATATCTTTGGTAATCTTGTTAATCTTAACAAAACAAAAAAGTGATGATTATGTTGTTAATTGACATATACATGTTTGTAGTAGTAGTTTATTTTTTTGACATTTGATGCTGCAAACTATCAGATATTCAGATGTCTTTTCTTGGATGTATGTGTAATCTCAATGAATGGCTGAACTCAAAATGTGTGGCTGTGTTGTACATGCCTCAAGTTAGAGGTTTTTCATTATGATTTTAAGCGATCGTGGGTTACTATTTTTTTCGATAGAATGTCAATGTATGCTAAATATATCCAGTAGCAACACAAACAAGATGTTGATATAAAGCATTATTTATAGAGAAAATCTCAACAGCCTCGGATAGGAAGCAAGCTAGTTACACTTTAGACTTACTATGGTACTGATTTACAGACTTATTTCAGTTTGGATCTTCAATAGCACTGTAGCATTCTAAGAAAGGGCAGGAAATACAAACCTATTTTGGTTTTGCTATTCGGAGCACTCAACTATCTTCAATAAATTTCTAACAAAAAATTAGTTTATTATCTCAGAAATTAGGGAACAGATTCTATTTCTGAGTTAGATAATCTATAGGATTCTATCTACTTTAGGAGTGCTTTAAGAATTGTGGTCCAAGGTAACCCTTCCACAGTATTTTTTTCTTCTTAGTCCGTGCTCATCTTTCTGTTTTGAATTGAATACGCACAACTGTTGCTCACTTATTTTACTAGAAACTAAATTAAAGTGTATTGCGCCAGGTCCATATTGCCGGTGCTAGTTATTTCACTTTAGTTGGCGTTACAAGGTCATATGACCCTTTCCCTTTAAAGTTTTGAATATGCATTTTCTAAGTTTTATACACGTTTCCTGTCTACTTCGGCATCCTGTATGATCATGTTTTTGTGTTGTTTTTCAGTTGAAACTTCGGGATCCTGGTAGGCTTTCTGTTGCATGTTTCTAATTTTATTATACATGCAATTTGCAGGATGTGGGATTGCTGAATGCACATTTGAGGACAATATTAATATAGGCGACACTTTCCTCTTTCCTGTTTTGGCCAGACCCGTGCTTCCTTCACTCATCGAACAGTTAAAGTTGTGTTTCAAAGATGTAGATGCCAACCTTTATCTGATCACAAAGGCGACGATGCTTATAATGGCACCACTGTCTACAAAGACTTCACCGACGAGGATGCTATGATCATCGAACATTGGACCATTAATGTCGTCCCCTTCGGCGCCAGCATGTCCGTTGACTATGTCGAGAAGAAGCTTGTTGTTTCATACAAAGAGGTTTTCTTCCTAATTTTAACTCAGTTGGTTTAAGTAGGCATGATTCATAAATTTTCGAAATCCACATTTACTCATATTTGGCTCAAAATTTAGGTTGCTCTGAGGCGACGGATGCCTTTTCTTCTATGTGGTGTGCTTATCCATGATGGGAGATGTGCATTTCTTTCTTTTCCAGACCCTCTAGAGATTGTATGAACTCTTGTGATCCAACTCTTTTGTTGGCTCACTTCTTTGCTCACTAGCCAAAGATCCGTCACTTTATGAGGTCTGTTTCCTAGTCTTTCTCTACTTATATGTAGGTCTCCTTAGGCGGGTATCGACTAATTTTCTATGCGTTATATTTTCCTAACATAAATATCACAGAGCGAAGAGAAATTGAAAGAGATGCTCCCAGACATTGCTGCTACTCAAACATTGTTGGAGCAATCCCAACACTCCCAAACATTGCTGCTGCTCAAGAACTTATCTCAGGCTCCAAATGAGAAGGCTACAGGTCTGAATGAGAATAAAGGATCAAATAAGTGTCCAGTTTATATATTTTTCTCAATGTGAGTCTATCCTGTGGTAATTTTGCACTATCTGATCATATTTGGATTAACTTCATGTAAATACAATTTGGTCTTGTTAAATGTTCATTTTTTCTTTTATGATGTAAGTGCTTTGTATTTGTGATATGATTTTTTGCTGTAGTGGAGAGAAGAAATAGTGATAAAAATCTTAACACTGTAAAGGGGGATTCACTTGTCATTTTGTAACTTGAATAAATGTAATGTCTTACGCTGGCAGGTTAATGTGAATGGGAAATACTTTCTGCAATTCGGTTTTAGCCCTAATTTTTTTTTTCAAAATAGTTTTATGCACACAACTCCAAATAGAAGTTGTAGTTACACATTCATCTACTGAAATTAGAAGTTGTTACTTCAAATATTACAACCTAAAAAGGATGTTATGTTAGAGACTATGACAACACTAGACAAAGGTTGTGAAAGAAAGTATAACAATATAAATAAGAGTTGTGCGAGATTTTTCAATCACTCTAACAAGTGTAGCAGTTATGCTATTTGCAACCATTAGAGAAGTTGTGTTATAGAATTTTACTACACAGATTAGATGTTGTGAAATCAAGTCTTACAATATAAATAAGAGTTGCGTTAGGCTTCCAAAATAAAATCGAAAGAGAATAACAACTGAACCACAAGGTAGTCCAAACTTGAACCACAACTACGTTTACGACTCTTACTAGAAGTCGTAGTAAATCGGGGACCTTCTGCAACCCCCTTCCGCAACCCATCGAAAAGTGTCGTTGTAGATCAACGCCGACACTTGTGGGGGGTTGCCAATGTATGTTTTTCCCGTAGTGGAGGTTTGGTATTTCGAAATGTGCTCATTTCGTATGGGCATATAGAGCTTTGTAAGATGAGTGCATCTTTAAAATATTATCTTCAAATACACGACCATATAAATTTTAAAATTGTCATCCAAAGTGTGAAATATTGTGAATTTAAAAGTATGAAGTGATCCTCCCTCATTAACTATTACCTACCAAAAACATTTAGGTATCAATCCATACATGGATAGCATATACAATATGTTTATTTTCACACCCCAAAGAGCTAAAGGTAAATACACAAAGGAGTCCACATGATATGTAAAAACAACAATGTTATTTTTCCTCGTTTTTTTTTTTTTTTGCAGCATATTTTGAAGAATTAATTGGGGGATATGGAAATTAATTGGGGGATATGAATTACTTCCCCCAACCCATGGTGTGTGCTAAGGGGTGACTTTTGGTTATGAATATACTAAAATACCCTTCCCTCAAAATAAAAAAAAAACTTAAAATCAAAAAACAAAATTATATCCCCCATTTCCATCTCCACTTCTTCCCTCAAAATAAAAATTTAAAACTTAAAATCAAAAATCTAAATCATATCCCTCATTTCCATCTCCACTTCTTATTAATCTTATTTAGGGGTAGTGTTTTGAAACCCAAATATTCTCCATTCCCTTTCAAATTCTAAACTCTCCCCACTCTATATCAAATTCTCTTCACCTCACTTTGGAAACGAATTTTTTTTATTCGGAAGTGATGAAGATCATGCTTTAAAGTGATGATGACCATGCCGGAATTGATGAAGACCATGCGTCTTACGGTTCCCAGATATGGTCTTTATCAATTCAAGCATGGTCTTCGTCACTTCCATTTTGAATTTTTCCTGGCTTTAAAAAGCTTGGTACCTAAGATGGTCAGTTGATATGAAGACCATGCCGATTTTTTCCGGATAGTTTTCATATTTATTTCCTATGCGGAAAAACAATACCGCATGGTCTTCATATCAACTCGACTCATGCCGGCACCAAGCTTTTTAAAGCCAGAAAAAATTCAAAATGGAAGTGAGGAATACCATGCCGGAATTGATGAAGACCATATGCCGGAACACTTTCAGATTCATGCATGCCCGATAATTTCCTATCAATGCCGGTAATCAAGTGAAAAAAATCAACATTCGATACTTTTCATTCTGTCGGATAGGTATTTAAGAAAATACTATGCCGAACAGTACCGACACGCACTCGAAAAAACTATTACCATGCCGGTACTGTTCAAAACCAGAAAAAATCAACATTCTAAGATCAAAACCAGGAAAAAAATCGTAACAGAGAGCTACGCGGAAGATCAAAAACCCCCCCCCCGATAGTGGCAAACAATTTATGAACATTTCCAACAATTGCCGGCATGAGTTTTTGGTTGAATACCATGCCGGCACCAAGCTTTTTCTCACCCAACAATGGTGGATTCAAAGAAAAAAATCAATTTTTCAACCTCTTATTATCGGTAATTCTCTCATCACAATCATCTTCCCATTTTCAAAAAAAAAAATTCCTCTCAAATATTTTTTTCCCTCCTTCTACTCTCACCCAAACACAAATAAAAATACACACTAATTTATCCCCCAAATACATAACATTTTACTAATTATACTTAATCACTAATCCTAATTAGTGGGGGCTAGATTAGGAATTAAAAAAAAAATTACATAGGGGGTCACCCAGAATTGCTATTGGGACACCTATTTTGTCCCGTAGCTATATCCCCCAATTAATTCTTCCCCCAATTAATTCTTCCATATTTTCCCTCCGTTGTTAATGAAGTCTCTTTTTTCTTTATATATATATATATATAAAGGAATAACGGAGCTTCATCCAATTTTTTTAGTAATTTTTAATAGATAGACTAGGGAATGTTCCTGAGATTACGAAAGAAAATAAAAGCAAAAACAAAAAACATAAAAAACACACGACTGCAGTAGGGCTGTCAATGGATATCCGAATATCCGCTATCCGTTCGTGTTCGTTCGAATCGTTAGGATATTATCCGACTTAACGGATATCGGTAACGGTAACGGATAATCTTAACGGATAATTACTCTTAACGGTAAAGGATACGGTTTAGTTAGTATCCGATGGATAATTATCCGTTACCGATAGTGAGGGTATATATGTAATTTATATATACCATATTTTAGTTTATGTTTTACTAAAAGAGAAAGAGTAGAGTGGTAGAGATAAGAGATTTTAGTTGTTTATTAGTTATTTTTGATTTATTATCGGAAACGGATAATTAACGGATATCCGTTACTCTTAACGAACGGATAACGAATGAAAATTTCAATATCCTAAAGGATTTTATAGGATAGCGGATATCCTTTACTCTTAACGGTAACGGATGCGGTATAGCCATTATCCGTTCCGATAGCTACCGTTGACAGCCCTAGACTGCAGTGCCAAGTGATATCCATTTTGATACATAATTCAGTAACTGTGACTGGGCCATCAAACAAGCAGTGATGGGAACACTGGCATTGAAATTTCATCTAACTGGTGCTCAATGCTCCATTGATTATCAAGACATTTTAACTGCAATATTGCCATAAATATATTTATAATCAAGACATTCCATTGTATTTATGGAGTATCTGATAACTAAGATTACCCGTTTAATTGCAACGGATCTTCAATGGAAGAGATTCAATGAATTTTGATTTTTGAAGCAAGCACGAGTGGTTGCGGGGTTCTAAAAATGGCAAGTAAAATACACGCATTTTATTTTTACACCATATGTGTTAAAAAACATACACATTCATGCATAAGCCTGCATTTTCTTGTGCACGAAGTATTTCCGCATGATTCATATATTAATTACACAAAACTAAATTCGTGTGAGGAATCACTATATACGTGACTAGCCACTTCCTTCGTCTATAACCTTCAAGTTCAAACCACTCCAATTGAAACTATATTGCCATGGCATCGTCGTCGACAACAAAAAAGAGCAAAGGTCATGGAAAAACTGAGATGAAAATGTACGAAAAAGAAAATGCCAGACAAGTTACCTTCAATAAACTCAGACTAAACATCGTCAAAGAAGCAAATGAACTTCGCACTCTATGTGGGGCTGAGACAGCTTTGATTTTCTTTTCACCTGACGGACAGCCCTTCTCCTACGGCGACCCATCAGTTATTGATCGTTATCTTTCGGATGCGAAGGATACTTCTGAAGATGCAGTGATTACGGCTCAACGTAATGCAAGAATTGCTGAACTCAATATTGAGTATAACAAAGCTCTTAAGAGGCTAGAAGCTGAAAAAAAGAGAGGAAAGGAACTAGCGGAGATGAGAAAAGCCAATAGCGGTAAGTATTGGTGGGATAGACCTGTCGATGAACTGAGTTTGGAACAGTTAGAAACGCTTGTACTTCGCTTGGATGAGCTTAAGATCCAGTTAAAGGATCGACTAGAGGAACTATCTCCATCGAGCTCTGTTGAGTCTTCTTTGACCTCTTCACATAAAGTCCCTCGTGGGATTTAGTTCGGCCATATATACATCTCAAAATGAAGTCACGGGCGTATATCTCCCGACGTGACGTGAGCACTTGGGTTTTATTATGAAAAATAAAAGTTTGCCTTCAGTTGCGTACTTGGCTACTTGCTAACTTGAGGGCACATTAGTCCTCACTTATTGAAATGTAAACAAAATAAAGTGGGTGCAAGTACTGTAACTTGGCAACAAAAAATAAATTAATCTCTTTACTTAGCAACAAAAAATAAATCTCTTTACAATATTGTTCTTTGAGAAAAGAAAATATAAGTTTTTTTTTTTTTTTTGTAAAGGAAAAGAAAATATAAATAACGAATCTTTTTTGTTCTAGCAGAATCATTTTGCAACGTGATCAACTAACATACATATGCTTGCGGTTCAAAAAAAAAAAAATCAAAAAAATTAACGGAAAATGGGTCATTTGTCCAAATATTTTTAAAACATGGTTTAAATGTACGAATAAAAAAGTTTATGAAATGGACATAAAAAATATTAAGGATGAAACATTCATCCTGGCTTAAACTTAAAAAATAGTGAGGATGAAACTGGATGAATATGATGTAAATTAAAAATAAGAAAAAATATTTGAAAATGGGTAAATGAAACTGGTTGCATTCTAACTAGTTTTATATTTTTATCCATTTAAACAGTATCAAAATCTAAATATCTTTTTCACCCAGAAACTATTGATTTTGGTCTTTTTAACCAATTTTGTGAAAAAATAAACACTCATAAGTGGATTATTTATGCTCCATTTAATTGTATTGTTCTAGACAACAGCCGGAAAAACACATTAAAAACTGGGATCCACTTCCCAAATCTAACAAAGATCATTTTTTGCGGGTTGAATCTTTCCTTATGGAAATGACGGTTTTTATGGTGTTTTTATTCACAGTTTGTTTATGACTTTTGATTTTAATTTTGGCAAGAGAGTTAAATTTTGCTATTCGAATACAATTTTTTTTTCTTTATTTAGTAGCTTTTATTGTTTATTTGACGTCTTAATCTACACACTCTATTGCGTGCGGAATCGGCCCAAAGTGTTCGATTTATTTAAATAGTGCTTGGGCACTAGATTGATTTTTTTACATAAGAAAATTAAAATGATTTTTTTTTTCATTAACTAATTGGAAGCCTAACAATCTAAGCTCCAACCACATACTATTACATTAATTTTTAAGAGTTATTACAAGGAAAGCAAAAAAAATAAACAAATTAAACAAAAGATAGAAACCACGGAGACCCACATATTGATCTGGATAAACCCACCCTCGTATTTAGGGTGGGATTGGATGTAGAACTCTAAAGGTGGGATTCATGGGTTCATGGGATTTGGTGGAAATTACGATTTTCTTGGTACATTTGGTTGCCCAAATCCCTTGGATTCATATTCCCACAGGTTTTATCAAAAAGAAAAAAAACTTTACCTTAGAAGTCTTGTTTTCTCGCTCTAAACATTACATGAGATATAAAATTAGGAAATGCAAAGAATTTTAGGAATTTTCTCTTTGCTATCAAACACATTGGGAGTTTGTATGGTTTCCGGTATTTATAATCCGATGAAATTTTATATCTTTCGGAATTGTGAATTCTACAACCAAACACACTATTAATATAAATTGACTTGGTATTCGGTAATTAAGCGTTTTGAGGGTGGAGACTGAATGATAATTTTGATAAATAATTTTATAAGAAGTTTGGTCAGACCTCACCATAAATAAGCGTTGGTTCAGTTACGATCATTGAACGTAGGCTAGCGGAATATCTAACTGCATGATTGAAAAAATCGAATTCCAAACTTTATTAATTTTTTGTTTTTCAAAATTAAGAATTTGTTGCAGTAAATCATATAGAAAAGAAGACAAAGAGGCAGAGGAGGAGAGAGTTTCATATTGATCAGCAGCCATGTTACATGGATACAATAACATATATATATATATACATGTTAGGGAAACCCTAGGTATAGCTAGTTGGGCCGCACATCCATGGGACGTAGGCCCTACAACACTCCCCCTTGTGCGGTCCAATAGATTTCCGAATGCAGTGCTTCACATAGAGTGCTTCGAATATAGTTCTTCAAATGTTGTTCTCTCCTTGATTGCTTGTGCCGAATCAATTGCCTCGTTAAAACTTTGATAAGGAAAAACCCAGTGCGATAAAACCTTGGTACAACTCTTCACATGTAGTCTTATACTTTACATGTAGTTCATCACATGCAATAAAATCTTCAAAGACCGACGAGTCTAATTTAATTGCCTCGTTAAAACTTCGTTAGGAAAACCCAGAGGGACAAAACCTGAACTAAAGAAAAGGAGTACAATATTACGCAAGCATAGAACATGGTTAGACTCGAATATGTTTCCTCGTTAAAACCTTGACAAGGAAACCCAGTGGGACAAAACCTTGACGAAGGGGAAAGAGTACAACGCGACAGATGCAAGTAAAGGTGATCCGTTGCAGATGATCACTTTCCTTCGTTGAAGTTGATTAGGTGCTTCACAACTTCTTAGGCATAAAATCCTTGTGGAAAATACAATAGCCTTGGTTGGGAAATTATATTCCCGGTGTTTGTTATTGTCTCATTAAAAACATTGCCGAGTAACAAAACCCTGTGGGAAAAAGCAACCTCGGTGAAGGAAAATAGTTCAACAAACCATTAGACGCTCCCCCTGAAGTCAGACAATTTTCATTAGTCTAATTCAGTCAATATGGGTTTACCACTCATTACTTTGGTGACTTTAATGTTTATAAGACCATGTTGTTGATTCTGGAAGTTACGTTGCTTAACGGACTATCGCGTTTCATTTCTTTGATTCAGATATTTTCAGTAATATCAGCGCGATCTTTGTGTCTACAACGTTCAACATACTTGATGTTTTTAGTATTGTCTCGCTAAAAACCTTGTCGAGAGACAAAACCCTTTGGGAAAAACTATTCTCAATCGAAGGGAAAAAGAGTACAACACAACTTCAATTTCGAAGTAAAATATGTCGACATTATATCCTTAGATCCTCCCCCTGATGTCGGAATCTCCCCCTAATTACTTTCAGAGTTATTCTAGACAGTTCCTTTAGTCATGTATTTTTCGAAACTGAATATTGGCAATGACTTAGAAAATAATCTACCATATCTCCCTCTGATTACTTTCGTTGGAGAAGAGATTATTGTTCCTTCATAATTAACAACTTTTGGATTCACTTTCATTAGCATTCCTTTTAATGTCTTTGTAGGGATAAAACAAATTTATGCGAATGGTTACCTTTAAGTACATGATTACATTCATTATACCATTCCAATGACGTTGCGTTGGCGCTGAGCTATATCTAGCTAACAAGTTACCTAAGATGTAAAATTTAATCGAGTACATTATTATACTTAGTACAACAATGCGTCTATTGTACTTAGATATGGGAATTTCATCTCTCAATACATATTCGTCATCTTCCTTAGACAAAATGGTCACTTACTTACATTTGAACCTCGACAAATCATGGGAGTGCTATCAGGATGCATGTCTTTGTTAAATTTCTTGGAAACTTTAGACAAATGCAAACTGGTGGGATGATATACCACAGGCTCAGTATTCGGTCGAGCTTTCCCCATATTTTTCATCTCAAATTCGAATTTCAAATACCTTTTAAGGTCTCTTATGACATCAAGAGTACCCATCATGTCTGTACCATCGACATAGATATCTCCAATTCGAAATCAGGAACTTTCTTGTGAATACGTAAGGAAAAATAACTTACTTATCTATCCCCTTCAAATCAAATAATCACTTGTACGGGTATACCACATCTGCCTGATTGCTTGAATCTATAAGTGAGCGTTCTTTCTAACTGTAAACGCACTCTGTGGTTTAGAGTCATTTTATTTGGGAAACAAAAGTCTATCAAGTACTTTTGTAAATATCTTCTATCTCTTGATTCTTTCAGAGATACGTAACAACCACATACATATGTTGCATTTCAAGTCCTTTTGAAATTACCAAGCTAACTAAGTAGAAAGATGCTATAATGCTCATTACAACAAAGTAAACAATTCCAGGGCTTTGTGAGATACCTCGCGCCACATGGAGAGTCTTTATACCATTAAGACTTCATTATTCTCATTGTGTTTTGTGACAAATAATCATGTATGTACACAGGCTTTACACTTGGTTGGTTAGCACTACCACACCAAATACCTATATATTTGTCAAAGAATCAAATTCTACCTGGATTGTGTAGGCCAAATATGCTATTTATTGTTGATATTCAAATAATAAGAAGCATGGTTCGATCTCATCGTGCTCGATTTCCTTTAGCAATTGTATATGAAAATAATAATCATTAATATGATCACACGATCTTTCCATTGACTCGTGTATGTTCTCATAATCCACTTGGGATGTCATTGTTCTTTGGAATCGTTAAACTTCGGAGCGTCCTCCAGTATTGATTCATGGAAATAGTCAGAGACAATCAAATGAGATGATTTTATTAATGATACAAATTAGGTTGTGCCTTACTCATCTACTTCCTTTCTAGGTGAGCATTGATCGAACCTAGTGGCATCTCCATCTTCCTTTATGGAGCCACAACCTTAACTACACTTCCACCAAGTGTAGTTGCAACACCTTAGTCTATGGTGTACCCCATACTGAGGATTTCTAACCTTGCAGGAATATTTGCAGCTGGTATGTGTGATCTTGTCACTTTAGCGACATCAGAGTACATTCTGAAAATAGATTATTCTTTATCACTTCACATTTACATTTGCGGAGTACAAGAATCAACATGAGACATAGTGGGAACACACCACGATAATTCCTGTCGTTCCCTTAGAAAATACTTTTTCTTATCTCCCCTAACGACGGGAATAATGTCTCATTAAAATGACAACCCGCAAATCTAGCGGTAAGAGAGATCTCCTGCCAAAAGTTTTAAAATGCGGATAATTGTTGAGAACTCCTTTCCAACATAACTAATTAACAGTTTTGAAGACCCATCACAGTACGATGTGGAGTCGTAGTGGCACATATTTAGTGCAACCAAAAATGCGTAAGAACACAAATGTCAGGCTTAAATCCAGTTACCAACTGATACGCATAAAAGGTTGACTGATATTGGGTTCTAAAAACGAATTAAGTAAGATGCGTTTAATATTGCATATCCCCAAAGAAATAAAGGATAGGTTGGTACGCATAACCTATTCCTTAGGAACCATCTGTAACCTTTGATGTAGCCTTTTGCGAGACCATTGGGTATAAGATTCTCTATATTGATCCCATTAGACACACAATATTCATTAAGTCATTTTGATGTAAATTCTCTAGCATTAATAAGGGTGGTGAGCCTTTGCACTTTGTATCATGTAATATGTGCTAAGAGTTTTTTAAACGCAAATTTCTTAGGAACTAAAACTAGTCCAAAATGTCAAAACATTCACCAGAGTCATAAGTTACTTTAATGGTCCGCATTCTGCATGAATATTTTTCTAAATTTCACCTTGTTATCTTTGTAATATGGATTATTTACCATTTGCATCTTAGGATGGTCTCGATCCTGTTTTACTGAAGACTTTGTAAAATGAGTGATATGCTCTCTTACTTAAAAGCATAATGGGAGGGAGGAGGGGGTTGTGCATCTGGTACTTTAGAAAACACTTATTGAGAGATATGTCATCACTTTGCATTCTGTCAATATTTTTCCCATTTTCGTTCACTCAAATAAAGTGATATTTGTATGAGTTCTTTCAAAACAACCATCATATCACAACCAAAGTTTCTTTATGGTTATTCCCAAAGTCTGTATGAGTCAGTTTCCAACATTTCATCGTCGGAGTCAATATGATTCAATAATCCAAATATTATAGTGAATTACATTGAACTAGATTGACTCATTAGTTTCTCTAAAATATATTTCCTTCAAAATATATTAGAGACTATAAAAGATGCAATCAATTACATTCTCATCATTTTGATGTTCCACATGATATCCATTTGCACTGGTTATTGGGAATTTATCAAGGTGTGATTATCTCTTGGTACATCTAGAGATTTTGCTACGTTTTTGTTCTATCTTGAAAAAAAAATGAGCAGTACTGCGCTCGATAAGATAGTCAATTGGCCAGGCAAAGTTCTTGTTGCCATTAAAGTTGATTTAAAATTGGTTGTTACTATGATACACATACACATTATATTGTATATACCAACATCTATGACCAGGTGCATTTCCAACTTTTTTATTTATTATGGGAGCTAGAATTACATTTTAGCTGATCCCCTGTTCAATTGATACTATACTTTAGTGTCATTACTGCTGGGGAAAAAATAAATTTTTTTTTGTCTCATGATATATATGTCCTTTTTCACATGCTTTATATGAGTTGGTACGTCTAACCCTCATTACTTTGGGGTTCTTTCCATTTTCAATTTTGCTACATTTAGCTTAATTTGAGAAATTTCTTTATCTCAATAGGCCAAGAGAATCTCACTACACATGCCAACCACTTACTTTAGGTTGAATATATTACTAAAGATAATTCTCTTGTTGTCATACTTCAACATATACCGGTTCGTTAGCATTATGGATGAAGTAGAGAAATGAAAATTTTATGACTCATATCATCTTTTTTGAGTTCTTCCACAAAAATTGGAATACATGTGATTTTATTGGAACGTATGTTTTGAAACTATTGACAGATTAATAGTCGAGCAAGTGGATACATTCCACGGAACATTCAAAAAATTTGGGAAAATATCAAGTATCCAATAATGGTGCTCAAGTACTTCTAAGCCCCAAATGAATACATTGGAATTGAGGTGGCACAACCAATTAAACAAAATACACCATTCAACTATATCCAATATCATATTCAAGAGAACAAATAGCATTAAGACCAAAATTCTTAATGATTGAGATCAATAAAAATAATTTAAATTGATCGTTTATATGATGTTGACTTATTTAAAGACAATAATAAACAAAACTAGGCATATTTTAAAAACAAATATATAATCCTAGCTAGTAAATAAACTTAGCATATAAAAACTCGCGTTATAGTTACATACCTTAAAATTTGGTTCCCACAGTATATACACAAATCCGGAACATCCTTGGTCGCGCACGCCCCAAAATCAAGCTGAAACAGGACATGACGAGTTGGTCCTGGTTGGATCGTCCAGGGCGAGTTGGTCTTGGTTGGATCGGACCCGGAATAGGGATGGACAGGACAGGACCCGGAACATGCTATTTTTTTTCTTTCAACAGAGCTTTCTCCCAGAAAAGTGAACATACGGGATCTTTCTCCCTCGCACATTATCACAAACAGGCGAGCGATTACATACACATCACAAAAAAAATTATCCCAATAGTATTCCATGAACAGGGAAGATTCCAAAAATGATATTAAAATAAAAAAGGGACATCAATATCCCATCACGGTAACGTACAAGATTTTTTCGTTATTTTTTTTCTTAATTAAGATATGATTTATTTACTTTTAATCATGATAATTAATAATGATTATTAAAGATGAATAGTGAAACGATTTTTTTTTTTTTTTACAAAAACGGATATCATGTTCAATATGATCCAAGACCTATTGCGAGGAGAGCAAACGTCAGAATCACAATCACCCTGATTACCAAATTTTTTGATAAAATCATACTTACAAATGAATAAAGTAGCATATGATAATGATGGTATGGATATGAATCATGATAAATGATGGATCCACTAACAAACAAAGATGAATACTCTTACATAGCAAACATATTTTTTTGACAAAAACATCAAGACTCATATATTATAATAAATGATCAATAGCAAGATAAAACATATCATGGGACAAGCACACGTGATATGCAATTACAAATGGAGATTCACAATAGAAAAGTACCAAAAAAAAAGTTTTAGGAGTACCTTCCAAGTTCTGATGTTTGATTTGAAAATAAAAGAAAATATTAGCGGCACGAAATCAGTGAGATGTAAAATTCCGATGGCTAAATAGCATTGATTGGAACCAAAAGTAATAAATCAGGAGAAAAGCAAATATAAAAACTTAGCTGATTTGAAGATAATGACTCCAACGATTTCAAAAATATCTTGTTGATTGCATAATAGGTGTTGATGTAAATCAATCCATCTTTAGCTTTACGGTAGAGTTCGTGGTGATAACGTGTTGCAGTAAATCATATATAGAAGAAGACAAAGAGGCAGAGGAGGAGAGAGTTTCTTATTGATCAGCAGCCAGGTTACATGGATACAATAACATATATATATATATATATATACATGTTAGGGAAACCCTAGGTATAGCTAGTTGGGCCGAACATCCATGGGCCGTAGGCTCTACAACACTCCCCCTTGTGCGGTCCAATAGATTTCCGAATGCAGTGCTTCACATAGAGTGCTTCGAATATAGTTCTTCAAATGTTGTTCTCTCCTTGATTGCTTGTGCCGAAATCAATTGCCTCGTTAAAACTTTGATAAGGAAAAACCCAGTGGGATAAAACCTTGGTACAACTCTTCACATGTAGTACTTCACATGTAGTCTTGTACTTTACATGTAGTTCATCACATGCAATACAATCTTCAAAGACTGACGAGTCTAATTTAATTGCCTCGTTAAAACTTCGTTAGGAAAACCCAGAGGGACAAAACATGAACTAAAGAAAATGAGTACAATATTACGCAAGCATAGAACATAGTTAGACTCGAATATGTTGCCTCGTTAAAACCTTGACAAGGAAACCCAGTGGGACAAAACCTTGACGAAGGGGAAAGAGTACAACGCGACAAATGCAAGTAAAGGTGATCCGTTGCAGATGATCACTTTCCTTCGTTAAAGTTGATTAGGTGCTTCACAACTTCTTAGTCATAAAATCCTTGTGGAAAATACAATAGCCTTAGTTGGGAAATTATATTCCCAGTGTTTGTTGTTGTCTCATTAAAAACCTTGCCGAGTAACAAAACCATGTGGGAAAAAGCAACCTCGGTGAAGGAAAATAGTTCAACAAACCATTAGATGCTCCCCCTGAAGTCAGACAATTTTCATTAGTCTAATTCAGTCAATATGGGTTTACCAAACATTACTTTGGTGACTTTAATGTTTATAAGACCATGTTGTTGATTCTGGAAGTTATGTTGCTTAACGGACTATCGCGTTTCATTTCTTTGATTCAGATATTTTCAGTAATATCAACGCGATCTTTGTGTCTACAACGTTCAACATACTTGATGTTTTTAGTATTGTCTCGCTAAAAACCTTGTCGAGAGACAAAACCCTTTGGGAAAAACTATTCTCAATCGAAGGGAAAAAGAGTACAACACAACTTCAATTTCGAAGTAAACTATGTCGACATCATATCCTTAGATCCTCCCCCTGATGTCGACATCTCCCCCTGATTACTTTCAGAGTTATTCTAGACAGTTCCTTTAGTCATGTATTTTTCGAAACTGAATATTGGCAATGACTTAGAAAATAATCTACCATATCTCCCTATGATTACTTTCGTTGGAGAAGAGATTATTGTTCCTTCATAATTAACAACTTTTGGATTGAACTTTCATTAGCATTCCTTTTAATGTCTTTGTAGGGATAAAACAAATTTATGCCAATGGTTACCTTTAAGTACATGATTACATTCATTATACCATTCCAATGACGTTGTGTTGGCGCTGAGCTATATCTAGATAACAAGTTACCTGAGATGTAAAATTTAATCGAGTACATTATTATACTAAGTACAACAATGCGTCTATTGTACTTAGATATGGGAATTTCATCTCCCAATACATATTCGTCATCTTCCTTAGACAAAATGGTCACTTACTTACATTTGAACCTCGACAAATCATGGGAGTGCTATCAGGATGCATGTCTTTGTTAAATTTCCTGACAACTTTGGACAAATGCAAACTGGTGGGATGATATACCACAAGCTCGGTATTCGGTCGAGCTTTCCCCAGATTTTTCATCTCAAATTCGGATTTCAAATACCTTTTAAGGTCTCTTATTACATCAAGAGTACCCATCATGTTTGTACCATCGACATAGATATATACAATTCGAAATCAGGAACTTTCTTGTGAATACGCAAGGAAAAATAACTTACTTATCTATCCCCTTCAAATCAAATAATCACTTGTACGGGTATACCACATCTGCCTGATTGCTTGAATCTATAAGTGAGCGTTCTATCTAACTGTAAACGCACTCTTTGGTTTAGAGTCATTTTATTTGGGAAACAAAAGTCTATCAAGTACTTTTGTAAATATCTTCTATCTCTTGATTCTTTCAGAGATACGTAACAACCACATACATATGTTGCATTTCAAGTCCTTTTGAAATTACCAAGCTAACTAAGTATAAAGATGCTATAATGCTCATTACAACAAAGTAAACAATTCCAGGGATTTGTGAGATACCTCGCGCCACAAGGAGAGTCTTTATACCATTACGACTTCATTATTCTCACTGTGTTTTGTGACAAATAATCATGTATGTCCACATGCTTTACACTTGGTTGGTTAGC
Organism: Papaver bracteatum; assembly: GCA_023529315.1. Taxonomy (NCBI): domain Eukaryota; kingdom Viridiplantae; phylum Streptophyta; class Magnoliopsida; order Ranunculales; family Papaveraceae; genus Papaver; species Papaver bracteatum. The sequence continues at coordinate 1,209,619 of JAJJWX010005417.1, read as the reverse complement.
ACTACCACACCAAATACCTATATATTTTTCAAAGAATCAAATTCTACCTGGATTGTGTAGGCCAAATATGCTATTTATTGTTGATATTCAAATAATAAGAAGCATGGTTCGATCTCATCGTGATCGATTTCCTTTAGCAACTGTATATGAAAATAATAATCATTAATATGATCACACGATCATTCCATTGACTCGTGTATGTTCTCATAATCCACTTGGGATGTCATTGTTCTCTGGAATCGTTAAACTTCGGAGCGTCCTCCAGTATTGATTCATGGACATAGTCAAAGACAATCAAATGAGATGATTTTATTAATGATACAAATTAGGTTATGCCTTACTCATCTACTTCCTTTCTAGGTGAGCATTGATCGAACCTAGTGGCATCTCCATCTTCCTTTATGGAGCCACAACCTTAACTACACTTCCACCAAGTGTAGTTGCAACACCTTAGTCTATGGTGTACCCCATACTGAGGATTTCTAACCTTGCAGGAATATTTTCAGCTGGTATGTGTGATCTTGTCACTTTAGCGACATCAGAGTACATTCTGAAAATCGATTATTCTTTATCACTTCACATTTACATTTGCGGAGTACAAGAATCAACATGAGACATAGTGGGAACACACCACGACAATTCCTGTCGTTCCCTTAGAAAATACTTTTTCTTATCTCCCCTAACGACGGGAAGAATGTCTCATTAAAATGACAACCCGCAAATCTAGCGGTAAGAGAGATCTCCTGCCAAAAGTTTTAAAATGCGGATAATTGTTGAGAAATCCTTTCCAACATAACTACTTAACAGTTTTGAAGACCCATCACAGTACGATGTGGAGTCGTAGTGGCACATATATAGTGCAACCAAAAATGCGTAAGAACACAAATGTCAGGCTTAAATCCAGTTACCAACTGATACGCATAAAAGGTTGACTGATATTGGGTTCTAAAAACGAATTAAGTAAGATTCGTTTAATATTGAATATCCCCAAAGAAATAAAGGATAGGTTGGTACGCATAACCTATTCCTTAGGCACCATCTGTAACCTTTGATGTAGCCTTTTGCGAGACCATTGGGTATAAGATTCTCTATATTGATCCCATTAGACACACAATATTCATCAAGTCCTTTTGATGTAAATTCTCTAGCATTAATAAGGGTGGTGAGCCTTTGCACTTTGTATCGTGTAATATGTGCTAAGAGTTTTTTAAACGCAAATTTTTTAGGAACTAAAACTAGTCCAAAATGTCAAAACATTCACCAGAGCCATAAGTTACTTTAATGGTCCGCATTCTGCATGAATATTTTTCTAAATTTCACCTTGTTATCTTTGTAATATGGATTATTTACCATTTGCATCTTAGGATGGCCTCGATCCTGTTTTACTGAAGACTTTGTAAAATGAGTGATATGATCTCTTACTTAAAAGCATAATGGGAGGGAGGAGGGGGTTGTGCATCTGGTACTTTAGAAAACACTTATTGAGAGATATGTCATCACTTTGCATTCTGTTAATATTTTTCCCATTTTCGTTCACTCAAATAAAGTGATATTTGTATGAGTTCTTTCAAAACAACCATCATATCACAACCAAAGTTTCTTTATGGTTATGCCCAAAGTCTGTATGAGTCAGTTTCCAACATTTCATCGTCGGAGTCAATATGATTCAATAATCCAAATATTATAGTTAATTGCATTGAACTAGATTGACTCATTAGTTTCTCTAAAATATATTTCCTTCAAAATATATTAGAGACTATAAAAGATGCAATCAATTACATTCTCATCATTTTGATGTTCCACATGATATCCATTTGCACTGGTTATTGGGAATTTATCAAGGTGTGATTATCTCTTGGTACATCTAGAGATTTTGCTACGTTTTTGTTCTATCTTGAAAAAAAAATGAGCAGTACTGCACTCGATAAGATAGTCAATTGGCCAGGAAAAGTTCTTGTTGCCATTAAAGTTGATTTAAAATTGGTTGTTACTATGATACACATACACATTATATTGTATATACCAACACCTATGACCAGGTGCATTTCCAACTTTTTTATTTATGATGGGAGCTAGAATTACATTTTAGCTGATCCCATGTTCAATTGATACCTATACTTTGGTGTCATTACTGCTGGGGAAAAATAAATATTTTTTTTGTCTCATGATATATATGTCCTTTTTCACATGCTTTATATGAGTTGGTACGTCTAACCCTCATTACTTTGGGGTTCTTTCCATTTTCAATTTTGCTACATTTAGCTTAATTTGAGAAATTTCTTTATCTCAATAGGCCAAGAGAATCTCACTACACATGTCAACCACTTACTTTAGGTTGAATATATTACTAAAGATAATACTCTTGTTGTCATACTTCAACATATACCGGTTCGTTAGTATTATGGATGAAGTAGAGAAATGAAAATTTTATGACTCATATCATCTTTTGTGAGTTCTTCCACAAAAATTGGAATACATGTGATTTTATTTGAACGTATGTTTTGAAACTATTGACAGATTAATAGTCGAGCAAGTGGATACATTCCACGGAACATTCAAAAAATTTGGGAAAATATCAAGTATCCAATAATGGTGCTCAAGTACTTCTAAGCCCCAAATGAATACATTGGAATTGAGTTGGTACAACCAATTAAACAAAATACACCATTCAACTATATCCAATATCATATTCAAGAGAACAAATAACATTAAGACCAAAATTCTTAATGATTGAGATCAATAAAAATAATTTAAATTGACCGTTTATATGCTGTTGACTTATTTAAAGACAATAATAAACAAAACTAGGCATATTTTAAAAACAAATATATAATCCTAGCTAGTAAATAAACTTAGCATATAAAAACTCGCGTTATAATTACATACCTTAAAATTTGGTTCCCACAGTATATACATAAAGCCGGAACATCCTTGGTCGCGCACGTCCCAAAATCAAGCTGAAACAGGACAGGACGAGTTGGTCCTGGTTGGATCGGCCAGGGTGAGTTGGTCCTGGTTGGATCGGACCCGGAATAGGGCTGTACAAGACCCGAAATAGGGCTGGACAGGACAGGACCCGGAACATGCTATTTTTTTTATCTTTCAACAGAGCTTTCTCCCAGAAAAGTGAACATACGGGATCTTTCTCCCTCGCATATTAACACGAACAGGCGAGCGATTACATACACATCACAAAACAAAATTATCCCAATAGTATTCCATGAACATGGAAGATTCCAAAAATGATATTAAAATAAAAAACAGACATCAATATCCCATCCCGGTAACGTACAAGATTTTTTCGTTATTTTTTTTCTTAATTAAGATATGATTTATTTACTTTTAATCATGAAAATTAATAATGATTATTAAAGATGAATAGTGAAACATTTTTTTTTTTTTTTTACAAAAACGGATATCATGTTCAATATGATCCAAGACCTATTGCGAGGAGAGAAAACGTCAGAATCACAATCACCCTGATTACCAAATTTTTTGATAAAATCATACATACAAATGAATAAAGTAGCATATGATAATGATGGTATGGATATGAATCATGATAAATGATGGATCCACTAACAAACAAAGATGAATACTCTTACATAGCAAACATATTCTTCTGACAAAAACATCAAGACTCATATATTATAATAAATGATCAATAGCAAGATAAAACATATCATGGGACAAGCACACGTGATATGCAATTACAAATGGCGATTCACAATAGAAAAGTACAAAAAAAAAAGTTTTAGGAGTACCTTCCAAGTTCTGATGTTTGATTTGAAAATAAAAAAATATTAGCGGCACGAAATCAGTGAGATGTAAAATTCCGATGGCTAAATAACATTGATTGGAACCAAAAGTAATAAATCAGGAGAAAAGCAAATATAAAAACTTAGCTGATTTGAAGATAATGACTCCAACGATTTCAACAATATCTTGACGTTGATTTCATAATAGGTGTTGATGTAAATCAATCCATCTTTAGCTTTACGGTAGAGCTCATGGTGATAACGTGTTGCAGTAAATCATATATAGAAGAAGACAAAGAGGCAGAGGAGGAGAGAGTTTCTTATTGATCAGGAGCCAGGTTACATGGATACAATAACATATATATATATACATGTTAGGGAAACCCTAGGTATAGCTAGTTGGGCCGCACATCCATGGGCCGTAGGCCCTACAACAGAATTCTAATTCTTTGTTGACAAATAAAATTAATATTCTCAACTATTAATTTTCTTTACTTGATATACACATATATTCATGCATGAGCCTTAACATTTACATTCAAGAGAAATGAGATATTTTACTAAAAATGGCAGAATTCAATTCAAATTTTTTTTTTTTTTTTGAAACATGTAATTTATTAAGTGAAATTAGTTTACAATTTGTCGTGGGTATGTAGTACCCACTGAGTCTGAAAATAAGATTTGAGAAATAAAAGATGGGATTGCATGGTCCCATATTTTGGTTGAAGAGTGTCCTGTTTGACTTTTATATGCCACGTGATTGGCCAATCTGTCGGCTACCTGGTTTCTTTCTCTGTAGTTGTGTTGGATGGTCGCCTGTGGGATCTGTCGGAATCTCATTTTTATTTCGTCAATCATTTCTACTATGTGCCAAGGTGGAGGGGTAGATGAGGTGATGAAACACAATAGGTTTTCTGAGTCGGTTTCAAATATAACTTTTGGCTATAGTCTTTATGCTGATGTTCTTGTAGCTAAGAGCATCGCCCAGGTTTCCGAAGTTAAAGAAGTCGTAATTCCCAGTGGTTGAGATAGAGCTAAAAGAGTTCATGCGTCTAAATCCCTGCAGATAAATCCTGCTCCTGCAAATCCTGGATGGCCTCTAGCTGCTCCATCCGTGTTAATTTTGATCCAGTTGATGTTCGACATTGTTCATCTTACCGATATTGTGGATAGTCCTTTATCTCTTATTGGGTGATTAATTTTTGTGTATCTCCTGGAAAAATTGTATTTCTGTCTGGACCCGGGGCACTTTCAGAGGTTATGGAGAAGAGGGATTGTTTGATTTCTGCTATAGTTAATTCCCTTGTAAATAGTTCTGATTGTCTGGGAGTTAATCTTGGTTTGATATTTATAAATAGATCTTCATCTATTACTATAGGATGTGCTGTATATTGTTGAGAGAAGTGATCTTGAATGAGCTGAACAACGTCTTCTTTTTTGTCAATCCAATTGTTTTGTGAATCTTGTAGTTGTTGTATGTTGTTACATGCTCTATGTATTGTAGTTTTCGTGTGAAAGAAGGTAGTGTTGAGATCTCCAGATTGTATCCATTTAGTTCTAGATCTTTGTTGCCAGTAAGTCGCATGACATTGTAATAATTCTCCATGCGCTATTCTTAGTTGTTTTCTTGATGTAGCCAATATTCCAAGTCGGGTCCCAATTGGGTTCCACATTGATATTGAGCGTGCTTTATCCTGGTTGTCGATTTTTTGATCATAGTTGGTAAGTGACCAAAAGTTACTTTGTTCCATTCCATGAGAGTTTGACCGGTTGTGATGAGTTTGAGTTGGAGGTTGAGGGTAGGTTCACTATCTTGTTGTTGCTCCCAAGACTATTCAACCAATTGCTTGAGTTGGGGATGAGAGAGCCATAAATGTTCGACTTTGTAGTTTTTTTCTCCTTGCCAATCTATTATTTTCTTTTGTACTAATATTGGTGCGTGATCAGATGCGATTCTTGGAAGATGAGTAACTGCTGCATGTTGATTTTCCGTCCTCCAATATTGGTTTGCTAGAGCTCTATCTAATCTTTCTAGAATGTTATCTTCCCCCATTTGGTTATTTGTCCATGTGTAGGGGTCTCCTAGGATCCCTAGATCAATAAGCCCCATCTGATCCATTAGAGTGAGTACCGGTTGAGATTGAGCATACGTTACTTGTCTTCCCCCTTTTTTTCCGATTGATCTAAGACGTCACTGAAGTCTCCTATTAAGAGCCAAGGTATGGATGAGTTGATACTGCTGAATATTGTTGGAAATTCTTGCCATAGATTTTCCCTGGTATCTGGATGCGGTGGGCCATATCCGTGCAAAACCATGGTTGCTCTGGGGGTGGTGGTGTCACTTTTGCATGGATGTAGTTTTGAGAGTGGAATAGAATTTGGATATTTATTTTGTCTTCCCACATTAAGCAAAGTCCACCTCGATTTCCAATTTTTGGAACGATGAAGCAGTTATTGAATTGAAGAGTTGATGATAATCTTTTCATGTGTTGTTCCTTGGATAAAGTTTCAGAAAGGAAAACTATGCTAGGTTTGTATTGAGAAACTAGTCCTATTAAATGTTGAATAGAAGGGGGAAGGTTTATGCCTCAACAATTCAAAGCTATGATGGTCATTGTGAGGTTTTGTGAATGATTTTAACTGGGATTTGTTGTGTTTGGTATTGAGTGGGAGATTAAGTGGGATTTATTGTAGTAAGGTGGATGGAGAATGAGGTGAGAAGTATTGTAAAATTTTAACTGGGCTTGATGTAAGAAGATGCTAAGGGAGAAAGACAATTCTGGATCATGCAGAAGTGAGAGCGAAAATGAATGGTTTTAGGTAAGTGATACTGATAGTTTGGTGGACTTAGAGCGGGATGTTTGGAAGGTTATGAGATTAGTTTTGGGTAGGTGGGTTGATGTGGTTGTGGGCTCTGGCTACGGAGAGGGAGTACGTGATTTTATGGAGTCTGGTAGAGCCTTTTTAGATTTACAGGATTTAAAGCGGTTTGAAAGCCGGGTAAGGATAATCAAAGTGCAGCAAGAACAAATTTATATAACACGAACAAATTAATATTTTCATTACCCAAAATTAATTCGCAGAAGGAGTTCACTCTATAAATAACCTAGCTAAATTGGGGACTATAGCTATTAATTGGGGCCTATAGCTAGATGACAAAAAGGTCATTAGAAATCACCTACACACCACCCCTTATCAAAATAATTACCTAACTACCTATTTTACCCCCGAATAATTAGCACTAATTAATCGTATTAGGGGTTAATTTTGTTTTGGATGTGAGTTTAACTAATGTTAGAGAGTTCATCAAAACATCAAACATTTTGATTTTTTTCCCTTAAACGGTACTCAGAATCGGTTTATGTTCATTCACTTGTAAACCGATTCTGGATTGGTGTTTACGAATTAACAGAGGACATCTATAATCGGTTAATGTTGATATGTTTATAATCCGATTTTGGTAATCGGATTTTACTTATAACATATATAAACTGAATGTTTCCTTTCATTACCAATTTTCATTCATTACATTATTATTATATATGATGCATTTAGCACATGCATCAAGCCTTTAAACCCCTAGGCGACCCTAGTGGACGAGTTATAGTCTCGTGAGGGTTTACATAGAGGTCTACCCACAAAACCTATACAAAAACTTCTAAAACCATCAATCTTCCTCCTTCGAAGACGATACAACATCCAAGTAGTCCTGGTTATCCTCCGGGATTCTTTCTCCCAAGAAGTGATAGCTTGCATCGAACACGAATGCTTCCCCCTTTTCCTCCAAGTAGCGCGCTTTCACGACTTCATGCTACAAAAATACAAAAAAAACACTTACATTTGTTAGTGGTGTTTCATTGGAAGATAAAACAACATGGGTTAGGTAAAAAAAACCACAAAATTACTTACAAATTGTGCAATGTACAAGGTGAAGGGGTGAGTGTTAAAAATTCGAGGTTGGAGAGCCAAAAGAGAAAGTATCGCTTTTTCGATGACTAGGTGCCTAGCGTGGATTTGTTGAAAACTTCTTGCATTAGGATTCCCAAACTCTTGGATAAATTTGTGTACCCTAGCCCAAAAAGTTGTGGAATCTTCCCTTTCGGAGGATTGACGTTTAAGTCGATTTTTCTCATACCATGCTTTGGTGATTGCCAAATCTTCCGCGGAGTCAAATGATGACATTTCTTGTATGTATATGTATGAAATATGTAGTTATGGAGTATATGGAGTGACGGGGAATAAAATGATCAATTTTAGGGAAAAAGGGTTCCAAGGGTGAGGTCTCTATTTATAGAGAAAGTTCCTAACGACTATTTTTTTTTGAAAAACGTGAAATAATTTGATATAATCGGTATTTTAGGAGGTCTGTAAAACCCAATTGTGTTGATATACCACAAGGAATCGTTGTTCTTGCGACCAACATAAACCGAATAAAGATATGTTAGATTTTGAATTTTCACCGACAACAATCGGTTTATATATTTTATTATGTGATCCGATTCTTGCTTGAAAAACATCCAGGAAAAATTGCTTGAACAATCGGTCTATGTTTACATATTGAGTAGAATGATTTTCAGCATGTCAGGCTAGTATCAATTTAAACATTAAGTGCATTAAGTTCAACACAAAGATCATCCAAAATATAAACATGAACCACACAAAGATCATCCAAAATACATACATCAACCATCCCAAAAGACTAAAAACAACCACAAGACTTATAAACTTAAAGTTTTAATATTAAAAAGTTAAACTTAAAAACTTAAGGAGCACCAAGAGCATTTGCAGTAGAAGCAGCACCACCAGCACCAGCACCAGCAGCAGAAACATCAAGAGCAGCAGCTTCTGCATCACCCATGGCTATACATTCAGCCATTTCTTCAAACAGACCTTCTAATTTGTAGTTGCAGAATATCCTACAACTACACCCTCAGTAGAATTGGTAAAACTTAAGAAGTTCATGATGATGAATAACAACTTTCTTATTAATGCTCTCAATTGATTACAATAAATATCTAAATGGAATTAGAATAGTTACAAGTTTCTCTATTCTCTTTCACTAAATATTTTCTTACACACCAAAAGAACCTCTTCAATTTAACATTTGAACTACTATTTATAATAAAATATTTACAACTGTAATAACCTGCGAGGCACCATAACTTATGATCGCAAGCTTATTTTATACTCGCAAACTTTTCATTCTTCTCCCGCGTTTCTTCTACCATCGTGTTATTTTGTGACACTTTCCTCTTATAGTCATTGTTATATTCGCAACCTAATATCTTGTGATATTCGGTACCTACATCTTGCCTCTTCTCATGTCATTTCTGCGAAGAAGTAATGATCGTGAGAATATAACCGTTACTTATTATTTTTATTTTGTACATGTCTTTTGTAACCGTTCTTTTCTAACTATTTCCTTATATATAAACTCCTTTTATCCCCTTCCTTATATTTCTCTCACTTTCTCTTTTCACTTCTGTAACTTCATCTTCTTATTACACTTTTGGTTATCATTCTATCTTCTTGTTTTACCTCATCATGAGTTCTCCAAGGTAATTTTCTTCTATCTCTCACGTCTTTCACTTGTTTACCTCTTTGATTTCTATCTAATTTATTATTTGATTTTGATTTGTTTTAGCAAAATTATTCCTCAGGTGAAACCTTCAACCAAAAATTCAAGTCCTAATCTCCGAAGAAGAAAATCCGAGAATCAAAAGGTAGTTAAAATACTCTGTTTTCCCTTTTAATCAATATATTTTTGCCTCAGTTTTTAATCCACCTTTTGATTCGTAGGTTGGTGAAAAGTCAAACCCCAATAAGAGATCTCGAGTAACTAAACCCACACCATTAATTTCAATCGATGACTTCCTTCATGAGGTTGATGAAGAATTTCCCTATCCCCCTCGTGAAAATACTTCTTCGCAAACTCCTGCCTCTACTCCATTACCCAGTTTTAAATCTCCCACCAATGTCAATTTATCAACACTTCTTCAAGATTAACCTTCGCAAGATACTTTCTCAACTTCGTCTCCCAAAAAACCTATTTTTACCTCTAATCCCTTGAATGTTGTTGCTCCAAGCAATTTACAACTTGCTCTAATTCCTTCAAATTCTTCTCCTCTTTCTCAAGAAGCTCGAGACGGAATTTATTCAACTTTCCAAATGTTATCTGAGGTCTTAAGTAGTACTGCGAAGTCTTCAAACGTTCGTTCGCAATCTGAATTTTGTGAGGTGCTCAATAATTTTATCAATCCTGATATTTCTATTTCACGCCAATCTTTGGAAAAAGAAGTTGAATTGCTTCGCCAATCTCAGTAATCTTTGAAAGCGGAATGTGAGAATCTTCGTAAAGTGAATCATCAGCTTCAGAATGATTCTCTAGATTGTGCGATCCTTCGCAAGAGGAATGATGCATTAAAAGGTATTACTATTATCTCTATATTTTCTTTCTTCTTGTTTATTTCTATTCCTCACATGCTTGAAACACCCATTTAAACCCATTCCCCTTTATAGAATCTATCCAGAAATGTAGAATGTTGGTACTTCATCATGAATCAGACGCACAAGAATCTCAATCCAAGCATGCAAGTCTTTTGAACCAATTCTCCCACTTATCTAATCTTCATTCATGTGCTCTTGATAATTTTGATGCCCTTTTTCAAGAGAATACTAAATTAATTTACGATCAGAAATTTTTGAATGATGAAATATCTCAGCTCAATTCTTCTTTAATTGAATCTGGTTTAAGGATAGAATCCCTAGTAGAAGAGAATGAAACTTTATCAAAATAACGATGTTTGTATTTGAATACAATGAACGCTTCTTCGCAACAATTAAATATTCTTCAGAGTAAATGTTGCGATTAAGAAAATCTCCTTTATTTGTTAAAAGGTGAACTTGAGGAATTAAAAAAGTCTTCAGATGCCGAAAGAAGTTCATTTGCTGCTGAGAAGAAATCCCTTCTTAATAAGAATATGATATTAAGCACTAAGAAGAATAAAATTAAAGAAGATTACTCTCAACTAGAAAGTCTTAATGCCAAACTTGCGAAGGATAAAAATTTTCTTCTTTCCAAAGATCAAAAGCTTCAATGTAGACTTAAAGGATTAATTGGCGATGGATCAGATGAAGAGTTGTTGTATATCTTTAGCTCAATTTCTTTCTTCACAAAGAGAAGGTAGTCATTAAAATTTGACTGCCTTTGGTATACCTTTCAATTTTGTTATACTCGCAAAACTGATTCTTTAAATTTTGTTTCACTCGCAGAATCTGAGAACAACCTCCGCAGTGCTAAAGTTGGACTAGAAGCCTCCTGTTCTGAGCTTCGCAAGAAAAACGCTATGCTTTCTACTCATTTAATCAACTCTCGTGATCATGCCACTCGAAGATTCAACTATCTTGCTTACGCCAAAGATATCGAAGATACCAACCATCAGAAGGCTATACTTCGTGAAAGTCATCTGAAAGCTCAAGTCTTTGTGAATAACATTCTCTTATCAAGGTCCTTGCCTCCCGTGAGAATTACACCTCTGAAAATATCTGATGATGAGGTTGCTCGTGATCTTGATAGTGATTTTGATTACGAGAGTGACGATGAAGGACTTGATTTGGAAAAAGAATCTATCCCTCAAGGAGATGTTCCTGTTGATGGTCCTACCCCTCCTAAAGATCCAGTACAAAACGTTGATGAGGAGCTTTAAGCATGATGGATTATTCTACTGTTATTCTTCTTTTTAACAACTTTGTTTTCCTTTCTTTTGAATCCTTTCTCTTGGTTACTGTTGATTCTCTTTTCTATGAACGATCCTGCTTACTGCTTGTTTTCCTTAAGAAGCATACTTTGTACTTTGCGATACTACTTTGATCTTTCTCTAGATTTGCATGACTTGATCATATGAAGAGAAATACTATGTCTTGAAGACTTAACTTAGTATTCCCTTTCCCCTTATTATTGTACTTCATATGATCAATTATTGTTGTAGATATTAAAATATCTGCCTCAGTCTAAGTTGCGAAGTTTCAATTTTTTGCGAATTAAATAATAAATTTCCCCTTTGAAGTATAAGAAGTATGAAATATCCGTGAAGAATTACGAAACATCCTTGAAAAAGTATAAGAATTATGAAATATTCTTAAAGAAGCATAAGAAGTATGAAATATTCTTAAAGAAGCATAAGAAGTATGAAACATCCTTAAAGAAGTATACGAAGTATGAGGCACCCTTGAAGAAGTATAAAATTTTTCAATTCATGAAGAAACACTCAATGTTTGAAGAAATATAAGAAGTATTGAATCTCTTAAAAAGTATAAGAAGTATTGAATCTTTGAAGAAGTATAAGAAGTATTCAACCCTTATGAATATGATTGCGAACAAAATTGCTTCTATGCTTATGAATTCTTTATATATATTCTCGTAAATTTTTTCCAATAATATTGATGGAATTGATTTCATTAATTGATGTGGTCTTATCATGCCTTCCTAAGTAAAGGTCTTATTTTTCCACCTCTTTTTGTGATGATATTTTTGCGATAATATGACAAGTCTGAACATTCTTGCGAATATACAACCTTGTGACATTATCGTCTTGCGATGAAATCGCAGGACATTATCACACTTTCATGTAATAACCCATTGATCTCATCTTAACTTCATTGTATGTAATTCTGCGAATATGTATATATATATATTTTTTTTATATTCGCAGAAGTATGATTGTTGCACAAATATGACAAGTCTTTATGTTCTTGCGAACAAGAAGCCTCATGACATTTGCGTCTTATAGCACGTATCAGATCCCTAATGGAGGGTGCTTCCCTTTATCTTCTCCTTGGTTGCCCCTTCAAGGAAGCGTACATCGACCATACAAGGTTATCTCTTCCCATCCGGTTTTGCAAACAACCAGATTTTGATCGCAACCTCTTATCCTTTTTGCCTATAGGGCTTATAGTTACGAGGTTGCACCCTATGGGGTATCTTTGGGCCAAGTGTATCATTTTCCAAGACTTTTCAAGAATGGCAGATGTTCTTCAAACCCATCCGACACTCTTGACTCAACCGTGTACCTCGGTGCCTTGATCGCTTTCTACACTTCTTGAGAAAGACAGTATGCCTTAGTTGCCCAACCTATATTCTGGTACATCGCAAGATTAGGTTGAGAATCCAAGGTGTCTAACCCGGATAGGTACCCCTCTTTTGGGTTGTACCCGGTAATATCCATGTACTCAGGTTCCTTGGTGGTGTTCCGGTTTCCCTGAGCCATGCTTATAGGTACCCCCTTAAATGACGTACTTTAGGACTTTGCATCTTACGAAATGTTGCTTCGCGAACTATGGTGTACGCCACAAAGGTTTTCCTGTGTAAAATTTCTGCGGCTCTCTTTCTTTTTTGAAATCTAATCACAGTTTGCGGTTTTTTATTCGCGAGTAATTTTTGCGTCTTTCTTTAATGAAAGCTGATCGCAATAAGAATTTTAATAATTCGTAATTTTGTTAAGCTTCATGCGAGCAAACCATATTCGCAAAATGTTTCATGAGGTTTATGGATAATACCTTTTTAAATACAATCTATTCCAGGGTCGACCAAGTCTTAAACCCATGTCTCTCCCTTCTGGATCCATCAGCCGATAAGCTCCACTTCCCACAACCTCTTTGATGACATATGGTCCATCCCATTTTGGTGCTAATTTTCCTCCATTTTCTTTCTGGTATCGAGGTGTTTCTCGCATAACCAAATCCCCTGGTTTGAACTCACGTTCAATAACTCTCTTGTTATACTCTCGAGCTAATCTTTCCTGATAAACTTTCATATATCGCAACACCTTTTCTATTTTTTCTTCTAAATCATCCAATTCACTTAATATCACCCCTGCGCTTAAATTTCTTTCCCAAGCTTCTTTCTTTGTAGTCGGAATTATAACCTCCGTTGGAAATACAACTTCTACTCCATATGTTAAGCAATAAGGAGACATTCCAGTTGCCTCTCTTCTAGTTGTATTGTATGCCCAAACTGCGCTAGGTACTTGTTCGCACCACCCTTTGAGATGTCCTTCTAATTTATTTTTGATCGTGTCTGCGATTGTTTTATTTGTTGCCTCTGCCTGTCCATTAGCTTGTGGATATAATGGAGTTGATTTCCCATATTTTATCCTAAAAGCACTGAGTAACATCTCTATATTCTTCCCTTCAAATTGTTTCCCATTATCAGATACTAATTGTGCTGGAACTCCATACCTACAAATAATATTCTCGAATATGAATGTAAAAACATCATTATCACGAATATGTTGTACTGCTTTTACTTCTGCGAGCTTCGTGAAATAATCTGTTGCGACTATTAAAAATCTTCTCTGCCCAGATCCAGGTAAGAATGGGCCAACAATGTCCAATCCCCATTTCCCAAAAGGCCAGCAGCTTGTTGAAGAGGTTAATGTTGCTCCTGGTGCGTGAGTTCTTTTCCCATGTCGTTGGCATTCTTTACATCGTCTTACCAACAATTTTGCGTCTGTGTGCATATAAGGCCAGTAATATCCTTGTATTTTTGCCCTGTATGCCAGAGATCTTCCCCCACTATGATTTCCAGCTTCTCCTCCGTGTAACATCTTCAATATTTTTTCTCCTTCTTCACGAGTTAAACATCTTAGAGGTGGTCCACCGAAAGATTTTCTGTATAAAATCCCTTCTCGTAGTTCATAATTTGTTGCAAGACTCTTTAATTTATGTGCTTCTAGTCTGTTTCTGGGTACTTCTCCTGTTGCGAGATATGCATGAATTTCCTTTCTCCAATCTGCGATGTTTTCTACGATGTTGTCTGGTAGTTCCCTTTCTACTTCCATCGCAATTGCTTATTCAATTTCTTCTTCCTCTTTATTTACCGATGGGTGTTGAATTGTTTGGATTTTGATATTTCTTTCATTAGGGTTTGTCATCATACTTGGAATGAATGCAAAAGCATCTGCGAGTCGATTGTATTTCCTTGTGATATGCCTCCATTTTAGCTTTGGTATCTTCGCAGATAATTCTTCAACGAGTTTCTTGTATTTCTTCAAGGAAAACTCATTCTTGGCATATTCCCCTTTAATTTGACAAATTACCAACTGAGAATCACTTGTTATTCTTATACTTTCAAGCTTCTTTTCTATTGCGATCTTCAATGCATGCACTACAGCTTCGTACTCTGTTTCATTATTCGTAGATGTAAATTCCAGTCTGAATGAAAAGGCTGTTATTTCTCCTTCTGGTGAAATGAACACAACTCCTACTCCATTCCCCTCACTATTGGATGATCCATCTACTAGAATTTCCCATCTATTTGGTTCTGTTAACAAATCTTTTGGATTCCCAAATTCTTCTTCAACATCCATCATCTCTTCTACTGCCTCGTCTTCTTCCAAAGGAAATTCTGCCAAAAAATCTGCGACAACTTGTGATATTTGCGATGATAATACTTCGTACTTTATCTTATAATGGTTTATTTGTGCATTCTACCTTTCTATCCTTCCTGATCTTTTTGTGTTCTTCATGACTGACTCAATTGGAACTTTGGTAACTACTTTTATCACATGTGCTTGAAAGTATATTCGCAATTTGAATGATGCATAAACCAGAGCTAAGATTAACTTCTCCATTTTAGAATAATTCTTCCCTGCTGTATTAAAAGTTTTGCTGATGTAGTAGATGGGCCTTTCTACTCCTGCGTTCGTTCGCAACAAAACTGCACTTAAAGCGTATTGAGTTGTTGCGAGGTATACCAATAATTCTTTATCTTTCTCTGGTTTCTGTAATATGGATGTATTCGTGAGATACTCCTTGATCCCTTGAAAAGCTTTTTCATATTCATCAGTCCACCTGAATTTTTCTCCCTTCTTAAGTATGTTGAAGAAATGTTTGCACTTATCTGACATTCGTGAAATAAACCTTCCAAGTGAAGCTAAGAGTCCATTCAGCTTTTGCACATCTTTTATTGTTGCAGGTGTTGGGATGTCACGAATTGCTTGTACTTTTTCTGGATCAACTTGTATTCCCTCCTTTGATACTATGTATCCCAAGAATTTTCCTGACGCAACACCTATTATACATTTTTCAGGATTTAATTTGATGTTGAATTTTCTCATTCGCTCAAATATTTCCTTCAAGTCCCGCACATGGTTTTTGGATTCTTTACTTTTTATCAACATATCGTCTACATACACCTCTAAGGTTTTATGTATCCATTTTGCGAACACCTTTTCAACCATTCGTTGATAAGTATCACCCGCATTTCGTAAACCAAATGGCATCTTCACATAGCAATATAAACCTCTTGGAGCAAAAAATGCAGTATGTTCTTGGTCTTCTTCTGCGAGTGATATTTGATTGTACCCTTTATACCCATCAAGTGAAGTGACTCTGTCATGTCCTGCAGTTGATTCCACCATTTGTGGTATATCTGGCAATGGAAAACTATCTTTTGGACATGATTTGTTTAGATCAGTGAAATCTATGCAAATCCTTATCCCTTTATTCTTATTCGGAACAATGACCATATTCGCAATCCATTATGGATATTTTGCTTCTCTTATGATTCCCGCATCCAATATCTTTTGCAATTCTTCTTCTATTTGTGTATGGTAATTTTGCGAAATTTTCTTATTCTTTGTTTAAATGGTCTCACACTTTTATCTATGTTCAATCTATGACACTCCACTGATGGATCAATTCCTGGTATTTCATCTACACCTCCTGCGAATATATCTTTGTATTCTCGCAAAAGATCAATAGTTCTTTTTTCTTCTTCTTCATCCATCTTAGTTCCAATTCGCAAGATTAAAGGCTCCTCTTTACTTCCAATATTTATTTCTTTGGTTGGTTCTGCTGCGACATAACTAGGACTTTGCTCTCCCATAGGTGTTGGCTCTTTGATTACTTTCATTGGCTCTCCTTCTTTTTCTGGGATCTCACTTGGTATTCCTCTTCCTTCTTTTGATCTTATTGTGTACACCCTGAACTCTTCTTCCTTTTTTGCTTCTTTTGCAAGTTTTTTGCGGAACTGTTTCTTTCTAGCTCTTCCTCCACACTGTTTTACTTCAGTCTGATAACAAAATTTTGCACTATCAAGATCTCCTTTTATCTCTTGTATTCCTCTTGGTGTAGGAAACTTAATTGACTGATGTAATGTCGAAACAACAGCTTTAATCGCATGAATCCATGGTCTTCCTATCAGCATATTATATGGAGATTCCATATCTACTACGCATAAAACTATGTGTGTTTCAATTTCTCCCAGCGATACTCGTAACATTATTTCCCCTTTGGATTTTGTTGCAGATTTCCCCAATCCATGGATAAGATATTCTGAATTTGTGATTTCTTCATCTTTGATCCCACATCCCCTTAAGTGCATGATAAAATATAATATCAACAGAACTTCCTGTATCAATCAAAACTCGGTTTAATTTCCATTTTTCTATAGATTTTGTATCTTTCCTTTCTTCTCATATGATCGGGATTGTGACTAATAATGGTGAAGTGTGGTTCAAGTCTTCATTTGGAATTTCTGCTACTGAAAACGTGATTGTCTGCTTTTCCCATTCTTTCAAAGTTGTTATTTTCTCCACCTCCATGATCTTTCTTCCTCTACAATCTCGTTTGTGTATTTTTCCATTTATGTTATTATGAAATTCATCAATCATTGTCTTTGTGATCATATTACATTCTTCTTTTTTGCAACCTTCATCTACTGATTCCATTTGATCTTCAAATCTCCAAAATTCCTTCAAATTTCTGCTATGATGATCTTCAAATCCCTGTTTCTAGCGCCAATTATGTAGTTGCAGAATATCCTACAACTACACCCTCAGTAGAATTGGTAAAACTTAAGAAGTTCATGATGATGAATAACAACTTTCTTATTAATGCTCTCAATTGATTACAAGAAATATCTAAATGGAATTAGAATAGTTACAACTTTCTCTATTCTCTTTCACTAAATATTTTCTTACACACCAAAAGAACCTCTTCAATTTAACATTTGAACTACTATTTATAATGAAATCTTTACAACTGTAATAACCTGCGAGGCACCATAACTTATGATCGCAAGCTTATTTTATACTCGCAAACTTTTCATTCTTTTCCCGCGTTTCTTCTACCATCGTGTTATTTTGTGACACTTTCCTCTTATAGTCATTGTTATATTCGCAACCCAATATCTTGCGATATTCGGTACCTACATAATTCTTGGTGGTGATCCTTCTCAGCTGAAATAATGTTTCTCCTCATCCGAGCGAACCTCATGACCTCAACAAACTCTTCCAGTGCCAGCTTATCAATCAATGCCAGGTCTTGTTCAAGATGGGTCTCACCTCTCAGCTTCTCTCTGGCACTCTTTGTGGTTTCCTCAGAACATCCTCTAAGGTTACCTCTCGAATGTAAAATGCTAGGTGTCCGAAGTCCATTCTATACAAAATTTTTAAAAAAATCAAGTAAGAAATCGGTACATATAGAAACAAAAGTAATCCAATTCTGAAGAGACTACAAGAATCGGGTTATGTGGTACATGTATAAAACCCGATTTTGGAAAGGAAGATGAAAACACTATGGTAATCGGATTATACACATTACATATATAAACCGATTCTGGTGATGTATTTTCATATTTCATTTCTAACCCAAAATCGGTTGATGTTAATCATCATGTAAACCGTTTACTGTGCATGCTCTTCATGGCCGAAAACAAAACCCAGAATCTTTTTATTCGATATGTCAATAAAAACCGATTCTGGGTGTAATCAGAATTTTGATTTGTCAAAAACGAAGATTTAAACATGTAAATCAATAAGATAAGAAGAATCATAGAATGGGTTGATGGAGATTTACCTTTTTCTTGAATGGATCGAAGATTCGTTGGAGAAGAAGATGAAAATTAAGGTTTTGAGAATTTGGAAAGATTAGGATGAAAATAGAAAGCTTTTTTAGGTTTAGGTTTTTTTGTTTTTGGATTTACTGAAAATGGAAAGAGTAGTATTTATATGAGAGAGTTTTAGGAATTAATGTGGGGGTAAATTAGTATTTTTTAAAAGTTTGGGTGCCCAAAGTAATTTGGTGGTGTAGGAAGGAAAATTTGATATGCCCCAATTAATAGCTATAGGCCCCAATTTAGATAGGATAAATAAGAACGTTATTTTGGGGACCCTTACTTTTTTGGGGGGACCATGGTGTTTTAAGGCACCCGACCATACAATGTTAAGGGTTGTCCTAAAAATTGTGAGATTACTAATTTTCCCTTTACCCTAATTGCAATTAACCCTAACCTATAACCGTAATTAACTTAATCTAATACATAAACGATTTCTAACCTATCTGCACCCACAAACAAAAAGAAAAATAGTTTGTTCTCCTCTCCTACTTCATGTTCTTCTCTTCTTCCCCATTTCAACATCGTTTTCATCGATTCATAAAATTTTCATCGTCGATTAATCAATTGAGTATAAGAATGGTGCTTCGAAAGAAAACCAAACAAGTTGCAGGAAAAGGTCCCCCATTAGGACATCTAGCAAATTAGAAAAGTTCATTGGAGATTCACAAAGAAGTGGAGCCCGAAGGTGAATTGGAGATTCAACCGGAAGTGGTCATGGGGAAGATCCGTAGGTATTTTTAACCAAACCCATTAGTTTTAATTTGATTTTGATTCATTTAATTGAATAGAAATCATCAAAATAGGGTTCGAATGTAAGTAACAGTGCCGGGTTCGGTTAGGAGTTGTAACACAAAAACCCTTGTTTGTTAACCGAACTTCGTCGAATGAAGAACACGATGAACAGTTCGGTTGAATAGGAATTAACACTATGTAACTGAACTTGTAGTTCTGTTGGTTTGCATATTTTTCGAAAACCATGTCCTAACTAAACTCTTCCCATTTTACAAAATGAAAATAATTTCCCTTGCAACCAAACTCTCATAATTTAGTCACTATTTTGAGTTCTCAGTTAATCGAACTTTGTCAAATATTTTCGGTTAGTTCGCACAATATTTAAAAATAATTTGGTAACCGAACTCAAAACATTACAAAAAAAAAACCAATGTAACCGAACTGCTCTTATTTTCCCACTATGTTGAATTCTCATTTAACTGAACTCTATGAATTATGTTCGGTTGGTTCGCAATTTTTTGTTTAGCCAACTATTAACTAAACTCGTTGGTAATTGCATACATGTTGAGTTCGGTTACTTCACAAGAAATAAGACAAACCGAACTCTTCCCTAATTTCATATAATTTTGAGTTCGGTTGTTTAACAAAATAGCTGTACCAACCGATCTCTACCCTGTAACAGAATTCTGATTTAGTCAATTATTTATCGGTAAAGCTAATATCTTTTGTTTTCTTGATTAGGGGAAGAGGAACAAAATCAAACCAACCTTCACTGGAAGAACCGAGAACTCCCACTCCTCGAGGCCAAAGACACTTAGGTTTCAATAAGCGTGGAACCAAATATGTTAAGCATGAGGTGGGTCATCACCGGGTGTTGTCATCCAAGATGATGTCAATAGAGATAATATTGACCATGTAATCCAACAAGTTCATGAAGAGATTGTGGAAGAGATGGGTGGAGATGACAATGATGACAGTGAAGAAGATGGAGATAATGAAGATGATGAATCAGAGGAGGAACCACCCGAAGAAGGAGGAAATGGAGATGAACAAGGAGATGACAATGATGACAGTGAAGAAGATGGAGATAATGAAGATGATGAATTAGAGGAGGAAGAGGATGAAGAGGAAGACGAACAATTAGAAATAGTTAAAAAACCTAGAAAAAATCCCTAAACAGCCTTGTGCTATATATGCATACATTCCTCATGATAATTTGTTTTTGCCGCCAAAGAACCCAACTTATGGTACTCCAAGAGATGGAGGGGAGGTATTGATTGGCTACAAAAACTCATGGGCTTCCAAGATTTATGATACAAAGGTATTGAATCTTATACATGAATATTTCTTTGTCATTTGTTTTTATATTTTGACATATATTTTTCGGTATATATTAGTTTATAAGATATGATGTTGTATTTGTAGGATCACAATAATGATGTTCGGATTTTGAAACGTCAAAAGAACAAGAAATGGAATATAGGGAATGAGTGTGATGAGGTTAGGTTGGCGATATTTGATTGTGTGCTATGGAACGCGATAGGTAATGAGTGTGAAAGGCTCTAGTTGTTGTACGACAACGTGGAAACCGCAATTACCATCCGCAGGGACGTCATTGGTGGTTATGACGTAATCTCTAATGTAAGGAGGTAACTCTTCTAGGAACCTTTTCTCAATAGGAGGGGCAGTCATATCAATTGGACTAGGTTGAGAGTATAACATCGGTCCTTTTTTCTTCATATCTCGTTCACTTGTCTCGCCCTTTTCAACAATATTACTAGCCCTTTTCTTACAATCTTCTTGGTACTTAGACGCGGTATGCTCATGTTGCGAAGGATATCTAGTAAAAGGGGTCATTTCACTTTTCCTCTTACCCAAAACCTTTGCATATTCTCTGACTTGTTTTTTTGTTTCTTTGGTTGCTGGCCTACCTTTGGCCTTGCCTTTATTCGGTTTTTGCACATTTTCTGAAGTGTGCGGATAAATGATTGGCCGCATGTCATCCCAAAATATTTTCCTTTCGAGTTTGTTCATGTTCCGGTACCTCTTGATAACGACTCTTCCCATTTCATTGTCACCAAACTCTTCTCCGACATCGCCCTTGGGAGGAGGAACAAAACTTAAGTGTTGCCAATGTGGATCTATATCGCTTAAAGGGATTATGACATGTTCATAATTATCTATCATGTGGCGACAAGGGATCCCCATAGATTTCATCATGTTGCAAACACACACCTCGTCCGACATGGTTCCCCATATGCGGATCAAATTCACCTCAACCAATAACCTCTTAATGAAAGCATGCAAAACATTATAGTGGAGTCCCTTGAAAAACCGAAGGTCCTCCATTTTCAGGATGTTACCACCTTTTTCTACAATCTTTTTGTACTTCATGACGCTTTTTGAAACTTCTCTTTAATTCTATCAATATCGCGGTTGAAGTAAACCTCCATAGCGTTAAACACAACCAAAAAATTATCAACACATCCAAAGAGATTTTTCTTCAATCAGTGGTGAGCCGATTCTACCAAACTTGTCGCTTGATTACCAAAGTGTTTATGGTAGTTGGTAAAAGCATAAGCAAAGCGCTCTTTATGCGGTTCCAACCATTGCTCGAACACATACGTTACAATATCATCAGGATATTCAGGGATACACCAATGCTCAATAAATTCGGCAAGATTTAGATTATACTCGTCTTCGGTGAGAGACCAAGTCAAAGCCTCCCATTCCCCGGAGAAAGAAACCCATTTAGCATGATTTATGGTGTATTTTTCATCGAATGCCTCTTTTGCATCAGCTTGTTCATCTTCCGGTAGCTTACTAATCTCTTCGAATGCTTTCCTCTTAGGTGGACAAATTTGAGGCTTGCACCTATTCATCACATTGCACCATATATGCAATGTACAAAGCATATTATGTGCCAATGGGAAGACTCTCTCTATTGAATTCATAAATGCTACTTCATTGTCCGTCAATATAACCCCGGGGATATCATCATCTCGGTAGATCGCCTTCAATTGTTGTAGCGCCCACCTATAACTTGGTTCTTGCTCGTCCTTTAGAAAACAAAAAGCAATGGTAAAAGGTGACTTCGTCGACGTACGACCAACAATGTTCAACAATGGAATCTCGTATTTGTTTGTCTTGTAAGTGCAATCCATTATAATAAATTCACGGAAGCATTGAGCCGGTTGAACACTCTTCGGATGAGCAATGAAGAGATGAGTTATTTCTTCACACGGACCTACCTTCTTTTGAACCGCGTAGCCTTTCTCTTGAGCCAACAAAAATAATTTTTGCATGACTTTTATATCCTTCCATTCATTCCTTTTAATTGTCTCAATTGCATTGTAAATGGTGGACGAAGATGATACGTTATCCTTTTTATCATCCTTTAATAAGCGAAGCATAACAAGTGGTGAAATACGCAGTCTCCTATATTTAACAATTTTCTCATTTTCTTGAGGAGTGAGCCTTGCGGCCATTGCATGTCCTTCAAGATCCTCCGGACGAGGGTGGTTGTGATGACCTACCACCTTATCCATCGATAGAACCCATCCTTTCCATTGTTTTGAGTAACTAAAAACTAGCTTGAACGGACATTTAATTTTCTTTGAGAACGCTGTGTTCTTCCTCGTCGTCTTTCCTTTATACTCATACCCCTTCCTCTTGTGGATAGCATCCGGATCTCCACTTCTCTCGCAAACCATTTCAAGACTAGTTTTGTTTTCTTTTCCATTCAAAACTAATACGCACATGGCTATCTTGGCATGCTCTCTAGCTTAATTCTTCGCATCAATAGGTTGATCAAATACCAAATCATTGACATAGTGATGGGAGGTATCTTCGTAAAACATACCAACTAGAGAAGGTTGATCATCCATTGGTATAGGTTGGCATTCAATCTACAAGAAATGGTATAACATCAATTGCAATCACAAACGAGTTCGGTAAAAAAATAATTTTATCACGTAAACCGAACTCCGGGTTCGGTGAAGAAAGTAAGATGACATGTAACCGAACATATAAAGTATATGAAGTTCGGTTACAATTTTTTTTACCTAGGTCACCGAATATAACTCTGGAACTATTCATTTTTTTTGGTTTGATAAGTTCGGTTAGTTATGCTCTTGGGATCAAGTTTGCGAAATAACCGAACTTATTAAACTTAGTCTACTCTTATATTTTGTACAGTTCAGTTAGATAGTGTCTTTACTTGAAGTGTGCAAAAAAACCGAACTTTGTATGCTAAGTTAAATCTTAGTTATACGTCAAGTTTGGTTGGTTAATAGTTGCGAAGCAACCGAACTTTGTACATTAAATTAAATATTAAATTAACGTTAAGTTCGGTTTGTTATTGATTGCGAACCAACCGAACGTTTTGCATAAAATAAAATATTATTTTACCTAAAGTTCGGTTAGTTCATTGGTTTCTAAACAACCGAACATTACTCTGAAATCCATCAAACTTCCATTAATACAGAGTTAGGTTACCTGCGTGTTTGGCTAAAGTAACCGAACTACACTTCCAGATGAGTTCAATTAGTTCTTCACATTTCCACTAGTGGAAAATGGGTGTTTACCGACCCACATCGGAGACCCTCATTGACGGTAGTTAGACCGATGACCATACATAGAGGTCTCTGATATGATAAAAACAAGGAAAAATTCCGAGAGCATTAGTAGCGGTCTCTGAATAATAATTATTTTTCCCTAAATCTGCTACCGATCCTGCGACCCCTGAAAAGCGATTTAGATTTGATAATTTTTTTATTATTTGATCGAGAATATAAATATTTCTTTCTCTCTCTCATTTCCAATTTCACTTTCTCTTTCTTATTCTGCTCTCGGTCTCCCATCCTCTCTAACCTAAGGAACTGGCTCCATGGAAATGGAGAAATCAGTAAACCTTAGATGTTGTTTCGACCAAAATAATAAAAACCCACCCTTCTTTTGATTCTTCTTTTGAAATGGAGAAATCAGTAAACCTTATCTAAACACTCGTTTCCATTCACTATTTTTTCTCTGGTCTCCCCGCCTTCAACTCACCACTTCCATCACCCCCACAGACAATAGATCATCATACTCCACTTCCATCACCACCACAACAATACCTTCTCCTTCATCTTCTTGATTGATTTAGTTCGTATGCTCAAAATCAAAGAAACGCACAAAAACCCTAGAATACAAATCTGTATTGATTCTCATAACCTAATTATCTTCCTATTTTATCATCAGATTGGGAAAACCGTAACTTTCTCCCTCAAAAATCAACAGGTATAAACCTTAATTTTTCTTGTATCTCACTTGTCTCTACTATCGTTCTCTGAATTCTTATCTTTATTTTCTATTTTTATAGATCTAAACCTCCCTTCTGATTAATTTGTGGCTTTTCTCTGCAGATTGTTCTAGAGGTTAATCAATTTTAGGTTAGACGTTTGTTACAAGGTGAGAAGAAAAAACCCTTTACTTTATAAATCTAAGGTTTTAATAAATTTTGTTTATTTCCGAGGATTTTGATTTTTTTTTGGGATTTCTTTCTGTGTGTATTAGTATTATTTTGTTGAATTCTGATTTTTCAATTTTTGATTTCAATTTCTGGTAGTTAATTCTATAGATTTTGTTATGTCTGATTTCTAGTTTCAATTTTTGATGAATTATAAGATCTTTAAAGCATGGTTATGTTTATGATTTCAATTTTAATTTGGGTTTGTACTCGATCTATGTTTCAGATAGAGGTTGGAATATTCTTAATGAGGTTTTTTGAAGGATGGTCAGAAGATGAACTAGAGAATTTCATGTGGTAATAATTGCTTTTTCGAGTCTTGAGTGATTCTAAATTCTCTAATATTTTGTTACTCAACCATGATTGTTTATTTACTTCATCATGTGTTTCAGGCGTTGGCACAGCAGGTCAGGCGTT
Organism: Papaver bracteatum; assembly: GCA_023529315.1. NCBI lineage: Eukaryota > Viridiplantae > Streptophyta > Magnoliopsida > Ranunculales > Papaveraceae > Papaver > Papaver bracteatum. Next base: position 1,184,304 of record JAJJWX010005417.1, on the reverse strand, counting down.
GGAATTAAATGTGTTTTGATCTTATAAGTCACAGTAAATGTCAAATGTCATAAGAACATTGTCTGAATTGCAACATATCACATCATATCAGAAATTTGTGTGTTGTCCTGCGGCACCTCGGCTCGATTTCAGGGCACTTAGGTAATGAACCGAGTTACAGATTCTTTTCATGAAAATTTGGTCCTTTGATAGACGAATCAACTGGGTTTTAAGTATTATGTTCTGAGCTAATTGATGTAAGACATGCATATTCTTAATCAGATCTACTATACAATGATTTTGACTTATATGCTTCGCAAACTAGCCCGAGACTCATATTGATAAGAATTAGTTATCAACAAATATCCCAACATGATATTCAATGTTGTAATCAATATTATGCAATTTGAAGTATACCATCTTGTGTATCAACTGCCCTACACTTTTGGCAGTTCTATTTTAAGAAGAGTTGACACTTGCAACATGATTCAACCTTAGTTCTTACCCAGGGATTTTAGCACATCGAACTATCAATCTGTAGAGGTTAGGTTGCTTGATTTGGAGTAGAAATTGTTTCAGTTGTGATACTTTTAGTATTCTTTATGAAATATGGAATTTTGCTTGTAACTGCGGTGAGTAGGCGTCTTTACGGATGTTTATAAGTATGTTAGAGATTGATTTAGCTCATGATGTATTAATGAAGATTATAAAGGGGGCTGTTATCTTTCTAAAGAGCTATTATTTGTTTGATTTTAATCAAGGATGAGTGTTTTATACACCTTGAAACTTTGTCCCTCGTGCTGTTTTCAGGGGTGTTAGAGGTTGAAACTGAAGTGAGTTTTAACCACCCTTCATTGTGCAGGTTGTACTGTTTGAATAGGTGTCTCTGGATTCATATTGGCGGTTTGCAAAGTTGAGGTTTGAATAGCGGTCGAGGTGGGAACTTGCATTACTTTTTCGTAACCATTGATGGCTTTACAAAATTGCGTTTATGCATTCTTATAAACTTATGCATTGTTATTCTCTATTCTTGAAAATTCTATAGATTCTATTACTCTTTCCATCACTTGGAAGGTGTTTCTCTTTTTGGGTATCTTGTATGTAAGCTAGTTTCTAACTCATGAATGTGTTTATTGTACATTAATCAATAACATACTGTAAATTAGATGGTTATGTATATTATGAACCTTTAATGTCTAGCTTATGTTCTTAACTTGTCTTGAAATAAATGGTTCAGTTTAAGATAGTTTAGCTTATAGTTCTTAGGAAGTTTATCTCTGTTCAATTTGTTCACACCTTAACTTCACAACATATCAATTTGTTCTTTTGTTTTAAAGGTGTTTCATGATAAGTATCTGAGTATGGTGATTAAGATGTTTGATAACAAGAGGATCTCAACAGTTATGTAAGGAAAGGAATGTGTCTATTAGTTGCATATATATGAACCTGGGTTTGCTCCATCTAGTTTGTGGCGAGTAGTTTGCTGTCTACAACATAAAGATTCGATTGGTGGAAGAGAATAAGATAAGTCTGTGTGCATTTGAAGTTTCCAGAGTGTCTTCCACCATGATAGTCTGAAGGATAAAGCCACCCGCAATATGTTATTGGCGCTCTTCATTTTATCTTCTTGATTGATACCGTCTAGTTGTATTAATAGGAGTATAATAACAATGCATGTTTGCAGATTGAGTTGTGCAAGCAACATGCAGATGGTTTAAAGAACTACGAAGAGGAGGATATGAACTTGTGCGTATTGTTTCTTTGTTGCATGCTCGCTCCATGGGAATTTCCCATGAAGATTGATGTATTTGCTCTAGCTTGTTGGTATCGCAAGTTTCGCGCAAATGGTATACTTCTGTGTCTGGAGTTATAACCGGAATAAACTTTGAAATTCTCATCAACTTGTTTATAGATTGAATTTGTTATTTATGGTACACATATGATTTACCGAATTACAACCTTAGATTTGCTTTTCAGGTTGCAGTGGAGGAATCTTGGAAAATTAGAGCAGGGACACATCACATGGATTTTATGCTTTTTATGAAGTATTGTCTAAGTTCATCGTCATCAGAGGAGGTTATCGTTGTTTAATCAATTGTCTATTAGTTTAGCATGTTGTTGTTAGAACTTAGTAGCTAGCTTGGACATGAACTCAGAATTTCATCCTTTTTTTTGTAATTTTATACACCATGAATGAATGTCAATTTGAGTTAAATTTGAATTTCAGTTTGGGTTACATTTGAGTTAAATCTGAGTTCAATTTGCCTTGACTTTGACTTGACTTCCATTTGACCTGACTTGACTTGACTTTGATGCAGTCAGATTATTTCATATTTAGCCATTCAGGCATTTCAACATATCTGAATCTATATTTTTTTTATATTATAATTCAAATCTGAGACCCACGGCTAAGGGTCTGGACCTCGTTACCCTTAAAATCGGTCGTTATTTTGAGACCCACGGCTAAGGGTTGTAAGAAATAGCGACGCTTTATCAGAGACCCCAACAGAGATGGTTAAAAATAGTCGTATAACTCGTATATATGACTTGTCCTGACGGTCGCAGAACTGCTAATTTCCACTAGTGTTCGTAACCGAACTACTTCAAAAATTTACATTTGGTTTGAAAATTTGGAGCAATTCAACCAACATTAGCTAAGTTTGGAGCATACCTGGATACCCAAATGCTCTTCCTCCGGTTGTGGTTGATAAAATCCATCATTTTCATCTTGAGATTGAGTTTGGGGAAGAATACATTCACCATCTAACAAATAACTCATATCCGGATCATTGTGAACATTAAAAAATACTCTAGGAGATGATGGAGATGAAGAATCTGATGAGCTTTCATCACTTGAATTACCGAAGTTAGTGAATTGGATTTTTTTTTTCCATGGTTTTCTCCTTCTTCTTCTCTAACTTTACTCTCTACAAAATTCAATTTCTTTTTTAATAACTCATCTTTTAATTTAATCTCACTAATCAGTTTTTTCTTAATCATTTCAATTATAATTTCACTAATCAAAACCAAAAAATAATTAAAAAGGTAGTTTAGGTATTTAAAATTTTTTTGGATAAGGGCTGCCCTACCCAAAATGAAACCATGGTAAAAAAAAAAAACAAGGATCCCAAAATAACGTTCATAAATAAGGTGTATTCAACACTTTTCCCTTTATCGAGCCAAAAGGAAAAAGAAAAACCATTCCATTTCCCATTTCCTTCAACGGTCTACAAAAAAAATATAATTTGCTATGGATGCACCAAAAGCAAAGAAAACCCATGGTCGTAGAAAGGTTGAGTTGAAAAGAATCGAAAAGGAAGCAGCCAGACAAGTAACCTTCACGAAACGAAAAGAAGGTATATATAAGAAAGCATGCCATCTAAACACCTTATGTGTTGCAGAGGCAGCCGATGTTCTTTTTGCTCCTTCAGGAGCACCCTTTTCTTTTGGTAAACCATCGGTAGAATCGGTGGTTGATCGTTATCTCGCAGGAGGGAGGAGTCTTCCCGAAGATGCAATTATCAAAGCAGAACGTGATGAAAGAAATGCTGAACTCGACACTCAATATAACGAATCTCTTAAGAGACAAGAAGATGCACAAGTGAGAGGCAAGGAACTAGCCGAGACCAAGAAAGCCGACCGTGACATGTTTGGGTGGGATGTACCCGCCAAGAAAATGAATCTGGAGCAACTGGAGATTCCCAAGTTTAGATTGGAAAATCTTCATATCAGGCGACAGACTATATCTTATTAGCAGTACTACTGCATCTTCTTCAGCCAATCCACTGGTCTTATCAAGGGGGAGCAGTTCTTCAAATGTTTTAAATCCCCCTCCAACTATTGACCCTCAGGTAGATCAGTTTGGCCATAGACGCGAGGCTTATTAGTTTGGATTTTATATCTCAAAATGAAGTCTCCGTCAAAACTCTGGGGTGGGCAATTTAATTTTGTTACGTACTCCATTTAGAAAGGGTTTTGGTATTCTAGAATTTTCATCTTATTTTACTTGTAATTCAATAACCAGAGTTTTCTTGTTCTACCTAGATCCATTTCGTAAGCATCGAGTATTTTTGTTATATTTTCGGAAAACTGATCATTTGTCCCAATAATTTTAAAATATGGTTCAAATGGATGAGTAAAAATTTTTATGGGTGAAATAGACAAAAAAAAGAAAGAAGCACGGATGAAACTGGATTCATCCTGGCTTAAACTTAAAAAATAGCGAGGATGAAACTGGATGCATCCTGATGTAAATTAAAAATAAGAAAAAGTATTTGAAAATGGGTATGATGAAACTGGTTACATCCTGGCTATTTTTATATTTTTGTCTATTTAAACAGTATCCAAATCTAGATGTCTTTTTTAACTAGGAATTGTGGATTTTGGTATTTTTAACTAATTTTGTGTTATATTTTAACTTAAACAAGATGGTAGATATTTTCCTAAATGTTTATTGTGACAAATTATTGCTTAAATTCACTTATGGAGGTCAGAGTCCATGATCCAACTGCAAATCTTATAAATCGAATTCCTATTATCATTAGGCAAATGCTGGAACTTTTAAACTAGCATATGTTTGTGCACCTTGGTCCAACACTTTCATGTGGTACCATACTATGACAACATTGAAGTTTTGTTTAATTTTGATTCCTTAAACAATTTAAACGGGATCGTTAGTAGGTTTGCGAAAGAGATCTTGTGTAATTTTTTTAACTTTTTTTGCTAGGAATATTTATTCATTAATTACTACAAGTTTACAGCATTACGAAGAAAGAGGGAACATTGGACGAATCCCATACACCTGAAATTCTCGCAATTCTACTATGTTTAGCAGCTAGATCTGCCACACTATTAAGATTTCTCTTAAGATGCTTGAAAGAAATAGAATGGATATCCTTTAAGAGGAATATACTATCATCTAAGTCAGAGCAAGAGGTCCAACTAGTTTGGCCTTTGCAATTATTAAGATAAGCCATAACATTTTTGGCATCACTAATTAAGCAAATATTCTGGAAGTTGTTTGCTTGGATCCATCGAGCAGCTTCAAAGATTGCCATGCTCTCAGCGCCTTCAGGACAAGCTTCTCTCCCTGTAACTAGTTTGCATCCCTTGAAGTCACCTGCATGGTTCATAGCCACAATACCCACACCAGAATGATTAGTATCTTTGTCAAAAGATGCATCACAGAAAATAAGAAGTTTATCTTGAGCAATCGAGCTAAGAAATGTATCTTCAGAGGCAGAGACTGTATAAGCATTAGGAGCAGGGACATTAACAAGAGTACTAGTTGAATCCTCAGCCATTCTCATGGACGTTATGATAGTAGATAGTGGATTAAAGTGTTTATTCTCAAAAACTCTTGAGCATCTATCTTTCCAGATGCACCAGGCAGTATTCAAGACAGTGATAGACTTATCCTACAGATTCCTGGAAGTTGACCATTTATATACCCTATATTTTATACGTATATCATCATTAGAATCATGTGTTATAGCATGCCTGACGGAAGGTATATTTGACCAAATATTTCTAGCAAAATCACAGTGCAGAAGCATATGTTCTGGAGTTTTATTAGCTCCAGATTGACAAGATTTACATCTATTATCATGATTTTTGTTGTATCTAAGAAGCTTAATGCTTGTAGGAAGGATGTTTTCCACACACTTCCAAAGAAAAAGTTGGACTTTAGGTATCAAGGGAGACTTCCAGAGAGCCTTGTGAATATCTAGGTCTGGGTTAGGAATTGAGTTGTGAGGCAACTCATTGGCTAGCATCTTATAAACTGATTTTACAGTAAGGGTACCATTTTTATTGTATGTCCAGATTAAGGTTTCACTGCCAGATATCGGGATTCTCATACTACATATCTTTTGATTATTTTCTCTAGTGAAAAAAGCCTCAACTAAAATCAACATTCCTAGATTTAGTCTCATGATTTATGAAATCAGAGACCTTGTAGTTAGGGTTGGGAGAGCTAAGACAAATAGGCATAGTAGGGTTAAGGATCCAATAATCAGAAAAATCATTAATATCATGACCATTTCTTAAATCCCAAAAAGAATGATGTTTTAGAATATCCAAACCGTGACATATACTAGACCAAACCCAAGACTGACTAAAAGGTTTTTTGTAATGCAGGGGATGACAATTTTTAAAATACTTACACTTTAAAATTCTTACCCACGGATCATTAGGAGAATGAATCAAGAGCCAAGTAGTTTTAGTCAACAAGGAAAAATTCATTTTTTCAAGTTCCTAAAACCTAGACCACCCTGCATCTTATGTGTACAAACTTTTTCCCACTTTTTGAAATAGTAACCCCTGTGCCCATTCTTTCCCCACCAGAAGTCCCTTTGGGATTTCTCCATATTATCAATGATGGAGTTCGGCAGAAGGAAATAGTTCATATGGTAATTGGAAGAGGATTTTAGGGTATGTTGAACAAGGATAGATCTACCAGATTGAGTTAACTGTTTTCCCTTCCAATTAGAAACTCTAGAATCATGGTGAGTATTTAAATGAGACATACTCTCAGTTCTATTTCTAGTAATAAAAAGGGGAATACCAAGATATTTTTCATTAAGTTCTATCTTCCTAACATTCATGGATCTAATAAGAGAGACACAATGATCAGGGAGCACATTTTTGCTGAAAAAACAGGAAGATTTATCAAAGTTTATCATTTGACCAGAGATATAACTAAAATCTTTTATCAGAGACATGAGGTTACTAGTTTCTGCATGTGTTGCCTTAGTGAAAAGCAAACAATCATCTTCAAAAAGAAGATGAGATATACTAGGAGCCTCAGCAGTGACTTTGAGACCATGGATGAGATTATTGTACCCAGCATGAATTAGATATCTGGAGAAAGACTCCATGCACAAGATAAACAAATAAGGGGACAAGGGGTCGCCTTTCCTTAGCCCTCTAGTGGGAGAATAAGAAGGACAAGGAGAACCATTCAAGAGTATGGAAATGTTAATTGTGCTAATACACTGGAGAATCAATTGACATCAATGATCTGAAAATCCAATTTTTTTAAGAACAACTATTAAGAAATACCACTCTACCCTATCAAAGGCCTTAGACATATTAAGTTTAAGGCCCATGACACCACATCTGTTTTTCTTATTCTTCATAGTATGAACCAATTCATGTGCAATGATCATAATATTTTGAATGTTTCTACCAGGAACATAAGCATCCTGATATGGAGAAATAAGTTTGCATAAAAGTGGTTTCATTCTATTTACCAGAATCTTGGATATGATTTTATATTTAGAATTGCAAAGAGATATTGGCCTGAAATCAGTAGGGCTGTTAGGCTTGTTCACTTTAGGAATTAAAGAAATAAATATATAATTCATTTCTTTTAAAAGGTGTTTGGAATGGAAGAAACTTTTAACAGTTTCCCAAACATCATTTTCAAGCAAATTCAGGTTTTGTTTATAGAAACCTGTAGGAAACCCATCTGGACCAAGAGCAGTCCATGAGGACATTTGCTTGATTGTACTCCTAACCTCCTCAAGAGTGATGGGACTCAACAACTGATCATTGTCCTCGTCAGTGATACATTTCTCAATGCAATTCAAAAAATCATTGTTCAAACCCGGATTGGTTGTACTAGAGATGTTTTTAAAATGAGAAACAAGAAGGTCTTCAAGATCAGCTCTATCCTCAGACCACATGCCATTAGAAAGTTTAAGAGAGTTAATATGATTGAAATGTCTTCTTCTATTCACATTAGTGTGATAATAGGAAGTGTTTCTATCATGGTTCTTGATGAAATCAACTCTTGATTTTTGGGCATAAAAAGATTCTTGATTTTTTTGAGCTAACTCAAGATTACGTTCTACTTTATTTATGGCCTCATTGTTCTGAATAGAATAAGGATTGCTATTTAGATGTTTGAGTTGATTAGTTAAGGAATAAAATTTTTGATCAATGTTACCATAGTGAGAGATATTCCATTTTTTTAGTTTATATTTAACATTTCTAAGACAACTTACCATTTTAAAAGCATTAGATCCTCTAGTAGTAGTTTTATAAGCATCCCTTATCACTTGCTGACAAGTAGGATCTTTAAACCAACACTTAAAGTATCTATAGGGCCTTTTACCTTGGTGTTCATTACAATTAGTAACCAAAAGGATGGGTAAATGGTCTGAGCCCATGGCATCAATATGAAACAATTTAGAATTACTATAATGTTACAGCCAATGACCATTACCCATAGCCCTGTCTAATCTAGCTTTAACATTATCAGTGCCAGATTGTTTATTGGACTAAGTAAATTGGGACCCTATGTAACCTAAGTCACTCAAGTCAGACCTGTTAATGACTTGTTGAATGATAGGATACTCTAGGGTAGTTGGCCTAGTATTGGAAGACCTTTCATGGGAAAACATTATAAAATTAAGATCACCTATTAAAACCCATGGAAGGTCAGTAGAAGTCCCATTACTGTTAATTTGATTCCATTGTTCTATTTTCTCATAATGGTATGTGGAACCATAGAGAAAGGTAGTGAGGAATTAATTTTACTAGGATCAGAAGAGATCATAGTATGGATCATCTTATCCGTAGTTTGAAGGATACTCAAAGTGAAACCACTCTTCCATAAAAGGGAAATACCTCCAGAGCAACCCCTAGAAGGGCATATCCAATAATTGGGATAGTTAAATCTCTTAAGATATTGCCTCATTTTAACATAGTCATTTTTGGTTTCACATAAAAAGATGACGTCTAGATTCTAACTTCTGATTTGATTCCAGAGACTATTTATAGTGTTAGGGTTTCCAAGCCCTTGGCAATTCCAAGACAAAATTCTCATAGTTGAGGAAAATAAACATGGATTAAGATTATTATGAGTGTTGTGATTTCTATAGATAAAGGGACAACAACTAAGATATCTAGAGTTAAAGAAAGGTTCAAGACTAGGAGTATTGAATAGGCAAAACAAATTGCACACATACAAGCGGGAAGCAACAAAACTAGACCAATAGATAAAGCCAACAAAATGCAGAGCAAGACTGTGAAAATACTGGGATAAAATTGAAGTGAGAATGCAGGAGTTATACTCAGGGTAGTTAATTAGTGAGCCTAAGAAATTACTTAGCAAACCACACCTATAATTATAATTACTAAACTTGTAAAAAATAAAAACAGAATTAGGGTTTCGGGAAAAAACCTGATTGGCAGATGCAAAATTTCCATAGCGATTCTGTGAATTTGTTCCATTGAGTTTAGGTGCTGAGCTATCAATTGATGTTCGACGATTATCATTCACTAAGTTAAGTTGGTATTACATCCTATTTTCAGCTGGGAAATCACCATAATCGATCGAAACATCAACTCCGTTGTGAGCATTCTGGAAAATGGGATTGGTGTGGGTATTGGAGGAATTGAGGTTCAAAGTTAACAAATTATTTTGAATGGGGTTACTCTGAATCTCTTCTTCTCGGATCCTCCTATTTTTCCTATTTTCAGCATCTTGAAATTCAATATCTAGGTTTTCTTCGATATGTGAAGCAGATAGAGAGGTATTTGAGGAGGGAGCGTTATTTGCACCCTTTTCTAAAACCACCTCATCATCCATTTTATTTTCGTCCGAAGAAATTATACAGGCAGCCAAGAAACTCTTTCCTTCATCTGTTTCACTCCAAACAACATACTCAGCTTCAGTCATAGCCTCAACCTTTTTTTCTTGCGCTAATATCTTACAAATTGAGTCGACATGGTCAACTACCCAGCACTATTTACAAGTCTTGTATGGTTGCATCTCAAAGTGGTAGATAACCCATTGCTTTTGACCATTTGGCGTAATATACCATCCACCTCTCCTTAGAGGTTCCTTGAGGTTAACTTCAACGTACACAGTACTAGTAACACTCCCTCTTGGCAATCTTCTTCTCCCTACAAGTTCTACTTTTCTTCCCATATCTTTACAGATTTCAGAAACCAATCTGTCATTGAGTATTATGTTACCCAGATTTCAAAGTTTAACAGACCAAATATGATGCTCAAACTTGTGGTCTTTGATAGTAATATTGGGATCATACTGAATAAGAGATAGAAGATACCCCATTATGTCCCAAGTTTTCAAGCAAATACCCTCATATGCTTCTTTCCTCTGGAATCTAAAAAGGAAAAGATTTGTTCCTTTTGTGATGATTTCATACTTTTCTGTAGCTTCTCCATCTGTTATTGATTTCTTTTTTAACCTCTTCATGGTCAAGAGGCTTATTGAAGATGATTTTACCAAGGAGGCTGTATATAAATCCATTAGTCTCTTATGCAACTGGTTGAGAAGTTGCTATGATTCTTCTTATAGGTCTGAGAAAAGTCTGCATTGTTGAGTTAACATTGACATAAAGATTGGTGTTTTGAGAAGACATGGTTGTACATGGTTTTTTGCAGTATGAATATGTTATCCTGATTGGAAGATGGTTGATAGGGTTTGCTTTTTAAATATGGATACCTAATAGGGTTATGAAAATCTTTATAGTTATGAGAATAATTTTGTTTCCTTATTAACTGGAGTGGGAGCATAATGTGCGGGCTAACTAGGTTGACTAGAATTTTGAATTTGAGAGAATGAGAAACTTTTCCTCTGAATATGCGGTAATCACGGCAAGGATTTATAACCGATTCAAACCAGTTATTGGATTTGCAGAAACGATTGAGATTGAAGTGTTTAGGAGCAAACATGGTGAAGATAAGTGGAGATTGATAAGGTGAAGTTTGATTATGGTGAAAACTGTAGAATAGAATACCAATCCACGCTACCTTATGTGATAAGTGAGATTGAAATGAAATCTCAAAAATATGACTAAATCTTGAAGCAACACTACTATGACAAACAACAGCCAATATGAACAAGATAGAATCACGACAGATTTCCACCACTGGGAACAATACATGAATCGACTATGGAAATCTGCACAATAGATTAAAACAACATGCTATTAGAAACAATAAACAAGAGTGAACAACTGAAGAGGAAAAACAAAGGACTAAGAACAAAGGCCAACTTTAAAAACCTTCTACAAGCATAATTGAAGTAGATGTATTAGAACATAATCAAACAAAAAACAGAAAATAAACACACAAATGGCAAAAAAAAGAGGAAATCATTGAATATCAACAAAAAGAAGGAAATCAATTAATCATGGATAGAAGAAAAAAATTGAAGAATTTTTTTTAAGACTGAGTTAACTCAGTTTCGCCGATTCGCAGAGCTCTCCCAGAGATCTTGTGTAATTATGTAGATAGTTATTACATCCTGATTTGGTTATAACTCATGAGTAATAACAGCGTTGTAATTGCATTTACGAGGAGAAATGCTTATGGCGCTGTTTTGCCAACACCGCCCCAAAGATATAAATAAAACATGTATAAAATCAAATCTTTCCTCTAGGAGCCCAATTATAGTGATGCCTATTGATACAAAAAGACTGACAAGGATGTCACCAGACTGGATGTGCCCAATATTGGCCATATGGAGCATCCAAGGGTATATGTTGCTAGGGAACACACACATTGATTCATGCAAGAGCTTTAACTTTCACAAAATCAAGTAAAAATCATTCAAGCAAGATGAGATATATTACAAAATCATAAAATTTAATTTGTTATTCATATACTATTAATTACACAATTAATTGGTGAAAGGAGTTTCTTTTTACAGCAAGTTATAATTACAACATGTTTGTTTTCTCCTCTATGTAGAGGCAAACCACTACCTTCCTCTACGTAGAGGTGGGTCCCATTTTTTTTGGTTGTTTGTTTTTTCCACTACCACTACAAATATAGAGGCCAAACCTCTATCAAATACTAGAGGAAATGAAATAGCAGTAGGAAGGTGCTATCTTGGGGCCAAACCTCTATTTTATCCGAAAATGTCTATTATGCCCTCACACTAATTTTAAAATTCTAATTTTTATCCTCGATTCCAAATTCCCTTTATCAAATGAGATCTGTACTCATCTATCTTGCCTCTCTTTCTCTCTTGAACCCTCATCAAACTCAGAGAGATGGAATGATCTTCATCTAGGTTAGGGAGAAGGATGGATTTCGTATTTCATTGAGATCTAGGTTTGATTTTCATCGGAGCAATTGAATCTCACTGGGAACTAGGTTTGGGTATATTCAAAGGAGAAGGTTAGGGTTCGAATCTCGATTTAGGTTTGATATCTTCGTTCAAATTAATATTCAGGTAATTTTCGATTAATGGTATCATTTTTTCTGTTTGTTACTTCATGAGCTTCGTTTCCCTAATTTTTCTATTTCAATTGATTCTTGTATGTAGAGGTGTTGTTATTCGCTTGAAACTGTGTTTTTAATTTCTTCTGATATAACACTTTACTAATTGAGATCTTCTAAACCCATGAATGATTGAGCTCATCCAAACCCATTATTGATTTTAACCCAGAAATGAAAGGAGACTAGCTGTAATAAAAAATTTGGTTAACCAGTTTCTCATGCATGCAGTTGTACTTGTGTATGTGATGGTGAATCTTAGCTACAGTTATATATGACCTCCTGTTTAGACTTTGAATTTGACATTGGTATGGGTTTGAATGTTAGTGATGCACCAGGGGACACATGAGATTAGGAGATTAGTTAATGATATTGCCAATGAATAAAATAGGAAATGGTACGGGTATTCTTTTACCTAAACTCCATCAGTAACAGCAGCAGTACTAGCTGAGGGACAGTTGACCCAATTTGGGTTAAATATTAATCTCTGGTGGTTTCATTTTGAATTTAGTGTCTCCATATTTTTCAGGGGTTGTATTTTCATTTTGCAGGTTTTTACTTTAATGTGTTGTGGAAGGATGACACAAAACTGGGGCACCAAATAATTTCCCGCATAGTTATTAGGCTCTCACTTGAACTCTGAAAGGTGATCTGAACTCTTAGCAAGGTACAAAAGTAAGATGGATTGAGAAATATAGGTTAATGTATCAGGATCATGCACTTCAGTGACAACCTTTCTCTAGGATAAATGCACTTTATGTGCACTAAATAAGGGTAGTCCTATGTATATTAGAGTGATCACTTCTTAGTTTCAATGGACCAATCTTCTTAGTTATATCAGACTTGACATCAGTAAAAAGTATACAGTTTATATATGTTGATTTGTATGTGTTGATGGTGGATTTTAGACAAGGGGTAAAATCGTAAAACCCCATGACCTAATGTTACCCGCAACACATTAACTGAGAGCATTTAATTCAGGTGTAAATAATTAATAGGGGTATTTTTTCAAAATACCGGATTAGGGTTTTCGACACAGAACCCTAATTCCAAAACCAAGCCGCATACTGCGCACCATGGCAACGACGCCAAAACCAAGCCGCATTACTGCGCACCATGGAAACGACGCCAAAACCAAGCCACATACTGCGCACCATGGCAACGACGCCAAAACCAAGACGCATACTGCACACCATGGCAATGACGCCAAAACCAAGCCGCATATTGCGCACCATGGCAACGACGCCAAAACCAAGCCGCATTACTGCGCACCATGGCAACGACGCCAAAACCAAGCCGCATACTGCGCACCATGGCAACGACGCCAAAACCAAACCACATATTGCACCCACAGGAAACCATGCCAAACTAAGCCGCTATGTTGTTTGGAACATGCCAAAAATAGCACCATAGGCTTGTAAACCGTGCAACTAGGTCAACTTGGCCGTGCGTGCCATTGGCACATGGCAACATGCACCACTAGCCAATTTATAAGCCGTTATGCCGTTTGGCACATGCCAAAAATAGCGCCCTAGGCTTGCAAACCGTGCAACTAGGTCAACTTTCCCGTGCGTGCCATTGGCACATGCCAACACGCACCACTAGCCAATTTCTAATCCGCTATGCCGTTTGGCACATGCCAAAAATAGCGCCCTAGGATTGCAAACCGTGCAACTAGGTCAACTTGGCCGTGCGTGCCATTGGCACATGCCAACACGCACCACTAGCCAATTTCCAAGTCGCTATGCCGTTTGGCACATGCCAAAAATAGCGCCCTAGGCTTGCAAACCGTGCAACTAGGTCAACTTGGCCGTGCGTGCCATTGGCACATGCCAACACGCACCACTAGCCAATTTCCAAGTCGCTATGCCGTTTGGCACATGCAAAAAATGGCGCCCTAGGCTTGCAAACCGTGCAACTAGGTCAACTTGGCCGTGCGTGCCATTGGCACATGCCAACACTCACCACTAGCCAATTTCCAAGTCGCTATGCCGTTTGGCACATGCCAAAAATAGCGCCTTAGGCTTGCAAACCGTGCAACTAGGTCAAATTGGATGTGCGTGCCATTGACACATGCCAACACGCACCACTAGCCAATTTCCAAGTCTCTATACCGTTTGGCACATGCCAAAAATAGTGACATAGGCTTGCAAACCGTGGAACTAGGTCAACTTGGCCGTGCGTGCCATTGGCACATGCCAACATGCACCACTAGCCAATTTCTAAGCCGCTATGCCGTTTGGCACATGCCAAAAATAGCGCCCTAGGCTTGCAAACCGTGCAACTAGGTCAACTTTTCCGTGCGTGCCATTGGCACATGCCAACACGCACCACTAGCCAATTTCTAATCCGCTATGCCGTTTGGCACATGCCAAAAATAGCGCCCTAGGCTTGCAAACCGTGCAACTAGGTCAACTTAGCCGTGCGTGCCATTGGCACATGCCAACACGCACCACTAGCCAATTTCCAAGTCGCTATGCCGTTTGGCACATGCCAAAAATAGCGCCTTAGGCTTGCAAACCGTGCAACTAGGTCAAATTGGATGTGCGTTCCATTGACACATGCCAACACGCACCACTAGCCAATTTCCAAGTCTCTATACCGTTTGGCACATGCCAAAAATAGTGCCATAGGCTTGCAAACCGTGCAACTAGGTCAACTTGGCCGTGTGTGCCATTGGCACATGCCGATACGCACCACTCGCCAATTTCCAAGTCTCTATGCTGTTTGGCACATGCCAAAAATAGCGCCCTAGGCTTGCAAACTATGCAACTAGGTCAACTTGGTTGTGCGTGCCATTGGCACATGCCAACCACGTACCACTAGCCAATTTCCAAGTCACTATGGCGCCCTCGGCTTGCGAACCGTGCAACTAGGTCAACTTGGACGGGCGTGCCTTTGGAACATGCCAACACGCACCATTAGCTAATTTCCAAGTCGCTATGCCGTTTGGCACATGCCTAAAATAGCGCCCTAGGTTTGCAAACCGTGCAACTAGGTCAACTTGGCCGTGCGTGCCATTGGCAAATGCCAACACGCACCACTAGCCAATTTCCAAGTCGCTATGCCATTTGGAACATGCCAAAAATAGCGCCCTAGGCTTGCAAACCATGCAACTAGGTCAACTTGGCCATGTGTGCCATTGGCACATGCCAACACGCACCACTAGGCAATTTCCAAGTCGCTATGCCATTTGTCACATGCCAAAAATAGCGCCCTAAGCTTGCAAACCGTGCAACTAGGTCAACTTGGCCGTGCGTGTCATTGGCACATGCCAACACGCACCACTAGACAATTTCTAAGCCGCTATGCCGTTTGGCACATGCCAAAAATAGCGCCCTAGGCTTTCTAACCGTGCAACTAGGTCAACTTGGTCGTGCTTGCCATTGGCACATGCCAACACGCACCACTAGCCAATTTCTAAGCCACTATGCCGTTTGGAACATGCCAAAAATAGCGCCCTAGGCTTGC
Organism: Papaver bracteatum; assembly: GCA_023529315.1. NCBI lineage: Eukaryota > Viridiplantae > Streptophyta > Magnoliopsida > Ranunculales > Papaveraceae > Papaver > Papaver bracteatum. Next base: position 1,168,593 of record JAJJWX010005417.1, on the reverse strand, counting down.
AAACCGTGCAACTAGGTCAACATGGCCGTGCGTGCCATTGGCACATGCCAAACACGCACCACTAGCCATTTTCCAAACCGCTACCAAGCCCAAAACTCAAGGCCCAAGTGGCCGTGTGCGCCATTGTCACATGCCAACACACAAACCACTAGCCACTTTCTATTCCAAGCCGCTATGCAATTGGTACATGCCAAATTAGTGCCCGCAACTTGGCCAAAGTGGTCGTGCATGGCATTGGCACATGCCCACACGCAACCACTATCCAATCCCCATTCCAAGTCGCTATGCCATTGGCACATGCCAAAGTAGCGCCCGCAACTTGGCCAAAGTGGCCGTACGTTCCATTGGCACATGCCAAACACGTTACCACTAGCCACTTTCTATTCCAAGGCATTTCGCGCATGCTATTGGCACATGCCACATGCTCCACTAAGTGACTTTGGCGTTGCCATCCGCATTCAAAGTATAACTCGCGGCCAAGGCATTCCACACATGCCATTGGCACATGCCAAATGCTCCACTAAGCGACTTTGGCATTGCCATCCGCACTCAAAGTACAACTCGCGGTCGAGACATCCCGCACATGCCATTGGCACATGCTGCAACGCTTTACTAGAAACTTTGGCATTGCCACTTGCGCCCAATTCTCGAGACATCAACACAAACTGGGGGATGCTTTCTTGGGGTTTTGGTTTGGAGGTCACAACATGCAGCGTACACTACGCTCGCAATAAAGCAAGGCGTGCAAGGAGTGAATACGGTCAATTAAATAAGGAAATTTTTGGTGAAAACGTTTTTCACCACAAAGCCAACGGTTTCCACCTCCTATGTTTTAATTGAAACATTTACTCAATTCCTTAATGAGGCCAGGGTACGTTCAATCTCACTAGTTTAAATAGGTTTCACCTATTCTGCCAAAACACACAAGTCTTGGTCAAGCAAAATACAACACTATCAGATAGCAACTTTGCAACCTCTCCCAAAAGCTTCCATCACTAGCAAGCTTCCGCAAGATTCTACACATCTGATACAAGTCGAGATACTACCTAGCCAGAACTCTCTGGTCTCATCAACCTTCTTCTCTATCCTCCCCAAATCAACCTTTCTCCTTCACTTTGTGACCGAAGCAAATATGGAACAGACATCTTCTTGGTTTAGGCCAGAGTTGTACAGATTGATATCTCGAATCAAAAGTGCTCATGTGTAGCGCATTTATTTAATGGTTTAAACCAGTCTCTCCACCATCGAATTTACCAAATTCGGCAGAGGCGATTTTCTCCCATAAACAGTAGGTTTAAAATCTTTTCTACTTTATTGCTTGATGAGTTCCCTTGCAAACACATTATCTTGAATGACCGTCTATATTTCTATACAATGAAGGAGTGTTGGCCTATGGAGATGAGTCATATGTTCATGTGGCCACTGGAAATCTACATCCACACTTGGAAACAGAAAAAGAAAATGCCAATGTAGGAGGAGAAAGTGAGACATATGATGGTTATGGTGAGGGAAACTATAGTAATCAACAGAGCTCCGGAGCTGGAAATCTGAATGGAGACTCAAGTAATGCCGATTCTGGTACACAAAGCACTGCTGACACGTCAGACAGCTATGGAAAGAGAAAAAAATCCGGATGACGTTGACGTTGTGGAGCTAGTTAAGGAACAATTTTTGTTGGCAATATGTGATTTCGACATGAAATTTATTTATGTAGTCAGCGGATGGGAAGGTGCTGCACATGATTCAAGGATACTGATTGAATCTGTCTGTAATCCAGCCTTTAATTTTCCAATGCCACCAGCAGGTAATTGATATGAACTTTGTATATTTTTATATCTTTGTCTCTATGTATTTGTGTTTTTTACTCTTTCCTGCTAGAGTGGTGTATAACACTGTTGTTACATCAGTTATATTTTTTGAATTCAAGGGCGTAGTAGCCATGTGATTAGATAGTCAAGTTCTGTTAACTTTATTAAATATGGTCTTGTTATTTGCTGTTATTTTGCAGACAAGTATTACTTGTGCGATGAAGCATATACACATACGAAGGGTTTATGACTCCTTACATGAACACAAGATACTGGTTACGATATTTTCGACGTGGTGGACGCTCTCGAACGAAGAAGGAAAAGTTCAATCAGGCACACTCACAACTTAGGAATGTTATTGAAAGAGCTTTCGGTGTTTTGAAGGCAAGATTTCCCATTTTGGAAAAAATGCGCAGGTTCAATTTTACAGCTCAAAAATATTTAGTTGTTGCAACCATGGTCATACATAATTTCCTTAGACACATTAAGTTGAATGATGAATTATTTCGGTGGTTTGAAGATGTCGGGTTGGAAGTGAACAACAACATTAAAATGAATAGTAAAAGTGCAACATTAGCTACGCAACATGTATTTATACCACAAGATCAGAATTGTAGGCATCAATTACGTGATTAGGTTGCAAATGAATTAGATCTGCTTGTTAGGGTATAAAATGCTGGGTTGTGAATCTTGGAATTTCAAGAGATGAGGTATCTTTATGGGTCATCTGTGTAGGGCTGGTGAGGAAGTGGAGTTGAAGGATAAATGGGGGTTTTGGTTTGGTATTTTATTAGTTTGTATTTGATTTTATCCTTGTAACGGTTTGGATTGTTGAAAACATTTTTGAATTTTTGAAAATGTTGATTTGGAATGAATCTTGGATTTTTTTAAATTGTTTAAGGGTAAAATGTAAAATATACAAATTTAAGTTTAAATATAGAGTTATTAGATAGTGTTAAACAAACATAATTTTAGAAGATTCTAGATAGTGGTAGCCATGTAGAGATATAGGTAAACCTCTATGTAGAACCCTCTAATTATATAGAGGAGAAAACAAACATGTTGTTAGTCTTTGAAGGGCTAGCTTAGTTTTGTTTCTTATTTTGCTTATTCTTTAGCTGTTGATTTTTTTTAATCTTCTTAGTTATTAATTAATAATATTTGTGACTAAACAAAAAAAAAAACAAGAAAACACACAAAGAAATTAGGGACACAAATGTTTATGGGCCCTGTATTGGAGCCTGACTTGCCATGCTTCATAACCAGATCCGAATAAGGACGTTGTCCTACCCAGTTACCCGGAGGATCATAATTACAAATAACAAAGTAGGAATTACTGACTAGTCCACTTTTTCATGACCCAGTTAATGGCTAGTCCACCCATGAAAAACATTTACTCTCTAGTCCAAAAACTTCGTGGAGATTATAAAGTGTATTTTCGAAATGCCTAAAACACCCTTCTAGGTCTAATTAGTATCACCACATGTAAATGTTACTAGTAGTATGTTACGAAATACTAGTAATATCAATATGGTGATACTACATATTAATATGTATTATACTAGTAGTAACTAGTATAGTATACTAGTTATACTAGTATAACTAGTTATACTATAACTAGTTATACTAGTAGTAACATATTTAGTATCAATGCATTACAATTTTTTGATATGTAGTATCAATACATAACATACTACATATTAATATGTAGTATCAATATATAATGTACTACATATCAAACATACTACATATCAATATATAACGTACTACATATCAATATGTAGTGTCAATATATAACGTACTACATATCAATATGTAGTGTCAATATATAAAGTACTACATATCAAACATATACTACATATCAATATGTAGTGTCAATATATAACGTACTACATATCAATATGTAGTAGTATCAATACATAACGTACTACATATCAAACATATACTACATATCAATATGTAGTGTCAATATATAACGTACTACATATCAATATGTAGTAGTATCAATACATAACATATTACTATTAGTACTAGTTACTACTAGTATACTAGTAGTATACTAGTATACTACATATGTTATTACTACATACTAGTATACTACATACTACTAGTATACTTACTAGTTACTACTTGAATTTAAATGTAAAAAACGAACTTATAATGTTCGGGGGTATATAGGTAAATCTACTTGAATTTAAACTTTTTTGGACTAACGATTAAGAAGAAGTTTTGGTTGGACTAGCCACTAAACCAGGTCGGGTTTAGTGGACTAAACAGGAAATCCCTCAATAACAAAAGTACCACCGGTGGTACAATTCACACTCGCACACCCAAGACGGACAGTGTTTCTCCAAACCACTTGTGTGTAGTGCAGACACTCTCCTCCTTGACATGAGTTTGATTCGATGTCGTAGTTACTTTTCTCGTCTACCCACAAGTTCACAACATCTCCTACAGCAAGATCGCATGTACTCATTGCAAGTTTATCACCGTATGGTCCACCAATAGAATGAACAAGATCACAATCATCGTCTCCCCGCTTAGCATAATAAGTAGCATATGAAGCAACTATACTATCCCATGCTAGAGGTGTAACATTAACATCGGCGAGCTAAATTATGTGGGGCTACATATGTTAGAAAAAAGGGTTTTTTATTATAAATCAAAAATGCATGGACCATGTTTTGATCCCAAGACCTATTACTCACTAGATATTTTTTCATTTGAATGCAAAAAATATTAGTCCCACATAGACTAAAATCCTTAAAATTTTAAACTTAAATAACTTGATTTTTGCCTTAAGGGCATGGCCCTTTGGGTCTCTAGACCTTTGTGGTTGTGGGAAGACCTAGACAATGGCAAGGTTTCCTTTCCCTTATTGCATTTCTCGTACACGCGGTGCTTCGCAAAGAAGCACGCACGCCGCCGCCATCCGGTCGTCTTGGGAGTGGGAGTGGGTTCATTGGACCCTATCTTTTTGCTGAAACTTTTCGTACGTTTCTCCCACACATGTAAAGAATTTTATTCTTTGCCTTCTCGGTTTTGGATGTCCGACCCGTGTGAAAAAGCCTCGTGAAGCATCTCTCTCATTGACACCTGTGCACACTGTTTTCCTCGTGAAGAATCTCGCATGTATTGAATGCCCGACAAAAGCGATTTCACTGTTTTTTTATCGCATACTTTCATTCGGATTTTTTCAGTGCCCGAAAAAAGTAGCAATTGCTTTAACGCCCTGTTTTGCGCGTGATTCACGGTCATTTTGTCGCCCATAACGTTCTATATTTTACCTATAAATACGAGATGAAAATTTCATTTCTAAAAATACTTCAGAACATTAGTTTTCCTTCTTCTTCTTCTCTCCTGCTTTCAGAAATCTAAATTATTATTTACGTTTCTCTTAAAACACAGAAAACGTTCAATTCTTCTCACTTAGAACATTTTCTTTTACTACTTCAAAGTTTACAGAAACATAAAATAGTTTTTATATTATTCTGAAACAAATTGTAATTGTACTTTCAATTTGTGTTTTTTGTTTTCATCTCTGCTGCCAAGCTCTTAGAGTGCTCTCTTTGTATGCTATATAGAGGAGTACTTACAGTGGTTGTATCCTGGAGGTGACTTGCCAATTTCTATAGCATCTCAGAGGAGTTGCAGGCAATATTACCTTTAGGTCAGTGTATATCATACATTCCTCTACTAAGTTTTTTGATACTATCATCAGTGTATCTCCCGGAACAACAATCACACATCAGTGCAAGCTAAGTATTTTTCTCTCAGTTGAATACGAATATTGTCAATATTTTCGGACATTCTAAAGGTAATAAAGTGCTCGTTTCTATATAATTGTTGATGTAACAACATGGGAGAAAATAATGTAGATAAACCACCAAAGTTCATTGGAAAAGACTTTAAGCGATGGCAGTCTAAAATGTTATTCTTCCTAAAAGACCAAAGGTTAGATGAACTTTCCTTAGAAAGACCCTCGATAAGACTTCATGACCGTGGTAATGAAGATAAACTGGATAGGTGGACTAGGAAGAATCACATGTGCAAAAAACATATTCTTAACTGTCTGGATGACTCCTTGTACGACTTCTATAATGCAAAATAAATTTTTAATGCTTTTGATTTATGGGAAACCCTTGAAGAAAAATATCTTGCTGAAGCTGCTGGAAGCAAGAAGTTCTTGGTGGCTAGGTTCCTGTAATATAATATGACTGATGAAAAGTCTATAGTATAACAATTCGTCGAACTTCAGCTACTCATCAGCGAAATTCTTGCTGAAGGCATGCATATTTATGAATCTCTACAAGTATATGCAGTGATTGAAAAGATTCCACCTTCATGGAACGAGTACAAGAGAAGGCTACGACACAAGAATCGGGAAATCACCATGGTGGATCTAGGGAAAAAGATCCAGGTTGAGGAGCTTCTGTGCTACAAGGAAAAGAGCCTGATGCTGAGCAAAGACATGTCCAACAAATCTCATGTCCTGGACGATAATGCTACTTCAAAGAAAAATCATGGAGAATCCAGCAAAAATGGTAACATACGTAAAAAATGTCGAAACTCCAAAGGTAACAATTTTAAGCCTAGGGGTGGTGTCTCTAAAAACACTATCAAAGGCGATTGCTTTAATTGTGGTAAAACTGGTCATATGGCCAAGAACTATAGAAAGCCTAAAAAGACCAATTTTTTTCCAAAACAGAAAAATAAGGCAAACATAGTAGATGATTCTGGATGTTTTACCGGCATGGTGTCTGAAGTCGACCTTGTCTCCAATATGACTAATGTGAGAGACTGGTGGATAGATTATGGAGCCACCAAGAATGTCTGCAAGTTCATAAATGCTTTCTCCTCCTATGCCATAGTAGGAGACGATGATAAACTGTTTATGGTAAACTCTTCCACCGCTAAAGTGGTGGGGAGAGGCAAGGTTGAACTGAATCTCACTTTAGGTAAAACTCTTGCATTGAATGACGTGTATCACGTCCCGGACATATGCAAGAATCTTATCTCAAAAACCGTCTTACTAGGCAAAGGTTTTAAAATTATTGCTGAGTCTAATACTGTTGTAATCTCTAAGAATGGTAATTTCATAGGAAAAGGTTATGTTACTGAAAGCATGATTAAGCTTAGTGTATCTGCTCTGAATTTGAATGTTAATGCATCTTCTTCTGCTTATGTTTGTGACTCCTCACATGTTTGGCATGATAGACTTGGACATGTTAATTTCAAATCTCTAGAAAGACTTGATAATTTAGGTTGCATTCCAAAAATAAACTTTGACAAAAATCAAAGATGTGAAATCTGTGCTGAATCTAAATATGCAAGAAAACCATTTAATAAAAGGGTTGAACGTAAAACAGTTCCTTTGGAACTAATACACTCGGATTTAGAAGACTTGAAATCAACACCAACTAGAGGTGGTAAAAAATGGTACATCACTTTTATAGATGATTACTCACGATACTGTCAGGTTCATCTTCTTAAAAGTAAAGATGAGTCCTTAGAGGCTTTAAAATTTTATAAACTTGAAGTTAAAAACCAAAAAGGAGTTAAAATTAAAACTCTTAGGTCAGACCGTGGCTGCGAGTATGTGATACCCATAGGTGAGTTTTGTAAACTTAATGGCACCATTCATGAAACCACTGCACCTTATTCACCTGAGTCGAATGGTGTAGCCGAAAGGAAAAATAGAACACTCATAGATATGGTGAATGCTATGTTGACCAGTTCAGGGTTACCTTCGAACTTGTGGGGGGAAGCTATCCTCTCTGCATGCTATATTTTGAATCGAGTTCCATTTAAAAAATTAGATAAAACTCCTTATGAATTGTGGAATGGTAGACAACCTTCCTATGCATACTTTAAAGTGTGGAGGTGTTTGGCCAAGGTGGCCATTCCTCATACCAAGAAAACCAAAATAGGACCTAAGACAGTCGACTATGTTTTCTTAGGATATCCCGAGCATGCAAATGCACACAGGTTCATGGTCATCAGTTCTGACCACAATAACATTGGTCTGAACACTATAATGGAATCAAGAGATGCTGTGTTTTTTGAACACATATTTCCTTTAAGGTCTGGACCTCGAAAAAGGGTCCATGATGACCTCTCTGATGTTTCATTGACTAGTCAACCCCCATCTCTAGAACATGAGACTGAACCAAGAAGAAGTAAGAGGGTTAGAACCGAAACAAGTTTTGGCCCAGATTTTTTACTCTTACGGTAGAGTCTGAACCTCAAACCTACAAGGAAGCTATGACTTCTCCGGAAGCTCCTTTCTGGGAAGAAGCTTCATTAAGTGAGTGGGAGTCTATTCAGCAAAATCGAAACTTGGGAGCTAGTAGACTTACCTCCTAGTAGTAAATCCATAGGTTGCAAATGGGTGTTCAAAAGGAAACTTAGAACAGATGGAACTATAGAGAAATATAAAGCTAGGTTGGTAGATAAAGGCTATAGACAAAAGGAAGGATTAGATTTCTTTGATACCTATTCATCGGTCATTATAATCACTTCTATTAGGATGTTGATTGCTATTGCTTCTATTTATGATTTTCATATACATCAGATGGATGTTAAAACTGCTTTTCTATATGGTGAATTGAATGAAGAAATTTGTATGGACCAACCTGAAGGTTTTATTGTGAAAGGTTGTGAAAAAAAAGTGTGCAAATTGAACAAATCTATGTACGGTTTAAAACAAGCACCTAAATAGTGGCATGAAAAATTTAATCATATTATGATAACTAATGGCTTCAAGGTTAATGAATCTAATAAATATGTTTACATTAAATCATTGGATGATTCTCATGTTATTATATGCCTATATGTTGATGATATTCTCATATTAGGCAGTAACCTTGATATTATCAATACCATTAAAAGAATGCTTAGACATAATTTTGACATGAAAGACTTAGGCCCTACTGATGTAATCTTAGGGATGAAAATCAGAAAGACGTCTGATGGATATAGTCTTAGTCAATCTCATTATGATGAAACCGTACTTAAGAGATTTAATTATGAAAATGCAAAACATGTATCTACTCCTTATGATCCCAATTGTAACTTGAAAAAGAACAAGGGTGAGGGAATTGAGCAACTAGAGTATTCTCGCATTATTGGCAGTCTATTGTATCTGATGAACTGTACAAGACCTGATATTGCATACACTGTGAGTAGATTAAGCAGGTATACTTGCAACCCAGGGCAGGATCACTGGAATGATCTCTACAAAGTTCTACGTTACCTGAGAGGCACTTCAAACTTTTGCTTAAGTTTTGGAAAGTATCATGCCGTACTGGAAGGGTATTATGATGCCAACTGGATATCAGACTCAGAAGAGTGCAAATCTACTAGCGGGTACATCTTCACACTTGGAGGTGCATCTATCTCTTGGAAGTCTTCCAAAAAGACATGTATAGATAGATCCACTATGGAGTATGAGTTTATAGCCTTGGAAAAAGCTGGAGAGGAAGCTGAATGGATACGATGTTTCCTGGGAGGAATTCCACTCTAGCCCAAGCACGTGCCTTCAGTCGCAATCCACTGTGATAGTCAAGATTCTATTGGTTGCGCAGAGAACAATGTATACAATGGAAAGTCTATACATATACAAAGAAGACACAAGACGGTGAAACAACTACTCTCTACTGGTATTATCTCGATAGACTTTGTAAAGTCCAAAGATAATATTGCAGATCTTTTGACGAAAGGTTTATCTAGAGAGGTAGTTAGATCCACATCGAGGGGTATGGGACTTTAGCTCATAGAATAAATCACCATGAAGGATACTCAACCTTGTGAATGGATTTCCAAGATCAAGGTTCAATGAGATAACTAATTTATGGTGATATTGGGAAAGCACTATCTTTGTCCCTCCCTATGGTGTAACCGCGTGATAGTGTTGCATGCATGATTAAGGATGATCTATTTAGATCTTAATGGGTTCCGTGGCTTTGATTAAAGCGGGGTGTGGCAGGACACTCTTTATGGACTCACCTTTGTGAATGTTATAAGTGAGGCCGCTTCCTATGAGAATCTGAGATGATTCTCTAGAGACATTCATTAAGTCCGGGATTTTAGGCCACGACCAAAATGGGCACAACGTCAAGAACTTGGCAGCTTTCGGTTAAGGCATTAAGTGTGGCTGTTATTTCTGAATTGCATTCACTGTTGGCGGTTCAAGACATTCTGTTCACCGTTACAACAAGCATTTCAGGTAAAGCCTCGTGAAGCATCTCTCTCATTGACACATGTGCACATTGTTTTCCTCGTGAAGAATCTCGCATGTTTTGAATGCCCGACAAAAGCGATTTCACTGTTTTTTTTATCGCATACTTTCACTCGGCTTTTGTCAGTGCCCGACAAAAGCAGCAATTGCTTTAACGCCCTGTTTTGCGCGTGATTCACGGTCATTTTGTCGCCCATAACGTTCGATTTTTCACCTATAAATACGAGATGAAAATTTCATTTCTAAAAATACTTCAGAACATTAGTTCTCGTTCTCGTTCTTCTTCTTCTCTTCTGCTTTCATAAATCTAAATTATTATTTACGTTTCTCTTAAAACACAGAAAACGTTCAGTTCTTCTCACTTAGAACATTTTCTTTTACTACTTCAAAGTTTACAGAAACATAAAATAGTTTTTATATTATTCTGAAACAAATTGTAATTGTAATTTCAATTTGTGTTTTTTGTTTTCATCTCTGCTGCCAAGCTCTTAGAGTGCTCTCTTTGTATGCTACATAGAGAAGTACTAACAGTGGTTGTATCCTGGAGGTGACTTGCCAATTGCTATAGCATCTCAGAGGAGTAGCAGGCAATATTACCTTTAGATCAGCGTATATCATACGTGCCTCTACTAAGTTTTTTGATACTATCATCAGTGTATCTCCCGAAACAACAATCACACGTCAGTGCAAGCTAAGTATTTTTTCTCAGTTGAATACGAATATTGTCAATATTTTCCAACAAGATATTCATCTGGTGAAATTTGGGCTCTGGAGATATGGACTAATAAGGCAAGGGTTAAAAATATTAAACTCATGCCGGTGGATGCTAGCTAGGTCAAGCTGATGAATATGAAAAGAACTCACCCTTATTGATATGATCTTTACAATCGGCTCCTCCCACCATGGAAAAACAGGTAATGACTATGAATTATACAGGAACAAATTGGTATCTTGATTCGTTAAAAGTAGACCAGGTAAAGAAATCCATCGATCAGTTAGGTACTAACTTAAAAGCGAATAAACCTCAATTGCAAGAAAAGCATGTGTGAAGAAGATATATTTCTGGTTTTTATTTAAGAAGATAGTATGAGGTGTTGAACATTTTATAAAGGTTAGCTACATTAGAGGATAGCTGGTAATCTTAATTAATTCCACACTAATAAACAAAACAACATTATAATAAATAAAAATGAAAGGGAATATATGCAATATTTGTGCCATGATATAATTGTCAATGTACGTAATTTCGGTTGAAATGATCAATTCGTCGACAACATCATTTTCGCTTCAAGTGAGACGAATTGCCTCTCCAACTACGACTTCGCTATGTGAAAACGGGGAAGCCATATATATATATATATATATATATTTTGATTGCTAGCTTGGTCACTATAGCTGCACTACTACCTGCAAAGAGTGTAGTGTGTTGAATTTGATTACACAAACTTTTAAGCAATTAATATTTTGAATTGACCTTATGGTCAAGGTTGTGGCCGAGCAGATGAAGTATTATTTCTGGTTCAGGGTGTAGATTCTTCTTCCGGCGCCAATCCACCTGATTTTATCAGGGATGCCTCACACCATTTAATATTCCTCATGGATATATATTTGTTTGAAAATCATTCGTACAGACCTTATATTGACTCTTGAATGAGAGATGATTTAAAAATAAAAATGAACATTAAGATCATGATAGCAAACCATATCGGCATAATTTCATATCCAAGTCACTAAAATATAATTGAGAACTAATTGCAACAGAAAGAAAATAAATATTACATCAAAGCTTGAGACATTTCTAGGGGCACTTATCAGCTGCAAGACAAAAGTATCATGAAATCCCATAGATGCACACCACAAATAGAGAGAGCAAGATGACTAACCCTCAATAGACAAAGATCCATGATGTTCAGTTAATTTTTTGAAAGATACGATCTTCAAACGAGGAATTTTATGATTATCCCTCCACCATGCCTCCATATGAACTGTATAATTGTTGCTTGTAATTTCTTCGTCGTAGGCTTCTAAAACAAAGTGACAATCCATCATGTAAGGTCTGGTTTTGATTTTCGAATGAACAACACGGTGCAACCTTAAGCTAGCATTCATCTTCTTGTTAAACTCATTTACTGCCACTCGCGCCACAAAAGAATGGTATATGTCGTTCACGTCAACTGTGTCTGGAGTTAAGAAATCAGGTACGACAATACGAGGTCTATCACCTATACTATGATCAGATGGATCAGGAGTGAAAAGGAATGACGAGAATGTTCCACCATACAGTATGATGATTATGAACACCATGAACGAAACAAGTATGAATTGAAGATGACAAGGAATTCTGCTACTCATTTTTCTTCTTTTTCTTCTTAGATCTCTTAGGTATTAACGCTGCTGCTAGTTCTTAAGAAATTTATTCTTGCTTTTGTAGCTAGGTTCATTTGGAATTCTACTTGAGCAGTTAGTATATATGTATAGACATTCCCTCCACCTTCATTTTACATCTTTATCATTAAATGCATCCAACAATCTTTTTGACTGTAGGCATTAGGCAATCCCACTATGGTGAAAATTAATAGAATCTAATTCACAAATTAAGCAAGTAGAGCCGTTCCCCCTTGAAAATTTGTTTTTTTTTTTTTGGCATAAACAACCATCGCATTTTTGAAGTATAGTTCTTGATTTGTGCCCTGCCTAGTGTTAGGTTTGCTTTTATTCAATGAACTCAACTTTTTTCTATTGCAATTTTTAGCTATTTGATAGTAGTGTCTATCGCTATTGATCATTTGTAGTATCCGAAGTTAGGTCCATCCGTGCAAAATTTATTAATCTCTTAGAAACTTCGGTCGCCCATAGGAAAAAGAAAAGGGAGAAGAAAACGTAATTCAGCTTCTCTTTATCTAGTTTTAGCGACCGACCTACTTTGCCAGCTAGAAGCCAAAATACATTTATTTTCTTTGATAAATATGACCTCATGTCATGACTCATGACCATCATCTTTCATTGGCACCATGGATACTTATTCTAGTTTTTGGTCATGATCATAGGTGTTTATTACCCAGCATCTATTTACATGTACCGGCAGGTTAAGCCATGAATTTTTCGTGCTTACATCAAAAACTAATGTGATCTAATTTGCATGCACTATGGTAGACTCGTTTCGTCGTTCGAAGCATTGGAACCAAGAGTAACCAAAGGTGCAAACTTCAAAGCAATGATAAACGGACTGGGTAGTCCGTAGTCCCAAGACTCCCCAACACCCGCCACTCTATACAATTGGGTCGGTGATTGCTGAACCAAAACACCAGTAGTGAAACTTACAATTGTGTGAGAGCGGCCATATACAACCACATAGAAGTGTTATCCTTGTATGTTTCGGTACCAGTAGCCGTGGCGCTTTTTAGTAAATTAGATGAAGGGCTTAGCAGCTTCTGGGTTAGAGAAAAGCCGTGACGTTTGTGGGTACGTAATGTGCATGGACGGGGCAAATTAGCGTCAGTAATTAATCACGCTAAATTTGAATGAGTTACTGCCGGAGGATATTTAGATCGGACTAGAAAAAGCGGTTTGATGATAAAAGGAACTAGGCTAGTGATGGTGAAGAATCGCATCGGTTAGTGGATTTGTGACTCGTGAATTTGGAGTTGGGCACTGCTCGTCTGCTGGTGGACCTTAAATCCTCCCTAAGTTGTTTTCTTTCTGTTTAAGTTTTTAGTTGGGTTCTTACCTTCCTATTGTTGGGTTTCAATCTGTTTTCCTAACCTCTTTGGCTAATGGGTTTTGTATTTTTTCATTTTTTCAATATATTCTCCTTCTTTGGTGAGTAAAAAAAATAAAATAAATTCCAATTTTGACCAAATATCACAGACCGAATCGGGATGGGACCCACAAAAATAAACTCAGATTTTGTGATATTGGTTTCCGGCGTGATCACAGGTGCAAGATTCATTTGAATCGGAGCAATGTCCCCGGGACTCGATCATAGTCACTAATGGTTCAATATTCAGTGTACCTGAACGCCTCCTCTTTCCTTCAATAAATTAATTACCTATTTATCTTTTCACTAATGCCTGCCCTTCAATTTCTTGGGATACAGTGACATCCTAAAAAAAAAAAAAAATCAATTTCTTGCCTGACCATCAAACAAAGCAAAAATACGATTTTAAGAACGGAAATGAAATCGTGTGTATGTTTCTGGTAATGCTAATCTTCTCGATACGAAACAAGCTAACGAAACCCTGCTTAATGGAACCAATTCTTGAGCCTGTATCAGAGGATTAGATTTCATCCTTCTCTAATATATTGTCTTATTTTCAAAAATGAAAAAGAACAGAAATGAAGAAATCTCAAATCACAGTCGCGACACAACTCATTGAAAAGTTTTATTACAATGAAAGATCCTAAATAAAATCTTCGTCTGTCCTAAAAATTTGAGCATACTTAATGAACAAGATAGCAAAGATCTTCCAAAATCCCAAATCAGTACTCTAATTTCTAATACGGAGGTTCACCTAATCTCCCCGGAGGACCATAGTCACACATGATAAAAACACCACCATTATCACAAATCCTTTTAGCACAACCAATATGAGTAGACCTACGGCAGACGACTGCCATGTAATGCCCACACGATTCACCCGGCGGCGCATGACATGAGTTCGTTTCATGGTCATAATATTCTTTCTCCCCCACCCACATATTTACGGCATCTGCTACAAGGAATGGTCCGCCCCAAGGACCCAATGCAAGATTCTCACCGTAGTATCCTCCCGTAGAGTGGAGAGGTCTGCAGTCGGCTGTTCTCTTATCAGCCCACCTTCTTGCATAAGCTGCAATCCTATCACTCCATTCAAGGGGAGCAACACCTACCGCAGCCCGAGCAAGATTGTGCCTCTCTAAAGCCTTTTTAAAATATCTGGGTGTGGGTGAGGCTTGAGAGATGTGACTTAACAAGAACATGGATATGATTAAGAGACTCATCACTAGAGAAACTGAAGATGATCCAAGCTTCATATGTGAAAACCTGTCCATCGAAGTAAGCTCTGAAATATATTTAGTTTTCGTCTGGAGAGAGGTTTAGAATTTAGACGATGAATATTGGGGCTCATGGGTGATTGTATTTATACAGAAAACTAATTAATAAAATATTCCAATTTATAGCATGATTTATTGCTTAGATTCTGGTAACTAATTAAGATTATTCAACTTGTCATTAGTATAAAATTAGGTTTGGATAAGTTTGACTTTGTTAGTGGTGGTCAGGATTTGTCTGGACAAAGATAAATTAAGGGATGCGGTTCTCCTGACCACCCCTTACATCTCGCACGTGTGGCGTTAATTCCAATATTATGAATGAAAAATGAATACTAAATTCAGGGTACCCCCTACATCTCGCACGTGTGGCGTTAATTCCAATATTATGAATGAAAAATGAATACTCAATTCAGGGTATGGAAATTCAAAAATTATAACTGGGAGGTTCGAACTCATGATCTATTGTGTCATAAGAGTGGCCTCTAACCAGTGTTCCACCTTGGTTGGAATTGATAGAAAATATAAATCAATAGTGGTGGTTTGTTCAACTTAAATACCATAATTGCTTTATTAATTAGTGTTTCACTAATTGCACATAATAAATAATCTATTCATTATAAAATATTTTATTAATTAGTGTTTCACTAATTGCTCATAATAAATGACTAATCATTTTTTAATTATAAATATTTTCTTAATTAATTATAATATTTATTTTTATTAATAAGTAATTTTGATAAATAATATCAATAGACATTTTCTGCGACAATGAGTAGTAGAAGAGGTGGAGGCCAAAAGATTAGTGGTGGTTAAGGGCAGAGCCAAGCACAATTATATTTATTTTTGTTCTTTTATCGTAAAATGGGATACAAAGTCCATTTTTCATATGTATCCAACTTGCCAAGAATTTTTCTCCCCCTCTCCTCAAAATCCTGGCTCCACCCCTGGTTTGTGGTGGAAGAAGTAGTGACGGTGAATGATGGTGAGTAGTGATGGACAATATTAATTTTATGTTGTCGTTACCACATCGATAACACCATAGTGTGGAAGATGTGGTTGGTTGTTTTTAACACTTATTTCAGGGATGATATCATACAAGACAATATTTTCATGATAGTAGTTGGATCACCCAAATGGTGCCCCTGTTATCTTTGGTACTATATCGTATAAATCATGATTTTTTAATGTTAAAATAAAATTGATTGAAATACAAAAAATAATATATACACGGAAAAATAATAATAAAACTAATCAATTGACGAAATTTTGTTCAATCTAAACCTCATACATGACATTTGTGATTGAAAATTAGAATTGCGTCCAACAACTTACATGGGATGGGCGGCAGTGTTGGTGCCAGTGGTGGAGTCAAAAACTGACATTGAGGAGGCCTATTTATAAAAAAAAACATGTAAACTTTGGTGGAATAAACCATAAATATATATGGACAAAATACTATTTATAAAATAAACTAAAAAAATTATGTAGTTATTAAAAATTTAAGGGGTTAGAGCCAGGTTAGTCAACCCTTGGCTCCGCTACTAGGTGGTGGTGGATAAAAAAAGTGGATTCATATGGTTTTATGGTGGTGGCGGGTATTAGTGAAAAAAACATATTATGATAATTTCGTAACGCCACAAAATGTGTAACGTTATATTATAAATTATAAAACGTGGTTGATCATTTTAATGTTAAAATAAACTCGATAAAACACATGTCCATTTTAAAAAATTGGTGCAATCAATTGCCATGTTATGTAATAACTAAACGAACGACACGAATCAAGATCAGAACATATGAAATTATTTATTATCGATTTGTGAGTGGTCAGGATTTGACCTTGGCAAAGATAAATTTACCGCTGGGGTTTGTTCAACTTAACCATTTTTAAACATTTTATTAATTAGTGTCTCATTGATTGTTCATAATGATTAATTAAATTTCTATTATAAATGTCCCTTTAATAATCTAACATAAATACATAATTTTATTAATAAATAATTTTACTAAAAACTATATTAATTTTAATAGTGAGTATAAGCAGTAGCGGGTGTTTGTGAATAGTGGAGGCGGTAACATTACTATTGGTGGAAGAAATAGTGGCGGTGGATGGTTTTTATGGTGGTGGGTGTTGGTAATAGTAGTGTATAATAATAGTTTTTGCTTTTTAGTGAGTTTTATTGACCAAGTAAAAAAAATAATCTTCACAAAACATGAAACATTGTATTGTGAAAGATGTAATTGGTTATTTTTAGCACGATTGATAAGGACAAAAACCAAATATTTCGAGGATGATACCGGAACGTATAAGACAATATGATCATGAATGTTCGATCACCCGTATTATATAAAGGCAATTGGTGTACCCGCGTAAGAGAACATTATCGCTCTCTCAAGTACTATTACATTCTTTTTCCTGAAAGACCATCAATGTCGAGTTGTTTCGCGACAACTACCTACAAAGACAACAACTTTCACTCAATTCCCGATATAAAACCTTATAGACCGGGAAAATGTATTTGCATTCTAAAATATTTGTTTGAAAATTATGTTTGTTCTTCAAAATCATCATAAAAAACTCTAAATCATAAATCTAAATTTCTCCTCCGATGCTTGTAGAATATTTTTTATATTTTACATTCTCAAATCATGCGACCTCTTGATGACAAATCAACAATATCAAATTACGCATCAATATGTATAGGTTTCATTCACTGGGTTAGAAGGTAGAGTAGACACAGATGGGTAGATCACACAAAGAAGAACATGACTGAGAATACTTCAATAATTTGGTCAAAAGATAAGGTCAAAAATTTAAGATTAACTTTCTATAGGACTAATTAGATCGGCTTCGATAGGAGCTGACTAAAATATGGATTAATAATAATTTTCACGTAAGACAATTGCTAAACATAGTTTGGCTATCTTTGCCTATATAAAGAGTGGTCAAGATTTGTCCTTCCTCAATTGCTATGTTATGTGTGAAGAAGGTGATATCTAAGATTGAGGTATATTCAAATCTATTAAATTCATATCATTTACAACTAGATGCCTTGAAAAGAATTGACGTGTTGTTATTATTATTACCGGCATGGGATACATTTACATTGACCACACTTGCGCAAATAGCTCACTTCGCAAATGATTGGTGTTGCATGTATTATCTAGAATGCAACGAGGAATTTGAGAAAACAAGGCATCAGAAGAAGTGTCCGGAGTATTTTGGATATAGTAACTTAGACCCGATGTAATACTTATGTTTTTTTTTTTTTTAGTTTTTCCACAATCTATTTATTTAAGAAAAATGAACATTGCAAATACATAACATCAACAAAAATTAGACAGATTGTGTTTGACAATAATGGCTACTGATGGTCCGGAAACGGAGAAAAAAAGGAATTGTTGGAATATACAACGGATTACTTGATACGAATGAAAGAGGTATAACTATTTCGATTCTGAAGTCACATAAAGTTCACAGTACAAGATGACATCAAGTTTAAAGTTAGTAACAAACATAATATGGCTAACTAAAATGTTAAAAACAAACAAGATATATAAACTTAGAAAGCCGTGGGACTTGAAGAGGCCAATTTTGAAAACTACAATCTTAGAAAGCAACGATCCACAATACCGTAAATTTTTATTTATAAATATTCAACGTAGAATATGTCAACTTTTGGTAAAGGATCTATTGACAACCTATTCATTTGAAATAAGATCAGGGAGTACAATATGTGTTCAAGGTTCTTTATGAGGTAATGTGTCGCCAGATTGTATTCCAAGTGAAGGTAGGAACATACGAAAGTGACAAAATGTCCAAGACTTTTGAAGTTACCAAAGCCTTCGTTAAGACAAATTGCTGGGCACAATACTTTGTTGATATTTAATGGCATAGGTTCGCATATATATTGTCCCTTCGAAAAGGTGATGGGTACACATTTTAAACATTGTCATATAATGGGTGTTGAAAAATTACAGGAAAATCATGTCATATTGGATAGTTTGTATCATTCGTTCGATGCAAAAAAAAACTATTCTCTGCCTATTTGGAGGATCGGCAACATTACCATGATAGATGAGTCAGCTGGAGCGAAATAAGAGCATGTGTAGACTTTTATGGATGATATTGATTAGTTGATTTCACTGAGATGAGCGTTGCTGACGACATATTTCCAAAAAATATTTAAACTTCCATGTTCATGTAGAGCATTATCTCATTATAAGCAATGAACCTAAATAAAAAAGTGTATGGAAGTTAAGATTATATTTCTTTCGTTTGAACAAATCTCCGGCGGTAAAATATTAAAGGAAAAAACAAAGAAAAAAAGAGAGAAAAATCCCAACTATTTTTACGACAAACACATATTAAATCATAAGGAGTTGATAAATATTCAAACACAAATTATACGATATATTAAAAATGAACCAACATCATGGCCCGTGCCGTTACGGCACGGGTTAAGGGCTAGTCTTACTAATAAAAAAAGATACTACTATTAGAGATTGATTTTATCGTTTGAATCGCAATTACCATTTCAAAATTTTCAACTGGGTATATTAATGCAATGAGATACAGAAAAAAAAACTTACCATAAAATTACAACATAACAAGGATCAGCATTAGCCACTTGGACTGCCATCGACTAGGAAGATGGAATAAAGAAGTTGCAATATCCCGAAGTTTTTAGGACCATGACGTCCTCCAGTGCTATAAGGGAATGACCCCTTAAAAAAGGGAAATGTAACCAATCATCCATGCAATTTATAATTACAGGTGATGCATTGCAAGTTGTAACAAACATGTGGTTGCAAGCAAGGCCAACTAACAGCATTGTACAAGTCCATACCCTTCGGTCCCTTGTAGTTGTATATGGAGATGATTACACTAAACTCCGGTATATATGGATGTTTTTATATCCTTACCATAAAAACACTTGTTATGGTATATTCATTTCCATTATTAATACCATAAAAACACTTGTACATATTCATTTCAGTATCATTCTCAGTCTGTGCCTAGATTCAATTTTTTTTTTTAATAATACTTAAATTTGAAGGGAGAAAACTAGAAATCTTGAAATTTTAAAAAGACTTACGCCAAGATGCTTGTATTTAATTAATATTCCAAATTTTTAGAATTAAGTCAAGCAGTGCAGATTTATACATTATTTAATATAAAAAAAATTGATTTTTTTTTTTTTTTGAATTTGGCCTTTTGTTGTAATAAAAACTGTTTTCTCGTTTAGGATTTAAAAAATCTAACAAAGTTAATCAGGCCACGATAAATAGGATAGCTTGGAGGTTAATTAGTTAGTAATCCTGATGATCTATGGGCTCAAGTTCTAAAAGGAAAATATTTCAAAAAATCAGGAGCTTTGCACTCCAAGAATAAATCAATAACTTCTTGGATATGGAAATGCATCTTGCAAGGAATTGAACACATAAAAAAGTATAGCTTCTGGGAAGTAGGGTGGCTTCTCTATGAACATCTGGGATGATAAATGGTTACCAAACATGGACTAACCTCTAGGAAACTCCTTTCCTAATAACTTCAATTTAACACTTGTGTCTGATTTGATAAACCATGACACAAAGAAGTGGAATGAATCTATGTTGCTCTCTATTTTCGATAACTCTCTGATTACTGAAATTATGAACATCGGATTATATGCATCAAAATATGGTACTTTAATAGAATGATAAACTGAGATGGATGCTCACTAGAAATGGTGAATTTTCTGTCAAATCCTTATATGTGATAAACTGCAAAATCCTTTAGGATCCGTCTCTTCTGAAACTAAAATCTTTTGGAGAAGTTTATGGAATATGGATACTTCTCAGAGGATTAAATTGTTTACATGGAAGTGTCTGCAAGACACTTTACCCACAAGAAAAAAATTGGGATCAGTACTGGATGTGGAAACATAGTGCATCTTCTATCAACAAGCTGTAGATTCTACATGTCATCTCTTTTTTGAATGTCAATGTGCTAAGGTAGTTTGGAGCTTAGCCCCAATGGCTTCACATGGAGTAATTTCTAACTCCAACTCTGCCATCAATTCTTTCTTGATAATCATAATTGATGGCTGAAAGGAGACTTAAATTCAATTTTATGGCTTTGGCTGCAATCAAATGTTAGTTTATTTGGAAAGAAATATGCCTTAGAGTTTTTGAAAAACAGAATAGAACTCCAGAACAACTAGCTACCGATATTTCCTGTCAATTTGTTAATTGGCATCCACATTCTTCAAATGCTAGGAAATATCAGAATAGTAACTGAGTAACAATGTTGAATGCTGATTGGAAATTTTCACCATTTTGGTTATCAAAAAGACACTAAAAATAAATTGTGATGCATTTTGTTTATCAAAAGACACTAACGCAGGTTTTGGTCTTATAATGCGTAATTGGTTAGGTACAGGCAAAGGAGCAAAAAATGGAAGTTTTCAGGACCTCCACAGATGAAGAAGCAGAAGCATTAGTTGTACTGTGGGCAACAAAATGCGCCAACATGGACAATATACAAAATCTGGTCGTAGAAGGAGATAATCAAGCAACAATCAACTACTTACAAGGCAAAGATGCATCAATCCAGTGACAAAGTGTGGTAATTCTAGAAGAATTAAAGTCTATAACATCAAATTTAGTTTCTTTTTTGGGTTTTAAGTATGTAGACAGAAGGGCTAATGGGGTGGCATACTTGTTAGCAAGAAAGGAAGGAAAGAAAATACTGCAAACAGTTGGACAAACTGTATACCTATGCTTTTAATTCCCTCAATAGATTATGACTCTATCAAAGCTCAAAATCTGTGTAATAATCAGAACAATCTTGTACTTGTTACAGAAGATATTGATCCAGCTGATTCAGTTATCAGCAGGAAAATTCACAATGAATTTGTTCCAAATGAGACTTAATCAAATGACTTTTTGCTTTTGGTAATCTACTATACTTTCAAAAAAAAAAAAATATTACAATTATTTTTCTTAAATTGCAATTTTGTGTTTGCTTACTCCTTATAAATTGCCTCATTTGTATTCTCTTATTCTCTGATGGAATTCTTTACACAAAAAGTAAAAAAAAATCGTATTTATACCGTGACCAGAAAAAAGGCCCAAAAAATATTGAAGCCTAAAAGAAAAAGTGAACTCATCATCAAAGAAACGTCCTCAAAAACAATTCAAATATTCATTAAGAAGGTTCACAATTACAAATGAAAGCTCCATAATAAAATTTGAGCATAATTATTTACTAGCTACACAATATAGATATTCCAAAGGACCATGAGATGTGCAATCTAATTTCTAATAAGGACGTTGTCCTATGATGTTTCCCGGAGGATCGTAGCTACAAATGATAAAAGTACCGCCATTATGGCAAATCACTCTAGCACAACCTACATGAACAGACTTACGCCAGATGACTTGTGTGTAATGCCCACAACCTTTCTTCTGCCGGCATGAGTTTGATGCATAGTTATAGTCATTTTCTTCTCCAACCCACATTGTTACGGCATCTTTTACAACGAATGGCCCACCACGAGGCCCCATCGCAAGATTCTCACCGTACGGTCCCATAGAGTGGATGAGATTGCAATCTGCTGCTCTCTTGTTTGCGTAATCTCTTGCATAAGCTGCAACCTTTTCGTTCCATACAATGGGAGCCACACCAACATGAGCCCGAGCAAGATTGTGATTAATTAAAGTCATTAAGAAGTCTCTCGGTGTTGGTGAGGCTTGAGAGGTATGAATTAACAAGGACGACATGGTTATGATTAAGAGACTCATAACAGAAATTGATGATGATCCAAGCTTCATATGACGAAGCCTGCCCATCGAAGTAAACTCTGAGAAATATATAAAGTTTTTGTCTGGGTGAGGAAGGTTATACTGGTTTAAATGATCAATCTTGGGGTTCATGGGTGGTTGCATATATACATGAAAACTAATTAAAATATTCCATTTTAAGCATGATTTATTGCTTAGATTTTGGTAACTAATTGAGATTATTCAACTTGTCTTATCAATAAAAAAAGGACACTGTTTGAGTTTGACTTTTAATTTCTACGGTGTGTAGTGTGTTTAATGACAACGTTGATGCGACGATATTTCGGAAAAGGGTACTGTAAATTTCCCAGCCATCAATCTACTCTCTCCCCTAGTTAGCAATTCGGCGAATCATTCGCGAATTTTTACGAACTGCTCAGGAACGATCTGTACGCCCGTCCTATACAAACTCCGATCCGTATACACGTCCTATATGAGCTTCCCGTCTTATTCGCGATTTTTTACGAACTTGTCAGGAACGATCTGTACGCCCATCCTATATAAACTCTGATCCGTATACACGTCCTATATGAGCTTCCCATCTTATTCGCGGTTTTTCCATTCCGAATGAGATTCGGGCGTACTAATCCGGTTGTATTAAACTGATAACTTCGGCCCAATTTGTTTTAAGTATATACTGGACCTACTCTTATAAGCGTTCTTTCAAGGCCTAACGTATCTTTTCCATCTTTTTGCAAAAATTTGGACAGTGGGACTTGAACCCCAGCAATCCAACCCCTATGTAGACGCCTCTTCTGCACTAAACCAACAGCTTGTTGGTGATAATTACCTTCATATTAACAATATATCTACTTTTAGTACAACAATCATATTTACCCATAGTTCCTTTGTATACTTGTATATTTTTTTCGCAATTACTACATGCCGAATTTTGCGTTCCGAATGCATATCTTCAAAACGAATTATACACGTACGTATGCCGTTCCGTATTACTACCGAACCACGAACCGTTGACTGGTTTCTTGAACGAATTCGACATTTACAAATCCGTATAATACCCGAACGTCTCCCGTACCCCGAATTGCTAACTAGGCTCTCTCCGTCCCAGAAGAGCTAGTTGTAGTTTGCACAATTCTTAAAACAAGGAGGAAATGGGAGTATTAAGTATTTTTTACAATTATATCCTTATGGATAATAACTAGTAAAACTTAAAAATGATTTATCTCTTAAACTATACCACAATTTTTCGTAAATTATATATACCGTTGAAAAATATTTTAAAACACATACATAACGAATATAAATGTGGCTATTGTCGTGAAACTAGAAAATAAAGAAGGAGACACAAAATAGAGGGAAAAAGGAGAGAGATAAATTCTTATTAATGTATATTACAATAGACAAACATTAGAGCCTCTATTTATAGGACAAGACACAAGGACATCCTAGTAATAAACGAGATTCACCCTAGATATTCTTAACATAATTACACGTTGATAACAATCCCCCTGATGACATTGTGTCTAAGTTAATTGCCTCGTTAAAACCTTGTCAGGAAATTCCAAAAGGACAAAACCTGATCGAAGGGAAAAAAGTACAACTGACAAAACTTAGAAAAGATTTGGACACACAAATGTTGCCTCATTAAAACCTTGACAAGGAAAACCAGTGGAAAAAACCTTGATGAAGGAAAAAGAGTACAACGCGATAAGTCCAATAGAATGCACCTTATGTGATGGGGCTCCCCCTGATGAGTACTTCAGTAAAATCTTGGCTTGCAAATATTTGAGTCGAGACTTCCCAATTTCGATGGACGATTTCTTGAATGCGGATGATTGTTGTGTTTTCATGAAGATATCGGATAGTTGATGAAGTCTTCTTTTGCATAAGCAGTATTGTCTTTGATTAATACTTTTGCAGAGTCTACATTCTTCTTTAACATATTGAGAACTTGTGTCATGGATTGCTAGCTTCCCGAGATGATTTTCAGAAGTTGTTGATGTATTTTCTTCAACAAAGTGCCGAGATGTAGATAAATTACCATAAGTGAAGAAAACTATATTTGTAGTCATACCGTATATGGATCAAAATGACATCCAAATTCACGAGGGTTTGCTATGTTGATTTGGTCAAACAAAATGACCTAGTTAATGGTGTGAATCCACCAAATAACCTAATTTATACAACTCCCCCTTGGATAACCACCATGTTGAACGAAATTTCCTCACTAAAACCTTGCCAATAAAACCCAAT
Source organism: Papaver bracteatum (assembly GCA_023529315.1). Taxonomy (NCBI): domain Eukaryota; kingdom Viridiplantae; phylum Streptophyta; class Magnoliopsida; order Ranunculales; family Papaveraceae; genus Papaver; species Papaver bracteatum. Next base: position 1,143,471 of record JAJJWX010005417.1, on the reverse strand, counting down.
GGGAAAAAAATTGGACGAAGGAAAAAGAGAACAAACATCAACATTTTGAAAGAAAGTTAAACGTCAACAAGATGTTGCCTCGTTAAAACCTTGTCAAGAAAACCACATGGGACAAAATATGAAACGAATGAAAAAAGAGTACAACTTTTGACGTAAATATGGATGCTAATCAACTCAACTATATGAGTGTTATACAAACAAGCACCAAAATCATAACTATGGTCTATATTATATAGAAAGACAAGTTTTAAGCAAGCATAATATTTTAACTGCAGATTTAAGAAAAATAATATTTATGCTGCTAAAGCATGGATTTTTGTGTTTTTAAAGACTCCTTAAGAGATCTATAACGTTGAAATACTCAACTAATTAATCCGGATTTTTGGTTTTGCACCAAATTTGTAAAAACGCATAAAGGATTGTTAAACCTTATGTAAGAAAATAAGGTGGCTGCCTAAATATAATTTGAATCCTCCAAGGATTACAAATTTAATATGTTCTCCGACCACATTTCTTGTGTGAATGCTATATGAGTCCTTCAAATACTACCATGCCAAGTGCATTGTATAAAGAGAAAAATTAGTAAATCAATCCCAGGGTCTGAAAATAAATAATACCATGAAATCGTTTTAAAAAACATACAAATTTCTCATATATCGACACATTATGACTACGCCAACCTATAATTAATAGGCTTGGCATGTTTAAGTTGTTAAGTTTTGGATCCAAAAATGCATCATTCGAGAGATTAATCCAAACTAATTTGGATTGCATATGCTAGCCAATCACATAGTCGATATTCCTTTGCATAGGGGTTAACAACCACCATCTTTATATTTTAGTAGATACAATAAATAACTGTTCGACAATCATAATATTAGCTTTTCACGATCTCACATAATTTCCATCATATGCATACTTTGAAAAATTCAAAATTTATTGGTACCAGTGCCTTTAACGGGCAAATAAAGAGATATTGACTTGAAGAATGTGGATCTCGTTTTTTTTTTTTTTTTGAAGCATGGATTTTATTAGAGAAAATTAAATTACAACTGGTCGTTGGTATGTGGTACCCACAGAGTCTTGAAATAAAATGTGACTTATAAAAGATGGGATTGCATGGTCCCAAATTTTGGTTGAATAGTTTCCTACTTGGCTTCCATCTGCTGCATTGTTTGCTAATCCGTCTGCCGCCTGATTTCCTTCCTTGTAGTTATGTTGTATTGCGACTTGCGGGATTTTCCTAAGTCTACTTTTTATTTCTTCAATCATTCCTGCTATGTGCCAAGGTGGTATAGTGTCTGATGTGATGAACCGCAGTAGGTTCTCTGAGTCCGTTTCAAATAGAATTCTAGGCCATTGTCTCTCTGTTGCTGTTGTTGAGGCTAAGAGTAGTGCCCAGGTTTCTGCAGTTAGGGCAGTGGTGATTCCCAGTGGTTGAGACATTGCTATTAACGGTCTTGCATCAGAGTCTCTACAGACGAATCCTGCTCCTGCAAATCCCGGGTGGCCTCTGGTTGCTCCATCTGTGTTAATCTTTATCCAGTTGATGCTCGGAGTGGACCAACCTACCGATATTGTTGTTGTCCTTCTATCTGTTGTTGGGTGGTTGAATGTTGGTGTATCTCCTGGTATGATCGGTGGCGTAGTGTGCAGTGCTCCGAAATACTCTTATTGTAATTTTTGTGCCCAGGCTATGATTTCTTCCGAAGTTGTTTGTTTTTGTTGATAGACTAGATCATTTATTGATATCCATAGGGTCCATAATAGAAAACAGAAGGTGGAGGTTATAGTTGTTGATGTTGGTTGTTGTAGGAGTTGGGTTATTGTTGTTTGTGGGGTTAAGGTGAAGGTCGGGTTGTGGTTGGGGTTGGAGTTTGGATTATTTGTAAGTTGATTGAATAAGTTGTTCCATGATGTAGTTGATGTTGGGCAATGAATTAAAAGATGGCTTGCTAATTCCGTATCAGTATTGCATCTTGGACATCTGTCTGAGTTGGTCAAATGGATTCGATGTAATAGAGAGAAGGTTGGTAATCCTTCATTGATGGCTTTCCACAAAAAAAATCCGAATTTTTGGTGGACATGGTAAGGTCCACAGGAATTTGGTAGGTGGTAGAGGTGTATGGGTTGGTTGACCGTGGGTTAGACATTTGTATCCTGAAGATGTAGTGTATTTTCCAGTTTTTGATTGTGGCCATATAATTTTATCTGGGGTATTATTTTGAGGAAGGTGGATGTTGATGATTTTTTGAATTACTGGGTTGGGAAATGTGTTCAATTTGTCGTGATTCCATGAGTGGAAGATCGGGTCGATGATATCTGCTACTGTTTTGAATGGGTAGCATTGTGTTGGGTCTAGATTGGGGTTGTGTGGAATCCAATTAGCTTCTATCGGAGTTGTTAATCCATTTCCAATATGGTGGAAAATTAAGTTTTGCATGATAGGGATAATTGCTGCGACTTTTCTCCATTGAGGACTGGAAGCCGAGGGTATGGAAACGTTTCCTTGAAACATTGGTTGTTCTTTGAGATATTTTGCGCTGAATAGACTTCCACAAATAGAGTTAGGTTGTTCATGTAAATTCCAGATTCTCTTCATAAGAAGAGCTTTATTGTGATCGCTGCTTTTCCTTATTCCTAATCCTCCTTCGGTTAATGGTTTTGTTGCTTTATCCCATCCTATAGGGTGTAGTTTTTGATTGTTGAGTCATGTCCCCAGAAAAAGTTTCTGGTGATACGATCTATTTGTTTGTGTATATTTTTGGGTAGGTTTTGTGTTTGCATTATGTGATTGGAGGTTGGGGTTAGGGATGTTTTGATGAGAACTAGTCTTCCGGCTGGAGTAAGGCATTTTGTCATCCATCCTTTTGCTTTTCTGGCTAATCTTTGTAGAAGGGGAGCGAAAGTTCGATTTGATGCTCTTCCTTGTTTAAACTGTATGCCTAGATATATTGGGGGTTTTGAAGTAGTCGGCATATTGAAGAATTGTTGAAGATCATTTATTTTGATTGGGTCTAATTTTGGGTGATGGATTATTACCGATTTGGTAGTATTAATTACTTTCCCCGCAGAGGTGCTATAGGTGTGAAGGAGGGTTTTAAGGTATTGGTTACTATGATCCGAAGCTTTATATGTAATCAGAAGATCATCCGCATACATTAGATGAATTATTGGTGGCGCTTTTTGTGATATGTTAAGTCCTGGAACTAATTTTTGGTTTTGAATGTTTCCCAGGTTTGTGGATAGGATTTCAGCACATATGATAAAAATATAGGAAGATAGTGGGTCTCCTTGTCTGATACCTCTGTTTTGGGTGATGTATCCATGAGGTGTACCATTTATTTTGATTGAATAAGTAACTGTTGTGACGCATAACATGATGTATTCTATAAAGGATGATGGGAATCCAAGTTTTGTAAAAGATGTTTTGATGAATTCCCAATCTAGGCTATCATAGGCTTTTTGGATGTCTAGTTTGAGAGCTATTTTTGGATCTTTGGTGGATTTTGAGGTTCTAATATGATGGAAGAGTTCTCCAGCAATTGATATATTATCGTGTATTGATCTGTGCGGCACAAATGCACTTTGGAAAGGGCTTATTAAAAAGGGGAGAACAGGTCTAATTCGGTTGACCAAGATTTTTGAGATTATTTTATATGTGACGTTACAGAGTCCTATTGGTCTGAATTGTGCAGGTTTTGAAGGGTGGTCGACTTTAGGTATTAGTGTTATGTTTGTGTGATTCATGAGAGGGTGCATCTTAAGATCATTAAAGAAAGCTTTAACCATTGCTATCAACTGAGGATGGGTTGTTTCCCAGAACACTTTAAAAAACTTACTTGTATAGCCATCTGGACCCGGAGCACTTTCAGAATTTATGGAGAATAAAGCTTGTTTGATTTCTGCCGTAGTTACTTCCTTTGTAAGTAGGTCTGATTGCCTAGGAGTCAAACGAGGTCTGATATTTGTAAAGAGATCTTCATTTATTTCTGTAGGCGGGGCCGTATACTGTTGTGAATAGTGCTCCAGAATTAGGTGAACAACGTCTTCTTTTTTGCTAATCCAGTTGTTTTGTGTGTCTTGTAGTTGTTGTATGTTACATGCTCTGTGAATGGTAGCTTTAGTGTGGAAAAAAGTTGTGTTGATATCACCTGATTGGAGCCATTGAATTCTGGATCTTTGTTGCCAGTACGTCGCATGACATTGTAATAGTTCTTGATGCTCTATTCTCAATTGTTTTTCTTGAATCAACTTTGAGTTCGGATCTGATCCTGTTTGGGATGCGCATTGGTGTTGGGCGTGTTTTATCTTGGCTGTCGATTTTTTGATTTTTGTTGGCAGGTGACCAAAAGTTTCTTTATTCCATTCTAAGAGAGTTTGTCCAGTTGTAATAAGCTTCAGTTGTAGATTAAGAGTTGGTTCATCATCTTGTTGTTGATCCCAGGCCGATTCGATTATTTTTTTGAGTTGGGGGTGAGAGAGCCACAGGTGTTCAAATTTGTAGTTTTTTGTTCCCTGCCAATCCATTGCTTTCCTCTGAAGTAGTATCGGGGCATGATCAGAAGCTATTCTTGGAAGGTGAGTAATCACTGCATGGGGATTTGCTGTTCGCCACATTTGGTTTTCTAAAGCCCTATCTAATCTTTCTAAGATGTTTTCTTGCCCCATTTGGTTGTTTGTCCAAGTGTACGGATCTCCTCGGAATCCTAAATCTATGAAGCCCATCTGGTCCATTAGAGTGAGAAGAGGTTGAGATTGGGCATATGTAACTTGTCTTCCTCCTTTTTTCTCTGATTGATTTAGGACGTCGTTGAAGTCTCCTATTAATAGCCATGGGGTAGATGGATTTATATTGTCGAAGATTGTTGGAAATTGTTGCCAAAGATTTTTTCTTATATCTGGATGTGGAGGGCCATAGATACCCGTGAAGTACCAAGGTTGTTCTGGAAGTGGTGGTGTTACTTTTGTGTGGATGTAGTTTTGAGATTGTAGTAGTATTTGGATATTTAGGTTATCTTCCCACATTAAGCATAATCCGCCTCTCCTTCCAATTTTTGGTACGTTGACATAATTATTGAATTGAAGTGATTGCGATAATCTTTTTATTTGTTGATCGTTAGCTAGAGTTTCAGATAGAAATAGGATGCTAGGCTTGTAAAGAGTAACTAATTCTTTCAAATGTTGAATAGAGGGTGGGAGGTTTATTCCTTGGCAATTTAATGACAGAATAGTCATAATTTAAAAGCAGAGTTGGTATGAATTTGTTTTGGAGTCAAGAAATGAAAATAGAAAATGGTTTGATCAAAGATTAAATGGGCTTTTTTGAGAGTAAGGGATATCTAAGTTTAGGTGGGTTTTTAAGGGATGAAAAGGGTTTTGTAGGTGTTTAGGAAAAAAGAACTGAATCACTAAATGGTTAGGATACCACTCAACAGAATTTTAAGTAACCTAAGCTTGAAAATATACATAAATCAGTAAAAGAAATGTTAAAGCTTTAAACAAATTGAAAATAGTAAAACTAAGTTAACTGCATGTTGAAAGAGACAGCAGAGTAATAAGGCCCTAGTGTATTTCAAAGCAGCAGTATTCAAGAGTAATAATAGACATCATAGTATAAAGACTAACACAAGGTTGAGTAGAATAATCTGGCAATTTAGGTGAAAATTCTATTAAACAGTATAGATAAGGGTTATAATGTCAAATCAATATAGGTAAACTTAAGAAGATACTATGTTTCAGGAATGGAAGAATTTGAAAGAAAAGGAAGTATTACATGGATAGCAAAAGCTTATCAGCAGATAAAGTTCAAGAAATTCAATGATCACAAATGGTAAAGAAGGAACCTCTAAAATCATACTAAGAAGGGGAACTTGAGCTTATGAAATGTGTTTTCAAAGTATTTCTACGGATTTTTAGTATGTCATGCAACCTTAATCAAAAACGCTGATACAGGCCCAGCCAATTCAAGATACATCAGTCAAACGAAAGAGATGTTAATGATTCAGTGAAATCTATTACGCATAATTATATATACTCTATTGAAACATTATCTGTAGTATGTACTAAAAAGCTACACACTTGCTAGATGTGACTGGATTATCCTCTTTAAGAGGAAAAAAGCTTAATATAAGCAAAATGAAATATTTTAGCGCCTATTTGAGATGGCGGCCGTTTTTAATTTAATTATGATGGGAGAGAAATATAACTTTTAAAGTTAATAAACACCGACTTCTAGTGGTGTATAGTCTCCCCCTAATTATGTCGGAAATATTTTCATCATATATACGAAGAAAACTTCGTAAAGTATTGTCTGATCAATTCGAGACATATACCCATTATGGAATATGTCTATTGACATGAAAAAAATTATTGCTTGACATACCCGAAGTTAATTGGTATAAAAGCATGTAAAATATGTAAACTCTCCAAAAAAATAAAATAAAATGGCGATCTACATGCCCAAAAAAATAATAATTCACCTTAGAATAAAATTATGGAAACTATATTTCATCAAAATAAATTAATTTCAAGACCAATATAGCTACTACAAGGACTAATGATTTTGGCTAACAAGCCAGGTGTGCACCCTTTGATCTTTAGTGTCCAATTCCAACTACAAGTGGAACTATTTCAAATTTTGGAGAATATTAAGATGAAAAAATAAAATAAATATTGCTCAATATCCCTAGGGAATGCAACAATTCTTAGTTTCATCGGTGTTTGCAATTTTGAATACCATAATAACGATATCTCATTCTTAAGTCGATAGACAAAACCAATTTCAATTGGCTTATATGATTCTTTTTATAAGAAAATAAAGAGATCATAATCGTTAATCTTTGTAGAGCAAACTTTACTTTTTGTTGATGGCGATTTCTTTGAAGGAATAGAAATCAATTACCAAAATTGGCTAATGTTCTTAGAATGCCAATTTTACATCTCATTAAGGAGAATTGATTGGTAAAAGCCAATATCAATTGGTTTGGACAATTACCAAAATTGTATCGACAAATAACGAATATAGTCGTTTTTATCATCGCATATGGAAAATCCATCTTATGTTCGACTGATGGTTTCTTGTAAATAAATGGGAACCAAAAATAAAAATCACATGATCTAAATCCAACGAATAAAGATACCAAACTGAATTGGCCGTAGGTTTTTCAACCATGCACGTGATTAGTTGCTTCCGTAAAGTTAATTAGACTACGATACCACCAAAAAAATATTTGGTGATTACAATTTCATTAAAAGAAATAGAAATTGTAAACCATCTTGTGATGGATTTTTATTTAATTTTTCTATGAAAAATAATACTAGAGAAAAAGGAAATCAAAAATTATCCCAAGTTTTTAGGAGTATTAACGCATATTTAGATTACTTCCGGAAGATTAAAATAATAGAAAAAGGAAGATTACTCAAGCCAATGAAGAGCTAAACAAAATATAACTATAAATACTTGTTGCTTATTTTTTTTTTACTAAGCATACATCAACGATATGAAAAATACACAGCCATATAAGATACCATATATTAGTTGCTTTGTTTTATGTCTGCTCGTTTCATGCTACTGCAAATCCAATAATACATTACCTGATGACGGATGATGCTAATCCAATCCACAAAATCAACTCATGCAAAATGACAAACCAAAAAAAGAAGGAATTAGTAGTGGAATAAGATTTCCAACATATAAGTTTGTAGATGTAAATCAATATTATAAAAATAACGTAATAAAAAGGAAAAAGTGTGAAGTTTGCAACACCATTGAAGGAAGCTTTGGCGTCTAATCACACGGTTTGAATGTATGGTTTTCAACTTCGGCTGTAGGTACAAAATGCTGCACACTCATCTAGTATGTGAAGTAACTCCATTGGTAGCAAGCGAATACGACCACATACAACATATCCAAGATGACAAACCAGATGACATCACCTAGTCACGAGTAAAGTGTGAAGAACTGTGCGGCAATGAAGAAATCGTGCGTTAATAATAGAAGTCTATGCGATATTAACGCGCATCAGATCCGAAATTAGGGGCTTTATTATCTGTCCTCCACTATATAAATTCCAATATAAGGAGCCGAGCGCACTTGTGTGAGAGAGTGATCTTTTTGGGTAAGCTTAGAGAAGAGTTTTAGGAGAGAGAAAGTTATTTGCTCCCCAAGTTAGGGTTTCTTCATATCTTTGTACTTGTTCTAAGATTTTAATTAGAGTTATTGAGTATTTAAATATGGTTTCTTAGATTGTTTCATAGATTCTACTAAGGGCGTGGTTGTGAGATTTCTCGCAACTACATTTTGGCGCTAGAAACAACTCGGAATGATATACCATGTTGGTGAATTTCTTTAAAGCAAGCTTAAAATTATTCATAGTTTATCATCGCTCTATTAACAATCTTTTAAAGTTTTAGAAGGTTAGATCTAAAAAATTCAGCCAAAAGTTTTAATCTTAGAAAAACAACTTTCATTGGTAAAATTTTAAATTCTTTAGAGAGTACTTTTCAGTAATCTTTGTCAAGAGAAAATATTGTTACAAGACGGAATAGATGGTAAGGCTAGCATCTGCAGCAGAACAAGTGATAGCAACTAGGGGGAGCATAAGAATCGAAGGAAGAAGAAGAAGTAAAATTGTTGAATCGTCAAGGATGGGAGAAAGGAATAATAGAGGGAACCAAGTCCAAACTCAGATCCAACACGAACTAGCAGAGAACAATACCATCAACTATGATGCAATAAGTGTTCATACTGCAAATACATATTCAACGGAAGAAGACGAGCAAAGAACTGGAGATGGAGGACCAATAGTAGAAAACAAAGAGAATATGACAATCGAGGAGCTCCGACAAAGGCTGGTCGCAGAAAGGAGGAGAGAATAAGAAGCACGCGAGAATTTGATGCATCAAAATGATGATCTAAGAGAAGAAAATATCAGATTACAAGAGCATAGGTCACGATGTACAACACGTGCAAGCTCAAGGACAATAACAAGCAGGAGCACATCAAGGCGTAGTCAATCTAGCCGCAAAGGTGTTAGACAAGAGCAACTCTTAGATAACAACATGGTTGACAAATTTTAGGTAGGCGATAATATACAGGAGCAACGCGGTGGTAATCGTATAGAACAACAACCAACTGATCGATACGTACAACAAGGCGAAAACTATCGCATACAAGAAGATCGCAGAGGAAATTGATGTAGGCAGCATGGTGAACGTCACCGCATACATTATGATCAGGAAGATGAGACTGATGAAGAATAGGGGAGGATGATACTACATGGTATAGAAATGTTGAGAAATCAAAGAGAGCGCGAAAGAGGAGAGGGACTTCGATGCACATATCAAAGGGATATGCGAAGGAGAAGAAGAGAAGAGGCGGAAGAACAAAAACTACATGAGGCGATGTGTCAAAACACGCATGATAATAGAATAAGGCAGTCAAGGTTAAAAAAACCCATGCAGCAAGACGTAGACCAAAACATGAATGCACAAATCCTAAGAAAAATAGCAGAAGCATGAGATATGATGACCGCACGAAGATATGGAGGTAGATGACAATTAGATGAAGAAATTTAAGAAGCTGGAAAAACACCATTCGCAAGACAGATACAAAGGGTGCAATGCAGCATATAAAGGCGTATAATAGATCTATGTTACAATGGGAAGATAATAATGCAGTCTTATGCAAGTATTTTCCAGCCAGTCTAACTGGAGAAACTTTACAATAGTTTGAGAGATTTCCCATGGGAACAATAACATCATTCAATCATTTACATAGCATATTCTTAGGAGCATACGTTATTAATAACATGTTACGACCAGGCATAGAGAAGGTGTTTAGATTGCGAAGAAGGACTAATGAAGGCCTGCGTAATTTAACCACGCGTTGGAGGACCATGTGCAGCGAAATGGCTGGAAGAGTAGATAAGAGGAATCTCATACTAACTTTTATTAACACACTTTTTCCTACATACCTGTTGTATACGCAAATATTCATGATCAAATATACCATATTAATGACAGAGTTGCACGAGTACCAAGAAGAGTACATCGCACTCGGAGAAAAGCAAATAGAAATAGAATTTTATCCAGTTGCGGTCACAAGTGAAAAAGAAGGAAACGCAAGCCTACTTCCAAAGATAACAAATGCAGTTGCAAGCACATCTCAAGGAAGTCAAGAAAAAATGGTGATGGAAGATAAGCAAAAGCAAGTAGCAATGAGCAGTATAGATCAAGAAATGTATGAAAGAGAATATCGGGCAAGACAACATAACAATAAGATTCCAAGGCCAGATAACCAGGCGGAAGGATATGGGGTTCAAAAGCGATACTATAATCAAGGTCCAGGAGGAAATAGAACAGTCTGGAAAGAAATAAAAATTTTGCGCCTAAATACCGCAGTAGACAAAATATGGGAAGCGGTAATCTTAATGGAAGATGTAGTTGCAGAATAATCTACAACTACACCCTCAATAGAATTAGTAAAAACTCAAGAAGTTCTTGATGGTGAATGATAACTTTCTTATTAATTCTCTTAGTTGATTACATAGAATTATCAAAATGGAACTAGAATAGTTACAACTTTTTCTATTCTCTTTCCTAAGATAATTTCTTACACTCATTAAAAGAACCTCCCGAATTTTACATTTGAACTCCTATTTATAGTAAAACTTATGCAGCTGTATATGAATTGCGAAGTATCACAACTCATCCTCGCAAAATTATTTCATCCTCGCAAAACTTCATATTTCTCCGCGCTACTTCTATCATCGTATCATTTTATAACTCTTTTCTCCTTTATTTATTAAGATACTCGTGAACTATTATCTTGCGATATTCAGTACCTACATCTTGCCTCTTCTCATGTCAATTCTACGAAGAAGAAATGATCGTGAGAACATAACCGTTACTTAGTATTTTAGAATTTGGACACGTCTTTTGTAACCGTCCTTTTCTAGTTATTCCCTTATATAACTCCTTTATATTCTCTTCCTTTTTTTCTTCTTACTTCTACAATTTTATCTTTTGTTCATACTCTCCATTACTGTTTTCTCTGCAATTTTTTCTTCTATTATATCTTCATGAGTTCTCCAAGGTAATTTCCTTCTATCTCCGCGCATTTCATTTATTCTCCTCTTTAATTTCTGTATAATTTGTTATCTGATTTTGGTTTATTTCAGCAAAATAACTCCTCAGATGAAACCTCAACTAAAAAATTCAAGCCCTAATCCACGAAGAAGAAAATCTGAGAATCAAAAGGTAGTTAAAATACTTTGCCTTCTTTCCTGAACAATATATTGTTGCCTCGATTTTTAATCTACATTTTGATTCGCAGTTGTGAAAAAACCAAACCCGATAAGAGATCTCGAGTAACTAAACCCACACCATTAATTCCGATTGATGATTTCCTTCCTGAAGTTGATAAGGAATTTTCCTCTCCTCCTCGTGAAAATGCTTCTTCACACACTCCTGCCTCTACTCCATTACCTACCTTTCAATCTCCTATCAGTGTCAATTTATCAACACTTCTTCAAGATCAACCCTCGCAAAATATTTCTTCAACTTCTTCTCTTGAAAAACAACCCTCGCAAAATATTTCTTCAACTTCTTCTCTTGAAAAACCTATCTTTTCCCCAAATCCTTTGAGTGCTATTTCTCCAAACAATTTGCAGCTTGCTCTTATTCCTTCAAATTCTTCTCCTCTTCCTCAGGAAATTTGAGATGGAATTTATTCAACTTTCTGAATGTTATCTGAGGTTTTGACCAATACTGCGAAGTCTACTAATGTTCGTTCGCAATATGAGTTTTGCGAAGTTCTAAATAATTTCGTCAATCCAGACATTTCTTCTTCACGTCAATCCTTGGAAAAAGAAATTGAATTGCTTCGCCAATCTTTGAAATATTCTCAAGCAGAATGCGAGGATCTCCGTAAAGAAAACTATCATCTTCAAAATGATTCTCTCGACTGCGCGATTCTTCGCAAAAGAAATGATGAATTGAAAGGTATGATTGCTATCTTCATATTTTCCCTTTTATTTACTTATATTCTTCATATGCTTGAAACATCCATTAAAACCCATTCCCTTTTATATAATCCATCCAGAAATGTAGAAGATTGGTACTTCACCATGAATCAGATGCAACAGAATATCGAACCAAGCATGAAAGCCTCTCAAACCAATTCACCCATTTATCTAATCTTTACTCGTGTGCTCTTGACAACTCTGACGCTCTTTTTCAAGAGAATACTCAACTAATATATGATCGAAATTTTTTGAATGATGACATATCTCAAATTTTTTCTTCCTTAACTAAAGCTAATTTGAGAATAGAAACCTTATTAGAAGAGAACAAAACCTTATCAGAAAAGAAATGTTCGTTTTTGAATACAATGATTGTTTCTTCGCAAGAATTAAAGACTCTTCAGAATAAATGTTGCGATCAAGAAAATCTTCTTTCTTTGTTGAAAGGTGAACTTGAGGAATTAAAGAAGTCTTCAGATGCTGAAAGAAATTCTTTTGTTATTGAGAAGAATTCCCTTATTAATAAGAATATAGTCTTGAGTGCTAAGAAGAATCAACTTGAAGAAGATTATTCGTCATTAAAAAGTCTTAATGCCAAACTTGCGAAGGATAAAAATTTTCTTCTTTCTAAAGATCAAAAGTTTCAATCTCGACTTAAAGGATTAGTTGGTGATGGTTTTGATAATGCGATGAATCAGATGAAGAACTGTTGTCTATCTTTAGCTCAATCTCTTACTTCGCAAAGAGAAGGTAGTCATTAAAATTTGACTGCCTCTGGTATATCTTTAAATTTCGTTATACTCGCAAATTTTATCCTTTGAATTCGGTTTTATTTGCAGAATCTGAGAACAACCTTCATAATGCGAAAGCTGGATTAGAAGCCTCCTGTTCCGAGCTTCGTAAGAAAAATGCTTTGCTTTCTACCCGCTTAATCAACTCTCGTGACCGTGCTACTCGGAGATTCAACTATCTTGCTTATTCCAAAGATATCGAAGATACCAACCATCAAAAAGCTATACTTCGTGAAAGTCATCTGAAAGCTCAAGTCTTTACGAATAACATTCTCTTATCAAGAGCCTTGCCTCCTGTGAAAATTACTCCTCCGAAAATATCGGACGATGAAGTTGCTCGTGAGCCTGATAGTGATTTCGATTATGAGAGTGATGATGAAGATCTTGATGACGAGAAAGAATCTATTCCTCAAGGAGATGTTCCTGTTGCATATTCTTCAAAGGATAATATCTCGCAAAAGTCGAAAGCTGCTAATGACCCTACTCATCTTAAAGATCCAGCACAGAGTGTTGATGAAGCATGATAACATTCTTTTTTCAATTTATCATTGACTCTCCTGTCCTCCTTTCTTTTGAATTCCTTCCCTTAGTTATTGTTGGTTTTCTTTTTGCGAACAATTCTGTTTTTTAAGAAGTACATCTGATATTTTGCGAAGATGATTTAACCTTTCTTAAGAAGTATATCTGATATTTTGCGAAGATAATTTAACCTTTCTTTAATTAAATGTTTTCCTTATTTTGCCCCATTTGATCATATGGAGAGAAATAATATATAACTCACAGATAAAGCTTAGTATCTCCTTTTCCCCCTATTATTTCTCTTTAAATGATTAAACATTGTTGGAAGTATTAGAATATCTGCCTCAATTTATCTTACGAAGTTTCAACTTGTTACGATTGTTAATAAGAAATCCTCCCTTTTAAGTATAAGAAATAAAATATATGAAATATCCTTAATAAGTATACTACATATACAATACCTTTGAAGAAGTATTAGAAGTACTAAATCCGTCAAATGAAGAGATATAAGAAGTATTAGAAGTACTCGATCCACCAAATAAAGAGATATAAGAAGTATTAGAAGTACTCAATTCACCAAATGAAGAGATATAAGAAGTATTCAATCTGTGAATAATTACGTAACATATGACGAAGTATAATGATTACTTAACCTTCACCAAATGAAATATCCGTTGAAGAAGTATAATAAATATGAGATATTCTTGAAGAATTATAAGAAGTATTCAACTTTTGGAGAAATATTCAATATATGGAGAAGTATAAGAAGTATGTACTTCTCGTAAACTTTTACGAATATTAATTTATCTGTATTTGATTGCTATCAAAATCGTATCTTTTGTTAAATCTTCGTTAAAATTCTTCAATGATGTTGTCTTCTTTGATAAGACTTCTTGTAAAAATTCTTCAATGATATTGACAGAGCTGTCTTCTCTTCAAAACTTCTTGATGTATATTCTTGTAAAATTTCTTCAATGATATTGATGTAATGAATTTCATTAATTTATGTGGTCTTATCATGCCTTCCTAAGTAAAGGTCTTATTTTGCCACCTCTTTTGTAGTAAATTTTTGTATTTGCGATAATATGACAAGCCTGAACATTCTTGCGAACATACAACCTCGTGACATTATCGTCTTGCGATGAAATCGCAGGACGTTTTTACACTTTCATGTAATAACCCATTGATCTCATCTTAACTTCTTTGTTTCATTCTGCGAGTTCTTTTTATATGTTTTCCTTCTCTTCTTTTTTTTTTTATTTTTTAGAATGCTCGCAGAACTTCATTTGTTGCACAAATATGACAAGCCTTTATGTTTTCGCAAATAAGAAGCCTCGTGACATTTGCGGCTTATAGCACGTATCAGCTCCCTAATGGAGGGTGCTGCCCTTTATCTTCCCCCTGGTTGCCCCTTCAAGGAAGCGTACATCGACCATACACGGTTAGCTCTTCCCATCCGGTTCTGCCAACAACCATCTTTTGATCGCAACCTCTTATCCTTTTTGCCTATAGGGATTATAGTTACGAGGTTGCACCCTATGGGGTATCTTTGGGCCAAGTACATCATTTGCCAAGACTTGTCAAAAATGGCAGATGTGGTTCAACCTCACCCGACACTCTTGACTCAACCGTGTACCTCGGCGCCTTGATCGTTTTCTGCACTTCTTGGGAAAGACAGTATGCCTTAGTCACCCAACCTAAATCCTCTTACACCGCATTTTATATTGCGTAATGTCGCTAGATTAGGTGAGAATCCAAGGTGTCTAACCCGGATAGGTACCCCATTATTGGGTTGTACCCCTAAAATTTTACCATGTACTAAGGGTCCTTGGTGGTGTTCCGGTTACCCTTAGCCACGTTTATAGGTACCCCCTTAAATGACGTACTTTAGGACTTTGCCTCTTACGAAATATAGCTTCGCGAACTAGGGTGTACGCCACAAAGGTTTGCCTGTATAAAATTTTATGCGGCTCTCTTTCTTTTTTGGAGGCTGATCACAGATTGCGGTCTTTTATTCGCAAATTAATGAAAGTTTAATCGCAATATAAATTTTGAAACTCGTAACTTTTCTCAATTTCCTGCGAGCAAACAATATTCGTAAAAAATTTCATGAGTTTTATGGATAATACCTTTTCAAATATAGTCTGTTCCAAGGTCTACCAAGCCTCAAACCCATGTCTCTCCCTCTGGATCCATCAGCCGATAAGCTCCTTCCTACAACTTCTTTAATAACATATGGTCCATCCCATTTTGGTGCTAATTTTCCTCCATTTTATTTTTGATATCGAGGTGTTTCTCGCATGACCAAATCACCTGGTTTATATTCACGTTCAATGACTCTCTTGTTGTATTCTCGAGCTAATCGTTCCTGATAAACCTTCATATGGTGCAACACCTTTTCTCTTTTTTCTTCCAAATCATCCAATTCACTTAATATTACTCCCGCACTTAAATTTCTTTCCCAAGCTTCTTTCTTTGTTGTCGGAATTACAACCTCTGTGGGTATCTTTGCTTCTACTCCATATGTTAGACAATAAGGAGACATTCCAGTTGCTTCTCTTCTAGTTGTATTGTATGCCCAAACTGCGCTAGGTACTTGCTCGCACCATCCTTTGATATGTCCTTCTAATTTATTTAGCAGCTTGTTGAAGAATTTAATGTGGCCCCTGGTTCATGAATTAAAAACATCTTTATCCATGTATGATGTTGATTTTACTTCATTCCTTGCATCTTCAAGTATCGAACAATTTCCAACAATATCCAACCCCATTTATGCATTGTTGAAGAATTTAATGGCCCCTGGTTCATGAATTCTTTTACCATGTCGTTGACATTCCTTGTATCTTTGCCCAATTTTGCGTCGTATGCTAGATATCTTCCCCTTCCCCCACTATGATTGCCAGCTTCTCCTCCATGTAACATCTTCAATATTTTTTCTCCTTCTTTGCGAGTTAAGCACCTGAGAGGTGGTCCATTGAAAGATTTTCTATATAAAATTCCTTCTCGCAACTCATAGTTTGTTGCACGACTCTTTAATTTATGTGCTTCTAGTATGTTCCTGGATATTTCTCCTGTTGCGAGATATGCATGAATTTATTTTCTCCAATCTGCGATGTTGTTTGATAACTCTCTTTCTACTTCCATCGCAACAGCTTCCTCAATTTCTTTCTCTTTGTTCACTGATGGGTGTTGAATTGTCTGTATTTGGATATTTCTTGTATTTGGATTTGTCATCATGCTTGGAATAAATGCAAAAGCATATGCGAGACAGTTATATTTTCTAGATATATGTCTCCATTTTAATTTTGGTATCTTCGCAGATAATTCCTCAACGAGTTTCTTGTATTTCTTCAAAGAAGTTTCATTTGTGGTATATTCCCTTTTAATTTGACAAATCACTAACTGCGAATCACTTGTTATCCTTATACTTTCAAGCTTCTTTTCTATTGTGATCTTTAATGCATGCACTACAACTTCATACTCTGTTTCATTGTTCGTGGATGCAAATTCTAGTCTGAATGAGAATGCTATTCTTTCTCCTTATGGTGAAATCAACACGACTCCAATTCCATTTCCCTCACTATTGGATGATCCGTCCACTAGAATTTCCCATCTATCTGGTTCTGTTAACAAGTCTTTTGGATTTCCAAATTATTCTTCAACATCCATCATTTCCTCTACTGCTTCATCTTCTTCCAAAGGAAATTCTGCCAAAAAATATGCGACAACTTGTGATTTTTGCGATGACAATACTTAGTATTTTATCTTGTAATGGTTTACTTGTGCATTCCACCTTTCTATTCTTCCTGACCTTTTTGTGTTCTTCATGATTGATTCAATTGGGACTTTGGTTACCACTTTTATCACATGTGCTTGAAAGTATATTCGTAACTTGAATGATGCATAAACCAGGGCTAAGATTAACTTCTCCATTTTAGAATAATTCTTCTCTGCTGCATTAAAGGTTTTACTAATGTAGTAAATGGGCCTTTCTAATCCTACGTCTGCTCGCAACAGAACTGCACTTAGAGCATATGGAGTTGTTGCGAGGTATACCAATAATTCTTCGTCTCTCTCTGGTTTCTGTAGTATAGATGTATTTGCGAGGTATTCTTTGATTCCTTGAAAAGATTTTTCACATTCATCAGTCCACTTGAATTTTGCTCCCTTCTTAAGTATGTTGAAAAAATGCTTACACTTATCTGACATTCGCGAAATAAATCTTCCAAGTGAAGCCAAGAGTCCATTTAGCTTTTGTACTTTTTTTACCGTTGCAGGTGTTGGCATGTCACGAACTGCTTGGACCTTTTCTGGATCAACTTGTATTCCCTCCTTTGATACTATGTATCCCAAGAACTTTCCAGACGAAACCCCAATTATACATTTCTCAAAATTTAATTTGATGTTGAACTTTCTCATTTGCTCAAATATTTCCTTCAAATCTTGCACATGATCTTTAGATTCCTTGCTTTTTATCAACATATCATATACATATACCTCCAAAGTTTTATGTATCCACTTCGCGAACACTTTTTCAACCATACGTTGATATGTAGCACCTGCATTCCGCAAACAAAATGGCATCTTCACATAACAATACAAACCCCTTGGAGCAAAAAAGGCAGTATGTTCTTGATCTTCTTCTGCGAGTGATATTTGATTATACCCTTTATATCCATCAAGTGAAGTGACTCTATCATGACCTGCAGCTGATTCCACCATTTGTGGTATATCTGGTAATGGAAAACTGTCTTTGGGACATTCCTTGTTTAGATCAGTGAAATCTATGCAAATTCTTATTCCTTTATTCTTTTTCTGAACAAGGACCATATTCGCAATCCATTCTGGATATTTTGCTTCCCTTATGATCCCTGCTAGAGCTGGCAAACAAGCCAAAACCCGCGGGTTTGCCCGGCCCGACCCGTGAAAAACCCGCACCCGGCTCGGCTGGTTGTCTAACAAGCCGGGTTCGGGTTGGAGAAATGCCAGCCCGTGGGAAAACGGGTTAACCCGGCCCGGCTTGTGAAACCACGGGTTGTACCCGTAACCCGTAACTATTCAATTATGACGCGTGTCCCCCCATCCCATACGTGTACCCTAGTTATAAAATTAAAAAACCCTAGCGTAAAGATGAATGTGTTCGCCTTCTTCTTTTTTCTTCACTTCATTCACATCGGAAGCAAAAATCCAGATACCACAATCACAAGATTCACCACCTCTTTCAACTTCTTCTAATCTTCTTATTCTTCTCCACTTCAAAAGAGACGAATCCAGGAATCTCTTGGACTTCCGGAAATTGTTTAGATTAGGAAAGAACCAGAAAAATCAATTGAAGCAGAAATTGAAGAAATTAGAAGATTGAATCGGTCAATGGAGAAATAGAGATGAAGCAGAGATTGAAGAAATTAGAAGATTGCATGGGTGGTGGGTCGATGGATAAATAGAAGATTTGAATTGTTTGTGGTGGATTTAGGGTTTGACAGTAACAAATGGAAGTTGTGGATGAGACTTGAAGTTCCTGAGTTCAGTTGGCCGATCGAGAAGGAATAATTTGAGTTAATTCGAGAGTTGATTGACATTGGAAAGGATGGGTCATCTCAGATTTTGAGTTTGTAGTAGTATTGATAAGGATTTGAAGCCTTGTTTCTGTTTGTGAAGGTTTGCAGTGAAGCCTACTCTCGTTGTTGATGGAGATTGAAGATGGTGAAAGCTTAAACTTAGTGAGTGTTAATGGATTGAACCCTGTAAACTAGATGTATGTTTAGGATGCTGAATGATGTTGAATGATTGCGGAAAAGGCTGTTAAAAAACAAATCGGAAACTAGCTGAAAACATGACTGAATTCTGCCGAATTCAGTTCAGGTGAGTCGCCTAGCGACTCAGCCGACTAAGACCAACCGACTTTCTTCCACTTGACCCCTTGACTTAAGTTGACCTGAGTTGACTCCCCAGAAACGGGCTAACCCGTAAACCCGCAAGTTTAACCCGTTACGGGCACGGGTTAAAGAAATGACCACCCGTGAAGAATTTCAACCCGCGGGTTTTGACCCGTATAAACCCGAACCCGTGTAACCCGCAACGGGCCAGCCCCGGCCCGCCCGTTTGCCAGCTCTAATCCCTGCATCCAACATATTTTGTAATTCTTCTTCTATCTGTACATGATAATTTTGTGATATCTTCCTTATTCTTTGTTTGAATGGTCTTACATTTTTATCTATGTGCAATCTATGACATGCCACTGATGGATCAATTCCTGGTATCTCATCTACACTTCCTGCGAAGATATCTTTATATTCTCGCAAAAGATCAATAGTTCTTTTTTCTTATTCTTCATCCATCTTAGTTCCAATTCACAAGAATAAAGGCTCCTCTTTACTTCCAATATTTATTTCTTTAGTTGGTTCAGCTGCAACATAGCTTGGACTTTGCTCCCCCATAGGTGTTGGTTCTTTGATTATTTTTGCTGGTTCCCCTTCTTTTTCTGGAATCTCATTTGGTATACCTCTCCCTTCCTTTGATATTATTGTATACACTCGGAATTCTTCTTCCTTTTTTGTTTCCTTCGCAAGTTTCCTACGAAGATGTTTCTTTCTTGCTCTTCCTCCGCATTGCGTTACTTCAATTTGATAACAAAATTTTGCACTATCAAGATCTCCTTTTATTTCTTGTATTCCATTTGGTGTAGGAAATTTGTTTCTCTGATGTAATGTTGAAGCAACAACTTTGATCGCATGAATCCACGGCCTTCCTATCAGCATGTTATATGGATATTCCATATCTATCACACACAAGATTACATGTGTTTCGATTTCTCCTAGTAATATTCGCAGCGCGATTTCCTCTTTAGATTTTGTTGTAGATTTTCCTAATCCATGAATAAGACATTTTGAATTTGTGATATCTTCATCTTTAATTCCCATCCCCTTAAGTGCATGATAGAATATGATATTAACAGAACTCCCTGTGTCAACTAAAATTCGGTTTAATTTCCATTTTTCTACATCTTTCTTATCTTCTAGCATGATCGGAATTGTGATCACCAATGGTGAAGTGTGGTTCAAGTCTTCATTTGGAATTTTTGCTGTTGAAAATATGATTTTCCTCTTTTCCCATTCTTCTAAAGTTGTTATCTTTTCTTCCTCCATGATCTTTGTTCCTCTACAATCTCGCTTGTATATTTTTCCCTTCATATTACTATGAAATTCATCAATCATTGTCTTTGTGATCATATTACATTCTTCTTTTTTGCAATCTCCATCTACTGACTTCATTTGATCTTCAAATTTTCCACAATTCCCTCAAATTTAGGCTACCACAATTCTCAAGTCCCTGTTTCTAGCGCCAATTATGTAGTTGCGGAATAATCTACAACTACACCCTCAATAGAATTAGTAAAAACTCAAGAAGTTCTTGATGGTGAATGATAACTTTCTTATTAACTCTCTTAGTTGATTACATAGAATTATCAAAATGGAACTAGAATAGTTACAACTTTTTCTATTCTTTTTCCTAAGATAATTTCTTACACTCATTAAAAGAACCTCCTGAATTTTACATTTGAACTCCTATTTATAGTAAAACTTATGCATATGTATATGAATTGCGAAGTATCGCAACTCATCCTCGCAAAATTATTTCATCCTCGCAAAACTTCATATTTCTCCGCGCTACTTCTATCATCGTATCATTTTATAACTCTTTTCTCCTTTATTTATTACGATACTCGTGAACTATTATCTTGCGATATTCAGTACCTACAATGAAATACCCTTAATAAGTATAAGAAGTATAAAATATCTTTGAAGAAGTATTAGCAGTATTCAATTCATGAAGAATTGCCCAATATATGAAGAAGTATAAGAATTATTACTCACTGTATGAAGAAGTATAATAAGTACTTAACCTTCACCAAATGAAATATCCGTTGAAGAAGTATAATAAATATGAGATATTCTTGAATAATTATAAGAAGTATTCAACTTTTGGAGAAATATTCAATATATGGAGAAGTATAAGAAGTATGTAATTCTCATAAACTTTTACGAATATGAATTTATCTGTATTTGATTGCTATCAAAATCGTATCTTTTGTTAAATATTCGTTAAAATTCTTCAATGATGTTGTCTTCTTTGATAGGACTTCTTGTAAAAATTCTTCAATGATATTGACAGAGCTGTCTTCTCTTCAAAACTTCTTGATGTATATTCTTGTAAAATTTCTTCAATGATATTGATGTAATGAATTTCATTAATTTCTGTGGTCTTATCATGCCTTCCTAAGTAAAGGTCTTATTTTGCCACCTCTTTTGTAGTAAATTTTTGTATTTGCGATAATATGACAAGCCTGAGCATTCTTGCGAACATACAACCTCGTGACATTATCGTCTTGCGATGAAATCGCAGGACGTTTTTACACTTTCATGTAATAACCCATTGATCTCATCTTAACTTCTTTGTTTCATTCTGCGAGTTCTTTTTGTATGTTTTCCTTCTCTTTTTTTTTTTTTTTTTTTTTAGAATGCTCGCAGAACTTCATTTGTTGCACAAATATGACAAGCCTTTATGTTTTCGCAAACAAGAAGCCTCGTGACATTTGCGTCTTATAGCACGTATCAGCTCCCTAATGGAGGGTGCTGCCCTTTATCTTCCCCCTGGTTTCCCCTTCAAGGAAGCGTACATCGACCATACAAGGTTAGCTCTTCCATATATAGATCAACTAATTCTTATGATTTAATTAGCTTCAACTTCACTATCAGAGATTTCCAGATATGGAGTATCTTCAGGAATTTCTTCGGAAAGGAGTGTATGGTACTTCTTGAGAGGAATTTCATTATCTTCGCAAATCTTGCGAGTCATCTTAGCTCGAAAACGCTTGACATATAAACTATGGTTATGCTAACTTTCTTATATCTGAGAATCAAAAATGATCTTAATTCTTTCATACTCAACATTTTGTTTGTTACGAGCCTCTTCATATCTTCTTACTCCATTCTCGTGATTGTTTTGATGTACTGCTTGTTGTCTCTCAATTTCTTCCATAAGTTGCTGTTCTTCATCTCGATTCTGATTGTTTTCTCTAGGATTTGGCCTTGTTCGTAAATTCTCCATGTTTTGTTCGTGGTTTGGTATTAAAATGAAACGATTCTCTTGATTTCTTTCACCTTGATTCTGCGCTTGTTCTTGCATATTATTTTCATTATTGATTATCGGTGAATTTTGTCCTTCTCTTTCTGTTCTAACATTTGATCTTGCAACACTTTGAGATTTCCTTCTTTGTAGCATCTCATTTTCCATCCTCAATTCTTGATTTTGTCTTGTTAAATTGGCACGTTCTTCAATTAGTAAAAACTACACCCTCAATAATCTACAACTACACCCTCAATAGAATTAGTAAAAACTCAAGAAGTTCTTGATGGTGAATGATAACTTTCTTATTAATTCTCTTAGTTGATTACATAGAATTATCAAAATGGAACTAGAATAGTTACAACTTTTTCTATTCTCTTTCCTAAGATAATTTCTTACACTCATTAAAAGAACCTCCCGAATTTTACATTTGAACTCCTATTTATAGTAAAACTTATGCAGCTGTATATGAATTGCGAAGTATCGCAACTCATCCTCGCAAAATTATTTCATCCTCGCAAAACTTCATATTTCTCCGCGCTATTTCTATCATCGTATCATTTTATAACTCTTTTCTCCTTTATTTATTACGATACTCGTGAACTATTATCTTGCGATATTCAGTACCTACAGAAGACATACCAGAACCACCAAATATGGGTCATGATCCACCTACAAGAAGAAGCAGCAGAGAGTTTTTCGCTTATCATCGCTTCCACGGTCACTCCAAAAACAACTGTCGAAATGTGCATAAAATTATACTAAGAATGATTGATCACGAAAAATTAAACCACTTTTTAGTCCCACAACAACAAAATTTACGACTACCACCAGAGCGGAAAACACCAGGAGACGAGGTAGGAAAAAAGAGATATTTAATTGAAGTGGGAGCGAACGCAAAAAATTTATACTGTAACTCAATAATACACTCATTCAGAAGCATAAAAGACTTCCATGATAATGTCTTAAGTCGAGTTTATGTAAGAGACAAGGATGTAAAAGATATACTCAACTTGGCAAAGATATCACCATTGAAAGATTAGCAGAAACAACCCTCCTTCAATGCAGAATAAGTACCAGGAGGCGTAGCGTTGCATGAGAGCCCACTGGTAGTAAAAATGGAAATTAATCTAAAAGAAAAGACTGAAAACGAGGAAGACGATGACGCAGATGCATTAGCAATAAGTTGGATATTGATAGATCCTGGTAGTTCAGTTGATATATTGTTTTACCATACTTACAATACAATGGGTGGAAGATATGACGACCTCATTCCATCAACTTACAAGATTTATGGTTTCAATGGATCAGCCAGTAAGCCAAGAGGAGAGATAACCATGCAAATTCTTCTCAAGAGCATAACCACTGAAATCGTATTCTGCGTTGTTAACGTAGATTCTCCATACAATACCTTGATAGGCAGACCATGGTTACATAGCATTCTGGGGGGGTGGCTTCAACTTTTCATCAATGCATCAAATTTCCATTAACTCAAGGCGTCGGAGTGATAAGAGGAGATCCAACAGAGGCAAAAACCTGTAATGACATTGATATTGACAAAAGCACAGAACGCGCGAGTAAGCGAAGAGATTGGAAAAAGGAGATACAAGAAGGAAAGCAAAGTGAAATATTAATGGTTGATGTTGTGAACAAAGGTGGAGAAATAAACAAGACTTTAGCCAAGGAGACAACATCCGCACAAGCAAACGAATATGACAAGTGCGTTAAAAAGAATGAATTCCATATAAGAGAGATGGTGATGAAGCAAGAACTTCCCTATCAGAAAAATGGTAAAGGAAATTTGGAGACCGCATGGAATGGGCCTTACATCGTTAAGAGAGTTATTAGAAATGGAATGTATGAGTTGATGGACAATAATGAAGGGGATAAATTAGGCGAACCTTGGAACCAAGTATACTTAAAGAAGTATGGTCCATGCGGCAATCATAACACAGTAGAAGAAATAGATTGTCTGCGAGTAAGTATATTAGAAAGTATACGCAAACTTAATGAAGCACATAAGGAGAAAGAAACAAACAATTCATCTCAGATATAAAACCTTTTAAGAGTTGTATTAATCAAGCATATGAATACAAATAAAAAGTTCTCTCCTTTACATACATCAATTATTTCATAATAAGAAAAAGGCAAAAATAAGACCTTAATAGAAGGCAACAGAAGTAAAAACTCTAAATAGGGAGGCTAGGCATCCAATTGTTGTGTGTACCCTAGTTCGCATAATATCAAGAGGCAATGGTAAGACCTAACATTTTACGTCATAATTGGGGAAACCTAGTAAGCATGACTCATGGGAAAGCTACACTGACCATGAAACCTGAGTCATGGAGATTTGGGGTGAAATAAAAGCCCATCCAGGAGAGGTGCCTTAGTCGAAAGACTAAGGTGAGAAGGTCTCTCCCAAGGAGTGAAGAAACTGGATCAGGGCGCCGAGGTATATGGTTGAGTCAAGAGTGCCCGGGGTGTCTGGAGCGTACCTGACCGCTCTTGGCAAGTCTTGACTATGATGCAATCGGTCCTCAAGAAACCCCAATTAGGGTGCGGTCTCGTAACCATAAGCCATATCGGCAGAGGGATAAGAGGCCGCGAAAATAACTGATTTTTGCATCAATGGATGGGAAGATCCCACCCTAACCTAGTAGGGGTAAGCTTCCTTGAAGGGGCAGTCAGGGGGAATATAAGGACGACACCCTCCATTAGGGAGATGAATTGTGTCAAAGACGGTAATATCACGAGGCTTTTACTCACGAGAGTAATAATACATGTCGTATTAACGCACCAATACATTCTGCAGATGCAATAATACAAGAGATGATAAGGCGAAATCAATGGGTCATTGCATGAAAATGTAAAGACTTCCTGCAATTTCGCCACACAAGAACAAATGATAACTTTAGGCAAAATAAGACCTCTAATTAGGGAGGAAAAATAAGACCTCATGAGAAAAACAAAATTAAAGTTAATATTGTTTTGCAGGAAAGAAGGAAGCTTAAAGATTCACGTGCACATATAAAATAAAGTTAAAAAATAGGGTGATACATAGATGAGAAAATAACAATACAAGACATAGTTGAGGAAAAAAATAAAGACACAATCATGAGGTACAATAAAGGATAAGTCATTCAGGTATGATACTCAATAACTTTGATGCATGAAAGATGTCCATGAATGTAATGCATAGACTTACGAACATATGGTACAAAATAACATACGCCCAATCCAATCATCTTTTGGCATATAACAAAGGAAAAAATGTGAATGCAAACATATAAAAAAGTGTTACCTTCCACCACATGATAAACTCACGCATATGTTATACATTATCATCAACGCGCATGTTATATGTTATTATCAATGCATACGCAATATACTATTATCGCCGTAATACACTATCATCACTGGAATTAACCCCAACTGTTTCATTTTTGATTAAGTGTAGGAATAACACAAGAAGAATTTACAATGAAGGAAAAAGCCCCAAATGCTTCGGAATTCACATTGAATAAAACATCCCAAAGACTAGGAAACATCCAATATATAAGGGACTGATAAAGAATTTACAAGCGCGATAGGGGAGAAAAAGAAAAACAGATCTTCACATAGAGTGGCTAATTCTCTCCCATGTCATCTTCATCATCTTCCCGAGCCTCAGAATCACTGTCCTCCTCATCAGTCTCTTCATATTCATCATGCTCTGCTTCACTATCGGAGATGTCGTAGTCTTCTTCATTAGAAGGAACTTCAGCGAAATTATAACTTGACAAAGGAATGCTATTATCAGTGCATACTTTCTTAACAGCTACATCAAGAACGCGAATCGCATCCTTACTCAAGTTAGAAACAATGATAGTAAGCTTTTTCTTAAGTCTGCGGTATTTAGAGTCACGAGCGGTAAATTTTGCCTTCGGACTTTTAATTTCCTCAAGATATTTCTTCTCAGCATCTGCAAAGGAAAATAAGGAGGTTAAAGCCGCATACGAATATTTTCCAGGGAATAATAAAGGAATAAAAATCATAAACAACCTTCTTTTTCAGAAAGGATAGTCTTAACCAATGACGCATGGTCGGATTCTAAACTAACATTTATAGCTAAGCCAGTTCTAGCATTGTTAATAACCCTAGCATCCCAGTCAAACTCATCTTTATTTTCTATAAGCAGTTGAGAACGAATTATATTTTCTCGATTAATTAAAGCACCCCTTTAGCTTATGGCTTGGTCTCTTTCCATCTGAACGAGAAGTTGAGCCTCATGAAACTTCTTTAAAGCCTCAACACCCTTAAGGACTGCCTTATCCTTCTCAGTAATAAGTGCGTTCTTTTCTCTTCTAAAGTTTTAATTATCTCCTAGTATCTATGAAGACGATGTTGAAAGCCATTATTTACAGATAACATGGATATATGCTCACGCTTAAGAACCTCATACTTCGACCTTAGTTCCTCCAGACTAAGATTCTCTAATCCATCATTGAGGAAATTATTCAAAGAGGAGTTAAGATGCTCAATAATAATCTCCTCATCATCAAGAAGACTAGATGCTCATCGGTTAAATTGTAAATATCTGCAAACGCAAAGAATTAAAAGGGTGCGAAAACATCACAGTTATGTGAAAATAGGCACAACAAAGGAATACATACCAATCAGCTAATTATTCCTCTTATGAAGTTCCACAACATCATGAAAATAGGTAGAACTCTCATCTTTGAGTCTAGTATTCTCAACCTCAAGGGAGCCAAGTCTTCTCTAGAGATCTGAAGTAACCGCGTAAGACATACGGTCATTCTTCGTCAATATGAAATAAAATATTAGAATACAAAATGTGAAAGCATCACTAAAGAAGGTGTGGCGGTATAGAAATTACCAAAGATCCAAGCGCGAACTGAAAACTTGGGCTTATCACAGAGGCAACTCCAACCAAATACTCATGACTCAGATAGGGAGCGTCACAAATTTTAGCAACCATCTCACATGTACGAGTTAACACATCATTTCCAACAACAGACAAAGAGTCGGTGAAAATACTCGACAATTGCCCCATAGAAGATGTGGACTCGGAGTTATCAGGGAGAAGGAAAGTATCATCTTCAGAACGAGAAGAAATTTGAGAAGATGCCTTCGGCTTCTTGAGAATATTATGAGAGGTGTACTTAGAGACGGTCTTCTTACTCTTACCCTTAGAACGAAATAGCGTCATTATTAGAACCCTCAGCGTCTCCAACTTCCACCTACACGCATAATGAGAGATAAGAAACATAAGCAACAATATTGTTAAAATTTAAGAAGGAGTATTTATTACTTCATTATCACGCGAATGTGACGTATTTTTATTAGCCTTCTTTTTCTGCTTCGTAATCTGAGATCAAAGGAAACAATGAAAAATAAGAACAATAGAAGAGAAATAAATATAAAAAAGAAGGAAAAAGTAGCATACCACATCATGTTCCTCAGTCCATCTAAATTCCCAAGGTTTGTAAGCAGAAAATCTCTCAGAAAGAGGGAGATCAGACCCATCAACTCATTTTCCAGTAATATAATGGCCTTCAACAATAATAGGATACTCCACCCAATGAGTATCTTTTGATTTGAGAGCGGTGTTATTGGAAGAGTCATGAAAATCAACATCCTACATGATCCTCTGGTCCTCTGCGAAGCCGTACTTTCTTATCAAGCGAATGCCCCAACGAAAAGACTCATTCTTCATAATAGAAACATCGTAGTGAAGAAGGAAGTTCTCAACCGTGTATTCTGCATGAATAATCTCTTTCTGTGCATAGTTTGAATTCCTTACATCCTCTGGATAAGAAGATCCTAACCCTGCCGCACGACAAGCATATTCCATCATTATCCTGATACAGTCACCACTTAGTTGAAATATGCCGCGCGAAAATCTTGCATCAGACAAAAGCACAAAGAACAATGTAATTTGAGGATTGTATAAAGGAATGGGAAGACCCGCAGAAAGTTGGCCAAGCGAAACAATGATTTTATCAGTATCCCATTGATCAAGCGAAAACCATTCAGGTCCGATTACAGAAGTGGGTTCAGATTCATGAGGGACTGATAATGTGAAACCTCTTCGGCCAAACTCATCCTTCAACCTAGTGAATTCTTTGAGGTTTTTCCAGCCGGGTTTCAGAACCATTTTCAGAATGGGAATGTCGATAAGTGGAAGATCAATCAAAAAGATCAAGATGATCGTGATGATCAAGAGGATTCAGATGATGATAAAAATTAGAGTTTAAAAAGAAGGAAAGAGTGGCAATAAATATGGAATAGGAAGAGAACGCGAAGCAGAAAATGATAAACAATCAAAAAATGAACAAGACAAGGTGAACAGCAAAGGACGAAAGTTGCAGAGAAAAAGAAAGAAGAGAGTGAAAAAAAAAGACGTGCAACATTAAATAAAAGATTTTATCCCAACTCCCAAGATATCTCCTCCCATCAGCATTAATTAAAAATGAGAGGATGGGAAGAGGTGGTTATTAAGGACGTGTCAAATAACGAGTGGAAGAGATAACACATGTAGGCGGTAAAGACGAAAGTACGGAAAAATGTATGTCGATAAGAATACGAAGAGATGAACTGGTGCAGCAAAATAAATTATATATTTTCTCATACCACGCTCTCTACCAAAAGAGCGATATGAGAAGAGGAAAAATGTGGGTACAAAGTACCGCACACTCATCTAGTATGCGAAGTAACTCCATCGGTAGCAAACGAATACGACTGTATAAAACATATCCAAGATGACGAACCAGATAACGTCACCTAGTCACGAGTAAAGTGTGAAGAACTGTACGGCAGTGAAGAAATCGTGCGTTAATGATAGAAGTCTATGCAATATTGATGCGCATCATATCTGAAATTAGGGGCTTTATTAGCTGTCCTCCACTATTTAAATTCCTATATAAGGAGCCGAGCGCCCTTGTGTGAGAGAGAGATCTTTTTGGGTAAGCTTAGAAAAGAATTTTAGGAGAGAGAAAGTTATTTGTTCCCCAAGTTAGGGTTTCTTCATATCTTTGTACTTCTTATAAGATTTTAATAAGAGTTCTTGAGTATTTCAATATGGTTTCTTAAATTGTTTCATAGATTCTACTAAGGGTGTGGTTGTGATATTTATCGCAACTACATCGGCTTTGAGACAATTGAGAGTTTTTTTTTTATCGCTTAGTGATTAGAGTCACGTGTTGATGACGTGTTGTGAAACTAGAAAATAAAGAAGGAGACACAAAGTAGAGGGGAAGAAGAGAGAAATAAATTCTTATTAATGTATACAATAGACAAACATTAGAGCCTCTATTTATAGGGCTAGACACAAGGACATCTTAGTAATAAACGAGATTCACCCTAGATATTCTTAACATAATTACACGTTTATAACAACTATCAAATTATACATATTTCTTATAGTAACAATAATCAATTAAAATGATAGTTTTATAAATATCCCCTTGATCAGAGAGATAGTTCATCTATTTATGAGACACAATTTAAAACCAACTAGCTCATCTATTTTGGGACAGATATAATATAATTTGTAAGATCAACTAAAATGAAATAAAGAAGTTGCAATATCCCTAAGTTTTTAGGATCCAGACGTCCTCCAATGATACAAGCCTACATGGAAGTTGTTTGCCCCCTCAAAAAGGGAAATGCATGCAATCATCAAGGTAATTTATTAAGGATTTCTTATTAAGTCTGTTGCGGTTATAAGTTGTAACAAGCATGTGGTGGTAAGGCCAACAAGCCCATACTGTACAAGCCATGGACGATATACTCCGCCATAGCATAGATTTACAAAATTTCTTTTGATAAGACACCAGAGACTCACTATTGTCTCTATATTTGGAGTACTTACATGACTTTTTTTCTTTCTTTTTTCTTTTGAAAGGAAATCTGATGCCGTACAGCATACACAGGACCTTACGGTTCAAACTTAGTTTCTCTGTATTTCCTGATATTGTTTTCTAGAGTTTCATTATTAGTTAAACTCTTATTTCCTAAGTTAGCTAAACTCTTTTCCTTCCTAGTTTACTTGTCGAGTCGGCTATGTAAAGCCTATTTAAGTCGTAATTCTGTTTCAAGTTAGGGACACACTATTATTATTATTACTATTAAAATTTGAAGAACATCTTCTTGCAATATTGTTTTCATCATCTTCTTAACTTCAAACTCTGTTTTCGTATCCCTTTCAAACTCTTCGTATCTCCTGCAATCTCCGCATTGCATTCACCCTCTAAGTTCTACATTAGTTGGTATTCAGACCTATTTTCTTAGGTTTTTTACCTTTGATTCGATCCGTTACAAACGCTTCCGCACCTCAGATCCAAACCCTATTCTATTTTTATTTTATTTTATTTTCAATTGCTGATTCTCTGGAACGAAAAGTGGATACTCTTTCTACTACTGTTGAAACTATTAATGGAAAACTAGCCACGCTCGAGGAGCTTCCTACTCTAATATCTGGATTGATGAATTTCCTTGGTATTCAAAGAAGATACGCAACTGAGTCTTCTAAACAAACTGAAACATCTTCTAAATCTTATGATTTTGTTTACACGGAAACTATACCAGACACTGAAGCTGAGAGTTCACACATGAACAAAGAAAAACACAAGGTTAATTCTGAACCTAAACATAAAAAGGTAACTCCTCCGTTACAAAATAATAGTGATGGGGATGATTCTGCTGAAGAGAAAATACATCAAAGATGGACTGAAGAACGCCGCCAGAGAACTAAACCAAACCCTTATGGTTCTTTACCCGAATATAAATTGAAGGATGATATTCCAACCTCCAATGGAAGTATCATAATAGAGGAACTTTTGGACTGGTTTTATGAGGTTGAAGCCTTCTTCCAGTTTATGGATGTTCCTGAGGAATCAAGAGTTAAACTCGTTGCTTACAAACTTAAAGGTGGTGCTTCTGCATGGTAGGAAAATGTTTGTGAAGATAGAATCAAGTACAATAAACCTACAGTACGTACTTGGACATGCATGCGTAAGTTAATTCGAGAATTTTTTTTACCTCTGGATTACAAACAACAACTCTTTGTGAAGCTTCAGAATTGTCATCAAGGAACTCGACCTGTAGAGGATTATGTTGCTGAGTTTTACAATTTAATTGCTCGTAATGAAATTCAAGAAACTGAGGAGCAGTTGGTGACACGTTTCATTGAAGGGTTACATAGGTTGATTCAAAACAACATGACACAATCTGTATTCACTATGGTAGAAGCAATTCAACAAGCCATCAAGATTGAGAAATATCTTTTACGTACTTCGAGACTTCCTCAACCTCGTCAGCCTCGTTATGGTTCAACTTATAAAGCACAACAGTTTTCAGGTACACCCTATCATGATAACTATTCTTCTGCTCCAAGTTATGGTTATTATAATGAGAATAATTCTCCATCTCAACATCAGCTACCACATCAATCACCAGTTAATTTCTCATACTCTCAAACACCTTTACCTATAAATTCTTCACCTATTTTGCAAAATCCTATTGAGAATTCTCCTGTTCAACAAACTCCACCCAAGTCTACACCGGTTCTTTTTTCAAATCGACATCCACAACAGTTTCCTCCTCTTTCCAAACCAACCAATATTTATTCCAAATTTCGGGGAGAAAAGTGTAATAGATGTCAACAAACTAGACATACTTCTGCTGACTGTCGTAAATTTAATGGATTTATTGGAGATGCTAAGCATAATGATGATTCTCAGGATAATGAGGATTGGGATAATGAATTAGATACTGATGAAGCTACGGAAATTCATGATGCTTATGGTGAACATTTGGTGGGTATTATTCGTCCAATTTTCCTCAATCAACCTTTTCTTTCTCAATGACATAGTATTTTTCGAGCTAAGTGTACTATTGGTGGCAAAGTCTGTGATATGATAATTGATAGTGGAAGTGTGGAGAATTATGTCGCTGCTCATGTGGTTAAAAAACTTGGTTTATCAGTCACTCCACATCCAAAACCTTACTAATTTGGTTGGGTTAATGGTTCTTCTACTCAACAAATTTCATACCAATGTGTTGTTGATTTCTCTTTTCCCGGATATGAAGACTCTGTTTTGTGTGATGTCATTAATATGTCTGCTTCTCATCTTTTACTTGGAAGACCCTGTCAATATGACATTAAAGCAGAACACAATTGCTTTGAAAATACTTATACTTTCACTCATCAAGGGAAGTTGAAGAAATTATGTCCATCCAAATCGTCATCTGTCATTCATGATCATTGTGATGGGAAAACTAGCGCTTTAGTGGCTACTATTGCTCGTTATTTACATACTTCTCACACTTTGAGTTCTCATGAAGTGGCTAAACCAATGATTGCGATTCCAGAAAAGGTAAAACCTTTATTATCTCGATTTAATATTTTATTTCCTGAAGAGTTACCTATTTCTTTACCTCCTTTACGGAATATACAACATTGTATTGATTTCATTCCTGGTGCATCACTTCCTAATCAAGCACATTATC
Source organism: Papaver bracteatum (assembly GCA_023529315.1). Lineage (NCBI taxonomy): Eukaryota > Viridiplantae > Streptophyta > Magnoliopsida > Ranunculales > Papaveraceae > Papaver > Papaver bracteatum. Next base: position 1,110,497 of record JAJJWX010005417.1, on the reverse strand, counting down.
GTTTAAGCCCAAGTGAACATGAAATCTTACAAGGACAAGTTAATGACTTGTTGTAAAAAGGATTGATGCGACCAAGCAACAGTCCTTGTGCTTGTCCTGCGTTTTTGGTACTAAAAAAGATAATGGTTAGCGAATGTGTATTGATTGCAGAGGTTTGAATAGAATCACTATTCTTTATAGATTCCCTATTCCTCGTATTGATGATATGCTTGATTTGTTAGCGGCTTCTATTATATTTTCTAAACTTGATGTATTTGTGAAGGAGATGAATGGAAAATAGCTTTCAAAACAAGAGAGGGGTTGTATGAGTAGCTTGTTATGCCTTTTGGATTATCAAATGCTCCAAGTACTTTCATGCGCTTTATGAATCAGGTTCTGCAACCTTTCCTTGGTCAATTTGTTATTGTTTATTTCGATGACATTTTGATATTCAGTTGTGGTGAAAATGAACATCTTTCTCATCTTTCTCAAGTATTTAAGGTATTACAAGATAATAATTTGTTTGTAAATCTTAAGAAGTGTACTTTTCTATCTTCTGAGGTTGTATTTTTGGGATATGTAGTATCTGATAAAGGCATTCATGTTGATCCTTCTAAAATTAAAGCCATTCAAGATTTGCCTACTCCTACTTCAATTAAAGATATTCGGAGTTTTCATGGCATGGATTCATTTTATAGAAGATTTATTAGGAATTTCAGTACTATTGCAGCACCCATTACTGAATGTCTCAAACAAGATAAATTTGTTTGGACTGAAGACGCTGATAAGAGTTTTTATGTTCTTAAAAAAAAGTTATGTACAGCTCCGGTCTTAGCCTTACCTGACTTTTCTAAACCTTTTGAGATTGATTGTGATGCTCCAATCATTGGCATTGGCGCAGTATTATCCAAAGAAGGACACCCTATTGCTTTTCACAGTGAAAAGAACTCAGATACTCAGAAAAAGTGGTATACTTATGAACTTGAATTACTTGCTTTGGTTGAAGCCTTGAAACAATGGCATACTTATTTAATTCATAGTGAATTTGTTGTCAATACTGATAACCACGCTCTGAAGTTTTTATTAACATCTGCCAAGATTAACAGGATGCATGATCGTTGGTTAGCTAAAATCAACAAATATACTTTTTCTGTGTAGCACAAAAGTGGACAGACTAATCAGGTTGCTGATGCATTAAGTATAAGAGCTCATTTACTTGCATCCATTCATAAGTTTTGCTTTTGATTATATTAAGGACATGTACTCAGAGCATGAAGATTTTAAATCCATGTGGGAAAAATGTGGCTCTACAACAAATAGTGTGGATGACTTCCTGATTCAAGATGGTTTTTTTATTCAAGGGTAATCGTTTGTGCATACCTCAGGGTTCCTTACGTCTTCATCTTATTAGAGAACTTCATGGAAGTTGACTAGGTGGACACTTTGGCAGTGACAAGACTATTGCTCTTGTGGATGAACGTGATCTTCTGGCCCTCTATAAAGCGTGATGTTCAGAAATATGTTTTAAAGTGCATGGTGTGCCAACAAGCTAAAGGTACTATTCAAAATACTGGTTTATATACTCCATTACCAGTTCCAGATGCACCTTGGGTAGATGTAAGTATGGATTTTATTTTGGGTTTGTCGCGTACTTCTAAGGGTAATGATTCAGTCATGGTAGTTGTTGATCGTTATTCCAAGATGACACATTTTATTCCCTGTAAGAAGTCTACAGATGCATCTAACGTAGCTTCTTTATTCTTTAAGGAGGTTGTTCGCCTTCATGGAGTACCTAAATCAATTACTTCTGAGCGTGATACAAATTTTTTGAGTTACTTTTGGAAATCCTTATGGATGCGACTTGGAACTGCATTACAGTTTAGTACTACTTCTCATCCACAAACAGATGGTCAAACAGAAGTAGTTAATCGATCTTTGGGAAATTTAATTCGAGCTAAGTGCATGGATAACAACAAGCAATGGGATGTTCTACTACCGCACATGGAATTTGCTTTTAATACCTCACTGAATCGCTCTACTGGTAAGACTCCTTTTGAGATTGTGTATTCTAAAGTTCCTAATAATGTTTTAGACCTTGTGGTGCTACCTAAGTTAAACAACTCAAATACAAAAGCTGATTCACTGATTGAAAGAGCTTCACAACTTCATCATGAGGTTAAAAGCAAACTTGAAGAATCCAATGCAAAGTATAAGGCAGCTGCGGATCAACACAAATGTCTTAAGGTTTTTAAAGAAGGCGAGTCATGATTCACTTGCGGAAAGAGAGATTTCCAGTTGGTACTTACAATAAGACCAAAATGAAGAAATATGGTCCATTTAAAGTTTTGAAACGTATCAATGACAACGCATATGTCATAGATCTTCCAGTTGATTGGAACATATCAAATGTGTTCAGTGTTCAAGAAGTTTTCACTTTTCATGGAGACAATGAAGTTTTATTACTTCAAGATATCTCGAGGACGAGCTCTATTCAAGAAGGGGGGACTGATGCCGTACATCATACACAGGACCTTACGGTTCAAACTTAGTTTCTCTTTATTTTCTGATATTGTTTTCTAGAGTTTCATTATTAGTTAAACTCTTATTTCCTAAGTTAGCTAAACTCTTTTCCTTCCTAGTTTACTTGTCGAGTCGGCTATGTAAAGCCTATTTAAGTCGTAATTCTGTTTCAAGTTAGGGACACACTATTATTATTATTATTATTAAAATTTGAAGAACATCTTCCTGCAATATTCTTTTCATCATCTTCTTAACTTCAAACTCTGTTTTCGTATCCCTTTTCAAACTCTTCGTATCTCCTGCAATCTCCACATTGCATTCACCCTCTAAGTTCTACATTAAAATCGCATTAAACTATAGAAATCATCAAAGACCATGCCTCAGTGTCTTGAATAACTATTTGGTCTAACTATCAAAACTACCGGTACCAGAAAGAATCACATATTCTCTTTATTTTGTCGCGCATTTAAATATCAACCAACTTAGCACTAAAACTAAAAAAAAAATTAAAATTAAAATTAAAAGCAGATGGAAATTACTAGTTCATAGAACAATCGGAACAATACTCATTGAGAAGTTTGACTATTACAACATTGAAAACTCCAAAGTAAGATTCTCGTCTCTAGTCTCTACCTAAATCCGAGCATAATTAACCAGACTGCAAAGATATTCCAAGATCCTAATACCCATTACCCAACAACCATGCCACATACAATACTCTAGTTTCTAATAAGGTCGTTCTCCTATATAGTTGCCTGGAGGATCGTAACTACAAGTGATAAAGGTACCACCATTATCGCAAATCACTTTAGCACAACCTAGATGAATAGTGTTACGCCAGACAACTTGTGTGTAATGCAAACACGCTTTGTCCGACCGGCATGAGTTCGATGCATAGTCATAATCATTTTCCTCTGATACCCACATTACCACTGCATATTTTACAGGGAATGGCCAACCACCAGAACCCATTGCAATATTCTCACCGTATGGTCCCCCAGAGTGGATGAGATTGCAGTCTGCTGCTCTCTCATTAGCGTAATCTCTTGCATAAGCAGCAACCGTTTCGTTCCATACAAGGGGAGCAACACCGACGTTAGCCCGAGCGTCATTGTGTCCCTTTAAATAGTCGTAGGGTGTGGGTGAGGTTTGGGAGGTATGGATCAACAAGGAAATGGTAATGATTAGGAGACTCATCACAGAAACTGATGATGATCCAAGCTTCATATGAGAAAACCTTCCCATCGAAATAAACTCTGAAAGATATTTAGTTTTTATCTGGGGAATGCTATACTGGTTTAGATGATGAATATTGGGGTTCTTGGGGTGGTTGTATTTATACACAAAAACTAATTAATAGTATAATAATTCCAGTTATAACATGATTTACTGCTTGGATTTGGGTAACTAATTGAGATGGATTAGTCAAGTTGTCTTATTGATAAGATAAAGATATTCTGAGTTTGATTTTATCTTTCCATTGATCATTACCATTGGAAGTGAGTGGAATGACTGTACATTCATTTTGAAGCAAAGATATTTCAAGAAAAACTCATAAACACATAAATAACATAGATCACGCTATCCACTTGGACTGCCATCAATGGTTTGCCGCCCCACAATATGTAAGACCAACTAAAGAAGTTGCAATATCCCAAAGTTTTTAGGACCATGACGTCCTCAAATAATGATACAAGGAAGTTGTTTGGCCCCTCAAAAGAGGGAAATGCAACCATAAGGCTGATGCGATTGTAACAAACACATGGTTGCAAGGCCAACAAGCCCGCACAGTACGTACAAGCCCATGCCCTGCGGTTCATAGATGACAACTACATTTGGTCGATCTCATTTAGTACGTACTAGGCACTGAAGTTCTTAAATCAGATCTATCTTCGTGATCTCTTTGAGTTGGAAATTTTTATCATAGAAAACAGCAGGCTCGATAGAATGTCGCGCAAAGAATAACATATAATCTTAATCAAGGTGCGTGCAGCGTGCACATGAGTTTTTTTTTTTTTTTTTTCTCAAGCTACTGCATGGTGGACTTTTACACTTGAATCTTACGTACAGATACTTGGCATAGTAAGAGAAAAGTAATGAGAAGAAGATTAAGAGTCAAATAATACTATCCCACGGGTAATTCTGCGGATTTGGGGGTAATATATATGTTCCGTATTGATAGTGATCGATGAATCGATAGAGAAATTTTTGGCACGTCTTTTATTCTTCTTGGCATCTTCTTTGTAAAGTCTCAAGACAATTGTGGCATGATTTATATTTGATGCGAGTTCAATAGAGTTTGCCTTTTCGAATGCAAGAACCCCAAAATTTGTGCTTTCTCAGTTGTTTAGTACAAGTAAGTCATGGGTATTATCATTATGCCAGTGATTATGGAGCAATTAACGGATGGTTAAAGTGGATTATTGGATCTATGACTTCAAACTCATATACTATTGAGTCTATGATCCGCCAGGTTCAAATCATCACAACAAATTTTCAGAACGTGATGATGAGATCACGTGTCTAGATACTGTGGCGAGCGACTTTAGTACGAAATTGAGGAACAGATAAAATCAACGAAAGCTTGACAATTCAAATTTTACTTCTTCAAATAATAAAAGTTAGGCGAGCGACTTTAGTACGAAATTGAGGAACAGATAAAATCAACGAAAGCTTGACAATTCAAATTTTACTTCTTCAAATAATAAAAGCCACACAATGAAGCCCTTGATCTAGAACTTTGTTTGGGCTTTAGAGTTTAGACATTGCCCGGTTAACTATAACTACCAGCATTGAGCAGCTATATTACAACTTAGAAGTAGTATTTTTAACAAATTCAAGTTTAAATAGTAAGTTTAATTCTTAATTCTTACTGGAATATAATATTATATAAATGCGAAAACCACCTGCCCTCTTAGACGATGATTCAAGTCTTTGGGGTTATGCCAAATTAGTAAGGAAGTTGGCCAATGTAATTACCAGGAGGATCGTAGCTGCAGACAATGAAAGTACCGGCATTGTTTGCGCAGTTAACTCTACCACACCCTAAACGAATCGAGTTCTTCCAGACAACTTGTGTGTAGTGCCCGCATACTTGTCCTGATTGGCATGTATTTGCTGGGTAACTGTAGTATTGTTTCTCCCCAACCCAAAGGTTAACAGCGGCTACTCCAGAAAAGGATGAACTACTACTCCATGCGATGTTTTCACCATATTTGCCCCCAGAATGCTGGAGTTTGCAATCTGGAGCTCTTAGATCAGCGTAATCTTGAGCATACTTTGCCACGGTAGCGTCCCATGTCATTGCAACCGCACTAACATTTGCCCTAGCTGTATTGTGAGCATTGAGATAGTCTGTTGGCAAGTTTTGGGCTTGAGAGACACCCACTAACAAGGCTGCTATTAGGAGAATGAGATTCAAGGCGACACCGAACTCTGACTTATTAGCATTCATGATCATTTTCTATTAGCAAAAAGAATTATTTGTATGTATGTAGAAGCAGGAAAAGTATAGTTGATGAGAAATGAAGTTCATTGGTACCGGTATATATAATGAGGAAACTAAGGTTGTGTTCATGCATGCGTTAATGGATGCATGGATTTAGTTGCTTGAAATTACAAGTCACCTTTATTTTATATAAGATCGAGTGGCCGGTGAGTTGATTTAGGACGCGGTAGTGTAAGGCCTCGACAAGTATTCTTTCTTTTTCTTTCTGTACCTTAAGATTTTCCTTTTCCCTCGTATACGTGACGTGAATACGGTATTGGGAGTTTTATCTTATGGCAAGTCATATGCCTGTCTATTTGAATATAGAAGAATATCAAAGTTGTGTGTAATGACTTTATCCCACTATAACTACTGGATAATGTGATTCATAATTTCATACTAATACAGGTAAAGTATCTTTTATTTTATTTCATATTGTCCGGATCAAAGCTAATGATTATTTAATTTTTTAGGTAGATGATAGAATACTCAAAGGTGGATAAATTCTTTTTAGGTTGAGCAAGAACTGGGCTTTCGGCTTTGATCCAATTACCGAAGAGATACCTTTTTATCATTTTAGGTGGGTTACTGGCAAGTTGTAGCCTCCACTGTTCTTTTTAAAATCTGGTCAAGTTTATAGAAGGTAATCAGGTTTTGTGATTAGGAGGTTACCTTAAATTCAAAAATCGAAAAATGTATAGCTTGGTCATTTGCATTCCCTTAGGAGTCTAGGACGTCCTACAGCTCTAGATGGGAAAAATCAGCAACACCAACTCTTGGATATAGAAACCCTGAGTCCCAAACCAGCATTGTGCCATCCTAAAAAAAGGTTTGCACGGTGTCTAGGTTTTCCGGTACGTATAGAAACGAGAGAGTATTTTCAAGATGATTTTCGATTTTAAAAAGATGTACGAGGGTGCAGCAAGCAGTATGAACGATCTTATTGAGAGAAAACTCAACAACTTAGGTGTTTCTTATTTTAATGGGGAGTCTTTGAATAAACACTTCGATGATGTTGAAGATTTTATCGGGGAATCAACTGATAAGGTTGTTCTGTAAGATAATTCCCATTCGGTGGAATTATTTCATTGGCCCATGTGATAATTTTGGGCTAATATGGATATTGCTAAACATCTTAGGTTTCTATAAGGGGTTATTTCCTAATTATTTATTCTTTGATGGACGGTCTAGATCTAAAGCTAGCTTATTACTAAAATCCTAGAAAATTGGTACTCTCTACCTATAAAAGAGACACAATAACCATCAATATTGTGTTTTTTAAGGAATTACTCATTACGACCAAGGTGAAGAGAGAGAAACCATGACCTCCACAACGTAACACTGTTATTACAAAGATGATCTGTATCATAGGACTAACACTACCAGGTATTCTTAATAATCTCTACTTGCATATTTACCGTGTGATTATCATGAAGTTCATGATCCTATAATTAACGATCTGTAAATTAAATCTTATAGTTGGCATCTAGAGCTTGTGTTTAGAACTCATGATCGTCCGCTAATCATATGCAATAATAAAATAAAATTGGGTTTGATCTTTTTTTCCCCTTATGTGAACATAATCGTTCTTATGGAATTGCATTGTTTTTTGCATCTAACTATCTTGACCCATATCATGCTCACACTTCATGTTCATGTGTGATTTTTTATTATCTCATCAAAATCAAATCAGTTGAAAATTATGGTATACTGTATAATTTAAGATCATGTGGCCATTATCGCTTATGATTTTCTTTGAAATGCCTGGCTAGATTGGGGTATACCCAGATTTAAATGGACCTAGTGCTCTTGCTAAGGGGTGGCTAAAATTGGTGATTTTACTTTAATACCCTTGAACAAATTAACTTAAAATTAAAAACTAAAAAACTCTTAATCTTCCCTAATCTCTCTGCTTTTCCCCTTCATCTTCTTCCATTTCTTCCATCAACCGAAAATCTTCAACATTGATTTTCCAAAAAAATGGTTGATTCTAATCACTTTTGGTCAAAAAAAAATTTCAAATGAAGACTCTAAGTGATGTCTAAACTCAAACCCATTTTTGATCATTGTGTTGTGTGATTTGGTTGTTATATGATTGTTATATTAGGTTAGAAATCTTCTTCCATTTCTTCCATCAACCGAAAATTATGATTTTCCAAAAAAATGGTGTCTTTAGTCAAACCCGTCATTGTGTTGTGTGATTTGGTTGTTATATGATTGTTATATTAGGTTAGAAATCGAAAATTATGATTTCTGTGTCTTTAGTCGGCAAGGTCGTAGCATGCATATCTTGCCGACTTTTCATAATAGCCATGGCGACTGCAAAAAAACATTCAACAGCCGACAGGGTATTTTTTGAAGACCTTGCCGGCTAATACAGCCGGCATGGTATTTTTCAACAGTCGGCAGGGTATTTTTCTCAACAGCCGGCGGGGTTTTTTTTTGTAGACCATGCCGACTAATATTAGTCGTCTCATGTGTGTCAAAAAAATAAAGTCGGCATTGTCTTCATTTGAATACCCTGCCGGCCAAAGTTATTCGGAATCTTCTTCATCCATCTACCTTGTCGGCCAAATATAGTCATCATGGTCTTCATTCGTCGACCTTGTCGGCTTTTCATACTTTTAGAACTGAAAGTGTTGATTTATTCTTTAATTTTGAGTATGATTTCATACATCAACTTTGAAATCCCCTTTACAGAAGTGTTTGGGTAGTATGTTTTCATTTCCGTTGCAAAAAAAAATTCTCAAAACAATTTTTTTTCATCAAAAATCTTCCCACATGAGTTCAATCAAAAACAAAATTTCATAACTTAAATTCATAAGTTTTAATTTACTTAATTAATTCATCTAAACTAAATTAATTAACCTAATCAAAAAAATTAGTGTTAATTAAAGTGGGAATGTTAAAAATACCCTCCATTTTTGTTGACCTTGCAAAAATACCCCCGAGGGGTAAAAAATAATTTTTCTGGAGTCAACTTGAGAGAGTTGCTTCAATTTTTTGGAAGCAACTTATGCTAGTTGTGTCCACTTCTGGAAGCAACTCGTGCTAGTTGCGTCCACTTTTGAAAGAAACTTGTGCTAGTTGCTTCCACTTTTCAGAAGATAGGGGTATTTTTAAAAATTGAATAAGGGTATATTTTAAGAGGTGGATTTTGAAGGGTATTTAAATAATGTTCCCTTAATTAAACAAGGGTATATAAGGCATTTAGAAAATACATGGTTAAGGGATGGCTTCTTTTACTTCAAAATGACCATATTTTGTCATATTTAGTATACTCCAATTAATCTGGATGTACACCAATCAAGCCAGGTTAAAATGCTTATTTAAAGTTTTTAAATTCTTATTATAGAATTGAGTAACCCATAATGGATTTTCATATTTTAAATGCGCAATCAAATATGTTACTTTAAGTCTAAAGCTCGATGCATTTTTAAAAAAAAAAAAAAATAAATATTATTTTAGGGTTAATTTCTTATATTTGTGAAAATCATTATCTACATTATAACCTTTATTTATTCGGATCCTTAAAACTAGTATCGAATTTAACTGGCGATGCATCAAAGATTTTCTTCAACGAAATTTTATTATTGAATTATACTTATAGACTTGCTTAATGCTCGATTTTGGTTTATGACAGGTTCATCACGTTTGGATATTTTTTAATTAAAGGGTGTTGATATTTTCATAATTTATATATGACATGCTTTTGCTTAAATGTTTTTGGTTAATATTTCAGGGTTACTCATAATTATTTATAATCGGCAAATTTTATGATCAGATCAAGTATGTCCATATTATTGATTTGGAACATGCAATGTCACAATAAAAGCTAGTGTGATATTTGTAATTATACATATTTGTTGGATTGTTTAGTTATCACCATAGTGATAGTAAACTCTTATCTTGTAAGTATTGTATATTTTGAGTCCTTTTAGTTTGACTTAACGATTAGAACAATGTTGCTCACAAGTAGTTTTGATTCACACATTTAAACAAGCATTAAGGTCATCTAAATATTTCATATACATGTAAAATAATAGCTACCCACATGTGACTATTATTCCGATGTATTAGGTTGAACATTAGAATTATTTGAGTTTGTTAATACATGATAGGACGAGATTCTCCCACAGGTGACTCTAGCTGTGGTATTAAACAAACATAATGTTGTGTGTATCAGAAGGTAAAATATGTACTGATGTTTTTCATGTCTCACATTGTTCCTTGATAAGGTTTTACCCACATGAGAATCTTATTGAAGGTATGAAACTATTGTAAGCTTAATTGTCATTTAACTCTATTATAAATTTCAGCTTTTGTTCTTATTAATTATTGATTATGATTATTTTGTAGACTTTTAATGGTCCAATTTTTGGAAGATAAAATTGTTTATCACCTAATGATTTTTCGCGCTATTGTGTACATCTATCAACTGCATTATGAATCTCAATCCGTGGATGTTTTCTCGAACATTCATTATTGAAATTGAGAGGCAATTATAGAGAAGTTAAAATCATAAAGTCTGATAAAGGTGGTGAATATTGTGAAAGGTATGACAAAACAGGATAATATCATAAATCTTTTACGTAGTATATCCAAAAGTTTGGATTTGTTGCTCAATACACAAGGCCAACTTACCCTTGGCATGATGTGTATAACAAAAGGCAAAATCATAATTTTATGAAAATGGTTAGAAGCATGATGAGTTATGCGTAATGGCCACATATCAGTGAATGTATGTTCTTTCAACAAATGTGTAATTTAAATAAATTTCTGAGTAAAGCATTTTCAAAGACACACTTTGGACTTGAATGGCTGGAAACCTAGTTTAAATCACCTTTAAGGTATGTTTGTTCAGTTGGAGTTGAGAGCTTACATTCCAAATAATGAAAGTTGGATTTGGAAACTACTATTGTTCATTGGTTTTCCTAAATAATCAAAATGGTATTCTTTAACGTTCTAACCATAGTATGAGACTTATTGAAACCGAAAATATAAATTCGTTAATGATGGCATAATCAGTCGGAGTACGTGGATATATCTATTCAAGAAATCATGATAGTGATCCCTTTATTTAAGATTTCTACTGATATTGTGAATCTTCTCATTATCGGAATGTTAGATAATGAAAGACCACAAATTCCTGATCCAATACTCCATAATAAAACTACTACCAATAAAGAAATTTTTAATAACAACATGATCCAACATTAAGAAGGTATCAAAAGAGATTGACATGAATAGTTTCCTTGACATTAAGAAACAAAGAGTTTAATCATCATCTTCATCATCGGAAACCATCCAAGAGGCTTGAATAATATCCATATCTTCCTTGATTTCAAGAAATTTAGTAGTAATCACACGTAATTGTTCTTACACACATTTTACCTTGAAATTGATCTTACACACACCCTTGTGAATTTGATGAAGAAGACTCAAGGTGGTAAGATCACAGGAACCGTCAATGGAATCACATCTTTGTCTTTTGCAAGCATTCTCCTTCATACGTTTGAAAGTACAAGGACGAACAAGTTTGGGAGTTCTAATAGAGTTTCCAATAGGATCAATAGAGTATGCCCGACAAATTTGCTCAATTAAGCAAGGAAGGCCTAACTTCTTGTTGGATGACGTCATTGAGAGCATTTGAAGAATGATGAATCCACAAATATCAAGACTTCGAGAACCCAATTCAAGGAAATAGACTAACTCCGCAAATTGACGACTCCACCGAGAGTTCTCAAATGTGTAGGGACAAAGATTAGACATACCATGTTTTCTGAAAGACATCAAAGCAAGACTAAGATAATTAGTAAGAAATTTCCCTTCAATCCAATCAACACTCTTGCCACAAATACCATTAGAAATGGTTTCATAAGATGGTATTTCTTCCCTTGGTCTAGGAAGGCGAAAATTACCCGAAGGAATTTTGGTAATCCTTGAAATCAACTCTCTATTAATAAGAATCCTTTTTCTATTTATCATGGTCTTGAATTCCATGTCATCAAGATTAACATCATGGATGTTAGCATAGAAGATTCTCGTGAGAGTGTAAAATCCTTCACCAAGACCATTGAAGATGTTTCCAAGTTTAAATTTTTCAAAACAAACCAAATCTTCTTTATGACCACTAACCATATCCAATTTATTTTCTATAATGAACCCACTAGAAGAAATCATTTCAAAGATCTTACTATTAGAATAATTGATAAATCTAATTCTAATTAATAGAATCTAGATTTTTAGGTATAATCATCCTAGAAGAAGATGAATCTAAGTTTTTTGAAACCTTCTTTGAAACCTTGAATTTTCCCATGAGATATAAAAAACAGAGAACAAGAGGAAGGAAACATTTACTTGATATGCTTCTTGAAGATTAATAAAACCCTTTGCCTCTCTTGGATCTCTAAATATGTTTTAATGGATATGACACATGACCCTAGAAAAAGTTCACATACGCGGACAAGAGAAGGAAGAAGACTGGTATGCATACCACAACTCTTATCTCCTTATTAATGGCCTTGGACCCGTTCATGAACCGAGACCCACAAAAGGAATTTGGGTTTACAACGTTCAACTATCAAGGTTCAGACACTGAGAAAAAATCAACATAGTGCATTAAAAGGATAGTAGTAGAACTATATCACTTTATTTAACCTCAGGTGGTTAGAAAAAAACAGTCGAACGAGTTTTTCTTCAAATAAATTTCAAAAATAAAACTAACCCATAATACAAAGACACAAAATAAATCAGACTGTTATTTTCCCCACTTCAAGTTATATACAAATAGGGTGATGCCAATCTTGTTACCAAGTGGCAAGATGAGCAGAGGAACCTTCACGCACCTTCTCAGGTCGATATTTGTGAAATGTACCAGAAGTATAATCATAGTAATGATGATACTCAGGATTAATTGAAAATTTTGACTCCTTTGTCTTATGATTAAAGGAAGGATTTTTCCAATGGATGGACCTTGGAACACTAACTGTAAAACGCTTTTTATCGATTTTGACTGGGACGTTTCCAAAACTCGAATGAGTGTCACGAATGATAGAATCAGAATTTTTACCAGAACATGCCATTTCCTTAGTCAAGACAAGTCATTTCAGAGATTTAAAAAAGTTTTCAAAATCCATAAATAGGTCTTTGTCAATTGATCCATCTCGATTGTATTCCTCAAAAAGATTAATAAGAAGTCTAGTGAGGTTCCATATCCTCGAGCTTTCATTCGCACGTTTCCTGTAACGAACCTTTTTAAAGGAATCTTTATTTTTTCTTTTAGATTATTTTCCATCATCTAGGATTTATGACGTCTTAGATGATAAGAGATTATCTTGAGAGACCAGCAGTCTCGAGAAGGATAAACTCTAAGAAATCATTGAAAATTTCTGGTATGCATCACAGATACCAAGAAATTTTGTCCAAAAGAGATTTCCCATAGGGACAGTCTTTAAGAAAATTCAAACACAAACTTATTAGGTTTATCGTGTTTGCATGCTTTGATACCAATTGAAAAAGCGGGGGTCTAACAACCACACCCAATATTTCATTTAGGCAATCTGTATAAATAAAACTCCAATATAATTCCAAGAGAATCAACTAGACAGTCAGACTCAATCAATGGAAATATATCCAAGAGTTGTATCTATGTTTCTCAATGTAATCATCATATCAAACAGATAGAATCCGTAAGCCTGCTTATTATGAGAAATAACTTGAAAGGTACCAAAGACCAATGTTCAATTGTCAATCAATTTATATCAACAACCAAAGGTTGGATTATCTAATTGATTGAACTACGCACAACCTGTAAAATTCTAATTATATAAAAAAATATAAGGAGGAAAAGAAATAACACAGACATAAGAAATTTTGTTAACGAGGAAACCGCAAATGCTGAAAAACCATGGGACCTAGTCCAGATTTGAACGGCTCATTATATTAAGCCACTACAGACACTATCCTACTACAAGTTAACTTCGGAATGGAATATAGTTGAGCCCTAACCAATCTCGCACTGATTAAGGTACAGTCGCATTCTTTACGCCTCTGAATCCCAGCAGGATTCTACGCACTTGATTCCCTTAGATGATCTCAAGAGTTGCTAAGACCCAAAGTCGAAGACTTGATAAACAAATCTGTCTCATACTGAAAAGTCTATTGAATAGATAAATCTGTCTCCCACAGAAATACCTACGAGTTTTTGTTTCGTATTTTGATAAATCAAGGTGAACAGGAACCAATTGATACACCAGACTTATAGTCTCGAAGAACAGCCTAGTAATATCAATCACCTCACAATAATCTTAATCGTATGGTAGAGAAACAAGATATTGTGGAATCACAACGATGAGACAAAGATGTTTGCGACTACTTTTTATCTTACATATCGGAGATTAAATCTCGAGAAAATATTAGAGAAGATAGTACTCAATATGATAGAATAAAGTAAGATCAGAACACACAACTACATAAAAAATAGTTGGGTCTGGCTTCAGAATCCCAATGAATTCTTTAAGTCATTAACCTATAACGGTTTTAGGAAAAACCTATGTTAAAGGAGAATCGACTCAAGTTGCAACAAGTATCACACATGAGGTGTGGGGATTAGGTTTTCCAATTGCTATATTTCTCCCTTATATAGTATTCAAATCAGGATTTGCAATCAATACAACCTTGGTAACAAAGCATTCAATATTCACTGATAGATGAAAACCTGATTAGACTCAAGCTAATATATTTCAACCTTTATATTGAACTTAGCTTGTTACACACAAATGAAAAGTGACTTCATTTAGATATGGGTCACCGTACCTAAATGTGTCTAAATGTGTACACATTGTTGGGTCAATAATAGTTAAACGTAGTTAGCCATATGAACACTTGCATATCAACCTTGTTCATCTCAATCACAACTAGTTCTAGAGTTGTTCAATTATATATATTATCATAGAAGTATACAAGACACAATTAAAGAAAAATCGATTTTGATTCACTCAAATCAATTCATGAACATTATAGCCACGATTTGCAAAAGATTGCATTCCTTATTTTATAAATGAATTAGTTCATGAACAATCTTATTTTAGAACATAACCCACTCAAGTATGCAAACAGGTACGCATACCAAAGTAGCCGGTCTTGGTCTGGGTTCGCCAATATGCGAATGGGTACGCATACTTTCGTACACCATCAAACTCAGTTGAATTCCCGTACTTGAACTTTACGCCGGTACGCATACAGGTATGCATACTAAGTTCCCGTAATTCAACTAACAAACCAGTACGCATACGGGTATGCATACTATGGTTCTCGGACTTGAAATAACTTGCAACAGTTAGCATACAAGTATGCATATTGTGTTATATCCAATCATAATTAATTGGTCTAAACTCCTATTTCAATCATTTAAACATTCTTAGAAGATGACAATAGCTGTCTCACACAAAGTACTAGCTTCAATTTTTTTTCAAGTGATCAAATGATAAATACGAAACATTCCGAGTCTACACCAAATGATTGTCTCACACAAATCATATAAGATGTTACCAGGCGATTTTCATATGATCATCTTTTAACTTTCATCAAGAATATAGATGAACTTGATTAAAGCGAAAGCTTACCAACACATATTTCGAGAAATATGTAAGCGAGTTAAACTCAACTCAAAATATCAAATGTGTATAATCGAAGTCTATATATCTATACGAATTTTGTCTTAAATAAGAGATAGAGTATAAATAGACTTTTTAGTGATAGATGAGTTCAAGTCTCCACATTCCTTTTGTTGATGAAGTTCCACAAGCTCCCCTCAGCAGTTCTTCGTCTTCAATCAATGAACGTCGTGAAGTCTAAATCTCAACTACACATTCTATCCTAATTCGAGACTTAGATATTAGTAGACTAGAAATCAATATTTATAGTTTTGGAAACTAAACTTGACAAACAATCTTGAGATAACAACGCTTGTGAGTTCGACCGAGCAGTGCTCTAACTGCATTCCCCTTCTATGATGAAGTTTTCAATTTTCTTTTCATTTGCCCAAATAGCCACCTGCATCACTCCTATAGCTTCTGCCTCTTGTGGGTCTGAGCTTTCTGATTGTCCTTCTCGTCCTTCTTCACTATTTACTGCATCATTTCTCAAAATTAAAGAAAAACTAGATGGCACTGACTCTGAAATCCAAGCCGCATCAACATTGATCTTTAAAGTATCTCGACATGGAGCCTTCCAGATAGGAGTATATTTCTTCAGTTGTATCTGTTTAGATTTAAAAAAAATCCATTTTCTTGTAGACCAGAAATCAATGTGTCTCTGTATATCTAGAGCTAGACTATTATATGATTTAGCTTTATCTTCAAAGACTCTTTCACATCTCTCTTTCCAGATAAACCACATTTTGGTTAGAAGTAGTTCAATAGAAATATCCGATCTAGGTTTAGCAATCCAGTTTTTACAGAGATCTAAGATTGTACTCGTGGTAGTCAAAAATAAAGAGATTGGGTTAGGAGATGAGTTCCAAACTTCCTTAGCATGATACCAATGGAAAATAAGATGTTCAATTGTTTCTAATTCTACTTTACACATAGTACAATGAGGTACACATCTTTAACTTTACCATAGAGTTTAACATTAGTAAGCAATGCATTTTGTAAACATTTCCATAAGAATAGATTTATTCTCTCCCAAATATTTAGTTTCCACAGAGATCTCCAGAAGGATTCAGGCATATGTAAGCTCACTATATCAAGACCAGTTACATTCAGTTTTTCATACAAGGATTTAACTGTAAAGTCTCCTGATTTGGTTAATGTCCAACGGATATGATCTTTTCTAAGGTTTCGGTCATCATCTTTAAACGAATATATTTGGCTAATATTTTTCACAACATTAGTTGGGAATAAAGAAGTTAGAAGAGATCGATTCCATGAGCCAGTTTCTGTGTTGATTAGGTTAGACACCAAAACTAAGAGACTATTACTAGGATTACGTAGATTATTCATTGTATCACCTAGCCCCAAAATCCATTTATCACTCCAAATATTAATCTCCTCACCATTACCAACTTCCCATATACTGTACTTTTGAATTAGTTCTAATCCTTGCCTAATACCATTCCAAGTCCAAGAACCATTTGGTGAAGTTTTAGATCTAAAAGGAGATTTATTCCTGAAATACTTTGAACCCATTGTTTTCGCCCATAGAGCTTTAGGATGTTTGAAAAATCTCCACCCCATTTTTGCTAACAGTGCAAGATTAAACTTACGAGCATCTGTAAAACCTAATTCTCCTTTAAGAATTGGTTTACAAAGATTTGGCCAATCCTTTAGATAAAAGCCTTTGCCTCCAGCATCTTTCCCCCACCAAAAATCTCTTTGTATTGTGTTTATTTTATTTGTTACTTGTTTTGGCAGGAAAAAGCAACCCATTTGGTAAGATGGAATACTGAAAAGAATAGCTTTGTTAACTGACCTACTTGGTTGATATAGAACCTGACCTTTCCAACCTTAAGATTTAGATTATGTTCTTTCAAGAATAGGACCAAAGGTTTTTATTTGTGACTTATCCATAAATAGGGGGGCTCCTAAGTAAGGATCTTTAAGGTTAATATGTTTTATTTTTAACATTTTAGACATCATTCTCTGGTGTTTTGGTTCAACCTTTCTACTAAAGAAAACACCATATTTTTCAAAATTTATAGTCTGACCAGAGGCTTTAATGAAAATTGCTATTGTGTCCAATAAATACCTACATTCTATTAGATCAACTTTAACAAAAAGCAGACAATCATCAGCAAAGAAGAGATGGGAGATTGGTTCACTTTTAGGTGTTATCTTAATCCATGTAAAAGCATTTTATGTTCTTGGGTAAGAAGGAGCCTTGAAAATATTTCCATGCATATTATAAACAAGTATGGGGAAAGAGTGTCTCCTTAGCGTAAGTCTCTAGAGGGTTTAAATAGTTCACCAGGTGTACCATTTAGTAAAATAGAGATAGAGGTTGTAGAAATACGTTGCTCTATTAACTGACAAACCTCGGTATTGAACCCAAAGGTTTTTAAGGATTTTAGTAAGAAATTCCGTTGACTCTATCAAAATCTGTGGACATATCTATTTTTATTCCTGAACCTCCAATTCTAACTTTTTTCTTTTTAAAATAGTGAATAATTTCTTGTGCAACTACTATATTATCAAAAAAAAATCCTAGATGATAAGAAAGCAGATTGGAATGAAGATATCATTTTTTCTAAGAAGGGTTAAATTCTGTTAGATAAAAAAATGGTTATTACCTTGTAAATAGTGTTACAAAGTCATATTGGTCTAAATTGGCTAGTATTATTTGGATGCTTTATCATAGGAATTAAGAAAAGGTGAGTATGGTTTAAGTCCGGGTTCATTATTTTATTTTTAAAGAAGTTTGGAATTGTGTCAAATACCTGTTGAAAAAGCGGGGGTCTAACAACCACACCCAATATTTCGATTAGCAATCTGTATGGACAAAATCCAATATACTTTCTAGAAAATCAACTAGATAGTCAGACTCAATCTAGATAAAAGTATATCAAAGAGTTTTCATATCTCTATTTCTCGATTTAAATCTTACTCAATCAAACTGCGAGTCTCAATTTAAATACAAGAGAGATAAACTTGGATGGTACCAAAGACCAATATCCATGTGTCAATCAATTTAAATCAACAACCAAAAGGTCGGATATTCTAATTGATTGAACAACGCACAACCTGTGTTATTTCAATTATATAACAAATATAATGCAGAAAAGAAATAACACAGACACCAGAATTTTGTTAACGAGGAAACCGCAAATGAAGAAAAACCTCGGGACCTAGTCCAAATTAAACATACACTTTATTAAGACACTACAGACACTAGCCTAATCCAAACTAACTTTGGTGTGGACTGTAGTTGAACCCCAATCAATCACACACTGATCCAAGGTACAGTTATGCTCCTACATCTCTAATCCCATCAGGATACTACGTACTTGATTCCCTTAGTTGATCTCACCAACAACTAAGAGTTTCTACGACCCAAAGTCAACGACTTTAATAAACAAATATGTCTCACACAGAAAAGTCTACAAGGATAGATAAATTTGTCTCCCACGAATAAACCTAGAAGTTTTGTTCCGTATTTTGATAAATCAAGATGAACATGAACCAATTGATAAACCAGACTTATATTTCCGAAGAACATCTCAGTATTATCAATTACCTCACAATAATCTTAATCGACGCAGCGAAAAAAGATATTGTGGAATCACAAACGATGAGATGAAGATGTTTGTGACTACTTTTATATCTTGCCTATCGGAGATAGAAATCTCAAGTTAATTATTACAATTGTACTCGTACGATAAAAACAACAAGATCAGATCACACAACTAAAAGAAAAGTTGTATCGGTCTGGCTTCACAATCCCAATGAAGTCTTTAAGTCGTTAACCAGGTTTAGAAGAAGAAACCAAAGGTTAAAGAAGAATCGACTCTAGCTTAGCACAACTAGTATCACACATAATGTGTGGGGATTAGGTTTCCCAGTTGCTAGAGTTTTCCCTTATATAGTATTTAAAATCATGGTTTGCAATCAATGTTAGCTTGCTAACAAAGCATCAATATTCACCGTTAGATGAAAACCTGATTAGATTCAAGATAATATTTATCAACCGTTAGATCGAAAACATAGCTTGTTATACACACATGAAATGAACGTTTCTAGGTTTTTGTAACCGTACTCAAACTTGTACATTAGTTGGTTCAACAATAGTTAACCAAATGGTTAGCCATATGATAACTTTCATATCAACCATATTCTTCTTCATCATAACTAGTTCAAATGACTTAAATGAACTAGTTAGAGAGTTATTAAATTGCAAGGAAATCTCATATACTACACAAGACACAGTTGAAGCAAAAGAGATTTGATTCACTCGAATCGGTTCATGAACTATATAGCCACGGTTTTCAATTGCATTCCTTAGTTTATAAAGATAAGTTCACAAACATCGTTTTTAGACATAACCTACTCAAGTTCGCGGAATGGGTTCACGGACATAAGTTCCCGGATGGAGTTCATAAACTCCATCATAAATTCTCGGGTAGAGAACTTCCGCCAGTTCGCAGACTTAGCTCACGCACTTTTTCGGTTCTCTTGATCAAAAAAGTTCGCAAACTTCGGTTCAAGGAATAAAGACTTATACATATATGTGTTTTCACAACAATGCTTATATCCTCCGATGGTTATATTGTCTAAACTCCCATTTCAATCATTGAAACATTCTCAGAGGACGTTATATAGTTGTTATTCACAAACCATTTTTCGTCAGAGCAATTTTCAAAGTAATTGAAACTTAACATGACTTTCGTCACTTGTTAAAGATGAACTTGGCTAAAGTGAAAGCTTTACCAACACATATTTCGATAAATAGATAGACGAGGTAAAATCATCTCGAAATACCAAATGTGTATAACCTAAGTATATATAGCAAAACGACTTTTATCTCAAGATAGGATATAAGTAGACTTTTGAGTGATATATAAGTTCAAGTCTCCACATACATTTTATTCGATGAAGATCCATCAGTTCCTTATGTAGTCCTTCGTCTTGTATGATGATTTCCATGGAGTTCTTGAGATCAACTACACTTTCTATCCTAGTCCAAGACCTTAGCTCCCCAAATTTCGATTAGAAATCTGTATGGACAAACTCCGAGTTACTTTACTAGAGAATCAACTAGACAGTCAGACTTAATCAAGATAAAAATATCTCAAGGAGTTATTATCTCAATCTCTCAATTTAATTTATACTCAAGCAAATAGAATCTACGAGTCTTTATCAAAGAGAGATAACTTGGATGGTACCAAAGACCAATATCCAAGTGTCAATCAATTTAAATCAACAACCAAAAGGTAGGATATTCTAATTTATTGAACAACACACAACCTGTATTATTTCAATTATATAACAAAATATAATGCGGAAAAGAAATAACACAGACACCAGAATTTTGTTAACGAGGAAACCGCAAATGCAGAAAAACTCTGGAACCTAGTCCAGATTAAACAATACACTGTATTAAGCCACTACATATACTAGCCTACTCCAAACTAACTTCGGCATGAACTGTAGTTGAACCCCAATCAATCACACACTGATCCAAGGTACAATTATGCTCTTACTTCTCCGATCCCAGCAGGATACTACGTACTTGATACCTTTAGCTGATCTCACCCACGAATAAGAGTTGCTATGACCCAATAGTATCGGTCACACAGAAAACTCTATGGTAATAGATAAATCCGTCTCCCACGAATATAACTACGAGTTTTTTGTTCCGCCTTTTGATAAATAAAGGTGATCAGGAAGCAATTGATAAACCAAACTTATATTCCCGAAAAACAGCTCAGTATTATCAATCACCTCACAATAATCTTAATTGACACAACGAAAAAAAGAAATTGAGGAATAACAAACGATGAGACGAATTGTTTGTGACTACTTTTATATCTTTCTTATCGGAGATAAAAATCTCAATCAAATTATTCCAATTGTACTCATACGATAGAAACATCAAGATCATATCATAAAACTACAAGAAACGTAGTATCGGTCTGGCTTCACAATCCGAATAAAATGTTTAAGTCGTTAACCTGGTTTATAAGAAGAAACCACTGGTTAAAGGATAATAGAATCTAGCTTAGCACAACTGGTATCACACAGAATGTGTGGGGATTAGGTTTCCCAGTTTCTAGAGTTCTCTCTTATATAGTATTTCAAATCAGGGTTTGTAATCAATGCTATCTTAGTAACAAAGCATTCAATATTCACCATAGATGAAAACCTGATTAGATTCAAGCTAATATTTATCAACCGTTAGATCGAAAACATAGCTTGTTATACACACATGTAATGAAGTTTCTAAGTTTGTTCAACTGTACCCAAACTTGTACATTAGTTGGTTCAACAAAGTTATCCAAATGATTAGCCATATGATAACGTTCATATCAACCATATTTTTCTTCACCATAACTAGATCAAATAACTCAGACGAACTAGTTAGATAGTTGTTCAATTGCAAGGAAATCTCATGTACTACACAAGACACAATTGAAGAAAAAATGATTTGATTCACTCGAATCGGTTTATGAACAATATATCCACGGTTTGAATTTTCACAAACATCGTTTTTAGAAATAACCTACTCAAGTTCGCGGACTGGGTTTGCGGACTTAAGTTCCCGGATGGAGTTCACAAACTCCAGCAGAAATTCACGGGTCGAGAATTTCCGCCAGTTCGTGGACTGGGTTCGCGGACTGAAGCTCACGCACTTCTCTGGTTCTCTTGATCAAAAAATTTCGCAAACTTTGGTTCAAGAAATAAGGACTTATACATATATGTGTTTTCACAATAATGTTTATGTCCTCCAATGGTTATATAGTCTAAACTCTCATTTCAATCATTGAAAAATTCTCAGAAGACGTTATATAGTTGTTATTCACAAACCATTTTTTGACAGAGAAATTTTGAAAGTGATTGAAACTTAACATGACTTTCGTAACTAGGTAAAGATGAACTTGGCTAAAGCAAAATCTTTACCAACACATAATTTGAGAAATATATAGGCGATATATACTCAGCTCGAAATACCACATGTGTATAATCTTAGTCTATATAGTAAAACGACTTTTGTCTCAAGATAGTAGATAGACTTTTGAGTGATAGATAAGTTCAAGTCTCCACATACCTTTTAGTCGATGCAGATCCACCAGTTTCTTGAGTAGTCCTTCGTCTTGTATGATGATTTCCATGGAGTCCTTGAGCTCAACTACACTTTCTATCCTAGTCCGAGACCTTAGCTATAGTAGACTAGAAATCAAGACTTATAGTTTTGATCACTAACATTGACAAACATGCTTGAGATATCAACGCATGTGAGTGCGGCCGAGCAATGCTCTAATAATCTCTCATTTTGTCTGAAAAAGCGGGGGTCTAACAACAACACCCAATATTTTGATTAGTAATATGTATGGAAAAACTCCGAGTTACTTTACTAGAGAATCAACTAGAGAGTTGGACTCAATCTAGATAAAAATATCTCAAGGAGTTATTATATCAATCTCTCAATTTGGATGGTACCAAAGACCAATATGCAAGTGTCAATCAATTTAAATCAACGAACAATAAGGTCGGATATTCTAATTGATTGAACAACACACTACCTATATTATTTCAATTATATAACGAAATATAATGCGAAAAATAAATAACACAGACACCATAATTTTGTTAACGAGGAAACCGCAAATGCAGAAAACCCCCGGGAGCTAGTCCAGATTAAACATACATTGTATTAATCCGCTACAGACCCTAGCATACTCCAAGCTAACTTTAGTCTGGACTGTAGTTGAACCCCAACCAATCTCACACTGATCCAAGGTACAGTTATGCTCTTACGCCTCTAATACCAGAAGGATACTGCGTTCTTGATTCCCTTAGTTGATCTCACCCACAACCAAGAGTTGCTACGACCCAAAGTCGAAGACTTTAATAAACAAATCTGTCGCACACAAAAAAGTCTACAAGGATAGATAAATTCGTCTCCCACAAATAAACCTATAAGTGTTGTTCCGTCTTTTGATAAATCAAGGTGAACAGGAACCAATTAATAAAACCAGACTTATATTCCTGAAGAACAGCTCAGCTTTATCAATCACCTCACAATAAACTTAATCGACGCAGCGAAGAAGATTATTGAGGAATCACAAATGATAAGACGAAGTGTTTGTGACTACTTTTATATCTTGCCTATCGGAGATAGAAATCTCAAGCCAATTATTACAATTGTACTTGTACGATAGAAGATGCAAGATCAGATCACACAACTATGATAAAAGTAGTATCGGTCTTGCTTTACAATCCCAATGTAGTATTTAAGTCGTTAACCTGGTTTTAGAAGAAGAAAACCAAAGGTTAAAGGAGAATCGACTCTAACTTAGCAAACTAGTATCACATAGAATGTGTGGGGATTAGGTTTCCCAGTTGCTAAAGTTTTCCCTTAGATAGTCTTCAAATCAGGGTTTGCAATCAATGTTCGCTTAGTAACAAAGCATTCAATATTCACCGTTAGATGAAAACCTGATTAAATACAAGCTAATATTTATCAACCGTTAGATCGAAAACATAGCTTGTTATACACACATGTACTTCACGTTTGTAGGCTTGTGAAAACCGTACCCAAACTTGTATATTAGTTGGTTCAACACTAGTTAACCAAATGGTTAGCCAAATGATAACTTTCATATCAAACCATTTCTTCTTCACCATAACTAGTCCAAATGACTCAAATGAACTAGTTAGAGAGTTGTTCAATTGATTAGATCTTTATGTATTACACAAGACACAATTGAAGCAAAAATGATGTGATTAACTCGAATAGATTCATGAACTATAAATCCACGGTTTGCAATAGCGTTCCTTTGTTAATTAAGATAAGTTCACAAACATCGTTTTTAGACATAACCTACTCAAGTTCGCGGACTGGGTTCGAGGACTTAAGTTCCCGGATGGAGTTCACAAACTCTAGCAGAAATTCTCGGTCGAGAACTTCCGCCAGTTCGCGGACTGGGTTCGCATATTGAGTTCACGGACTGAAGCTCTCGTACTTTTGCGATTTCACTTGATCAACAAAGTTCGCAAACTTTGGTTCAAGCACTAAGGACTTATACATATATATGTTGCCACAACAATTCTTATGTCCTTCAATGATTATCTTGTCTAAAATCTCATTTGAATCATTGAAACATTCTCAGAGGGCGTTATATAGTTGTTATTCATAAACTATTTTTCGTCGGAGCAATTTCCAAAATGATTGAAACATAACATGACTTTCGTCACTAGGTAAAGATGAACTTGGCTAAAGAGAAAACTTTACCAACACATATTTTCAGAAATAGATAAGCGAGATATACTCAGCTCGAAATATCATATGTGTATATTCTTAGTCTATATAATAATACGACTTTTGTCTCAAGATAGGAGATAGAGTAGATAAACTTTTGAGTGATAGATAATTTCAAGTCTCCACATACCTTTTAGTCGATGAAGATCCACTGGTTCCTTGAGTAGTCCTTCATCTTATATGATAATCGCCATGGAGTTGTTGAGCTCAACTACACTTTCTATCCAAGCCCGGGACCTTAGCTATAGTAGACTAGAAATCAAAGACTTTATAGTTTTGATTATTAACATTGACAAACATGCTTGAGATAGAAACGCATGCGAGTTCGACCGAGCAATGCTCTAACATTGTCAATTTTAGTGTCAAAACTATCAATACATATGGAATACTAAAAATATATAAATAAACTTTGTAGCTCATATTCCACATGTCTAATCTTCAACATTACTCGAAATCTTCATCACTTCCAAGTACTCGAATGATCCCAAAGGTTGTAAGTTTATCATCATCGTTGTTGAAAATCCATAGCTATAACAATGAGAAAACAAGAGTTCTCAATCATTGTTATACAATGTCATAGTATCATTACACATCGTCAAAGTCCAATTGTATCACAACTTTAACAATAATACTATGGTGATATGTCACTCCCACTTAGTCAATACTCCATCTCATATGGAAACCACTCCCCCTTACATAATGATCCGAAAACCATATGTATTTGTAGTGCGAACTACATATTAATTCTCCCCCTTTTTGTCAATAAAATTGGCAAAGGTACAAGAACGAGATCCTAATGAAATTTCCAAACGAGAAATTTTATGACCAAGAGTTAACGTATATCATTTTATTTAGATGCAATCATAAAGTTGAAGATAAATGCATTCATGATAGATGTATAACACACCGTATATACTATCTAGTAGTTTATGCTTTCTTTGCTATTTTTCTAGTAAATTATGTATTTTACGTGTGTTTTTGAGATATTAGGTACTCTGGAGTCGCACGGAAGAAAAGAAGGAGAAATCACCCAAATTGGGAAAAAAGGGCAAAATTGTCATTTCATAGGGCGAGCACTATCTGGATCCCATTCAAAGTTAAGGGATAGCTCGGAAGTGTTTAAAGCACCGGATTAATTGATCACGACACCTTTATAGCTAACTATGGTTTGTCATTAGGCCTATAATATTATTCGGCTCAAAGTATTTGCCGGCCCATAATATCCCAGATGCAAACCCAGTTATTCTAACCCTAAAGACGAAAAGGCGTTTCTCCCAAATCATTGAGCAGCTGAATTTAAGACAAAAGGCAGCCACTGCTGCTGATGGTCCGAGAACAGACAGAGAGATTGATGAGATGAGGGTTTCGATTGTTTCTACGATTAAAGAACGTTTATGGGTATGAGGTTGAATCCATGGAAAACCAATTGTTGTTGAATCAGAGAGATGGAGTCGATAGGGAAGATGTTGCGATTGTTCTG
Source organism: Papaver bracteatum (assembly GCA_023529315.1). Classification (NCBI taxonomy): domain Eukaryota; kingdom Viridiplantae; phylum Streptophyta; class Magnoliopsida; order Ranunculales; family Papaveraceae; genus Papaver; species Papaver bracteatum. Next base: position 1,084,053 of record JAJJWX010005417.1, on the reverse strand, counting down.
AAATAGGTCGAGAAATTAGGGTTCGAGGGTTTCTGGTGATTATAACAAAAGGGATGAAGAAGCCGCTGTTGGTACTGGAGTTGGATTGGGAGAAAATCAAATCCATGGTGTTGTAATGGTGGTGATTGAAAATGGGTTAAACTCGGATTAAAATTCGAGTTGATTGGAGATCGATTGATAAACTCAGAGAAGGTGATGGACTGTAGAAGATGAATCAGAGATAAAGAATTAATGGGTTTGCTGTGAATCCAAAGAAGAGAAGAGTTGTTGTGCCGAATTGAAGAAATGGATCTGAACTGTTGGTGATACTGAGAAAGAGATAGAACTGGTCATATCAGAAGGGAATGCTATTGTTTAAGCAGCAGATGAATGAATGATTTGAATAGATGTATGTATAGGTTTGTTGCAGGAATTGAAGTAAAAAAAAAGGGAGGCCTGAATTCGGCCGGGAAGTCATGTAAACAGACAGAACTCGGCCGATTTCCCCCTCTGGCGAGTTGACTCGGTGCCGGCGGTGACCGCTCCAGACGATCCCGGTGACCAATCCAGAACGAGTTCGGTGAGCCGATCCGACCCAATTCAGACCAATCAAAAGCTGACTAGAAGCTAACTGAAGATGATTTCCCCTCCTTGACCTAGTCAACTAACAGAAGACTGACGGTTTGACATGTTTGACCGTTAGTCCTAACGGTGGACTGACGAAATATTCTGTCGCCGGGTGAGAATTTTCAGGTGGCCGGCGGTGACGAATTCCGGCCAACTTCCTTCCAAAAACACAATTTTCCGGCGAGCAAAAATACAAAATTTTGTATGGACTTCTCTCATGTGTGTGAAGACTTAGAATTGGGAATTTGATGAAAACTTGGAAGTTTTGGAGAATTGGACTAGAAATTCGAATATGGCTCAAATTGGGAAAGTGGTGTTCTTTTGGAATTAGGATTCTTTTCCTACAAAGATATGGAGAGTATTGAAGCCTATAAATAGAGGAGTTCTCTACAACTTTTAGACACATCTACTTTGGAGAAGGAGTTAAAGTGCACAAGGATTGGAGGAAGGAGCAACCATTTTTCAATAAGTTTTTCTTTTTTCCTTTATTATTATTATTATTATTGTGTGAACTCCAAATTATGAGTAGCTAATTTTTCTTATTGATTGAGGATGAATTCCTAGTTCTTAACATATGGTTTGAGTTTTGTTTCAATTCTACTTTGAAGTTTTTCATATGATTATCGATTGTTTTTACTAATATTAATGTTTATGATTGATTGATAGGTTGTTTGGAGTGCACGCTAAATTGATTTGTTAATTTAATCTAAAGCTAGTGAAAGTTAGGGAATACGTAATAGTTTCTTGACTTTTTACACAAGTAGAAAACACAAGACCTTGCGGAGGGATTCCGTGGAGCAACTGTGTGTGAAAACAACGCTAGAAAGTGGACCAAGCGAACCGAGTCTAACTACTAGTACTAAACCTAAGTTCACAAATGTTAATGCGTTCATGGAATTACATCTTGTAAGAGAACCTCAAGGTGGTTCTTTTGAATAGAATCTGATAACTAAGCGGACTTGTTACTCGGTGAAATAAGGAATTTTTGGGTTAGCTAAGCGAACCTGCTATACAACGGTTGGTGATAATCTATGACTAATGAAAAGTGAAAAAGAACATAACTTAATCATTGTTTTGCAGCGAAGAAGGATTCCTTGATATATTCTCTCTCATTGATTTCAACTTACACTTTTAATTACGTTGTTTATTTCTTTTGCTTTATAAATTTTACATCCAATACCCCCCTTTTTGTGACAATTTTACAACTAATAATCTCTTGCTCCTCGTGGGATTGATCTTGACTACCCTATATTACTTATTAATTAGGTAGTGAAACATTAATTAATTTGTTGTTGTTACGACACGCATACAAATTTTGGCGCCGTTGCCGGGGAGCAACGGGCAATTTTAGTTTTTTTTTTTTTTTTTTTTTCTTTTTGCTTTATTCTTGCTTTGTTAGATTCTATACCGTATCTAACTTAGTTTTGTGAACCTTGTTGTAGGTGCTATATCTTTGGTGAATGCTTCAAGGGGGAAGACCGAGTCCAATTGGAATACGTCTTCGATCCGGCATTCAACTAAAGGATTTCATTCGAGCGGTTAACACTCCGCTTCCTCATTCTACATCAAGTGAATTCGCAGATTCGGACATAGAAGAAGAGGCAATGGGTGATCGTACACTCAAGGACCTAGCTTCTCACAAGCTCGATACACAACAATGGTGTATCCAAACTAACTCAACTTTCGAGATCAAGCCGGGGTTGATTAGAGAATTACCAAAGTTCCATGGCATGGTGAATGAAGACTCAAACAAACATCTTATGGACTTCAACACCATAGTCACGGCCATTCTTCCACCGAATACTAATGCGGATGGAGCAATGTTGAAAGCTTTTCCGTTCTCTTTGTCGGGCAATGCTAAGGAATGGTTGTACTATTTGCCTTCCGGAAGTATCACAACATGGAATGGGATGAAGAAACTTCTCCTCAAGAGATATTTTCCAGCATCAAAGGCTACTCAAATTCGCAAAGAAATTTGTGGGATAAAACAACATATGGGAGAGTCATTATATGAATGTTGGGATCGATACAAGATATTGGTGGCGAGTTGTCCACACCATCAATTTAGTGACGCCATGATAATCCAATACTTCTATGAAGGTCTCCAAACAAATTATAGATATCTTCTTGACGCCGCCGGTGGTGGTGCACTAGTGAACAAGACGGTGGCCGAAGCTACCGAGTTGATTGAAAGTATGGCGGCAAACTCACAACAATTCTATGCAAGAGGTGATTCAATGGTTAAGTTGGTGCATGAAGTTAGTGACTCGTCTTCACAATTCGATCACCGGTTAAACAACATAGAAAGGGTAGTGCAACGGTTGGCCGCGGTAATTATTCCGGATGATGAAACCGAACAAGTAAATGCTTTATATCCAAATCAAAGGCCAAGGTACGATCCATACTCAAATACTTATAATCCCGGTTGGAAGGATCATCCCAACTTTAGCTATGCAAACAAGCAAGCGGCGGCTCCTAATCCATATGCGCAACAAGGTGGATTCCAACAATCACGTTTCCAACCTCAACAACAACAATTCCAACCACAACAAGTCAAGGAGCAAGATTCTTCGAATAATGACAAGTTGAATGTGATAATGCAAAGCATGCAAGGTCTCACTTCTATGTTACAACAAACCCAACAAAAGACCGATTCGGCAATCAAGGATTTGCAAACTCAAATGGGACAATTGGCGACCGATATGAACTTAATGAAAGATCAAGCATCCACAAAGCTTCCTTCGTAACCCATTGTGAATCCAAGAGAGAATGTTAGTGCGGTTACTTTAAGAAGTGGAGAGTCCAACTCGTCATGGAGAAGCTAGTGAAGAGGTAGTCAAAGAGAAGGAGGATGCCGAACCAAGGGAGACTTCAACACCAACCGCCCAATCCAAGGAACCGGTTCCTACTTTCACTACTCCACCTCCTTTTCCTAGTCGTTTTGCTAAGTCCAAGAAGGAAGCTCAAGACAAGGCACTCATGGATATCTTCAAGAAGATAGAAATCAACATCCCCTTCATCGAGGCCATCAAGACAATGCCAAGGTATGCTAAGTTCATGAAGGAATTATGCACAAAGAAGGATAGGTTGCTTGATAATGAAATTACTAAAGTTGGCGAGAGTGCGTCGGCTATGCTTTTGAAGAAGATGCCTACAAAGTACATGGATCCCGGTGGTTTCACGGTGCCAATTACTATTGGTAAGGAAAGGTTTGAACATGCTTTACTTGATTTGGGAGCTTCCATTAGTGTGATGTCCGCCGATATTTATGACTCCTTGAATCTTGGACCATTGAAAGAGACAAGAGTTATTATCCAACTAGCAAATAAGTCTAACATCTATCCAAAGGGGCTTGTAGAAGACGTTCTAGTGCAAATGAATGAGTTAATTTTTCCGGTGGATTTCTTTGTGGTGGATATGGACAACAATGAAAATCGTTCGTCTACTTCTCTATTTCTTGGGAGGCCATTTATGAAGACCGCAAAGACGAAGATTGATGTGGACAAAGGTACACTTACTATGGAATTCGACAAGGAAGTAATACACTTCAACATATTTGAAGCCATGCGCTACCCAAGTGATGTGCATTCCGCTTACTCCATTGATGTGGTTGGTTCATTAGCGCAACAAATGGTGGAATTGAATCGAGAGGACGAACTTGATGTGGTGTTGCAAAATAGCATTGAATTGGATGTCCACGGCGTATCTAACTTGGATGTTGAAATTTCCACGGAATTGTTGGAGACGTGTGCTGCCTTGACGGCATTACAAGAAGCTAAGGGTAATGTTTCCTATATTTCTTTACCCGTGAATGATGAATTACTTGTACCATCTATTGTGAAGGCGCCTAAGCTAGAGTTGAAGCCACTTCCGGACCATTTGAAGTATGCATTTTTGGGAGATAGAGATGAGCTTCCGGTAATTATTTCAAAGAACCTCACACCGGTACAAGAAGACCGTTTGCTTAGAGTCTTAAAAGAGCACAAAACGGCTATTGGTTGGACAATTGTGGACATCAAAGGCATTAGTCCATCCATATGCTTGCATAGGATTCTAATGGAAGAGAACGTGAAGTCGGTACATGATGCTCAACATAGGATTAATCCTCCCATGATAGAGGTTGTGAAGAAAGAGATACTCAAATTGCTAAGTGCGGGGGTGATCTACCCAATTTCCGATAGAAAATGGGTTAGTCCGGTGCAAGTGGTGCCAAAGAAGTCCGGTGTTACGGTTGTTCGAAATCAAGATGATGAACTTGTTCCTACAAGAGTTCAAACCGGTTGGAGAGTGTGCATTGATTATAGAAAGATTAATTCTGCAACCCGAAAGGATCACTTTCCTTTACCTTTCATTGATTAAATGTTGGAGCGATTAGCGGGGCATTCTTATTATTATTTCTTGGATGGTTATTCGGGATACAATCAACTTGTTATTGCACCGGAGGACCAAGAGAAGACCACTTTTACTTGTTCGTTTGGAACGTTTGCGTATAGACGGATGCCATTTGGTCTTTGCAATGCACCGGCTACTTTCCAAAGATGCATGGTAAGCATATTCTCGGATTACGTGGAGCGCATTATTGAGGTATTTATGGACGACTTTAGTGTTTATGGAAATTCTTTTGATATTTGTTTAGCTAACCTTGAACTAGTTCTTAAACGATGCATAGACACTAACCTTGTTCTTAATTGGGAGAAATGTCATTTTATGGTAAACCATGGCATAGTACTTGGTCACATTGTGTCCTCTCAAGGGATCGAAGTGGACAAGTCAAAGATATATTTAATAAGAAACTTACAATATCCCACTTCGGTGAGAGAAGTTCATTCTTTTCTTGGCCATGCAGGTTTCTATAGGCGGTTTATCAAGGATTTCTCCAAAATCTCCATGCCAATGTGCAAGTTACTACAAAAGGAGGTACCTTTTGACTTCAACAAGGAATTCAAGGATGATTTTGACAAATTGAAGGCAATGTTGACAAGTGCGCCGATTATCAAGTCACCGGATTGGAATCTTCCATTTGAACTAATGTGTGATGCTAGTGATTATGCTGTTGGAGCCGTTTTGGGTCAAAGAGTGGACAAGTTGTCCCATGTTATCTATTATGCATCTAGGACTCTTAATGATGCACAAATCAACTATTCTACCACGGAAAAGGAGTTATTGGCTATAGTGTTTGCATTAGAAAAGTGTCGATCATACTTGGTGGGTACAAAGGTTATTGTGTATTCCGATCATGCAGCACTTAGATACTTAATAAAGAAGAAAAAAGCTAATCCAAGACTAATCCGGTGGATCCTATTACTACAAGAGTTCGACATAGAAATTCGAGATAAGAAAGGTGTGGAGAATACCGTTGCGGATCATCTTAGTAGACTTGTCATGTCTCACGAAGAACTTCCATTACAAGACCGCTTTCCGGACGAACAACTTTTCTCCTTGGAAGAATCAACACCTTGGTATGCGGATATAATGAATTATTTGGTGACAAGGAAGGTACCTAGCACAATGTCTAACTTCCAAAAGATGAAGCTTAAGAAGACATCCAAGCAATATGTGTGGGATGAACCATACTTATGGAAATATGGCGTTGATCAAATCATACGAAGGTGCGTACCTAATTCCGAATTTCAATATATTCTCTCCTTTTGTCATACTTTTGCTTGTGGTGGCTATTTTGGTTCTAAACGTACCACTCTCAAAGTTCTTGAAAGTGGATTTTATTGGCCCACCTTGTTTGAAGATTCATATGTTTTTTGTAAATCGTGTGATAGATGTCAAAGAACGGGCAATCTAGGTGCTCTAAATCAAATTCCACTCACACCAATTCTCGTCGTAGAGATTTTTGATGTGTGGGGTATCGATTTTATGGGCCTTTTTGTCAATTCGAATGGAAATTTTTATATACTTCTTGCCGTAGATTATGTTTCGAAATGGGTGGAGGTTAGAGCCACCAAAACTAATGATTCTCAAGTTGTTTGTGATTTTGTAAGAGAAAACATATTCACTAGGCACGGCACACCAAGAGTGGTGATAAGCGATGGAGGCTCACATTTTAAGAAGTCTTTTCACGCTCTCCTCAAGAAGTACAACATAACACACAAGATTGGTACGCCTTACCATCCACAAACTAGTGGACAAGCGGAAATCTCAAACCGTGAAATCAAGTCCATTCTTGAGAAAACGGTGAATACTACAAGGAAAGATTGGAGCCTTAAGCTCAATGATGCACTTTGGGCGTATAGAACGGCGTACAAGACACCAATTGGTATGTCTCCATATCGGTTGGTTTATGGAAAAGCTTGTCATCTCCCGGTTGAACTTGAACATAAGGATTATTGGGCGATAAAGAAATTCAACATGGAGTATGATGCAAAGAAAGTTGCAACTAAATGAGCTAGAGGAGATACGTAATGATGCTTACGAGAATGCCCGGATTTACAAAGAAAAGACCAAACTTTTTCATGACAAGATGATTTCTCGGAAAAGTTTTGTTGTGGGGCAAAAAGTTCTTTTATTTAATACTCGTTTACGTTTATTTCCGGGTAAGCTTAAGTCCCGTTTGGTGGGACCATTTATTGTTACTAATGTTTATGATCATGGTGCAGTTGAAATTGTTAGTGAAAAAACAGGACAACCCTTGAAAGTCAACGGCCATAGGTTGAAGCCATATTATGAAAACTTTCCAACGGAGCATGTGGACGTGATTGGATTTCGAGATGTTCTCCCTCTAGAGGATTAATGTGAAGCAAGAGCTATGTCGGGCCGTCGACTTTAAAACAAGCGCTAAGTGGGAGGCAACCCACCGATTTTGTATCTCTTATCCTTTTGTTTTTATTTGCTTTTTGTTTTGTGTGTTTATTTTTCTTGTTCCATATCATGTTAGGATTTCCCACCTTGACTTTACTTGGACGATTCAATTACATTGAGGACAATGTAAGGTTTAAGTGTGGGGGAGTGGCTAAGCATATATTTTTGCATAAAAAAAAAGAATTTTTTGCATAAAACTTTCAACTTTTAGAGATTTTAGAGTCACTAGCATACTTCTAGGTATGATTACATAGAGAATTCTGACCGACATAATTGAACTTGGAAGTGTTAGGGAACTATATTCGATTTCTTACTTTTTAGAGTGTTAAATAATGGATTTAATCATGCCAGTGATGCAAATTTGGTGCAGGGAGAAGTGCGTTATTAGAGTTGCTGATCAATCATTAGTGGAGACTACCCATTTTCATATCATGTGAGGCACCGACTAGAAATTCTTCCTTTACTAAAGAACTTCTTTTGAGTGTGTGTCACCGTACGTTAATTCCGGGTAGAATGGTGAGCTACCCAATTTCACACCAATTTCAGCACTATTTTGATCTCTTGAGTGCTAATTTTTGTCAATCATGAGGGTGACGTCTATGATGAAAGCCTCCTTCTTGTAGTTCGATTTGCAGTTAGCACCATTCTCTCTCTCGACAACAACGGGTCCATAGAAACATCACAATTATCAACAAGGAACGACATCAAAATCTACAAGGAAAGTTGAAAAGGTTCAAGGTTTGCAAGCAACAATGAAACAAGAAAAATAGCAAATTTTTATATCAAAGTAAAGCAACATACAATGAGCAGATTTTACATATATGTTGAAGACTTACAATATATTCAAGTATGAAGACTAATTTACAAAAGCGAAGAAAAGCGAAAGGTGAGAATTATTAAAGTTTATGATTTCAAGACGATACAAGTTGTGAAGAATCAAGCGGTAAAGTACTTTTCCACGGCCATGGTTGTTTCATTTTTTCACTTTGTTTTGTATTTTGTTTCTCTTGTCTTGGAAGAAAAAATGAAAAAATGAAAAAAAAAAATGGAAAAAATATGAGACAAGAGAAATATCTATTATTGTTTTGTTTTGAATAAGCCATGGGGAAGGGAAATCTATAATGAAGTTTCAAGCGACAAGGATTTTAAGGAAAAAGGTTACAAATTGTCAAGGATTTATGAAGTTCAAGTGTTTATCATCAATAGTTGAAGCCGAAGACCAAGAAGATGAAGACGAGGAGAGGAAGACGTTTCTATTGGATGCCGTGAGAGTGGTGTTATCATAATTGGAAATCATATGTGAAGGTAAGTAAGTAATCTCATCCTCGATATAAGTGGTTGATTTCCTTTCTTAGAGATCGTTAGAAAAATGTTTTTTCAAAATGTTAAAAGATGTGGGTTTTTCAAAATTTCGGAAGTTATCCTTCCCACCATTCAACGTGTTGCAGGAATTCTATCTTTATTCCTACCTGCACACAAGTGAGACCCATAAAAAAGCCGTCTTTTTGAGTGCAATTATCATAAAACCCTTTTGGTGAGGTAGAAGTCGAGGCGAAATGCTTATTGATCGTTTCTCAAACACGCATTCTCTCATTATGGTGTGGTTATTTCTCACTCAACATTTAAGAATGAGAATATGTTCTTTGGTATTTCTAAATTCTTATTACTAGCATGCAAAAACTCTATGTCCTCATAACTCTTTGGATGCTTGGGACGCTAGAAAGATTTGAAGTTGTAAGTTTGATTTGCTCGAGGACTAGCAAAGTCTAAGTTTGGGGGAATTAGATAGGTGTAGAACACACCGTATTTACTATCTAGTACTTTATGCTTTCTTTGTTATTTTTCTAGTAAATTATGTATTTTACGTGTGTTTTTGAGATATTAGGTATTCTGGAGTCGCACGGAAGAAAAGAAGGAGAAATCACCCAAATTGGGCAAAAAGGGAAAAATTGTTATTTCATAGGGCGAGCACTATCTGGAGCCCATTCAAAGTTAAGGGATAGATCGGAAGTGTTAAAAGCACCGGCTTAATTGATCACTTCACCTTTATAGCTAACTATGGTTTGTCATTGGGCCTATAATATTATTCGGCTCAAAGTATTTGCCGGCCCACAATATCCCAGATGCAAACCCAGTTATTCTAACCCTAAAGCCGAAAAGGTGTTTCTCCCAAATCATTGAGCAGCTGAATTTAAGACAAAAGGCAGCCGCTGCTGCTGATGGTCCGAGAATAGACAGAGAGATTGATGAGATGAGGGTTTCGATTGTTTCTACGATTGAAGAACGTTTATGGGTATGAGGTTGAATCCATGGAAAACCAATTGATGTTGAATCAGAGAGATGGAGTCGATAGGGAAGATGCTGCGATTGTTCTGAAATAGGTCGAGAAATTAGGGTTCGAGGGTTTCTGGTGATTATAACAGAAGGGATGAAGAAGCCGTTTTTGGTATTGGAGTTGGATTGGGAGAAAATCAAATCCATGGTGTTGTAATGGTGGTGATTGAAAATGGGTTAAACTCGGATTGAAATTCGAGTTGATTGGAGATCGATTGATTAACTCAGAGAAGCTGATGGACTGTAGAAGATGAATCAGAGATAAAGAATTAATGGGTTTGCTGTGAATCCAAAGAAGAGAAGAGTTGTTGTGCCGAATTGAAGAAATGGATCTGAACTGTTGGTGATACTGAGAAAGAGATGGAACTGGTCATATCAGAAGGGAATGCCATTGTTTAAGAAGCAGATGAATGAATGATTTGAATAGATATATGTATAGGTTTGTTGCAGGAATTGAAGTAAAAAAAAAGGGAGGCCTGAATTCGGCTGGGAAGTCCTGTAAACAGACAGAACTCGGCCGATTTCCCACTATGGCGAGTCGACTCGGTTCCGACGGTGACCGCTCCAGACGATCCCGGTGACCGATCCAGAACGAGTTCGGTGAGCCGATCTGACCCAATTCAGACCAATCAGAAGCTTACTAGAAGCTGATTTCCCCTCCTTGACCTAGTCAACTAACAGAAGACTGATGGTTTGACATGTTTGGCCGTTAGTCCTAACGGTGGACTGACGGAATATTCTGTCGCTGGGTGAGAATTTTCAGGTGGCCGTCGGTGACGAATTTCGGCCAACTTCCGGCCAAAAACACATTTTTCCGGCGAGCAAAAAATACAGAATTTTGTATGGACTTCTCTCATGTGTGTGAAGACTTAGAATTGGGAATTGGATGAAAACTTGGAAGTTTTGGAGAATTGGACTAGAAATTGGAATATGGCTCAAATTGGGAAAGTGGTGTTCTTTTGGAATGAGGATTCTTTTCCTACAAAGATATGGAGAGTATTGAAGCCTATAAATAGAGGAGTTCTCTACAACTTTTAGACACATCAACTTTGGAGAAGGAGTTAAAGTGCACAAGGATTGGAGGAAGGAGCAACCATCATCTTTTCAATAAGTTTTTCTTTCTTTCTTCCTTTATTATTATTATTATTATTATTGTGTGAACTCCAAATTATGAGTAGCTAATTTTCTTATTGATTGAGGATGAATTCCTAGTTCTTAACATATGGTTTGAGTTTTGTTTCAATTCTACTTTGAAGTTTTTCATATGATTATCAATTGTTTTTACTAATATTAATGTTTATGATTGATTGATAGGTTGTTTGGAGTGCACGCTAAATTTATTTGTTAATTTAATCTAAAGCTAGTGAAAGTTAGGGAATACGTAATAGTTTCTTGACTTTTTACACAAGTAGAAAACACAAGACCTTGCGGAGGGATTCCGTGGAGAAAGTGTGTGTGAAAACAACGCTAGAAAGTGGACCAAGCGAACCGAGTCTAACTACTAGTACTAAACCTAAGTTCACAAATATTAATGCGTTCGGGGAATTACATCTTGTAAGCGAACCTCAAGGTGGTTCTTTTGAATAGATATGATAACTAAGCGGACTTGTTACTCGGTGAAATAAGGAATTTTGGGGTTAGCTAAGCGAACCTGCTATCCTAAGGTTGGTGATAATCTATGACTAATGAAAAGTGGAAAAGAACATAACTTAATCATTGTTTTGCAGCGAAGAAGGATTCCTTGATCTATTCTCTCTCATTGATTTCAACTTACACTTTTAATTACGTTGTTTATTTCTTTTGCTTTATAAATTTTACAACCAATACCCCCCTTTTGTGACAATTTTACAACTAATAATCTCTTGCTCCTCGTGGGATCGATCTTGACTACCCTATATTACTTATTAATTAGGTAGTGAAACATTAATTAATTTGTTGTAGTTACGACACGCATACAATTCATCAAGGAGTCTATAAAGATACAAGATAACCCCTATAATATTCCACAGCCGCACTCCCCACAAAGATTTGGCAACTAAGCACAAGTTCAATTAAGAGCTCTCCCCCATAATATGTCATTACCGAAAGAACAACAAGAGTGACCTTAATTTCAAAAGAAAATAAGGATTTATTTGGACATAACAAATAACATACAAGTATTAATCTGAATCCAAAAAATATTCAATTAAATTAACCACAAGAGAACCCATGATTAATTTAACCAAATATGCTTAACACAAGTAAACTTATGGAGAGTTTAAAAAGACTCAATTAGATTAATCACAAGAGGACTCATAACTAATCTAATCGGAATACAAAACTAAACTAATCACAAAAGTAATCAATTCAATTGTTCATACTCGACATAAGAAAATCTATGGAGCAATGACTAAGTTATTCATGAAAACAATCAACCCAGTCAAAAATGCTCAAACATTATAAAACTTACGGAGTCATAACTAAATATCCAAACAATATGATTAATTTAGTTCAATATGCTCAACATAAAGTATCTTACGGAACAAAAACTAAGCTAATCATAAAAATAATCAACTTTTGTTGTTTTAGTGCTCAACATAAGATGCATTACGGAGCTTCACAATAATACACAAAATATGGATTAGGGAAGATCAATTACTGCAGAATACACTAGGATTCATTATATTTTCATCACCATTTGCACAATGACATATAATAGACATAATCCTTGAAAATAACTGATTTTAACCTATCTTCCATCAAAAATTGACATAATAGGCTTAACTTTTGTATTTGTCAAAAGTCAATTCATTCTTTTATCAATATATGCATATCAACTCATGAACGACTTTACTTTTGACTAGATATGGGACAATCAAGTTCACGGACGTAAACGCACATATCCCATAACAATATTGCAATATATGAAACCATAAAGATTAATACTGCAAAAATCATCTTCCAAACAAGTTTAGAATTTAAACCAATAAATCTAAAAACATGAAGATGAAAATGTTGGACATAGCTATGTGTAATCACAATAATGGCTATTCTAAACTCTACTTATTCTTCTAAACAAAGATAGAAAATAGAAGATTTACTAGGTGAAAAGGCGAGGGTACCCCAAATATACCTCAAGCTATAACTTTTCCTTCCTATAAGTCCTTTCCCCGAAAGTGATTGTCTATAGACTGAGTCGAGACAATACAACAAATCGGTTCACACTTTGTGTGACATCTATGAATACTAGATCGAGACAATACAACAACAAAGTTTGTTTACTTGATACAAAGGTTCGGACTTAACCAAACTCAATAGGATTCACGTATCAAGTAAATAGGAATTAACGTTTGTGCAATTTACTTTAATTATAATAAAACACTTATAATGCGGAAATATAAAGTAAATGACACAACAAGATTTTGTAAACGAGGAAACCGCAAATACATTAAAACCCCGGGACCTAGTCCAGAATTGAATACTCTCAGGATTAAGTCGCTATACAAAATAAGACAACTTTGTATAGTTGAGACCAAGCAACTAAACCTATAGTTCACCTAGTTCCGTATGTATTCCCACGCCTCCAACCTGTAAACAAGTCACGTACTTGGACCAATTCCTTTGGTTCGTATTCCAAATAGTAAAGGAACAACAAATTTTTTTGGTATCAACTCTCTTCAACCAAGTGATATGAGTTGTGCAAAGGTTCACTTGTTTATCTTAACATAAACTCCTTTGCCAGGTTCCAAGATCTATTGATAGTTGTCTAAAAAACCTTGATATTTATATATTATTGATGATTTCTTTGCTAAGTTTTCTTGTAAATTATGTATCTTATGTTTGTTTTGGAGTGTTTAGGTACTTTGGAGTCATTTGGAACAAAAGAAGAAGAAACGTCGCTTAAAAGGCAAAAAGGTGCAAAAGTGTTGGAGGCGGACTATTTCTCATTATTTGCTTTTATTTCTTCATCTCTGTCTGAAAAGTTTGTCGGCTTTAGTGATGCAAATTTTGTCTGAAAAGCATGACAGCTTTAGTGATGTTAGAAATTGAAGAAAGCAAGTGGATTTGAGAAGTAAAAGAGACGACTGTAGGTGGTATATGAATTCGAGAAAGAATAAAGCGTTCATTTGGAGCAAGGAATGCAGAATCGTCTCTGCACAGGCGAGCGCTATTGGAAGCACAATGGAGCAAAGAGAGTTGTCATTCTTTGGCGGCTCATATCAATTTTTAGGGTGCCTAGAGTCATCTGGGGTATCCCTTAGCCAATTCACTTGAGTAGCTGTATCCCTTTAGTTTTTCTTACCCTAAAATTCAGAGAAGAGTTTATGTTCTCATTATTTCCCGCAACACCTGGAAATGAGGCAAGAGGAAATAGAAGCTACTTCTGTAAACCCGTGATGGAGGCGATGCTATCTGAGAGAGGGGTTAAAGTGATTTTGAGCCATGAATCGAGAATTGAAGAACCAGAGATTAGGATACATGAATCTTCTTCCACAAAATAAGATGGTTTCTTTTTATCAATTTGGGGAGGAATCAAAAAGGGGATCTGATGATGAAGATATCAGATGAACATGGGTATCATTTGAGGCTCGAGTTCAAAGAGAAGATTCAGAACAGATATTGAACACTTGGGTTGCTAAGAAGATAATATTTCAGGGGATTAGAAGATTGAATCCGAGAGTTTAGAAGCTAGGGATTGAGAATAAACAAAAGGGGATCTGTGTTGATGTGAGAACGAATAGAAGATGGGTTTGAAACTGTGATGAAATGGGTCATGTGGTTGCTGCTGCCATTAAATGAAGAAGAAACAAGGTTTGAAGACAAGAAAAAGCTCACAGATTTCAGTAAAGATGAAGTTGTTGTTTCCATGGCTGAATCATGGAGCTAAGGTATGAAATTGGTTCGAATTTTGGCAAGACAAATCAGTGAGCAAGAGGAGGAAAATGAGATGGTTATACGGAAAATTTATGGTTGCTGAATGATGGAAGTGCTGGTTTAGATGAATGCTTAGGTTCAGGTACCAAGTGCAATTTACAAATGCAAATGCAGGTGGTGTTGTTGTACAATGGCAGAGATGATGTTATTGGATGGAAGAATGGTTTTACTGAGTTAGTGACAGCTACATTTCAAGTGGTGATGATGTTGATGCCTTGATCTCAAGGACACATATGAGATGATGTTTGAACTAAATCCCTGTGCAATGGACTGTGTGTGTGAAGATGCAGGTGCAGTAGATGTGTTGGTAGTGATTAATAGGAATAGAATGAATGGTGGTTGAAGTGGTTGAATTGCGGTGGCTTGGTTCTGTTGGTAGAAGAACAGAGAAGACTTGTATTGGCTCTATAATTCATTGGGGTTTTGGTTGAGTTTTGAGCTTTATTTGCTTCCGGGAATCAGTGAACAAGTCGTTGTTGTGACCTGGGACTTGAGAACTGAATGTATTACATGGAAAAAAAGGCAGTTGGAGATGGCATGGCATATGGTGTTGATGCTATTTAAATGGTGGAAACTCAGGTGCATATATTAACTGGCGGCTTGTTAGGATGCAGGGATTAAAATGGTGATTGTTGTAAGGGTTTGTCTCGATATTGCAGGAAGAATTGCAGGAGCAGTTAGGAAGCTTATAATTGGAGGTAATATGAATGGGTCTTGTGGTGTTATTGAGCTCAAAGAGGAGATGGTAGTGATGCTGTCTGAATGATGGATGACTGCATGATGTGTTGCTGGGTCTGGTAACAAGGGTTTGGAAGGAATGATGCAGGTTGTGATTAAATAGAAATTTACGCAGTCAGTGATTGAGATGCTGGTGGTATTATGATGCAGTTGCAACTGGTGTTTGTTGGCTGCAATGGTTTTGTGTTGGCTAGATATTGTTATGAAGCTGAGAAAGATGGCAGGGTTATTGGTGGTGTTGGAGGATGTCTTGGCTGAGGAGATTAATGAGTAGTTCTGGTAGTGAGCCACACCTGCAGCTGAACTGAAGTGCAGGAATTTTGGTTAAGCGCAATCATGGTGCGATATTGAGTACTTCTTGTGCAAAATGGCTTAGGCCATGGCAAGACAGATAAGTCAGGCTAGTTAGCTCACCTGAACAGCTGGCCCGAGTTAACTCAGTTGACCTGAGATATTTTCCGTGCCGGATTCCGACCAACTTCCGGCAGCAAACCCAGTTTTCCGGCGACTACTTTTGGCAGAGATTCTTACTGGGTTATTCAACACATGGGTTTAATGGGCTTGGTGGACTTTTTGTGATGGACTTTGAAGACTAGACCTAATTTTAGAAGTTGGAGAAAAGCTACAAAGGAGAAAAGTTTCTACAACTTTGTTATCACGTATTCTTGTAACTTTGGAGGAGAACGGCTATTCTACTAGGGTTTGCTTATGTTCATCTTCTTTTATTCAATTAATATTTTTGTGATGAACTCCATTAATATGAGTAGATAAATACAATTATTGGTTATGGGATAAAGTTGATTTCATCGAACATGTTATTTGATTCTATGAATTAGTTTTGTTTCAATTCTATCGTTTATGATTCATTATTTTTACTATCATATGATTTGAATGCTAGTTTGGTTGAGTCCGGAATCAATTGGATTTGTTTTCATTTCTATAGATATATTAGAGTTTTTAATATGTAAAAGTTGTTATCTCTGATTTCTAGTAGCATCTTGTGGTTAATACTTGTAGTGATACATCTTTTTAATCGCATATGAATCATAACCTTTGTTAAAAAGAATTAGTGCTTTTACACGTTTGTTTGCATTGATTAGTCTTATTTCATAAAACTTATTGCTCTTAGGGAGTTAAACTTAATTTTTCTTTTACACTTTAGGTTGCTTTCTAAGTAGATTTCACAAAAGCATATTTTAATGTTGTTTGTGATAAAATCAAGAAATAAACGGGATACTCTTGTGATCAAGATATCCTAGGACTTTTGATAATTGCGAGATTAAATTACCAATTCTAATCATTGATAAAAATACATGTTTGTGAATAATACTATCCCGTGACCAATATCTTCCTCTTATTGATTACTTTCATATTTTATTTGCTTTTCTTTATTTTATTGCTTTGATAAAAACAAAATCCCCCTTGGTTACTCAAGAATCTGAAAATTGCATAACAACAATTGCCTCTCTGTGGATACGAACTCTTTCTTATCGCATACTATATTTATATCTAGTTGAGTAAGAAAGTGAATTATTTTTGACACATACGACAGCGAACAAATTTTGGCGCCGTTGCCAGAGAGGCATTCGGCTTGTTATTAAGTTTTTAGTTTCTTTTTATTATTTTTCTGCTTGCATATTTTGTTTTCGTTTCTTGTCTTGTTTCTCACTTGTTTGCGAGAATTGTTTTCAGGTACCTAATCCCTGGCTTCTAAAGATTGGAATTATCTAAGGTGCGGGATAGCTACTCAAAAAGGCACAATACTCCAACCAAGGCAAGGCACAGCGGAAGAACAAGACTTGGAAGTAGAACACGAAGCTTTCCAGCAAGAGGAAGAAGTTCTAGAACAAGAACCACCTTTTGAAGAAGAAGTAGCAACGGGTGATGCTGCAAATCGTAAACTCAAGGATTTGGCTTCTCACAAGCTGGATACACAGTAGGGTTGTATTCAAACAAACTCTACTTTTGAGATCAAGCCGAGGTTGCTTAGAGAATTACCAAAGTTCCATGGCATGGTGAATGAAGACCCAAAGATGCATCTTATATGGACTTCCACACCATTGTCACGGTCATGATTCCAGAAGATATGGAGGCAGATGGTGCAATGTTGAAAGTTTTTCGATTCTCTTTGGCAGATAGTGCTAAGGATTGGTTATATTATTTGCCTCCCGGAAGTGTCACAACATGGAATAGGCTGAAGAAACTCTTTCTAGAGAGATATTTTCCTGCATCAAAGGCTATTCAAATTCGCAAGGAGATTTGTGGAATGAAGCAAAATATGGGAGAATCTTTATATGAATGTTGGGAACGATACAGGAGATTGGTGGAAAGCTTCCCTCACCACCAATTCAGCGACGCTATGATTATCCAATACTTCTATGAAGGACTTCAACATTGATGTCTTATTTAAGATCTTGACCTCCAATATCCTGATTTCTCCTGTAAGAAGGAACTCCTGATCTAGAATTAGATATTAAATTTTCGGTTTTATACAGTCTCTCCCTCTGTTTAATGTTAGGACATTCCCTTTGATAATGCCCTTTTTGATTGCATAGAAAGCAATCACTTGATTTCCCACTTTGCATGGATTTAGATTTCATGAATCTATTTTGCCTCATCCGCTTTTCACTTGATATATACATGTTAGATGATGTTTTTTCAACGCAATTGAGTCTATCTGTCAGCTTCTGATTTTCTTATCTTAGCTTCCTTATCTCATCTTGACAACATTTGATATCATGAATGAATTTAGATACTTTAACCTTTTCGGAGTATTGAGTAGATTCGATTTTATTCACTCGCTTATTGAATTTTTCTTTATCATTCTGAAAAATTTGACTGAGTTGAGCAAGTGATGATTTTATTTCAATGATATCAGATTCAAGAAGATGAGTTCTTTTATCCTTACATGGAAATATTTTGAAAATAGATGGGTTAAACTCCTCTTGAGTATCTAGATTTGAAATATTTTCAGATTCATAGACTTCTGCAATGGTTGCAACATGATCCATCTCGTCACTTTGATCATTCTCATTGGGGCAATAATCAAATATAGTTGTGTAAGCTTTTCTTTTCCATTGTATATCTTTAGTCGGACAATCTGGAGAGATACGACCGAAACCTCTACATTTGTAGCACTGAGGAATAGTATCACTATCATCCCAGGTGTCTTCACGTTTCCATGAAGAAGTATTTTTACTTTTTAACACATGTAATTCTCTTTTTTTATGTCTCAACAGTTTTTTGAATTGTTGAGTGAGGAGAGACAAGAATTGATTTATCTCAACATCATCTTTAGTGGTTTGATCTTCCTGTTCTTCGGAGATTTCCGATAATTGGGTTGAAACCCCTTTTATGGCTTTGTAACCTAAATTGTCTATTAGATTAGACATGCTCTCTTGATCAAATTTTTTTAGTTTTCCTACTAGAGAGCTTCTAGAGAGAGAAGAAAGATCATTAGCTTCTACAATTACATGCTTCTTAGAATCGTATCTTGGAGGCAACGATCTGAGAATTTTGCACACTATATCTTTTTCAGAAATAGTCTTTCCTAGCGAGAAAGAAGCATTAATTATCTTAGAGAGTTTAAGATGAAACTATTCAAAAGTGTCGTTGTCATCCATTCGAAGGTTTTCCCAATCATATGTAAGAGTTTGAAGTCTAGATTCCTTTCTGATGTGTTTCCTTCGAACACGATTTGGAGATTATCCCAAGCTTCTTTAGAAGTTTGACATGTTGAAACATGATGTTGTAGATCACGGCTTACATCATGTATTATAACATTCAAACCATCTGAATTCTACTTATCCAGTACCTTTTCTTTGTTCGAAAAATCTACTAGGCGTTTAAGCTCAGTATCTGAATTTTCTATCTTTGGAAGAATATAACCATCGACGACTAATAGCCAAGTATTAAAGTCTCGTGATTGAAGAAAATATCGCAGAGCATATTTCCACCATAGATAGTTTTTTCCGACAAATCTTGGCGGTACGTTAATTGAAGTCGATTCGTGAGAAATCGAGTTCATTCTTATAGGATGGATCGCACCAAACACAGATTGTTAGATCTTTTCATGTTTGCCTGCTCTGATACCAATTGAAAAGGTGAGGGTACCCCAAATATACCTCAAGCTATAACTTTTCCTTCCTATAAGTCCTTTCCCCGAAAGTGTTTGTCTATAGACTGAGTCGAGATAATAACAAATCTTTTCACACTTTGTGAGATCGTCTATGGATACTAGATCGAGACAATACAACAACAAAGTGTGTTTACTTGATACAAAGGTTCATACTTAACCAAACTTAATAGGATTCACGTATTAAGTAAATAGGAATTAACGTTTGTGCAATTTACTTTAATTATAATAAAACAATTATAATGCGGAAATATAAAGTAAATGACATAGAAAGATTTTGTTAACGAGGAAACCGCAAATGCAAAACAAAACCCCGGGACCTAGTCCAGAATTGAATACTCTCAGGATTAAGCCGCTATACAAAATAAGACAACTTCGTATAGTTGAGACCAAACAACTAAACCTATAGTTCACCTAGTTCCATCTGTATTCCCACGCCTCCAACCTGTAAATAAGTCACGTACTTGGACCAATTCCTTTGGTTCGTATTCCAAACAGTAAAGGAACAACAAATATTTTTGGTATCAACTCTCTTCAACCAAGTGATATGAATTGTGCAAAGGTTCCTTTGTTTATCTTAACATATACTCCTTTGCCAGGTTCCAAGATCTATTTTACGTTTAATCACCCAAAGGTAATCACTAAGACTAAGCCAACAACACTCTTGAATCAAGTGATATGTGTTGATGCTTATCTTCCTCAATTAATCAATCCAATCTACCACAAGGATAAACTGATTATTAATTGGATCCTCTTTTTCCCAAACAAGTATTGTGCACACCAAAGATTATAAAAACACCAAGTAAGAAATCTTCAATATCTTCTTTATCTTCAAAACTTCTTAGATCTTCAATAAACACCTGCACACAATCACTTGAATCTCTTTTGATCAATCACACACATAACGGAGTCTGTTAACAATGGATTATCACAAGATCGTCTTTAGATCTAACAACAATCTAAAGCTCCCTGTCGAAACCTTGAACTAGTTTGAGTGAATCTTATATCAGAAGAGAAGATTCTCAAGCATAAACAAACTAGGTGCAATCAAGATTCAACCACTGTTAGTCAATCAAATCAATACGAAAACTAAAGATAAACCGCAATATCTAGTATCCCACCAATGGGTCGCACTAGAGCTTCTCAATCCCAAAGAAGACTTTTAAATTGAGCGGTTGTAAGAGATTTCACCTAATTAGATTACTCTCCTCTCCGATAGGCGGCTTTACCAGTAACAAAGAAAAAAGAGTAAGTCTAAGTTACGCAGGATTAGTTTGCTATAAATGCCAACTCAAAGTATTTATAGACAAGGAAGTTTGGACTCCAAGGAATTTCCAAAACCGAAAATATTCTCAAGATATTTTCATTAATCCACCAAATTCGGTTTTCATAATTCCTGTGAATGCACTGTCCAAAAGTAATGATCGAAATCTCCTTGGAAAATCTTTAATTAGAGAATGCACATTACTAATTCTTATTTTCCATATATTATTAAAAATATTCTTAATTTATTTAATTCGATCTTGGGATCTACTTCCTTCTTAGATGTTAAGGAATATCTTTGAACAAAATAGAATAAGCATTAATGCACTGTGTTCAAAGAGTGTCGACATCTTACTCTTGCAAGTCTTTACCATGCTTGCTCACTTGAAACCGATTTACCACACTTCCAAACAAGTTTAGAATTGGTTCATCTGACGTTCAAGAACTATGTGATTGATCAAGTTCCACTCAATCACAACTCATGGGTTTACGGTTCTACCAAAACAAGTTTTGGTTCTACCTCAATGTGAGTATTGTACATAGTTACACTAGCTTAGCAAAGATACGGTTGACTAGGTACTAGGATCGGTTCCCCACATATATTTGGTATCTAACTTGTATGCACTGCACATGTGCATAGGATCGGTCCCCCTTCCTAAAAACTTGTTGCACATGTTCATAGGATCGGTTCCCCTTTCTTCCATAAACCTTTATGCACCTCATACAAGGATTGGTTCTCTTTGTGATGCACTGCACCTCTTATTAATATCGATTCCCCTCTTCCCAGTAATAAGTTCAAACATACACAACCCGATCATACCCCAGGAGATTACTTAAGATCGGTTTCACTAATAAAAGTCATACCAATACATAAGTCAGGCCTCATGTGAATAGTTCTACCAAGAACTGATCGCTGTCGTATGCGTCAAAAATAATTACACTTTCTTACTACTCAAAATATAATTATAACAAGGGAAAGAAAGAATCTATCCCACAGAGAGGTCTTGGTTGTCAAAATATTTTCGGTTTCCTATAAATAACACCGGGGATTTTCTGATTTTTATGCAAATAATAAAAGTAAAAGCAAACAAAGAAATAAACAAATCAATTCAAATAGGGGAGATATTGGTTAAGGATTCATCTTCATTCACAAACATGCTTTCAAAACAATAAGTAGAATTGATATTTAATCTCAACTTTTATCAAAAGCCCTAGAATACCTTGATCGCAAGAATATCCCGCAAATCTCCTTTTGTCATCAACAAACACATTAAAAGATGCGAGTATGAGTTCTATCTAAAAGAACAACCTAACGTGTAAAAGGACTAATCAGGTTTAATTCCCTAGATGCATTAAGTTTTATGAAATCAGGCCAATCAAAGCAATTGAACGTGGAAAGCGCACTAATTCAATTTAACAAAGGTTACGATTCACATATGATCATAAGAATATATCACTACAAACTATAATCATATTGATGCTACTTGTATTCAAGTATTATCACTTTTACGTATAATAAACCCTAAACTAGCAATAGATGTGATTAGAAGTTCTACCAATTTGCAACTTGACAAAACAATCAATCAAATCATAACTATATTTTCAGAGAATCGCAAACGATAAATATGAGACAAAACTAATATATTGAATCAAAGAATCATTCTTTGTGAAATCCAACTATTCCATAACCAATAATAAAAACTAGGTACTCATGTTAACGGAGTTCATCACAAGAAGAAATAGAAACCCTATCATGTTCACAAACCCTAGAAACAAGAGTAGAAGAAAATATGATATGTTTAGAGAAAAAGCCTTCTCTTTTATAGCTCTTCATGTTCCAAAATTAGGTCTAGCATTCAAAATCTTCAAGTCCACGTCCATCTACTAGTCCACCAAGCCCATGTGTGAGAAATATGTCTCTGGAATTTTGGGTCCAAAACTGGTCGTCGGAACTGCTGACGTCATCGTCGGAATCCGGTCACCGGAAGAATGTCTCAGGCCACTTAGCCATCGGAAACTATCACCAGGCCAATTGTATACTCCCAGTACCTCAACTCTCATTCTCTTTAGTTTATACATTCACAAAAACCAACTAACCCAACTTCTCATTTCTTGCGAAAACGCACCCAAAAGCGTGACCCGTAGCTCATATGTCCGGCCGCCAACTCTTTCATTCGACTCATACCGCCTTCGCGATTCATTGAATCTTTACGATCGACACTTTAACCTCTGAAATCCGGCATCCCGGGCTAGTACCACCGGTGCACCAATTCTGCTCCGTTTCCGCACTATTTTCTGCAATATTAGTTGTGGCATCTGTTTTACTTCTCCACCACTGCAACCCTGACCTATAAACCCAGATTCAAAACCATTTTAGTTGCATACTCCATGTGACAATCATCTTCCGTTATACCACCTTGTAGTTCCGTTATCGGGCAGAGAGATCAATTATTTTATGTGGCTGCACAACTTGCACATATCACCAGCAGCATATCTTTTTCATCTTTACAGTCCATTGCGGCAGCATCACCATTTGGCACTATAACCTTACCATCTGAGCATCTAGCTGACAACCTGCAATGTCATTTCCACGCTTTGTTAACACTGATCGACAGCTGCAACTCCATAGCTTCACAGCTCGAAGCAATAGAGCCAACATCATCCACCAGCTAACTCCTTAGCTTATAACTCCATCTCAAACTCCAACTAAAATCACCATCTGCACAATTCCCATGTTCTGTAGATTCACATACGCCTTCTCAAAGAATCAGTAAGTGCACCTCCATAGCCATATCCTATCACCGCCTTTGCACCCGTAGCCCCAAAATATCCAAAACGACACAGCAACCACCATATCTCCCTACAATGTTAACTCCTCTCATCGTCACGCAATCAACAACAACAAATCATACAAGCCGTCACTACCATTATTCTCCACTGACATGAACCCCGACCATGGTAGAAACTCCCTAATTCAAGTCTTAACTGCTTTCTCGCTGCCAGAATTGCACTTCTAAGCCATCGAACCGATACCAGGAGATGCACAGAATCACGGCAAACCTGGTGGTTTCTTCACTGCTTTCTCTCTTCCATAATTGCACCCATTACCCTTGTAATATCAAGCACAAACTCTATATACTTTCTGTACACTCAAATTCAGAGAGAACCCAATTTTTCCTTGTTAATATGCCCTTATAAGCTTCATAAATCATCGCCATTAGCCATTACAATCAATATCAAACCAACAACAAGAACTTCAATTTCATTCCCATTTCCTCGGCCTCTCTACTTCAACTTGAAAACCTTCTCCTATTTTTATCAAATACTTACCAGAACCCATAAAATACTCGGAGGAAGTAAGTCTGGTTGCAGTGGAATTTCATTGTGGAAAATATTCGTTGAGGCCTTTTCTCAAACACCTATTGTGTGTTCTGCAATGTGAAAACGGATATAACTCTACTGAATTTGTAACCTTTCACAGCTCCTTCCCTGCACATAATCCACATTCAACATAATCCCATTCATTCATTCATTCAAGACTCTATATGAGAACTATGAATCACTTGAACTGATCCATTCATTCCCAAAAGCCTACAGCAGTGGCTTGTTTTCACGGCAAAAAGCTTGTGTTATTCACTGGCTTCTCCTGGCAGCAACAACGAATTCAAAACATCACCAAACTCCCATAAAAGCTAATTTCCTTTGCTGTCAACTTCATTCCAGAACAAACCCATGTCTCAGTTTCGATATCCATGTCAAAATATTCTCTATTAATCAATCCTCAACTTTAATGGAAACAATTCAATCGGGCCATCCATTACCCAAATTAGTACATCCCTTACTGCTCTTCTCGGTCTTCAAGACCCCTCTAAACTTCCTCGATGAACCATCGGAACCCAAGACATAGCCGGCGCGAGAGCTTGGCGGTGAGGAGAACTTTGATTGAACTGGTCACAAGACAAAAGGTGAGACTCACATCTGTTCGACACTGGTTGTATGATGTTTACCTAATAAGAGAACCGATGCCCCCTAAACGACACTGTAGGTGTTCTTTAGTAAACTTCAACCGGAATTCAGTGACTTCCCGAGTAGATATAATCGGGTGCTCCAGTAATCTCTATTTCTAGCGCATTGTAGACTCCTTTGCTCCGATTCGGGTCCATCGACTCTTGAGCTCGCCAAATAATGAATTAAGCTTTGATTTTCATTGTTTTTCGTCACATGACTCCATAGTACCTACGAGATATAAAAGAAGCGTAATATACAAGAATACAAGAGAAATTACCAAGAAAAGCATAAGAAATTGACATTCAAAAGATGCACTTTAGGCTCCTATCAAATTCCCCCACACTTCATCTTTGCTAGTCCTCGAGCAAACAAAACAAAACTAGAATACAACAACTCCATGTCGTCGAGGCTACGGTTACTTTTAGCATAAATAACAAGCCTTTAAACCCCTAGCTATCCCTAGAGGACGAGTTATAGTCTCGTGAAGGTTTACAAGAGGTCTGCCTACAAAACCTATATTTCCAACTCCGTCTATTTGTGACAAATCAATGAACGAATCCAAAATGGCTACAGGAGGAGGTACCTTGCACAAATTCAATTCATATATTAGTAAATAAAGCTTTAATTAGATAGTCAAACAAGCCACAATACTCGGAAACTAACAAACCACAATCACAATGAAAAGATTAAGAAGATGGATATAGATGTAAATGTTGGCGAACGTTCACAAGTGATCGATGTTTCCCATATCTGTCTGAAGGTCACTGCCAAGATGAACCTATGCCTATTGGATTGATCTACTGGTTTGAATTCTACATCAACTCACTGGCATATACAAGGGAACCAGGAGTGACTTTATTCAACCAATATAATACTTTCTTTTCTTTTTCTTTTCTTTTTTCTTTTTTCACTCTCTTTTTTTTTTTTTTTTAGACATCATGATTAGATCTTTTGGATCCAAGCGCATGCTTCTTGTCAGCAAGAATATGATAGTTTCCTTGGATCCCGCATTCCACGCTTGTTTAGGCGACGGAGACAAGGAAAACGTTTCACACATACTGCTATCCAAGTATCTTTTTATTCCGTTTGGTCTAATTGGTCGGTCTCTTTTTTTTTTTTTTTTCACTTTTTAGTAACCCAATCACTCTATTTCATCCTAGCAGTAATAACAAGTCGATGTTTAGTGACCCACCAAAGCACTTAGAGAACAATAGATAAAATGTGATATGGTGATATTACACTAATCAAGTTTAATTCCCTAGATGCATTAAGTTCTATGAAATCAGGCCAATCAAAGCAATTGAACGTGGAAAGCGCACTAATTCAATTTAACAAAGGTTACGATTCACATATGATCATAAGAATATATCACTACAAACTATAATCATATTGATGCTACTTGTATTCAAGGATTATCACTTTTACGTATAATAAACCATAAACTAGCAATAGATGTGATTAGAAGTTCTACCAATTTGCAACTTGACAAAACAATCAATCAAATCATAACTATATTTTCAGAGAATCGCAAATGATAAATATGAGACAAAACTAATATATTGAATCAAAGAATCATGATTTGTGAAATCCAACTATTCCATAACCAATAATAAAAACTAGGTACTCATGTTAACGGAGTTCATCACAAGAAGAAAGAGAAACCCTATCATGTTCACAAACCCTAGAAACAAGAGTAGAAGAAAATATGATATGTTTAGAGAAAAAGACTTCTCTTTTATAGCTCTTCATGTTCCAAAATTAGGTCTAGCCTTCAAAATCTTCAAGTCCATGTCCATCTACTAGTCCACCAAGCCCATGTGTGAGAAATATGTCTCTGGAATTTTGGGTCCAAAATTGGTCGTCGGAATCCAGTCACCGGAAAAATATCTCAGGCCACTTAGCCATCGGAAACTATCACCAGGCCAACTGTATACTCCCAGTACCTCAATTCTCCTTCTCTTTAGTTTATACATTCACAAAAACCAACTAACCCAACTTCTTATTTCTTGCAAAAACGCACCCAAAAGCGTGACCCGTAGCTCATATGTCCGGCCGCCAACTCTTCCATTCGACTCATACCCCCTTCGCGATTCATTGAATCTTTACAATCGACACTTTAACCTCTGAAATCCGGCATCCCGGGCTAGTACCACCGGTGCACCAATTCTGCTCCGTTTCCGCACTATTTTCTGCAATATTAGTTGTGTCATCTGTTTTACTTCTCCACCACTGCAACCCTGACCTGTAAACCCAGATTCAAAACCATTTTAGATGCATACTCCATGTGACAATCAGCTTCCATTATACCACCTTGTAGTTCAGTTATCGGGCATCGAGCTCCATTATTTCATGTGGCTGCACAACTTGCACATATCACCAGCAACATATCTTTTGAAGCTTTACAGTCCATTGCGGCAGCATCACCATTTGGCACTATAACCTTACCATCTGATCATCCAGCTGACAACCTGCAATGTCATTTCCACGCTTTGTTAACATTGATCGGCAGCTGCAAATCCATAGCTTCACAGCTCGAAGCAATATCGCCAACATCATCCACCAGCTAACTCCTTAGCTTATAACTCCATCTCAAACTCCAACTAAAATCACCATCTGCACAATTCCCATGTTCTGTAGATTCACATACGCCTTCTCAGCAATCAGTAAGTGCACCTCCATAGCCATATCCTATCACCGCCTTTGCCTGTAGCCCCAAAATATCCAAAACTGACAGCAACCACCATATCTCCCTACAATGTTAACTCCTCTCATCGTCACTGCAATCAACAACAACAAATCATACAAGCCGTCACTACCATTATTCTCCACTGACATGAACCCTGACCATGGTAGAAACTCCCCTAATTCAAGTCTTAACTGCTTTCTCGCTGCCAGAATTGCACTTCTAAGCCATCGAACCGATACCAGGAGATGCACAGAATCACGGCAAACCTGGTGGTGTCTTCACTGCTTTCTCGCTTCCAGAATTGCACCCATTACCCTTGTAATATCAAGCACAAACTCTATATACTTTCTGTACACTCAAATTCAGAGAGAACCCAATTTTTCCTTGTTAATATGCCCTTATAAGCTTCATAAATCATCGCCATTAGCCATTACAATCAATATCAAACCAACAACAAGAACTTCAATTTCATTCCCATTTCCTCGGCCTCTCTACTTCAACTTGAAAACTTTCTCCTATTTTTATCAAATACTTACCAGAACCCATAAAATACTCGGAGGAAGTAAGCTGGTTGCAGCTGGAATTTCAGTTGTGGAAAATATTCGTTGAGGCCTTTTCTCAAACACCTATTGTGTGTTCTGCAATGTGAAAACGGATATAACTCTACTGAATTTGTAACCTTTCACAGCTCCTTCCCTGCACATAATCCACATTCAACATAATCCCATTCATTCATTCATTCAAGACTCTATATGAGAACTATGAATCACTTGAACTGATCCATTCATTCCCAAAAGCCTACAGCAGTGGCTTGTTTTCACGGCAAAAAGCTTGTGTTATTCACTGGCTTCTCCTGGCAGCAACAACGAATTCAAAACAGCACCAAACTCCCATAAAAGCTAATTTCCTTTGCTGTCAACTTCATTCCAGAACAAACCCATGTCTCAGTTTCGATATCCATGTCAAAATATTCTCTATTAATCAATCCTCAACTTTAATGGAAACAATTCAATCAGGCCATCCATTACCCAAATTAGTACATCCCTTACTGCTCTTCTCGGTCTTCAAGACCCCTTCTAAACTTCCTCGATGAACCATCAGAACCCAAGACATAGCCGGCGCGAGAGCTTGGCAGTGAGGAGAACTTTGATTGAACTGGTCACAAGACAAAAGGTGAGACTCACATCTGTTCGACCTGGTTGTATGATGTTTACCTAATAAGAGAACTGATGCCCCCTAAACGACACTGTAGGTGTTCTTTAGTAAACTGCAACTGGAATTCAGTGACTTCCCTGAGTAGATAGAATCGGGTGCTCCAGTAATCTCTATTTCTAGCGCATTGTAGACACCTTTGCTCCGATTCGGGTCCATCGACTCTTGAGCTCGCCAAATAATGAATTAAGCTTTGATTTTCATTGTTTTTCGTCACATGACTCCATAGTACCTATGAGATATAAAAGAAGCGTAATATACAAGAATACAAGAGAAATTACCAAGAAAAGCATAAGAAATTGACATTCAAAAGATGCACTTTAGGCTCCTATCAAATTCCCCCACACTTCATCTTTGCTAGTCCTCGAGCAAACAAAACAAAACTAGAATACAACAACTCCATGTCGACGTGAGGCTACGGTTACTTTTTAGCATAAATAACAAGCCTTTAAACCCCTAGCTATCCCTAGAGGACGAGTTATAGTCTCGTGAAGGTTTACAAGAGGTCTGCCTACAAAACCTATATTTCCAACTCCGTCTATTTGTGACAAATCAATGAACGAATCCAAAATGGCTACAGGAGGAGGTACCTTGCACAAATTCAATTCATATATTAGTAAATAAAGCTTTAATTAGATAGTCAAACAAGCCAAAATACTCGGAAACTAACAAACCACAATCACAATGAAAAGATTAAGAAGATGGATATAGATGTAAATGTTGGCGAACGTTCACAAGTGATCGATGTTTCCCATATCTGTCTGAAGGTCACTGCCAAGATGAACCTATGCCTATTGGATTGATCTACTGGTTTGAATTCTACATCAACTCACTGGCATATACAAGGGAACCAGGAGTGACTTTATTCAACCAATATAATACTTTCTTTTCTTTTTCTTTTCTTTTCTTTTTCACTTTTTTTTTAGACATCATGATTAGATCTTTTAGATCCAAGCGCATGCTTCTTGTCGACAAGAATATGATAGTTTCCTTGGATCCCGCATTCCACGCTTGTTTAGGCGACGGAGACAAGGAAAACGTTTCACACATACTGCTATCCAAGTATCTTTTTATTCCGTTTGGTCTAATTGGTCGGTCTCTTTTTTTTTTTTTTTTTCACTTTTTAGTAACCCAATCACTCTATTTCATCCTAGCAGTAATAACAAGTCGATGTTTAGTGACCCACCAAAGCACTTAGAGAACAATAGATAAAATGTGATATGGTGATATTACACTAATCAAGTTTAATTCCCTAGATGCATTAAGTTCTATGAAATCAGGCCAATCAAAGCAATTGAACGTGGAAAGCGCACTAATTCAATTTAACAAAGGTTACGATTCACATATGATCATAAGAATATATCACTACAAACTATAATCATATTGATGCTACTTGTATTCAAGGATTATCACTTTTACGTATAATAAACCATAAACTAGCAATAGATGTGATTAGAAGTTCTACCAATTTGCAACTTGACAAAACAATCAATCAAATCATAACTATATTTTCGAGAATCGCAAATGATAAATATGAGACAAAACTAATATATTGAATCAAAGAATCATGATTTTTGAAATCCAACTATTCCATAACCAATAATAAAAACTAGGTACTCATGTTAACGGAGTTCATCACAAGAAGAAAGAGAAACCCTATCATGTTCACAAACCCTAGAAACAAGAGTAGAAGAAAATATGATATGTTTAGAGAAAAAGACTTCTCTTTTATAGCTCTTCATGTTCCAAAATTAGGTCTAGCCTTCAAAATCTTCAAGTCCATGTCCATCTACTAGTCCACCAAGCCCATGTGTGAGAAATATGTCTCTGGAATTTTGGGTCCAAAATTGGTCGTCGGAATCCGGTCACCGGAAAAATATCTCAGGCCACTTAGCCATCGGAAACTATCACCAGGCCAACTGTATACTCCCAGTACCTCAATTCTCCTTCTCTTTAGTTTATACATTCACAAAAACCAACTAACCCAACTTCTTATTTCTTGCAAAAACACACCCAAAAGCGTGACCCGTAGCTCATATGTCCGGCCGCCAACTCTTCCATTCGACTCATACCCCCTTCGCGATTCATTGAATCTTTACAATCGACACTTTAACCTCTGAAATCCGGCATCCCGGGCTAGTACCACCGGTGCACCAATTCTGCTCCGTTTCCGCACTATTTTCTGCAATATTAGTTGTGTCATCTGTTTTACTTCTCTACCACTGCAACCCTGACCTGTAAACCCATATTCAAAACCATTTTAGATGCATACTCCATGTGACAATCAGCTTCCATTATACCACCTTGTAGTTCAGTTATCGGGCATCGAGCTCCATTATTTCATGTGGCTGCACAACTTGCACATATCACCAGCAACATATCTTTTGAAGCTTTATAGTCCATTGCGGCAGCATCACCATTTGGCACTATAACCTTACCATCTGATCATCCAGCTGACAACCTGCAATGCCATTTCCACGCTTTGTTAACAATGATCGGCAGCTGCAAATCCATAGCTTCACAGCTCGAAGCAATATCGCCAACATCATCCACCAGCTAACTCCTTAGCTTATAACTCCATCTCAAACTCCAACTGAAATCACCATCTGCACAATGCCCATGTTCTGTAGCTTCACATACGCCTTCTCTGAAATCAGTAAGTGCACCTCCATAGCCATATCCTGTCACCGCCTTTGCCTGTAACCCCAAAATCTCCAAAATTGACAGCAACCACCATATATCCCTGCAATGTTAACTCCTCTCCTCGTCACTACAATAAACAACAACAAATCATACAAGCCATCACTACCATTATTCTCCACTGACACGACCCCTGACCATGGCATCAACTCCCCTAATTCAATTCTTAACTGCTTTCTCGCTGCCAGAATTGCACTTCTTAGCCATCGAACTGATACCAGGAGCTGCACAGAATCACGGAAAAACTGGTGGTGTCTTCACTGCTTTCTCGCTGCCAGAATTGCACCCATTACCCTTGTAATATCAAGCACAAACTCTATATACTTGCTGTACACTCAAATTCAGAGAGAACCCAATTTTTCCTTATTAATATGCCCTTATAAGCTTCATAAATCATCGCCATTAGCCATTACAATCAACAGCAAACCAACAGCAAGAACTCTCAATTTCATTCCCATTCCCTCGGCCTCTCTACTTCAACTTGAAAACCTTCTCCTATTTCTTATCAAATACTTACCAGAACCCATAAAATACTCGGAGGAAGTAAGCTGGTTGCATCTGGAATTTCAGTTGTGGAAAATACTCGTTGAGGCATTTTCTCAAACACCTATTGTGTGTTCTGCAATGTGGAAATGGATATAACTCTACTGAATTTTAAACCTTTCACAGCTCCTTCCCTGCACATAATCCACATTCAACATAATCCCATTCATTTATTCATTTAAGACTCTATATGAGAACTCTGAGTCACTTGAACTGATCCATTCATTCCCAAAAGCCTACAGCAGTGGCTTGTTTTCACGGCAGAAAGCTTGTGTTCTTCACTGGCTTCTCCTGGCAGCAATAACGAATTCAAAACAGCACCAAACTCCCACAAAAGCTAATTTCCTTTGCTGTCAACTTCATTCCAGAACAAACCTATGTCTCAGTTTCGAGATCCATGTCAAAATATTCTCTATTAATCAATCCTCAACTTGAATGTAAACAATTCAATCAGGCCATCCATTACCCAAATCAGTACATCCCTTACTGATCTTCTTGGTCTTCAAGACCCCTTCTAAACTTCCTCGACGAACCATCAGAACCCAAGACATAGCCGGCGCGAGAGCTTGGCAGTGAGGAGAACTTTGATTGAACTGGTCACAAGACAAAAAGTGAGACTCACATCTGTTCGACCTGGTTGTATGATGTTCACCTAATAAGAGAACTGATGCCCCCTTAACGACACTGTAGGTGTTCTTTAGTAAACTGCAACTGGAATTCAGTGACTGCCCTGAGTAGATAGAATCAGGTGCTCCAGTAATCTCTATTTCCAGCCCATTGTAGACTCCTTTGCTCCGATTCGGGTCCATCGACTCTTGAGCTCGCCAAATAATGAATTAAGCTTTTATTTTCATTGTTTTTCATCACATGACTCCATAGTACCTACGAGATATAAAAGAAGCGTAATATACAAGAATACAAGAGAAATTACCAAGAAAAGCATAAGAAATTGACATTCAAAAGATGCACTTTAGGCTCCTATCAAATTCCCCCACACTTCATCTTTGCTAGTCCTCGAGCAAACAAAACAAAACTAGAATACAACAACTCCATGTCGTCGAGGCTACGGTTACTTTTAGCATAAATAACAAGCCTTTAAACCCCTAGCTATCCCTAGAGGACGAGTTATAGTCTCGTGAAGGTTTACAAGAGGTCTTCCTACAAAACCTATATTTCCAACTCCGTCTATTTGTGACAAATCAATGAACGAATCCAAAATGGCTACAGGAGGAGGTACCTTGCACAAATTCAATTCATATATTAGTAAATAAAGCTTTAATTAGATAGTCAAACAAGCCACAATACTCTAAAACTAACAAACCACAATGACAATGAAAATATTATGAAGATGGATATAGATGTAAATGTTGGCGAAAATTCACAAGTGATCGATGTTTCCCATATCTGTCTGAAGGTCACTGCCAAGATGAACATATGCCTATTGGATTGAGCTACTGGTTTGAATTCTACATCAACTAAACAAGGGAACCAGGAGTGACTTTATTCAATCAAAATAATACTTTCTTTTCTTTTTCACTCTTTTTTTTTCTTTTCTTTTTTCACTCTTTTTTCACTCTTTTTTTTTTTTTTTTTTTTTTCCGGACATCATGATTAGATCTTTTGGATCCAAGCGCATGCTTCTTGTCAGCAAGAATGTGATAGTTGCCTTGGATCCTGCATTCCACGCTTGTTTAGGCGACGGAGACAGGGACAACGTTTCACACATACTGCTATGCAAGTGTCTTTTTATTCCGTTTGGTCTAATTGGTCGGTCTCTTTTTTTTCTTCTTTTTTTTTCACTTTTTTTTTAGTAACTCAATCACTCTATTTCATCCTAACAGTAATAACAAGTCGATGTTTAGTGACCCACCAAAGCACTTAGAGAACAATAGATAAATATGGAAAAATAAAAATAGAATGTGATATGGTGATATTACACTAATCAAGTTTAATTCCCTAGATGCATTAAGTTCTATGAAATCAGTCCAATCAAAGCAATCGAACGTGGAAAGCGCACTAATTCAATTTAACAAAGGTTACGATTCACATATGATCATAATAATATATCACTACAAACTATAATCATATTGATGCTACTTGTATTCAAGGATTATCACTTTTACGTATAATAAACCCTAAACTAGCAATAGATGTGATTATAAGTTCTACCAATTTGCAACTTGACAA
The DNA here is from genome assembly GCA_023529315.1 of Papaver bracteatum. Classification (NCBI taxonomy): domain Eukaryota; kingdom Viridiplantae; phylum Streptophyta; class Magnoliopsida; order Ranunculales; family Papaveraceae; genus Papaver; species Papaver bracteatum. Next base: position 1,049,917 of record JAJJWX010005417.1, on the reverse strand, counting down.
AACAATCAATCAAATCATAACTATATTTTCAGAGAATCGCAAACGATAAATATGAGACAAAACTAATATATTGAATCAAAGAATCATGCTTTTTGAAATCCAACTATTCCATAACCAATAATAAAAACTAGGTACTCATGTTAACGAAGTTCATCACAAGAAGAAAGAGAAACCCTATCATGTTCACAAACCCTAGAAACAAGAGTAGAAGAAAATATGATATGTTTAGAGAAAAAGACTTCTCTTTTATATCTCTTCATGTTCCAAAATTAGGTCTAGCCTTCAAAATATTCAAGTCCACTTCCATCTACTAGTCCACCAAGCCCATGTGTGAGAAATATGTCTCTGGAATTTTGGGTCCAAAAATGGTCATCGGAACTGCTGACGTCATCGCCGGAATCCGGTCACCGGAAAAATGTCTTAGGCCACTTAGCCATTGGAAACTATCACCAGGCCAACTGTATACTCCCAGTACCTCAACTCTCCTTCTCTTTAGTTTATACATTCACAAAAACCAACTAACCCAACTTCTTATTTCTTGCGAAAACGCACCCAAAAGCGTGACCCGTAGCTCATATGTCCGGCCGCCAACTCTTCCATTCGAATCATACCCCCTTCGCGATTCATTGAATCTTTACGATCGACACTTTAACCTCTGAAATCCGGCATCAAGGGGCTAGTACCACCGGTGCACCAATTCTGCTCCATTTTCGCACTATTTTCTGCAATACTAGTTGTGGCATCTGTTTTACTTATCCACCACTGCAACCATGACCTGTAAACCCAGATTCAAAACCATTTCAGTTGCATACTCCCTGTGATAATCATCTTCCATTATACCACCTTGTAGTTCAGCTTATCGGCAAATGAGCTCCATTATTTCATGTGACTCGCACAACTTGCACATATCACCAAAGAACATATCTTTTGCAGCTTTACGATCCATTGGCAAAAGATCACCATTTGGCACTATAACCTTACCATCTGAGCATCCAGCTGACAACCCCAATGCCATTTCCACGCTTTGTTAACACCGATCAGCAGCTGCAACTCCATAGCTTCACAAACAAGCAATAGCGCCAACATCATCCACCAGCTAACTCATTATCTTATAACTCCAGCTCAAACTCCAACTGAAATCACCATTTGCACAATGCCCATGTTCTGTAGCTTCACATACGCCTTCTCTGCAATCAGTAAGTGCAAATCCATAACCATATCCTATCACCGCCTTTGCTTGTAGCTCCCAAATCTCCAAAACTCGACAAAGAACCACCATATCTCCCTACAATGTTAACTCCTCTCGACACCGCAATCAACAACGAGAAAATCATACAAGCCGTCACTACCATTATTCTCCACCGACACGACCCACGACCATGGCATCAACTCCCCTAATTCAAGTCTTAATAATTTCACGCTTGCCAATTGCACTTCTTAGCCATCGAACCGATACCGGGAGTCGCATTTAATCACGACAAAACCGGTGGTGTCTTCACCGCTTTCGCTTCCAGAATTACACCCATTACCCTTGTAATATCAAGCAAAACTCTATATACTTGATGTACACTCATATTCAGAGAGAACCCAATTTTTCCTTGTTAATATGCCCTTATAAGCTTCATAAATCATCGCCATTAGCCATTACAATCAACAAAGAAACCAACAAAGAAGAACTCTCAATTTCATTCCCCATTTCCTCGGCCTCTACGCTTCAACTTGAAAACCTTCTCCTATTTATTATCAAATACTTACCAGAACCCATAAAATACTTTTGAGGAAGTAAGTCAAGTTGCAGCGAATTTCAGGGGTCAGTGGAAAATACTCGTTGAGGCCTTTTCTCAAACACCTATTGTGTGTTCTGCAATGTGGAAACGGATAGAACTCTGCTGAATTTGTAACCTTTCACAGCTCCTTCCCTGCACATAATCCAAATTCAACACAATCCCATTTATTCATTCAAGACTCTATTCTCCACTTCATTAACCTTCTTGGTTATTTCTAGGTTTACTCGCTTTAGAGCGTCTGCAGCGGTACGACCAAAACCAAAGACCAAAGACTAAAAAAAAGACCATATATGGGTTTAGTACCTTGAGTGACGCAGTGGTGGGCGAGTAAATTTGGTCGAGCGTTGGTAAAGATTACGCTCGGTGTGGGGCGTTGGTAAAGCTCACGCTCGGTGTGGGGCGCTGATATAGTTTACGCGCGGTGGGCGTTGGTAAAGATTACGCACAGGGAAGGGGCGTTTATATAGTTAACGCCTGATGGTTTTTTTCGATCACGTTCACGCAATAAAAAAAAAAAAAACTATATGGGGCGGGGGTATAGTTCCCGCCCCAAACATATCAAAATTAATAAAAAAAAAGAAAAGTATGGGGCGTTTGTATAGTTAACGCCCCATGGTAAACAGTTTAATAAAAAAAATATGGGGCGGGGACTTTATAAACGCTCGGTGTGGGACTTCAGGTGCGCTCGGTGTGGGGGCGTTAACTTCAGTGCGTTTGGTGTAGGGCGTAAGTTTATCAACGCCGACTATATTTGGGTTTGGTCTTGGTCGCAGACCAAATTTGGTCTGGAAATTTGGTATGGTCTTCGATTTAGTCTTTACTCCGTCCCACTACGTCTCTGCTGCAGACCAAATTTTTACTCTTGGTCGTCCACTGCAGACGCTCTTAGAGATTACGAGGGAAGCAGTAACGTTAATTTCATGATGGATTTGACCAAAATTTCAATGTCACTCTACAACCAAGGTAATGTCATTTGGTGTTACTCTTTTCAAAGATCTGCATGAAATTGAAATCATTGACCCATCTCGAGGCCTTGTATAACTCAACCTTCAAGGTATTTAATAACATGTAATTGTTAATTTCAGCTCCTAACATATAGGGATGAACACCGTTGATCGAGTGGTATCGGATGCACCTTGCAGTAGGACTGGAGTAAGTGACCTTGTGTCGGGTTATGATGCAGGTTATGTCTAAAGATGAATCGGTAAAAGCATCAAAAAGTTTGGAAGATATACAAATTTTTCGTTCTTGCAGAACGTTAATTCTTCCTTTCTGTCAGCCATGAAGTTGCTGTAGTATCCAAGTTATGAATTATGGATGTCCACTTGACCATTTTTTCAAATTTCAAAGTTGTGATTGCTCTCCATTTTGGAGTCATGTAAGCTCAGACTTGGATATCAATATTCTGATTTTTCAGCAAATCTGCTGAATTGACCGCAGAACTCAAAAACTAAGTTTTCTTGGGTACAACTTAGATAATGGGTACCAAATTAACCCTTCTACTATCATGTCATCTTAATTGGCATTTCTGTTCCCTCATAAATTTCCCATTCCTATATACATTTCAATCATCTAACTTATCCGCATCACCCTCTATAGTGGCTTCTACTTGGTTTCTTGTCTCTGTCATTATTCCTTACAGTGTATGAACCTGCTATATTATTGAGTCCTGTTTCTGTTGCAGCAACCAGTCCTTGCAGCCATTGGTGGATGCTAGATCCAAATATGGCGGATACATTGTTTACTCAACTTCCTCTATAATGGTTCCAGAGGTCTGTGCAATTCCCCTGTTAAGTCATAACTCATAACAAATATGTTAATTCTTTCTTACATTACAGTTTCAACTTTATGCCTGCAGAATGAAACGATTGTAGATTATGCTTTCAAGAAGAGGGATGTACAACTCGTTCCATGTGGGGCTAGATTTTGGACTCCCTGGGTAAGCTTCAGTATTTCACTGTTTGCATGAATTCACTATGACCCATCTTACAAGTCATTGATCAATTTGTAATGATTTCCTGGCATCTTGCCTTTGAACTTGTTCACCTTAACTATTTCAGTTCTGCTATCATCTTCTATGCGTGTTTAGTAGTTTTACTTTTGCTCTTTAAAGTTCCTTGTCGCTCACTTTTTCCAGTAAATACTAATTGCATCGATACACCACTCGAAAGAAGAATTGGAGTTTGTATTCTTCAAGGAGCATATGCAACGTTCATATTGATCTCTATTCAAAAAGATTCTGTTGCTTCAGGGGACCTGGCTAATTGTCAAGCAGATTCTTGTTGTTGCTTTCTTCAAATTTTAGAACTACTTGTATATCCGTATGACCTTGCCTGCTCTTTGTTTGTATTAGGCCTCTGAGATTGTACTAAAAAGCTGCTGACTTAGCAGCTAGACAATTATTTAAATTGCAACAGCTGGGAATATCCCAAATGGTTTCTATGGAACTTATTGTTTGTACCTGCATGGTTTCTCTGGTTTGGTTCAGCATATATTGTTGTTGTATGCCACTCTTTGTTCTTCTTTTGTCAGTATCTAAGGCATGGCTGGATTGGGCTCAAACAGTCTGCCATTCTCTAACTCTATAAATTCATCTCTGTTCATTAATTTCCTGAACTTCTAATCGTTTTCTGCAGCAATTACTCGCCAACTATCGATCTCAGCTGATTGGTTAACCACTAACTCTAAAAAGAAGGTGCTGTGTTCAATTCAGGTCAAAATATTACTTCCAGTGTTGTTTTGACAAAGGAACTTTTTCATGTGCGCGTCTAGATTTTCTTACTTCCTTTCTCATGAAATATTCCCTGTACATTTAGCTGCCTGCGGAATTGATTCCTATAGGATTTGGCCTTTTAAGAGATGGTGCTTCTATTTTCGATGTTAATGTGGGTGTGAGCTTTGGCACTTTGCTTTTACATGTTTGTATTTGTGAAGTTGGGTTGCTGGATGACTCTGTGTTCGTCACAGGCTTTAATAAATTACTATTGAGGGATGCAAAACATAACAGACGTTTTAAACTGTTACTCATTTTTTTGATCTCTATAACATATTTTTGAAGCCTATCTTAACTTCTAAAATAAATACATTCATTGCAATAACTTCTAACCGCTTCTTACTTATTTTATGTTGGCAACTGCGTTATAATATGTCTGTCATTGGAGTAGTGCAATCTCTGTTTTGCCAGGAAAATTTGAGTTTTCACAACAAAACTGGCAACCAGTGTACTGCTGCAACTTGAATCGAAGCAAAATATTGCTCAGGGCAATTCTTATAGTAGATTTAGGCATTTGCTCACAGTGAACAGTGCGAAGTAGTGGGCAAACTTTGAAGAACAGCTTTTGTAATATCTCCGGCATTCAAAGGAGAAAAACTCTATTTTCGTGGCTTCAACCTCAGGTTCCCACGCTGCTATGCACAGCATCTTCTTTAGCACGGAGAACCAAAACATGACCGACTATTATTAGCTAGGAAAAGGACAGGGTCTATAAACCACAAGAACTCCTTCATTTTGAGAATTAGGATACTGTACTCACAAACCCAACCTCATTTTCAGATTAGACAGAGATTGATATATGCACAACTTCACAACAAGTCTACCAGTTTGGGCATTTAAAATCCGAGCAGCCATTCAGGCTGCCCGAAACCAACAAGCAGTTCAGACTCCTTTAGATTCGACAGTTTGCCCTTGGGATGTTTGGATAAGCTCTCGACTTTTGATAAGCTTCTACGTACGGAAATACTCTCGTGAGTGGATTCTGGATAACCCATTCATCTTGCTTCGGAATCTCGAAACTGACAGGAGGCCGAGGAACCTGCCTTTTTCTCTCTCTCAAAAACCCTTCTTCGGTAACCAAAAACAACTCTAAGATCCTGCCTTTTTCTCTCTCTCAAAAACCCTTCTTCGGTAACCAAAAACAACTCTATAAAAACCAAAAACCAAGACCGAAACCCTAGAAAATTGATTGTTCCCTTTTCACAGTTGTGGAACAAAAACAACTCCACCACACTGACGATGTATATCCCAAAGGAAGTTGTTGTGCAAATCCTGTTGCGTCTCCCGGTAAAATCTATATTGAGATTCAGGTGCGTATGCAAAAAATGGTACAAGTTCCTTAAACATAATTCTGATTTTATTAGTAAGCGACTTGATCATTCTATGAGAAAGAATAATGTTACGATACTTTTTACGCAAAAATATGAAACAGGTATTTTCTCTTTAAATTATGACCCGTCATCATTAGCTTCTCGTGAGGTTGTTGAGATGGTTGATTGGCCATTCAAAGATAAAAGTGTTGAAATCTTTGGTTGTTGTAATGGTTTGGTATTCATTAAAATCATGCTGGGTTTAGTTATTGGTTTGTGGAATCCGGCTACTAAAGAATACAAAATAATTCCCTATAGACATATAAAACCAATGGGATTTAGAAATACGTATTATTTTCCTAGAATTGAATCCCGCTATGATAGGTATGGATTTGGATATGACCAAGAAACCAATGACTACAAGTTGGTATCAATTGTGAGTCCTTGTAGAAAACGGTATGACAAAGAGGAAACAATCATGGTTGCTGAAGTAGAGGTTTACACATTGAGTTCGAATTCATGGAAAAGAATTGACTACATACCTTACAAAGTTATGGGTGGACCACCAGGAGTGTTTGTGAATGGAGCTTTACACTGGTTAGCAAAACCATGTCCAATTAGATCAGACAATGAGTTCACTTTCTTTTAACATGTCAGAAGAAGTATTCATCGAAATACCATATCTAGAATATTTTGATGATGGAAACAGGTTTGAGCGTAAACGGATCGATGTTTTGGAAGGACTTTTAGCAATGCTTTTTACTCATTCCAATGTTGGTTTTGAAGTATGGGTGATGATTGATTACGGAGTTGGAGAGTCCTGGACTAAACGCTACACCATTTCTCGAGTGCAAGTTAATATTATTCCATCCTTTTGGTACTTAAGGAGGATACAATCATTAAAAAATGGGGAGATCTTATTAGAAATTCAGTTGGACGAGTACGAGTATCAGTTTGCACCTTTAGTTATTTATGACCCAGTATGTGAAAGAGCTAGATTTGCGGAGATTGATTTGGGGAAGTATGGCAGAGAATCATGGGATGCAACAACTGATCTTATTGGAAATTTTGTCAGGTTTCATACGGAGACTTATGTCGAGAGCTTAGTATCGCTTCACTCGGATACTTACGTCGGTGGTGGGCAAGAAAAATCAGATCTAGACGAAGCATTGTCTGTCTATTACAATCATGCTGAATATAACGGGGGTTAATTATCTTGTTTTTTTTTTTTGTTTTAAATATTTAATATTATTACATGAAGCTAGTTGGAAGCCTAACAAGGTAGGCTCCAACGACATACTACTACATTAATTGAACAGGTTGCTGTGCTAGCCTACCAGCGAGCCTCATGGGTAACCTTGCCAAGGGGAGCCGAAGGGGAGGGGGACGAGATTGTGTCACAAGGGGGGCAAACTAACACTACCTTCCATGTTAATTCCTGCAATATTACGCCATTGGGGACTTGAACCTGTGACCTCCTGGAACGCATGAAACTTCGGGAAACGGGGATGACCAGCTGAGCTAGGACCCGTTCTTTATTTTATTTTTATTCTTTTTATGGTGCATCTACGGGATTTCATGTTTTTGTCTTGCAGATGACCTCTTGTTTTTTATTTTTATTCTTTTTATGGTGCATCTATGGGATTTCATGATGCTTTTGTCTTGCAGATGACAAGTGCCCTCTTCAGAGCTAGCACTATGGAGGGGTTCATCCCCTCCCTATCTCTCACTATCCTTCAAAAAGCCAAAAACACATATGCTATGGTCTCCCATATCCCTACTCATGTAGGGATATACACCTCCTTCCCTACTAGGTTGAACAGATCTGATCACTCATGTAGGGAAGGGAAATCACACGGGTACTGAGTACGCGTAAATCCGTTGATACGGTTACTCAGTACACGTAGCGTTTTGTACGGGTATTGAGTATGCGTTTCGTAAATTATATTTGTTTGACCTTTTTTGGTTTACACCTCTCTCACAACCGATCCTAACCATCCATCATTAATAACGGCTCTATTTTCTACACCGTCGGATCCCAACGGCCATTTTTTCAAAATCCTCTATAAATACCACTCTAATTCTCTCCTCAAACCACACCCTACATCAATTGATTTCTTCACTTAAATCTTTCTAATTTTATTCTTGTTTAATTAATATTTTTAAATTTTGTTTTGCTCATTAATGGATGAGAAAAGCATGGCATGTTTGTCACGAGATACTAAATCATACTCGTGATAAGAAGAAGAACAAAAAAAAAAAAAAACAACAACGGCGGTACGTAAGGCAAACATAAAGAGTTTATCATGAGCGAAGCAATCATGAGGAGCTAAGAAGTCGCAAACGGAGATTGGGTGAATATAAAAAAAGCAGAGCCATTACAAATTACGGGAGTGTTGGAATTACCTAATTTGTAATGTCTAAATGGGTTTGCGGTGTTTGTTTAAATAGTACAAACCAAAGTGTGACAATTATGTCATAGCGTGGCAAATCTGTTACGAATTCAGAAATGTGGCAAATCTGGATAAAGTGGCAAATTTGTAACATCAAATAACAAGAAGAAAAATAGTTAGAGCTTGTGGCAGAAGCTTGACGAAATGTCCCTAAACTACGAAGGGGACCATAATGTCCTTAAACTTCCGAAGAGGACCGCAATGTCCCTAAACTACGATGGAACCCGTATGTTCTAAAACTACGAAGAGGACCGCAATGTCCCTAAACTACGATGGAACCCGTATGTTCTAAAACTACGAAGAGGACCGAAATGTCCCTAAACTTCCGAAGAGGACCGAAATGTCCCTAAACTTCCGAAGAGGACTGAAACGTCCTTAAACTATGAAGAGGACCGAAACATCCTTAAACTATGAAGGGGACCGAAACGTCTACGATAAAGAGAAGTTGGAAAGTAGGTGTTGAGGGGGAGTGTTGAATATTCAACACCAACTTAGTCAAGTGTTCACATCTATCTAAATTAACCTAGAAATATCTAGGATGTCTAGAGTCAATGTTAGACAATTAACATGTGTAAAATGAGTGTTCTAGAGTTAGACAAATCAAATAAGAATACTAGATTGTCTAGTAGTTGGTTTGGTGGAAGCCTCCATAGGCATAGTTGTTAGCCTCCATAGGCATAGTTCTCTTCTTCTTTTTGTAGCCTATAAATAGGCATGTTATATTCATTTGTAAGTAAGGTAGCAAGAATCAATCAATACAAAGTTCAAGTTACAAAGTCCTTGCTTCCACCCTTCACTACTAGAGCTCTAGGAGCTTTATACGAGCAACACCACGATGCTCGTATATCTCCGAAAAATATTATCAAGGTTTCTAAGTTCTTGATAAGAGTATAAATTTTAACTTCGGATAATGAGGATGGATCCTCTGGGATCCATCAGAACAGTATAGCCATTGTTCAGCAATGGCAATCTAGTCAGGCAACAACAATGGAAGATGAGAGACAGAAATCAGAATGGGAAGACGTTCAAGGCGCAGAGCAGATTTTGAGTAGAAGAAATAGAAAGACCCAACACAGAAAGGGATACGGTGGTACGAAGGAAGTTGGTCAACGTCGACAAAGTTACAATAATTCTTGGAACGATGTCATACTGGCACCAACGCTGATGCATTTTGAGCCGGAAATAGAAAATTCAGGATCCTCTTCAGATTCCTCTACTGGTTATGGAAGTAGAAGATCTTGTTTATCGGCGTCGTATTCATCTTCCTATGTTGGTTCAAATCATCAAAGTAGGACTAGGAGTCGAAGAACATCTACTTCGGCACAATATTCAGTATATTCTGCTTCTGAAATTGTTTCTGGCACTTCAAGTCCAATCTACGGAGAATCGAATGGCAGTGAGCGCGAGCCATATTCACGAAACGGAATGCTGGATCACCGGGGCGGTTATAGATCAAGGAGCAGATCACCAACGGAAGCTTACTCATGTAGCTCGTCGAGGACCGCATCACATTCACGCAGTAGATCACCACCATATGAGGAGTATTCACGTGGAAGGAGCCACTATTCGAAGTGTGGTCCTTCAAATCCTTAAAATGAGAAGATGGGATGGTTTCAACGAGCCAAGAACAAGGTTGTAAACATGTTCCGCCATTACGGTGACCACCACCATCATCCCCGTGATGATACACATGTTTCAGCATCCAGGGAGGACGGAAATGCCCGCGCACATCGTCGATCCATGACTGGGAATCCTAGAAATAATGTTGTACTCCACCGCCAAAGCAAAAAGCAAAAGGTGACAAAAAATACAAGAAAAACACCTGTTAAGAACAAACAAGGGCATCTTAAAAAGCTTACTGGAGGTTTCTTTAGTCACTTTTGGAGCTCGAAGAAATCTAAACCGTCAACAGCTGGCAAAAGACGGTTAGAAAGAACAGTGACCCGTAAAGGAAAAGTTACTGCCAAGAAATTGGATTGGTTGGAGAATATTCATAGAAGAAGACTGCCTGGTGGAACTAAGTATCCCAAGTCTAAAGGGGGTAAACCTAATAACAAATTGAAAAAACTTACGTAAGACACAGGACCCCAACCTGGCTTTTGTTCTTTGAATATACAATGTTAGTGTTTACATTCTTTTGCTTCATTTTTGTACCAGATTTTTTTTGTAAATATACCATTTGTGGTCACTATTTAGTACATTTTGAGATAATTCACTTCATATATTTGTTCCTCAACTGATTTTTTTTGTTTCTGGTACTATGTAGTAAGTTCATTTTTACATAGGTTCATTGGGTAACTGATTTTGTACGGCACTGAAAACCTGTCATATACATTTCTGCGTAATAAATGTTTACCAGTACTTCACCGATAAAAAAAATAAAAATGTTTGCCAGTACATTTCTGATATTCCAGAGAAGAGAGAACTAATCCTACTTTATAAGGTTGTTGTCTGCTGCCAACATGAATGATTTGAGTTTTGATAAACAGTTCATTGTTGTTTTTTTCAAATTTTAGAACTACCATATGACCTTGCCTGCTCTTGGTTTGTATCAGGCCTCTGAGATTGCATTAACAAGCTGTCAACTTAGCCGCTAGAGAATTACTTGAAGTTGCAACAGCTGGAAAAGGTTGTACGGAACTTATTGTCTTTCCCTGCATTGTTTCTCTTGTTTGGTTCGTAGCTTGTAAAGTGCACGATGTTCTTCTTTTGGCAGTATTGAAGACACAGCTGGATTGGGCTCAAACAGCAACAAAGTCGGCCTTTCTAATGAGGTATTGGGACAGTTCTCTCGTGGACCGAGAGAATTCGGACTCCTCCAAAACGTAAAAATAGGTTTCAGCTTCCATATATATTAGACCAAACCCCAAAACCCTAACGTGCATATCCCTAGGCAGCCTGGACTTCTTCACAGATAACCGATGTATATCCCCACGAAGTTGTTAGAAAAAATAATGTTTTGTTTTAATCAAAAAATGCATGGACCATGTTTTGATCCCAAGACCTATTACTCCCTAGATGTTTTTTCATGTGAATGAATAAAACATTAGTCCCATATAGACTAAAACACTTAGAGTTTTAGACTTAAATAGCATTGGTTTAGCCTTAAGGGTATGGCCCTTTGGGTCTTTAGACCTTTGTGTATGGGGAAAGCCCTAGACTATGGCAAGGTTGCCTAAACCTTATTGCATTTCTTATTGCCTTTCCCGTTCGCGCCGTGCTTCGTACAGAAGCACGCACGCACGCTCGCTCGGCTCGGCTCGGCGTGGGGGTGGGGGTGGGGGTGGGTGCAAAAAACCTCGTGAAGCATCTTTGAAAAAATGTCGTTGTAACACCTGTGCACCTCGAGAAGAATCTCGAAAAAAATTTGAATTCCGACAAAACATTTTACTGTATTTTTAACGGATGCTTTTACTCGTCCGACAAAAGTCAAGCGTGAATCACTGACAAATCATGTCGCACATTGGATTCTTGGTCGAACGTTGAAATGTTTTTTTACTATAAATACGAGAGAAGAATTTCATTTGAAATATACCTTTCTAACTCTTCTCTCGAAATTCTTCTTCTTCTTTTATTCTTTCAAATTTTATTTAAGTTTACGAAACATTAAATAGAGTTCTTAGTTTACGTAAACATAAAAAACGAGTTGTAGTTTATGAAACATAATTTTGTAATACTACTTCTCATTTACAAAAACATAGTTAGTTTACGAAACATAAATTACTTTTTACATTTCTCTAAATCACAGTTTCGATTTATGTTTTTGTTTTCATTATTTGTCGCCAAGTTCTAAGGGTTCTCTCTGTATGCTACACATAGAGGAGAACTAACGATAGTTGTATCCTGGAGGTAATTTGTTAATTGTTATAGCATCTCGGAGGAGTAGCAAGGCAATATTACCTTTAGCTCAACATGTATCTCATACGTGCCTCTACTAAGTTTTAAATACTATCATCGGTGCATCTCCGATAACAATAACACATCGAGTGTTAAGTATTTTTCTCATGTTTCTTGAGTTGTTTGTTACTATTATCGTTGTAATCAAAGTATTATTTCTCGATTGCATACGAAATTGTAACTTATTTCCAACAATCTAAAGGTAATAGCTTGCCTGATTGTAATATTGTAATATTGTGATATTGTAATTCTTTGTAAGAACATGGGAAAAATACCGCAGAAAAACCACCAAAGTTCAGTGGTAAGGACTTTAAGAGATGGCAAAAAATGCTATTCTTCCTAAATGACCAAAGGTTAGATGGATATGCTTTAGAAAAACCATCGAGAAAACTTCATCGCCGTGGTAATGAAGATAAATTGGACAGTGGAATAGGAAGAATTATTTGTGCAAGAATCATATTCTTAATTGTCTTGATGATTCCTTGTATGACTTCTATAATGCAAAAGAAGATTTTAATGCTTTTGATTTATGGGAAGCTCTAGAAGAAAAATATCATGTCAAGTCAGCTGAAGTAAGAAATTCTTGATGGCTAAGTTCTTAGAATACAAGATGACCGACGAAAGCTCGGGTAGAACAGTTCGTTGAACTTCAACTCCTCATCATGAGATTCTTCTTGAAGGCATGACTTTTGATGAAGCTCTACAAGTATCGGCTGTGATTGAAAAGCTTCCACCCTCATGGAGCGAATACAAGAGGAGGTCACGACACAAGACTCGTGAAATCACCATGGTGGAGCTTGGCAAAAATCCAGGTTGAGGAGCTTATGTGCAAAGAAGGACAAGAGCATGTTGTTGAGCAAAAACATGACCTACAAAGCTCATGTTTTGGATGATAAAGTCACTTCAAAGAAAACTCCACGGAGAATCCAAAGAAATTGGTAATAGACGTAATGACGTCGAAAACCTGTAGGTAACAATTTTAAGCCTAAGGGTGGTGTCACTAAGCACACCATCAAAGGCGACTCGCTTTAACTGTGGAAAACCTGGACATATGGCTAAAGACCGTAAGGCCCTAAAAGGATCAAATATGATCCAAAACAAAAAATAAGGCAAACCTAGTAGATGATCCCGGATACTTTACCGGCATGGTGTCGAAGTCGACCTTGTCTCTAGTGTGACTAATGTGAGAGACTGGTGGCTTGATTCTGAGCCACCAAGCATGTCTCAGAATTCGTAAATGCTTTCTCCTCTTATGCCATAGTAGGAGATGATGAGAAATTGTTCATGGGAAACTCTACCACCGCGAAAGTGGAGGGGAAAGGCAAGGTCGAATCGAAGTTAACTTCAGAAAAACTCTCGCATTGAATGACGTATTTTACGTCCCAGACATATGCAAAAACCTTATCTCGAAACCATCTTACTAGGAAAAGGATTTAAGATTGTTCTTGAATCTAATATCGTTGTCCTTTCTAAGCATGGTGAATTCGTAGGAAAAGGTTATGTTACCGATAACATGATTAAGCTTAGTGTATCGATTTGAAATTGAATGTTAATGCATCTTCTTCTCGCTTATGTTTGTGACTCTTTACATGTTTGGCATGATAGACTTGGGCATGTTAATCTCAAATCTCTAGAAAGACTTGCTAATTTAGGTTGCATACCAAAAATAAACTTTGATAAAAATCAAAGATGTGAAATCTGTGTTGAATCTAAATATACAAGAAAACCGTTTAATAAAAGGATTGAACGTAAAACAGTTCCTTTGGAACTAATACACTCGGATTTAGGAGATTTGAAATCAACACCAACAAGAAGTGGTAAAAATGGTACATCACTTTTATAGATGATTACTCACGCTATTGTCGGTTCATCTTCTTAGAAGTAAAGATGAAGCCTTAGAGGCCTTCAAATTTTATAAAATTGAAGTAGAAACCCAAAAGGAGTTAAAATTAAAACTCTTAGGTCGATCGTGGCGGTGAGTATGTGATACCCATAGGTGAGTTTTGTAAACATAATGGAATCATTCATGAAACAACTGCACCATATTCACCAATCGAATGGTGTAAATTTGAAAGAAAAATAGAACACTCATAGATATGGTAAATGCTATGTTGACAAGTTCAGGGTTATCTTCGAACTTGTGGGGGAAGCTATCCTTTCTTTGCTATATTTTGAACCGAGTTCCATTTAAAAAATCGATAAAACTCCTTATGAATTGTGGAATGGTAAACAACCTTCCTATGCATACTTTAAAGTGTGGGGGTGTTTGGCCAAGGTGGCCATTCCTCATCCCAAGAAAACTAAATTAGGTCCTAAAACAATTGACCGTGTTTTCTTAGGGTATCCCGAGCATACAATTGCATACAGGTTCTTGGTCATCAGTCCCGACCATAATAACATTGGTCAACACCATATTGGAATCTAGAGATGCTGTGTTTTATGAACACATTTTTCCTTTTAAGTCCTGGACCTCGAAAAAGGGTCCATGATGACCTCCCGGATGTTCCATCGATTAGTCAAACTCCAACTTTGGAGTATGATACTGAACTGAGAAGAAGTAAAAGGATAAGAACTGAAACAAGTTTTGGCCCAGATTTTTTGACTCTAACTTCAGAGAGTCCTAACCCCAAACCTACAAAGAAGCTATGACTTCTCCAAGCTCCTTTCTGGGAAGAAGCTTCATTAAATGAATGGGAGTCCATTCAAGAAAATGAAACTTGGGAGCTTGTAGATTTACCTCCGGTAGTAAATCCATAGGTTGTAAATGGGTGTTCAAAAGGAAACTTAGAATGTATGGAACTATAGATAAATATAAAGCTAGGTTGGTAGCTAAAGGCTATAAACAACAGGAGGATTAGATTTCTTCGATACTTATTCACCAGTCTCTAGAATCACCTCGATTAGGATGTTGATTGCTATAGCTTCAATTTATGATTTGCATATACATCGATGGATGTTAAAACGCATTTTTATATGGTGAATTGAATGAAGAAATTTATATGGATCAACTCAAGGCTTTATTGTAAAAGGTTGTGAAAACAAAGTATGCAAGTTGAACAAATCTCTTTACGGTTTAAAACAAGCACCTAAACAATGGCATGAAAAATTTGATCATGTTATGATAACTAATGGTTTCAAGGTTAATGAATCTGATAAATGTGTTTACATTAAATCTGTGGATGATTCTCATGTTATTGTGTGCCTATATGTTGATGATATGCTCATATTAGGCAGTAACCTTGATATTATTAATAACATTAAAAGCATGCTTAGAGATAATTTTGACATGAAAGACTTAGGCCCTACTGATGTAATCTTAGGGATGAAAATCAGAAAGACGTCGATGGATATAGTCTTAGTCAATCTCATTATCTTTGAAACCGTATTAAAGAGATTTAATTATGAAAATGCTAAACTCGCATCTACTCCTTTTGATCCCACTTGTAAACTGAAAAAGAACAAGGGTAAGGGTATTGATCAACTTGAGTATTCTCGCATTATTGGTAGTCTTATGTATTTGATGAACTGTACAAGACCTGATATTTCTTACTCTGTGAGTAGATTAAGTAGGTATACTTGCAACCCAGGGAAGGATCACTGGTATGCTCTCTTTAGAGTTTTACGTTACCTGAGAGGGACCTCAAACTATTGCTTAAGTTTTGGGAAGTATCCTGCTGTACTGGAAGGGTATTGTGATGCCAACTGGATATCAGACTCAGAAGAGTGCAAGTCTACTAGTGGGTACATCTTCTTACTTGGAGGTGCGTCTGTCTCATGGAAGTCCACCAAACAGACATGTATAGCTAAATCCACTATGGAGTCTGAATTTATAGCCTTGGAAAAAGCTGGAGAGGAAGCTGAATGGATACGATGTTTCCTGGGAGGAATTCCACTGCCCCAAGCTTCGTGTCTTCAATCGCAATCCACCGTGATAAAGAAAGCCGCTCTTGGTTGCGCAAAGAACAATGTATACAACGGGAAGTCTATACATATACGAAGAAGACACAAGACGGTGAAACAACTACTCTCTACTGGTATTATCTCGATAGACTTTGTAAAATCCAAAGATAATCTTGCAGATCCTTTGACGAAAGGCTTAACCAGAGAGGAAGTTAAATTTACATCGAGGGGATGGGACTTAAGCTCATTGAATAAATCACCATGAAGGATACTCAACCTTGTGATTGGATTTCCAAAATCAAGGTTCAATGAGACAACTAATTTATGGTGATATTGGGTAAAGCACTATCTTTGTCCCTCCTATGGTGTAACTGTGCGATAGTGCGACCTGCAGAATTAAGGATGATCTTTTGCGATCTTAATGGGTACCATGGCTTTGATTAAAGCGGGGTGTGGAAGGACACTCTTTATGGACTCACCTTTGTGGATGTTGGAAGTGGGGCCGCTTCCTATGAGAATTTGAGCTGATTCTCTAGAGACATTCATTAAGTCCTGGATTTTAGCCCACGTCCAAAATGGGCACAACCGCAAGAGCTTGGCACTGTTTTCTTCGGTTGAGGCATCAAGTGTGGTCGTTATTTCTGAATTGCATTCATTGTTGGCGGTTTAAGACATTGCGTTCACCGTATCAACAAGCGATTCAGTAACCTCTCACTAAGTTAAGGTTCAATCTTTGGGACACCTTAGCCTATATTGTTGCCTTATGTTTTCTCGTGTTTTATCGAAATGTTTTATTATTCATGTGGGGGATTGTTAGAAAAAATAATGTTTTGTTTTAATCAAAAAATGCATGGACCATGTTTTGATCCCAAGACCTATTACTCCCTAGATGTTTTTTCATGTGAATGAATAAAACATTAGTCCCATATAGACTAAAACACTTAGAGTTTTAGACTTAAATAGCATTGGTTTAGCCTTAAGGGTATGGCCCTTTGGGTCTTTAGACCTTTGTGTATGGGGAAAGCCCTAGACTATGGCAAGGTTGCCTAAACCTTATTGCATTTCTTATTGCCTTTCCCGTTCGCGCGGTGCTTCGCACAGAAGCACGCACGCTCGCTTCTGGGCGTGGGGCGTGGCGTGGGCGTGGGCGTAAGGCATATCGGGAGGGCGTAGGGCGAGGAGGCGAGGCGAGGGCGAGGGCGAGGCGTGGCGTGGGCGGCGGGGCGTGGGCGTGGGCGTGGGCGTGGGCGTGGGTGTGGGTTTATCCGACCCTATCTTTTTACTGAATTTTTCCACACGTTTCTCCCACACATATAAAGAATTTTATTCTTTGCCTTCTCGGTTTTGGGTGTCCGACCCGTGTGCAAAAAACCTCGTGAAGCATCTTTGAAAAAAATGTCGTTGTAACACCTGTGCACCTCGAGAAGAATCTCGAAAAAATTTGAATTCCGACAAAACATTTTACTGTATTTTTAACGGATGCTTTTACTCGTCCGACAAAAGTCAAGCGTGAATCACGGACATCTGCATCGCACATTGGATTCTTGGTCGAACGTTGAAATGTTTTTTGCTATAAATACGAGAGAAGAATTTCATTTGAAATATACCTTTCTTAACTCTTCTCTCTCGAAATTCTTCTTCTTCTTTTATTCTTTCGAAATTTTATTTAAGTTTACAGAAACATTAAATAGAGTTCTTAGTTTACAGAAACATAAAAAACGAGTTGTAGTTTACAGAAACATAATTTTGTAATACTACTTCTCTGTTTACAAAAACATAGTTAGTTTACGAGAACATAAATTACTTTTTACATTTCTCTGAAACTGGTTGTAGTTTCGATTTATGTTTTTGTTTTCATTATTTGTTTGCCAAGTTCTAAGGGTTCTCTCATGTATGCTACACATAGAGGAGAACTAACGATAGTTGTATCCGGAGGTAATTTGTTAATTGTTATAGCATCTCGGAGGAGTAGCGGGCAATATTACCTTTAGCTCAAATAGATCTCATACGTGCCTCTACTAAGTTTTAAATACTATCATCATGCATCTCCCTAGATAACAATAACACATCAGTGAGTGTTAAGTATTTTTCTCATGTTTCTTGAGTTGTTTGTTACTATTATCAGTGTAATCAAAGTATTATTTCTCAGTTGCATACGAAATTATAACTTATTTCCAACAGAAGTTGCTGTGGAAATCCTGTTGCGTCTACCAGTAAAATTTATATTGAGATTCAGGTGCGTATGCAAAAAATGGTGCAAGTTCCTTAAATATAATTCTGGTTTTGTTAGAAAACGACTTAGTCATTCTATTGAAAAGAAAAACTATACGCTTCTTTTCAGTAGAAAACATGATTATGATATATTCTCTATAGATTACGACCCATCATCATCGTCAGTATCTCATGAGGTTGTTCAGAATGTAGATAAACCATTCAAAGATACACATGTTGAGATCTTTGGTTCTTGCAATGGTATTTTATTCCTTAAAATCGATCCTGACTTGGTTATGGGTTTATGGAATCCGGCTACTAAAGAATATAAAATAATTCCCCATTCAGATACACCACCTGGATTCACGAGCATATATCATTCCCCTAGAATTGATAGCAGCGTATACATGTATGGATTTGGATATGACCAAGATAACAATGAGTACAAGTTGGTAACAATTGTAAGTCCTCATAATAAGGAAATCATGGTTGCCGAAGTAGAGGTTTATACACTGAGTTCAGATTCATGGAAAAGAATTGACTATATGCCTTATAAAATTCTGGGTGGACCACCGGGTGTGTTTGTTAATGGAGCTTTACACTGGTTGGCGGATCCATGTCCAGTTAGATCAAACAACAAGTTCTGGCAAGTTTTACTTTCTTTCAACATGGCAGAAGAAGTGTTCATTGAAATGCCACATCTAGAATATTTTGATGACAATGACAAGTTTGAACATAAGCGGATCGATGTTTTGAAAGGGCTTTTAGCAATGCTTTGCAGCCATTCCAATGTTGGTTTTGAGGTATGGGTGATGAATGATTACGGAGTGAAAGAATCTTGGACCAAGCGCTACACCATTTCCCTTCCATCCTTTCGGTACTTAAGACGCATACAGTCATTAAACAATGGGGAGTTCTTATTAGAGATTCGGTTACAAGATGGATATAAAAATGCGACTTTAGTTTATTATGACCCAAATTGTGAAAGAGCTAGAGCTGCGAAGTTTTGGAAGTACGGCAGATGGTGGAATAAAACAAATGGTCGTCTAGAATCAAGCTTTTATACAGAGACTTATGTGGAGAGCTTAGTCTCGCTTCACTCAGGTACTTATGTTGGTGGTGGGCAAGAAGAATCAGATTTAAATGAAGCATTGACTATCTATTGGTCTGATGGATAATATCATTGGGAAAACTGCTTTAATGCACATTCTAGAAATTTACTTTTTCTTTTTCTTTTTTTGATTTATAGAACATAATTTTGAAGCCGATCTGAACTTCTAAAATGTTCACTGGAGAGCTACATTGTGCAAACATAATCTGCATTCTGTAATGAGCACGTAGATCCTATTGAATCTTATTTGTAGATTAGATTTATGTAATTATGTGTTGAAATGCAGACAATGCTTAATCACCTTGAAAAAGTTCTTGAACTGATTTCCCACTCCCTTGTCAACAAACAATATTAGCGTCGTGTCCTGTGTCGGTCATGCATAGAGGTGTAAAACGTGCCGGCCCAGCACAGCACAGCCCACGAAATCACGTGCTTAGCATGCTATGTGCCGTGTTGTGCTGTGCCGGAGATTATGACGTGCCGTGCTGTGTCGTGCTAGAAGGCGTGCTGTGCCAGGAAAATAAACGTGATGTGCCGTGCAGTGCTATGCCAGGCACATTTATTTTATATTTTCCAATATAAACGTTTTTCAAATATTTAGGTATTATGAAAATAAGTCAGCATAACATTAGGAAAATGTCAATAGTTGGCTAGAATAAGAGTTTTTTGTGAAATAGACACAAAATATGATGTATTGTGCTATGGTTTGTAGCATTTTATACATATTATGACGTGTTTTCTTAACGTGTCGTGATGTACCGTGCCACGTGCTAATCCGTGCCACGTGTTGTTGTCTTTGAACTCTTGTGCCAATTAGTCAAACCCAAAGACGTCCCATTTAACTAACGTGCTGTGCCGTGCAGTGCTAAGTCACGTGTTGTGCTCAAATTTTAGCGTGCTGTGGTGGGTTGTGCTCGTGCTGTCACAACCCAATTTACACCTCTAGTCATGCCATTGGACACAATTAGCAACATTTGGCTGACACGTCTAAAGAATTTTTGCCCAATATTTGTGATGTCCTTCCATATGTCAGCTTCCAAACATAAACCAAACCTTAAACATATAAAACCCTAACAGCCTCCTCGACCCTTTTATAATCAAACAACTTTTATATTTACTAGAACTTCTGAAACAGAAATAAATTGGCAACGGCTGGAGACCGACGATGCACATCCCACATGAAGTTGCTGTCGAAATTCTGATACGTCTACCCGTAAAATCCATATTAAGATTCAGGTGCGTATGCAAAAAATGGTGCAAGTTCCTTAAACATAATTCTGGTTTTGTTAGCAAGCGACTTAATCATTATATTGAGAAGAAATTTTTTACTTTACTTTTTACAATAAAAGATGAGTACAGCATCTTCTCTATAGATTATGACCAGCCATCATCGTCAGTATCTCATGAGGTTGTTTATAGGGTAGACAAACCATTCGATTATACACGCATTGAAATCTTTGGTTCTTGTAATGGTGTGTTGTTCATCAAAATCGATCCAGAGTTAGTTATGGGTTTATGGAATCCGACTACTAAAGAATATAAAATAATTCCCCATCATTTCTATATGCTACCAATTGGCTTTACAAACGAGTCTTATTCCCCTAAAATCCGTGGCCGCACATATAGGTATGGGTTTGGGTATGACCGAAAGAGCAATGACTACAAGTTGGTACAAATCGTAAGTCCTTTTAATGATGAAATCATGGTTGCTCAAGTAGACATTTGCACAATGAGTTCAGATTCGTGGAAAAGAATCGACTACATGCCTTACAAAATTATGGGTGGACCACCAGGTGTGTTTGTGAACGGAGCTTTGCATTGGTTAGCAAATCCTTGTCTAGTTAGATCAAACACCAAGTTCTCACAAGTTTTACTTTCTTTCAACATGACAAAAGAAGTATTCACTGAAATACCATATCTAGAATGTTTTGATGATAACAACAAGTTTGAACATAGACGGATAGATGTTTTGGAAGGGCTTTTAGCAATGCTTTGTAGCCATTCTAGTGTTGGTTTTGAGGTGTGGGTGATGAATGATTATGGAGTGAAAGAATCTTGGGCTAAACGCTACACTATTTCTCGATTGAAACTTGACACTATTCCATCCTTTCGGTACTTGAGGCGCATACAATCATTAAAAAACAGGGATATTTTATTAGAGATTCAATTAGATGACCGGTACAAGTATGGAACTTTAGTTTTTTATGACCCAAATGTGAAAGAGCTAGAGCTCCTGAGGTTGATTTAAGCATGTGTGACAGATGGAGGACCCCAACTGATCTTCTAAAATCAAGGTTTCATACAGAGACTTACGTGGAAAGCTTAGTTTCACTTCACTCCGGTACTTACGTCGGTGGCGGGCAAGAACAATCAGACCTGGATGAAGCATTGTCTGTCTTTTATGATGGAGAATAACACTCACACTCTGGCAACTGTTTTAGTGTGTGACCAAGAAATGATTGCAGACGAGGAAAGGAAGGCGTAATGGCTGTTTTATCATAACATATATTGTTAGTAATACTTTTTCTCAATTTTTTTACTTCCACATGCCTTTTTTAATGTGTGGTTCTAGACAGACCGTGTGAGCATACCATACAAAAACCATGTTTCACAATTTTTTTTGGCTTGTTCCCGGTGAGCCTGCGGACGACAGTACGGGCCCGACTTTTATGAGATTCTTTTGAAGTAGTTTTTCTTGACGGTCTGTCAATCTTTTTTGTTTTTTAATTCAAATGACCTATGAAATATTCTGGTTTGATTAATGTTTTTTAAATAAAAAAGTACTCCATAATGACGTCAGAATTGATTACAATTTCGGAAAAAAGTAAAAAGTACTCAAGATTGGAAACATGTTCCACCATCACAGTGACCACCACCACCATCACCCCCGTGATAATACTGATGTTTCAACGTTCAGGGATGATCTAAATGCCCGCGCTCATCATCGCTCCAACAGTACCGGGAATCCTGAAAATAATGTTGTACTCCACCGCTAAAGCAAAAGCAAAAAGTGACAAAGAATAAGAGAAGAACACCGGTTAAGAACAAACAAGGGAATTATAAAAAGCTTACTGGAGGTTTTTTTAGTCACTTTTGGAGCTCGAAGAAATCTAGAACGTCAACAGCTGAGAAAAGACGGTTAGAAAGAACAGTGACCGGTAAAAGCAAAGGTACTGTCAAGAAAATGCATTAGTTGGAGAATATTCATAGACGAAGACTGCCTCGTGGAACTAAGTATCCCAAATCTAAGGGGGTAAACCTAATAACAAATTGAAAAAACTTATGTAAGACACAGGACCCTAACCTGGATTTTGTTCTTTGAATATACAATGTTTACATTCATTTGCTTCTTATTTGTACCAGAGAATTTTTGTAAATATACCATTTGTGGTCACTATTTAGTACATTTTGAGATAATTCACTTCGTATCTGATCCTCAACTGATATTTTTGTTTCTGGTACTAGTAAGTTAATTTTTACATAGATGTCATCATTCTACAGCTGATTAGAATGATTTTGAAGTCGGATTACTTACATTGATTTTGATTTTGACAGGATGTAGCAGTGTGTGCTGGATCATCTAGATATTTGTTTAAACTCTTTGTTACTTTTTCTGTTGGTGACTCCGGCAAAGGAATGCACTAGGTGTGAATGATAATTGTTTGAAGGTTTTTCAATCTGCTGTCATTGACTTGTTGAGTATATGATGCTTTATTTGGTACATGCATTTTGATGTTGCTCCAGATTGATTGTCAACAGACCTTGAAACTCTAAACAAGCACCACTAAATTCAGTTGTTGTTTTATTATTATTTGGAATTCAGGCATTTGCTATGAGCCATCTTAAAAGTCATTGAGAAATTTGAAACAATTTCCTGGCATCTTGCTTTGAATTTGGTCACCTTAACTACTTCAGTTCTGCTATCTTCTATGCGTGTTTGGTAATATGTCTTTGGTTATAGTTTTGCTCTTTAAAGTTCCTTGTCACTCACTTTTTCCAGTAAATCGCAATGATACACCATACACTAGAAGATTTGGAGTTTGTACTCTTCGCCGCTACATTTCTGATATTACAGAGAAGAGAAGTAATCCTACTATATAGGGTTGTAATCTGCTGACAACACGAATAATTTGAGTTTGATAAACAGTTCATTGTTGTTTTCTTCAAATTTTAGAACTACTGTATAGCCATAAGATCTTGCTTGCTATTGGCTTGTATTAGGCCTCTGAGATTGTATTAAAAAGCTGCTGACTTAGCACCTAGAGAATTACTTGAAGTTGCAACAGCTGGAAAAGGCATATATTTTTTCCTTGCATTGTTTCTCTGGTTTGGTTCAGCATATAGTTTTTTTGTATGCCATTCTCTCTGTTCTTCTTTTGTCAGTATCCAAGGCATAGCTGGATTGGGCTCAAACAGCAACAAAGTCGGCCACTCTTTAATTCTTTAAAATTCATGTGTGTTCTTTAATTTCCAGAACTTATTATATGTTGGTGAGTCTGTTATAGTATGTCATCTTTGCTACCTAGGTGTCTTATGATAATGTCTAGGAATCGCAGGTTGTTATGCCAATTGATTCGGTTTCATTGGAGCAGTGCAATCTCTGCTTTGTTAGGAAAATTTGACTTTTGACAACAAAACATGCAACCACGGTATACTGCTGCAACTTGAGTAGTACAGAGATTGTTTAAAATCCGATCAGTCGTTCATGCTGCCCAAAACCAACAAGCAGTTTAGTTTCGACTAGTGTTGAATAGTAAATTTGTGCTTGGGATGTTTGGCTCTTGACTTGTGACTTGTGATAAGCTTCTATGCGCAGAAATATCTCAAGAACCTAGTCATCTTGCAAGCAACCGGTTAGACCTTGACTTCCAGGCTCCAGCCTTGCAAAAATACTATAAATAGATAGATAAAGAAAGAAATAAAGTAAAATCGAGAGGGACCGAAAATTCGGGATCCTTCAAAACAGACGCTCACAAAATATTTCAGCTTCCATATACTCCTAAAGGTGTAAAAACCCTAGCAACCTCGACCTTTCCACAGTTCTTATTTCTTAAACAAAAATAATTGGAGACCGACGATGCATATCCCAAAAGAAGTTGCTGTGCAAATCCTGTTGCGTCTCCCCATAAAATCTATATTGAGATTCAGGTGCGTATGCAAAAAATGGTACAAGTTCCTTAAACTGTAGTTGCAGAATAACCTACAACTACACCCTCAATAGAATTAGTAAAAACTAAAGAAGTTCTTGATGATGAATAACAATTTTCTTATTAATGTTCTCAATTGATTACAAAGAAGTATCTAAATGGAATTAGAATAGTTACAACTTTCTCTATTCTCTTTCCTAAGATATTTTCTAACACTCACCAAAAGAACCTCCCAAATTTTACATTTGAACTCCTATTTATAGTAAAACTTATACAACTTGTATATGAATTGCATGAATATCGCAATTCATATTCGCAAAATTACTTCATCCTCGCAAAACTTCATATTTCTCCGCGCTACTTCTATCATCGTATCATTTTATAACTCTTTTCTCCTTTATTTATTACGATACTCGTGAACTATTATCTTGCGATATTCAGTACTTACATCTTGCCTCTTCTCATGTCAATTCTACGAAGAAGAAATGTCATGAGAATCCCTATTCTCGTAAATTTAGTGTAGTTATTATTACCCATCAAGTTCGCAACACATCTTTTTACTTTTCCCTTATCTTTCTGACACGTTTCTTCGTAACTGTTCTTTTCAACCGTTCACGCTTACTCGTATTAATGAGTTTTTATCTTCATCAAATTCTCTTATAAATATTATCCTTTGCTTTTTCTTTTTATTCTCTTATTCATCTTCTTCACCACTTCTGCCTTTGCAATCTTTTTTCCTTTCTATTTTCCCTCTTATATTCAATGGCACCAAAGAAGAAAACTATTGAACAAATTAATGCGAAACTTGCTGATAGAGACCTTATTCTTTCTGAGATTGAAGGTTATGATAATAAATCTTCTCTCTGTGTGAAGCTCTTTACCAACTATGTTTGGGATGATCAGAAAATTTTAATCTCACGAGGTCAAATCCTCGCAGGTCTTCCTCTTCCCCTTTATGATGTTAACTTTCCTTTATTCTATGAAATTATTTCCCACCCCAATTTTTCTTGTGCCATTTACCAATTGACTGGTGATTGTATTCGCCTCTTAGTTGAATTCGCAAATCGTGCCGCTTTTGGGAAATCTTTGTATTCAGTTGATCTTAGGAATCCTGGATTTGAAAATATAGAAATTGTTGCTGCGAATTATACAGTTGAGGGTTTCTTCAAAAATTACACACTAATTCCTGCGAGAAAAGAAGATAATCTTTGGGGTGTTCGTCTTCATCGTAAAGCTAATATCGCAGATGATGATCTTCTCATGCACGATATTGATTATGCTTCAGAAATAATAAGACACCTCGTCGTTCTAATGATGAAGATTGGTATAAGTACCCTTTAATATTATCGGTTCTTATATTTCTGGGATAGTAGAACTTCCTGAACCTTCGAATCGCTATTATCAACCTTGGGTTTTTAGAAATGTATGTACTTCCATCTCCTTATCTTTTTGTTACCCTTTAATTTCAAATGAGGTAAGAAACACTCTTGTATTTTTCTAAACAATATATTGTTGCCTCTGCTTTCTTATCCTTATTTGAATTTACAGTTTCCACTTCTTCCCCGAGATTGTCATGAGTGAAAATAAGAGTTCTACTTCTTCTAAAAGGCTTACCGCAAGACAACAAACTCTTCGCTCTGCGAAGGTTACCCAAGCTTCGGTAGTCAAGATGATTCTCTTCGCAAAGGAAAAAGAAAACTTCAATATGTTGTTTACGAGAGGAGGAAAAGAAGATACTCTCAACCAAATCTCATTCCAATGTAATTTCTTCTAATGAGAACATTGAGGAAGATCTTGGTGATGAAGATGATAAATTTCCTGAGAAGGACTTTAGTTCTAATTCCGATACCCTTTCGACAAAGGAGATGATGATAATGATGTTGATGAAGGTGGAAATGAAGATTATAGTATCCAGAAACTTTTGCCTCAGCGATGGTTAGCATCTCTGAGGTTTTCCTCCATTCTTCTCGTGGATTAGGAAATTCTCCTACAGCGAATGCTCGCAAACTTATTGCGAAGGCTTGTAAAGTTCCTACCGTAATTGATAATAACTCCCTCAAAGGAATTTCAAGATTCGTCTCTCCTGCTTCATTATATGCTTTAGGTAGCATGGTAAGTTTCTTCTCTATTCCTTGTTTATTTCCCTTATTTTGTTGATTTCTAACCCCTTTTTTCTTGTTTAGGTTGGAAGAGTTAGTTGTGCAAAATGCTTCGATTGGGAAAGACGCCATTCTATTGCTTTGAGAAGAAAACTTTGAATCGTTGTAGGAAGTTAGAGGTTGAAAATTCAAATCTCTGTCGAGAGTAGAAGATTTAAATATTGATAACGCAGAATTAATATCCCGTCATGAAGATAATTCAAAATCTCATGAGCATCGCAATTGATAATTCTTCTCTTCTTGAGGAGAATAATCAATTAAAGCTTGAAAATTCTTCTCTTCGTAATGATAAGAAGCAACTAGAAGGTAAATTCTTTGCGATGGTAATTATTTTGGTTACTTTTCCTTCGTAATTTGCTAACCAATTCCTTAATTTCTCTCCTTGTCAGCAGAAAATTATGCTAAGATGAATAATGATCCGAAACTATGCTTGCTAATTGTAATAAGAAAATTTCGACTTGAGATCTCAAACTTTTCTAATTTCCCCAAAGATAACCATAGTTTATATGTCAAGTGTTTTCGAGCTAAGATGACTCGCAAGATTTGCGAAGATAATGAAATTCCTCTCAAGAAGTACCATACGCTCCTTTCTCAAGAAATTCCTCAAGATACTACATATCCGAAATCTCAAAGTGAAGTTGAAAATGATAGTGAAGTTGAAGAAGAAGATCATTTTGATGGGAATAGATCGCCTTTGAAATAACTTCACTCTTTTTTTGTATGTCTATTCTGTTTTCTTTTTCAATACAACACTTTCTTCTTGATTGCACTTTGAATCAATCCAACAATTTCTTTTTCAAAGCTTAATTTGAATTAATCTTTCTTTGATGTTTGTTTCCTTATTCGCATAACTTGATCATGTGGAGAGAAATAATATATCTTAAAGACTTAGCTTAGTATTCATTTTCCCTTATTATTGCTCTTCGATGATCAACTCTTGTTTGGAAGTATTAGAATATCCTTCTCAATTTATCTTACGAAGTTTTGTCTGATTGTGATTATGAATAAAAAGTCCTCCCTTTGAAGTATAAGAAATATGAGCCTTTTGCCTTTTTATGAATGTTGCGAGGTAAATAATAAATCTCCCCTTGAAGTATAAGAAGTATGAAGTATACGAAATATGAAATATCCTTAAGAAGTATAAGAAGTATAAAATATCTTTAAAGAAGTATTAGCAGTATCCAATTCATGAAGAATTGCCCAATATATGAAGAAGTATAAGAATTGTATGAAGAAGTATAATAAGTACTTAACCTTCACAAAATTAAATATCCATTGAAGAAGTATAATAAATATGATATACTCTTGAAGAAGTATAAATACTATTGAATTTGTAGAAAAATATTCAATATATGGAGAAGTATAAGAAGTATTTAACTCTCGTAACATTTTACGAGTATGGACTTATCTGTATTTGATTACTATCAAAATCACATCTTTTGTTAAGTCTTCGTGAGAATTCTTCAATGATGTTATCTTCTTTGATAGGACTTCTTGTAAAAATTCTTCAATGATATTGACAGAGTTGTCTTCTCTTCAAAACTTCTTAATGTATATTCTTGTAAAATTTCTTCAATGATATTGACGAAGTTGTCTTCTTTTCAAATCTTCATAATGTATATTCTTGTATAATTTCTTCAATGATATTGATGCAATGGATTTCATTAATTTATGTGGTCTTATCATGCCTTCCTAAGTAAAGGTCTTATTTTGCCACCTCTTTTGTAGTAAATTTTTGTATTTGCGATAATATGACAAGTCTGAACATTCTTGCGAACATACAACCTCGTGACATTATCGTTTTGCGATGAAATCGCAGGACGTTCTTACACTTTCATGCAAAAACCCATTGATCTCATCTTAACTTCTTTGTATAGTATTTTAGCCTCTTTAGGAATTGTTGCGACAATATGACAGGCCTAAATATTCTTGCGAACATAAAGCCCCATGACATTGCCGTCTTGCGATGAAATCGCAGGACGTCTCTACACTTTCATGTAGTGACCCATTGATCTCATCTTAACTTCTTTATTATGTTCTGCGAGTTATTTATTCTTTTCTTTCTTTCTTTCTTTCGCTCTTTTTTTTTTTTTTTATAGAAGGCTCGCAGAACTTCATTTGTTGCACAAATATGACAAGCCTTTATGTTTTCGCAAACAAGAAGCCTCGTGTCATTTGCGTCTTATAGCACGTATCAGCTCCCTA
Organism: Papaver bracteatum; assembly: GCA_023529315.1. Classification (NCBI taxonomy): domain Eukaryota; kingdom Viridiplantae; phylum Streptophyta; class Magnoliopsida; order Ranunculales; family Papaveraceae; genus Papaver; species Papaver bracteatum. The sequence continues at coordinate 1,020,964 of JAJJWX010005417.1, read as the reverse complement.
ATGGAGGGTGCTTCCCTTTATCTTCCCCCGATTGCCCCTTCAAGGAAGCGTACATCGACCATACAAGGTTAGCTCTTCCCATCCTGGGCTTCTCCAACAACCATCTTTTGATCGCAACCTCTTATCCTTTTTGCCTATAGGGCTTATAGTTACGAGGTTGCACCCTATGGGGTATCTTTGGGCCAAGTGCATCATTTGCCAAGACTTGTCAAAAATGGCAGATGTGGTTCAACCTCACCCGCACTCTTGACTCAACCGTGTACCTCGGCGCCTTGATCGTTTTCTCGCACTTCTTGGGAAAGACAAGATGCCTTAGTCGCCCAACCTAAATCCTCTTACACCGCATTTTATATTGCGTAATGTCGCTAGATTAGGTGAGAATCCAAGGTGTCTAACCCGGATAGGTACCCCATTATTGGGTTGTACCCCAAAATTTTTACCATGTACTAAGGGCCCTTGGTGGTGTTCCTAACCCTTATCCACGTTATAGGTACCCCTTAAATGACATACTTTAGGACTTTGCCTCTTACGAAATATAGCTTCGCGAACTAGGGTGTACGCCACAAAGGTTTTCATGTATAAAATTTTCTCTGCTTTTCTTTTTGGAGGCTGATCACAGATTGCGGTCTTTTATTCGCAAATTAATGAAATTTTAATCGGAATATAAATTCTGAAAATTTGTAACTTTTCCCAATTTCCTGCGAGCAAACAATATTCGTAAAATTTATCACGAAATAAAATTTTTGTTTTGCCACATACCTCATTTCCAAGAGCAAACGTACTGATTACCTTCTTGTTTTATTATTTTCCTTCTTATTTCTTCGCAAATCACAATTCCTTATTATCATCGTAAATTTCTTGTATGATTATCATCGTAACTTTATTCTCTTTTTCCTTAATCCTCTGCCATTAAATTTTCACTTCTTTTCACAGCCTTTGCTCTTTTTCTCCAATTTTCCTTCTCAGCAATTTTTCCTTCGCAAACTTCTACTTCTGTATCGTAACATTTCTTTCCCTCAGCCCAATCACCCTTGATAACTCCAATACCATTCATATGAGGAAACTTTATGCACTGATGTAGAGTGGAAGCTACGCCTAGAATTCCATGAAGCCGTGGTCTTCCTATCAAAGCATTATATGGTGATTCGACATCAACAACGCAGAACAGAATTTCAGTTCGCATTCCACTTAATGGAATTTGCATGCTCACTTCTCCTTTGGGCTTGTTGGCAGTTCCATTAAAACCATAAATTCTGTAAAGTAGAAGGTATTAAATCTCTGATCTTTTCCCCCCATAGTTTTGTAAGCAGAATAGAAGAGGATATTGACAGAACTTCCCGTATCAATCAAAATCCTATTAAGACCAATTGATTCTTCATCAATATCATCTTCGTTTTCCTCCATATTCATGTAGATTGCTAATCTTACTACCAATGGATTATCATGTGCTTCACAACCTTCTGGAATTTTAGTGGCTTCAAAAGAAATTTCACGTTTCTGCCAATCTTCAAGTCGTGAAATTTTTGTGATGTTCATTACTTCCTTTCCTTCACCATCCCTCGCATATACCCTGCTTAACACATTATCATGAAAATCCTCTATGGTTTTATGTGAATGAACAATGGAATTACAGAAAACATTCCTTGCTTTTGATCCCACTTCTATATGTAGGATTTCTTCTCCTTTTTCTTTTGTTGTGTTCTCCTGCAGAGTTATGACTGGAGCCTGTGGTAATTGTTGCGACTGTGTCTTCTTAAGTAAAAATTGATTTAGTTTTCCTTGATCAATCATTCGGAAGATTATCCTCTTGATATTATGGCAATTATTTGTAGAATGTCCATGAAAATGATGATATGAACAAAATTCATGACTTCTTGGACCCATTGGTGGTTCCTTTCCCATGTTCCATGGAGTTGGTATATTCTCTACCAGGATAATTGCTTGCCATATATTTTCTACACTTGTATTCAAAGGTGGCAACTTTATCTCTTCCCTTACCATTCTTTGACCTCCTTGACCGTTGTTATAATTTTGTCTTTGGTTCCCTTGTCCAAAATAATTTTGCCTTTGTCCCCCATAATTTTCTTGTTGTTGATCTAGTCTTGGAATTTGGTTATTTCCTATTCGATTATAGAAATTCTTCTCTCTATCATACTCTTCTTGATCTCTACTACCCATTGCTACCATTTTTGGCTGGCTATCATTGATTTTCTTCTCTTCTGAAATTTGCGAAGAAGTTTGTGAGGATGTTTGCGAAGTACCTGCTACTACATTGATTATTTTGGGAAGTAAATTTGCTCCTCCATCTTGATTGCTAGTGTTTGCTACTGGATATGATTCCATACTGTTTTGTTTTTCCTCTAGTGTAATCTACTCTTCTTGCAATTCTCGTAACTCTGTCATCATTATGGAATTCTTTCTTCTGAAGATTTGAACATATAATTGTTCAGTTGCGAACATCGCATTTATGAAGGACAGAATCAAGTATCTCTCATCCACCACGCCTGCCATATCACTGCACATAGTCTTCCATCATCTTACCAAATGCTTCAAACTTTCACCCACTCTTTGTTTTAAACCAAATACATCTTCAATACCAAGCCGTGAAGAGTGATTTGTGATATACGCTCCAAGGAAAGTTGCTTGCAAATGATTGAATGACGTAATAGTGTTCTTAGGGAGTCCTTCGAACCACTTTAAAGCTTCCCCTGTTAAACTCGATGCGAAGTACTTGCATAACACATCATCATGATTTTCCCATTGTAACATGCATCTTATGTATGCTTTAATGTGATGAATAGCACATGAAGTCCCATCAAAGATACTGGTAAGTGTGGGCAAGTTGCATTTTGGTGGAATTCCTCCCAATTGTACTTCTCTAGTAAATATAGTCCTCGCAGCTTCTTCTATTGCTTCATATAATTGCCTTCTATCTCCTCCTCTTCTATTGTTTATCATCCCTCTCATTTCTGCTAATTCTCGAAAGATTCGTGCATTTGCCTCAGAATTATCATCCATTGGTCTTTTTAATGCAGCTTCTCTTCTTCTACGTTCTTGCGCTTCCTCCCTTGCGATTCTTCGCATTCTATCATATTCTTCATTAATGTTTTCATTTGCATAATTTTGCAAATATCTTCTTTCTAAATTATCATAATTGTTCAGTTGCATAGAATCTTGGAATTCTTGTTCTTCCCTTTCTATTCTTCTCATGTGAATATCAGGAATTTCTTCTTCTTCATTTCTCCTTCTTCTGTGATTTATTTCTTCTTGATTTGCTTGTACTCTGATTCGAGAATTTGGTTCATTCCTCTCCACTTCTGTTTGTTGGTTTACAATTCTTCTCTTAGTTCTTTCATACTCAACATTTTGTTTGTTACGAGCCTCTTCATGTCTTCTTACTCCATTCTCGTGATTGTTTTGATGTATTTCTTGTTGTCTCTCAGTTTCTTCCATAAATTGTTGTTCTTCCTCTCGATTCTGATTGTTTTCTCTAGGATTTGGTCTTGTTCGCAAATTCCCCATGCTTTGTTCGTGGTTTGGTATTAAAATGAAACGATTCTCTTGATTTCTTTCACCTTGATTCTACGCTTGTTCTTGCATATTATTTTCATTATTGATTATCGGTGAATTTTGTCCTTCTCTTTCTGTTCTAACATTTGATCTTGCAACACTTTGAGATTTCCTTCTTTGTAGTATCTCATTTTCCATCCTCAATTCTTGATTTTGTCTTGTTAAATTGGCACGTTCTTCAGCTTCGATCATTCGTTCTTTTTGGATTCCTTGTCTCAATGTTTCTAACATCTCCTTTTCTCTTTCAAGAATTGTTTCTCCCATCAACCTCCCATTTTCTCTGATTTGTGGTTCTCTATCTCCTTCTTCTGGTGTATTAGTTCTCCAAGTGTGTATACTCACTTGATCATGACCTATTATTTGTTGAGCTTGATTTCTTCGATTACTTCTTCTCCCACTAGGTTCTCCTGTTATATTTGCTTCTCCTCCTCATAAGTCTTACACTTCTTCTTACTTCGAGTTAATGGTTCTGATGTGTTTCTTCTTCTTATCATTTTTCTCGTACAGAATTCTTTCTCTCCCTGTTTCTAGCGCCAATTATGTAGTTGCAGAATAACCTACAACTACACCCTCAATAGAATTAGTAAAAACTAAAGAAGTTCTTGATGATGAATAACAATTTTCTTATTAATGTTCTCAATTGATTACAAAGAAGTATCTAAATGGAATTAGAATAGTTACAACTTTCTCTCTTCTCTTTCCTAAGATATTTTCTAACACTCACCAAAAGAACCTCCCAAATTTTACATTTGAACTCCTATTTATAGTAAAACTTATACAGCTGTATATGAATTGCGAAGTATCGCAATTCATATTCGCAAAATTACTTCATCCTCGCAAAACTTCATATTTCTCCGCGCTACTTCTATCATCGTATCATTTTATAACTCTTTTCTCCTTTATTTATTACGATACTCGTGAACTATTATCTTGCGATATTCAGTACTTACATAAACATAATTCTGATTTTATTAGAAAGCGGCTTAATTATTCTATAGAAAAGAACAACGTTACGATACTTTTTACGCGAAAATATCGTAGTGATATCTTCTCTTTAGATTATGACCCATCATCATTAGCCTCTCGTGAGGTTGTTCAGATGGTTGATTCACCATTCAAACATGAAGATGTTGAAATCTTTGGTTGTTGTAACGGTCTGGTATTCATTAAAATCAAGCCGCGGAATTTGGTTCTTGGTTTGTGGAATCCCGCTACTAAAGAATACAAAATAATTCCCTATAGAAATATAAGACCAATGGGATTTAGAAACACGTATTATTCTCCTTGGATCGAAGGCCGCTGTGAAAGGTACGGATTTGGATATGACCAAGATAGCAATGACTACAAGCTGGTATCAATTGTAAGTCCTTATAATGAAGAAATCATGGTTTCTGAAATAGAGGTTTATACAGTGAGTTCAAATTCATGGAAAAGAATTGACTATATACCTTACAAAATTATGAGTGGACCACCAGGTGTGTTTGTGAATGGAGCTTTGCACTGGTTAGCGAATCCATATCCAACTAGATCAAATAATGAGTTCTCAAAAGTAATACTTTCTTTCAACATTGCAAAAGAAGTATTCATTGAAATACCACATCCTGAATACTTTGATGATGGCAGCAGGATTGAGCGTAAAAGGATGGATGTTTTGGAAGGGCTTTTAGCAATGCTATTTACTCATTTTAATGTTGGTTTTGAAGTATGGGTGATGAATGATTATGGAGTTGGAGAATCTTGGACCAAACGTTACGCTATTTCTCGAATACAAGTTGATATTATTCCATCTTTTTGGTACTTAAGGAGGATACAATCATTTAGAAATGGTGAGATCTTATTAGAAATTCAATTGGATGAGTATCAGGTCGCACCTTTAGTTATATATGACCCCATATCCGAAAGAGCTAGATTTGCGGAGATTGATTTGGGGATGTATGACAGAAACTGGAATGCAGCAACTGATCTTATCGGAAATTATGCCCGGTTTCATACAGAGACTTACGTGGAAAGCTTAGTATCGCTTCACTCAGGGACTTGCGTCGGTAGTGGGAAAGAAAAATCAGATCTAGATGGGGCATTATCTGACTATTTAAAAGAACACAAGAGCTGTAATCATTAAGAATGTAACGAGGAAAGGAAGGCCATGTCTTATACATAAAACTCGTTTGAGGAGTTGGACTCTTGCATATCGCTTAACACTTGATGCAGACCTGGCCTGCTACCCTGCAAAACACAAACAACTTTTTCATTATATATCTGTCAGTCAGTCTGGTTTGGAATTCTGCACCCTTCTCATGTTCGTAGCTGCTATAAAAATCATCTTTTTTGTTTTAAATTCTAATGTCATCAATTACAATATGATCAGGTACTTTTAATTATCATATGCTCCATTAATATAATGGAATGTCTCCTATGAGTATAGCCCTTAATAGTTCTGTAATTTTAATGAATTGATTATAAAGAGAAGATTGGGCACCAGTTGGGTGACATTTCATGGCTCTCCTCTTTCTTTTCTTTTTATGATAAAGTTGCATTTGCATAGCTACTTTATGCATCAATAATTTTGTCTCTGGGCTCCTGCAATAAACATTTGGTACATGTGCATTGATAGAGCTATAGGTCAGCTTGAGATGCACCATTAGCATTGCGCACCATATATTTTGTAATACAACTGGTTCAACAAGTACGGTAAGGCGTTCATATCATACTGTAAAGGACATAGATTTGGTGTCGACATCAGGGCGCAAGTTTAATCATTCTCTAATTGCTTCACTGATGACCAAAAAAGGATTGTCTTGTTTATAAAGAAAACACTGGGCACCAGTTGAGTGACATTTTTTATGTATCAATAGCTTTGGCTTTGTGGGATCCTGCAATAAAATTTTGGTACATACCACATACGTCTATCTCTGAGTGCAGATGATCGAATCTAGCCTTGACGACGAGGGTGAGCAGATTCACCATGCGCACCATATATTTTGGATAATATTGACTCACCATACGGCGTTCATCCCTCCAAGGACATAAATTTGGTGTCAAACTGCGACATTAAGGGCACATTTCATCATGCTCGTAATTGCTTCATGACCAAGTATGTGAATCTTGAAATGGCGATTGGTTCCCTTTTAGCTATTTGAGAAAATGATTGTCAAAATTGAAAAGCCACACTTATTAAACTTCTCACGTACACATTGTCACGTATACAAGCTGTCCTATTCTTTTGCTATTTCTTTGCTGTAACAACTGTAATCTGTAGTCTATTTATTCTCTAGCTATTTAGTTTTTAGTCTTCCTAGTCATTAGCCGCACCTATTCTTCTGCGTTTGCTGTTGTATAACCTTATCACAATACTCATGTAATCGTGTATATATAATTCAATGAAGTAACTCTCAACACAGTTGTGTGAGATCAAATCCCAAACCCATTATTGCAACATAGGCGACTTACCTGCTGGAATCTCAATGGATACCCTAAGGATCCACCAAGACCAAGAGATACTGCACCTCCTGCTTACGCTGCTGCTGCTGTTGTTCCTATCACCCCTGCTGCTCCGAGTATAACAGCTGCATAATATGCAAGAATCTTTTCTTTACTTGAACCAGATTCTGCTGAAACAGGCACAACTTCATATGCCAACTTTGCAGGTACTTCTCTAAACTGTACTTCTCCTGTATGGATTGTAGATAGTGGCGCAACTCATCATATATGTTCTACTCTATCTTGTTTTTCTTCTTATACATTAGTTATGAACCCAATCACGGTTCAATTGCCAGATGGCTCAAAAATATCTGTGACTCATATTGGGACAGTAAACTTATCTCCCAATATTCCATTACTTAATGTTTTTCACATTCCAAGTTTTAAATTCAACTTGATTTCTGTAAGTCAACTTACAAGAACAACTAATTGTTGTATTCAATTCTCACACGAGTATTGTATCTTCCAGGACCTTCACACGAAAATGGAGATTGGATGGAGTAGGCGCATCGCTGGCCTATATTATTTTAGTTTTCTACCATCAGCTTCTTCTTTTGCTGCAAATAAGCCAGTCGACACATGGCACTGTCGTCTAGGCCATCCAAATATGGATTGTTACAATTTTTTGTCTTGCAAATTTCTTTACATTCGTTCTTCGTCTAAGCACTTATGTGATGTATGCCCCGGGGAAAAACAATCTCGACTTCAATTCAATAAAGTGTTTCATTGTCTAAGCATTCTTTCCAATTAATTCATGCTGACATTTGGGGACCTTTTTCTACCCCTTCTTTAACTGGTGCTAAGTATTTTCTTACAATTGTAGATGACTACTCAAGATGTACTTGGGTATTTTTGATGAATGTAAAATCCGAAACTTTAAAGTTTCTCAAATATTTTTTGCTTTTGTTGTCAAATAATTTGGTCATAAAATTGCCAACATCTCCTCTGGCATTAATAACTTAACTGTTCCACAACTCCAGACTTTTAGGTCTGATAATGGCTCGGAGTTCAAATCAAAAGAACTTCAATCCTGGTTTCATGAAAATGGAATTTTACACCAAACCAATTGTATCTATACTCCACAACAAAATGGTGTTGTTGAAAGAAAACATCGTCATCTGCTTAATGTGGCAAGAGCCTTACTTTTTCAAGCCAATCTACCCATACGTTTCTGGGGTGAATACGTTTTGGCGGCTACTTACCTTATTAACAAATTTCCAACTCCGGTTCTATCTCATAAATCTCCACATGAGATGCTCTTACGCACACCTCCAGATTATTCATCTCTTCGTGTATTTGGCTGTCTTTTCTTTGGCAGAAACACTCGAATCTCTCACAAGTTTGATCAACGTGCCAAACCAGGAATTTTCATTGGATATCCTTATGGCCAAAAAGGTTATATATTCTATGACCTTGCATCCAAAACTACTTATGTATCTCGTGACGTGGTATTTCATGAAGCTATATTTCCCTTTCATGATTTGTCTACTACTCCATCGCTGTCTTTTCCAATATCAGATACACAATCTGAATACATTCTATATGACACGATATTTAATCCTTTGCCTTTCATACAACTGCACTGTGGCACTTTCACTCAAGATCCTAATTCTTGTCCAACGCATCATTCTGGGAAACTGCATCCTTCTGATCTTTCCGCTACACACCAACCTATAATTCCGTGTGGTTCTCAGGTTCATTCTCACATTCGTCAGTCAACAGATGCTCAACACTCTCCGGTCATACCATCTGCTGTTACTTCACCAAGACAACCGTCTGACACAGACAACAGTTCTTCATCCTCACCTGTCTTGACACAATCTAATTCGTCAATACCTTTATTGGAGTTTGCAGCACCTGCACAACATACTCGTCCTACAAGGGTTCGCAATCCTCCACCATATTTGCAGGATTATCATTGCTCTACATGTACGAGCACCTCTAACTCAATTTATCTGATGACAAATTATTTTTCTTTTGTTAAATTTTCTCCGTCTCATCAAGCTTCTTGCTTCTGTCATCCTCAATGCAGAACCAAAATCCTTTACAGAGGCTAATAAATGTCCAAAATGGCGTGCTTCCATGGCTAAGGAAATAATGGCTTTAGAAGCCAACAATACTTGGATATATATTGATTTTCCACCTGGGAAAATAGCCATTGGATGTAAATAGGTTTTCAAAATCAAATTCAATGTTGATGGTTCTATTGAGAGATATAAGCCTCGTCTAATAGCAAAGGGTTATACTCAACAAGAAGGTATTGAGTACTATGATACCTTTGCTCATGTGTCTAAATTAGTCATTGTTCGTGTTTTACTCGCCATTGCTGCCATCAAAGGATAGTCTGTCCATCAATTAGAAGTCAACAATGTGTTTCTCCAAGGAGACCTCGACGAACAAATTTATATGAAGGTACCTCCTGGTCTAGCACGCAAAGGTGAGTTTAAGGTTTTTAAACTCAAAAAGTCTTTCTACGGTCTTAAACAGGCTTCTCATCAATGGTTTGCCAAACTTTCTTCAGTTTTATTATCTGAAGGTTTTACAAAATCATTATGTGATAATTCACTTTTCACTTATCAACAAGGTACCATCTCAATTTTTGTCCTTGTTTATGTGGATGACATTATCATCATTGGAACGGATGATGAATTCATTAAATCTCTTAAGTTATGTCTTGCTTCTCATTTTTCGATTAAAGATCTTGGTCGTTTCCAGTATTTCTTGGGGATTGAGGTCTCTAGATATTCAAAAGGAATTTTTTTGTGTCAACAGAAATATATCCTCGATATTCTGAAAGACTCTGGCCTTACATGGGCTAGTGTATCTGATTTTCCAATGGATAAACATCTCAAACTACTTCCTACTGACGGTGCAGAGTTGAATGACCCAAGTCCTTTTCGTCGTCTCATTGGTCGCTTGTTATATCTCACTGTCACTCGTCCCGACATCACTTACTCAGTAAACTATCTAAGTCAGTTTCTGCAACATCCAAGATCTACTCACATGGATGCTGCTCATCGCGTCTTACGTCATCTCAAAGGAACTATTGGACATGGTATACTATTGTCCTCATCCAGTTCCTCATCTCTCCATGGTTATAGCGACTCTGATTGGGCAGGCTGTCCAATGACTCGACGTTCTACCACTGGATATTTTATTACCTTAGGTAATAGTCCCATTTCTTGGAAATCTAAGAAACAACCTACTGTGGCTCGCTCGTCCGCCGAGGCTAAATATCGTGCATTATCCAACCTCACTTATGAGCTTCAATGGTTGGTTTATCTCCTAAAAGACATGCATTTTTCATGTCCTCTACCTATCACTGTTTCCTGTGATAATCAAGCCGCAATTCACATTGCTCAAAATCCTGTTTTTCACGAGCGTACTAAACACATTGAGATCAATTGTTACTTTGTTCGTGAAAAGCTCTTAAGTGGATTAATTCTACCAAAACATCTTCCGTCTGCTGATCAATTGGCTGATGCTTTTACCAAGCCGTTGGGAGCTTCGCAGTTTGGTCGTTTAGTTAGTAAGTTGGGCGTTCGTTAAGGCTATACCGCTCCAACTTGAGGGGGGTATTAAACTTCTCACATACACATTGTCACGTGTACAAGATGTCCTATTCTTTTGCTATTTCTTTGCTGTAATAACTATAATATGTAGTCTATCTATTCTCTAGCTATTTAGTTCTTAGTCTTCCTAGTCATTAGCCGCACCTATTCTTCTGCGTTTGCTGTTGTATAGCCTTATCACAATACTCATGTAATCATATATATATATATATATATATATATACAATTCAATGAAGTAACTCTCAACACAGTTGTGTGAGATCAAATCCAAAACCCATTATTGCAACAATACTTAATGATTGTCAAAAATTAGATGATAAGTATAAGTATGCGACTTTAGTTTTTTATGACCCAATATGGGAAAAAGCTAGAGCCGTGGAGATTGATCTGGGAGATAAATGGTGGAACAAAATAATTGGCAATCATTTAAAGGCAAGGATTCATACCGAGACTTATGTAGAGAGATTAGTTTCACTTCACTCAGGCACTTACGTCGGTGGTGGGAAAGAGCAATCATATCTAGGTCACGCATTCATTTTGATGATGGATAATAACCATTAGAAAACCGATTTAATGTATTTTTTTTGAAGCATAATTTAATGTATGATCAAGAATAATAATTCAGATTGTAGCTGGGAAGGTTAAAGATTGCTAAAGCCAAATATGAGGCCGCTGATTACCAAAACTTCTTGCCTCCTGGTTAAAAGAAGGCGCACGCCAGGATTATCCATATGAAACAGAAGCAGGATTCAAATACTAATTTTTTATGGGAGTTATTATTATTTTTTTCTTCAAATGACAAAACGATTTTTGGGTGATTTTTAGTGATTTGCGAGTGATTGGCCTAAGAAACCCCTTACTTCCATATCTAGTGTTGGGATACCAAAATAAAACTAGAATGTAACCCGTTCTACGCACTAGGTGATTCCCTTTTTATATCGTTTGTACTTTTAAAACCTGTGCTACGTCCGTGGAGCGTTTATTCTTTGATAACATGTGCTTCATACTGGGTGTGAGTTTCTTTAGACTTATTGTAATTGTATTAGTAAGTTATAATACCAAATCTCGTTTCCCACTTAATTTTTTGTGTGCAATGATCTTTTCAGCAAAACATATAGAACTTGCAGTCTTTATATGATGAAAGTATGAAATTTATCAAATATCTTATTATAAATATTGAGCAAATCAATTGGAGAATTCATGGTACCTATATACCAAGAAGCTGGGTTATTTTTTATAATGCTCCCACGGAAGAAAACCTTAATGAAGAAAAAATAATAGCTAAACTTGATATATTAAAAGCGCACTGAATCTTATTGTACAACCCAAGGAGTATCCAAATATTTTAACATTCATGATCTTCATGATCGTGGAGATTCCATGTAGCCTAGACGGAAGCGATGAATTGGCATACATCAATCATATCCATTCTTGTCATTTTCTTGCGTCGGCGAAACCGTAGTGCATACTACCAACTGGGTGTATCACATTATTGTTAAGGCTCTTAACATGGTTAATCATCCATAGCTGGTGGAAAATTTATTGACCCACAAATTTCATGTCCCGATCAAATACATCACCGGATCCGGAAAAAACATACAAAATGACCAATTTGTTTCAGGTCTATTTGCCTAAAACTTCCCATGTGTTTACATTTTATTATTGAAAAAATTCTAATCAGTGTTACATCAAATTTCCAGTATGTACATATAATGTAATGTAGCGAAAAATACTACTTAAAACATTTTTTTGAATCATTTGTAGGAACATTTTCTTACAAAGGAATCAGAAACATGAAGTAGTGAAACTTAAAACAAAAAGAGTACACCACTTCTTTGCGTGTTCGGAATCAACTTATATATGCAATCTCAGCAAGTTATTCATATCCAGACCTTTAATTCTCAAAACATGTACTGAAATTATCATGAAACTCTAATTTCAACTGCCAATGCTCTGTTTTGTTTTTGAATTGGTGGAAACCGCACATAAAAAAGTCAAATCGGTGCTTATACGCACAATAAAAAAAATACGATGTATCACATCAAACATTCTTGTCTGGAAGATAAACTTAAAAAGACATTAAGAGAATCCGTTTACTTTTTTGTGATTATGGTCATATGAGCTCCGGTGAACTTCATATTCTATTGCTAACTTGTACTGCCTACTGCAAAGATCACAATGGAGTGAGTTTTAGAATTCTTAATTTAGTTTGAGTTTTCTTCTCAGGATTTTCTTCCTGTATCAAATGCACAAAGAAGGTAGCTAGTAGAAGCTACTTGGTAATGCAAAGTGTATGATAATTTTTTGGACCATCAAATCTCAATGCTTCCCTCATATAACATTTAAATTTTCCCATGAAAACCGAGGTAATATCCAAACAAACCCAATCATTCTAATCTATTCAATCAACTTTAGTTTCAAACTAACACATCACAAAGGGGAGACAATTACCTCAATAAATACGGATCAAGGATTCAAGATGGTGACTGCAAGATGAGCATTAGATCCTACTCTACTCCTTGGCTCATCATCTCTATTCTATCTTGTACAAATCAGAGTACAATCAAATTTAAAATACTTAATAATGCAAATTTCTCAAGCATATAACGAATTTCAATATATACTAATTACGATCCCAAATAAGAGGGTTTTTATATCAATCACTTTTGTTGAGAAGAATAAGAATAAGATTAAGTTGAATAACTTTGAAGCAAATAGAAAGAGAGAGTAAACACAAACATGAAGTAACATGATTAGTGAGTTACATTGCCTAAAATCTTTACTGTATAATTTGTTACAACTAAACAATCACATGGATTCTCTCCTTCATAAGGGAAACACAAAAATAACATCAGTAAGGTTGCCAATTACCAAGAGAAAAATAAAAGAGAAGGAGAGAGAAAACAGAGTATGATAGAAAGAGTTTTTGTGATTCATTAAACAACATGTTCTTCTCTTTTTTTTATGATTTCTCTTTCTACTGAGGATCTCCCCACTCCATTGGTGGTGGACTAATAGGAAAAGAAGAAATGGGTAGTAACTGGGTAGTTGTTTACCGACTTAAGTGAACCTAAAGGCAGAAAGTTGGGTGGGGTGGTTGTTTACCTAATACGGGATGTAAATACCCGGTGTAAATGGATAACATGAAAAAATTGAAAATCATTGTGGGGCTGCAATTAATGAGAGTGTTGTATTTGCTAATTCTCCCACCACAATTGTCCACATCATATTTTTGTGGGGCCAAAATGAAGGAGAATCAATTATCATCTAGTTAGATGTCATTAGTTGGCATTTATTGGCCAGATACCATGAAAAATATGGACGTCTTCGAGTTTTACCGCAATTAGTTAAGATGGTTCTATGTTTCTTTTAATCTGGTTAGTCATATTTTTTCTAGATATTTTATTTTCTTTCACGTGGATTTCTTTATCTAATGAATGAATTATGAAATACTTGTTTAACTTTTTTTTATATATAAAAACTAGGATATGACCCGTGCCGTAACGGCACGGGGCTATGGGTTGTTTTGTTGTTGGTTATACATTTTTTTCTTGGGAGAATACCATGAGCTGAGCGTGGGAAATTTGGAGGAATGATAATCTTTCTTAAACTAAATTCGAAGCTTTGATCGATATTATTAACATCAGTGGGAGCGGTTTCTTATTGAATGGTGATTATGATGTCCATATATTGATGTACATTGATATATATATATATATATATATATATATGCAACATAGAGTAATTTCTTTGGTGGTTAAGATATCCACTGTAGGCGTGTACACCGGAACTCCACCCAATTTTATTTATGGTAATCAAATATGTTTGGAGTATTTAATTATAGATTTATCTTCAAATATGTTATAATTGATTACTCCAAACTTATTCTACAAAATAAATTGTGATTCCAAATTACAAATATAGTTCAGTCACCATGTGAATAGATTGTCATTTTGTGCTAAAAAAAATCACTGTAATTTTTTTCGAAATTCAAAAAGTTGAATCTGAGCTTGGAACTCTTTTTTCATATCCTTAAAAAGTGTTATATCTACATTAATTTTTTGAACCGCCAATTGTTTTCAAAAATGAATATTGACTGTGTGCTCGTATCAATGTATAATTGGCATGTAGATTTTCAATCTACATTTTAGGAATATAAAGAAGCCAGATTAATTCACATATTGATTTTACCTAAGACAATGAATTAATTTTTTAATGAGCATTTATTTGGGAGTTATTTCTCTCAAAAAGTTGAATCTGAGCTTGGAACTCTTTTTTCATATCCTTAAAAAGTGTTATATCTACATTAATTTTTTGAACCGCCAATTGTTTTCAAAAATGAATACTGACTGTGTGCTCGTATCAATGTATAATTGGCATGTATATTTTCAATCTACATTTTAGGAATATAAAGAAGCCAGATTAATTCACATATTGATTTTACCTAAGACAATGAATTAATTTTTTAATGAGCATTTATTTGGGAGTTATTTCTCTCATTTAATGTCAGACAGTGTTTTTTTTCCTCACTATGTATAAATAATTTAAGATCTTTCTAAGATAATAACAAATTGTACTCACTTTGTAAACCATCAAAATCTATGCTTATACAACAAGAGGGTTTGGTATGTCACGCAACGGCCAGGATACATTGGATTTTCTAACTAGCGGCTCAGATTTACCCCCTCCTTCCCCGAGGAATCTTAGATCTTGATCCAATGGCCCGGAGTTTAA
Source organism: Papaver bracteatum (assembly GCA_023529315.1). Taxonomy (NCBI): domain Eukaryota; kingdom Viridiplantae; phylum Streptophyta; class Magnoliopsida; order Ranunculales; family Papaveraceae; genus Papaver; species Papaver bracteatum. The sequence continues at coordinate 1,005,611 of JAJJWX010005417.1, read as the reverse complement.
TCGCTCTCATTACTCTCTATCGGTCCACCTTTAATGATGACTTTCACAGTTTCACTATAACAACCGTTACTTATTCAGGGAAATCAAAGGAATTGAATCTCCTCAATAATGCACGCCAAACCGTTTGTAGTTGCAGGAATTCCCACACTACACTCTATTCAAGAATTCATCAATATTTATGACATAACTTGAAGATTAAAGACACTTTTTCATTAATATGATCTTAAGGAATTTTACAAAGATCAAGAACACAAAACACTTGATAAAGATTTTCTCTCTCCTAAAAATCTTCCTAACTCTCAAAAATTCATCCCCCTCTCTGGAACTATTTATTTCCTTTATATAGGCATTTACATAGTGGATTACAGCTCATTTACAACTAAGATTCCCTTTAATTTCGGATTTAGGCTCCTGCGATAAATCGCAGGTGGCACCGCCTTAATATTTCGTAGGCTTAATTGATTCATTGCAAATTTGTCACGCTCTTCTCATGTTTCTGTCGTTTTCATCCAACATGTCATTTCTTACGTCACCTTGAGATGTTTTGCAGAATATCATTGATATATCGCAGAAATGTTGTTTATTATTGATGTGTCGCAGATCTGTTGTTTATTTCACATGAATATTGTTGTAACAATATTCTGATCCTACATCTTGCCTCTTCTCATATCTTTTCAGCGAAGAAGATAAAGATCATGAGAACTTAAGTTTCTTAATTTGCCGCAACTCCTTGTCTTTTCACATTCCTTTCATTCTGACACGTCTCTGCATCCATCGCTAAATGTTCTACGCGTGTTTTTTCTCTCATTTATCCCTTGACACGTCTTTTTTCAACCGTTGAATTCTGACCATTCATGTCTTTTCTTCATTAAATGCATTGATGTTCTCGAGAATCTTCTTTCCTTATAAATATCTTCTTCGCTAATCTCCCCTCTTCTTTTTACTCTCTGTTTTTTCTTTTTTTCTTCACTTCTTCTCTGCAACTCTACTGTTCTTCATCTTCTTCCGCAAATTCCGGATCTATTACTGTTTCAATTTTATTTCCTTATTCTTCTTCATATAAATCATCATTCCCATACTAAAAAATGGCCCCTGCTAAAAAATTAGGTCAACCCACTTTAATAAAACACCACCAGAAACTTCAAACTTTAGGTTTTGCACTTTCTGAGATCCCTGGTCAATCTTCGATCGACCTCTCCATTGATCTAGCTTCAAGATTTCCTTCTTCTAATGAGAAGATCCTTATTTATCTAGGTCAATTAGAAGCTGGCCTTCCTATCCCTCTTTATGACCCAAAACTCCCTCTTTTTTATAAAATTATTTCTCATGCCAAACTTTCGCGAGAAATCTACCAGTTAAGTGGAGATTGTATTCGTCTAATTCTTGAATATGCCTCTCCTCCTTGAAGGTCCATATATTTTTGGCACTCTTGATATTCCTACAGATCTTTCAAATCTTGCGTCGTATCGTCCTTGGGTTTTTAATTGGCCTGAAAAGAATTCTGAGGTATATCCCGCAAAGTTTATCATTATTCGCAAATTTAGTTAAATATATTATTCTTACTAATTATTTAAATATATTTTATCAGATTGAAAAAATGAAGGCTAGTTACGCCAGTACTGGGAATCCCAATCTCATACAAATTTTGAAAACCTTCACAGATGAAGTAAGAAACATTCTTTTATAACCCTTAACAATATATTGTTGCCCCTGTTTCTTATCTTTATGTGTGATTGTTTTCAAGGAAATTCCATTTGTCGCGGTGGTTGAAGCCAAAGATAAAGGCAAAAGAGTATTAACTCCAAATGAAAATCCCGGTGCTTCCCCTTGACGCAATAAAAATCAAACCACAGACGGTCCTCCAGAGAAGAGAAGAAAAACTCAACCACTTCTTCCACTTAGAGAGACTTCTATTGTCGCTGAAAAAGATAATGAACTTGAAGAAAATGATGGGGTAAACCATGACGTCACTATGGGAACTTCAACACCTTTTTCTTCCACAAGAATTAGATCTGCATTGGGTTTCTCTCATCTTGAGACTCCAATGGATCAATTATCAAATATTTTTAGGAATCCCATGCAAGGTGTTGGTGAGGATAATATCACTCGTACTTGCGATTATCTCTCGAAAATCTGCGATGCTTCGATCTTGACTAATAATAAAGATCTTAAAGGAGTTTCAAGATTTATCGACTCAAGTTTTCTTCACACGCTAACTTCGCTGGTATGCCCCTTTCCTTTATTTTTCTTCTAGTAAGTTTTAAATTTATCATGAGTATCGAAAATCTTTTTACTTATCCTTACTCATTTTCTCTTTTCTGTCGCAGACTGCTAGAGCTTCTTTTTCTGTTGCTTCAGAATTAGAAAATAGATTATCAACATCGCAGAAAAAGACTTACTGATTCACAATCTGAATTTACGAAACTTCGTGAGAGAAATAAACAATATGAAGCTGAAATATCCCTTCTTCGCGAAAAATGCAAGCAATTGGAAGTATCTGGAAATACTGAGCTCCTTAATAAAAACAAATCGCTTGAAGTAGAAGTTGAAGTTCTTCAACAGAAATTAGTTGACAAGGAGAAGTTCTGCAAACAAATTATTGGAATAAATCTTTTCTCTCTTTAATTTTTTTTTTTTTACTTTTCTTCATTCTTGCTATTTTATAGCTTATTTGAGCAACCATTTTGCAGATGCTTATAATCTTACTGATGAAGCTCTTATTCTCAATTCTTTTGATGAACCCATAGATGAAACCACTCTTCTTCATCGTCTTAATGATGCTTTAAATAATTATTCAGACGAAAAAATTAATACTTTGTCCCTTGATGAGCTTAAACATCATGTTTCCCTTATGAGAATGGACTATAGATCTACCTTGAGTATGTCCAATAGTTTAAAGACTTGCAGAGATGAATTTAGAGAAAAAAATCAAAGTCTTAAAAGCCAAGAAGAGTGAACTTGAGAAGGATAAAGAACGCATTACTCTTCAAGGCGCTGAAGCTCTATCAAAATTTCGCAATACCCTTATTGATACTGAACTTGAGAGAGATAGACTTAAGGATGAAAACTTTAAACTTCTTAAAAGAGAAAAACGGATTCGTTCCCATCTTCTCATTCAAAGTGATGATGAATTCGCATGGGCTGCGGAAACTCTCGATAATGCTAGGAAAAACTTAGCAATAGATGTCAGTCTTCATACCGAGCAAGCAACCTTGATACAAGAAATGATTCATGAGAGAGAAGGTTATTTATTGTTCCTCTAACATCTTTATACTTTTTTGTAGATTTTCAACGAATTTCCAATTTGTTATTGTACCATCGCAGAATCTGAAGAAAAACATTCCATAAGGATAACAGAACTTGAAGAAGAAAAGAGTGGTCTTGAGAAAAATCTTGCTTCCCGCAATGATAAAATCTCAAGACTGCGAGAGAAAATAAAGATATCCAACTCCAATTTGCGTAATAATCTTCTCATCGTTCGCAATAATGCTATTGAGAAAGTTTGTAAAGATAATGATCTTCCTCTTAGTCTATATCCTTGTCTCTTGGAGAATATCCCATCCAGTTCTGAAGTACCAGTTATTTATGACAGTGAGGCTGATATAGATGAGAATGAAAGCGAAGATGAAGAAGAAACTAACGATGATGAAGACGAAGATGAAGATAAAGATGAAAATAAATCTCAATAGTTTTGTTTTTTCTTTTTGATCTTCTCCTGTATTTCTCTTTTTCTTTCTTGCGATAATTATCTGCGACAAATTGTAATACTCTTTCTGTAAGGTATTTGCAACTCCTGATATTTTTCAATATATAAATTCCCTTTTTTGCTTCTATCTGTCTGTTATTTATATGAATTTATCATATAATGATGAATAACAATACTAACCATTCTATGCATCATTCCCATACTTGCCTCTTGTTATTAATCTGAAGTATGATAAATGAATTATCGCAAATATTACTGCGAAGAATCTGTTATATGCTTCACAGATATAATTTTTCTTGTGGTCTTATTTTGCCTTCCTAGTTAAAGGTCTTATTATGCCACTTTTATGCGACAAGATCGCAGGACATTCTTACTTTTACCTGTAATAATCCCTTGATCTTTCCTTATCATTTTAATTTTAATCTTTGCGACAATATGATAAATCTAAGCCACCTTGTGAGATTAATATCTCTTTGCTTTTTAAGACTTATGACATTGCCGTCTTTGCGATGAAATCGCAGGACGTCTTTGCGATTTATATCCTCTTATTATTAATTTCATTTATTTAATCTTTTGATCTTATCGCAAAAACCCATTGATCTCATCTTAACTTTTCTCTTTAGGCTTTTTGTCCTGTTACGCGGCAATATGACGGGCCTAAATATTCTTGCGAATATAAAGTTCCATGACATTTCTGTCTGTGTCACGTGACAATACGACGGGCCTAAATATTCTTGCGAATATAAAGTCCCATAACATTGCCGTCTTTTTTGATACACAGCTCCCTAATGGAGGGTATCGCCCTTATCTCTCCCCCCGGTTGCCCCTTCAAGGATTATACATCGGCCATACAAGACTAGCACTTTCCCATCCGGTTCTGCCAACAACCAGTTGTTTTCGCAGCCTTGTCCTTTATGCCTTATATGGCTTATAGTTACAAGACTGCACCCTAAGTGGGGTTTTCTTCAGGCCGAACACATCGTAAGCCAAGACTTGCCGTGGATGGCCAGGGTAGGTTCATCCATCCCGGGCACCCAAAGCTCAACCGTGTACCTTGGCGCCTTGATCATACGTTGCATTCCTTAGAGAGACTCTCGGGCGCCCAACCAGGTATAACCTTATATAGTTGGGAATCCAAGTTATCTCTCCCGGATGGATTTTCTATAATCCCAAATCTCCATGACTAGGTTCCAGCAGCGGTATAGCCTTTCCCATATCCATGCAAAGAGATACCCCCCTTATGACGCACTTTAAGGACATTGCCTCTTACGGAATAAAATCCGCGAACTAAGGTGTACGCCATAAAAGTTCGTCCCATATTCTTATATGTTTTTAGGAAATTTTCGCCCGTCTTATGCATTTGTATTAAAAATTCTTATATATGATTCAAAATCATCATCTTTTTCTTTTAATAGAAAAATTCTTATTTTTGAACAATTTTTTTTTTCCCGCAACATGATATTGTTGCACTTCTTTTCTTCTGTGACGAATGATTATTCGCAATTTCTTGATACTTGATTTATCGCAACACCTTATACTTGTTTGTTCTCCTGCGAAGAATGAAGATTTCAACTTTTTCCCATATTCGCATGATTAATCACTATTGATTCTTTTGGGACAAACTATTCTTGTAATATATCCTTTCCCCGCAACTCTATATTGTCCACCATCAATTTTTCAGCTCTCTGAGTTTGCCTCCTGTTATGTTGCCAATCACGATTTCGAGCATTTCTTTATTCGCAAGTATTAATGTCAACTTCATAACACTTTTTGCCTTCAAACCAATCACCTTTAATTATCCCAATACCATTAGGATGTGGAAACTTTATGCATTGATGATATGTTGATGCTATGCCCAAGATCCCATGAAGCCATGGTCTTCCAATTAAGGCATTGTAAGGAGATTCTATATCCACTACACAAAACTTGATTTTTGAAGATATCTTGTTCAACGGAATTTCCATAGTAATTTCTCCTTTTGGCTTGTTTGCAGTGCCATTAAAACCATAGATCTTGTAAGTTGAAGGGATTAACTCATCATCTCTTCCACCCATTGTGCGATATGTATGATAAAATAAAATGTCTACCGAGCTACCAGTATCAATTAAAACTTTATCTATTGCCCAAGAATCATTTGCTACGTCATCATCATCTTCTTCTCCTTCTTCTCTGTATTTTGGATTTATCTCTAACTTCACCACCAATGGGTTGTCATGCATCTTCCCAGGCTCTGGTATCTCTTCCGCAGTAAAAGAAATAACTTGTTTCTGCCATTCTTCTAACGGAGAAATATTCGCAATATTCATCACCTCTCTTCCCTCTATATCCCTTGCAAATACTCTGCTTAACACATTGTCATGGAAATCCTCTATCGTTTTCTGCGAATGTATAATTGAATTGCAAAATATATTTTTTGTTGTAGCTCCTACTTCAATGACAAATGTTTCGGCCTCTTTTGCAACATTAACTCTGCGAATTTCTTATTCTTGCAAGTTAATTTGTCTTTCATTCTCTTCTCCGCGAATTTCCTCATCCCTTATTGTTTCTCTTCGTTGCCTTTCTATGTCTCTGCGAATTCTCTCATATTCCTCATTGAGATTATCATTATTACGATTTTGCGCACGTCGTCGTTCTCGATTATCATGATTATTCTGACGCAACGCCGTTTGAATTTCTTGTTCTTCTACTTCGCTCGCAATCTCTCTCTTTCTCCCGCTAAATGTACTTGCTCAATATAATGCCTCTCAATATCATCTTCGATTATTCTGCGATTTCTTCAATCTCTTCATCACGTAACATTCTCCTTCTCTCTTCTTGATTTTCTCCCTCATCCTGATTATGTCTAATGTCTAAAGTTTCACCGCGTGGAATGTAACGATCATTTATCACATTCTCGCCAATATTTTGTATAGGGAGATTTTGTCTTGTTTCTTCTCTATATGATCTTGAATTTGATCTCATGATGCTTCTCGATCTTCTAATTTGCAACCTCAAATTTTCCATTCTTAATTCATGATTTTGCCTTGTAAGATTGGCACGTTCTTCCGCCTCTAATCTTCTTTCTTCCTGTATCCTTTGTCTCAAATCATCTACTACTTCATGCTCCTCATGAATTAGTCTTCCATCCATTTCTTGATTTCTTTCCTCTTCTTGATTTTCCGCTTCTTCTATCGAATCCGACCTCCAAGTATGCACACTTACTCTATCATAATCCACATTTCTATCTTGTGCTCGTGTTTGTTGATTCGGTGGTTGGATTGATTTTTCTGCTCCATTTCTCACTCTACTTATTCCTGATCTGATCCTTAAATATCCTTCCAATTCACATGTTCCTTCCCCTGCAATTCTTTTACTTATTCTCACTGTTGTTGGTGGTTCTGATGTATTTCTTCTCCTTCTAGCCATTTCTTCAATTCTAATAATTTCTTCAAATCTTCAAGCTGTAATTTGAAATTTCTCAAATTGATTCCTCCTCTGTTTCACGCCAAAATGCGCGTTCTGGTGAATTCCCACACTACACCCTATTCAAGAATTTATCAATATTTATGACATAACTTGAAGATTAAAGACACTTTTTCATTAATATGATCTTAAGGAATTTTACAAAGATCAAGAACACAAAACACTTGATAAAGATTTTCTCTCTCCTAAAAATCTTCCTAACTCTCAAAAATTCATCCCCCTCTCTGGAATTATTCATTTCCTTTATATAGGCATTTACATAGTGGATTACAGCTCATTTACAGCTAAGATTCCCTTTAATTTCGGATCTAGACTCCTGCGATAAATCGCAGGTGGCACCGCCTTAATATTTCGTAGGCTTAATCGATTCATCGCAAATTTGTCACGCTCTTCTCATGTTTATGTCGTTTTCATCCAACATGTCATTTCTTACGTCACCTTGAGATGTTTTGCAGAATATCATTGATATATCGCAGAACTGTTGTTTATTATTGATGTGTCGCAGTTCTGTTGTTTATTTCACAGGAATATTGTTGTAACAATATTATGATCCTACACCGTTTCTCCTTCTTCTTGACGATCGATACAATTGAATCTCAGTTATAAACCAGATATATGCACAGGTACTTTGATCGCAGGTATGACTCTCTCTCTCTCTCTGTCATTTGGGTTATCTAGAATTAGGTTTTTTATTTCTTTTGTCTAATTTTTGTTCTATTTATTTGGATTCTCCGAAATTAGGTTCCTATTCCTTGCAACAATTTTTTATTTTGCTCATTTCGTTGAATCGTTTTCCCTCTCAGGGGAAATTGAATAGGGTTTTGCTTCTTTTATGATGATGAGTAATCTCAAGACCCATTTTTAGGCTTAGAAAGTTATGACGAGTTAGTTTACTCAAATTTGTAGCTATTGTTTGTTGGTGAGTCCTGTAGAAGCATCAAAATCACTGTATACATCTGACTTTAAGAAGATTGAAGCAGATAGTAGTTAAGGTACAACTTCAATACCTTTTTCCAATGATTTTTTTTGATTTTAAGCTAAGTGTTTGACTATAAATTGAAAAGCCCTATATTTGGTTCATTATGTTGTTCGAAAAAAAATAGTTTGTCTGATCTTGGTCTACAAGTTAGGGTTGCACTTCGAATTTTGTTTTGTAAAACTCAATTCATCCGATTTGACTCACAAATTTGGGGTTTCTAGAAATCTAATTTTTTTCGTCCCGCTAGGTAACTTTGAATGGTTACGAAGGTCATTTCTTTGTCGTCGGGCTTTCCACCTATGTGCCATCACTGTTGAATTACTACTTTAGGGAGTAGTTACTGATTTTTTTTAATTTTTTTTTCTAATATGTTTTATTTTTGAGAAGATATCCCGCTATGTGAACAAGGCCGTTGATGTGCAGGGAATCTATTGTGTTGTCAGTTTTTAGGGTTCTCCCCCTGACAAATACTTAAAGTCCTCGCTACATCAATCTCTCTGTTATTTAGATGCATAGAACGGGTTCAGCATGTCGAACTGCTCACAACAGATATGAGGATCATCACAACATGAAGTACAAGGATGAGGCTCTGTAAGAGCATAAAATCTGGGTCTTGACGTCGCAACATGATAGGTGTAGAATACACCGTATTTACTATATGGAGTTTATGCTTTCTTTGCTATTTTTCACGTAAATTATGTATTTTAAGTGTGTTTTTGAGTTATTAGGTACTCGGGAGACATACGGAGAAAAAGAAGAAGAAATCATTCAATTTGAGCAAAAAGGGGCACAATGGTCATTTCACAGACAAATACTAGTATCAGTCGAGCCAAGGTTAAGGGGCGACTCTATTTGAAGGAGTGCTAAATATAGACCAGCCAAGGTTAAGGGGAGGCCAACTGGGTAGCCCTTATCAAGGTGACCTAGAGTTGAATATAACCCCAATGATTACCTAGCCCTACACTTAAGCCGAGACTTCTTTCTTTCATTCATTCACCTGAAATTCAGAAGCAGCAGCCGCTGCTATTTTTACCGTAATCAGATCGAGAAAGTGAGAAAGTTCTATTAGCTAATAGGTGTCTAAAACACCTAATTTTATATTGAGTATTTATGATTTCTTTGCTATTTTTCGTGTGAATTATGAATCTTATGTTCGCTTTTGAGTTATTAGGTACCTTTATCTTTTTATTCTTTATGCATTTTATCTTTATTTTCTTGTTTTCGCATATCATTTGCGGAATTTCCCACCTTGAACTTTCTTTGGACGATTCAATTTTACATTGAGGACAATGTAAAGTTTAAGTGTGGGGGGGCATTTATATGTTTGTATAGTTTGTTTTATGCCTTTAGTAAATAAATAAATAAATAAATAAATCAGAAAAATAGAAAAACCAAGAAAAAATTTGAACTCCGGAATCTAGAAACTTGTGCCTTTAGGATGACACCATTAGTGGATGGAACCATTTTGATTGCAGGAGTTGAGGAACCAATTAACTAAAAGGGACGAACATAGCTCAGAAATCACAAATAACATGATAGTTGTTACCATATCTCGGAATATCACCATATCACATTCTATTTTTATTTTTCCATATTTATCTATTGTTCTCTAAGTGCTTTGGTGGGTCACTAAAAATCGAGTTGTTATTACTGCTAGGATGAAATAGAGTGATTGAGTTGCTAAGAAAAAAAAAAAAGACCGACCATTTAGACCAAACGGAATAAAAAGACACTTGGATAGCAGTATGTGTGAAATGTAGTCCATGTATCCGTCGCCTAAACAAGCGTGGAATGTAGGATCCAAGGTAACTATCATGTACTTGCTGACAAGAAGCATGCGCTTTGATCCAAAAGATCTAATCATGCTGTCTAAAAAAAAAAAAAAGTGAAAAAGAAAGGAAAAAGAAAAGAAAGTATTATATTGGTTGAATAAAGTCACTCCTGATTCCCTTGTATATGCCGGTGAGTTGATGTAGAATTCATCCAAGTAGCTCAATCCAATAGGATGCATAGGTTCATCTTGGCAGTGACCTTCAGAAAGATATGGGAAACATCGATCACTTGTGAACATTCGCCAACATCTACATCTATATCCATCTCCTTAATCTTTTCATTGTGATTGTGGTTTGTTAGTTTCCGAGTATTGTGGCTTGTTCGACTATCTAATTAAAGCTTTATTTACTAATATATGAATTGAATTTGCGCAAGGTACCTCCTCCTGTAGTCATTTTGGATTCGTTAATTGATTTGTCACAAATAGACGGAGTTGGAAAAATAGGTTTTGTAGGTAGACCTCTTGTAAACCTTCACGAGACTATAACTCGTCCACTAGGGACACCTAGGGGTTTAAAGGCTTGTTATTTATGCTAAAATTGACCGTAGCCTCAACGAGACGGAGTTGTATGTATGTTTTAGAATTATTTTGTTTGATTTGCTCGAGGACTAGCAAAGTCTAAGTGTGGGGGAATTTGATAGGTGTAGAATACACCGTATTTACTATATAGAGTTTATGCTTTATTTGCTATTTTTCACGTAAATTATGTATTTTAAGTGTGTTTTTGAGTTATTAGATACTCGGGAGACATATGGAGAAAAAGAAGAAGAAATTATTCAATTTGAGCAAAAAGGGGCACAATGGTCATTTCACAGACAAATACTAGTATCAGTCGAGCCAAGGTTAAGGGGCGACTTTATTTGAAGGAATGTTAAATACATACCAGCTAAGGTTAATGGGAGGCCAACTGGGTAGCCCTTATCAAGGTCACCCAGAGTTGAATATAACCTCAATGATTACCTAGCCCTACACTTAAGCCAAGACTTCTTTCTTTCATTCATTCACCTGAAATTCAGAAGCAGCAGCCGCTGCTATTTTTACCGTAATCAGATTGAGAAAGTGAGAGATGTTGGGATTCAAAGATGGAGAAGATGGGTACTTACGATTGCATAGATGGGAAGAACACAGAATAGTACAAGTATTGTTATTTTGGACGAGAAGAAAGACGAGAGAAACCAGGGAAGAATGGGAGTTGGTGTTGATTGATTTTGAGAAGTGAAGAGGGAAATTGGGGGTGTTTTGAAGGGATTGTGATGAATTATAAGATGGGTTTTATTCGAATTCTCAATTGATTCTAGTTGGAAGTATCACAGAGAAGTTAGGGTTTTGAACCTGCTGTTGAAACTGGAACTCGAATTGCAGCCGAGAGTGAGATTGAGATACAACTGCTGATACTGATGAAGAATTAGAGAGAACTGAAGTGGGTATTGATTAGATTTTGAATATGATTCTTCTATGAGCTAATAGGTACGAAGTTCTGATGGGGATTGAGAAGATGCTGTTGTTGTTCTTGGGAAATTAGAGACATCAGAAGATGGGTTTTTAATGGAGCAGCTGGAGTATGAGATGATTGATGCCATGAACCTCAGATCGAATGTGAAACAGTACTGAAATGTGTTGAATTGCAGAATGGGGTTGAATATGATGAAATGGGTTATGTGTTGTGTGAATGATGAAGTTTGAAATGGATCTGTGAATCGAATTCAACGGAGAATAAATGGGTCTTGTGGTTGCTGTTAAGAAGAGAGCAAATGGGTTCAATCTGATATTCTGTTGTGGTGCTACATTATTACAGGGGCTTGTGGTGCTATGAAGCCGAGAGCAAGTGCAAGGCATTAGCTGCAGTGCAGTTGACGATGCTGCAATGCAAAGAGCTGTTGGAAGCTTGAATTGTGATGTATGATCAAGTGCAGGACAAGGTGGAATCTGGTGAATCTGAATGAATTCGGTTGTGCTTCCATGGGTGCTTATAATGGGTGTAGCTACAATTAGCTGATAATGGTGTGCACTGGTGGTTGGTGCAGGGACTTGAATGAATGAATCAGTGGCTGAATTGAGTGAATGGGTTTGGAACTGATTGTGATGATGTTGCAGCTGGAGTTGGTACTGGTGGTTGCTGTGGGAGATTACCAAGGAGAAGTGCAGTAAGTAATTGGTGTTGGTGCTTGTTTCTTATTGAAGGTGGCCTAACTAATCTGGAATGAATAGCTAGTGTGTTGTTGTGTTTGAGCTACAGTTGTTAGGCATTGGTGGACAAAATGGTATGAACTGCTGATGTTTCTGACTAGAATGGAGCTGAATGCAATGTTGATAGGCAAGTGTTGCAGCTGCATTTCAGGTGGTGCGGTGAATAGAAGAGCAAGAAGGAATTGCAATGAACTGAAGTTGTAGGGGAGACTCAGCCATCATGGCTGAGTGCAATGATAGCGCTGCAGTTACTCAGGCCAGTGCAAGACCAAGTCAGCTGAGTTAGCTTCTTACTCAGTTCTGACTAGACCTAGCTGACTCAGTGACTCACTTAGACATGACCCGGTCAGCTGTTATGGACCGTTAGTCAACAGTTAAACATAACATAATCTCAACGGAATATTCCTTGGACGGAGGTGAATTTTCATGTGGCCGGCGGCGACTTTTCGGCGCCGGATTCCGTCCAATTTTTGTCCAAAACACAGTTTTCCGGCGAACGATTTTTGGACAGAATTTCTACACGGGTTTCTCTTACTTGTGGGCCGGGTGAATTTCCAACTAACGGACTTTGAAGAGAAGACCTAATTTTAGAAGGAGTATCCTTTATGGAAATTGAGAAACATATAAAAGAGAAGACTTTAACCTAATCTAGGATATCTAATCTTATTCTCTACTTTTGTTTCTAGGGTTTGTGAACATGATAGGGTTTCTCTTTCTTCTTGTTATGAACTCCATTAACATGAGTACTTAAGTTTATTATTGGTTATGGAATAATTGAATTTCACATAATATGGTTTTTGATATGATATATTAGTTTTGTCTCCATACTTTATCGTTTATGATTCACTGTTTATATTGTTACATGAATTGAATGCTTGTTTGATCGAGTCGCGAATCGGTTGAGTTTGTGTTCATCTCTATTGCTAGATTAGGGTTTGTTATACGTAAAAGTGATAGATTCCTGATTACAAGTAGCATAAATATGGTTATAGCTTGTAGTGATGCATCCTTATAATCATATGTGAACCATAGCCTTTGTTCAATCGGATTAGTGCGTTTTCCACATTCGATTGCTTTGATTGGCCTGATTTCATAGAACTTAATGCATCTAGGGAATTAAACTTGATTAGTGCTTTTACACGTTAGGTTGTTCTTTTAGATAGAACTCATACTCGCATCTTTTAATGTGTTTGTTGATGACAAAAGGAGATTAGCGGGATATTCTTGCGATCAAGATATTCTAGGGCTTTTGATAAAAGTTGAGATTAAATATCAATTCTAATTATTGTGTAGGAAACATATTTGTGAATGAAGATGAATCCTTAACCAATATCTTTTCTATTTGATTTGTTTGCTTATTTCTTTACTTGCTTTTATTTTATTTTAGTATATAAAAATCAGAAAAATACCCGGCGTTTTATATAAGGAATCGAAAATATATTGACAACCAAGACCTCTCTGTGGGATCGATCCTTTCTTGCCCTTGCTATATTTATATTTTGAGTAGTAAGAAAGTGTAATTTATTTTTGACGCATACGACATCGATCACAACACAGGTGTGAGAAATATACAATTGATTTAACATTGTACTTCTAAGGCAGCTTCGAATCTGCAAACAGTTTTGAGTTCTATTACAGGCTTCCTCAAACGATGTATTGCAGAGACTATGGGGTTCCTTTCATGTTTTTAGTGTGGACAACAATCGATGTCATTAACTATGTCAAGCAAAGTGCCATATGGAGTTCCACGAGGTGTTATACTCCTCTTCCATGGAAACCTGCATCTATCATTGGACATTTGGACCGTCATCAAGGTAATATCTTAGATCAAATTACTCGCTTAAATGCAAAACACAACTTGAAATACTTGGCTTATAACAAATTATAAACACATAGTAGCTATTGTACACTTGAATCAATTTTTTTTATTGATACAATTTAATTTCTCAATTGAAAGATCTTAAAACAAAATATGAAATATTGAGATGTTTATCGGAATGTGGAAAGTCCCTCTGATCGTTCAGTTTTGGTGCCAATATACCAGCCGTGATAGTAGCTGCTCTCTACTTTTTTTTTACCACAGTGTGGTTCTATGATGGCATATTATAGGGAATTCAATCTTTGTTACCCGGTTTCATGGTATGATTAATTTCTAAAATTTAATATTAGTTCATTGATTGTCTCATATATATTAGTTCATTGATTGTCTCATAGTGTTACCCGGTTTTATGGTATGATCGTACAATTTTGGTGCCAATATACCAGCCGTGATAGTAGCTGCTCTCTACATTTTTTTCACCATAGGGTATTCAATCTTTATGGTGGTTGCTGCTCTGTACTTTTTTTATCACAGTGTTACACGGTTTCATGGTAGCATATTATTTTGCTCGATTGGTTTATTCTTATTGTTTAAATTTGTGTCAAGGTTAGAAACAAGTTATTGAAATAGCTAACAGATTTTTCCCCTCTTTCTATTTCTTCCTTAGTTCCTTGCAGCGATAAGAAGATAAATTTTGATCAGCAATTCAATAATTTTCTAATTCTTTGATCTTAGTGAATAACGCTACAGCTGGTATGACTGGAAAGGTGCGTAAATTGGCGAAATCTTTATTTTATGGAATTTAGCGATGAGCTTCATTTAGTCTAACCAATTGTAGTTAAAACTCTAGGAATTTAACCAGTTGTAGTTTAAACTTTAGGACTTAGCGATCAGTTTCATGGTTTGTGTGGACATCAATGTATTTTAGCGATGAGCTTCATTTGATGAGAATTTTGGTTCCTAATTCTGCTCTCTCTTTCTCTCTCTCTCTCTCTCTCTCTCTGCAAGTTTTGCTAATATTTGAAACGAACTACAAGCCAATTCAATCCAGTGTTTCTGATAAGTCTAAAGCAAGGCTCAATAGAGCTAAGGAGGAATTTATGGCAGGGATCTAAATGAGTATATGCATTGCCTACTTCTGGTAATTACTCTTCTGGTAATTACTCTTACTGAAATTTATATAGTATGATGATCTTACTCAAAAGTACCATAAAATACAAATGGCCCTACTCCATAAGACATTATGTTTTAATGCTGTATTTTGATATTACTCCTCAGACTATTATATACGACAGTATTATATATCTCGCATGCATGAGATTAAAATGGTAGTCCAAGCTAAAAATAAAGTGAGCCATGATTTTGCTGTGCGTAGGAGCATAACATACGCATTGAATACCGCAATTGTGTTGGGTCATGATACACGATTGGTATTATTATGATTGGACCTCTGAAAAGTCACTTAGCCAAAATGAAGTTAGGTATGCATACGTCCTAACGAACATTCACATTACGATATGGATTGTTACTCCATGGAAATTCTATCAACCGTTTCCTCTTTAGCTATCTTTTTTTTCCCCTTCTGGTGAAATTTTGATGCAGCTACTCATTTGCTGATTCAGGGAGAGGAGTTACACGCCATCATTCCAAAGAATATTATCTGGAAGTTCAATAAGCAGATCAGAGAGGGTGATTTGTAGTCGATGGAAAAATTACATTTGACTACTTCAAAATTCAGGGCATTCTTTAAGTGGAACTTCACAGTCACTGCCTCGATGCTTATTCTGTTTAGACATTCCTCATCATTTCTGTTTTACTGATCATTTTGAAGACCTTTAATCGAAGCTTAAGAAAATACGCCTTACAGGTCAACTGTATTACTCATGTGTTTCTTTCAATGTTATTAACCATGTTGATATCGTGACTTTTATTAACATATATATTTCAATTGTTACTTAATGAACTGCAAATAAAAGAAAGGTGTGGATTTGCAACAAATTCAACCTGAACATGTAATTCAAGTCTTTTGCCTTTGTTTTATTCACAAGGATTGCATGACTCAGATTCTCTCATCTGAAGTTAAGCGTTGTTTGATTTGAAACTTACCAGCTACAATATACGGCTCATGAAGAGTGGTGGACCATCAAAAGGCCGGCATTATCAATGCAAAATACTATGAAATGTAACATTTACTTTTACCAACTCAATGACTCTAAAAAAAAAAAAATTTAACAAATCTTCCGATCATTTAATTAGGCATTTCCTATGGCAGTAAGTTAGCAAACCAAAAGAAAAGCACGAGAAAGTATTTATACTACCTTCGGTCCTTCACTTAAATTTTTTATTGGGTGACCATGTAAAACTTGAACTTCTGTTAGGCAAACTAAATGCATGGCCCATGTCTAGAATATGACTGGGGTTATGCAAGACCAACATTGCAGCAATATATGCTGTATTGTCGACCATTCACTATCAAACAAGCACAATTTAACATAACTAAATGATAACATAAATTTAAAACACCACTAAAATTTGTTTTTAATAAAAATGAAGTTCATCTTTGTGCCTTCTTCTTAATTCTTAAATGAAATTAGTTGTGTTTTGATCAATCAAAGATCATGTCACTGTGAAATAGTCTGTGCCGTTACGGCACGGGTCATTCCCTAGTGTTATAAATATGAAGAGATGTAATTTCAAGGTTTATATGATACAAAGAATTAAAAAAATAACAAATATAATCAAGAAACTTCAATCCATTTGATACAAACATGTACACGACTCTAATCCAACTAAGAGTATGAACAATTAAGAAATGTTATTTACCGACCAAAGTGAAGGGCATAACAGTGAAACTGTCGTTTTCTTCATCATTTATTTCCACTCCATGTAAATCCTATGATTTTGGCCTGAAGAAGTCAAAGTCTAATTGGACAATTCCCTATGCAAAAAAAAAAAAAAATTGTGTAAAAAAATTGAAATTAAATGGTATAATATTAAAAAAAACCTAACATAAGAATGAAAATGAATAGATAGCAATCGTATTTGATCAATATCTTTTGACTACAAATGAAAAAAAACAAAATTGAGATAACAAAATATAATATTAAAGAAAAGAATCAAAGAGAAATTAAAATGATCAAATACAATATTTGATCAGTATCTTTTGTCTGCATAAATGATATAAAAATTAGGTGTGAGGCACCATAAATCCATTGATGTTAAACAAAAAATTAAAGAGAAAATATAACAACAATTATCTTAATCAACCAAAACAATAGTGAATCATACCTTGAGAATAGAGTTGTGCAAAGGATGAACCTTTGGAACGGAACTTGATTATAAAAGGGATTAAATTAAGAGTTAATGGGAGGAATAAAAGTAACGGTTTGACATTAAATGGGAGGAATAACTCCCAAATAAATGCACGTTAAAAATCTAATCCATTGTCTTAGGTAAAAGCAATATGTGAATTAATTTATATCTCAATCTGGACCATTCTTTATATGCCAGAAATGTAACCGAATAACTTAGATATCTGCCTCAATCTGGACCGTCCTTTATGTGTCCAAACTGTACATCTACGTCCAGCAGCTTTGCAACAGGCCTCTGACCTCTTTGACGACCATCTGATCCAATATTTGAGGCTTTTAATTACTGGAGATGGAGCTGGTTTTGGGCCTCTACAACAGAGACTGGCTACTCTCCCTATCAGAGACGGTGGTCTTGGTATTTATACCATGGCTGACACTCGCACCTATTGCTATCTTGCCTCTCAGAGTCAGACTTCCTTGGTGCGAAAGGCGATACTTGGTAGCTCTCTCTCAACTGACAATGGGACTGCCTATCAGTTGGCTCTTCAGAAATACATTCAGGTATGTGGTTTGCCTCCCAATTACTGTGTCAATGACACTGCCCCCCCTTCCATGCACTCCCTGGCAGTCGTTTATTTTGATGCAGTTAAGAAGCAAATCCCCGACCAATTTACTTTATCTGCAAGAGACTCAATTCTTTGGCAATGCAATCAGATCAAACATGCTCAAGATTATCTTTTAGCTGTTCCAATCAGCGGTCTAGATCAGTGCCTTGGTCCGAGAAAGTTTAGAGCTATAGTTTGTTATCGCCTTGGTATCCCTTTATTTGTCGAGAATGGGTTTTGCTCTTGTTGTAGTAAACCTATGGATATATTTGGTGACCACGCGCTTCATTGTGCTAATGATGTTGGACTTAAATTCCGACATGATTTGGTACGTGATGTAATCGCAAATATTTGTTTCAAGGCAGGTGTCCATGTACGCATGGAAGTTGACCTGGGTTTTGTGTCTGAGACTAACAAGGATTTACGTCCAGCAGATATCCTTGTTCTCAACTGGGAAAATGGTCAAGATGTGTGTATGGATGTCACAGGTGTATCTCCCTTTACTGGTGATGGTTTTCGCGCTTTCGTCCCGGGCCAAGCTATTTCTAAAGCAATTGCGCGTAAACGTTCTAAATGTTTGGATGTTTGTACTTTGCATGGTTTTGGATTGGGTGTTCTAGCTTTCACTACATTAGGAGAACTTAGTGATGATACTATTTGTTTTTTCAAGCGACTGAAGAATTGTATTATTAGTCATGACGCTGGTAGTGGTTTTGGTAGTTTTATTTTCCATAGATTGGGTGTTGCTATTCAAAAAAGGGTTGGTGCCCAGCTTATTGCTCGGTTACCAACTAAACCCTTTTCTGCTTTTGTGTAATTTTTATCTTAAATAAATGTTATCTTCTTTTCACAAAAAAAAATAAAATAAAATAAAATAAAAAACACCATTATCCCTTATAATATAGATAAATAAGGACTTGCTCAATAGTTACGTACGATGCTTAAAAAAAAAAACGTCTGATGTCAGAATTGAATGTAATTTTACGATTATAATTTCACGTATTTCTACTTGACAGGTTCCTGTGCTTATATTGCAGTATATGCGTCAGTGCTTCATAATCTAAAACAAGCAAGTCCCTGCCTTACTGTCATTGTTTAAATATCGCCAGAATAATCCTTCGAGTCAAGTTAGTAGAAGTAGAAATCATAAATGGAAAAGGTGAATTTATAGCTGCAGATTGATGATGTCTAGCAGTGTCCAATCAAAGTAAATTCCACCTCTACATCGTCTCAGCCAGAAAAGAAAAGAAAACGCCCGGCCTAATCCCATGTGGGGCTCAGCCAAGGAGTCAGAGTATCAAACTAGGGTTTCGCCTAAGCAAGGAGATAATTGCGCATGGTTTAAACTTCAAATGGCATTACCTTGTTAAACAAAGTTGTTGGCAGTCAAAGTCCCTTTACTCATTTGAAACGGAAATAATGGATCTACCAATTGATTAGTTCAATTTCATTTTTAAAATTTTCAGTTTCTTTGGAACAGTATTATTGCATTAGGTTTCAGCCTCTATAAATAGTATCACCCATGATGTCTGTCATGATGAGCATAAACCTCATTTTGCATCAATCAAAGTAACTAAGCATATACATCTCATTTGAGCTTGAATTAGCAGCAGCGTTATCATGAGTTTTTTCATAGTCTTGACACTAGTATCCTTAATATTTCATGTCTCTCAAGCCCAAATCTCACAAGAAGACTATCTAGCCCCACATAATGCAGCTCGAGCAGAGGTTAACGTCGAACCACTAGTATGGGACGATAAAGTTGCAGCATATGCCAGTGATTATGCTAATCAGAGAGCTGGTGATTGTGCTCTCGTTCATTCTACTGGATCATATGGTGAGAATATTGCAATGAGTTTTGGAGATCTTGCTGTTAAAGATGCCGTAAACATGTGGGTATCTGAAATGAGTAATTATGACCATGAATCAAACTCATGTCGAGGAGGACAGTGTTTGCACTATACACAGGTTGTTTGGGCTAGCACTGTTCGACTAGGGTGTGCCAGTGTTAGTTGTAGTGCTGGTGGTACCTTTGTTGTTTGCAGTTATGATCCTCCGGGCAACTATGTGGGACAACTTCCTTACTAACAAGCATTAGGATGTGATTTGATTTGATTGCGCATTCCTTACAAATTAGCTACTATAAGTGTTTTGCTAAGATCACATTTAGTGTTTTTTTTAGAGTTTTTGATTCATTAGTGTTGGGTTTGGTTTTTGTAAATCATAAAAAACGGGCGAGCTATCCATCATGGTGGTACAAATTCATTTTAATCCATTTATTTAGGGCATAATTTGAGATTTTATTTAATTTGACTGTATTGAATCGGTTGGAGGAGTAATTCAGCTTACTTGGTGAATGTGGCGAATATCCGTCGAGGTTATCACTTGCGTACCTTCTAATCGGTATCTAGAAAATGAAACCACGATAAATTAAAATTTGTAGGGTATATCATGGCATTTTTAGGGCCGACCTCCAAAGAATTAGAGGCGACACAAAAAGACAAAAAAAGGTCACACAAGCGTAAATTTAAGCTACCCCTTATCTCCGATTTTTCGAAATGGCAACTATGCCCTTTTATAACCGGTAGCCAAAACAATAATCGGTATGTTTAAAAAAATCGGAAGGTAAATACACGATTGAAAGTTTAAATTTTGCATAATCGGTAGTTTTACAAATTTACCTATCTACGGATTTTCAAAGTCGCCAGAAATACGAATTTCTCCAAAAATGAATGAATTCTAATTCTTCATATTTCATAGGCAGTGGTTTATGAATGCATTTATCTTCCGATTATGGTAGTCGCCCCAAAAACAAATTTCTCCTCAAATGAAACTTTCGTAATTCTTCATATTTCATATTCAGTAGTTTATAAATTCAGTTATCCTCCGATTACATTTGAAGCCCCTGAAAGAAAAAAACTTTAAAATTTCGAATTTTACAACATATAATCCGATTCTACTGTATTCACATTTATCTTCGATTGATTTGTAATCGGTAGGTTAATAAGTTACACTAACTTACGATTATATAGTTGCCCCAAATTTTGTTTTTGCCGAAATATCAAATTTTCGAATTTGGGAACTCGAATAATCGGTAGGTTAATAAGTTCACCTTACGTCTGATTATAAAGTTTCCCCAATTTTTTTTTTTTGCAGAAATCACCAATTTTTCGAATTTGAAAACAACAATAGTCGGAAATTAAATAAGGAACATTAACCTCCGACTATTAAGGAGCCCCAAATTTTATTTTTGCCAAATATCAATTTTTTCGAATTTGGAAACTAGAATAATCGGTAGTTTATGAAGTTATTTATGAACTTCACCTATCTACCGATTGCTAATGGCAACAAGATTGATAATACTGGTAATCGGTAGATAATACCACTTACATAGCTACCGATTGTGTAAGGGTACTTAGGTAATCTCCGCAAATTTGGACATCCCTTAACGTTATATATGGGGCAGGAATAAAAAAGTCGCCCCTAAAAATACCAGGTAAAAAACTACCGGTTCCAAGACGAAAATGTCATGGAATTTTTCTTTTTCACAACCCAAATTATGCCTTGTGGCTCATGATTTTTGAGTCCTCTTATTGGGAGGGAAAGAATGGATTCGAGGAGGGAAAGATTATGGGAGGGAATTGTATTTTTCGGAGAGGGATTTTTTTTTTTTTTTTATGGAGAAGGTTAATATATTAACTTAAGCAATATGATACATAAGATCTACAATTTCATTTTCATCAAAAATATTAGAAATAATACTCTCTTTTCGCACTCTTTGACACAAGTGTGATGACATATGATGAAGTCTTCTGATACTTGCTTCTTTAGCCACTGAGTCCGCTGCAGCATTGTATTCCCTGTTTATAAATTTAACCTGCGCTTGAGGAAGATTGTCTAACAAGCAAATTGCTTCTTTTATAGTATTCTCCGCAACCCATGAAGCTTATGTACCTTGTTTGGTGATAGAATCCTGAAGGAGTTTACAGTCTGTGACTATACAGATGCTAGAAAGAATATTATTTTTTAGCCACTTTAAAGCTATTACTAGTGCTTTTGCTTCAGCATGCAACGCCGAGGAAGCCCAATCAAAACCAGCTAAAATATGTAAGAAAGCTTCTTGGTCTGCCGAGTATAAAATGAAGGCATATCCCATGGAAAGGTTTTCTTTTTTAAAGGACGCATCGATCAAAATTATCCAGTCTGACATGATGTTGTTCCACACATGATTGGTAATATTCGTTTTTCGGGTGCCTTGTAAATTTGTCTCTTCTTTGATAACTGAAGACTGGATGAAGTTTTTTATCTGCTGAATTAAGTATGAGGGATCCGGAATGGTTTTCCCGAAAACAACCTCGCATCTATATTTCCATATGAACCAAAGAATGGTTGCAATTTGATCACCAAATTGCGAGAAATTTTTATCGTCGATCCAAAATTCAACCCACTTGCTAATCACATCTGTGTTATCTCTCGAATTGACCCCTTCCAAGGAGCAACCAAACCAAACTGCTCTTGCGAAAGGGCATGTTCTGAAAAGATGATTTTCCGTTTCCATGGCTTGGTTATTGCACATTTGACACTACGGGGAGACCTCTGGGTTATGAGCCGCTAGTCTACTCGAGGTTGGTAAAGTATTTTGGATTAATTTCCAAATAAACAGCCTGATCCGAGGTAGAGACTGCAACTTCCATAGTTTTTTCCACGGGAATTCAATATTATACTCATTTTCAGAAGTACAATTGATGAGAAAGTTATATATATTTTTTGTCGAGAAATCTCCTGATTGGTGGTGAGCCCATCTTATCTTGTCACAATCGTCTTTATTTGGGGTAATAGCTAGAATTTTTTCTTTTACATCTGAAGAGAACAAATCATCTAGCTTTTCCGTGTCCCAGTGACCTTCATTATTTATTAACTCTTGAACCTTTTGCGGAAAATTATCATCTCTGTACCTTGGTTTATTTAATTTGTCCGTGTTGGGAATCCAATTGTCCTCCCAAATATTCGTATTAGCTCCATTTTTCACTTGCCAAATATAATTGTCTTTAATAATATTAAGACCTTTCTGTATGCTTGTCCAAATCCATGATAGCTCATAGTTTCTCGCAGGGTCGAAGGGATCGGAATTAAATAAGTATTTCGCTTCTAGAAGTTTAACCCATAGTTGATCTTTTTCCATCAATAATCTGCTGGCTAGCTTTGTTAGAAGGGCTATATTGAAATTATGAGGATTTTTAATTCCCAATCCCCCTTGTGTTTTTGGCTTGCACATGCCTTTCCACGCCTTTATATAACCACCTTTACCTTTTGATCTATCTTTCTTCCACCAAAAGTCCCTCTGGATTTTATCTAGTTTATCCAAGGTTTCTTTAGGAAGAGCTAACATCTGCATCTGATATGTCGGGTATGCTTGAAGAATGGATTGAATTAAGACTGTTCTGCCCGCTTGAGATAGTAACTTTGATTTCCAACCTTGTAATGTGTTATAATATTTTTGAAGAAGCGGTTCAAAATTCTCCTTCCTGTTTTTATCAAAAAAGAGAGGAGTTCCTAGATACCTATCTTTTTTGGTCATCAGGTGTACTTTAAGGATTTTTGCTATTATTTTCCCGTGTTTGGGATGAATCTTGGGGATGAAATAAATTCCCGATTTTTGAAGATTAATCATTTGGCATGTGATTCCCCCAAATTTAGATAAGATGTCCAATAAATTTTTCGCTTCTCCCAGGTATGCTTTGGTGAAAAGAAAACAATCATCGGCGAAGAAAAGATGAGATATGGTAGGGGCGTGCTTATTTATTTGAAGTCCCGAGATTTTATTTTCTCTTGTAGCTTTTTCAAGGAGTCTTGAGAGGATATCCATGCAAATTAAGAAAAGATAAGGGGATAGAGGATCACCTTGTCTTAGACCCCTTGAATTGGAAAAAGTTGGGCCTGGGGATCCGTTTAGAAGGATAGCAAAGGAGGTAGTGGAGATGAATTGAAAGATGAGATTAACCCAGACATCACTGAAGCCAAATGAAGATAAAGCTTTTCTAATAAAAGTCCACTCAACTCTATCAAAATCTTTGGAGAGATCTAACTTAAGAGCAAAAAACCCCTTCTTCTTTTTGGAAGTTTTCATAGAATGAATCAATTCATGGGCTATGATAATGTTGTCTGTAATTTGTCTCCCTGGAAGAAAAGCCGATTGATTGGGCGAAATTATCCTATTCAAAAGGGGTTTTAATCTATTGGCTAAGATCTTGGAAATAAGTTTATAAATCGTATTGCTGAGGCTGATCGGTCTGAAATCCGCCGGGGTTTGAGGTGTTGATATTTTTGGGATAAGAGTAATAAAAAAATGGTTGAAATCTTGTGTCAAAATCCCCGTTCTAAAAAATTCCCGAATGGTGATTGTAATATCTGGCCCCAAGATTTCCCAATTGGCTTTAAAAAACCCCGGTTGAAATCCGTCAGGACCAGGAGCTCCCCAAGGATTCATTTTCGAAAGAATGGACCAAATTTCTTCTTTGGATGGAATTTGGGTTAGAGAATAATTTTCTGAATCTGAGATACAAGGTTGGATTATTTCTGAGAGGTCGACATTGTAGTTACCCATTTGAGAGGTTCCAATTTGGGTGAAATGATTGATTAATAAAGAATTGATTTGGTCTCGCTCTGAGACCCAAAGACTAGAAGGTTCTCTAAGAGAGTGAATAGCATTGATCCTTTTTCTATTAGAGGCAGAAGCATGGAAATATTCGGTGTTTCGATCATATTCTTTAAAAAACTTATCCCTAGATAGTTGATGGTAATAATCATTTTTAATTTTGTACCATTTCCCCAGTTCAGCTTGGAGGTTCTTGAGAATATCAATTTTAGAGGAGAAGTTCTGGGATTTGTGGATTTTTTATTAAGATTTTTAATATTTTTATGAATATTGCCGAAAACATCGGAATTCCATTGAGCTAGGTCCGAGGAGAGCGATTTTAGTCTAGAGGATAATTTCCTATCATGATATTTTGAGGAGTGGAGATTCCAAGATGCTTTCACTACAGTTGCTAATGTAGGGTGCGTAAGCCAGGATCTGAGGCATCTAAATGGTTTGGTAAGTATTTTTGTTTCCGGATTGGAGTCAAAAAGTATAGGGGTATGGTCAGAACCAACTCTTGTTAGGTGACTTACCTTTGTGTTATGGAAAATCTGAATCCACTGGTAAGAGATTAAAGCTCTATCAATCCTTTCACAGATATTAGCATCTCCGCTTCTGTTATTTGACCAAGTAAATGGTACTCCTTCATATCCCGCATCTTGTAGACCCAAAGAGTCGATAACTTGAGTAACAAAAGCCTTGATGCTAGAGCTCGAAGAGTTACCGCCTTGTTTTTCTCCCGGATCCAGAATGATATTCAGATCTCCAATAAGAACCCAAGGCTTTTGAATTTGTTTGGCAAGATCTGAAATATATGACCATTGTTCTATTTTCTCATCTACTTCCACTGCACCGTAAACGCAAGTAACATTTCAAAATGACAGACATTTAGATGAGATGAGATTAATTTCAAATCTACATTATTATGCCAAGTTATTGCTAACCCCTTACCGATACCCACTGAAGGAACTATAAACCAATCATGAAATTCAGATTTTTTCAAAATCAGGTCCATTCTGTCAAATGGGGCCTTCGTTTCGGATAAGAAAATGATATCTGGTTTGTGCAAATGGCAAAGGTGATTTAAGTGATCCTTGGTGATTGGTGTCCCAATACCTTGGACATTCCAAGATAAAAGTTTCATTACGAAAAGGCTGATAAAGACAAAAATAATTGAAGGGAAATGCCAGAAGAAGGAAGCTTAAAAGAAAGAAACCACCTTTACTAAGACCAAAAGAGTAAAGGAGACAACAAGGATTCACTGAAATCAGATTAGACTGACAAAACTAAAGGAAAATTTTGCACCAGAGAGTTAAAAAACTTGAACAAAAATCCGGTAAAGAATGCTAAACAGGGTGATGTTTAGCAACAAAAGAATTATGTGATTTAGAATAATGTGATAGTTCACCAGAGAGTTAAAACAACAAAAGAATAATGTGATTTAGAACATAAGGGGAGCAAAACTGGTAGCCAATTTACCGGGTATCAAAGTTGGAATACTAAACAAAGTAGAAATGTCCAATGAATATAAAAAGCAAAAGAAAAAACCAAAGATCAATACAAGGAAAGTTGCTCATAGGCTCCAATTTTCTCCTGTTACACCAAGTTCTTCAAATGGGGATATAAATATAGATTCTTCAAGCAGAGGTATGTTGCCAAGGTGAGATAGATGCTCTTATATGTAACTTCATTTCCGTGCCTTTATACGATTGATGATGCAAATTAACTCTTGAAACATAAATGAGCAAAGGATCCCAAATAGATATTAATGATTCAATCACAATTGCTTCTCTAATCTCTGCAGCCCTTTCCAAAAGAAAGTCTAAACCAATGCTTGTCATAAATCACTCATCTAGCTTATTACTTAAAAGGATCACGGACCACTTGAAACAAAAAGAGATTATGAAATTCAAATTTCACCCTAATGTCAATAACAGTAAAAATACTGAAGCAAGATGTAGTCTTTAACTGATAATTGGAATAACAAAGAAATTTTCCAGAAAACGAAAGAACGAGGTTAAACCCAGATTTCACGGAAAAAATAAATCTTCAGTTGGTCTCAAAAGGAGAACCATTAGATTTCGGAGAGGGATTGACTTTTGAAAAAATGGACAAAATGTATAAAATATCCTTATAGTTTATCCCCAAACAAATACCCCATGCTCCGTTAGAACAGTTCGTGGAAGAGACAAACTGTGAAGACCAGTGGTGTGAACATCAAGCAGAAATAACCTAAAAAATATAAATTGAGAGCGATGAACCAACACTTAATATGGTTAGCTGTAACTAAACCTTGGATTAAGCAAAAAAAAAAAAATGATTCAAATCCTGGCTTTGTTTGGGGTATACCCAGATTGATTGGGGTATACCCAATTTTAAAGGGACTCTTTTTAAGGGCTAAGGGGGAGTCCTAATAGGTGAAGTTACAATACTACCCTCACCATTTAAAATCTATTACCCTAAATCAGTTTTAATCTTTTCATTTAATTTTCTTCTTCTATTCTTCTTCTCCTCCTACACACCATACCGGCTCCATCACCCCCACCACCATCAAAACTCGTCGATTCGAAAACTCTGATTAATCTTCATCAATGGATCCACCACGACGTAAGGTAACTCGTATGAAAGACGCTAATCGAAAACCCAATGAGTACAACCCTGGAATTGCAAGTTTGGTTCAAAAGAAAGTGAAGAAAAAAACGGTTGCTGAAGAAGAGATTGAACCCGCCGAAAAAGCAGAAATGGTTCGATTAAGAAAGTAAGGGCCTACTTAAACTCACTCTAGTACTTCGATTTCATGTTTGCATGTCAAATTAGGTCAGAAAATCCGAAATTTTGAACTGGCAGTTGCGACGCCTGCATTGTATTTTGTTATCGACCTTGCCGGATTGTCATAGTAAGGGTTTGGCCGGCAAGCTATAAGGTTGAAGAACTGTCCGGCTGTATAGTTTCTGTAACTTCTACTAGCAGGGTCGGCAGGTTATTCAAATGTATACCTTGTCGGCGTCAGTTTTTTAATGAAGCCGACATCTTATTGTTTTTTACCCTGCCGGCTTCTTCTTTTTAATGTTTCCTGATGCCTAGAATTTTTGAATCCGGAAGGGTATTTATATAAAACCATGCCGACGGTTTTGTCAGCCGGCAATGTATGTGTAATGGACCTTGCCGACCTGTATAGTGAAAATTTCTTGTTTTTACTGTGTACATTTTTGTTGGGAGTCGGAAGGCTATTTTGATGATACCCTTTCGGGTGTGTATTAGCCGACACGCATCCTTTAGTGGACCCTTCCGGCCATGTTTCCGTCGAATAGGTTATATTTGTCGACCCTGCCGGTCTGTAATGTTTTTTTTTTTCGGAATTGTTCTTGTTCAGGGTGGAGAAGGCAAAAAAGAAAGTTGCGAAAGCTATTAGTCCTCCTTCAAGACCTCCTCGTGTTGGTGAAAAACTCTTGACTTCAACACATCGAGGGGCATACGTTGGGGCGGGAACGACAAAGATCCGTATACCGAATGATGATTATGAACCATCATCGGAACCCAGTAACTCAGAAGAGACTCCATATGAAGACCAATCAATTCCATCTGGTAGAAGAGGTGAAGATGATGATGGTGATGAAATAAATCCGTCTGCTGGAGGAGGTAACAATGATGATGATGATGGTGATCAAGACATGCCTAATGTTGGGGGAGGTAATGATGATGATGATGATGGTAATGGACATAAAGGTAAGAATACCGTCGAAGATGAAATTGTTGAAGATGAAGAGGAACAAGAATAAGAAGGAGATGAAGAACAAGTTTTTGAACCACCGAAGCTTCGGCTTCAACTTCAACCGGAACGAGGAAGAGGGTGATCACTAAACCAGTTGATTCTCACATGCCTCCCAAACACTTCATGGTTACACTGAAAGAGGGTGAACTTCCAAGGGGGACCCCAAGAGATGGTGGAAAAGTTCTTTTTGGATACAAAGACTCATGGGCATGTACGATCCATAATACTATCATAAGTAATCTTAATCCGTCTTTGTTCTTTATTCAAGTGTGTAACTATCTTAATTAAATTTGCATCAAGTGTTTGTATTTCTTTTCATTTTTTTTTTTTTGGTATTTAGGATCAATAGTATGTCATCCGTCTCATGAGGCGCCAAGATTCGTGTTCAGTGACTCATACTTGGGATCTTGACAAGGGATGTGAGGAGGTGAAAGTGATTGTCAGGAACTATGGGTTGTAGCATGCGATGGAGAGTTCGAATATTAATCATGATAAAGTTACCGTCTCTGCATTCTATGAGAGGTTCTACGGAGATACTGATACTATGTTATTCCCATTCGATGAGATGGAGATAACTCCCGATAATGCTCAACAAATTCTACGCCTCGAGGTTGATGGAAAAACAGTCACTGAGGGATTCGATAATGCGACTTCTTTCGAGAAGATTTACGATTTGAGCATGAAATTGTTCGGTTGGAATCAGGTTCAGACGGAGGCTATTATTGACATGAAGGAAGGTCGTCTAACCAAGAAGTTTAATGTGAAGAAGTTGAGGGACACATTATGGGATACACATTCAATCCTTGATAGGGAAGGAATGCTGAACCCGTTGCGAATCAATGATGTCGCGGTCGGTTATTTGTTATACGTCCTGGGAAAATGTATCTTCCCTGACAGTTCCGGAAACCAAGTCGAGGCCAGTTACTTGCAACTATTGGATCCCTTACATAAGATGTGTGAGTGTTCTTGGGGTACTGCGGTGGTCGCCTTCTTGAACAATGAGTTGACAAAATGTTCTAGGGCACTTACTAAGCAAGTTAACGGAAACACATGTCTCTTCCAGGTACTTTTATTGTCTAAAACATTTATATTTGTAAAATTCTCGTAAGATAAGTTTCTTTCTAAACTTTTTTCTTCATAGGTTTGGATATATGAGCACTTCCCTTCCTTGTTCAAAGACAGCTCCTACGTCAAAGTGGATAAGAGTGTTGCGGTTCATAGGCCAAGAGCGCAAAGGTTTGATCCTTATCGAGATGATAGAAATCAAGGTTTAATCCATCCTCGAAATGAAGTTGTTGCATTATATTATGGACCCTTGATGATTATGTTTGAAGGATTTTCAATGTACGATCCACATCGGGTTATGCGCAATTGGGTTACGTCCAAGAAGAACCTCATTTCGATGAAGATAAGACGTTCTTTACTGTGAACCGAGCTGATTGCACCACGTCCCAAAAAGGTATGAACATCGCTTACGATCCAGTGCCAACTCAAGAATATTGAGACGATAGACGTCATCGTAAAATCGATGTGACTCTTTTGGACGACGTGACCACCGGTCATGAGGCTACTGAGAAATACATTGTGTGGTACTTGGATTGGGCTCGTCCTAGTGTAATTAGGAAAATGACTTCTGAAGAACTGGCTCTAAAGAAGAAGTTGGAAGCGAAAGACCCAGCAACATTGCTTAAGTTCTTTGTAAGTATATTTAGAGTTGCTCTTACTATTTTAAGATTGATTGCATTACCGAATCATTCTATTAATTGTTTTTTATTTAACTGAAAATAGAAGGAGCATTTGAAGACCTTTTCGAAGGTGTTGTGTTGCGCGAGAGACAAAGTAGGGCCTTTGTCGATTGAAGAGCAAACCAAGCACATTGACATTGTTAACAATGTTAACAGTGAGGATGCCCATATATTGTTCAAGCAACTTGAGGCTCAAGTAAAGGCTGAACAAAAAGCTAGGAGAGAAGCACAAGCCAAGATGAAGGCTGATAAAAATAGGACTCGTAGCATCAGTGGTGGTGGTAGTGAAGGTAGCATCAGTGGTCGTGGTGGTGAAAGTAATGCTCCAAAACAGGGCCTTGCTTGTCGTGGATGTGGTCGTGGTCAATGAATGCTTTCGTAGTTTATTTCTTTATGTTGTGGTGGACAAATGTTTAAGTTAATGGTGTGGACAAATGTTTTTTTAAGGTTTATGAGACGAGTTTTCATTTTGGAAAAAAAGTGTTGGATTTCTAGTTGTTGAATGAATGGTTTGTTTAGCTATGTAAAGTTTTAGTACATATGCCGGAATGCTTCCTTTAAATTTCCCTGCCAGCTATTCCAGGGCCGGAAAGGTTGTGAATTGTCCGACTGCCGGCCCTGACAAAGGAAATTGTGTAGTTACCAAGGACGGCAATGTAATACGCTTGCTACCAAGCCGGATGTTTACTAGCTGGCAAGGTAATATGTTATAGACCATGCCGGCTATGTATGGCAAAGAAACCTTTCTCTTGATGCCTAAAATCTTACACGGCCGGCAAGGTAGTAAAATGAAAACCCTTCCGTCTAAGTAATGGTCGGCAATGTAATGACCCAATATAGTTCCGGCCGTTTTGTTGCAAAAAAAAATATTTCTCTGATGCCTAAAATCTTACACGGCCGGCACGGTAACAAATTTAGAACCATGCCGGTCTTATTTCGTCGGCATCTTGGAGAAAACATACCTCGCCGGCGTATTCAAAACTCAAATTTTGTGCAAGTAAAATTTCATTGATTGACTTGTACTTTGGCACTATAACGGCCAAATTTGGCTACCATCCTATAAATACACTAATTCTCTCTACAAAATTAAACACAACTATTTGCATATACTCTCCAAAGCTCATACCATCATACACTCCATCCGACTCACCCAATAGCTCTACAAACAAAAATGGCATCATTTGATTCAAATGAAGATTTGGCAATCACCAAAGCTTGGTACGCGGAAGATCGACTTAGACGTCAATCCTCCGAAAGGGAAGAATCCAAAACATTTTGGGATAGGGTACACAACAAATTTAGCAGCGAGTTTGGGAATCCTAATGCAAGAAGTATTCAACAAGTCCACGCTAGGCACCTAGTAATGCGATACTTGCTTTTTTAGCTCTCCAACCTCGGATTTTTAACACTCGCCCATTCACCTTGTCCATTGCACAATTTGTAAGTAAAGGGGGAATCATTCGCATTCGATGCAAGCTATCACTTCTTGGCCGATAGAATCCCGGTGGATAACCCGGACTACTTGGATGCGGTATCGTCTTTGTCGGGGGAAGATTGATGGTTTTAAAAGTTTTAGTGTAGGTTTTGTGGGTATACCTCTATGTAAGCCCTCACGAGACTATAACTCGTCCACTAGGGTCGCATAGGGGTTTAAAGGCTTGATGCACATGCTAAGTTCATTCGTTTTTATGTTTCAATCAATGTAGTAACCAAAATTGCATGAATAAAGTGAATTACATCTTCCATATTTTCTGTTTTATGTTTGGTATAAGTACAAGTCGGCAAGGTTATAAATCCTTAACATGCCGGCTACATGTCAGCCGGCAGTGATAAAAACTATTTCCTTGCCGACCTTATGACCGCCGGCATCGTAGGAAAATTTTCCATGCCGACTGTAAAATTATGTTCCAAGATAGTCGGCGTGTTCTTCAACCGAGAAAATGCCGGCGAAAATCTGGTCGGCAGCTTATTCAAAGTGGACCCTGCCGGTTGAATATTGGTCGGCAGGTTATTCAAATTAGACCTTGCCGGCAAGATAATGGTCGGCACTTTGTTCAAACCACGACCTTGCGGGCCTTGTGCATTTTCAAAACCAAATATTTTTGATCGAAATCGAACTCATAAGAAGGATTAAAGGTTTAATCTACTGAATTCATAATTTGAAAATTTTAATATAAACTCAATTAATTAACCTAATCATAATTTTAGTGTTGATTAACGAACGCGCAATTGGGGGATACTTTTATTAATTGGGGATATAGCCACAGGACAAAAATGGTGTCCCAATAGCAATTCTGGGTGACCCCCTATGTAATTATTTTTTTAATTCCTAATCTAGCCCCCACTAATTAGGATTAGTGATAATTATAATTAGTAAAATGTTAAGTATTTGGAGGATAAATTAGTGTGTTTTTAGTTTTATTTTTATTTGTGTGGGTTAGTTGAGAGTAGAAGGAGGAAAAAATTGAGTGAATTTTTTTTTTTTTTTTTAAATGGAAGATGATTGTGATGAGAGACTTGCAGCTACAGAATCTTTAGTTCAACTACAACAACAATCATATCATCAATCTTCGGTTAATGATAACAACTCACAATTGGAGTTATATGATGAACCAACACCCTTGGATCATGATTTTCGTGAGCATGAAGTGTTTTGTGAAGAACCAACCCAAGAAAGTAAACATGTCCAGTATACAAGCAACCCCAACACACAGGTAATGCTTCAAAGAGGTCGAAAATTTGATTATTCTTTTTCATACCGCCATTTTTTCTCTGAAAAAGCTTAGTGCCGGCACACTCGTAGTATGAATACTACGCCGAAACTAGTGGTACCGGCGTGGTATTCATACTCCTTTCCATGCCGGTTTAGTATATCCCCCATTTTTGAAACAGCTCTGGCGTGGTATTCAAACCAAATATCCACGCTGGTATACATTTACACTTTTTACCTACCACCGAATATTCCATGGAATATCCATACCGGCATGGTTTACTCCAAACTTTCTATGCCGGTACCACAAGTAAAACATACATGAGTTTTTGTTTTTCGATCTTAAGTACCAGCTTTCTATTTTATTTTTCGTGAACGTCGGCACTTAGTACCGGCGTAGTTTGGAATTTTTCGTGAATGCCAGTACTCCGTACCGGCAGGGAACCTTACATATATACTATGCCGGTTTTAC
Organism: Papaver bracteatum; assembly: GCA_023529315.1. Classification (NCBI taxonomy): domain Eukaryota; kingdom Viridiplantae; phylum Streptophyta; class Magnoliopsida; order Ranunculales; family Papaveraceae; genus Papaver; species Papaver bracteatum. The sequence goes on along the minus strand of JAJJWX010005417.1, from coordinate 972,372 downwards.
ATGGAAAGCATACAGGAGTTAATGATATTTTGAACCTTAGTACCGGCGTCTAATGTAAATTATCGTGGATGCCGGCACTAGGTACCGGCGAGGATTTTACCTTTTCTACAATGCCGGCATCCCTTATCCCGGCATTGTTGTTCAAAAACATACATTGCCGGAACATTATTATGTGGAACTAATACAATTTTATTTTCATTCATGCCTTAGGTTGTGACATACATCGCTCCAAATTCCAAACCTCTCTTTCGGGATACGTCCGAATACTATAAAATGCCTTGGGTATGTTACCAAACAATACTTTCACCTAGTTTTTACAATTTTATGTTGGGATTGCTTGTAACTAACCTTATAATCTTCCCTTTTTGTCCTTATATAGGGAATAAAATCTCCAGCTGAAGCAATTGGTTGGGAAAAAGAGACGGCTCTTAAGAACATGTGTGTCTTAGTGAGGAATAGCCAAGGTTCATATGTTCGTTTTGAGATGGTTTGTGAACGACACGGAAAATACAAGGAGAATAGACATAAGAGAAAGGGTTATGTCTATGAAAATAAGACTAATAGGGTATACAAGACTAAAATGAGGAAGTATGAGTGCCCCTTTAAGCTTGTATTCCATCTAAGAGACAAAGGAAAAGAAGAAGCAGAATGGGATTGTACGGAACATGAAAATAACCATGCTGGTAGTTGTCAAAATCTATACAAGAACATGAAAATTTTTAACTTCTTGTTCCGGAATAGAATTAGAGACAATTTCAATGCCAGCACTTTAAAGCCGGCATTGAATTATAAATTTATAGGACGCCGGTATAAGTGTTTTTAATCTTTCACTAGAAATCTAGACATGTTCAACATAAACCAGACAACTGGATTCTGCTTAAGTGTTTTTAATCCAGGTAGCATAAACCAAAATCAAACCAAATAACTAAAGAGTTAACATCAAATATTTCATGTTCAACACAATTAGAATAACCACCCATTGTTCACTTGGTCTTTAGTTTCTTTTTGGGAATGTCAAGTGGCACCAAATAACTAAAGAGTTAACACATTAAAATAACCACCCATTGTTCAAACGAAAACAAGTTTAATCGCGACATGTTCAACACAATTAGAATAACCACCCATTGTTCACTTGGTCTTTAGTTTCTTTTTGGCGGGCACCTTCCTCGTTTCTCCAAACAAAGCTTTTGCACTAGGGTCGGTTTCTTCAATTCTATCAAGCTTTTGCTCGACTTCCTTGATTTCTTCAAGGGATAGCACCACTCCTTCATCGTACTTGCAACCAAACATCTTCTTCAAGTTGCAAAGCCGACGGAGCTAGTTTAATACATAAACACATAATTAATATATACTAATATATAACATTATGTTGACATTAAACAACTAAGCAATTAATAAAACTTACTAGCAATCCAATAGTCTTATGAAGTTGGGCCGTCGTAGGTGGTGGAGGTGTATGAGTTTCAACATGAGGTTTTTTATGGGGTGGAACTTCGACGGAGGGAGGGCGCACGACATACGGATGTGACCATTCCAGGTAATCTTCCATGTAGTCGTTATCAACTTCATCACCATTTTCCGCAATCTCCCACTTACTAATATCTACCAAACGCCGTGGCTCCCGATCCCTCCAGTGTGTTAGTTCCGGATCTGGATCATACACTACATGCAACTTGTTGGGAGTTGAATTGCACAGAGAAAGGTGAAGAAGATAATTATCATTAGAGGCCGACTCAAAACGTGATAGTTGCTTATATCCATGTTGGCGCATCACACGGCATGGATCAGCCATGATATATCCTTTTGGGTGGAACAACGGCCCATTGTAAAATGCAATGTTACCAAACTTCACAAGTTGACGGTTTTCTCTATCCTCTTTATATGGGTCAAACACAATGTCTTATGTACTCATTTCTTCGAGAGCCAATCTCATCTCGATCAGTCGACCATTGTTATCGGGCTTTGGAATGCTGTTATACTCGAACTTCTTAGCTCTATGAGCATCGGGTTCGGGATGGTCAATGGTCTTCAAGAAAGGTAAATTCTTGAACAAGGTTGGGAAGTGTTCATAACACCACACCTATTTCAATGTGAAGCAGTACATTTTTATTCTAAGTTCATGATGAATATATACATGTGAACAATATACATAAGAAAATAAGTTAAGAAAATATTTTTACCTGGAGTAGAGTGAAATTCCCGACAAATTGGTTTGTTTTAGCCAAAGAGGCCCTTCTCATCTCCTCCATCAGATGGGCCATTACCGCGGGGCCCCAAGAATAGATATAAACATCTTCCAACGGGTCCAGGTAATGAAGAAAGTTTGCACTTACCCTATTGCCATTAGTGTCGGGGAATGCCATAGTGCCCAAGATGTATAACAGGTATGCAGCGGCGGTATATCGAATCTGTGCAGAGTCCCATCCATCCTCCAAACTTCTTTGCTTTGTATTTTCAAACCTCTTCTTAAGCATCGTCATCTTGAATGTCTTCGTCTTACTAGACTGGGAACAATGAAAGCTCTTCGTAGAAGTTTTGAAGTCCCAACCAAACAACTTGTTAGTCAAAGCGTGCAACTTCGACCATTCAAGGTCCATACACTCAGCTCCTTCTGCAATTGATTTGCCGATAACGTACAAGAATCATCAGGGATCAAGGTCATCTCTCCCTACGGGAAGTGCATTGTATCAGTTTCACCATGGTACCTTTCGACGAAGAAATTGACTGTCACAATATCTGGCTTCACATAATTATCAACCAAAGCATATAGACCAGAATCCTTTACTATTGTTTTCACATCATCATGCTCCAAAGACAAATCCTAATGAACCGCGGCTTGGTTTCGGCAGACACGAACATCCTTAGTATGATCCTACAATTAGAAGATAATATGATTAAGATATTTCTCATAAATCCAAAACAATACATATGCAAAAAATAAAAAATGCTTACATAGGTTTGATAGATAGTACGAGCCCAAGAGTGCTTGTATCCAAATAGTACTTTCGGTTCCGGAGCTTCTCCCCAAATTTTACCACGTTCAAGGTCGGGTATCATGTCATCAATGTGAGGAAGGTGACAACCTTTAACTTTGTGTTTGACCTTGCCCTTGCTTGGTGTTAGTTGTTCACTCGGCCCACCAACTTCGCTTTAGCTTGCTAATTGACTTGGGGGAACCTCAACATCTTCCTCCTCACTTTCACCTTCATCATGCTCATCCTCCTCAACTGTTCCAGTACGTTCACGGATTACAAGTGCACTACGGTCACCACCACTCTTCCAAATTGTCCCTCTTGTTTCAAACCCCAAACGCTTCTTGCGACCTCCATCTTTCCCTCGTGGAAGCAGAGACTGAGGAGTATCAAGACTGTCCTTCCTCTTTCTCTTAGTGAGAGCATCTTTATTATTTCATTTTTTACCTTCCTTGGCTTTTGACCTATAACATAAGCACACGAAAAAAAAAGAAAAGACAAGTCATGTTGCAAGTTTAAGTACCGGCATTAAGGCTCTTAAACAGACGAAGCCGGTTGAGTTCTACCGGCATTCAAACTTAGTTATCGAGAATGCCGGTAAATAAAATAAAACTACCGGCACTTTAAAAGTTAATCAATGCAGCGCCGGTAACAGTGTACCGGCAAGGAATGGAAGCGAAAGAGCATGCCGATATTGATCAACAAATCATATATGTTCCTGTATGTTTAAAGTTTACTGCCGGCATACACGAATTCAATCAAATCTATACCGTTTCTTCTATACCGGGATACAAGAAACCTAAATTCAATGCTGGTACTAGTGACAAACCTCATAATGTTTCTATGTGTTTTAAATATACTACCGGCATACACGAATTACTATTACGCAATGCCGGTACATTATACCGGTATGGTATTCAACCCAATTTGTATGCCGGTACTACAATTTCACTTTCAGGAATTGAAACCGGCGTGGTATTCATCCCAGATTGAATGCCGGTACTGGAAACCGGCGTGGTATTCATCCAAGATTGAATGCCGGTACTCTGTGTACCTCGACTGTTTCAGCTTTGTTTGGCATTTCTAACCTAAACCCATTGCTATAAATCGATTAAAACAATCATAAATGAGTTCAAAATCACTAACATTCTCAAAGAAGCCATGACTGTGAGTGGTTGATCGTCCGAGTTCGCCGGCTGGACCTCTTCTTGTTCTTTAACAATCGAACTAATTCTTTGTTCGTGTTTCTGTTGAGCAATCGATTTGGTTTTCGGTTTGGCTTTTACTTTCTTTCGTGGAGCCATGGTTATGATTCGGGTAGGTAGGTTAATCGACGAAGAAACTTTTGATTTAACGATTGATCGTCGATGAAGAACGATGAAGAAGATGAAGAAAAAAAAAATAGAACCCTAACTTAACTATGCCGGTACAAAATTGAAATGGGGGATAAATTGTTTTGGTTTTTGATTTTATTGTTTTAGAGGAAAGGGCATAATAGTCTTTTCATAAAGGTTTTTAATTAGGGAAAGAGTTTTTTGGTATTTTCATAATCAAAAGTTACCCCTTATCAGCCACCCCTGGTTGGGGGAAGTAATTCATATCCCCCAATTAATAAAAGTATCCCCCAATTGCACGTTCTAATTAACCAAAGGCATATTAGTCATTTAGAAAATACAAGGTTAAGGGGTGGCTTGGCTTTACTTCATAATGACCTGATTTTGTCTTATTGGATATACCCCAATCAGGTCAGGATTCAAATGTATAATTGAAATTTGTTTCTTATGATCTCATAATCGCTAAAGCTGTGTAGAAAATGAAGACTAGATGAAGATAATTGCATATTACAGACTAAGCTGTCACTTATAATTATTCAACAAATCTATTTTTTTTAATCATGTAATGTTAAAGATGATTGCATATTACAGACAATTCATAAATGAAGCAAGCCCCGAAACATAACTAGATTGAGATTGGAAAGCAATAAATTAAGCATCTGTGATTTTGTGTGGATACTTTCGCTAGCAAAACAATCTTCCTCCCTCTGCAAGTCTTTTTCCATGAGTTTCAGAGATGATAATCATTGTTAGGAGCTTCAACTAAATAAGGTTGTACAATCAGTCGTAATTAAAAAAAAAAAGGGGGTTAAGGTTTCGGCAGTTAGACGAGGTTAATTAAGAGAGGGTAGGGTTGGCAATTCTTAAATATGTTTTTCTTTGACCCAACATTGACCTAAATTAATTTTGTTTTTTTCCCTCCTCTCTTTCCCTACCATTAGCGGGCCTCTAAGGCTGTGTTTGATAGCAGGGAATTAATTCCATGGAATTATGGTAATTTTCATGGAATTGTGAATTCCCATGTTTGTTGTCACATAGCTACTCCATGGAAAAAAATCATTCCATCATTTGACTACTAAACCAGCATGTATAGAGGCAAAACATATTCATCAAAACTTGAAAATCAAATTAACACTAATTTTGCTACATCAGATAAACAATTTTATTGAGCCATTTTTACAAACAACATGTATACTGATCAAACATAAAATAAAAATCACACACAAGGATGGTACAAAACAAACTAGCGGAAACCGATCATACACACAGTCATGTGGACTCTACAAACGAAGAAGAAAGCATAAAAAAGTCATACCTGGCAGTCTCCTCCTCATCTCTTTGATGTTTTCTCTCAACACTCGATAGATATTGGGATACAATATTCTGAGATGATATCAAATCTCCAAAAGAATTTTTATTTTATAACCTTTCAATTTTAAGATTTCCTTGCTTTCCTTTCTTTCCCTGCAATATTTTCCGAGGGGGGTGGGGGAATAAAAACGGAGCCCTTTCCGTGGAAAGAGGTCATGTGAGGAATTGATTCCCGGAACTAGTTATCGCACCAAACGACGGAATATGAAGTAATTCCGTGGAAAAGAGGTTAATTCCATGGAATTAGCTGCTATCAAACACATCCTAATTTTTTCATCCACCAAATTTTAACGGAATCTAAAAACTTAAAGGCCAAGACCAATAAAGCTCCCACATTGAACGGTGAGGAAACCCTCGCTTTTTATTGGCCGAAATAGGCCTTTTTAGAGTTTTGTGAAACGAGGGTTTTGGTGAGGACACTTGGCAACATATGGTTAGTTTAAAAAGAATAGGAAAAAGATTAAAAAAGGGAAACCAAATTCAATATTTAGGTGAGGACACTTGGGCAACGTATGATTAGTTTAAAAATTACAAATTTAAAAGGAAAACCTAACTTACAGTGTTTGAAATTTTATGAAAGTCCGAATTCAATTTGGAAATCGAGCAACTACTATATTAGACTCTTTTTTTTAATATATAATAAAGGGGGAAAATCCACATATTTTTACAAAAATACAAGGAAAATATAAATATTAGGACTCTTTTTTCCAAATTAATATATGAAGTGGAAAAAAAGTCCACATATTTTCTGCAAAAATAAAAGGAAAAAATAAATAGAATCTGCACATATTCTCTACCTGTTTAATGTATTTGTCCCGTCACACCACATCAAAATTGCATTACCACGGGGAGCGACGAAGCCCGCGCACACCAAATCAAAAATGCATTGCCACGGGACGGGGCGAAGCCCCACGCCCACCAAGTTAAAAGAAATAAATAAATAAAATTTAAGCATATTCTCCACGTACCTATTTAATGTATTTGACCCGCCACACAAAATCAAAAATACATCCCGCCCCGCGGAATTCCTCGGGGCAGGGCGAAGTCCCGCGCACACCAAATCAAAAACATTGCCACGGGGCGGAGTGAAGCCCCGCGCACGCCAAGTTAAAGACTTAAAGGTCTAGACAAATAAAGCTCCCACGTTGAACGGTGAGGGAACCTTCGCTTCCTATTGGCCGAAATAGGCCTTTTTAGAGTTTTGTGAAACGAGGGTTTTGGTGAGGACACTTGGCAACATATGGTTGGTTTAAAAAGAATAGGAAAAATATTAAAAAAGGGAAACCAAATTCAATATTTAGGTGACGACACTTGGGCAACGTATGATTAATTTAAAAATTACAAATTTAAAAGGAAAACCTAACTTACCGTGTTTGAAATTTTATGGAAGTCCGAATTCAATTTTGAAATCGAGTAACTACTATATTAGACTTTTTTTTTAATATATAAAGGGGGAAAATCCACATATTCTTACAAAAATAAAAGGAAAATATAAATATTAGGACTCTTTTTTCCAAATTAATATATGAAGTGGATAAAAAGTCCACATATGATAGATAAGTTCAATTCTCCACATAACTTTTAGTCGATGAAGATCCACTAGTTCCTTGAGTAGTCTTTCATCTTGTATGATGATCGCCATGGAGTTCTTGAGCTCAACTACGCTTTCTATCCTAGTCCGAGACCTTAGCTATAGTAGACTAGAAATCAAAAACTTTATAGTTTTGATCACTAATATTGATAAACATGCTTGAGATGCAACGTATGCGAGTTCGACCGAGTTATGATATAACAAGAAGGAGAGAAAAAAAGATGCTCATTAGGCTACACTGTCAGTAACAGAGCAAAACAAATGCTCATTGTGAATCGAAGATCATAATTCTCCGACAAGTAAGATAACTCCATGTTGTTAATCCACATTAATCCATGGAGAAGTTGAGTTATTTATTTATAAGTAAAATGCATTAGACTCTCAACTGGACGAGCAGTCTTTCTAGAAAGAATTACTTAAAAGCATAGCAGGGGCTGACAAAGACAAATTAGAGTACCTGAGGTTGGCATTGGTTTTCTAATTGGCATGCGGGGAACTAATTCTTCGAATTCAACAAATGCCAAGTCAGATATCATCTTAAAACTATGTGCAATATGTTGCATGATCCAAACAACACCTTACCATCTATTTTTATTAGCACTCATTAGAATTGAAGAATACCAAGACAAATCCTAGCCCAACCGTACAAAAATCAGAATGCATTCACCGAATCACCAGATTTAGCTTGTGTAAGTAGACTGTTGAGAACACAAAGTAGAGGTTACCGCCGTGCATATATTTGGATCTATAGCCATACCTTTGATGGATCTATAATCCCTGCTGCCATCATAGGAAGTGACCATTGTCCTATACTGTTAAACACTTCTAGAAATGAGAACTCTACTCAAAGACCTTTTAGATTCAATAAAGGTTGGTGTAGGGATGCTTCTTGCAGAGAATTGATTCAAATGAACTGGAATTCTAATGTGTCTGGCTTTTATGCTTTTAAATTTTCTAAGTGCTTATACTCTGCTATAGTAGTTCTAAGGGATTGGAATTATAATGTCTTTGGTAATATAAATACTCAGATTAAAAAAAAAATCTTGTCAAATTCAGGTCCTAGAAAGCAGAAATAGTATGCATGATATGAACAGAATCGCTGTTTGAAACAAAACTTAGAGTATTGGTATAATATTGAACATGATTTTTAGCTGCAAAGAGGTAAGGATGGTGCTTTGAAGTATGATGATAGGAACACTGCCTATTTCCATAACAAAGCTAATTTTAGGGGAAAAAAGACTCAAATAGATGCTATAAGAAATGACATCCGATTGTGGTTGACTGATGGAGAACAAATCGCAGAAACTATTAGGAACCATTTCTTCCACATGAGTAGAACAACTAATCCCGTGGAATATCTTGAATATCTGAGTTATATAAATCCTTGCATTACTGAGAATGAGAATCTTCTTTTAACTAGACAACCTAGCACTAATGAGATAAAGAAGATTGTTTTTAGTATGCATCCTTGGACCACACCAGGTCTTGGAGGGTTTCCTCCGGGGTTTTATCAGGAAATGTGGCAGACTGTTGGTGAAGACGTGATAAAGATGGTGCAATCCTTTTTCCACTCTAAGCACCTTATGAAACAGTTAAACCATAATTTCACTTCATTATTCCAAAAAAGAACTGTCCTGTCAGCCCTGCTGATTTTAGGCCAATTAGCTTGTGTAATGTGGCCTACAAGATCATTGCTAAGCTTATAGCGTCTAGATTAAAACCTTTATTGAACAGATTCATTTCTCCTTTCCAGACAACTTTTCTCTCAGGAGGAGTTATTACTGATAATATAGTTATTGCTCACGAGCTGATTGATTCTATGAGGAAAAATAGATTTGAAAAGGGTTGGATGGCAGCTAAATTAGATATGTCGAAGGTGTTTGATAGAATAGAATGGAAGTTCCTTTTAGAAACTCTGAAAAAACTAGGTTTCAGTGAAGATTTCTATCTGTTGATCGAGCAATGTGTTTCGACTGTTACTACCTCAATCTTGCTGAATGGCTCTCCCTTAGAAATTTTTTCTCCTCAAAGAGGACTGAGACAAGTAGATCCCTTGTCTCTGTATCTCTTTATAATATGTATGGAATCGTTATCTAGGGCTCTTCTATCTGCTGAAAATGAAAATAAACTTCATGGAATGAAAGTTAATAAACATTGTCCTAGTATTTCTCATCTTTTTTTCGCTGACGATTCTTTGATTTTTGCCAGATCTAACTCTAAGGAATCTAGAACTCTCTCTACTATCATACAACAGTTCAGTAACTTCTCAGGGCAATCTGTGAACTTTGACAAGTCAGGACTAGCCTTTAGCCCTAAAGTGCCAAATAGTGTAAAATTTGATATTTCCAATATTTTGCAGATTAAGAGACTTGCTTTGCAGGATAAGTGCCTTGGAGTTCCTCTTCTACTGCAAAGGAGTAAGGTGGAATCTTTCAATCTCTTGGTAGATAAAGTGAAAGACATGATTCCTCCTTGGAAGTCAAAATTTCTCAATCCTCCAAGTAGAACTACTTTAACTCAATCTGTCTTAGGTACCATGGCTTCACACCAAATGTCGGTTTTTCCCATGCCCAAAGAGATTACAGATAAACTAGATAGCATTAAAATGCGCTTTTGGTGGAACAAGAATGAAGGTGAGAAAGGTTTCTTCCCTAATAAATGGGATGATATATCTATGCCCAAAGAGGCAGGAGGTCTTAATATTAGAAAGTCTCATATTATGAATCAAGCTCTCTTAGCCAAGTTGGCCTGGAGACTCTTACATGAATCTACTGCTCTTTGGGTGAGACTTCTTGAAGGTAAGTATTTTCATAATCTTAACCCCTTGATTGATGATATTAATACTCATGGCTCTTGGGTTTGGAGGGGAATCTGCCAGGGTTTAGATATAGTGAAACAAAGTTACTGCGTAGAAATAGGTGATGGTTATGATACTTCTATATGGAAGCATAATTGGGTGCCTAATAGGAATCAACCTCCTGGATCTCAGTTAGTCTCAAGAGAGATGAACACTGTTATTCAACTGATAGATACAGAAAATAAGTCATGGAACCATTCTATTCTTAGAGATTTATTTGATCAGAACACTGTTAAGGATATCCTAGCAATTAGGATTCCCTACACATGAAAGGATAAGCTTATTTGGAAGCCAAGCAGTAACGGAATTTTCTCCTTTAAATCGGCTTATAGAACCATTCTTGAATCTACAACTAATGTGTCAACCCTGATTTCTAATAGTGAAATTTTCTGGAGTTCTCTTTGGAAGAGTAAACTTCCTCCTAAAATTCTGCATTTTCTATGGAAATGTCTCCAAAAATGTCTATCTACTAGATACAAAATCGCAAAATTCTTCTCTCATAAAGAAGTCATTTTCCCTCTTTGTAATTCTGGGAATGAGTCTATTGATCATCTCTTTTCTAACTGTACTTTCACTAGAAATGTGTTGATTATTGTAGACAGAAATCTTGTGAACTTCAACAATGGAGTCGGTTTTATAGATTGGTTAAAAAGTTGGTTTACTTATGATGTGCAGAATAGACCAAAGGATTTGCATTTATTTCATACTATCTGTTTTATCATGTGGTATATTTGGGAAAGCAGATGCAAAGTTGTTTTTGATAAAGTGCAGGTACAAGCAAACAACATAGCCAATCAGGCTAGACATCACCTAGGTGATTGGTATGGAAGTATACAAACCCCAATTAGGGATAGTCATAACAGGGAAAATATGGAGCTCCAAAGGATGTGGGAAGCACCAGAAGCGCCCTATGTTAAAATTAATTTTGATGCAGCTTAGATCAAAACACAAATATATCCAACATTGGTCTAATCAATAGAAATGTTGCAGGATTATGCGAAGGAGTAAGATGTTTTCCAGGTAACTCTCTAGATGCAGAACAAGCGGAAGGGAAGGCAGCGATGGAAGCAGTAAGATGGGCAATAAGAAAAGGAATCAAGCACCCGCATCTTGAAGGGGACAGTAGAAATGTAGTTAATGCAATAAATGACAGTCTACAATCTGTCAAGTGGAGAACTAGAAGCTTAGTAGTTGACACTGTCTATTTTCTTAATTCTTTAGATAGTTGGAAATGCTCTTATATTCCAAGATCTGGAAACAATGCTGCTCATGAAATAATAACTTATGCTAAGTCTTTATCAGTAGTTGAAGAATGGTGTGATAATTGGCCGCCGCACCTAGCTGGTACGATTACTGCAGATGTAATCAATTACTCTTAATATTTATATAAAATTTCCTTTTCTATTAAAAATAAATAAATCATAACGTAAGATCTTTTGCAGCATTATACCCATATCTACCAAAACCAAAACCAAAACCAAAGTCTTTTCCAGTAGCAAGTACCGGGTCGACTAGAGAAAAACTCCTGAGAGTTGGACTTAAGTTTTACGCCGGCTCGTCCAAGCCTTGCACAACTTGCCCTAAAGACAAGAAAATATACCCATATCTACCATCATTACTAAATAAAACCTGAAAGAAATTGTAGCGTTCTAGTTTAGCTGCTACAATTCAACAAAGTCGATTTCACAATCTCAATTGATATTTTATAGAAGTTACAAAAGCTAATCTGCAAAACCATCTCAGCAAATAAGATTGCTGCCTATAATTACCATAAATCCGATAGGTAAGTAACAGATTACCAAAGGGAAAGTAAATAAGGTACTTCCTTTTGCTTATCATTGTGTTTTTTTATGTCGCCGATTTTTTCAGACAACCTCAACATGCAACAGCCACCGCCAACCATAACACCTTTTTCAAGGGAAGCCTGCAATGTTAAAATTTTGGAAAGTTCTAAGACCAATTACATTTGAGGGAACAAGAAAACAGATAAACCAGCGACGACGCAACAATTAGGTACCTTAATTAGTTGCATTCATAGTGTCTTCTATCCTCAGTTGTTTACCTTCAGTTCTACTACTTGGAAAATCAACTTGCATTCTAGAAACTCCACATTCTCGTTGGATCAGTAACGAAGTATTCAGGTAATTACAGTCCCTCCACAATCTCCATAGTATTTGATGTGGATGATCTCTATGATCCATCTATACACAAAATAATTTATAAAATCAAAATAGAAACCCCAGAAGAAAAAAAATTATTTAACCAAAGCAACAACTTCTTGAAATTTTAAAAGACAAGGTGAGTGTTTCATTCTATCTTTCTCTTTTCTTAATCGAACCCGTTGCAATTGCAAGTCAATTGGATATTAATAATACTAGCTAGTGTTTATAAATGAAACAGTCTCCAACAGGTGGTTTGTATTGTAGGTCATAATCAAAATGCAATCTGAAAAAAAGAAAAAAGAAATGTATTCTTTGATTTCAACAACAACCAAGTCAGATGTCAGAAATGCGTGGGTAAAACCACCCGTTTTTGTTAACAATCATTTTAAATGGTGAATACCAAAGAAAAACTCAAACCCAATGATTCCAGAATCAGAAAGCATTTGCCAAATCACTAGTGTTAAATTGTGTAAGTAGAGTGTTGAGATCAAAAAGTAGAGGTTACCTCCGTGCATATATTTGGATCCATATAATTCTTGCTATTAAAACTACTGTCAAAACCACCTTGCCGTAACTCCACCATCCTATTTATTCCTTACACTTCCTTGCCAACGTAATATGCAATTAAACAAGGCTTATATACCTCTACAAGATTTCGGAGTTTCGTTAACAACTGATGATTGGTTTCTCCCCGCTAACTATGATGATGATTATGTATCCATGTATCTCTCTGATCCCCAGGCCAGAAGGGTATGTGTGTGTAAGGGTTTGCAAAAATAACTCCTTATATTTTGGATTATGGAGACAGGGGCTGGAGTAGAGAAAGAGATAGAGATTAGAGCATGAGCAATCAAGTGGGAATCCAAGGAAAAGTGAATCACAGCCAACATATCATATGGGGCTATTTGGAATACTTAAACAGAATGGCTAATTAGCTATAACTGGAAGTATGAAACTTTGTCTCTAGTATTGTTGGATAACTGTTATCTCATAAAATTTGACTCGTCTCTTTTGCTGGAAAAGAGAAGTTTACCTCTATGATTGGGCCGACCGAGAGAAGCGTGGAAGGACCTTATATGGCCACTTTTTTTTTATCAAATCTAAGTGATCAATTGACATAAAAACATTGAGAATGGTCCATGCTGAAAAACCAATAATGCCCCTTTTGTAGCTCGATTTTTTGTCAAAATTATCTAAAGGTTGCGGGTTCGAGTCCCGGGCACCTCAAAAAATTTAGTTTTTTTTTTCTCGTTTATCTTCGTTTTCCTTCAGTTTTTTTCTTCCTCCAAGTTCATATCGAAACTGATTCATCTTCTTCTTCTTCAGTCCACCACCATCACCTCCACCATCATCACCATCCACAATTGGTATTGAGGAATAGAGTGAACTAATTTGTTCAATTTCAGTGTGTTCCATCGATTTTTCCCTTCTCTCTCCATTCTCGATCTTTCTTCTCTCCATCGAACTTTTCTTACTTCGAGAATTTATCATCTTCATCAAGTAACAATACTGATCCCAGGAAAAGCAACACAAATTTAAACCTAAATTTCGTTTTTACGATATCAGTCAAACATAACCCTAAATTTCTGCTAAAGTTTTGGAAAATTGGGAATTTTTGGGACGAAGAACTTGAGAAGCTAATGAAATTGGGAATTTTTGCAACGAAGAAATGAATGAAAATTTGAAAGAGAAATTGATAGATCTGGTGGGGTAGAGCAGGATTTACTCTACTTTTTTTTTGGAAATTTCAATTCCTCCAACAAATTTTCCTTCAACCACTCTCAATCCTACTAACATATTACACTCTCCGTCAATCTAACTACGGTAATGAACTGAACCTTCTCTTATGCTAATTCTTCGGGTTAATCATGATTAGATCCTTATTTGGTTGCATTGTTACAATAACAATTTGATTTGCTGCTTGACATAAAACGATGTCCACTTGCTAAGTGTTTTTTTTTTTTTTTTGACAAGAATTCAACTCCTAAGTTTGTGAATCTTAATTGTTACAATAATTGCATGTGAACAAAACGTATTTAGATGAGATTGTGGATGTATGGGTGCACATATCCTACCCTTACCCGCCATTTCTACCCTACCCTCCATTTGAAGGGTAGGTCGACGGTTAGAGATAGGGCTGCACAACGGGTAGGGTGGGTAGGATATGGCCTATTTCGCCACCCTACCCGTTTACTGGCGGGTAAGAAATTTTTTACCCGACCCATTAATTGGCGGGTCGGGTAGGATAGGGTGGCGGGTATAACCGTTTTTTTTTTATGTTCTCGTTACTACCCTGTAACTATTATATATATAAAATCTTACAACATATAAAATCTTACAACAACACGAAAAATAAAAGCTAGCCTATCGACATATGTACCCAATGGTACATCATGCTAGCTCAAAGAAAGAAACAAAAAGTTCTGTTCTTTTTAAAATCTAGACTATAGATGTAAAGCAGAACCCAAGTACCCCAACCAACAACACAAAAAAAAAAAAAAAAAAACTCCAAAGATGGAAAGCTCTCCGCAGGGGCTGGCTTGATGCTACGATGAATCCCGGCCCATGTTCTTCATGTAACCTTGTTCTTCAATCGTCATCTACGATGATGGAATAAGCTCTAAGATCCCCAATTCTGCAACACAGAAAAATTCAGTCAAATCTCAATAACCATTGGCACCAAAATTCAGTCATATCTCAATAACCCATTAGCAACAAAATCACTCAAACTCAAATTGGCATTAAATAGCACTAACTGGTAGACTAGGTGCATATCATGCATATATGTACATGTCATTCTCTATTGTCACACACCAGCACCCTAATAGAGTTTCAAACGTGATACATGAGAACATAAAAGTATATATCGCTGCAGACCAACGGTGTCGAAGAAAGGGTCTGCTTTTGTCGATCTATTCAGAAATTATAACCCAGCATCTGAAAGATTGTCTGCATAACAAAAGTAATTTTGAAACAGAAACACAATGACATCATATGCTAATTACATCAAGCACATATGCCTTCTGCACGTATTTGTATGTCCTACTTTCTTCAAGGTGGAAACTTAACAGTGTGGTTGGCTAAACAGAACGAAGGGTACTATACCTTGCTAGTTTATCATGAGAGAACTGCAACACGTATATTACAAGGATAAATGATATCGCAAGCCTTGTTTCATATACAAAGAAGAAAAAATAGCTTTTGTGCGCAAGAAAAAACAATAGTTCCTCTAGAGTTAACATTAAATGTGTTTATCCTGCCACAACATGAAATCTTGGCTAAAGGACATGATACTGAACTTGACTATGCTGGATTAAGTCAATTTCCCGAGAGAATGAAAATATCACCATAGGATGCACAAAATCATTTTTAGATCTGGTGCAAAGCTATTGTGGAAGTTGATGTGGATCTTAGAAAAAACATCAAAAAATTGAGGAACATAAGGTAGCAGCTGGAGCATGATTCTTATACCTGATCCAAACATTACGTAGAAACAGCTGGAACATCTATCTCCGAGTGCTCCTCCCTGAACACGTATCAAAACCAAAATTCAATGAAAAATTACAAAATGAAACAAATCAAATTGGTTTCTATTAGTTTAGCTCTTTCAGCACGGCAATGAGCAACGAAAAACATTAATGGAATAAGTAGAAAAATTAAAGAAACAAATGCTAAAGAAAAAGAGTGAAACAAACTCATAAAGAAACAAATGCTATATAAAGAATTAGAACAATGATGCATAACTCCAGAAAAAGAGACCTACACTTTCCATTCATGCAAACGGTAAATCTTAAACCTACACATTTAATAGTCTACGTTTCTGATGACTAAATGATCGTTGAGATGAGATAGACATATTTATCCAGAAATAGTAGGAACAACTTTTTGACAAATACAAATCTCACGTATATCATCTAAGAGTTACCGAAAACAAAGTATGGTGTCAAAAATGGATCAGAAGATGCTAACCACGTGTAACTGACAAGAACATGTTTCGGCCAGTGCTCTGGACTCCAAAATTGAGTACGTATGTTGGGATGAACTTCATTTCCTAACACCGTGTAAATCATTGACATGACTTTACGAGATTAAAAGGTTATGTACAATGATGAGGCATGTGTACAATTTTAGCCGTGACACCGTGTAAATCATTTCATGAATACCTATGACACAAGAATTCGAAAAAATATTTCACTGCAGATAATATCAGAAAACGGAAAAATGGATCCCACAATTATCAATACAGGCAAGGTGCCGATTAGGTGTTCATAGTATTATTATACATTCCAATTGCAGTAAACGTCGAATTGGTTAAGAAAGATATGGTACAGAAAAACGAACGAATTACAAGTTTACCACCCTTTTCCTGTCCATTTGCTTTTCCCTTTCTAGGCCCTGGATAACTAATTTGTTCTTCATTTTCTAACTTAAAGTCTAAAGACACCAGCATTTTGGCATGCAGTTGTATGATTGCAAGCAGTCTATTTAAGTTCAAACTTGAAAGAAAAAAAACTGTCATTATTCTGTCCTTCAACTTAGTTCTCCTGAATACAAACAATCATGCTCCATTCACATAAGCCATTGATTTAGGGTAGACATTTATTTAGGAATTTCATCAATCAGTTAACATGCATGTTAAGTTTTCATAAAATCTCATTTATTTGGGAATTAGGGTTTGATTTCACAATACAAAGAGTAAAGCATGAGAGTGAGTTAATGATTCAGACTAGTCTGTCTTCCATTTATAAAATCAAACATGCAGAGTACGAAATTAGTAGATAGATCATAGTTACCAATAAATCAAACCAAATCGTCACAACATAATGAAACCTCAATTTACCTGTTGTAATTCTTCGTTAGATGGAGATGGAGCAATAACAGGAGAGAGGGTTTCGTTGAAAGATCTAATTGAATGAGTTCCCGACTTCTCCTGCTATATTTGGGGTTGAGTTCGATTTACGAACGAAAGTTTTTCTGAGTTCGATTTGGTTTGGGGAGAAGAGAACGAAGAGAAAAGAGATAAGGAAGAGAAAAAAAGGCAGGTTCATTTTTACCCCTGATATGTTCCAAAATAACGAGAAAATGGGTAAGAGAAGAGAATAACAAAAGGATTATTGGGACATTTAGTAAGTTAGCGGGTAGGCGGGTTTCGAGCTTCACCCGTCACCCTACCCGTTTAACGGCGGATAAGAAATCTCTAACCGTTACCCTACCCGCCAAATAGTGGGTAGGATAGAATACGGTTAAAACACTGGCGGGTAGGGTAGGATTGGCGGGTATGGATAGGGTATGTGCACCCCACTTAGAGATTTCTTTCCCGGTGTTAAATGGGTAGGGTGAAACTCGAAATTATCTTACCCTACCGGCTTACCCGCCTAAGTTTATTAAAATCTATTATGGCCGTTGATCCTTCCCTCATCTATCATCCCAACCGTCAATCAATCTATAATAAAGATAAAACCTAACCCACTAAACTCTTTCACGGTTTCTCACTTCCACTCCCACTGCCACTCGTTCTTCTTTTCGTGGTAGTCTTCGTTTCCATCATCGAGTAATCTTCTTGTCTTTCACTCCAACAAAAGAATTGCAGATAGAAAAACCTTTGGGTTTTGTCTAAAAATTGATGATTTGAGCCTGTCAATTGTAGGTGCAGTATGAGAGGTAGGGATCTTCCTAACTGGTTTTCGTTTTATTTATTTTTTCTGTCCTAATTCAATTGGTTAGTTATTTGATCAAGGCGTTGTTGATTGATTTCATTATTTCAATTCATAACTTGGGTAGGTCGTAATTACCATGATTGCATGTTTTCTTAATTTGGTTTAGGGAAATTAAATTAGGGTTCCTTGTATGAAATTTATCATTCTTTACAATTGATGAAATAAGGTGTTTAGATTCTCTTCCTAATGAATGTTTATCAAACATTCAGCATGATTTATTGATTTCCTACCATGAATTCAAGTTCCTATTAGAACCAATTTTGGTGTTTATATGGATACTCCCTTTTTATTTTGTCTTCACAAATCATGTAGTTTCAGAACTGATAATTCAATCCATCTCAATTTTGTCTTAACCTGAACTAACTTGCTCAAACTTTTAATACATTTCAGTGTCTGTCCATAATTCCCTACGAAATATGGGCAGTTATAGGTGATGCAGGGATCATGTCACCTTTACCGTATAAGAGCTACAGATTCAAGGCAAGTGAGAGCTTTCTACGTTCTATCTCATAATTGACTTTTGACTGTTGTTCAAGGTATAATAGAAAATGTAACTCAACTTCTTCTATTCAATTTTTGATAAATACTAGCTTCCATGACTTAGTGACATACATATACCCTTGACTTAGTGATATACCCAAGTTACAAGAAAAACACACATTGCCATCATCCCAGTACTCACAAATTAAAGTAGTTTAGGGAGGAAAGGCCATCAAGTCCTCTAGAGTGAGCATAATCAATATACTCTTTAAATGTGATATCTTGGTATACAGGGG
Source organism: Papaver bracteatum (assembly GCA_023529315.1). Classification (NCBI taxonomy): domain Eukaryota; kingdom Viridiplantae; phylum Streptophyta; class Magnoliopsida; order Ranunculales; family Papaveraceae; genus Papaver; species Papaver bracteatum. The sequence goes on along the minus strand of JAJJWX010005417.1, from coordinate 953,592 downwards.
GATTACTTTCAGATGTTATCTCTATAATTAAGGCACCCTACTGAAACTATTGGCCCGACATGGTTTGCGACTACTTTTATGCTGGCATAATATTTTGGTGTAATTTGGACCAGTTTTGACTTAAGCACCAGCAACTGGTCAGGGACAATTAATAACATATAGTTCCGTGATGTCTATTTTTCAGGTACTATCAGTCTCCTGCTTGAACTCATATAATCACTCTTCATCAAGTTGCAACTATTCCGCATCAAATGATGGAGGTACTGAGTGCACCAGGAATGGGATGATGGATGGTTTGTCGCGCTTGGGGTTAGCTCAGATGGTTAAGGTTGCCCCAGCCAGTAGGTCAGTAAGGAAAAGTCAAGACACCTCACCAACTATGGTCCAATTAAGAGCTAGCTGCTGCTGCTGCTTTTGTGTACTTGTGGATCAAAACACAAAATCTATGAATTTAAATTTTTACGTTTTTGGTTGGTGAAAGAACAAGCAAAAAAAAAAAAACAACGGTTATACCCGCCACCTTACCCGACCCGACCCGCCATTTGGTGGGTTGGGTAGGATCCTACCCGCTTAGTGGCCGGTAAATTTTTTCTTACCCGCCATTATGCGGGTAGGGTGGCGAAATGGGCCTTATCCTACCCACCCTACCCGTTGTGCATCCCTAGGTGGATGCGTGTTTGTAATGTTGGTTGTTTAACTGGTTGTCTTTGATTTTTGTAGGTGTGGAGAATAGTGGAGGAGGAGGGAGTGGTATAGCGATTTCTGAAGTAGGCTGGTACGTACTTGGGGAGAATCAAGAGCATGTTGGTCCATATGCATTCTCAAAATTACAAGGTAAGTTGAGTTCTGTTAGTAAATTTATTGCATTCTCTCTTTTGTTGGTGTAGGTGCATTCTCCGGTGCTCATTGGAAGGAACTTTGAAGGAATTCCCATTCCCATGCTTTTGTTTTGGCATTATTATGGAATACAATATTAATGCCAAAATGTAGTTTCTTTTGTAAAACGAATGCAGTAAATTTACTGGTGATGAACACCGGATATGTGTTGTCATTGATCCTGAACTGTTCACAGGAATATCTGCTATTACAGGTGAGTTTATCTACCAACTTTGGTTTAAATATGAAAGCTGCATATGACAGATATCTGAATATGTTTCTATTCATGTTACAGCAGCGACTTCTAACAATGATGATGAGTTCGCCAAATGGCAGACTTGGAGGGTGGATGTCGAGAGGCCTTCCACACCACCTGATGGCGAGGAAGAATTCACTGATGATGATGGAACTCCGTACAAGTGGGACAGAGGTCTTAGAGCATGGGTTCCCCAAGTAAGTTTTTTGCTGTGTCCATCTTCCTTGGTTCTAAACTAATACTAGATAAATAGGATATTTTTTTTATCTCTGGATAAAACCCGCATGATTGAATGGTTATTGTCTTTTTTGCACTTGTGTATTCTTGTTGTGTTATTGTGTTTGAGACTTCTGAGGAGAGTTGTACTGCTTTTTCTTTTTCCCGGCAGTATTGCCTTGTCTGTATCTAATCTCTCTCTTTTTAGGTTAAAGCCGATGTCTATATTTTTATTTTACTGGTAGGTTGCTGAGTGTTGCTGCAGTTACTTTTTTGGTCCAGTAATGACTTTGTATCATAAGAGAAGTCATCAGTGATTTGAGTGCAGCCAATCTTCCTTGTTATGATAACACCAACATGGACTTTATTGTTGGTGTTACCCATCAACATGTTGTATAGGGACTCCAATGGTGTCCATTTTCGAACTTGAACTCCAATACCAAATTATGTCTCTGACTCTTCCATATGTGGTTCACGGCTGACCTTTTTAAGCAGTTTTACCGTTATTCTATAATTTAGAATGTCTCCACTTAATAGGCAATACCTATTTATTTTGGCACTGGTTGTGGTTTGATATTCTTGTAGCTTGATTGTTATGTTACTCTATCCTACTGTATCTTTATTTTTTATCTGTCACCTTCTTATTATTGACATGTATCTGAATAATTTCCTATAGGAAAACTTGGTCTCGAAAAGCGAGGAAAATTATGAGACGAGATGACTTATCCACAAGAAGAGGAACTGTTCCCATCAGTATTGGGCACTGACATCTCTTCAAAAGGAAAGGTTGATGATACCACCAAAACCGAAGAAGCAAAACCTGACACGAAGCGTAAAGCACCTGAGAAGGAAGAAAAGAAGGTAATCTTTTGATCCTATGTTCTGATAGCGTTGGTTAGGGTTGCTTTTACTGACAGTCGTCATGTTATGTCTTACCTCTAGGTTTAGATCTCTTTTTGTGTGCATAAAGTTTTACTTTTGTCGTATCATTTTGTGGTTTCTCCATTCTCCACGGACCGCGATAGTCTGCTTCAAAGCTGTATTCTTTTTCATGTCTTACAATGTATTATGGGTCAGTTTCATTATTTCTCATGTACTAACCTCTTTGACTCCTTACTTATGCAGGAAGCAAACAAACCTCCTGATAGTTGGTTTGACTTGAAAGTTAATACACATGTTTACATTACAGGATTGCTCTATGATGTTACTGCTGAGGTAAGCGCTGTTAATCTTCTTCTTACTGTTTTATGTGTCTTAGTTCCATGATACAGTTTATGGTAGTGGTTCGTACATGGTAGTTGTTCATGTATCTCTAAGAAAATTGGTTGTTCTGTTGAATTTATTTTTCTTCAGGTGGTGGAAGTGTTCTCCAGGTGTGGTGTTATTAAAGAGGTGAGAACAGTACTTCTTTTATCATTATGAATACTGGACCCCGTAATTGATTATATTAATTTTTCTCGACCAAGTATAATACCCATTGTTGGAATCTGTTGACCTGACTCCCAAATTTTGTCGAGGTTGATTACACTGTAAAGAGTGTACATAGTGCATTATCTTAATTCTAAGGTGTCTTTCTATGGCCATAGTTTGCTCGCACTTCTCAGTAGCACTTCTAACTATGTTACAACCTCGGAAAGATAAAGAAACAAATATTATTAGTACTATATTAGACATTTGCCCTTAAATTCTGTCATGTTGCAGTTGTAACTGACACTTATGATTATAAAGCATAGGACCCTGAAACAAAAAAGCCTCGTGTTAAGATCTACGTTGATAGAGAGACGGGAAGGAAGAAAGGAGATGCACTCGTGTCTTTCATCTGTTAATTGGTAGTTGGTACAAGGAATTTTATAATTGTACTAAACGTTCAATTTTTGGGGTGTGCTTGTTTTTTTTATTTTTCTTCCATTAGGAACCTTCTTTTGAGCTAGCCATTAAAATATTGGATAGGGCACCTTTCCGCCCTGGTGGAACTCCTCTTGTGACTGTCAGCCCAGCGAAATTTGAGCCGAAAGGTAAAGTAATGGTAGCACAAATTTCCAACGTCAGTTCATGTACAACAGGTTCATGATTATAGTATAATTTTGTTATCTGGTCCCATTAATGTCTGATTAGAATATTGGGGCGGTGATTGTATTCAATTATGACGAAGGCGTGTTACTATCCTAAAACAAGCTCTAACTTGTTTTGCAGGTGATAAATTTATAACAAAACAAGTAGATAAAAAAAAAAATTAAACAAAAATTAAAGAAAAATGAGGACAAGATACTTGGATGGGGTAAGTCTGATCTTGCAGTGGTGTCTTTTCTGTATACTAGAATACGTGGTGTATATGGTGGTTAAAATCTATTGATTCCTGATATGTTTTCCCCTGTTCCATGGGCTTACTTTTGGCTATGGTAAACTAAAGTTTTTTCAGCACAGATCAGAGTGAAAGGGAGATGCGACTGCGGATTAGCGAACTTTGTTTTCTCTCAGTTTTATGTGATGCATGAGAGAGCAAATCAGTCTTGTTCTGATCTTTAGCCTGTAAGGTTCTATTCCTTGGGGGAATTCAAAAAATTCAATGCAGAAATTACAAGAACTAATCTAAGTTGTTATTACACTCTTGCTCCCTGTGTAACTTGTTTTTGGTTTGATTGGCTAAACCCAAAAACCTACAAGAAATTCCCTTTTTTACATTGTCAACTTAATACAAGAAGGCAGTTTTTGGGCATACAAATTTTTTTTTCCCACCCAGGGTGGAAAAATAAGGGGTAGTGTAATTACTTATATATCCTCAAACAATTTAAATTACTAATATGTCCTTACCCTTAATAATATGTGCCGAACATTTTTAGATGCTTTAAAAAAAAATTAATGGTTAGGTTCGAAGCATACGATAATCATAATATCTCATAGAACCTAGTGCATTTATAAGATTCGCTCACAATTAAGTTGTGTTTTTAGCCGAACTGTTCTTCACAAAATCTTCCCTGTAAGTGTATATGAACAATTCGCTTGAAATTTCATGCAATTTCAAGCCGAACCTAGTCACGAAAGAGATGCGTAGGGGTTCGGCGTATTCGATAATCATAATATGTGCCGAACCAATACAAAATTATTAACCCGAAATGTACATGATCAGGTTAGCTTATATTCTACTTATTCAAATAGCCGAACAATGTGTTTCCAACAGTTCGCGCTTACGAATTTCTAAATATAAGCCGAACCCTAAACATTTTTTCTTCCAGACAGTTCAGTGTAGGGTTCGGCTTATTTGGACAATTCAAAACGAGCCGAACTAGGTAGGTTCGGCTCTTAATCAACACTTCTATCTAGCCGAACTGTTCATCCAAACTCGCCGAACCTTAGTGAAAAAACACAAACTTTTGATGATTTTAACCTACAAAAGCGAGATTAAACATAAGATATGTTGGAAAAAAATCAACATTCTGAAAATCAAAACCAGGAAAAAATCGTAACGAGAGGGCGTAGCTAATCACTAATCAGATTTATTTTACCTAATCATTACTATTAACACTAATCCTAAAAGGGCATATTTGCCATTACCAAAAAAAATTGGTTAAGGGGCTTCTAATATTGCTATTTACACTCCTATTTTGTCTTACTTGGTATGCCCAAAATGTTTTTGGTATACCCAAAAACTGCCTTCTAATACAATTACAATTATGATAAAATTTGTTTGAACATCTCTTTTACAAAAAAATATCCCTTTACAAATTTGAATCCGTACAATCACACGGTTATACTAGTATTTATATATGTCATGAAAAGAAAGTAACACTTTTCCTGAAACGGAAGGAGAGTTTGCGCACTTGCAGAGATCAGAGGGACATGGGCATAACACATATTCCATGACATGATTAAAGAGAATTAAACATCAAATTTTTATATACAGTAGAACCTCCATATATTGATACTCCATATATTAATAACCTCTACATATTAATAAAAATTTATGGTCCCAACTTGGGCTAGTGAGAAATAGTAATAACCTCTTCAGTTTAATATTAATGATTTTTTCCAGTTCCACCTTAAAAGAATCCACCTCCAAATAGTAATAATCAATATTATACTAAAAATATATATATCTAGTTACATTAAATTTATGACTAAACAAAATACTTATCTATAGTTGTTTGAGAAAAGAAGTAATATTTTGGATTACTACAAGATCTTCTAACTTGCGGATGCGTAATATTTCATCAACATAGACACCTTCTTGTTGAAGCCAAAATATTTCCAACTTGTCGAGCATGCTTAAAGCTTCTTGGAACTACAAATTCCAAGATATATACATGCACTTGTACATTGGAATTACAAAAATGTATATACATCATCTAAATGCAACTACAAATACATTTCCCATACATTGAACTTAAATTTTTACATTTTCTATGGGTACCTCTCTATATTAATAACCTCCATATATTAATAATTTTGTGGATGCCCAAGAATATTAATATAGAGAGGTTCTACTGTACAGAGGAAGAGCAAATTACAGAATATAAGGCATATTCCATACCTTAAAAAAGATTGAAACATCAAAATTAATTGGAAATACAACCTCTAAAAATTAAACTAGTTCTGATTGCCGAATTTTATCTTGTTGAGATTGCTGCACAGGAATGAGGCTTTCCGTAAAAGTTGTAAATAGAGATCTACAACGGGAAAGGGCAGGAAGCGAGGAGAAGATTCCGTCCATCTCAATCTTCTCCAAAGTCTTTGTCTTCCGATCATAAGAAAATAAACTGGCAATCGTATTATACGACTATATTCTCTGTAACTGGAGATTAGTATCTTGTCGGCACTTGTTGGAACACCATGAAAACCATGTAAATGAAAATCAAATGTAGAAGGCAGTGTAATAGTTTCTGCGCTCCAGTTACTACTTTCTTTTCCTTGGAAGTTATATAATCTTTTTTCGACTCCATCATCATCTAACATCCACAGCTTAACAACGTGATTGCTCATTTGACATATTAGAGTTACGCGTCCACCCAATATTAGCATAGCAAAAGGCCGGTCAAAAGTTGCTTCACGAGGCTCGTCAAGGATAAAACGAGGAATCGGGATAACCCTGAACTTTTCATTTCCAACATCAAATGCAATTATGACGTCGGGATCAGTAGGATCCAAATCCTTCAATACACTCCCTGGATCAACTAGGTCTCTCGCGCAGGCCATAAGCTTGTTTCTCCAATATATTGTACCATTTGCATGAACAGGATTTCCTCCTAAGCAATATTGAGGCAGCACCTCATTAATTTTTATCAAGCTGTTCTCATCAAGAACCACACTATCCTTCACCATTTAGTGTCACGACCGACAGTCAATGCCTCCCATCTTGCATAGTGTCACACCTTCAAACACCCCAGATATTTTTCTGCGAAAGTGTAACCCGGAAGCACAATGGTTCTGTGAATAAAGCTTCACCCACTTGCACTTCAGCCATATAAGTTTGCACCAATACAAACAGACAACTCAACAATTCAACAACGGAAGTCTTTAACCTTCTTTCTCTTCAACTTAAACTCATCAAATGCACTCCATAATGCATTCAATCTTTTCCATACTTTGCTAACAACAATCAGCCAACCAAGAACACTTAGAATATGACACAATCAACTCTTTTATTTCATCAAAGGGAAGAAATACAAAACTTGCCCACTTGGGGACTTATACAGACTTGTTCACTCCTTGAACCAAGTCTAAGTCTTACAAAAACTCTCATAATATGAGTCTAACTCTCACATATGCTAGGCTCACTCTCACACGGGCTAGGCTGCCGAATTTCCCATGCCTTAGGACTATTTATACAGCAACTTTTCTTGGCCAAACCGTGCATAACCGTCACACACGCTAGAGACAGCCATCTGTCTCGGGGAGCAGTTTCATAACCGCCAACTACTATGCCAACTGGCAAGTTCTCCTTTAACTTGCGAAAATCGTCCAACACCTGTTCTCTTGGCAGTTAGAACTCTTCTCCCACGATTATAAACTCATTTATAACTGTTCCTATCCATCACGCGTCATTGGCATGCTTGTGAAGCTCGTAACCAACTTGTAACCGTCACTTGAGCCGTATTGCGCCACTTGTTCTGGCATACTGGATTTTGCCACGCTCCAACGTTCAGCTATCTTGGACCTGCATGTTTATCATTCTAAACTCATGCACGGACAATTCACAAGCATCAAACATCGAGGCCAGCTCCTTAAGCTCACTCTAGTTACTCATGCGTCATATTTGCTTCACTACGCCAATTCGCTTGACAACATCAATGCAACTCTTGCATTACCAACTTGTTTACATTGTTCAAGCTTTGTCTAACCTTGAACCAATGTCGTAGACTAACTCCTAGTCTATTTCACTCTTCTTGCATCATCCTTGAGTTTGGGCCAACTCAACTTCACGGATATGCTTCAATGCCAACATCTCATGTTGCATTTGTCACTTTGGCCTTATCTTGCCTTCCCTTAATGAATCTTCATTGTGTCGGACAATAAGCTTCATTCCTTAGACAAATATCTTTACAATGTAGTGATTTACTTGCAATACATTGGCCCTGTGGGATCATGCCATTCTCAGCACTTAACAATCTGTACAGTAATACCGCTATTATGGCTTCGAAATGCGTCATTACGGCTGAACACTGACTTGGCCTGCAACTATGTGACGCGCCATCATTATGCGAAACTTGCAGCACCGTAATAGACCTCCCCCACCTAATCCATTCAACGTCCTCATTGAACGCAACCAAGAATATCCAATATACTTGTTCTTCGGCGTTTGTACACTTATGAGCCATTCTCAGAATTCAGCAAACTTGTTTGGCCTTCCTTCTTGCTAAAACTTTATGCCTAGTACCACATGCCATCACTTAGCTTTACTGCTTTTTTATTGATCTCATATACTTGAGCCACTTCTCGGCATCGTGCACTACGCTTACGCTGCTACTCAAATTATGCATCAATACCCAAATGCAAATCTGAAATTCTTCTTAGCCTGAATTTTGCATGAATCATTTGTGCCTAAGTGTACGCACTGAGTGATTCTTCTCAATTTGATCGTCATGATCATTGCCATCGATTTTCGACTTTGCCTCTCACTCAACGTGACAAGGACTTATAAACGACTTGGCTTCATTTTCAATCAATTTTGTTAGGAAAACTTTCCGTTGAACTGTTGTTCTCCGCGCTCCTCATTAAGCATGTCACAAAGTGAATATGGGTTCTCTTTGTATTAGACACCCGAATTTAACACTTCATGCCTCGCCAACCTCAGACTATGCAAGCATCATTCAAGAACTCGTTTCTCTGAATGTGGCCACCAAGTATAAACTCTATACTTATGCCATTTTGCATACCCGAACTGGAATGGTGAGTTTTCTTTGCTTAACTTCCATGCAACAAAACTATTGAGTTGCACAGCCCATTTAAAACTGTGACTAACTATATATTGGACGTATCATTAGCTAACCCTTTAGTTGTCCATATGCTACGCCTTCAAAGCCAATATGTCTCCAAATACTTCTTTGAACTGCATTGCTACTTGCCTGGAAAGTGTGTGTGACTTTCTCTAAGGCCATGAGTTTTACCTAACTCATGCTTGATGATGATGTGATTTCTTACTTGCTGTATTTCTTGAACCGTCGCTTCCCATCTGCCGTCGTGCTATTCTGCAATTCCCAAACATCAACATCACTTATACACCAACTAGGACCCTTGTCCTATGCTTTTCTTATTAGCTTTCAACCTGTCTTTCCATAGCATACGTTAGGCTAAGCATGCTACTTGCAACATCTTCCCATGAACTAGCTTTACATCATAAATAAAGAGGCAAGACTTTATAAACGAAAACATCCTTGTTCATTATTGCACTTACATAACAAGACCATGTACCATTACATGATTGATCATTCACTTGATCACTTTTGGAAAGCTAAAACTTCATTAACAAAGGAACTTGCTTACACCAAAGAAAAGTATATACAAACTTGAAGACTCAAATAAAAGTATGTACAACCAAACTCTACACACAGAGTTTGCAACAACCAACAACTAAAGCTACATAAAACAAGGCCAAGAACACTCTTTTTTCTGGCATCAAAGTGTCGCCAATGGAGACAGAAACACTTACTATTGTTCTTAGCTTAGTTTCTAACTTTGTCGAAGTGAGCAACGACTTCGCTGCGTGGTCTCTTCCTTGAACCTTCACTTCGGCCTTCACGAGTCTTGCTAGAATGACCCCCATAGTCATTCCCAACTGATACATTAAGTTGTGCTGTGAGTGGACAGCTTCTAGAGAAATGTAAACCTTTGCAAATGAAGCATCCCCTATACTTCCGGGCTGAAGGGAATAATTCATCTTCCTTCGGTTCATGCTTGCGCTTACTGCCTATAGATTTTTCCTTCCGTTTGGCTTCACCTTCACATCTTCGCACATCTTCAGTCATTGTGAAGCTAGTAAGTCCTCTTACCACTTGAATAGCCATCTGGATACTCTGGATTTTGTGCTTCTTAAGTTCAGCAATCACACTCGAACTTGCGCCAGCCAGAAATTGGAAAATCTGATCTTCTTCACTCATTCCACGTACTTGTTGCACCAATGCAAGGAAGTTTTCAGCATAGGCCTGTGGTGTACTCGTCATTTGCAGCCTACGTAAACTCTCTTGCATACCAAGCACCATTGCTCGGCCAGAACTGACATCTCAGTCCCTCTTTCATGTCATTCCATGACATAGGATTGGCATAACCAGCAGCTTCATCTTCTTGAAGCATAGTTCTCCACCAAACCTTTGCATCACCACCAAGGTAATTGCCTGCGAGAGTTACTTTTTGTCCTTCCCCAGTTCCATTCACCTCAAAGTATGCCTCAACGTCATACAAGAAATTCTCAATTTCTCTAGCATTTCTGGAACCAACGTAAATTCTTGGCTCGGAGACTCGACTTGAGCTTTCTCCATGCACGTTTCCTCCTAAAAACATGTCGTTACTGATTAAACCGCGAATGCTTGCCACTTCCTCAGACATTTGCTTCACATGGCTTGTTAGTATGGTCTTTATGTCACTGAATTGCACCTTCAATTCAGTCACTTCAGCATTGGTTTCACAATTCAACAAGGTTGCATCAAACACCTTGTCCTCGACTGCACCTACCCTTTCGTCAAATTATTTAAACCAATCTGATGTCCTTCCTTCAAGTAGGTCTAGCTTGCCCTTATCTTCAGAAACAAGAGGATTTCCAAGGCCATCACAGCCCATGTCTATGAAAAAATCATCAAGATTACTGCCATACTCCTCAAGCTGATCAAACGTACCCGGTAGTTATTCGTCGATCATCATGCCATTAGAACTCATTTCTAAAGCAATACTCTGAAAATAATGCGCCACTTACTTGCTCACAGGAAAATTTCTTAAGAGAGAAAGAAGTCTTAGTGTATTATCCAACAAATACACTTGAACTATGCACCAAACACAGCTCTGATACCCGAATTGTCACACCTTCAAACACCCCAGATATTTTTCTGCGAAAGTGTAACCCGGAAGCACAATGGTTCTGTGAATAAAGCTTCACCCACTTGCACTTTAGCCTTATAAGTTTGCACCAATGCAAACAGCCAACTCAACAATTCAACAACGTAAGTCTTTAACCTTCTTTCTCTTCAACTTAAACTCATCAAATGCACCCCATAATGCATTCAATATTTGCCATACTTTGCTAACAACAATCAGCCAACCAAGAACACTTAGAATATGACACAATCAACTCTTTTATTGCATCAAAGGGAAGAAATACAAAACTTGCCCATTTGGGGACTTATACAAACTTGTTCACTCCTTGAACCAAGTCTAAGTCTTACAAAAACTCTCCTAATATGAGTATAACTCTCACATATGCTAGGCTGCCGAATTTCCTATTCCTTAGGACTATTTATATAGCAGATTTGCTTGGACAAATCGTGCATAACCATTACACACGCTAGAGACAGCCATCTGTCTCGGGGAGAAGTTTCATAACCGCCAACTACTAAGCCAACTGTCCAGTTTTCCTTTAACTTGCGCCAATCGTCCAACACCTGTTCTCTTGGCAGTTAGAACTCTTCTCCCACGATTATAAACTCCTTTATAATCGTTCATCTCCATCACGCGTCATTGGCATGCTTGTGAAGCTCGTAACCAACTTGTAACCGTCACTTGAGCCGTATTGCGCCACTTGTTCTGGCATACTAGATTTTGCCACGCTCCAACGTTCATCTATCTTGGCCCTGCATGTTTATCATTCTAAACTCATGAACGGACAATTCACAATCATCAAACATCGAGGCCAGCTCCTTCAGCTCACTCTAGTTACTCATGCGCCATATTTTCTTCACTACGCCAATTCGCTTGACAACAGCAATGTAACTCTTGCATTACCAACTTGTTTACATTGTTCAAGCTTTGGCCAACCTTGAAACAATGCCATAGACTAACTCCTAGTCTATTTCACTCTTCTTGCATCATCCTTGAGTTTGGGCCAACTCAACTTCACGGATATGCTTCAATGCCAACATCTCATGTTGCATTTGTTACTTTGGCCTTGTCTTGCCTTCCCTTAATGAAACTTCACTGTGTCGGCCAATAAGCTTCATTCCTTAGCCAAATATCTTTACAATGTAGTGTTGTACTTGCAATACATTGGCCCTGTGGGATCATGCCATTCTCAGCACTTAACAGCTTGTACAATAATACCGCTATTATGGCTTCGAAATGCGCCATTACGGCTGAACACTGACTTGGCCTGCAACTCTGTGACGCGCTATCATTATGCGACACTTGCAGCACCGTAATACATAGCTACTATCGGAGTCACCATAGAACCCGGTAAAAGACTCGGGTTTAGCAGATAATCTCTAAAAGAAGAAAACTTTATGTTCCTTCTTCTCTGGATCAACCCCAAATTGAACTATCGGATGAAAACTACCCACTATTTTTAATGAGCGGTCTTCACTCTCTAATTTATCCTTTTCTTCGGCTAGTAATGTTGATTTTACCCATGGTGTTATTTCTCGTGTACTGACATTGTATATCCTAACAGCTGATGTTTCCCAGTGTACCAAACAAACCAGACCGTTTACCGGTCCCAAAACCATATCATACTTTAACCAATTATCGTTAGTCTTCTTAACATTATGAATAATAACTTTTTCCTCACCGCCAGTTGTTTTAACAAATAAATTTGCTGTCGAAATATGCTGAGGTATCGTTTCAGTTTCATCGTTCTACGTATTTGGGGCAATGCAGAAGAGATTAGGACGTGATTGCGAATGGATAGAGTGTAAATGAATGAAGTGTTGATCATGTTTAATCGAAGACAGCCAATGTTTGCATACTGACTTGAACTGTAACAGGGATTTCGCGGGAAGTCTGCTTAGAATCTCTAGCACTATACCATCATCCACAAAACATGGAAAACTACCAACTGGAGTAGCATTGGTCTCATCATCTTCTTCATAAAACTTTGAAACATCACCACACTTGCTACTACTGATCATGTTGGTGGTATCCTCCTTGATAACTACTGACCGAACACAACAGTTGTTGCTGCTATCCTCTCTTCCTCTTCCATTAGAAGACCACCAATTTAAGGAAATATTATGATCCCCCCGTTTTATTTTGTATGGTGACCTACTGTTGCTATCCTCTCTTCTTCTTCTTTTATTTGATGATGACTGCCAGTTATTAATGTCTTCACGCCTGCGCTGCTCTCCTCTCTTCTTCTTCTATTTGATGACAGCCCATAATCAATATACAAGGAAATATCACGCATGCTGCCAGGGCCGTCTCTGACATTTAGATGACCATGTGCGAAATAATTCAGAACGCCCTGTTACGTAATTTTTTTTTTTCGACACATAGAAATATAGAATCTACCGTATAACATCGAAATGAAATAATTTGTGGAGCACAACAGAAGAACAACATTAATAAGTCGAGAATTCTCCATCAAAAATGAAAAAAAAAACGCATTTTAACTACTGTTTAAGAAGGAAAATTTTAAAAATGAGCTATATCTATGTACTGGACCAAAATTTCCCGCCCTCTGAAATTTCCCGCCCTGGGCTGGAGCCCAGGATGCCCCCTTAGAACCGGGCCTGCCTGCTGCTAATTATCTCCTCCTCTTCCCTCCTCCTTCTTTATTGGCCGCGGATCCCAAACCTAAAAATTATAAAAAGAAATTTATTCTTATGACCCTGGAAATTATGGGTCTTACTCTTTTGGCCCCAGGGTTATTTAATAAAATTTGCAAATTATTCTAGTGGCCCTGGAATATTATAACCGGTGTGCATGTTGTATGCACATAAAATCAGTGTGCATATTGTCTGCACACTATAAAATATGAAGAAAATCTAAAAAAAATTGTTTACAAAAATCAGTGTGCATATTTCCTTCACACTATAAAATATGAAGAAAATTTAAAAAATTGTTTACAAAAATCAGTGTGCATATTTTCGGCACATAAAATCAGTGTGCATATTGTCTGCACACTATAAAATATGAAGAAAATTTTAAAAATATTTACAAAAATCAGTGTGCATATTTTCTGCACACTATAAAATATGAAGAAAATTTAAAAAAATTACTTAAAGAATTAAAAAAATTATATGAAATGAAAATTTGATAGTTGTATTTACGCTCGTTATGTAGATCTTTCAAAAAGCTTTCCAAATATATAAAATTTGTCGAATTCTTACGTATGGTTCGTAAGACATGTTATGTTTAAGTTGGAATCAAGAAGCTTTCCATTGGAAATGGATTATCAACTCCAATAGAAGCCAATTGGATCCCACACTCACCAAAACTAGACCCAACACAATGCTATCCATTCCAATTGGTAGCAGATATCATTGACCCAATAACTCACACATGGGATCAAGAAAAATTAAATACCCTGCCCAACCCTATAATCCAAAAAATCATAAACATTCACTTACCCCAAAATGGGCCCCAAGATAAAATTATCTGGCCACACTCAAAATCTGGAAGCTACACTACTTCAACGGGATACAAATGTCTAACCCAAGGTCAACCAACACACATCCCATTACCTCCTACCAAGTTTATATGGACCTTACCATGTCCACCAAAAATTCGTCTTTTCTTGTGGAAAGCCATCAACGAAGGTTTACCAACCTTCTCTCTCCTACACCACATTCATTTGACCAATTATGACATATGTCCCAGATGCAACACAAATCCATAGCTAGCAAGTCACATTCTAATTCACTGTCCAACAGCTTCTAATTCATGGACCATGTTATTTAATCAATCTACAAATTCATCAAACTCCAATCCACTCCAAGATTTCGCCCTAACACAACACACAACCATTTCTCAAATCCTTCAACAACATGCTTCGACAGAGATAATCTCCTCTTGCTGTTTTCTTTTCTGGACCTTAAGGCTAGCTAGGAATGAACTAATTTACCAACAGAAGCAATCAACTCCGGAAGAAATCCTAGCCCGGGCACAAAAACTGCAACAAGAATACTATCGAGCCATTCACTCCACACCTCCAGTGTTTCCGGGAGATACACCAAAATTTAATCACCCAACAAGAGGGAAAAGGATATCCACAATATTAGTAAGATGGGCAATGCCAAATTTCAGTTGGATCAAAATTAACACGGATGGAGCAGCCAGAGGTCATCCAGGTGTTGCAGGAGCAGGTTTCTTCTGCAGGGATTCAAACGCCCGAAACCTTTTAGCGCTGGCTCAACCACTGGGAATTACGACTGCTTTAATTTCAGAAACCTGGGCGATGCTCTTAGCTGCAAGAACAGCAACAGAAAGGCTATGGCCAAAAGTTATATTTGAAACAGACTCAGAAAACATTTTGCGCTTCATCACCTCTTCTACACCCCCACCCTGGCACATAGCAGAAATGATTGAAGAAATAAAAATGAGATTCCATAGGATCCCGCATGCGGCCATCCAACACAACTACAAAGAAGGAAACCAAGCGGCAGACAGATTAGCCAATCACGCAGCGGATGGAAGTCAAACAGGAAACTCATCAACAAAAATATGGGACCAGGCAATCCCATCTTTCATTTCTCAAATCTTATTTTCAGACTCAGTGGGTACCACATACCCACGACAAATTGTAAACTAATTTTGCTTAATAAATTATGCTTCAAAAAAAAATGTTTAAGTTGGAATGATTATACCCTTAAAGAATATATTTTATTATTTGATAATATCATCGACCATCTTTATTCAAATGACCCTCCTTATTTCAATAAAATAGGTTAATTTTTTTAAAATTGAGTTTTAAACCAAATGCCATTTGAGTAAGAGAGAGTGAAAGAGAGTGATGGAAGTGTCAAACACTTAATTCCCACAATTATAAACCACATAATTAGGGGATGATACACCATTATTAATCAGAAACAAGGCATCTATATCGTCACGTCAACATTGATTGATTCAAACAGAGAAATTACGGTCGGAATATTCAACAAAACATAAACAGAATAAATTATACTAGGTGGAAAAACTTCTGATTTACAAATTCTTACTTATAATCAGATCGGGGAAACCCAATTGCTAGATATAAGAAATTGGGAAGGCCTTTATATATGAGATATCCTCACCGAAATCCAAAGTTTTCTGTTTTCCAACCGATCCATCCAACATTTGATTCAACCCTCATAGAAGGACGAGTGAGTCTGTCCGAATCTGTTTGTTAAGGTTTGAAAAAAAATTCCAACCTTACCCCTCCAGCAAAGTTAATAACTAACCATAGTTATAATTTATTTGGGTTAGGAGAGATGCTGGGTATGAGAAACCGATTGGAATTGATAATCTCTTCACTATTTTTCATTCTTCTTCTGCTCCTCTTCTTTTATTCTCCGTCGATTCTGAGAATTTCCTGGGTACGTGGGATTGATCATCGTAGGGGTTATTTTAAGGATTGATCGTTAGTGATGATGTTGTTAGTTTATAATCAAAGAAGGTTCGATGGTGATGTTGATATTTAGTCGATGTTCCTAAGCTGTTGTATCAATGAATGAAAGAATTTAGGGTTTGTGTAGAATTGAAGTTGCTGCTAAATTGAAGTTGTATTATTGTTTTGAAGAACTGAGGTGTTAGTGGTTCTGTGAAGAGTTAGGGTTTCACTAGAATTGCAGAGAGGGTTCAAAAGATGAAATTGATACTCTAAAATATCAATTGAAGATGGGTTTTGTGTATTGACCGTAAAAGAGAAGATTTAGCATCTTATTTTCGATTCACAAAGAAGAATTTAAGGGTTAGGGTTTGTCGTGAGTTGATACTGATTATCACAATAAATTCAGTATGAAATTGAATAATTGAGGGTTGGTTTTAAGAGTATGATATGAAGAAGAAGATGGTTATACTAGTCTGAGGATTCAATTTCAGAGGCGAGTATGAATTAGTTAGGAGAGATGGGCGGGTTTGAGAAACCGATTGGAATGTGGTTAGTATAAAGTGTAGAGATGTTTGCCATTTTCTCCAAAAGCATTTGAGCTTTTTGATGACGCTATCCTACTTTCCAAGGGTGAGATTGTCTACCATGGTCCCCGTGAAAACTTTCTCGAGTTCTTCGACTTAATGGGATTCAAATGCCCTGAGAGGAAAGGAGTTGCAGATTTTCTGCAAGAGGTAACATCGAAGGACCAAGAACAATATTGGCATAATAAAAATGAAACTTACAGATACATCTCAGTATCCGAGTTTGCGCAGTCTTTCAAAAATTCCCACAAAGGTCAACAACTACAAGTATGGTATCTCCAACAGGGAACTATTTAAAGCATGTTTCTCCAGGGAATGGTTGATGATGAAGCACAACTCTTTCTTATACATTCTTAAAACTTGTCAGATAACATTTATGTCAATTATAGCGTTGACAGTGTTCTTGAGAACTGGAATGGCAGTGGGTAAAATAGAAGGTGGAAGAAAGTATCTTGGAGCATTGTTTTTTGGTCTAACTCAGGTCATGTTTAACGGGGTGGCTGAGCTCAGTATGACTGTTGTTAATCTCCCTGTATTCTATAAGCAGAGAGATATGTTATTCTTTCCTGCATAGACTTATTTAATCCGTAAGCCATCCATTTATCATTAATTTTCATTGGTGCTACTTCTATGTAATGTAAACGTAATCTTAATTCCAACTACTTGTTCTCAAACATGGATTTGCAGCTTTTGGTGACTCCAAGTCTTTAAATGCGTATGAGGAAGACAATGAGAAGAAGTCAAAGGATATCAGACTACAAGCGATTACTGGTTCCTATTTTCACTATTCTTGTTAGGTGCTTTTGTTAGAATCATTGCTAAAATATTAAGGCCATGGACTCTGCCTGATTTAGTGAAGTAGCAGCTTGTTGCTGCCTTCCTCCTACAACAAACAAGTCCCCTGTACAGATGAATTTGTTTTCCTTCTCATTTGAAAATGGTGTCACCAAGCTCTTGTTGAGACTGGTCATGAGGTTTATAAGAGCTATGGGTTCCTCTAATTAGTGGTTTCTCTGTACCCAACTTTTTTTGTATGGTCATGAGGTTTTGTTGATGTACATCGTAAGATTGGAAGACAAGGATTACGAAGAAGGATGACAGTTTAGATGTTCCCTTTAACTTTTGTCTTTGTGTACCTATGGGACTATTTTGTCCTAAGCTATTTGATTCTGTGCAGGCAGTAAAGAAAGGAGACTGTACTAGCTGTGTTCGGAACCTTGTAAAAAGTTATGGAACCTGGGGACAAAGGCAGCTCACACCAAGATGAAACTCCATTCATTCTCTCGCAGTGAGTAACCTTCATGTTTCTTCTCTAGTCTTATACATTAAATGAATAGTTCCATATTTTGTTTACATAAAACTGATTCCCAGGCGAACACATTATGAAATTAGTGTGACACAATTGAGTGTGTGGGAAAATCTAAGCGACATGTTGGATTTTACTGCAATTTTTAACACTGGTACCTCATTCACACACTTAAACGATCCAGCATACTAGGCTATATGTGAAAGTGTAAGTAGTCCAACTAGCGAAATGATAGTAGCTGGTATGATGCAACTGAAGAGAACCATTTAGCTTTATTTCGAGGGGTCCATGGATTAGCAGCGCTGTTCCTAGCATGGTTATTAAGTTGGTTTTCATGACTTGTTTGACAGTTTGCTTTTTCCCGTTTTACTCTTTAGTGATTATTACAACAATGTATGTGGCTGGATTGTTGTCTCCTGTCTTTATAGGATCATCTGACACACATGAAATGTCCTAGATAAAAAGGATTGCTTTTCAATCATCATATGAGTTAATAATTTTCTCATGTTCTTCAAGTCCTCTGCAATTACTCCTATATTAGGAGGATAATAGAAGCTAAAAACAATGATTTTTTATTATTTCAAGTT
The DNA here is from genome assembly GCA_023529315.1 of Papaver bracteatum. NCBI lineage: Eukaryota > Viridiplantae > Streptophyta > Magnoliopsida > Ranunculales > Papaveraceae > Papaver > Papaver bracteatum. Next base: position 934,829 of record JAJJWX010005417.1, on the reverse strand, counting down.
TTTGTGGTTACAAATACTAAGTACTTTTTTTCGCAATAAAAATACAGGCAAGGTGCTTGTACCTGAAGAGCACAATGGGCAAGGTGAACCGTGTCTTTTAGGGGAGTCAGGAAGAAACAAGAACTACGTCACATTTATCAGCAGAAACAAGAACCGTGTCTTTTAGGTGCTTGTACCTCTGTAGCCATCGAATTTAGTTTTGGTTAAATACTAGCAGAAATTTTGAATTATTAATTTTTAAAGATCCGAACATGTTTTGGTACAGTTTCAAGCAAAAAAAAAAATTTGGACCTTTGGTCTAGTCTTGGGTATTACTTCAGTTCAGTGTTCCAGTTTTTGTAGGTCATACTGTATTTCTCTAGCTCTGTAGATGAATAGAATCAACAGATAAAGCATACAAGTACAACTATACATTTCTTAGACCTCATTGACTTCTATCAAGGCAAGGCAGAAGAAGCTCATTCTTGGTTAGAAATAGGAATTGAAAATTCAAAAGGATCAGATGCTGCAGCAATTATAGGTTGTTATCTGTCAAACTAGATCTGGAAAAAAATCAATCAGAACATCCTTCAGAAGTACTACTAGGCACCTTTAGATCCTTGAGTTTGTAGTTTCACAATCAGTACTGATTAATTATGGTACACTGAAAAATAAGATACCATTGTAATTTATGCGACCATGTTACACAAGTACCCAATTTAAATTATGCGAATTTGTTTTACAGGTACCCAATTAATAATATACGACCTCTTTAAAAATGTACCCAATTAATATTATGCGATAATGTTAACAAGGTACTCAATTTATATTATGCGAATTTATTTCACAAGTACCCAATTAATAATACAGGTGTGGTTGAGTTAACTGGAGGGCTAAAATGTATTTTTGGTATCAATTAGGTTGAACGATTCAACCCAGTCCGTCAATATTTATTGACTGAAAACATACCCGTCCATAACATTTGACCCAAACGTTAGGATTTCCTTGAGGATATCCCTTTCTATATCACTTAACATAATATATAGAAGAAGAAGAAAAGAATATATAGATTATTATCGTACCTGAGTAGTTTTCCGACTACCGGTGGTATCCAAGTAGTAACGCTGTCGATTCTTCATCTTAATTAAAAAAAAAATCGAAGCCAATAATCAAAATCAAAGTTAATTAAGAAATTTTGATTTCCAAGCAGAGAGAGAAATTTGGGTTAAAAAGAAGATGAAGATTGTGATTTTGGCTTAGTGCGTGAGTTGTTTATATAGGCGCCTAGAAAGAACAGAAAAAAGGAAATTTCTTAAAATAGGTTATAAATATTCTAGAGCCCAGGACCGAGCCCACGGGCCATTCAAAATTGTTTTTAGTTCCGCTAAGAATCGTAAACAAATCTTCTCAGTTAGGGCTGTCAATGGACATCTGAAGTCCGGGATCCGTTTCCGAATATTAGACATCCTATAGGATTTATTCCGATTTGTCGGATTTCGGATTCCGGAACCGGACTAGTTTCCGGATTTTATCCCTTAACCCTATCGGAAACGGATGAGGATGAATCCGGTAGGTTAATATCCGACATCCGATAATCCCAGGGGTGTACTGGTAATTCCACCCCAGGGTATATTAATCTAGGAAGAAAACCTAAGTTTTCATTTCTCATTTTTCGCTTCCTCCTCTACACCGACTGAAAGTGTGAGAGATCGATAGATTATTGTGTTCATCGATAGAGAAGAGTTCGAATTCAGTGTCAGATCGAAAGAGAATATTTGATTCTCATATTGATAGTCGTATATTCTCACTCAGAGACAAATAGTATTTTCCTTAATATCAAAGCAATCAAAGCAATCAAAAGAATCTTCTTCTTCATCACTTATCTGATACATATTGGATCCTGTAGTTGGTGATTAATGATTCATTTAATTTACTCATCTTACTTATCTTAAGTCTCGAGATCGATTATTACTGGTAATTTTACATTTTTTGTGTGATATTTAATTGATACATGTTGATCTTTGATTTTGTAAATAATTCGATCTTTACTAGTAATATTTGTAGAAATTGAGTAAACAAATGTGTAATTATATCATATAATTGGCTAATCTCAAATTGGTCTTCAATCATATTCTTAGTTATATTTATATTAGAGGTTTTATTGGCGCAATTTGGCGAGTATCTCTGTAGCATGTACGTGCAGATGTTGATCTTAAGTTTATTGCCAGGGCTATACAAGTTGCGGTTCTCTCGAGATTCTTGATGGTTGTAGCATTTGATGATTGTAGGTGGTATTCAAGAATTAAGATTCATGAACAGAGATGCAATGGCTGCTAATGAAATTTCTTATGGAATTTTTTGCTTCTATTTTGATTATAGGAATACTTGGTAACAGATTCATGAACAGAGATGCAATGGCTGCTAATGACACAACTTTTATGCTCTCAGATGTTCAGTGGGGGGCAGTTGTGTTAGGTTCTTTGTGCATCAGAGTTTTAAGAATTTCTCTCATATTCCGGATTTTGTCGGAAAAAAATCCGAATTCCGATAACTAATCCTAATCGGAATCGGATTGAGTTTTTGGAATTCCGCCGGATTTTATCGGATGTCGGATTTCCGGCAAACCTTAACCTAAACCTTATCGGTATACACAAAATCCGACGGATTTGTGTCCGTTGACAGCCCTATTCTCAGTGGAATTCATTTATTTATTAAATGTAAACAACCAGCAATGGCAAAAGTAGGGGTGCACATGAACCCGTCCAAACCGGCCGACCCGACCTAAAAAACACCGCACCAACCCGAGACCGATGCAGCTAACGGCCCTATACGGTAACTGCATAAAAAAACCGAGATGTATCCGGTGTTACTCGGTCGTATATAAATACCGACCGATCTCACTCAAAACCGACCGATCTAAAAGATGAAAGGCTAATATAAAAACCTAATACCTACGTATAAATACTCATCTACTCCACTCCAGCCACCTACCTTCCTTCTACATCATTCTTATTTTTCTTTCTCGAGCAAACCTAGGGCTACAATCTACAAAAGAGGTGGCTCTGAAATTATCTCAAATTCAACCTTCTTCCATATACTTTTAGTCTACAACCCTTCTCCTACATCACCACCATCATCTCAAAGTGTTACTGATTTTGGTTGAAAATCAAATGGATTCTACAGGTAATGGAAAAGTTTGTTAATTGATTTTCGTTAATTGATGTGGTGTTGATTTTCGTTAATTAATGAGGTTTGTTTGATTTTGATTTTTTGATTGATTTTCATTAATTGAGAGGTACTCTTATTGATGGGTTTTTGTTTGATTTTATGTTTTGATTAATTATTGTGTGTATTGATTTCTCTTATGGGTGGATTTTGTTTCACTGTTTGCTTGATTTCTTTTAAAGAACAATAGTTGTTGTTGTACTGTATGTTAGAAGATTAAATCTAGACAGATCATGAAAATGATATGAAGCATGTTGTAGTTCATGGATTTTTAGTATTTCTAATAGGCGTGCATGCTTGATTATGAATTTATAACTTTCTCAAGGTTAGTGTAACTTCAGTGCTATTGATATATATTTTAGATTTGTCATCTTTGGGTAAATTAAAAATTGTATAAGTTCTTTGAATTTGTAGTTTTTGTAATTGTTATACATCACTGATAATCTTCTGGAATATGGATTACTGTATTGAAGTATCTGAAGCTATTTCGAAATTTTGATGAGCTTTTCATTTGGAAGTGTTTAGGATTTACTGTCTGATGCTGGGATGGCAGACTTTTTGTGGGTAAAAGAATCAAAGATCATTCCTTTGAATTGGATAGTAGCTCTGTAGTTGTGGTGAAATTTAGATGATTCCGATCTATATATGTTAACGTATATTATATCTGTGACATGATTGCTTGTTGATTTTACTCTCTGTATATTTTTCTTATTGGAACTCAATGATAAAATGAAAAAGTGATCATATTACTGTGATGTTCATGTTATTGTTTTTGTTGGTGGTGGTACATAGACATGTAGTTGTTTATGCTCTACTCTTGTTGTTAATTATCAACTTGTTATTTTTTTTTTTTTAAATCTAATTGAAGTCTAATTTTGATGTAGATGTCCTTGGTTCTATGACCTTCTAGGGGATTTAACAGTTGAAGGGTGTGTTGCCAGAACCACTCAATGAGGCTTTGTCAGACTCCAATGGCTAACAGTTGAACGTTTTCCCTTAGGCCTTTGTTTCTTATTTTCCAATAAGTTGCAGGCTTGAGTGACTTTCAGATCAATTGATCAGCGATTTCATTTTTGGTTTTGGATTTCATTCACTTTTTAGTTCTAGTTTCCACATTCTGGATACAGATACAACTCTTGGAGAGTCATTCATAAAAATTAATAATTTATAATTTATAAAAATTCATTATTTATATTAGTTTTATAGTTGTAATGGTAGACAGGGATTTTATAACATCAGAATCTGGGACATAGACACAAGTCTACGGATGAAAGAACTAGTGACGGGTCGGGCTGGTTAATCGGTTAACCCGATCCGAATTAGCTGATTCAATTCTGGTCGGTAAACCGGGAACCGAACTGTACCGATCCGACCCTGGATCGGCCGGTTTATAACCGACCCGAAGTACAGTTTCACTCTTAGTTGGGGGGGCTCAAATATTAACCGACTGTACGGTTCTATGGTCGGTAGGGTACAACACCGATCCGAACCGACCGTTGTGCAGCCTTAGGCAAAAGGTTCGTCCTGTATGCTGTGATCGGTGGTTGAACTTATGCCCCTGTAATGAAACTGAACTCTTCGATTTATAGAGCACTGCGTGAAACTGTTCGTTCCACATGACAGGTGCATGGATTGGTCAAATGTTGAAACAAAAAATGAGGTTCATCAGGAATACCAAACTTAATCGTCTTTCATCTTCAAGTACTTTCCAGAAAACATTTACTCAACTCATCCATCACAGTTTCTTACATTCAAATCAAAGCACGTACATGTCATGTAATCAGAAACACCAATTATTCCTTAAAAACTGTATATTTTATAGGCTCTTTTCATGCTCGCAGGTGATCAGGGACCCAGCTACCATCACAGATGAAATCCCATCCTTATAAGATCACCATTCCAATTCTACATGCTTAGCACGGTCGTCATCTTTTCTTGGTAGTAATTGTTTATCCATTCTTTAATTACATTGATTTCAGATGTCCTTTGTTCTAATAACCAGTCAGGATCTTCATTAGTCGCAGCACGTAAATCTATGTGATGTGCACCTGAGCAAAACAAGAATGAACTTTACTTTTTGCAAACTAATGAAAAGAAACCAAAAAGGTGGTGGAATTAACAGCATATATATACAGTACCTAACCCTCGAATTTCCTCCGGCGTTGTCAAAACGTTAAATCTCGGCATTGTAAGGTTTGTATATAATGAAATAAAAACCAAATCAACTTTTCATGAAAGATAAAGAACTGCAGATATTCAGGGTCATTCCATAACTACAAGATACCAATGACTTAGCATATATAATGATAGGATATAATTCACGGGAAACGGGAACATCATGCTTAAAGGCTGTTCTTGTGTACTGAGCTCTACCTCAACCAAGGACATACTTTCTTTGTACCTATACAATATGACTAGAATGTTTAAGAAAGAGATTGTTTATGGTCAGAACTAAAAATCGAAATTTAAATGACTGTTTATATCTGGAAAGAGGTTGAATTTTTATGTAGGATGAACAATAACCATCCAATCAACCACGCAGCAACACATACAGAGAACATGTTATAATTAGATAGGCTCATAACATCTATTGCATCCTACCCCATTACATATTTAGTCACAGTGTATTAACATACGCTTGTTCCTATTGCACACAAGCAGGGAATTGAGACCTATAAAGGCCTGATTTTTATGATCTACTCGTATGCAAATCAGCCTCACCAAACTTAGATCACTAGAAGAAAATGGTCGAAGAGACAATATTTGTAGAGAGTACCTAGCTTTGTAACTAGAGCAATTACTGTTTCTGACACATTCTGCAGCACACTGCAAGAAACAAATACACAATAGAAGTCATCAAAATAGTCAGACGACTAACCCTGCGAACATCCACAGGATACCAAGCACAGCTTATGCCTCAAATGGGTGGAATAGCTCACCTGCCGCCACTCCAAGGATCCAATAGCCCATTTGAGAAGATAATGTTACTTCCAAATGCTTTCAAAGTCGTCTTCAAATCCTACACATATAAAGAACACAATCTGTTAATTAGACTTTTAGGTTCAAGGTTTACCCATGCTAATTGAAGTCAATCAGAGAAATAACAGCAATGATTCCCAAATTCTTTTGAGTTAAACTAAAATTTGTAGCGAACTGATTGACTGAGAAAGAAAGGAACATTCTCCCAGGTCGGCGTTCTTACATGACCACCAAATTCAGTGGTAATCCATCGATTTCTTGGCTTGACAGCATAATCCTTATAGCATTGATCTTGGAAAGAAGAGTAGTTATAATCATATGCCGGAAACATGCTGTTGTGTTTGCTACTGGACATAGGCATAACCATTTCAGTGCAAGCCTTCAATATTGGAAAGAGAAAAAAGAAAAGAACGAGTCAATATTACTTTATGAAAGACATCAATGAGATGTTTGCACCCAAGAACAGAAGGAACACAGGAACTCTAAAAAATATTTGACCTGCCAGTCCCAACCACTCATTCCATGTGGATCATCTCCAAGGTCAAAGCAATCAACAGTTCCAGTATAGTTGTAATAGATGCTGACTCCTGAAAATATACGCTCTAGAACACCAGCTTTGTGAGGATGATCATCAATTTTCTTGCATACCTGGAAACAAAAATAGGAGAACACTCCTCATGCTTATTCAGCTAACAAATAGATGTTGTCCATACAAGTGACACACACATGGTGTACAACTATTAAGCTATCAATCAAGGATTACATCTACTGAACATTTTGACAATTTTGAAGTCATTGATTATAAATACAAGGAAAAATTAAGTCTGAGACTACCTTACACATTACACTATTAAAAAAGCAAAAAGAGCTACACCACTCGACTCAACTGACCTCTTTGATGGGATTGGCAGGCAAAGGCATAAGAAATTCTGAAGGATAAGGGTAATCCACCATTGCCAAATAACTATAGGCCGAGCTCAACCAGTTTGACAGGTCATCAGTGCTATTCAATTTCCTGGGTCCATTGAACTTCTTAATTAAGTATTTAGAAAATAAAGGAAACGTTGAACCCTACAAGCACAGAAGTAATTCAAATTTCATATCAATTAGATACCATAACTTACTGGCACAAGTGGAATGTTCTGGTTAGGTGCGACAAGCCGTCAGCCTTCTTCCCCTCAGCTTCTATCACCTCCCATGAATTCTTAATATAGTCAAAGCAGCTCACGCTTTCACGCTGTCAAGATAAGAGAAAATGCAAATTGATGTTACATTATACACAAATACACAACTAGTATGACATACAAACGAGAATAGATAACACATACAAACCTTGAAATCATTTGATACAATGTCATAGAATGTTTCTGGAGGCACAATATTTTCAAATTGCAGTATTGGTGCAGAAGAAGCAAGTGCTCCGATAGCAATATGTGGATACTTCAATCTCATCCATGCTGCTAACACTGATTCCACAACCAAATACAAAACCATAACTTAATAACTAGCAAACTTCACTTTGGCTGGCCCAAATTGATTCATTCATTTCACTATCAGAAAAATGTACACAAAGTAAGTAAAGTTGTAATTCTTACTTCCACCATATGATCCACCAAACAACACAACAGGACATGCCTCAGCAGACAAATTACTTTTCAAATCAGTCACTAAAACAGCAAAATCCGCTAATGCTTGTTCAGCAGTAAGATAAGCCAATGATGCAGCATTCTTATATGCTTTATCTCTACTTCCAAATGGCATTGATTTGCCATAGTATCGATGCTGCCAACAAACAAAACACCAACCTCTATGACATTTCATCATTCAAGTTCTAGACACAGATGCATGTTATATATAAATGAAACTGAAATATCAATTATACTTACTTCAGGAAAAACAACCATAGCACCAAAACGAGGAGCAATTTCCCAAACGAAACCAGTATTAGAAGCAAACCATTCAATATCACCTTCATTTCCACAGTATAAGAAAATTGGACCTAATTCTTTAGAACCTGACCAGTGATCAGTACTGATAAGATATCTTTGCTGAAAAGTTGGGAGGTCTGAGAAACTGAAATGATCAAGTGTTTGTGCGTAGTATTTGGTTTCATATTGGTACGGTTTTTGTTGAATCTTTTGAGCAAATTTCCCAAGGAAACTAGGGTTTGATTTCTGAAATTCTGATGCTGTTAATTGAAATGATGAAAGGAAGAAATAGAAGAACAGTAGAACGGAGGAAATTATGGAGATGGATTTTGGCATAGTGGATTTTGAGTGTTGCGAACTGATTTTGACTGGGATTTAATGCGGGCACTGTGTTTTGGAACTAACTTCTCCGGTTCGGTTTGGTTGTTGAACTGTACTTGGATTGGAATTGTAAATTGGTTCTATATTTAAGTTACCGGATTCCAGCTCCTATAATGCTATATAGGGGGTAACCGATTCTGTCAATCCTAGTTCAACAGTAGACTCGACTCCATATGTTTTAAAACGGTCGATTTAGCCGGATAACAGTTGTACGGTAAATAGACACCGGAACCGTCTGTTTAGTGTTTTCCCAACCTATGAACGAAATTCGGCGAGTCATTAAGGTATTTAATCCTTATTTTCTTCACTCATGGCCAGCCTTTGCCAAGCCAATCGAGTCTTGTTTGTTCGGTCCAAAATCTTTCACAATGCGATTATCATTTATCACTTGTCAGTTTTCAAGTAGGAGGCATTTTGTTTACATCTTAAAGGGGCTATTCCCCTTTGACTTTTTGGGGGCTATTTTACTTTGGGGAGCCACAAAATGGTTAGGGGAGATCTCTAGTGTTAAAAAGTCGGATTTACCCTTTCTTAATAAATTAATTTTAAAAACAAATTTTATATAATTAAAACCTAATCCTAATTAAAACTCCAAAAATCAAAACCATTTCATTTTCAATTTCTCTTCTCTTCTTCTCAAAAACTCTTCAAAACCTCTCAAACACTATCCAAAACCTCTCAAAAACTCTCCCTTTCTTCTCCACTGATTTCTGAAGAAGCTCTAGATGGCAGCAAGATCAAGAGTAACAAGATCCGGCCGATTGAACCCTGATTCTGAAATAGGGCAAGTTATTGATGTTCCTTTTAATGGAGATGTGGTGAACCAATCTGTTCAAACACCTTCGAATCCTCCACAAACGAATCCTACTAGGTAAGAATCGAAAAACCCACTAGTTATTTTGCCTTTTGTTTGAAAAACTAGGTTCGATTGATAGTTTTAGGGTTTTCAGAAAAGGTTTTCTGAAGCAATTACGGCTGGGAAATCATATCGTCATGGTCGTAATGGTATAAAACGGTTAGGACGTTAAGAACTCCCAGCCGTTAATGTCTTAAGCGGTTGGAAAAATCTGAAAACCAAACCGTTACTGTAGTTAACGGATGGGTATTTCCAAGCCGTAAATTCTCCCGTATTTGCAGAGTAAAATTTGGTGCTGAGTGTTTCGGCTGGAAGTATCTAACCGTAAATTGTATTTCCTAGCCGTTGTTATTTATTTCTATCCGAAACTTGTTTTACGGATGGGTTATATGTTATTTACAAACCGTAATTGTATCACTCCTTGTGAATTGTTCGTATCTTCTGATATGTTTTTCATAATTTTTAGGAGGAACTCTGAAAAGGAGAAAGAACCCCAGGAAATACCAATGTGTGATATTGCTACGATGATGGTACCAATGTGTGATATTCTTTTGTTTTTGTATACATTGCTCAAATTATGTACCACTATTAATTGAATAGTGTGAAAACAGGTCAAGAGAGCTAAGTGGATTGCCAGGGGACTGATCTGTAACATTGAGGAGGTTCTATATTTGGATTGCGACGAACAAAGAACAATGATTAGGAGGCTTCAGGAGTTACATAATCCAGCCAAGGATGATCTCTATACTAACGACGAGGATGATTGGATCAGTCTTTCCCAAACTCCCGACAGTTCTTCATCATCTTCTGACGAAGTTCCTTCGATTGTTGGTCGTAGTGGATGATTGTAGGTTATGTACTTGTTTAAGTCAGACTTTTAGCATGTTTTAGATTATGGATTTGGGTGATTTACTTTTCATACTCACTTTTCATTATGCAGACTTAACTTTGAATGAATGGATACTAGTGTTTTGCTTGTTAATGTTTGTGATTGTTGTTTAAGTATAATATGATACTATTTATGGCCAGGATTTACATCCGTAGAAGTTACAATACCCATCTTTACGGCTAGGATTCCTGGCCGTCGTTTATTTCACGGTTTGGTTTCTCAGCCGTAAGCATCTGTAGTACTTACAATACACAGAAAAACGGCTAGGATTCCTGGACGTTTTCGGTTTCACGGTTGGGTTTCTCAGCCATAACTTTGTATAAAATGAAACTGAAATTCCAGGAAGAGTTACGGCCAGGATGATCAGCCGTAGTTCTGAAAATACCCAGAAATGGCCAGGATGATCAGCCGTAGTTCTGACAATACCCAGAAAAAAGGCTTGGATTCCTAAACGTTTTGTGTTACACGGTTGGGTTTCTCAGCCGAGTTGCATAAGAATATCCCAGTTGAGTAATTACGGCTAGGTCGTGTCGGAGTACGACCTGGCCGTAAATACCTCTAAATAACCATATTTTTATCATATCAACATTACAAACACATAGTAAGAGTAAAACTAGAATCTTCATATATATATATATATATATATATATATAGTGATTCAAAATACATAGGTTCAAACCACATTGTTATCATATTATCATTTTAATCACCACCCTACAAAAAACATTGTTATCATATACCTTGACACGATATTTACTCATAGTCATCTCATCGGAACTCATTAGTACACACAACGGGTCGTCCCTCGACAACTGTAATGCTTCCTACAAATGAAATCTTTCCTCGAACTATGGCACCAACCCATTGGTATTTCGCCATAACATATTTCTAACCTCCTTAATGGAGGTAATGGGCATCCATATTTCAATTGGAGGCCTATATAATGGGTCATCATCACGAACCCCATGATGACTATCTTTGGAGATTCTTCCTCGGTAAAAATACGTCTTGTTGGTGCGTAAGCAACACTATGTGCATAGGAGATGGAATGAATAACGCAATGGAATGTGTTGGCGAGTAGATGGCCACATATTGGCATTCTCATCCAATACTCACTTGTCAATGTAGTGTTTCCCATTAAACGCTGTTCAAATGCTTTGAACGCCTCGTTTAGCATCACCTCCGTGTCATTTCTTTCGATTCTCATCATTTCCTTGTAGAAATCGGGGAAAAGACGTAGTTCAAGCAAACACTTTTTCCTTACATAAGTAATTTGGTCGTCACCCCATTCTTTTGCCTTCTCAAAAGGTCCAAGTTGATCTACGAACACATGGTAACCACAATTTTCGTCGCCCTCAACATCGTCGGTGGACTTGACATACTGATGAATAAAATGTGGTACAAAGTGCATGTAATTTTTGTATATTTTGTAAGTAGTTCGGATATAATTACCTTCCTCATCTATAGGGGGTGATTTCATCGGACCTACATCCATGTAAACCGTCTCTTTCTCAATGTTACTAACAACTATTTGTGGTTCGACCATCGGTGCTTTTCCTTTGTTACCTCGGCTTCTCGCTAATTGCTTAATACCAACCGCACCACCAACTTTTCTTTGGACACTACTAGCTTCTTTTGTTGTTGAATCTTGTTGGGATGGAACTACCGGGTCTTTAATTTTGACTCCACTATCAACTTTTCTTTTTGAATTCTCTTGGGATGCAACAACCACATTCTTCTTGCGCCTTTTTACCTTTGTTCCACTAGCTCGGCTTGGTCCGCCTTTTTCCATTTCCTTTCTTTTATGGGTGTAGAGATCGTTCAACTTCTCAAAACCCGAATTATCTCTTCGCATTGAAGGAGTCAATTGTGGACCCTCATGAACCTTTTTCCTACCTTCCGCCCTTTCCTGTTTCTTTGTTATCTTCTTCGAAGGCCTACCCTTTCCTTACCCCTTGTTAGGTTCAAAAATATCATCTCTATTGGATGGACGGGTGAATTTCCGCATTTCATACAACCAAAGTTGTCTTTGCTGCGGTAGTAAAGAAGCATACCTTTCAAAAAGTTCCTTGTGTACCTCCGTGTCGCAAAACACTTCCCCAAAACCTTGATCGGGTGATGGATCTTTAAAATCTAGTTGTTTCCAAAATGGATCTATATCTTGGATCAGAATCATCCGTGTGGGATAATTTTCTACTGCATGCCTACATGGGAGCCCCATAGCCGACTTAATGGGACAATTACATCTCATTCCCGGTGGATAATTGTGCTCCTCCCAAGCCTCCACTTCCGTCATCATTTTTAGGATTGCCCATTGAGAAACATATAAACTTAATCCCCGGAACCAAGGGCTTTCCCGGTAGTCGACAACCGTTCTAGATCGGCTCTTTTCAAATAACCCTCTAATTCTATGGAGATCACGCTTGAAATACTCGACCATAGTTTCAAAAACAACAACGAATCCACCATCACAACCATTTAACTTACTCTTGAACCGATAGTGAGCCGACTCCACCGTGCTTGTGGATTGATTGTCATAATGTATATAACGGTTTACCCATGCACTAACAAACTTTTCCTTGTGAGGATCCAATAACTCGTTCTTTAAATATGTTATAACATCCGGGTAGGTTGACCATTTTTCCATTACAAAACTCTCCCTTTGGAAATATAGTGGTTCCGTGAGCGACCATATTAGTTCTTCCCAATCTTTTTGAAAATCCGCCCAAAGCACCTCGGCTACCTTGTCATTCATCTCGAACTTTTCTTGTTCTTCTTGTTGTTTATCCAACGGTAGATTTTTAATCCTCTCCATCTCGGTCTTCTTTGCTGGCCATATAACCCTCTTGCAATTAGTTTGCACATTGTTCCATATATGAAACGTGCAAAGATGATGACGCGCGTAGGGGAAAACATGGGGTATGGCCCACATCAATGCTTGCTCTTTATCCGTAATCAACACCTGTGGAGTATAACCTTCTTGATACAATAACTTCACCTTTTGCAATGCCCACAAATAACTTTCCTTTGTCTCGTCTTTCAAGAAACAAAACGCAACGATAAATGTCGACTTGGTATATGTTTGCCCAACAAAGTTCAATATCGGCATGTTGTACTTGTTAGTTTTATACGTGCAATCCATAAACATAATTTGATGAAAGCATCTTGCCAATTGTACACATTCCGGATTGGCGATGAAAAGATATTCCACTTCCTTTTCTTCATTCGTACCATAGGCGGTAGAGTACTTTGCATCATCAAACAAAAACAATAATTGTTGCATAAGCACTCTCTCTTTCCATGACTCTTTTCTAAATTTTTATCTTTCGTTATAGATTGTTGACAATGACGATGAGTTTTGGGGGTTTAACACTTGAACGACACTAAGAATATCAATAGGTCTTGTGCGTTTTTTACTCAACACGTGTACTAACTCCTTCTCTAAGGTGTTGAGCCTTGCCAGATAAGGATGGTTGATCAAACTCTCCGGAATAGGATGAGTATGATAACCCGAGACGACTTTATCCATATACCACATGTTCATATCGGCGTCACATTTAAATTGAAGCTTAAAAGGGCATCCGCACTTCTTCGTATTATATACTCCCTTCTTCCTTGTGGTTTTTCGTACATACTCACTACCCTTTTTCCAATGGCTCTCATACTTTCCACTGCACTCGCAAACCATTTCAAAGCGGTCGAATTTAACTTGTTTATTCTGGACTATGATGCACATCTTTTTCAACCCTTGTGCTCGAGCCCAATCCTTTGCATCTTCCTTATCTTCCCACTCATAGTTGTTTGCATAGTGAGCACTTGTGTCATCGGAAATTTGCACAGGTTGGGGTTGATCAATAAACACCTCTTCATCTTCCATACGCACCTCTTCATCTTCCATACGCACCTCTTGGTCTTCCACCGGAATGTATGGTACAATCTATGATAGAATGACATATGTCACATAATTATTCAAAAATAAATTTAAACACTCAAAAACGTCTGGGTAAACCAGTGACATTACAACCGTCATAAAGTCAACGGCTGGGTCGATAAGTTATATCCCAACCGTAAGAAATAAAACGGTTGGGTCGAAAAGTATGATACCGAACCGTAACGTTGTTACGTCTAGGTATTCCAAGACGTAAATTGTCCTGTAATGGCAAAAGTTAACCTACGGCCTGGAAAACGAGACGTATGACAAGTTACGGCCGGGTAACCCAACCGCCACCGACAGTATTAAATGCTTCCCATGCACGTAGAAAAACCTGGCCGTATTTTGTTTATTAACGGCCAGGAAATTTTATCGTTCCGGCCGTAAGTACTTGGTAATGGATGGGAGTTCATTATTTCCTGGCCGTAATCCATCACAACGGCCAGGAGTTCTTGGTTTCCCAGCCGTTATTACTTCTGACGGCTTGAAACCTAGGGTTTTAAGAAGGAAAATATCGAAAAGCTGAGCTTAAAAACTGAAATTGGAGTTAGAAAAGAGGCATACCTGGTAATCTTCAGCATTGATATCTTCTTCTTCTGCTGCTTCTTGGGTTGGTCCTTCGAAATCATCGTAAGGTTCATAAGGGTTAGGTTGAGTTTGAGATAAAATTTCTTGATTTTCTGAAAAATCAACCAAGAACTGATCGTTGTTGATGGGTATTAATATGTTATCATATTTTGAAGATGAAGGCTCACCTACATCAAAAGTCTTGGTTGAATCACTCATTTTCAAAATAAAATCCCCAATTGTTTTTTTCCTTCTTCTTCTTCTCCTTTTCCTCTTCCCTCTGATTTTTTTTTTTGTTGTTTTCATTTCATCTACACTTAACTTAAACACATGAATTACTCTTAATTCATCTCCTAATCATGATTACAAATGTTAATCAAGTTTATTAACATATGGGGCACTTTAGTCACTATATAAGTATTGGATAGGGGGTAATCCAATTGCTATTTGGTGACCCAAAATAGCCCCAAATTGACCAAGACTTTTGCAGCCCCAATAATAGGCTTCTAAAAGAGATGGACTATATGGTTTTAAATTTACATGCGTTGTGCGAGGTTTCTCACATTAGTGATAGATTCGCCAACAGGTCTAATGGCTAGCCAACTACAGCCTAGGGGTCTGAGTAAATGAACTGATATTACACATATTTGGTCAAAATACTTCGTATCTACGACAATAATTTGTCAATTACGTCAATCTCAGCAGTTGTGAGAAAGTAACTGTAACAACTCTATCAAGTACCATAGAGCAGAAGCTGTAGCACCATTTGACTGCGCAAATGTCCCATGCAAACAACCACTTACAGTAAAAGGTTCTTGGTGAATGCACAATACTCCTTTCCTAATATCCTACTACTACTAACATTAAAGATTAGTTGTCCTGTAACTCCGGTTGCTAGGTTGTATAAAATCCTACTTATTATCAAATTAAAACTGAATTTCATAGATTTGAAAGAGCTACAAAAAATGTGATCCATTTAGGAATAGCAAGAACACTTGAAACTTAACAGTCTTTCATCTTTAAATACTTGCCAAAAACCATATACATAACCTCCTAGCTATGACAATATCTTACATTTAAAACCATACATTCAGATACAACAAATACATGGCACATTATCCATGTCAGGTCATTGTGAACACCAATGAATACATAAAAAACCTTATCTCGCCCAGATTATTATATCATGCTAGCAGGTGATCAGGGGCCCAGGCGGTAACTACCGTCACCGATGAAGTGACCATCCATATAAAGTGCGGTGTTTGGTTGATGTAACCCGCCATCCATCACTACGAATTGCATATCTTCGGATGGCTTCCAATGTCGTTTCCTTTGGTTTATAAACCAATTATTGATCTGTTTCTGGTCCAAACCAGTAGTTTCAGCCAAGGCTACCTTCTCGGACTCCTGTAGTATTATCAGAACACATGAATCTATCACTGATTTCTCAAGAAAACGGAAACTTATAAAAAAAAATTAACATCGGACGAAATAACTACCCTTCTTTGCTTACCAAAATAGATCTGACGTAAATGCACTATATAAGTTAAAATGATGTTATTATTTAGGAGATGGTTAACATACCGATGGATATGGCCATTTGTAGTGTAATTCCCACCAATTCAGAAGCTTCTGCCTTGCATCCTTTGGTAGTTTCCCTTTCTTTTTCTTCTTAGAAAGTTCTTGTTTCAGACTGCTCAAGTAACCACTATACTTCTTCAATAGGTGATTCTTTAGTTCTCTGTCTTCAGCACGAGGATCAATTTCAGGGAGTTCAGCTTCACCCCCACTATTATTATCTTGGTCATCCTCAGACGAACCAACCCCTTCGCACTTTTCATCTGCATGGATTAAGTGATCAGTATCAGAAAGAATTGAAAATGTAAGATACAAGTTAACAATGCTAGGCGTTCATTTTAATATTTCTCAAATTTTATATACTCGCAGCAATCAAGATACAAGGTCCTATTTCGGTACCCACCCCTTGCAAGTATCACGACCCATACTTTCCCGACCAAGACGGTCAAGAATTGAATTTTTTTCTGCAGTCTAAAGAGATGAAGTTATAAATAATTCACTATGATGTTCATTGCAATATAACTGAAAATGGATGATCACTCAACCTTGTGCCAACTAGAATTGAAGAGCTTAATCAAGATGTGGTGGCACAGCAATGATTGACATTACTAAGCGCAAAAAAAAAAAAAAAATCCATTCCCACTCCTTGAATGAGGACTTACATGGTGGAGAATTAGGTCATATACCAGCTAGAAATAGTTAACAAGACTCAACACAAAACATGAGCTGAACTCAACAGTGAAGGAGATCTAGCAGGAATAAAGTTGTCTAGAGGATTATTTTTCAATAACAATGCTGAGGAAAATGATAACCT
This sequence comes from Papaver bracteatum, assembly GCA_023529315.1. Lineage (NCBI taxonomy): Eukaryota > Viridiplantae > Streptophyta > Magnoliopsida > Ranunculales > Papaveraceae > Papaver > Papaver bracteatum. The sequence continues at coordinate 917,702 of JAJJWX010005417.1, read as the reverse complement.
ACATGCAGTAGAGAAATGCATAATGGAGACTGATATATACATATAAGAATGAAACTTTTTAGAGTTGGTGGTGAAGACGACCATAATTGTTAGCATTCATTTGTGAAATCCAGTTACATATATAACGCAATCTGCATATTCCTCGCATCTTCATCAGTCCAAGCTTTCAGTCAAAAGATCAGGATAAGTACATAAATGTGATCTAACTTATCTAAGTCGCAAACAGAATCTCTGAATATATTGATACTTACGTAGCACAGAATACTGAAAGTGATAGAAATATCAACCACTTCTCACATCGTTTTCCCAAAACCATTTATTGAGCAAGCCTTGATGTTCAAGAAATAAGTCTTTAGGGGCTAAACACAATTTTATACCGGTCATTACTAGTGGTTCGTCACATGGTTGAATAACACTAAGAACCAGTTGGAGAGTTTTGAAACCATTATTATCTCCCCGAAAGTTTAATATGTTAGTGACGAGTATATAACGTTTTACATGCTTAAAGTTAGCATAATACAGCCTAACATTTGAGACCAAATCTGTACGATAAGCTTGTCGTACTGTCAGAGCATATAGAAGTATTTGACAAGTACTTCTTCGTGCTAATGCATTATTCAGATCTGTAGGGTTGTGATTATGCCAAACACATGAACGCAAAGTAAATCATATGCTTCACTTCTTCAAACATACAGGTTTCAAACAAGAATTTGATCAACACTTGTGTTTAATTAGGATTTCAGCACCCCTAGTCAATCTATTTGAGGTACACTTGTGATACTTCCGACAAATCCTTAGCTGACACCTCTTTCCTAGAGAGAAACTAAGCTGTCCCGTTGTTGGCATTCGTTAATACGCCGTCTCTTTCTCAATTTGTTTAGAAACACCTTAAAGAAACATTTAAAGAAAACCACAAGTTTGCAAGTGCATTCTGCGTTCCAAATTGATCGCTTATGCTAGGTACATTCTAGCAATGCAGCTTATAGAGCAGTTTTCCTACAACCGGTCTTCTAGCTCAAACGATAACTACTGACTCTGATGATAGATGAAAAATCCTCAATGAATTGATGCTCAATGTTTCACGAATCTCTATATTTCATGACTTCTGATGCATTAGGAATCAAATACAAAGTAGGGTAACGCATAGAGCTGAGTCACTTAGCACATTTGAAACCAAACATTTAAAGAAACAAAAACAAGAAAGATTAAATAAAAAATTTAGACAATACCCATAAACAGCTGTATGAACCCACAATCAGTTAACACCAAAATAGCTAGACCTATTTAGAATGAGCAGGAATCATACTGTAGTGTAGAAACAAAAGTATGCACAGATATAAACTAGGAAAGATGAGTGCTGACTTTTTTGCATGAGAAGAGAACCTATCAATATACAGTATAGTGGGAAACCATTTAACTTATTGTCTTACTCACACTCTCTGTTTAAATAGTATCCCTAAAGTAGCAGTAGTAGTAGTCCACAAGCATACCTAAACAGTGGTGATCCATAACTTTTTTTTTCCATATAGGAATACAACCTATGAAGAATCTAATAGAAGTACTACTGTACATAAATGAAACCCTAGTTATAGCTCATTCACGTGCTATTATATTATTCAAAATGACTGTATTTCAGAACAATCAAAGGAAAGAAAACAAAAATTAATTCCACCATGCAAATATTAAACCAAAACATTAAACCTATAATAGTATTTTTAAGTACATTAAACAACAAACAAACAAAAATTAATAGTCCTACAAGCTATGAAAATACTACTTAAACGAAAAAGTCCAACATACATTCTTTACAATACTTGGGATAAATGATTATTTTGTTTTATTAAGTGCATGTTTATTAATTCATTTAGATTCGGGTATTTCAGATCAGTGCCGAGTTCAGTGAACTACTCAATGTACTCATAGTCTACTGAAAGGTTTCATGCTTTAATTACAAGAGAAGAATTTACTTTTCAGCTATTCCAAAGGTTTATGTTTCACAGATGATCAGTATATTTTAATGAGTTCTCAAAGATCTACCAAGTAACTAGCTAGAATATGTGTCTTTATTCTGAAGAAATTTATGGAAAAACAAATGGTGTAAAGATTTGGAAGGAATCCACCTGACATAAGTAGTTCAAGTTGTATGGTACTCGGAAATTGTAGTAGCTAATGTGGTGCTAATAATAATGCGGTTTCGGGACAGTATCCGATGTTGTTTAGCACTTACTTAATGTTTAGCACTTACTCAATTTCTTAATTATATTGTCCTTCAATAAACAATAAATGGATCTGATTTTCTTTTACTTTGGGAAACAACGACAATGATCAGAGAGAGGGGATCTTAGACTGGACTGACTAGAGAAAGAGAGAATCAATTAGCAGCTGGTAGGAATAAAAATATGTTGTGTTTACATCATAAGATCTTCTTAATTAATTTATTCTAGTATCAACAACCTCTTTTGTGGTTCTTAGTAACTGAACCAAATCTATAATGTGATCTAAGAAGAAATGTCAGTCAAAGTTAACCTCACCAAACAAAACAGTTTTCCCAAGTTCCCAACTAGAAATTCTCAAACTGATGACAGAAAGAGAGAGAGGGGTGAGAAGGAGAGAGCAGAGACAGAGATATGCAAAGACAGAGGGGAAGAGAGTACCAGTGAAGACACGAATAGGTCCATTAGTGACAAGAGTATTGAGTTGAGCTTCGATCCTTCTCATGAAATCCATAGCTTCTTGTAGTGGTCTTGTTAATTCCTCACGATATTTCACTAGCATATCGTAGTAGGCTTCCTACATATTAATATTAATCCTTGATGAATACAGTAGTGAAGATATTATAGCAAACTCAAAATCGATTAGCTAGGGTTAATACATTAAGATTTTAGAATATGGAGTAGTATATCTTTACACACCATGAATTGATCAAGTTCTGGATCTATTGCTGCTGATGAAGAAGAAGATGCATCTCTATTAATCAATGAAGATTTTTGCCTTGCGACAAACTCCTGTTTAGCATGTGTAAGTCGTGCAACTACTTCTTGTGGTGCTCCTACCTGTAAAATCATCCATATGATAAGTCAAAATCAAGTAATCTACAAATATCTGTCTCTATGTATAACTAGTTGTGATTTCATGGTGAAGTGTGCTCTCGTTTGGGTTTATAGGATAGAGTAGGAATTTAGGGGTAATTAATTAATTAATTTGGAGATTTTATTACCTTCTGACAATCCATGTAAGCTTCTAAAAGGTTCGAATATTGAGGATGAGTAATTATCTTGGCTTTAATGGCTTCCAAATTATTGTTACTATTATTAAACCCTCCTCCTTGTTGCCTTTGTTGTTGCTGCTGCTGATGATGTTGTTGAACTGTTTCTTGTTGTGGGTTCCCATGTCCTCCTCCTCTCATTAGAGATGGGTAATGAAATTCTTGACGATTATGAATTTGTTGTTGCTGTTGTTGCTGTTGAGAATAAGTAGCACCAACAGCTTCTGTCTTCACAATAGGATGATGATGAGCTTGTTCATGCTGGTGATGATGATGTTGGAGATGAGAAAGGAAATTTATATTATTAGACTGATGTTGATGATGATCATCGTCTCCTTCTGCTGTAGACCCTGATTGCAGATGAAAAGCAGTACTAATGGTGGCTAGATTATTATTATGATGATGATGATGATGTTGAGAAACAATAGGTGTTGTATATAAGAAACTGTTTCCCCTTGGTGTTGATGATGTATTCTGCTCATCCATTTGTGAATAATCCTCCATTATCTCTAGACTACAAAACCAAAACCCTAATTATTCTATGATGATATGCTGTGAGACAGAGAGAAACCCTGCTTGATCTCTGCAGCTAATACTTGTATTATTGATTATAACTTTGATGAACCATGAGGACTGAAACCGCAGCTACTACTTATTTCTCTGCAAGTTTGAGTTTTAGAATGGGATATTGTTGTAAAGAAGATAGATGCAGTAGTAGTACTAGCTAGATCATAATTGAACGGTGCAGATGAAAAGTGTAAATAAACTCTTCTCTTTTTTTTCTCAGTTGATGATCACTATATGGCTACAGTAAAAACATTGTATATAAATATGATCACTTCAAGACAGAAGAGAAAGAAGAACTACAGAGAGAAAGAAAAGAGAGATGATTAGATATACATCTCAATTCTCAATGATCTGGTGGTATTTGTTATGGTATATGGTGGGTTGTAAAAAGAGAGAAGCGTCGGTAGGTCAGAGAGGACCGGCAACGGCTTCGTGTCTAAGTGGGTTGACAAGACGTTAATCACTCTTTTCTTTCCAGAAATTAGAAAATATAATAAAAAAATGTGCGGGAAATAAAGCAATATTGATTACACACAGAAAGAAATAGAGAAAAAGAATTAGTAATTAAAATGAATAAGTATAAGTCTTTCTTTTTCATTAGAGATAAGCAGAATCTTAATGATGCAGTACAAACTACAAAGACATCCTACCCGATGCCGTGGATTATTGAACATCAGTTTGTTTGGCAAATCTATCATGAACTACACGAAAACAACGTACTCACAACCAAATTTAAAAATGGGACCTCCTGTTTTTTATTGGGTGGGGCCCATAATTTTGTGTCTCTAAGCGGTTTTCATGTAGTTTAATATGGCGGTCCATAAAGAATTACTGCATGAAATTTATGAGAATGGAGGTGTAAAGATAGATACAAAAAACCTCTGTATAAGAATATCTTAGGGGTCACTAAAAAATATTCTTATACGGAGGTTATTCTTATATGGAGGTCTATCTTGAATAGACCGAGAGAAAAACTTTCATACATGCACTTGAGAAAATACACATATATGTATTGGAAACAAAAGAATGTATCTAGAAAAATATAAACTCAACTTTGACACCGAAAATTGACCAAAGAAACTATTAGTACTAAAAATCGACCAATGGAATTATATGAGTGAAAGATATTTGCTCTAAGTTGTGCAAAAAAAAAAAAGCAACAAATCTACTTTGAAGCCAAAAGATATTGTAAAATGGTTACAAGAAGCTCTTCATCTTAAAATTTGATGCATGACAAGACTTATTTTATTTATATTATAATGTCAATTATTCTTATGTGGAGGTATGTTTCTTAAGACGGGATCGGAAAAATTTATGACTTATTCCAATATAGGGTTTATTCTTAAATATAACTGGCCCAAATCGGGACCAGAATTTTTTATTCTTATATGGAGTATTCTTCCGGAGAGGTTTTAATGTTTAGGGGATTTAGCATCCAAAATTCAATCTCCTATGTGGCCCTATATCCAATCAATGTGCTTTTTTTTTTTAATAAATAAACTAGGGAATAGCCCTAGAAGTTATAAGTAACATACATAACAAGGACATACAGGACGTGACACACAATGATATCCATAAGTAACCAGAATCTTCTTGTAACCAGAATCCCCCGTAACCAGAATCCAAAATCAGTGACCAGGTCATCGGACAGTAACATAATAGTAACAACAACAGTAACATCCCGCATACATACGGGTGAGTTTGGATCGTTGAAGCATGATCCACAACCCGGGTAGAAATTTTTTCTAATCGATCTGACAAAACCCTCCTCCAAAAAGAGAGATGTTGAAAGGCCAAAGTTCGTCCACATCTTCCATGGCGTGCAAACCACAAGCTCACCAGAGAACTGGTCGGGGCTCTTCCAATCAATGTGCTTAGGTTCAAGAAAATATTGCTTTAGATCATGCATTACCTAATGCTTGTCACCCTGGGTTTGAACTCTGAACACTAGCAGAGGCGCAATATACTCGAGCAGTGAATATAAAGAGTCCAGTTCCATTAAAAAAAAAAATTATGTATATACTACATATAAAGACTAAAGAGGCCAGAGCAATATGACACTTAAGAGTTCAGGACTAGCATGTGATGGTGAGTTCCGACTTTCTCATAAAAAAAACTGCAGAACCAATGGCCAAACTTCCATGATCGGCAAAGCTAGTGGCTGAAGAGAACCACCTAATCCGCGTGGTAATGCGAAGAATCTTGTTGTATTTTGTTTAATATACTGGTTTCACACGTTGGACGTTATTTTTGTGAATAAAAGTCGATCTGTGATAAATTTGAGGATAATATTTTTAGGATATGTTCCTCTTACCAAGTTCTACATGCCTACCAAAAATGAGCACATTTCGATATATAAAACCTCACAATCTACCAGTCTTAATTTCACCAGCCAAGAATCTATTAATTTTCAACGGCTCATTTTCAAAATAGTAGATGGTGGTGTTATACTTTTCGGAATACACTCATTTTCGGTATGAACATAGAGCTTTGTAATACTAACATATCCCTAAAATATTAGCTTCAAATGCATTACGGTTTAGTTTTTATCCGCAAAAATAGCTTCAAATGTGAGATAGTGTGATAATAAAAGTGTGAGGAGATCCCTCCTCAAATTAAAATATATTGGAATTTCTCGAACGCAAATCACACATATATATAACCTATATATATATGAGGGAATTCGTTAATCTCGTATATATTGTAGGGTTTAGCATTTTAAGGTTAGGCTGCTTTTACACTCTTTCAAATTTAAGATTCAACTTGAAATACCATTGTCAAAACCCAATTTTCAGATTGTGGATCTAGCAAGTGCTTGAAGCGAGAGTTTAATCAAATCTAGCGTGGTAATAGTTTGTCAAAAATAATATTTATTTTCCACCAAACCATTATGTGTATATGAAAAAGCGGGGGTACAACAACCACACCCAATATTTCGTCTGTATGGACTAACTCCAATATAATTCTGAGAGGATCAGCTAATAAAGCGAGCTCAACCAAGAAATATATCAAAGAGTTATATCTCAATACAATCCGCAATCAAACAAATAGAAATCTGTGAGCCCGATTGATATGATAAATAAATTAGATGGTACCAAAGACCAATGTCCAAGTGTCAATCAATTTATACTCAACCACGAAAGGTCAGATTAACCAATTAATAGAACTACGCACAACCTGTAATATTTCAATTATATAAACAAATATAATACGTAAAATAAATCATACAGCCACCAGAAGTTTTATTAACGAGGAAACCGCAAATACAAAAAAAAAAAAAAAAAACCGGGACCTAGTCAAGATTTGAACACCACGTTGTATTAAGCCGCTACAGACACTAGCCTACTACAAGTTAGCTTCGGACTGGAATGTAGTTGAGCCCTAACCAAGTCTCACACCGATTAAGGTACAGTCACGTTTCTTACGCCTCTGAATTCCAGCAGGACTCTACGCACTTGATTCGGAAAAGTCTATTCTGATAGATAAATCTGTCTCCCACAAAAGTACCTATGAATTTTTTGTTCTATCTTTTGATAAATCAAGGTGAACAGGAACCAATTGATAATTTGGTCTTATATTCCCGAAGAACATCCAAGAATATCAATCACCTCACAATAACTTAACTATATGGTAGTAGAAGAAGTTATTATGGAATCACAAAGAATGAGACGAAGAGCTTTATGATTACTTTTTATATCTTACTGTTGATGGTAGTTTTTAACTTAGGGGTAAAGTCGTAAAACCCTAGTCAGATAATGACGTCACAGGACTTAAACGCATTTATTGAACCCTTTAATATGTCTGCAAGAAAATTACCAGGGTACTTTTTTTAATTAATTACTAATTAAGGTTTCGATAGGCCAAAACCCTAATTCCCACGCCACATATGCCAATGGAAAACCGTGCCAGCCACACCTACCGCGTCAAGGCATGCCAACCATGCTAGCCGCACCCTTTTACCAATGGAAAACCGTGCCAGCCACACCTACCGCGCCAAGGCATGCCAACCATGCTAGCCTCACCCCTGTGCCAATGGTAAACCGTGCCAGCCACACCTACCGCGTCAAGGCATGCCAATCATGCTAGCCTCACCCCTGTGCCAAAGGAAAACCGTGCCTCCATACCTACCGCGCCAAGGCATTACAATCATGCTAGTCGCACCCTTGTGCCAATGGCAAACCGTGTCAGCCATACCTACCGCGCCAAGGCATGCTAGCCGCACCCTTGCTCCAATGGAAAACTGTGCCATCCACACCTACCTCGCCAAGGAATGCCAACCATGCTAACCGCACCCCTATGCAAATGTCAAACCATGCAAGCCACACCTACCGCGCCAAGGCATGCCAACCATGATAAACGCACCCATGTGCCAAGGCATGCCAACCATGCTTGCCGCACCCCTGTGCCATCCACACCTACCGTGCCAAGGCGTTCTAACCATGCTAACGCACCCTGCCATGGACCCATGCCAACCTAGTCGCGCCACCATGATGGCCTTCCCTATGCGGCTACCAAAATGAAGGCGTGCGATAATCAACCGTCGCCCTTCAATCACAGGAGAAAATCCTAGACGTTCAAGGTTACCAGACAACACATGGTAACCTTTGACCCAAAACCCTAGCTTGGTCACGATCCTAACTTGGTCACGCCAAACCCTTGGCCCCACCATGCCAAGCCAAAACGTCCATGCCAAACCTTTGGCCCCACCATGCCAAGCCGAACCGCACTTGCCTTGGCCATATCCATGCTATCCGCACTATGCGCCCATGACATGCCAAGCCAAACCGTCCATGCCAAGACCTTGGCCCCCACCATGCCATGCAAATGGCATGCCAACCTAGCCGCGCCACCATGACGGCCTTCCCTATGTGGCTACCAAAATGAAGGGATGCGACAATCAACGGTCGCCCTTCAATCCCAGGAGCAAATCCTAGCCGTCTAAGGTTACCAGACAACACATGGTAACCTTTGAACCAAAACCCTAGTTTGGCCACGCCAAACCGCGCCAAGTCATGCCACGCCAATGGCATACTGACCTAGTCGCGCCACCATGCTATCCTTCCCTATGCAGCTACCAAAACGAAGGCGTGCGACAATCAACAGTCGCCCTTCAATCCCAGGAGAAAATCCTAGCCCTCCAAGAATATACAAGGAAAGTGATGAGACCAGAATTCTAGCCCTCCAAGAGTAGATAGTCTATCACTCAAAATTCTATCTACTATATCTCCTATCTTGAGACAAAAATCGTATTACTATATAGACTAAGAATATACACATGTGATATTTCGAGCGGAGTATATCTCGCTTATCTATTTCTCGAAATATATGTTGGTAAAGCTTTCGCTTTAGCCAAGTTCATCTTTACGTAGTGACGAAAGTCATGTTATGTTTCAATCATTTTGGAAATCGCTCTAACGAAAAATAGTTTGTGAATAACAACTATATAACGCCCTCTGAGAATGTTTCAATGATTGAAATGATAGTTTAGACAATATAACCATTGTGGGATATAAACATTGTTGTGGTAACATATATATGTATAAGTGCTTAGCACTTGAACCGAAGTTTGTGAACTTTTCTTATAGTTGTGTGATCTGATCTTGTTGTTTTTATCGTACGAGTACAATTGTAATAATTGGATTGAGATTTCTATCTCCGATAGGAAAGATATAAAAGTAATCACAAACATCTTCGTCTCATCGTTTCTAATTCCTCAATAATCTTCTTCGTTGCATCGATTAAGTTTATTGTGAGGTGATTGATAAAACTGAGTTGTTCTTCCGGAATATAAGTCTGGTTTTATTGATTGGTTCATGTTCACCTTAATTTATCAAAAGACGGAACAAAACTGATAGGTTTATTCGTGGGAGACGAATTTATCTATTTTGTAGACTTTTTTGTGTGAGACAGATTTGTTTACTAAAGTCTTAGACTTTGGGTCGTAGCAACTCTTGGTTGTGGGTGATATCATCTAAGGGAATCAAGTGCGTAGTATCCTGCTGGGATCAGATGCGTAGGAGCATAACTGTACCTTGGATCAGTGTGAGATTGATTGGGGTTCAACTACAGTCCATACCGAAGTTAATTTAGAGTAGGCTAGTGTCTGTAGCGGCTTAATACAGTGTATGTTTAATCTGGACTAGGTCCCAGGGTTTTTCTGCATTTCCGGTTTCCTCGTTAACAAAGTTATGGTGTCTGTGTTATTTCTTTTCCGCATTATATTTTGTTATATAATTTAAATAATATAGGTTATGCGTTGTTCAATCAAATAGAATATCCGACCTTATTGGTTGTTGATTTAAATATAATGACACTTGGATATTGGTCTTTGGTACCATTTCTCTTTGATTAAGACTGTAGATTGTATTTGCTTGAGTAAATCAAATTGAGAGATTGAGATAATAACTCCTTGAGATATTTTTATCTAGACTGAGTCTGACTGTCTAGTTGATTCTCTAGTAAAGTAACTCGTAGTTGTCCATACAGATTGCTAATCGAAATATTGGGTGTGGTTGTTAGACCCCCGCTTTTTCACTAGAGATTAAAAGCGAATGATCCAATTAGGGATCGACGACTCGATTATTAGATAAGACGACTGGGGACTTTCCACAATCACGACGGCGCTTCCTATGAAACTCAATATTACACCCGGAAGGTTCCCTTTTCATCAGGAGACCTGCGAAACCGGGTAAGTCTTACCTAGAAAAAATACATGGTTTGCTATTTCAAGTTTTTACGAGAATGGTAAAACCGATATCTATGTTATGTTTCACCCCATTTCATCTACCAACACACTGTTTCATGTTTTTCCAGGGAGGTTTGCGTCACTTGCAATCATAACCAAAACAATCCGTTCCAAAAGAATAATCCAAAACCCTCATAGAAAACAGTCATTTATCAATTCAAATCAAACCATAAACCAGGCGCTTTGTTTGCCTTTCAAAAAAGTCACCTACCCGTACATCCCTACTTTACATAATAATGATTACCCTTCACTATTCATGAGGTAGCCGAAGTTACTACAGTGATATTTGAAGAGGAATTATTTATGATTAAGTATTTCTACAAGTTTATGAAAGGCATACCCATGGATAGGGTTTACACCAGTTCAGAAGAAAAAATATTTCTACAGATATATGGAAGGCATACCTATGGGTAGGGTTTGCACCAACACAAGAAAACAAGAGAACGAATTGAAAGAGAAATACTGGAGTACATAGCAGGAATATGCTTGCCCACTTTATTGCTACCACGCTACAACTAGCACCAGGACGTGATAACAAAGATACGAGATAAAAAAGGGGAGCCAACCCCTTTCATAAGCGTAACGCTTTTTGGAACATGAATAAGGAAAGGATTTTCATGTTTGAGTTACATATGGAAAGAGGAGACTGGGCCCGCAAATCCAAGCCAACATCCACGCCAAGCCAGCGCCCATTCCAAGGCGATCCAGCGCTAACAACTTGCATCTTTCCAGCACCAGTGGCTTGCATCCTTCCAGCGCAGCGCCAGCAGCTTGCATCCTTCCAGAACTAACAACTTGTACCCTTCCAGCGCCATCCTCACCCTTCGAAACAACGCCATGGCTCCAGCACTCCGTGATCAAAACCGCGTCATCTCTGCACGATACACCTACGAGAACCAGAACCAGATCCACTTCCGACATCCTAACGTTTCTTCAAGTATGACAGCTACAACCATTACCAGAGACACAACTACTTCACCATCAGGGAGAGATACTGGAAGAGCCGGAAGAAGCCGACCTCCTTTTACCACTGTTGATTTGATGGAAAGACAAAATGTTCTCGTAAGGATCGGACAGACGTGTTTGTAACTCGGAAAAAGATACCTATTTTCTCAAGATACCGATGGAGCGACCACCATAAGAGTCACGTCAACCCAAGAGGGAGATGACAAGGAATACTTTTAACATCCGACGCAGGCACTTCAGCAGGACATGCGTTTATAGATGAAGGGGCTCGCGTTGCTCTCGAACCCTCATTAGAAGGTAATCAGCAATCCAATTTCATCACACATAAATATCATGAGCGATTTTTCCAAAATCTAGGCAAAGGAAATCAGCAACCCTCCTGAATTCATAGAGACCCTCTACCCGTCAGGAGATGCATGATTTCTGGGGACTTCACCCATAAAATAGTGCAGTCTATGATGAAACAGTTATGTGAGGTTCTATATTTCTCTGAGGTGTAGCACCAAGACATATTTACATCCTTCAACCGTACTAGATTAGGGAAGTAGTTTTTTCCAGCCAGGGAAGCCGTTCCCAAGCCCCAACCTCTCCTGGAAATCATGATCGATAGATGGAATTGGGGACTCCTAAACACTATTCACTTGAGGGATGTCGAGTTTGACAAAAGACTAAGTGACGTAGTCTCCGGCTTCAACATTGTAACCGTCAAGGCTCTGAGAGTTTCAAGGCGCCTTTTCGATGTTTTCTCCAGAAGTGGCTCCTGTCCTACGTTCTCTAGCAGCGGCTCCGCTTCAACGTTCGCTTCAGCAGCCGCTCCGCTTCAACGTTCGCTCTAGCAGTCGTTCCGCTTCATCATTATCTCCATAAGCTGCTCCAGGATCCGAAAGAGCATTTGGATCCTTAAGTTTCAACGTCCTCTTGAAGAGCCGAAGCCTCTTCAATGCCTCCTTCCCATCATAGCTCGTGTTCATGGACAGTTTGCTCGCTTACACATCCAACCAATCCTTTTACTTTCATAGATGCCCATACAATTCTAGCCAACCTACTTTGTTCTCACGACAATGTAGTCTCTTCCGATCATATATGCTTCCAAGAACTGCTGCCGCTCGTTTGTTGATACCAGCGAGAGCTTCACCATAAAAACAATCACTTCAAAGAGATTTTTCAAACACTTTCCCCAATAATCTTTCTGGCAGAAAAAGTTCCAAACGGAAGCCACGTCAGCAATAGCAACCTCAGCATCCCGCCCAGAAGTCGTCTAAGCAGCAACACCATCCGTATTTTTACCGACATCCGCCTCGGCAACCAATCCAACATATGCCACCACGACTTCTCCACTGACTCCGATAACAGTTTCGCCGTCTTCTCCAAAAGTTGTTTCATCAACCGCAATATGGTAGGCTAAGAAAGATACCTACGACTATGTCTAACTGCAAGTGCACAACGTCTATTGCTGACAAGGCAAATACAGGTCGATCCCACAGACACAAGGAGAGTGTAGAGTCAATTCAAAAGCTTTACTTTGACTAAGTCAGAGAGAGTAACCAAAAGGAGTTTGTTTGTGTCGATGCGACGCGATATTGGCAGAGATTTTAAACAGAAACTAAATAGAAGTAAAAGATGTAATTAACTCAAGGTGTAAACACTGGGAATATGGATACTAGGGCATTCAAATCCACAACTAACCTACAATATGCATTCAACTTGTGATGTTATTCTTGTCCTTATAGCAGATTCAAGTTTACCTTGTATCTAAGGTGTTTCTCCAATGGATAATTTAATCACAACTAAAGTATTTCTCCAAAGCATTAATTGTCTAGTTAAAGCACAAGTAATCTAAGGATTAATAACATTATTTTTAAGTATGAGTTGCAGCATAATCAACATAGTGATATTCTAACTACAATGGATACATGGCATACATTGTGAGAGAGAAAATGTTGATAAACTTGGATTAAATTATATCCTAAACAATTTTAAACATTCAAGAACAACACACAAACATGAATAACATAGAGTAAGGCTAGGGATTCAGCTTAACCCTAGTAAATGAATTTAGAACATGATGAAAACAGAATTGTATTAAGAGACTAAGTGAACCAGCTAGTCTGGGATGATTTATTCAACACAAAAACACCCCCTATTTATACACAAAATTCTCTCAATCACTTGGATTTGAAATTTAGAAAGCACCCACTCACCAAAACATGTTTTCTTAATTTTGGGAGTGTTTGATGGAGAGAATGGGGTATGCTTGGTAGTGGGAAACAAATTGGGAGTGATTGATGGAGATAATGGGGGGGGGGGGGGGGAGGGGGTGAGGTGGATGTTTTGGGAAGAATCTGATGGATCAATATGGAAGCGGGTTTGGGTCTTGGATCTTAGTTTTTATCACTTTTATGCCCATATCCTTTTCAAAGATAAAATTTCAAAGCCCACTTCTAGTTTGAGACGTGAAATCAACATTCTTCACTTGCGGATGAGGTGTAGACATTGGTTTCAGTGTCTTCTAACTCGAGCCTTTGTTGTCTCCCTTCCATTGTCACCAATTCTCCGTTTCTTTTGGCTCCTTAATTCATCCAAGCTTTATTTAGTACCTAAAAACACAAAATTAATTAATACAAATATTTATTCTTGAAAACAGTAAATATACAGAATTTGGGATAATATATGATTTTTAAAGCACAAAAGATGAGTTAAATGCCAATAAAAAGGTGTATAAATATGCGATATTTGGCACTCATCAAATAACCCCAAACCTGAATTTTACTTGTCCTCAAGTGAAACAGAAATTAAGAAATCCTAATTATACCACTGTCGCTGGTCTCTCGAATGCATTTAGTGTATGCACTAAGCATTTAAACCCCTAGGTGTCCCTAGTTGGACGAGTTGTAGTCTCGTGAGGGCCTACCAGAGATGTACCCACAAAACCTTCTCCAATTTCAGAGCGTAATAGAGTCTCAAGCATCCAAGGAGCTATGAGGACATATAATTTCTGCAAGCTATTAACAAGAAGTTAGAACTACCAAAGAACGCATTCTCATCCTTAAAAGTTGAGCGAGGAATAACCATACCATATGAAAGAATTCGGGTTCGAGAGTAATCACAAGCCTCGACTTCTGCCTTACCAACAGGGTTTTATGATAATTGCACTCAAAAAGACCGCTTTTTTTAGTCTCTCTCATGTGTGCAGGCAGGAATAAAGAGTGAAATCTTGCACACGTTGAATGGTGGGAAGAAAAACCTTCCGAAATAATTTCTGGAGACTCCACAAAATTGTGGACAAAAAGAATCTTTTTCTGATGATCTCTACAAAAAGAAATCATTCATTATAGGAGGATGGGAGTACTCACTTACCTTCACATCTGATCGGCAATCAACATCACTCTCACAGCATCCATAGAAACGTCTTCGTCTTCGGTCTTCAACTGTTGATGATGAACTTATGAATTTCTTTTTGTTTTTAAGTTTTTTTTTAAACAGGAGCTAGCGTGTCAGATGGGTAACCGCAACGGATCAGGTTTCATTTCGAGTGATGCCCGAATAGGTGGCTTGATGGAGCCCTAATTATCTGCCTTATATACTTCGTTTCTTTTTTTTTCTTTTCGACCACCAGCTTCTTCTTCTTCTTCTTCTTCTTTCTCTGCACATCTTCCTATTTCTTCATCAGATCCTTCTTGTATGTTCTAGATCCGGACTTCAATTTTTCTTCTCTTAATTACCGCCATCATGTTCTTCTACGTTCTGCTTGTTTGGTTTATTGGCATAGTAATCATTTATTGGTGGAGTATGCAGGATGCAGTTTGATCGGATGGATAATTTACTCTCTGAAGTAGTGTTAACCGAAGTGAGATGTCTTTGGTAGAATCTAAGTATAGATCTGTATGTTTTTTTTTAGTACATCTTGAGATCCATATTGATGTTTGGCTCGAAGATGAAGATCTGATGATTTAGTGAAAGATGCAAGATAGGTCCATATGCAGCTTCAAAATACATACAATGATAGATCCGGCTTTCATATTTGAAGTCAGATTTAGATTTAGATATATTTTGACAAGTGTGGATGATCTGTCTGGGATGAAGATGTCTGGATCGGTCAACACTCAGATAAAAGCATCTCCTTTCTTTATTGGTTCTTCATTTCTTTTGATTCATCGTCAGATCGTTTTGTTTGTTGTCGTTGTTGTTGTTTGTAAACCTCGGACTATTTCAACTTTCTTCAAATACTCTGATGTCGCTCTGCTTGTTGATGATGATGTGTTTCTATGGATCTAATTGATGTTGTCGAGAGAGAGAGTGGTGCTAACTGTAAACATTCTACCCGGAATTGACGTACAGTGACACACACTCTAAAAGCTAAAAATAAAGGTTGGTGCCTTGCTTGATGTAAAATGGGTAGTCTCCACTAAGGGTGATCATAACTCTACTACCGAATATCTTTGTAGCACCTAATTCGCCCTCCGGCATGGTTAAATCCAATTTTAACGCTCTAACAACTAAGAAACCCGATTGTGTTCTCCAGTACTTCCAAGTTTTGTTATTTCGGTTAGACTCTCTATGTAATCATAGATAGAAGCATGCTAGTGACTCTAAGATCTCTAAAAGTTGGAGGTTTTATGCAAAAATTTATAGAATTTGTTTGTTTGTTTTTTTTTTAAAATTGCAAAATACTAACTCTATATGAAAAAATACTAACAACTCTATATGCAAAATACTCCCCCAAACCTAAATCTAACATTGTCCTCAATGTTTCAATAGATGATAAGAATTATAACACCATATCGAGAGAACAAGGCAAAGCATACTTAAAGGAAAGAGATTACCAGATGCAAAAGGGTGGTGCTAAACCAGAATTGAATGAATGCTTTGAAAGCAAACAATATGAGCGCAAGACAAAAAGGTTTGGTTAGCACACATAAAAATTATGCAAAAAGAAAAAGAACAAGGGAAAGAGAATGGACTTTTAATCCATATGTATGTACACGGGTGAACTAGTTTAGTCCAAATAAACAGGGTCTTCCAAGTCTGTGGTGTCAACTTCTGGTGGAAGATGCTCCAGAAATTGTTTCAATCTCTGACCATTGACTTTGAAGATGTTCTTGTTTGCTGTATTTTCTATTTCAACGGCTCCATGAGGGAAAAAAGTACGTACCAAGAATGGGCCTGACCATCGGGAACGTAACTTTCCTGGAAAAAGATGCAAACGAGTGTTGTACAATAAAACTTTTTGTCCCGGTGTGAAATACTTGAGCAAAATGCGCTTGTCATGAAATACTTTCATTCTATGTTTTTACATCTTGGCACTATCATATACGTCATTTATCAATTCTTCCAACTCATTGAGTTGAAGTTTTCTTTGGGCACCAGCCTTATCAAGATCGAAATTCAGTTTATTTACAGCACAATATGCTCGATGTTCTAACTCAACAGGTAGATGGCAAGCTTTACCATGCACTAGTCTGTAAGGGGAAATGCCAATGGGAGTCTTGTATACAGTCCTAAAGGCCCACAAAGCATCATTTAAACGTAAAGACCAATCTTTCCTAGAAGGACTAACAGTCTTTTCAAGAATATGCTTAATTTCCCTATTAGAAACTTCTACTTGACCACTGGTCTGAGGATGATAAGGTGTTGCTACCTTATGAGTGATTCCATACTTTCCCATAAGTGATTCAAAAGGTTTATTGCAAAAATGAGTACCTCCATCACTGATTATTGCTCTAGGTGTTCCAAAACGAGAGAGAATGTTTTTTTTAAGAATAGAAAGAAAAAAATTATGATCATTTGTTTTAGATGCAATGGCTTCTACCCACTTAGAGACATAATCAACAGCAACAAGAATGTATAGCTTACCTTCAGAGTTAGGAAAGGGACCCATTAAATCAATACCCCATATATCAAATAGCTCAACAATCAAAATAGGTTGTAAGGGCATCATGTTTCTTTTTGATATACTTCCTAATTTATGGCATCGGTCACAAGAAACACAAAATGCATGGTTATCTTTAAACAATGATGGCCAATAGAAAAAACTCTACAAGATCTTTACAGCAGTTTTCTTGGCACTAAAGTGGCCTCCACATGCATGGTCATGACAGAAAGAGATGACATCCCTTTGTTCATAATTAGGGACACATCTCCTAATGATTTGGTCTTGGCAGTACTTAAACAGATATGGGTCATCCCAAAGGAAATGTTTAACTTCAGCCAAGAACTTAGAACGGTCTTGTTTAGACCAATGCAAAGACATTCTTCCTATATCAAGGTAGTTCACGATATCAGCAAACCAAGGCATTTCAGACACAATCATCAATTGTTCATCAGGGAATGATTCTCTAATAAACACGGATTCATCAACAGATTCAACATGCAACCTAGACAAGTGATTAACAACAACATTTTCCGACCCTTTCTTATCTCGAATTTCGAGGTTGAACTCTTGTAACAAGAGTATCCATCGAATTAGACGCGCCTTAGCATCTTTTTTTGACAAAAGATATTTCAATGCAGCATGGTCAGAATATATGATGATTTTAGATCCTATCAAATAAGATCTAAACTTATCCAACGCAAACACAACAGCGAGCAACTCTTTCTCAGTTGTTGAATAATTCATTTGAGCATCATTAAGTGTCTTACTAGCATAGTAGTTCACATAAGGGTGTTTGTCTTCTCGCTGACCTAAAACATCTCCTACAACATAGTCAGACGCATCACACATGATTTCAAATGGTAAGGTCCAGTCGGGTGGTCTGACTATAAGGGAAGATGTAAGGAAAGCCTTCAATTTCTCCCATGCTTCCTTACAAGCATCATCAAAGATAAATGTAACATCTTTTACAAGAAGACTACACAAGGGTCTTGAAATTTTACTAAAGTCTTTGATGAATCGGCGGTAAAAACCGGCATGGCCTAAGAATGATCTTATGTCCCTCACAGAACGAGGTTGAGTCAAGTGTTGAATGAGATCAACCTTGGCTTTATCTACTTCTATGATTTTTTCCGAGATGATATGCCCAAGAACAATGCCTGAGTCGACCAAGAAATGACATTTTTCCCAATTCAAAACCAAATTCTTTTCCTTACACCGAATTAGCACACGAGTAAGATGATGCAAACATTCATCAAAAGAAGACCCAAAGACAGAAAAATCATCCATGAAAATCTCAATAAACTCATCTATCATGTCGGAAAATATACTCATCATGCAACGTTGAAAAGTAGCGGGTGCATTACACAACCTAAAAGGCATACGACGATAAGCAAATATTCCATAAGGACAAGTAAATGTGGTCTTATGTTGGTCTTTGGGTGCTATGTGAATTTGGTTGTAGCCCGAATATCCATCTAAGAAACAATAGTACCTATGTCTCGATAACCTTTCTAGCATTTGGTCAATGAAGGGAAGAGGAAAATGATCCTTCTTCGTTGTTGTGTTCAACTTCCTATAGTCGATACAAACTCGCCACGCTGTGGTTACACGAGTGGGGACAACCTCATTTATTTCATTTTGAACTACAGTAATGCCAGACCTTTTGGGCACAACTTGAATGGGACTGACCCATTGGCTATCTGTAATTGGGTATATGATACCCGCATCAAGAAATTTGAGAATCTCACCTTTAACAACATCTCTCAAGTTGGGGTTTAGTCTCTTTTTCATTTCCCTAGATGGTTTAGTGTTTTCTTCCAGATTTATATGATACATGAAAATTGTGGGACTTATACCTTTTAGGTCTGAGATGGACCAACCTAAGGCCTCCTTATGCTCTTTAAGCACTTCTAAAAGTTTATTTTCCTTTTCCGTGTCCAAACATGATGCAATTGTAGGACAAGAATATCGCTACAATGTTAATCCTGCAATATTAACAACACTTTTGCGAGCATCACAAAAGACTCTTTAACAGCGTTTCGCGAGCGTCACAAAATATCCAGAAGAAAGACATAAAAGTTGACAATGGAAGAGGTACAAGAAGATTATATTTATCCTGCGATGGTCATCATTATTGCGAAAGAAAACATTGTAGCGATCACGATGAGATCGCAGAATGGATCCGAAATAGGAGGAAAACTTAGCTGTCATCCATTATGTGAATCCCTATATAAAGGGTTCGTTAGGTTCAGAAGAGGATGATGTCTTTTTGAGAGTTGATAAGGTTTTGAGGAGAGAGAAACTCTATAAAGAAATTTGTACTTTTGAGTTCTTATGTCTTTTGTAAATAATTCTAAAAGTTAGAATAATAAAAAAGTGTCGTTATTCATCCTCAAATATAATTCAATTTATGTAGATTCTTATCAAGGGTGTAGTGTGGGAATTACTGCAACTACATTTTGGCGCCCGAAATAGGGATTGAATTAACAAAAATTGAAGAGAAAGTGAAGAAGAATGTAAGAATTGTTCAAGATTAAGGAAATCATTAAGTAAATCGGTGAGATAATTGAAGGGAGAATTATCAGAATCAAAGAGGATTGTAGAAAATTGGAGTGTGATATGGTAACAAGAACAATGATTGATAGATTTCATGAAAATATTAAGGGGAAGATACACAAACGGGATTTTGAAGGAAGGAAAATTATGACGGTGGAAAAAATATCACCATTGAAAGATTGGGAAAAGCAAGAAATCACCTTTACAGCAGAAGAAATACCAGAAGAAAATCTAAGTCATACATCTCCACTGGTAGTCACAGTATCCACTATACCAATGAGAAAGGAGAAATCAATAAAATCTGTAGAAGAATGGGCTATGAATAGAACTTTGGTGGATGCAAGAAGTTCTGTAGACATGATATTAGAAAATGGGATATAAGGATGAAGAAATGTCTTATTCAACATATCATGTTCATGGCTTTGGAAAGTCTTTAACAAAACCTAAAGGCGAGATAATGGTACGAATTCCACTAGGGGAGATTGAAACACAAGTAACGTTATGTGTGGTAGACGTGGAATCACTGTATAACATGATATTAGGAAGACCATGGATACACGCAATCAAGGCTGCAGCATCAACGTTGCATCAATGCATCAAGTTTCCTACACCCAGTGGAATTAGAGAAATTATAGGAGACACAGATTTTGCGAAATTGTGTTGCCAAATTGAAGTAAGAAATTGTGAAATACGTCCAAAGCTGCGAAAGTCTCGCAGAAAATTGGCGAGAGAAATAAATAAGGAAGAAGAATTTAAAGTTTACATGATAAGAGCAAAAGAAGGAAAAGGAATACCTAGTGAAATCCTACAAGAAGGAGATGAACTCGCAGGAATTATGAAAACACCGACACCAATGGGAGAACCTGAAGCCAGTTATATTGCAGTAGAACCAACAAAGGAAATAAATATTGGGAGTAAAGAAGAGCCTAAAATGCTGAAAATCGGGACTAGAATGGAGGCAGATGAGGAAGAAAGAACTATAAATCTCCTGCGAGAATATGCAGATATCTTCGCGTGGAGCATAGATGAGATTCCAGGGATAGATCCATCAATAGAATGTCATAAATTAGAAATTAACAAAAACATAAGACCATTTAAGCAAAGAATAAGGAAGATCGCAACAACATATCATTCTCAAATAGAAGAAGAATTACAGAAGATGCTCGACGCAGGAATTATAAGGCAAGCAAAATATCCAGAGTGGATTGCAAATATGGTAGTGGTCCCAAAGAAGAATAAGGGGATAATAATTTGTATAAATTTCACTGATTTAAACAAGGCTTGTCCTAAAGATAGTTTTACATTACCAGATATTCCACAGATGGTTGAATCAGCAACAGGAAATGCTAGAATATCATCGTTGGATGGGTATAAAGGATATAATCAAATCCCTCTCGCTGAAGAAGATCAAGAACATACCGCATTTTTTGCTCCAAGAGGGTTATATTGTTATACAAAGATGCCATTTGGCTTGCGAAATGTTGGTGCAACGTATCAAAGAATGGTGGAAAAGGTGTTTGCAAAGTGGATCCACAAAACATTAGAAGTGTATGTAGATGATATGCTGATCAAAAGCAAAGAAGCTGAGAATCATGTGCAATATTTGAAAGAGATTCTCGATCAAATGCGGCAATTCAATATTAAAGTGAATCCTGATAAGTGTACTTTTGGAGTAACTTCAGGGAAATTTCTGGGGTATATTGTATCGAAAGAAGGAATACAAGTTGATCCAGAAAAGGTACAAGCAATTCGTGATATGCCAACACCTGCGACGGTAAAATATGTGCAGAAATTAAATGGACTCTTAGCCTCGCTAGGAAGATTCATTTCGCGATCTTCAGACAAGTGCAAACATTTTTTCGATATACTCAAGAAGGGAACAAAATTCAAGTGGACAGATGAATGTGAAAAAGCTTTTCAAGGAATAAAAGAACATTTAACGAACATAACTATTTTACAGAAAGCTGAACCAGGAGAAGAATTATTGATTTATCTTGCAACAACCACATATGCGCTAAGTGTTGTGTTGCTGCGAATAGATGCAGGGGTAGAAAAACCAATTTATTACATCAGTAAAACGTTCAATTCTGAAGAGAGAAATTATTCAAATATTGGGAAACTAATTCTAGCATTGGTACATGTAACTTTCAAACTTCGCATCTATTTTCAAGCACATAAGGTCAAAGTATTAACGAAAGTTCCAATTGAGTCAGTAATGAAAAATTCAAAGAGATCAGGCAGAGTTGAGAGATGGAATGCACAAGTAGGACACTTTGATATTCAATATGAAGTTTTATCCTCGCCAAAATCACAAGTTATCGCATATTTCTTAGCTGAATTTCTCTTAGAAGATGATGAAGTTGTGGAATAAATGATGGATATAGAAGAGGAACATGGAGATCCAAAAGAATTATTAACAGAACCCGACAGATGGGAAATTTTGGTGGATGGATCCTCAAATGGGGAAGGAAATGGGATTGGAGTTGTCTTTATTTCACCAGAAGGAGAAAAAACAGCTTTTTCATTTAGATTAGAAATTGCATCCACTAATAATGAGACAGAGTATGAGGTCGTGATCCATGCTTTAAAATTTGCGATAGAAATGAATTTGGAAAATGTGAGAATCACCAGCGATTCACAATTGGTTATTCGCCAGATAAAAGGAGAATACATAACAAATGAACCATCCTTGAGAAAATACAAAAGACTTGTTGAAGAATTATCTGCGAGAATTCCAAAAATAAAATGGAGACATATATCAAGGAAAGATAATAGACTTGCAGATGCTTTTGCTTTCATATCTAGTATGATGACAAATCCATTGGCAAGATGCATAAAAATTCAAACACTTTCATTTCCATCGGTAAACAAAGAAGAAGAAGAGACAGATGTAATGATGGTAGAAGCTGGCGAGGGAGAGCCAGCGAGCAATATCACAGATTGGCGAGCAGATCTTCATGCATACTTGGCAAGAGGAGAAATCCCAAGAAATCGATTGGAAGCACATAAATTAAAAAGTAGGGCGACCAATTATGAATTAAGAGATGGAGTATTATATCGCAGATCTTTTAGTGGACCATCGCTAAGATGTTTGACTAGGGAAGAAGGACAAAAGATATTGAAGATGTTGCACAGTGGTGACGCTGGTAATCATAGTGGAGGAAGATATTTGGAATATAGAACAAAAATGCAAGGCTACTACTGGCCATATATGCATGAAGATGCAAAACAACTCTCAAGGCGTTGCTGATGAGTGCCAAATATTGCATATTCATACACCTTTTCATTGGCACTTAACTCATCTTTCGCGCTTCAAAGTCATATATTATCCCAAATTCTGCATTTTTACCATTTTCAAGAATAAATATTTGTATTAATTAATTTTGTGTTTTTAAGTACTAAATAAAGCTTGGAAGAATTGAGAAGACAAAAGAGAAGAAAGTTGGAAGCGTTGCAACCCGCTCGCGCATCAGTGGAAACCTATTTACAATACATGGGATTAAACTACCCATGATCCAAGACCCAAGACCCAAATACGTTTCCACCTCACCCCCATTGGATTCTTTCCAAAACATCCACCTCACCCCCATTCTCTCACTCAATCACTCCCAATTTGTTTCCCACCACCAAATATATTCCATTTTATCCATCAATTAAAGAAAACATGTTTTGTTGAGTGGATGATTGCCAAATTCGAATCCAAGTGTTGAGAGAATTTTTGTGTATAAATAGAGAGGGTTGTTGTGTTGAAAAACCATCCAAGAATAGCTTGTTCATGTTAGTTTCTTAAATTCAGTTTTTTTGTAATGTTATTCATGTTCTAGTTTCATTTGCTAGGGTTTAAATGAAGCCGTAACTTATTGTTATGTATTCATATCTTGTATATTGTTCTTGAAAGTTTAGAATTGTTTAAATATATAATTTAATCCAAGTTTGTCAACATCTTGCTCTCACAATGTATGCCACGTATCCATTGTAGTTAGAATATCTCTATGTTGATTATGCTGCAACTCATGCTTAACCAAATATTGATCCTCATATTAGTTGTGCTTTAATTAGATAGTTAATGCTTTGGAGAAATACTTTAGTTGTGATTAAATTATCCATTGGAGAAACATCTTAGATATATGGTAGACTTGAATCTGTTGTAAGGACAAGAATAATATTACAAGTTGAATGCATATCATAGGTTAGTGGTGGATTTGAATACCCTAGTATCCATATTCTCAGTATTTACACCTTGATTTAATTGCATATTTTAATTCAAATTACTTTCTGTTTAATTCTTTTGCCAATATCTCGTCGTATCGACAAAATCAAACCCCTTTTGGTTACTCTCTGAATCAGTTCTAAGTAAGGATTTAAAATTAACTTCTACACTCTCCAAGTCTCTGTGGTTCGACCTGTGCTTGCCCTGTGTTGCTTGTCGACACTGTGCACTTGCATTTTATACATAGTAGTAGGTATCTTTCCAAGCATATCAAGTTTTTGGTGCCGTTCCCGGGGACTCGGTTGCGGTGTAGTTCAAGTTTCTGTCTCCTGTCACTGTTCATATATCACTGTAGCAACTATTCACAGTCAATTTTACAATTAATTTTGATATTTTTAATTTTGCTTTTGCTTTCAAACTTCGAAACCCTAACTACCTCTTTTGAGCTCAACAGGTGCCTGAGTAGTTGTTGTAAAGGCGAAGGAAAGGAAGCGAAAGGAAGCGGAAGAAGTTTTTATTTTAAATAAAAAAAATAAAAAGAGTTTATTTTATTTATTTTTAGTATGTATTAGGATTCCTCTACTCTTGTAATTTTCTTTTTCTTTTGCACTTTTTTTTTTTTTTTGGACTTTGGACTTGGAAATTCTATTTTTATTTTTATTTTAAAACCCTACGGAAGGGTGGTATTAAATATCAAATTGTTTGCAGAGAAGGACGGTGATTACAATATCACCTCGGCCCCTCGGGTTCGTTCATGACATAGGAGTCGTGGCCAGAGTCGACAACAACGGTTCATCCCCCGTCTGGAACGGGAGGTAATCTTGTCGAAACACTCGCGAATCCCCTGTTAGCGAGTTACTGTATTCCTTCGTTTGCATACATGTTGAGGATTTGAATACGGCTGCTTTTATTTTCCTATTAAAGGGCAAGGACTGGCCATACAAGATAAGGGATTCGGATTTCAATACCGTTCTCTTCTTGCCCGCCTTAGGAAAACGATACATACACGAACCTAAGCTTTAAAATTTGGAATAGAACGAGACCTATAGGGTAACGAGCTTAGTAGGAAAGTCGTTCGAAAAATATTGGTTACTCTTTAAGCATACTTCGAAGTTCATGACGGTTTCTGTAAATTGAATGCGTTACTACGCCGCCTTGTAATACGGTGAGGCCTTGGGTATCAAAGCTCTAGCAGCTTCCCTCGCCTCTATTCAATTTACTTAAACTCGGATTGATTCCAGAGGAGTTTGCTCAGATTGTAACGAATTCCATTTCGAAGGATTAGAAGCTGGTATAGAAAACAATCTAAGTGGATCCATTATGCTTTTTGTTTGCTAGAAATCAGTAGGTTTACTGTGGTGGAGTCATCCTTGTTTGTGATTGCATAGAACTTCCCTTTTAGGTGAATGGTTAACATGCTTGATGTGCTAGCTAGGCTATGATTGTGTCCTTTAGAGACCATACACACCGACTAGTTAGAATCAGTCAAGAAGAGTTAATTGAAATACATAGTTCTGAGGCAGACAGTCCAAACCCATATGAAACAATGAGAGAACCAGTCCGTGGTCTAAAGGACTACATGTACCCAACGAGGACAAGCCAGTCCTCGTGCATTGTCTTACCAGCTGTTGTTGGACAATTTGAGCTAAAGGAGAGTATCCTCAATATGTTTCCTAAATTTAAAGGGATTGAAGATGAAAATCCCTATCACCATGTGAGAGAGTTCGAGGAAATTTGTGGGACTCTTCGGATCAACCAAATGACGGATGAGGTCCTCAAAATGAGACTTTTTCCTTTTTCTTTGATAGACAAAGCAAAGACTTGGATGTGTGCTCAACAGCCACAGTCATTTCATACATGGGATGCTCTTACGAAAGAGTTCTTCCCAAACCATAAGACTACGACAATTCGTCAATGTCTGAATAGTTTTGTGCAATTAGAGGAGGAAACTTTGGCAAAATATTTGGAGAGATTCAATGAATTATTGCTCCAATGTCCTCGCCATGGTTTTGAAAAATGGAGACTTGTGCAAATTTTGTATGAAGGCTTAGATGTCAAGAATCGAACTACAGTTGAGTCCATGTGTAATGGTCAATTTATTGAAAAAACTGCTGATGAGTCTTGGACTTTCTTAATCGAAGTCGCTGAAAAAACTCAGCAGTGGGAATCCCCCCGTGAACCAAAACGGACTACCCCTGCATATAGTGTCCATATAATTGACTCTGAAACCATAGTTCAGACCATCTAGTGGACACTTGTCCAGACCTCCATGCATTTCAAGAGTCTAAAACCGAGCAAGCCAATGTTTTGTACAAAAGGCAAGAGAACAACCCATATTCTCAGACCTACAACCCAGGGTGGAGAAATCACCCTAACTTTTCATGGTCTAAGGGACCTGTACAAGGGGGAACATCAAATAATAACCAAGGATACCCTTATCCTAGAAACCCCCAAGTGCAACCACATGTGCAGTACCCTGCAGAGAAAAATCCTAGCTTCGAAGAAAGTTTCGGTTTGTTGACCCAAAATTTGGTACAACTTCAAAAGACCACATACCAACGTTTTACAAGTCTAGAACTTAAAATGGGCAAATTTGTGAAGAACTGAATGAAAGAGACAAAGGAAAACTTCCTAGTCAGCCCCAACAAAATCCAAAAACTGTATATCAGGCAGAAAATTCAACTCGAAATGAGGCCTCCCATAATCAAGTAAATGCTGTCACCACTCTTCATAGTGGTAAAATTGTTGAAAACAATGTAGGTGAACCAAAGACGAGTGAGTCTACATCAGACTCACCAGTGCATAAAATCCCACAGAAAACACCTATTGTTGAAAACAAATCTGAGCAACATAAGAATTACCATAATTCTAATGTCTGTGCACCATCTCATGTTCATGTTGCTCCATTCCCACAAAGATTGGTGCAGCAAAAAAAGAGTATACAGTACAACGAGATTTTAGAAATGTTCAAACGAGTGAACATCAACATCCCATTTCTTGATGCAATCAAGCAAGTCCCTGCTTATGCTAAATTCCTTAAGGATATGTGCACACAAAAGCGAAAGCTTCATGTGCATAAGCGTGCTTTTCTCACCGAGCAGGTGAGTGCAATCATTCAAAGCAACACACCTCCTAAGTTTAAAGACCCAGGTAGTCCAACTATCACATGCAAAATAGGTGACCAGACGGTTAAGAAGGCGTTGCTAGACTTAGGGGCAAGTGTGAATTTACTACCATATTCAGTATATGTGCAGTTAGGTCTTGGAGAGTTGAAGGCAACACCTATAACTCTGCAATTGGCGGACAGATCCGTCAAAGTGCCATGTGGTGTGGTAGAAGATATTTTGATTAAGGTTGATAAGTTTTATTTTCCTGTGGACTTCATCGTCTTAGATACTCAACCTATGCAAAACCCTGACAGTCACATTCCTGTCATTTTGGGACGTCCCTTCTTAGCGACGTCCAATGCAATCATTACCTGCCGTAATTGAGTGTTGAAGTTGTCATTTGGTAATATGACTGTGGAGTTGAATGTTTTCAATACTATATAACAACATTTAGATCTTGATGATGATAATGATGTGCATGAAATCAACATGATTGAAAGTTTGATTCAGGATTCGTTGTCTAGTAGCATGTCTGTTGACCCTTTGGATGCTTGTTTGAATAATTTTGACCTGGATTTGTTTGATGATGAATACATAAGTGAAGTGAATACTTTGCTTAAATCCACACCACTTATGGACACGTCTAAGTGGAAAGCTAGAGTGGAACCACTTCCACTCTTGGAATCCAAGTCTGTTCCCTCTCTTGTTGAGCCACCAAAGCTCGAACTGAAACCATTGCATGATACTCTTAAATATGCATTTTTGGGACCTTCTAATACTTTTCCTGTAATCATTTCATCTGCCTTAGATACAGAACAAGAAATTAAACTTTTAGAAGTACTTAAGGAGCATAAAGAAGACTTAGGATGGACCATCTCGGACCTTAAAGGCATAAGTCCCACTGATTGCATGCATCATATAAACCTTGAAGACAATGATAAACCATCTAGAGAGATGCAAAGGCGTCTCAATCCTAACATGAAAGAGGTTGTTAAGAGTGAGATTATAAAGCTTCTTGATGCGGGTATCATATACCCAATCTCAGATAGCAAATGGGTTAGCCCCATTCAGGTTGTGCCGAAAAAGTCAGGAGTTACTGTAGTTCAAAACGATAAAGATGAGTTAATCACTACTCGAGTAACCATAGGGTGGCGAGTTTGCATTGATTATAGGAAGTTGAATGCATTTACAAGGAAATATCACTTCCCTCTTCCATTCATAGATCAAATGCTTGAACGATTATCTGGGCGTAGATTCTATTGTTTCTTGGATGGTTTTTCTGGTTACAACCAGATTCATATTTCACCCGAAGATCAGGAAAAGACTACATTTACATGTCCATTTGGAACGTTTGCCTATCGTCGTATGCCCTTTGGGTTGTGCAACGCACCCGCTACATTTCAGCGTTGTATGATGAGCATTTTTTATGACATGATAGATAATTTCCTTGAGATCTTTATGGATGATTTCTCTGTGTTTGGATCATCTTTTCATGAATGTTTGAACCATATCACTCGTGTGCTGATTAGATGTAAAGAGAAAGATTTGGTTTTAAATTGGGAGAAATGTCATTTTATGGTGAACTCGGGCATAGTTCTAGGACACATCATCTCTGAAAAATGCATTGAAGTAGACAAATCCAAAGTCGACCTCATTCAAAACTTGCCACAACCTCGCTCTGTGAGGGAGGTTAGATCATTTTTAGGCCATGCTGGTTTCTACCGTAGATTCATTAAAGATTTCAGTAAGATCTCAAGACCACTGTGTAATCTACTCAGTAAAGATGTTGCATTTGTGTTTGATAATGCTTGTGTGCATGCTTGGGAAGAGCTCAAAACTCTTCTAACTTCAGCCCCTATAGTTCAACCTCCTGATTGGAAATTGCCATTTGAAATCATGTGTGACGCATCTGATTTTGATGTTGGAGTTGTCTTAGGTCAGCGAGTTGACAAATACCCATATGTGATCTACTATGCTAGTAAGACGATGAATGAGGCTCAAATGAATTATTCAACAACCGAAAAAGAGTTGTTAGATGTTGTGTTTGCATTAGGTAAGTTTAGATCTTATTTGATAGGATTTAAAATCATCATATATACTGACCATGCCGCACTAAGATATCTTTTATCTAAAAAAGATGTTAAGGCTCGACTGATTCGATGGATACTCTTGTTACAAGAGTTCAACCTCGAAATTCGAGACAAGAAAGGGTCAGAAAATGTTGTTGCGATCACTTATCTAGATTGAATGTAGAGTCTGCTGATGAATCCACTATTATTAGGGAATCCTTCCCTGATGAACAACTGATGCTGGTTTCTGAAATGCCATGGTTTGCCGACATCGTGAACTACCTTGCTACAGGTAGGATGCCACTACATTGGTCTAAACAAGACCGGTCTAAATTCTTGGCCGAAGTAAAACATTTCCTATGGGATGACCCATATCTATTCAAATACTGCCCTGACCAAATCATTAGGAAATGTGTCCCCAATTCTGAACAAAGGGATGCCATCTGTTTTTGTCATGATCAAGCATGTGGAGGACACTTTAGTGCAAAGAAAACTGCTGCAAAGATCTTGCAGAGTGGTTTTTACTGGCCAACATTATTTAAGGATATCCATGCATTCTGTATTTCTTGTGACCGGTGCCAGAAATTTGGAAGTATATCAAAACGAAACATGATGCCCCTACAACCCATTTTGATTGTTGAGCTATTTGATGTGTGGGGTATTGATTTCATGGGCCCATTTCCTAACTCTGAAGGAAAGTTGTACATTCTTGTTGCTGTTGACTATGTTTCTAAGTGGGTAGAAGCAATTGCAACCAAAACTAATGACCACAAGGTGGTCCTTTCGTTCTTAAAGGAAAACATATTTTCTCGTTTTGGAACCCCTAGAGCTATAATCAGTGATGGTGGTTCACATTTCTGCAATAGGCCTTTTGAGTCATTAGTTCGCAAGTATGGCATAACTCATAAAGTCGCGACCCCATATCATCCACAGACCAGTGGCCAGGTAGAGGTTTCAAATAGGGAGATTAAGCACATTCTAGAAAAGACGGTTATCCCATCTAGAAAAGATTGGTCTTTAAGATTGAATGATGCTTTATGGGCCTATAGAACTGCATACAAGACCCCCATTGGTATGTACCCTTACAGACTTGTGTACGGTAAAGCTTGTCATCTCCCTGTAGAGTTAGAACATCGTGCATATTGGGCTGTAAAGAAACTGAACTTTGATCTTGGTAAAGCTGGCACCCAAAGGAAGCTTCAACTCAATGAGTTAGAAGAATTAAGAAATGATGCATATGATAATGCAAAAAAATGTACAAACAAAGAATGAAGGTGTTCCATGACAAACACATTTTGCGCAATTCATTCACTCCAGGCCAGAAAGTTATATTGTATAACTCATGACTGCACCTTTTTCCAGGAAAATTACGTTCTAGATGGACAGGCCCGTTCGTGGTGCGAACAATTTTCCCCCATGGGGCTGTAGAACTAGAAGATGTAACAACCAAGAATGTCTTCAAGGTCAATGGGCAGAGACTGAAGCCGTTCCTTGAACCAATTCCACCTGAGATTGAAACAACTCATCTTTCTGATCCGATCTATGTGGACTGAAAAGTTCACCCCTTGTACATACCACAGAATATCATCCCTGCTGGTTGATGTGGACATACTCTACTGTCTCTGGTTTGGCATTTGGTAATCTCTTTCCTTTGAATCCGTTTTGTTCTCATGGGTTGTTGTTGTTTCTGTTATCTTTTGAAACATTGAGGACAATGTTAGGTTTAGGTTTGGGGGAGTATTTGCATATGGCGTTGTGAGTCTTTTGTTGTTATCTTTTATGACCAGCTGTGTAGCGGGTCTTTTGTAGGATCCTTTGTAGTCTTTTGCATTTTTTATGACCAGCTGTGTAGCAGGTATTTTGTAGGATCTTTTGTAGACTTTTGCATTTTTTTGTTGTTATTTTTTTATGACCAGCTGTGTAGCGGGTCTTTTGTAGGATCCTTTGTAGTCTTTTGCATTTTTTGAGTCTTTTGTTGTTATCTTTTATGACCAGCTGTGGAGCGGGTCTTTTGTAGTGTGCTTACTATGACCAGCTGTGTAGCGGGTCTCTTAAAAAAAATTTTTTATCAAGGTTCTACGAAATTCCGAAGTTCACCATCTACAGTTGAAGACCGAAGACGAAGACGTTTCTATGGATGCTCTGAAATTGGAGAAGGTTTTGTGGGTACATCTTTGGTAGGCCCTCACGAGACTACAACTCATCCACTAGGGACACCTAGGGGTTTAAAGGCTTAGTGCATACGCTAAATGCATTCGAGAGACCAGCGACAGTGGTATAGTAGGATTTCTTAAGTTCTGTTTCACTTGAGGACAAGTAAAATTCAGGTTTGGGGGTATTTGATGAGTGCCAAATATTGCATATTCATACACCTTTTCATTGGCACTTAACTCATCTTTCGCGCTTCAAAGTCATATATTATCCCAAATTCTGCATTTTTACCATTTTCAAGAATAAATATTTGTATTAATTAATTTTGTGTTTTTAAGTACTAAATAAATCTTGAAAGAATTGAGAAGACAAAAGAGCAGAAAGTTGGAAGCGTTGCAACCCGCTCGCGCATCGGTGGCAACCTGTTTACAATACATGGGATTAAACTACTCATGATCCAAGACCCAAGACCCAAATCCGTTTCCACCTCACCCCCATTGGATTCTTTCCAAAACATCCACCTCACCCCCATTGGATTCTTTCCAAAACATCCACCTCACCCCCATTCTCTCACTCAATCACTCCCAATTTGTTTCCCACCACCAAATATATTCCATTTTATCCATCAATTAAAGAAAACATGTTTTGTTGAGTGGATGATTGCCAAATTCGAATCCAAGTGTTGAGAGAATTTTTGTGTATAAATAGAGAGGGTTGTTGTGTTGAAAAACCATCCAAGAATAGCTTGTTCATGTTAGTTTCTTAAATTCAGTTTTTTTGTAATGTTATTCATGTTCTAGTTTCATTTGCTAGGGTTTAAATGAAGCCGTAACTTATTGTTATGTATTCATATCTTGTATATTGTTCTTGAAAGTTTAGAATTGTTTAAATATATAATTTAATCCAAGTTTGTCAACATCTTGCTCTCACAATGTATGCCACGTATCCATTGTAGTTAGAATATCTCTATGTTGATTATGCTGCAACTCATGCTTAACCAAATATTGATCCTCAGATTAGTTGTGCTTTAATTAGATAGTTAATGCTTTGGAGAAATACTTTAGTTGTGATTAAATTATCCATTGGAGAAACATCTTAGATATATGGTAGACTTGAATCTGTTGTAAGGACAAGAATAATATTACAAGTTGAATGCATATCATAGGTTAGTGGTGGATTTGAATACCCTAGTATCCATATTCTCGATATTTACACCTTGATTTAATTGCATATTTTAATTCAAATTACTTTTCTTAATTCTTTTGCCAATATCTCGTCGTATCGACAAAATCAAACCCCTTTTGGTTACTCTCTGAATCAGTTCTAAGTAAGGATTTAAAATTAACTTCTACACTCTCCAAGTCTCTGTGGTTCGACCTGTGCTTGCCCTGTGTTGCTTGTCGACACTGTGCACTTGCAGTTTATACATAGTAGTAGGTATCTTTCCAAGCCTATCAGTTGCGAAGATTGCCAGTGATATGGAAAGAAGATACATGCACCAGGAGCACCATTATCATCTTCAACAAGTGTGTGGCCTTTTGGGAAATGGGGGTTAGATATTGTGGGACCATTTGTACCTGGTTCTGTACAAACAAGATATTTGATTGTCGCAACAGATTATTTCACAAAATGGGGAGAAGTAAAGGCAGTACAACATATTCGTGATAAAGATATTTTACATTCATATTTGAGAATATAATTTGCAGATTCGGGATTCCAAAGACAAATTGGTATCTGATAATGGAAAGCAATTTGAAGGGCAGAATATAGAATTGCTACTCAATGCATTTAAGATAAAGTGTGGAAAATCTAATCCTCTATATCCACAAGCAAATGGTCAAGCTGAAGCAACCAATAAGATAATCGCAGACATCTTAAAAAAGAAGCTAGAAGGATACCACAGAGCATGGTGTGAACAGGTGCATAATGCAATATGGGCCTACAATACAACTAGACGAGAAGCTATGGAATGTCACCTTTTTGTTTGACATATGGAGTTGAAGTCGTGTTACCAACAGAAGTAGCTATTCCTACAACAAAAAGGTAGGCTTGGGAAAGAAATCTAAGTGCTGGAATGATTTTAAATAAGTTGGATGAATTAGAAGAAAAAAGAGAAAAAACTTTGCAACATATGGAAAATTACCATCGAAGATTAGCTTGTGAGTACAACAAACGTGTTAAGAAACGTGAATTTTAACCTGGCGATTTAGTGCTGCGAGAAACACCAAGTTATCAACGAGAAAATGGTGGAAAGTTGGCGAGAAAATGGGATGGACCATACATCATCAAAGAGATAGTTGGAACCGGGGCATACAAACTAATGGATCCTGAAGTAAGATATGTTGGTCAAAGACTTGATAGACCATGGAATAGATTATTTCTGAAGAGGTATTATCAATGACACCTTCTGTGAGATAAGAAATACTGGTATGTTATATGATGAAACAAGTAATAAATTCTTATATCTCTATTTACAACTAAAAAATTCTTATGATAACAAAGCACAACAAGAGCAGCGAGCATCATCGCAAGAAAAGCGAATACAAATTTCGCAAAGATTAATAGAATGAGACAAACCTTTATGACTTGCACCCTAGTTCGCGAATAAAATTTCGCAAGAGGCAAATGTAAGACCTAATAGCAAGTCATAAGAGGGGGTAACTCTTGACATGATTCAGGGGCAAGGTTATACTGCTGCTGGATCCTGAGTCATGCAGATGTTGGGGTTAAAGAAAACCTATCCGGGAGAGAGATCTTGGATTTCCAACTATATAAGGTTATACCCTAGTTGGAAGACCGAGAATCTCTTCCAAGAAGTGTAAAGTATGACCAAGACGCCGAGGTACACGGTTGAGCCAAGAGTGCCCGGGGCGTACGAAACTCCCTTGACATTCTTGGTAAGTCTTGGCTATGATGCACTTGGCATGTAGAAAACCCCACTTAGGGTGCAGTCTCATAACTATAATCCATATAGGCATAAAGGATAAGAGGCTGCGAAAATAGATGGTTGTTGGTAAATATGGATTGGAGGATCTAGTCTTGTATGGCCGATGTTCCCTCCTTGAAGGGGCAACCAGGGGGAAGATAAGGGCGGCACCCTCCACTAGGGAGCTGATAAGTGTCTTAAGACGGCAATGTCATGGGGCTTTATGATCGCAAGAAAATTTAGGCCTGTCATATTGTCACGTGACGTAAATTATACAGAGACAACAAGCCACAAGAGAAATATTAAGATGAGATCAATGGGTTTTTACATGAAAGTGTAAAGACGTCCTGCGATTCATCGCAAGACGGCATTGTCATAAGGTTAAATTCTTGCAAGAGAGTTTATACTTATCATATTGTCGCAGAGATTTTGAAAGAACATGGATAAGACAAGATCAAAGGGTCTTTACATGCAAATGTTAAGAAATCCTTCGATTTTGTCGCAGACAGAAAAAGTTTGGCAAAATAAGACCTTTAATTTGGAAGGCAAAATAAGACCAAAAGAATTATCTTACCAATTAACTATTCTATTTTAAGATTGTAGGAAATATTCATTCATCGCAGAACAATATATAAGAAGGCAAATTCTTAACATCGTAGATTCCTTCAGAATTTTTTAAGAACATCGCAGCAGTATTCATTGCATCGCAGATATATTCATACTTTCGCAAATAATGCAACATCACAATTCCCTAAAGAATATACAAAAAATAATTCACCATTTCAAGAAAGATAATGAAGGGCAAATAGGGGAATGGAGAAGTAACATTTCATTATCTTCCTTGAAGTTAAAAGTTAAAATCTAAAAGTTTCAAAAGTTACATCGCTCGCAAAAAAGAAGAAGGAAAAGAAAGCAAAAATAAAATTCAAATTTCAGCGATGGCCTCGCCAGATTCATTATTCTTGCTCGTCAGATTTATTATTTTTGCCAGAGTTATCAACTTCATCAGCATATTTTTCACCACGAGTCTCCTCTTCTTTTGATTCTTCATCAGCGATTACTTCGCCACTTGCAGTTACTTCTTTGGGAGGACTTCTTTCTTCTTCTTCACCATCTTCTTGGGTGGTATTTTCTTCATCATTAGTAAACTCTAAATCTTCATCCATGGGAAGAGGAATTTCATCATCATCAACCTTTAGAGGAGGAACATATACAGGTGGGAGAGAATGGGAAAGCATAATCTCGTTCACAAGAACTTCAGCACTGAGGTGGACCTTGCGAAGGAAACCTCTATCATGATTCCTAATTTCTATATTTTTAAAGTACTCGAGATAATCAAGTCTTCTTTCTGCTTTGTCGCGGGCTTCAAGATAATTGGAAAGAAGAGACTTGTTCTCTTTGCGAACTTTATCCAATTTGTTGGTAAGGTCAGCAATGGAAGAATGAAGACTTCTTTCAGATTCTGCGAGTAACAAAAGTGATAAAAGATCATTTAGTCAAAGATTTTGCAAGAAGTATAACACAAAATTTAACAGAAAGGTCAACAAGAGAGGCAGTCAATTGACTACCTTCTTTCTGTGAGGTCAAGTTTTGAATTAATGTAAAGAAACAGTTTTCCCATTGACTCATATCGTCATCGAATTTATCGCCAACCACACCCTTCAGACGAGATTTAATGTTATATTCTCTAGTACGTAGATACAAGTTTTCCTTTGCTAGTAAAGAATGAGATTCCTTCAATTAAGAGCACTAGTCTTGAAGTTCGCTGGCCTTCAAACTAAGAGTTAACCTACCTTTGATAAGTTTATCCTTCTCAGCAGCGGATGATTCAGTTAACTCCTTGAGATCATTTTTAAGGGAACAAAGAGATTTCTCTTGATTATCGCATATCCTTTGTAGATTACTCAATTGTTGTGAAGAAATCGCCATCAAGCTTGAAAATATATGTTTCTCTTGGGATAAAGTTCTATTTTCATCTAATAAAGATTCTACCGCCAAGTTAGACTTGGTTAACGAATATGAGAGACGAGAAATCTCGTTACTTAATAAACATTGACTTCGCGATAATTGGTTATTCTCATTAGTAAGATTATCTATTTGATCAATCGAATATGTATGGAGATTATCTAATCTATTATACTAGTCCATCTAAGAATCTCTTTCGAAACGAGCTTTGTCAGCAATAGATTCAAATTTAAGTCTCTCCATGAAACGAGTCCGATTTGAAACTAATATATGAATCAAGAATTTAAGAAAAAGACTTGAGTACAGAAGATATAAAAGCAAAACAGAAAAACAAAAGAGCAGAGGCAGGAAAAAATGTACCTTTTAGCTCGTCATTTTTTATGCGAAGATTCTCGCAATCTAGAGAAGAATTGCGGAGCATATGATTCAAAGTATCGCATTCAGCAGTTTTGACTTGAAGGCTTCTCCTCAGAGCTCCAACCTCATTTTCGATAGACGCTCATGAAGCATTACAATCAGAGCCAAAATACTTGAGTAGAGTCTCGCAAGCTTCATATTGGAGGGGATCAGTAGAAGAATTTCTAGCATTGTCTAAAATGTTGGACAAGATTTTAAAAGTAACATCAACACCTGCAAAAGTTTCATTTAATGAAGGAAGGGGTGTAGAAGGTGAAGTGGTAACGAGAGCAAGTTGACGATTTGAATCATTTGCGATGGTTGAGTTGTCAGGAGGAGGGGTATTTGGAAAAACAACAGTTGAAGGAAATAGAGGACTATAAGGAGTCTCAGTCACAGCAATCTTAGAAGCTTGATTCGTCAAGGGGTCAGAAGAAGTAGAAGTATGGGCAGTGATATCCTCGCAGACAAAAGAAGAAAGATTTGGTTGAGACAATGTGGGAGTAGTCCTCGCGGATGTTAGCGTGGGAATAGTGAGATTATCCCCAAGAGTCTTAAAGTGGCGAGATCTCTTGGGAGGTTTAACAGGGTTCTCGTCATTCTGCGAATAATAATTCAGATAAGAAACAGAGGCAACAATATTGTTATTAAAAAATAGAGGGTGTTTCTTACTACCTTATCATTCGCAGAACTCCTCTTCTTCTTTTCAGCTGGCCTTTTGCGAATATTAGGGTTTTGAGTTGTGGATTGTGTGTTAGAGATAGTTCCGCTGAAAAGAAGATATAACATGGAAGTTATGAAGAATCAAATAAGAAAGGTTGGAGAATATAAGTAAAAATTGGTTTAAATAAATATCATAAGCCAAGAAATATACCTTGGTGACTCCATTAAAACATAAGCAGGAGAATATGAAGAAGAAGAAAAGTTGCAGACGGAAGACGAAGTAAATAGATGAAGAAGGTAAAGAAACGGAAGAGGAAAAATAGTTCTGAAATTTAACTCTACCTTTTATAGGCAAAAAGGAGTTGACCTATTAAGCAAAGACATGTCAGTAAAAAGAGGGCTACACAACACGTGTAGGCGGTAAGGCTAGATTAACGGAATCTTGTCGAGAAGAAAATATAAGAGGGAAATAAGTTACGAGTATAATAAAGAGTATTTATTCTCATGGTCTTCTCTTCTTCGCAGAAAAGACATGAGAAGAGGCAAGATGTAGGACCAGAATATCACTACAACGTTATTCCTGCGATATTAACAACACTTTTGCGAGCGTCAAAAAAGACTCTTTAACAGCGTTTCGCGAGCGTCACAGAATATCTAGAAGAAAGACATAAAAGTTGACAATGGAAGAGGTACAAGAAGATTATATTTATCCTGCGATGGTCATCATTCTTGCGAAAGAGAACATTGTAGCGATCGCGATGAGATCGCAGAATAGATCCGAAATAGGAGGAAAACTTAGATGTCATCCATTATGTAAATCCCTATATAAAGGGTTCGTTAGGTTCAGAAGAGGATGATGTCTTTTTGAGAGTTGATAAGGTTTTGAGGAGAGAGAAACTCTAGAAAGTAATTTGTACTTTTGAGTTCTTATGTATTTTGTAAAGAATTCTAAAAGTTAGAATAATAAAAAAAAAAGTGTCGTAATTCATCCTCAAATATAATTCAATTTCTGTAGATTCTTATCAAGGGTGTAGTGTGGGAATTCCTGCAACTACAGCAATAATCACAGGAAAAGTATCAGAAGGACCTAAGAAAGCATATTTCAAGGTTTCAGGCAAAGGTTTCAAATCAAGCTTAGGTGGTTCGACAAGAGATGGGGCAGGTTCATAATCAGGTTGTGGAAGTGATTCCACAACATCCTACCATTTAGAAATATCCATGGGTGGCACAGATTCAAGCAAAGAGTGTACTTCACCAATGTACTTAGAATCAAAGAGATCTAAGTCAAAGTTATCTAAGCATGCTTGCACAGGGTCCACAGATAAGATATCAGGCAATGAGTCTTGGATCAGACTCTCAATTATGTTAAGCTCATGCAATTCATCATCATCACAATTCCTAGGTATCTGGTTAACATGAAATACATTCAATTCCACAATCATGTTGCCAAAAGACAAATTCAATATTTCGCTACGACAATTTATGATAGCATTTGACGTTGCCAAGAAGGGGCGTCCTAAGATGACAAGAATATGATTTTCAGGATTTCGCACAGGTTGTGTATCTAACACAATGAAGTCCACAGGGAAATAAAATTTATCAACCTTGATGAACACATCTTCAACAATACCTCGATGGATTTTTACAGATCTGTCCGCTAATTGTAGCGTAACAGGGGTGGGTTGCAATTCCCCAAGACCTAACTTCACATACACATAATATGGCAGTAAATTCACACTAGCACCTAAGTCCAATAAATCCTTTTCAATTGTATGATTACATATAGTGCAAGAGATAGTTAGACTACCTGGATCTTTAATCTTAAGTGGGGTCTTGTTTTGAATAATTGAACTCACCTGCTCAGTGAGAAAGGCACGCTTATGCACATGAATATTTCGCTTTTGTGTGCATAGATCTTTCAAGAATTTAGCATATGCAGGAATCTGGTTGATTTTTTCAAGAAAAGGGATGTTTATATTGACTCGTTTAAGTATTTCTAACATCTCATTGTATTGGGTACCTTTCTTATGCTGCACCAACCTTTGTGGGAATGGAGCAACATGCACATTAGATGGTGCAGGGAAATTAACATCAGTAGAATTCTTAGAGTCATTATCTTGCTTGGATTCTTTTTCTACACTAGATGTTTTATGTGGTGTTGTGTGCAATTGTGAGTCTATTTAGACTCAATTGACTGTGGTTCGCCTACGTTCTTGTCAACAACTTTACCACTACGAAGAGTAGTGAAAGAATTTACCTGATTATGAGAAGACTCATTGCAAGTTGACGTGCTTGCTTGAAATGCACCTTTATGAGTTTGTTGGGGCTGACTAGGGAGTTTTCCCTTTTCTCTCTCATTCAATGCATCACAAATTTGGCCCATTTTAAGTTCTAGATTTGAAAAATGTTGGTCTGTGGTCTTTTGCAGTTGTAAAAGATTTTGGGTTAACAGACCGACACTGTCTTCAAAACTAGGCTTTTTCTTTACAGGGTGCTGAGAGTGTGATTGTTCTTGGGGGTTTCTAGGATATGAGTATCCCTGGTTGTTGCTAGTTGTACCCCTTGAAAGGGCCCTTTAGACCATGAGAAGTTAGGGTGGTTTCTCCACCTTGGGTTGTAGGTCTTAGAATAAGGGTTGTTCTCTGGCCTATGGTACAAAGCATAGGCTTGCTCAGGTCTTGACTCATGAAATGCTTGTAGGTATGGACAATTATCCAATAGGTGGTCTGAACTATGGCATGCGGCACAAGTGGCCATTTAAATTTGGTTACGGAGAGTAGGGGCAGTAGGTTTCACATTATTCTGCAGCTCTAGTGCTTCTACTCTCCTAGCCAAGGATGCAATTTTTGCATTTCCCTCGAAGTCAGACTCAATTCTATGGACATTAACTACAGGGGTAGTCTTTTTAGGTTCATGAACAGACTCCCATTGTTGAGTCTTTTCAGCGACTTCAATTAAGAAAGTCCAAGCCTCATCAGCACTTTTGTCAATAAATACACCATTGCACATTGACTCAACTGTGGTTCGGGTTCTGACATCTAAACCTTCATACAAAATTTGCACAAGTCTCCATTTTTCAAAACCATGGTGAGGATATTGGAGCAATAATTCATTAAACCTCTCCAAATATTTGGCTAGAGTTTTCTCATCTAATTACACAAAACTATTCAGACTTTGACGAATGGTCGTAGTCTTATGATTGGGGAAAAACTTTTTCGTAAGGTCATCCCATGTATGAAATGACTATGGTTGTGAGGCATACAGCCAAGACTTGGCCTTTTCTTTCAAAGAAAAAGGAAATAGTCTCAGTTTGAGGGACTCTTCTGCCATTTGGTTGAAACGAAGAATCCCACAAATTTCCTCAAATTCTCTTACATGGTGGTAGGGATTTTCAGCATCAACCCCTCTAAACTTAGGCAACATTTGAATGGTACTTTCCTTTAGTTCAAACTAACCAGCAGCAGCTGGTAAAACAATGCACGAGGGCTGGCTTACCCTTGTTGGGTACATGTAGTCCTTGAGACTACGGGGTGGGTTCGGTGCATCACCCATTGTCTCAGATTGGTTGGGACTTTCTTCCTCGGAACTAGGTATTTCAACTAAGTCTTCTTGACTGACTCTAACTAGTCGGTTTGTATAGTCTCTAAAAGACACAATCATAGCCTAGCATGCATACCAATCAACATGTTATAAAAATTCGGACAACCAGGACAATCACAACTCACTGCTAACGAGAATCAAAAGATAATTCATGCACTCAAAACAAAAATGCTTGTAAAGATTATATAGTACAAAGTTCACATTCAAGGTTTAAAAATGATACCACCGGTACAACTACCGGGTGTATGCACAACCACAATTTGTCCCGCTCCTCTTGCTCCTTTGCCTTAGTTCACGCAAAAGTATTACAGGTACCTGGTGAGCTCAACAGAGGTTGTCAGGGATTCGAAGTGCAAAGAAAAATCAGAGACTATCAATACTAATTGTAATTCATTGTGAATAGTTGTTGTGAATAGTAAAAGGAGACTATGACTAAAATCTAATTTATGCTAATGGTATAAGTAACTTAATATGCTAAAATAATTACAAGACTATGATGCAGGCAACTTAACTGATTAGCAACTACAGAGAACACTAAAGAGATGTGATGAAAACTATATACACAGATGATGGAAATAACAAACTTAAACTAACGACAGACAAGCTATAACCTATGACTGAAACAAATATATACAGAAATTGAAATCAGGGAAATAAAAATAGAAACTTCAACTACACTGCTACCGAGTCCCCGGCAACGGAGCCAAAAACTTGGTAGGCTAAGAAAGATACCTACGACTATGTCTAACTGCAAGTGCACATCGTCTATTGCAGACAAGGCAAATACAGGTCGATCCCACAGAGACAAGGAGAGTGTAGAGTCGATTCAAAAGCTTTACTATGACTGATTCAGAGAGAGTAACCAAAAGGAGTTTGTTTGTGTCGATTCGACGAGATATTGGCAGAGATTTAAAACAGAAACTAAATAGAAGTAAAAGATGTAATTAACTCAAGGTGTAAACACTGGGAATATGGATACTAGGGCATTCAAATCCACAACTAACCTACAATATGCATTCAACTTGTGATGTTATTCTTGTCCTTATAGCCGATTCAAGTTTACCTTGTATCTAAGGTGTTTCTCCAATGGATAATTTAATCACAACTAAAGTATTTCTCCAAAGCATTAATTATCTAGTTAAAGTGCAACTAATCTAAGGATTAATAACAATATTTTTAAGTATGAGTTGCAGCATAATCAACATAGTGATATTCTAACTACAATGGATACATGGCATACATTGTGAGAGCAAAATGTTGATAAACTTGGATTAAATTATATCCTAAACAATTTTAAACATTCAAGAACAACACACAAGCATGAATAACATAGAAGAAGGATAGGGCTTCATCTTAACCCTAGTAAATGAATTTATAACATGATGAAAATAAAATTTTATTAAGAGACTAAGTGAACCAGCTAGTCTGGGATGATTTCTTCAACACAACAACACCCCCTATTTATACACAAAATTCTCTCAATCACTTGGATTCGGAATTTAGAAAGCACCCACTCACCAAAACATGTTTTCTAAATTTTGGGAGTGATTGATGGAGAGAATGGGGGGGGGGGGGTGGTGGATGTTTTGGGAAGAATCCGATGGCTCAATATGGAAGCGGGTTTGGGTCTTGGATCTTAGTTTTTATCACTTATATGCCCATATCCTCTTCAAAGATAAAATTTCAAAGCCCACTTCTAGTTTGAGATGTGAAATCAGCATTCTTCACTTGCGGATGAGGTGTAGACATTGGTTTCAGTGTCTTCTAGCTCGAGCCTTTGTTGTCTCCCTTCCATTGTCACCAATTCTCCGTTCCTTTTGGCTCCTTAATTCATCCAAGCCTTATTTAGTACCTAAAGAAACAAAATTAATTAATACAAATATTTATTCTTGAAAACAGTAAATATACAGAATTTGGGATAATATATTATTTTTAAAGCACAAAGATGAGTTAAATGCCAATAAAAAGGTGTATAAATATGCGATATTTGGAAATCATCACAACATCATCATATTCCTCAGGAGTCTTCTTAGCGACCTTTCGAGGAGAATTTCTCGATTCATCATAATCAAGGGTAATGACACCGACCTGGACAGGGGAGTTATGTTGATTTTCCCCTAAAAAGTTTCACAAGCTCGGCCTTCTGCCGTTTCAACTGAGAAGCAAATTGTCCC
The DNA here is from genome assembly GCA_023529315.1 of Papaver bracteatum. Taxonomy (NCBI): domain Eukaryota; kingdom Viridiplantae; phylum Streptophyta; class Magnoliopsida; order Ranunculales; family Papaveraceae; genus Papaver; species Papaver bracteatum. The sequence goes on along the minus strand of JAJJWX010005417.1, from coordinate 874,470 downwards.
GCCCTAACTATAGGCCGTGAAGAAGTTTTGTTGCACCAAATCCTCCCAACGCACTGGGATACTTCGCTGCCTTCCCATTCTTCCCCCAAAGATCGATGAGGTCCTGAAAAGGAAAGCCTCCTACTGGCCGCAGATTGAGGCATGATATCATATTCTAATGAAACCATTTTCTACTAGTGAACACAAGGGAATGCCTGGCTACGTGAGGTAAATTAGGGCTTGGTGAGAAAACGAGGAAGTACATGTTTAAGACACACTTTCCCGCATCATTACTTCCCTGCCGCCAGCACCGAGACTTGGAAAAAACAACAAAAAAAACAACAAAAAACCGACAAGGTGACATGAGGAAGGAATAACCCCCTTTCTATTGGCATAACACTTGCGGGGTTTTGAATAAGGAAAGAACTTTATATGTGAGCCACGTAGGAAAAAGAGACAACCGTGCCCGCAAAGACAAGTTGCTACTGGGCCAGGCCATCCGCGTTATGACTCGCCGCGCCAAAACCAACAACTCACCGAGCCAGCTTCATGATGTTCCCTAACCCAGCCAAGATGATGCATAGCCAGACTAAGCCGACGATCTTCATCTCACCGCTTCACGGTCTACACCATAAATAGAATCTATTCAAGGCTTCCAAACACGGGGATCATGAACTCTCCTTGCCTCTTGAAAAAGTCGTCACCTTCTCACGGAACTGAATCAAGTTTTTGTCTTCCCAAAGCCAACGCTCACGCCATGCCAGGCTAACAGATCAGCGTCGCGCCAAATTTACGCTAGCGACTCTCATTACAAGTTGACCAATGTCGATGGCTCGTTCAAATCCAATCTAATGCTCATGGCTCCTTTCCAAGCCGCACGATACATGCGGCTCCCATCCCAAGCATATATAGTGCTAGCGGCTCCAAGTCCAAGCCGACCAGTCCTAGCAGCTTCCCTTCACACCAAATCTACACTAGCGGCTCCAGCCTATGCAGTACTATGAGCAGAATTTACGTAAAGCTTTCAAGTACAAGGATCACAGATTCTCCTTACTTCCCGAAAAAGGTTAGTCGGACTTTCCTGACCATCTTGCATGATTTAAGTTTTGATTTTGTCCTTGTCTGTCACCAACTTATGCTTAGCTCGCAACAATGCCCATGTTTCGAGCTAAGCAGGGGAATTGATGTTGATGATGGTTTTTAACTTAAGGGTAAATTCATAAAACCCTAGTCAGACAGTGACGTCACAGGACTTAAACGCATTTATTGAACCCTTTAACATGTCTGCGAGAAAATTACCAGGGTACCTTTTTTAATTAATTACTAATTAGGGTTTCGATAGGCCAAAGTTTTAATTCTCACGCCATATGTGCCAATGGAAAACCGTGCCATCCACACCTACCGCGCCAAGGCATGCCAACCATGCTAGCCGCACCCATGTGCCAATGGAAAACCATGCCAGCCACACCTTCCGTGCCAAGGAATGCCAATCATGCTAGCCGCACCCATGTGCCAATAATAAACCGTTCCATCCACACCTACCACGCCAAGGCATGCCAATCATGCTAGCCGCACCCCTGTGCCAATGACAAACCGTTCCAGCCACACCTACCACGCCAAGGCATGCCAATCATGCTAGCCGCACCCCTGTGCCAATGTAAAACCGTGCCAGCCACACCTACCGCGCCAAGGCATGCCAATCATGCTAGCCGCACCCCTGTTCCAATGGAAAACCGTGACAGCCACACCTACCGCTCCAAGGCATGCCAATCATCTTAGCCGCACCCCTGTGCTAATGGAAAACTGTGCCATCCACACCTATCATTCCAAGGCATTCCAACCATGCTAGCCGCACCCCTGTGCCAATGGAAAAACCTTGCCAGCCACACCTACCACGCCAAGGCATGCCAACCATTCTAGCCATACCCCTATGCCAAGGCATGCCAAACGTGCCAGCCACACCCACCGCACCAAGTCATGCCAACCATGCTAGCCGTACCCCTGCGCCAATGGCAAACTGTGCCAGCCACACCTACCACGCCAAGGCGTGCCAACCATGCTAACTCACCCTGCCATGGAACCATGCCAACCTAGCAGTGCCACCATTATGGCCTTCCCTATACAGTTACCAAAATGAAGGCGTGCGACAATCAACGGTCGCCCTTCAATCACTGGAGAAAATCCTAGCCGTTCAAGGTTACCAGACAACACGTGGTAACCTTTGACCTGAAACCCTAGCTTGGTCACGATCCTAGCCTTGTCACGATCCTAACTTGGTCACGCCAAACCCTTAGCCCCACTATGCCAAGCCAAACCGTCCATGCCAAACCCTTGGCCCCACCATGCCAAGCTGAACCGCACCTTGCCTTGGCCTTGGCCATGCTAGCCGCATCATGCGTCCATGGCATGCAATCCCTTGGCCCCACCATGCCAAGCCATTGGCCCCCACCGTGCCATGCCAAATGCACCATGCCAATGGCATGCCAACCTAGCCGTGCCAGCATGCCAGCCTTCCCTATGCGGCTACCAAAACGAAGGCATGCGACAATCAATGGTCTCCCTTCAATCCCAGAAGCAAATCCTTGCCGTCCAAGGATACCAGACAACGCATGGTAACCTTTGACCCAAAACCCTAGTTTGGCCATGCCAAACCGCGCCAATGTCATGCTGACCTAGCCGCGCCACCATGCTGGCCTTCCCTATGAGGCTACCAAAACGAAGGAATGCGACAATCAACGGCCGCCCTTAAATCCCAGGAGAAAATCCTAGCCGTCCAAGGTTACCAGACAACACATGGTGAACTTTGACCCAAAACCCTAGTTTGGCCACGCCAAACCGCGCCAAGGCATGCCACGCTAATGGAATGCTGACCTAGCCACGCCACCATGTTGTCATTCCCTATGTGGATACCAAAATGAATGCGTGATACAATCAACAGTCGTCCTTCAATCCTAGGAGCAAATCCTAGCAGTCCAAGGTTACCAGATAACACATGGTAGCCTTTGACCCGAAAGCCTAGTTTGGCCACGCCAAACCGCGCCAATGGAATGCCAAACTAGCCGCGCCACCATGCTGGCCTTCCCTATACGGCCACCAAAAACGAAAGCGTGCGACGATCAACGACTACCTTTCGTCTTAAGATGCAAAATCTCTACCATTTAAGGTCACCAAGCTATCAAGTCTCCCAAACTCAACTTGCCAGGCAACAACAATATACTACATGTTTTCCACAAAAACATTCGAGATATCAACATACATCACAAACTGGGGGATCCTCTTTGGGTATTGGTTTGGCGGTTTACAGCGTGCGGCGTACAATACGCCCTTCATAAGTCAGTGTCACAAGGATGAGGTGGTTAGTAAATACAGGGAGTTAATGGTGAAACACTCTTTTTATGGAACATCAATTTCATGCGTTAATGGTTTTATGGAACATCAATTCCATGCGTTAACGGTTTTATGGAAAATCAATTCCATGAGTTAACTGTTACCACCTCCTCCCATTTACTCACCCATTTTTCCATTCCTTAATGAGGCCAGAGTACGTTTTACTTTGACTTGTATAAATAGGTCTTACCTATTTCCACCGAACAACAAGTTCAGTCAGGAGAATACAACACTCGAAAACATTTGCTAGCTTTCCATTTTGTTAGCTTCCCACTTTCTGATACAAGTCGTAACACAACTACTCTTCCAGAATCAACTATTCTGGTCTCATCACTTTCCTTGCTTCCCTCCCTAAAACCAACCCATTCCCCTCCACATTGTGACCGAAGCAAGTCTAGAACGGCCATTTCTTGGTTTAGGTCGGACTTGTACAGATTGATCTCTCGAATCTAAAGTACTCCCTTGCAGTACATTGTTTAGGGTTTAAATTCGTTTCTCACCCACACACCCATAATTACCGAAATCAGCAGAAACCATTTCACCCCCAAACACTTACCTATCAGAGATAAATCTCGAGCAAAACTTAGAGAAGATAGTACTCAATACGATAGAATAAATAAGATCAGAACACACAACTACATAGAAAATAGTTGGGTCTGGTTTCAAAATCCCAATGAAGTCTCTAAGTCGTTAACCTGTAATGGTTTTAGGAAAAACCTAGGTTAAAGGATAATCGACTCTAGACGCAACTAGTATCACACATAATTATGGCGATTAGGTTTTATAGTTACTAAAGTTCTCCCTTGTATAGTCTTCAAACCAGGGTTTGATAGGTTAGAAACAAAGCAATCAATATTCACCGTTAGATAAAAACCTGATTTAAGATTCAAGCTAAGTTTTCTTAAAACCAAAGCAATATCTCTCCACCGTTAGATGGTCTTAGATTGTTACACACAAATGAAATATTCCTTTATTTAGATATGGGTAACCGTACCTAAACATGTATACTGAGTTGGATCAACAATAGTTAACCGAAGTTATCCATATGAACACTTTTGTATTAACCACATTCATCTAACACTTCTAAATCAAATATGATGATCAATCAAACATGAATGATAATCAAATGAATCTAATTATGTTAATCATAGAGTTGTTCAATTGTATATTTCTCATAGAAGTATATAATAACAATTGAAGCAAAATTGGATTAATCATGGGAATCAGTTCATGAACATTTAGCCACGGTTTGCAAAGATTGCATTTCTTAAGTTATAAATGTATTTGTGCATGAGTATGGAATCATACTTAACTGATTTTAGAACTTAACCAACTAAGTTTGCAAACGGATACGCAAACTAAAGTTCCAGACTTTTGGCCTTGTCCAGCATTTCACAAACTGGTATGCATATTTCCATCCCGGACCATAACTCAGGTAAAATCATTTACACACTGGTATGCAAACTTGGTTCCCGGACTTGAACAGTTAAAACCGTTCGCATACTGGTATGCAAACTTGGTTCCCGGACCTGAATCATACCACAACAGTTTGCATACTGGTATGCATACTTTTTTATATCCAGACAATAGTTAATTGTTCTAAACTCCCATTTGAATCATTGAAATATCCTTAGAAGACGACAATGGTTGTCTCACACATACCATTAGCTTATAAGTAATTTTCAAGCGATCGAATGATCAATACAAAACATTCCAAGTCGATATAAAATGACTGTCTCAAACAAATCATGTAAGATGTTTCAAGGCAATTTTCACATGATCATCTTTTGACTCATTATTTAGTTTCCAACAAATAAATTGTTTCTAACTAAACTCGTCAAGAATAATGGTGAACGTGGCTAAATCAAAAAGCTTCCAACACATATTTCGAGAAATATATAAGCGAGTTAAACTCGGCTCGATATATCAAATGTGTATAATATAAAAGTTTATACAACTATATGACTTAGTCTCATTAGGAGATAGAATAGAATGAACTTCCGAGTGATAGATAAGTTTTAGTCTCCATATACCTTTTGTTGATGAAGTTACTCCAAGCTCCTCTCAGTAGATCTTCGTTTTCAATCGATGAACTCCGTGAAATCTAAATCTCAACTACGCATTTTATCCTAATCCGAGACATAACTATAAGTATACTAGAAATCAAGCCTTATAGTTTTGATCACCTAAACTTGAAAAACAAGCTTGAGATATCAATGCTTGTGAGTTCGACAGAGTAGTGCTCTAACAGTATATGAAAACTTCTTATTGATTATTAGAGGGGTTGGCTCACCGTTAAACATCGACGTACGTCATTTTTTGAGTCTAGTTTTGTGCACAGTCCTATAAAGAGTGTATATTTGACATATTAATTTGATTGGTGATTAGTGAACGGGTGGCCGTTAATATTTATGTTTATAATCTCAAGCCTCGTTAGAAAATGCCATGTGCACAATTATTTGAGAATGTGCACAGAGTCCGACTCTCGTTTGTTTCGCCCAGTCATTGGATGAAGATTTGACAAACTACTAGGCCAAATTTAGTTATCATCAGAGTTAGTCTCTGATTCAAGCAAGTTGAAACTTAAATTTGGTGAACATAAAAGTGAGCATTAAAGGGTATTTATCGAAAAATACATAAAATGCCATACTAGATTAACTTAAGATTTGAAACACATATATTTATATTCTTTCCGAACGCACGTTATGAATACCAAAATCAATTTTGTACCTTTCGTATAGATTTTGAGAACATTGCCTATGGAAGACACTTGGTTGCTTTGAAAATAATCATGATGTAGAGGTAGATCAAGGGTTTCACTATTACTCGAACTAAAACTAAAACACCCTAGATAGTAAAAAAAGTGTCGTCTTGATTACTTTAAGAAAAAGAAAAAAACATAAGTTATTTATGAAATTTAAAAGCCTAGAAAAACTAAAAACAATCCCTACATGGCAGAGGACTGTTTCAAACATATCGTCTATATCATATGTATTTTTATTCGAATACTGCTTCGTCTAAGTAGAACTTGATTGAGTTAGACTTTTTTAGGCAGGGACGGAGATACAAATTGAGATCCGTAGACCTCGCTTGTTTTCAATCGCAGTGTAAATCTATTTAACGATTCTGGGTAGGTCGTCCAAAAAACCATTCCAAAACGTCCCAATCCAAAAAATGCTCGCATAAGGAGAAATTAGGGAGGTACTTTTTGGATTTGGGGTCTTATAATGGTTGTTATTTTTGACGGACCACTAATCAATTTTTGTTTTTTGTAGGTCAAGTATGATGAATAGACTAGGGGTTGTTTTTTTAGCGCTTTAAAGTCAGCTATATAAATTTCCAACTGTTTTTTTTTACACCGCCAAAAGATAATTTTAGTTCCATCAATATTTCGAGAGAATCACTTTTTTGGTAATGGGATTTTTTTTCCGTCCGGAAAGAGCAAAATATGTTTTAAAAAAAAGGTCGGTCAAGGTGACAAAACTACAACGGCTCAAAGAAGAGCAAGCAACAAAAACTGTCAAAGATAATTTACAAAAACAACTTAATTGCAGATTAAAGTTTAAAGAAAGAAACCAATAATGAAAGATTTTACCTATTTCCCATCCTATCCCTACTTTTCCTAAATCACATCCAAACTACAAAATAAATTTTTATTTAACTCCTTCAAGTTAGAGTAGACAAAACTCATTGTAACTTTCATCTTCCCACCCTCGTCTTCTTTCTTCCTAACTATCTTTAACTTATTCCCTAAATCTACCAGTGCTAACCACTGTTAGCATATGTTAGTATAGTCGTGACAGCTTATGCACATCGTCTTATCCTTATCCCTTGTGTATTTCCATCACTACTTTCTTTTATTTTTAAGCAAAGATAACAAACGAACTTACAAAACATCAGTTTGCCAGTCCCTAAAGTCGCCACACATGGCAGGTAGGAGCCAAACCGGTGGCATAGACCAAGCCATTTGGGTTACATTGTTCTTACCCCATTGGGCTAACTCATGGGCATCCCCATTACAAGTGCGATTAGCAAAATTGAACGAAATAGATTAAAAATTACATATTATGGATTTGATATCCTGAAACATGCTATGTGTTCTTAGATCTACCAAAAAAATCTTTCTATTTATCTTCTCTATTACTCCTGCGGCATTAGCTTTGATTATGATTCGATCCATCTTCGCCTCCTTCGCAACTCTTAAAGCATCCCTAATCCCACAAACCTCCGCTTCTTCTGCAGAAAAGCAAATCAGGTTCTTCGACTCTGCATAGATAAATTGATGAGATTTGTGATATTCCTGCGATTCGGCTGATGATAGAGCTTTTAAAGGTATTCAACATCATAGACTTGGCTTCTGATATTATAACCATCAGTTTTTCATGTTTATCATTGTGAACTATGCTATTTCAGTTTGTCCAAATGGACCATATTACACAGGCAATCAAAGGAAATTTGTCCGCTCTTGAAGATTGGTCTTGATAAGGATACAGCTGCAACCGAAATTTCGTCCGCTGTATAAAGGTAAAATCTTGAAATTGAATGTTCTGAATGTTTATAAGTTGCCACAGCTTTGTTAATTTTTTTCACATGTGACTAAAGCATGCATTAGGAAAAGTGAGGATGGAAAATAAGTAAAATCCAATGAAATATGGTCTCAATATTTGATTGGATAGGCCATAGGTGTGACCATTGACAAGTGATTGAAAAAACCAGTACTCCTTATTTAAGAATAAGGTGTTGCATCATCACATGTATGAAATTTATTTTGTCCCAAGAAATTTGCAACTTATGATGCTTCCTAAAGCCTACTTTGATATATCCTCGTTTCTTAAACTTCTTCATGTACGTGACAAAATCATAGGAAAACACAAATTTGTATACGCATCACAAAACTATGACCGTAAAACAGGTTGTGCGGGGACTACCATCTTTATTATTCGCCCGTATGGATGGGACAATCGGTTTTAAATCAACCTGCTACCTCGACATGTGATTTATGTAGCCATAACGGTGTTAATCCAGTACAAATGAAGACCGAAGAGTGAAGACCGAAGAGAAAAAGAAACCAGACACAAATTTCTAAAAGTTTCTATTGGTGTCCACACGTTTTTGAGTGGGGCATCCGACCTTTAATAGTATCAAAGTTCAAGTACATTAGTTTCGCTCTAGGTATTTGTAGGCAGCTCAAGCAATTGATTACAACCCAGCGAAGAAACTCGTTTCACTCCGATATGAGTTGGAGTTCGGCGTGTTCTGTTGTAGAAACACATTACCAACGAAAATGCTATATATATAGTTTAGCGTTTAGGCCTTGCTCTGGCTCTGCCTAAGCAACAAAACACTTTTGAAAACTAGTGGATAGTCGACTCGATTGTCAGCGGTGAACGCATTACCAAACATGCAATGTCAAATGTCGTAGAAAATGTGACTACTACAGGCGTTGCTAATTCTGCAAGAAGCTACGAAATCTATACATAAAATGAATGGATCTCATCACCACTACAATATTTGTTGGGATATATATTTAAAAACATAGTTTTGTAATAATTGTATTAAACCTAAAGAGATAGTGTGGTGGTATTATTTTGAGCTCCCACACTATAGATTTGGGTTCAAATCTCACCACATCAGGGCCAGAGCTATGTAGAAGCCAGGGGTGGCTCCCGCCTCCCCTAAAACTTTTGAAATCCATTAAAAGTCCCTTATAAATCCCATTATTGTAAAAAAAGTTTATTATTTCGCCCCCCTTAAATTTTTATTCTTTAAATTAGCCCTCCATGCATAGGATTTCTAGCTTCGTCCCCGCACCCCATGCATTTGACTAGATATATCTCTATATGTATTTGAAAAATCCGGGAAAGCGGGGCATTGGGGTCTTGGGAGGTCTGGTTATCCAAAAACTTAATTTTTACTGTTTTAACTATTGATTTTCAAAACGGTTTTTGATCTTAATATTCTCTAATTAATTCTATTAATTTTGGTAATTATATTGTTGTCGATTTATGACTGTTATTGCAAAATTTATTTTCATTAAAACCGTATTTATTTTCTTTGAGTTATAAAAGAAAAGTTTCCGGAGAAGATGAACATACAACATTTTCATCTATTTGTGTTTAGAGAAAGTGTTAGAAAGAGTAAGAGTTGGTTTGATCTCTCAAGGTGCAGAGAAATCGAACAAGAGAGTTATCAACTGTTTTATCCCATAGAGTTTTCGACAAGAATTGACTGCTAGCACAATCAAGAGGCAGAGTCGCGAAACACCTTAAAGATAGCGACTTAGTTCGCGACTCAGCTGTTTGAGATTCATAATTGTGTAATTGTTATAAACGTTTATTTATATTAATAATATCTAGGGTAAATCTCGTTTATTACCGGGATGCCCTTGTGTCTAGCCTATATAAATATAGGTTGTATTCTCCTTTTTTGTTTTACACACATTAATAAGAATTCTCCTGCTCTCTCTATTTTTCTATCTTTTACAATACGTAATCAGACACGAAGCTCTACTAGCTAATCGGCAATGTCCAAACTCTCTAACCTGGACTTCATGGACCTTGACATTACTGGAAAGAACTATTTGTCATGGATTTTGGATGCAGAAGTGCACCTTAGTGCCAAGACTTTGGGAAACACTATTGTTCATAATAACAAAGAATCCCCTGAGAATCGCAGCAAAGCCTTAATTTTTCTCCGTCATCACCTTGACGAGGCTTTGAAGTCCCAATATCTTACGGTGAAAGACCCGTACACTTTGTGGACAGAGCTGAAAGATCGTTTTGATCATCAGAAGACAGTGATTTTACCTCGTGCAAGGTATGAGTGGATGCATCTGCGCCTCCAAGACTTCAAGAGTGTAAGTGCATACAATTCAGCACTTTTTCAAATTGTCTCTCGTTTAAAACTATGCGATGAAACAGTTACTGATGCTGATCTTTTGGAAAAGACTTACTCCACCTTTCATGCTTCAAACATTTTGCTTCAACAACAATATCGTGAAAGGCAGTTTAAGAAATATTCAGAACTTATCTCTTGTCTTCTAGTAGCTGAGCAGAATAATGAGTTATTACTCAAGAACCATCAAAATCACCCAGCAGTTTCAATAGTTTCTCCAGAAATGAACGCTACAGAAAGTCGCGTCAATGCTGCTGAAAGCCGTGGGAAAGAACAGGGACGTTCGTTAGGTCCTAAAAAGCCCAACTTCAAGAAGAAGGCTGGTAATAATTCCCATTATCATAAGGGGAAGAAGAACATGTTTCCAAAACACAAAGGAAAAAGCTCGCAAAGTCATTCAAAGCACCATGAATGTGTTTGTCACCGTTGTGGCTCACCAGGGCACTGGGCAAATGTTTTCCGTACTCCAAGGTACCTTGTTGATCTTTATCAGGCATCTATTAAGGGAAAGAAAAAGAAGGCTGAAACCAATTTTTTCCAATATGACATACCAATGGATATTGCCCATCTTGATATTTCTGACTTCAAGAATGATGGAAATGAGATTGAAGACATGGATTCTATTTTCAAGGATATTTGAGTTTATTTGTTTTATGATCAGTTCTTTTTAGTAGATTGAGTAGTAGTTTGGTTTGAATAAGTGGCAATGTTTTGTCATATTTTTTTAGAGATTATTTTTCTTTTAGCCAGTTGATTTTAATGTATTAGTTATTGAAATTATCTTTAGTAATGAAATTATTTTCTTAGTATTTATTCTCCATAACTTATATTATTGTCTTTATTTTTCTAAAGGGATATGGATATTGCTAATGCAAAGCCGAAAACAAGTGACGAAGATATATGTCTTGTTGACAGTGCAACAACGCACACAATTTTTGGTAACAAAAAGTTTTTCTCCCATTTAACATTAGCTACGGCCAATGTTACTACAATTTCAAGGACTTCTAATCTTGTTGAGGGACATGGAAAAGCATCGATAGTGCTCCCTAATGGTACAAAAATCCATGTCCAAGATGCCTTATTTTCAACAAGGTCTAAACGCAACTTGTTGAGTTATAAAGACATTCGTCTTAATGGGTATCATATTGAGATAACAAACGAAACTAACAAAGAGTATCTATGCATTACTTCTATTGTCTCAGGTAAGAAACAAATCCTAGAAAAACTTACATCTCTATCTTCTGGATTATATCACACTATCCTAATTGAATCACATCTTGTGAGTCATTCTAAGACTTCTGATCCCGGTGTTTTTAAACTTTGGCATGACCGTTTGGGCCATCCAGGATCAACTATGATGCGTAGAGTTATTGAAAACTCATATGGACATCCTCTAAATAGACTAAAAGTCTTATCATTTAATGATTGTCCATGCATCGCTTGTTATCAAGGAAAATTGATTATTACGCCATCATTGATGAAAGTTGGCATCAAATCACCTAATTTTCTGCAAAGAATTCAACGTGATATATGTGGACCAATTCACCCTTCGTGTGGACCATTTCATTATTTTATGATTCTTATTGATGCTTCAACACGATGGTCACATGTTTGCTTACTTTCGACTCGTACGGTTGCATTTGCAAGACTTCTTGCACAAATTATTAAGTTACGAACTCAGTTTCCAGATTTTCCTATTCAAACTATTCATCTTGATAATGCTGGTGAATTTACCTATAAAACATTTAATGATTATTGCATGTCAATTGGAATTGATGTTGAACACTCCATCGCTCATGTGCACACTCAAAATGGCTTAGCGAAGTCATTTATTAAGCGCTTACAATTGATTGCCCGACCATTAATCTTAAGGTATAACTTGCCATTTTCAGCATGGGGTCATGCAATATTACATGCTGCAGCATTGGTCCGTATAAGACCAACCAGCTATCAAAAATACTCACATGTACAACTCGTATATGGGCATCAACCAAATATATCTCATATTAGAACTTTTGGTTGTGCTGTGTATGTTCCTATTTCTCCACCACAGAGAGCGAAAATGGGTCTTCAATGTAAACTTGGCATATATGTTGGCTATGACTCTCCATCTATCATTCGATATTTAGAACCTCAAACAGGAGATGTTTTTAAAGCAAGATTTGATGATTGCCAATTTGATGAGTCAAATTTCCCGTTGTTAGGGGGAGATAAGCCAAAACTTGAGGAACGCCGTGAAATTTCATGGAATACACCATCATTAGCCCACTTTGATCCTCGTACAAAACAATATGAACTTGAGGTTCAAAGAATCATACATTTGCAAAATATTGCAAACCAAATGCCTAATGCATTTACTGATACAGGTAAGGTAACAAAATCACATATACTTGCTGCAAATACTCCTGCGAGAGTAATTATCCCAGAAGGACATCATGATAATCAGTCCACGATACGCTTAAAGCGTGGAAAACCTCTTAGTGCAAAGGATTCAGTTCCACGGAAAAAGAGATCAGTAGTTGGCATTCCGGAAAAAGCTATTCTCTCTGAAACATTGATTGATCAATCAATTACTGATACACAAGTTGCACCTGAAGAGGCACATGTACCTCAAAACAATGAGATCTCTATAAACTATGTTGGTACAAGACAAAACTGGGATAGGAATACAATTATTCCTGATAGTAAATTTGCTTTTACAGTTGCTTTGGATGTCATTGAAAATATTGATGATCCTGAACCACAATCTATCGAAGAATGTCGTCGTAGAAAAGATTGGCCTAAGTGGGAGGTTGCAATCCAAGCAGAGTACAACTCATTAGTAAAAACGAGGAGTCCTTGGTCCTGTTGTTGTAACTCCGGAAAATGTAAATACAAATGGGTATTCGTACGAAGGCGTAACGAGAAAAATGAAATTGTGAGATATAAAACTCGACTCGTTGCACAAGGTTTTTCAAAAAGACCAGGTATTGATTATCAAGAAACTTATTCTCCAGTGATGGATGCCATCACATTCCGGTTTCTTATTAGTTTGGCTGCTTCAGAAAAGCTTGAAATGCGTCTTATGGATGTAGTTACAGCTTATCTTTATGGGTCACTTGATAGTGACATTTATATGAAACTTCCCGAGGGATTTCGTATGCCTGAAGCAGACAAGTCCAAAGATCGTAGTGTATACTCAATAAAATTTCAAAGAGCTCTATATGGACTAAAGCAATCTGGAAGAATGTGGTATAATCGCCTCAGTGAATATTTATTGAAAGAGGGATATATCAATAATGCTATTTGTCCATGTGTTTTCATTAAGAAATCCAATTCTGGGTTTGCTATTATTGCAGTATACGTTGATGATCTAAATCTTGTTGGAACTTTAAAAGAACTCACTGAAACCGCTGCTTACTTGCAGAAGGAATTTGAGATGAAAGATCTTGGTAAAACTAAGTATTGTCTTGGTTTACAAATTGATCATGTCTCAAATGGGATATTTGTCTATCAATCTACTTATACAGGTAAAGTCTTAAAACGATTTTATATGGACAAAACACATCCACTGAGTTCTCCTATGGTTGTGAGATCACTTGACGTGAATAAAGACCCATTTCGACCTAAAGAAGATGGTGAAGAACTTCTTGGTCTGGAAGTTCCGTATCTAAGTGCAATTGGTGCTCTTATGTATCTTGCAAATTGTACAAGGCCAGATATTGCTTTTTCAGTTAATTTGTTAGCTAGATACAGTTCTGCTCCAACTCGAAGACACTGGAATGGAATCAAGCACTTATTACGTTATATTAGTGGCACTATTGATTTAAGTTTATTTTACCCTTATGAATCTAAGTCAAAACTAATTGGGTACGCAGATGCAGGTTATCTTTCAGATCCACACAAAGGACGATCACAAACTGGGTATTTGTTTACTTATGGAGATACAGTTATATCTTGGCGGTCAGTGAAGCAAACAATTTCAGCTACATATACAAATCATTCTGAACTACTAGCAATCCATGAAGCAAGCCGTGAGAGCGTCTGGTTAAGGTCAGTAATACACCATATTCAAGAATCATGTGGATTTCCTTCAACTAAAGATTCACCAACAATATTATACGAAGACAATACTGCTTGCATTGCACAACTAAAGGAAGGATTTATCAAAGGTGATCGAATAAAGCACATCATTCCAAAGTTCTTTTTCTCACATGATCTACATAATGATGGTGTGATTGATATCCAACAAGTACGTTCAAGCCACAATCTAGCATATCTCTTCACTAAAGCATTACAAACTTCTACATTCAAGAAATTAGTTCACAAGATTGGAATGCGTCGACTTAAAGATTTGTAGGCCAAGATTTTGCTGAAGTATCCATCAGGGGGGGCATCATTAGGACTTAAACGCGTTGTACTCTTTCCTTCGTCAAGGTTTGTCTCACTGGGTTTACTTGTCAAGGTTTTAATGAGGCAGCATATGCGTGTCCAACACTTTTCTAAGTCTCACACATTTCAGGTTTTTTCTCTCTTGATTTTCCTGATATATTTTTGTGACTTAGACACAGTGGTCATCAGGGGGAGTGTTATAAACGTTTATTTATATTAATAATATCTAGGATAAATCTCGTTTATTACCGGGATGCCCTTGTGTCTAACCTATATAAATATAGGTTGTATTCTACTTTTTTTGTTTTACACATATTAATTAGAATTCTTCTTCTCTCTATTTTTCTATCTTTTACAATAGTAATGTGTTTGTTTGTGCATTGTTTCCATCAATTTTAGGTCGCGTATGTTATTATCAACTCCGATGGAATTTGGTAATACAGATACAGCCCGAACAAAAACCAGGTAAAATAAACCCGACTATTTTTTTTAGAAAGGGAGTAGAAAGTAGAAACCATGATAAACAGAATGATTGCATAAGGAAAATCGAAGTGGCCGGTCTAGTCGTGTAGAAACCTTGCCTAATAAAACCTTGACACGTAAGTTAAGCAAATAAAGTGACGTAGATCTAGGTAAATGATGTGTCTTTATATCAGAGATGAAAAAGAGCTGGCGGCGAGGACACCAGCACCACCCGTATTAGACATAAAGAAAGAAAATAAAAAATAAAAAGGACTGAAAGATTGATTTAACAGGGTCTGTGTAAAGAGTTAAAGAGTGATGTAGAAAAGGAACGTGAGAAGAGTACAAAGATGGGGCAGACACACAATGAGACATGTGGGTCCTACGTTCTTATTACTCCCGGATCTCTCGCGCTATCTGAATCAATTTGGTCCCACACTCTTCTGTACTCTTTCTTTCTCTTTCCAGCGTTCATTTATTTTTGGTTCAACCCAAAGGTCGTTAGACCGGGGGTGGAAATGTTTTGATTTTCGTTCGACGAACGGGAGTGTAAATCGTACTCACTCGGTTTCTAAAGACAGACTTGGTGTCTCACGCACTAGGAGCATCACAAAAAAAAAAGTGCAAAAAATCCTACATGGCTTTGTAATTTAGTCCTTTTATTTAGAGCATCTCCAACACCAGGTGTTAAAAATTTTACGTGGATTTTTTTTTGAGACCCTTATTTAAAATAATTCTATACATATAGTAAATATAGGACCCCATGACTAGAAAACCATCTCCAGTAGTATAAAGGTTTGACCCTTAGAAAACCTTGTGTGATAAAATCTTAACCGTTTAATTATTTTTTAATTAATTATTAAAAATAAAAAATATGACATGGAGGTCATTCTGGAGGTCAAAATATGACTTTCTTCAAAACCTTCAAAATTAGTATTTCATCCCTCCTCTTTTATAGGACCTACTGTTGGAGATGGATTTAGTTAAAATGAAGGTCTAAAATCTTATGTGTCACTAAAAAATAAATCTTCCACCTTCTCTTGGAGATGCTCTTATGAGGTTTAAACATAGAGTAAATATAAGACCCCATATTTAAAAAACCATCTCCAACAGTAGAGATTTTTTAAAGAAAAATAATGTAAAATATGACGTGGAGGTGGAGCCGGAGGTGTAGATAACACTTTCTTGAACACCTTCATATTTAGTAATTGGTCCCTCCTAGTTTATAGTACCCTATTGTTGGAGATGGATTTATACCAAACGAGGGTGTAAAATCCTATGTGTCAATAAAAAAAAAGATTCACCCTCTCTTGGAGATGCTCTAATAATCTCTATAGGGTGTCTTTTCTTATTAATGTTAAAAATACTAGTTTGCCATCCGTGCTATGCACAGATTTATTCATGTTTTAAAATAATTTCATTGGAATACTAATAAAAATTCTAAAAATCAGTAAAACACTTGATAAACTAATAAAAATGAACGCGCAATTGGCGGATATAAATTACTTCCCCCAATCCATAGTTTCCGCTAAGGGGTGATTTTTGATATGAAAATACTAAAATATCATTTGGTTAATTTTAAAACATTATGAAAAGACTATACTACCCTTTCCCCTAAAACTTAAAATCTAAAAACCAAATCAAATATCCCTCATTTACACCATCATTTCCGGCACTCATTAGATTTAGGTTTTGAAAAAGAAAAAAAAATCTTTCATCTTCTTCTTCATCCGTTCTTCGTCGATTCAAAAATTTCTTCGTCGATTAACCTACCCGAATCATAACAATGCCTCCAAGAAAGAAATCAGAAGCCCAATCGAAGTAAAAATCGATTGTTCAACAAAAATTAGAACAAAGGCTTGCTTTGATTGCTCAAGAGCAAGAAGAATAACACGAACAAGAGGCTTCGGAGGATCAACTTCTCGTAAACATGGCTTTTGTGAGAAGGTTGTTGATTTTGAACTAGTTTATAAGTGTTTGAATCGATTTACATCTGTGGGTTTAGCTTAGAATCGCGAACCCTAACTCAAATAGTTGGAGTTTCAGTGATTTCCGGCATTGACATTTGTATGAATAGAATGCCGGTGCGGATGGCATGGTTGACATTTGTATGAATAGAATGCCGGTACAAAGGCATGCCAACCATGCCATCCGCACCACCGTGTCGATGGAAAACCATGCCAGCCACGTCTCTACGCCAAGGCATGCCAACCATGCCAGCCGCACCACCGTGCCAATGGCAAACCATGCCAGCCACGTCTCCGCGCCAAGGCATGCCAACCATGCCACATGTGCCAATGGCATGATGTGCCAGTCACATCTTCTTGCCGAGGCATGCAAACCATGCCAGACGTCCCAACTTTCCATGCACAACGCTAGATGCCAAAACGAATAGTTGCAATAATCAACGAACACCCTTCCACCTGAGATACAGATCTTAACCGTCCAAGGTTGCCAGCTAACCTTTGGCACAACGTCAAACCCTAATTTTGGCCGCGCCCAAACTATGCCAAAACCCTAGTTTTTGGCCGCGTCTAAAACTACGCCAAAATACTAGCTTGGCCGCGCCTAACACATGTCAAAGCCATGCACGACGCCGGCTTCCAAAACGAAGGGTTGCAATAATCAACGGATACCCTTCCATCTTGAGATGCAAATCTCAGCCGTCCAAGTCCACCACCGAACTAAAATACTTGTGGCGACTTTTTGGCCACAACGGCAAATTCTTTGGCTTGTGCCACCAAAACCTAACTTTGGCCATGCCGTCATCCTTCCTAAATTCTTCCTGAGTTTTATTGTCGGGTTATTTTCACCTCCTAAACGAGCTCAAAACCTAAATATTTCCGCGTGGGAGATAGAGAATTCTTTTCCGATCGGGACGGAGGGGCGGACCGTCAAAATCCGAGTCCGTATGGGAATTCTACGGCGATTCTAGTAAAGAGCGCTAATTATGGTTTCAGCATGTCAAACCCTAAATTATACAAAGCCGTAAGCGACTCCCTTCCAAGCCGCACGCTGCCAACGGCTACCTTCCAAGACGCAAGTGCCTCCCTTCCAAGCCGCAAGCGCTTCCCTTCTAAGTCGCACGCTGCCAACGGCTACCCTTTCATCTGAGATTCAAATCTTAGCCGTCCAAGGTCGCCAGCTAACGCACGACAACCTTTGGTCCAACGCCAAACCCTAATTTTGGTCGCGCCCAAACTATGCCAAAACCTTACTTTTTGGCCACGCCTAAACTATGCCAAAACCCTAACTTTGGTCACGCCTAAAACATGCACAAGCATGCCGACCACGCTACCATATCACTGGATGCCAAACTAAAGGTAGCCACGATCAACGACTATCCTTCCTCCTAAGATGTAGATCTCAGCCGTACAAGTTCGCCACCAAACTTGTGGAAACTTTTGGTCACGACACCAACTTGGATACGGTGTCAATTCTTTGGCTACGGCGCCAAACCCTAATTTTGGTCGTGCCCGAACTATGCCAAAATCCTAACTTGGCAGTACCTAAAAGCATGCCAAGGCCATGCCGGCCACGTCTCCAAGCCACTGGCTGCCAAACGGAAGGTTGCGACAATCAACGACTACCTTTCCTCTCAATATGAAAAATCTCGACCATCGAAGGTCACCACTAAGCCAGCAAGTCTCCCAAGCTCAACTTTCCAAACAACATCAACATGCTACATGTTTTCCACGAAAACACTCGAGACATCAACACATGTCACAAACTGTGGGATGCTCATTAGGGTACTGGTTTGGAGGTTTATAGCGTGCGGCGTACACTATGCCCGTTACAAGACAGTTTCATCAGAATGAGGCGGTTAGTAAATACAGGGAGTAATGGTGAAACGCTTTCCATCATTATGGAACATCAATTCCAGGCGTTACCGGTTACCACCTCCTCCCATTTACTCATCTGTTTCTATTTCTTACGAGACGAGAGTACGTTTCACTCCAACTTATATAAATAGGTCTTACCTATTTCCACCGAATAACAAGTTTTAGTCAAGAGCATACAACACTCACAAACCACTTGTTAGCTTTCCCATCTGTTAGCTTTCTACTTTCTTACACAAGTAGTCAAACAACTACTCTTCCAGAATCAACTATTCTGGTCTCAACACTCTCTTCGCTTCCCTCCCCAAAACCAACCCTTCTCCTTCACTTTGTGACCGAAGCAAGTCTGGAACGACAATTTCTTGGTTTAGGCCGGATTTGTATATATTGATCTCTCGAATTTAAAGTACTCTCGTGATGTACATTGTTTATAGTTTAGAATCATTTCTCACCCACTCACACGAAATTACCGAAATCAGCAGAAGCCGTTTTCACCCTCAAACAATTGGCGACCACGGTGGGAGATTAATCTCTCGATTGCAATACCAATCTCTGATTACGCTTCTTAACTCCAACTCAGGAGGATGGTTGGTTTTAGGGCTGAATTCGTTCCCCCAAGCTCCACTCAAGCGAACGGCAATGCTTCCTCTCCCAACACAACATCCAACAACGTAATTGACGGAGAACGAGGTTGATCGACTTGGCGCGGGTTCAGGAGATCCATACTAAGAATATGGATCTGATGAAAGGGGCGATTAACATCATACTCGACTTTCTTATAAGCTCAACATCAGAGTTGAATGACCCACCTGCCCTCGGAAACTCCGGGACTGGGTACTAGCATCCCAGACGATTACTCCCAAGTCAACATCTTCACTACCATCAATCGAATATCATTAAACACATCCATGGTTCCTTCACGTTTGGAAACTTCAAGAATGCCGGATATGTCCATCAACAATGTCACCTTTACCGACGACGACATGATGGCAGAAGAAGGACAGTACCGGGCCCTACATGTCACGACCCGTATCAAAGATGTGGAATTCAAAAGGGCTCTAGTCGACACATGAGCATCCTCCAACGTCATTACCCTCATGACACTCAGAAGGGCCAGGGTACGGCCAAACGAAGTCGTGCGACATTCCACTACGATGACCGATTTCGAAGGAAACCAAACCAGCACGTATGGATACATCAACCTGGATCTATCAGTAGGACCAGCCCAGTCAAAGGTGAGGTTCGAGGTAATCGAAAAGGAGCCAGATTACCATACGATACTGGGAAGGCCATGGCTCCATGTTAAAAGAATTATTCATTCGACGTATCACTAGTGCCTGAAAACCATGCTAAACGGATAAGTCATCCGTATCGCTGCATCATTATCTCCATATGCGCCAATCTGTGGCATAGAGATGTTTGAGCCAACAAAGAGCTCGCACGCCGCAGCCAACAAAACTCACCACACTCCACCGCCAAAGTGGGCGTCAATTGAGGAAAGTAATGGGCATGCACCATTTCACAGAGAAACCCGGTCTCACATCACCCAAGAGAGACGCGCCAGCCTCCACCTGCCAACCCGGAGTTTGGATCGCTCCTGTACAAAGAGAGAACGAGCTTTTATCATGAGTCACGATGAAAAAGGAAAAATTGTATGTCAACACCGTTGTTAGAAATTAACAGTAGAGACTACCACACAGTCTCTCCTCCTAACAGGATGAAAACACAGTAACGACCCACAAGAGGAAGTACCTGATGCACCACGGCAACTACAAGACGGAACCAACTCTACCATGGACGAACTCGAGGTTGTTGATGTCGGGAGTGAGGAATCTCCGCGATCCATCTCAATCAGCTCGACTCTGTGCGCAAACGAACGCGCAAAGATGGTAGACCTTCTCAAAGAATATCAAGACGTGTTCGCATGGACATACGAGGAAATGCCTGGCTTGGATGAGAAGCTGGTCACTCACCATCTGCACATAATACCTGGATCCAAACCGGTCAAACAAACCCCGAGATAATTCAGGCACAACGTGGAAGAACAGATTAAGATAAAGATTCAAAAACCACTGGCTGCTGGTTTCATCAAATCGATTCACCATCCTACTTGGTTGGCCAACGTAATTTCGATTAAAAAAAAGAACGGCCAAATTAGGTGTTGTGTCGATTTTAGAGATCTGAACAAATGTTTCCCTAAAGATGATTTTCCACTTCCCAACATTGACATGCTAGTAGACGCTACTAGTGTACACGGTATATTCTCTTTCATGGACGGGTACAACGGATATAATCAAATAAAGATGTACGAACATGACGGAAGTAAGACGGCCTTTCGAACTCCTCTCGGAAACTTTTACTACACTGTGATGCCCTTTGGTTTGTAAAACGTTGGCGCAACCTACCAACATGCCATGACTAACATTTTTCACGACATGATGCACAAGCAAGTTGAAGATTATGTAGATGACATAGTGGTTAAATCAAAAACTCGAGCGGCCCATGCGGAGATTCTGCGGCATGTGTTTGAAAGGTGTCGCGAGTACAAACTAAAGATGAATCTGTTGAAGTGTGATTTTGGTGTCTCTTCATGCAAGTTCCTAGGTTTCCAGGTAACCGCCGAGGGAATTATTATCGACCCAATCAAAACCCAAGCCATCCTCACAATACCACCACCGCGAACTGTGAATAAACTCCAGAGTTTCATGGGTAAAATAAACTACATTCGCCGCTTTATACCAGGATTGGCTCAACTTGTTGCTTCATTTACCCCTTCAATGAATAAAGGAGCGATCTTTATCTGGACCGCGCTACAACAGGAGGAGTTTCAGAAGATTCAGCAAACATTATCTTCCCCAGCCATCATGAAGTCTCCCATACAAGAAAGACCGTTACACCTCTACACTGCTTTTAGTGACACTACCGTCGGAGCTCTCCTCGCCCAAGAAGATGACGAAGGGATTGAGCATCCCATATACTACTTCAGTCGAACTTTAAGAGATACCGAACTTAAATATCCCAAATCAGAAAAGGCGTGCTTGGCCCTGGTCCACTCCATTTAGAAATTCAGACATTACCTGCTTTCCAACAAAGTGGTGCTGATATCTAAGTCTGATCCTGTAAAGTTACTCCTCTCAAAACTGGCCCTGATAGGAAGACCAGACAAATAGCTCCTCCAAATGTCAGAATTCGACATAACATGTGCTTCCCCGAGAGCTATCAAAGGGAAAGAAGTTGCGGACTTGCTAGCAGCGTTCCCGGGAGAGAATACCACTACACTACGCGAGGACCTCCCTGGAGATTTTCTGGAAATCTCTTTCATCCAAGAAGAAATGTGGCTACTATTTTTTGACGGCTCACCCCTAACAACGGTACCGGAAGAGCCGGTGTGGTTATAGTATCCCCACCCGGTGTAGTCTCCTTGTACTCCTTCAAACTAGACTTCCCTTGCACCAACAATTCAGCAGAATATGAAGCCTTTCTCATTGGACTGTCATTGGCTAAACAAGCCGGAGCCACGCGTCTGGATATAAGAGGGGATTCAAAATTACTTGTCAACCAGGTGAATGGAGTATACACACTGAAGGAAGTAACCTTGGCCCCGTATAGATCCGAGGCACAAAAACTATTAAATTACTACCTCGACGCGACCATAACGCATGTTGGGCGCAACGACAACCAACATGTTGATTGCCTATCCGCACTAGCATCAAAGATGCAATTCGGAGGTTTTGAGGAAACCCTGATGGTGAAGATACGAACCGTGGCTTCAACATGGCTTTCGCAACTCGAAGAGGCTGAAGCCGACGACTAGAGAAGACTGATTATCTAAGAGCTCAACAGCTCGCTTTCCCAGGGAAAGGTCAGTCTCAAAACTTTACAAAATTTATTCATGCTCCGAGGAGTGTTGTACCACCGAAACCCAGACGGTTCGTTGTCAAGATGCCTCGGAAAGTAAGAAGCACAACAAAAGCTCAACCGTATCTATGGTGAAGTTTGCATACTAACATTAGTGGTAACACTCTATCGCCTTGGATACTACTGGCCAGAATGGAGGCTCAATCCCGGTTACTTCAAAAAACCTGTTCCAATTGTCAAGCGTCGCCGCATCAATCCAAAAGATTCGTATTCCATGAAAGAATCTTATATCGTAAAAGCTTTGGAAGAAGTTTGCTACGATGTTTGAACGAGGCGGAAATCCCAATCATGCTGAAAGAAATGCACGAAGGAGAACACCAAGGAAAACGGAAGTTATTTCTTCAGATACACGAGAAATACTACTGGCCAACCATGGAGGATGATGCAGCTGTTTTTGTTCAGAGATTCCAAAATTGTCAAATCCACGGAAACCTTATCCATGTAACTTGGACTCCTCTGCATTCAATAAGCAGTCTGTGGCCGTTTTATAGCTGGGGACTCGACATTATTGGAAAGATCAACCCACCGTATTCAAAGCATCACGAGTACATAATAACGACAACTAAATATTTCACAAAATGGGTTGAAGCCATACCTTTACGAGGAACTATAAGAGCCACAATCGCGACATTCATTAAGAAGCACATTATCTTTCGATTCGGCGTGCCTAAACATATCATCACCGACAACGACACTCCTTTCGTCAATAAGCAAGTACAAGAATTACTTGAAGAATATGGAATTAATCAAGTCTTCTCCACCGTATACTATCCCCAAGGAAACATATAGGCTAAAAGCACTAACAAAAAAATTGATTTGAATCCTCAGTCAGACATGACACGAACAATTGCCAATGGCACTATGGGCGTATCGTACATCACCAAGAAGCTTAATTGGCGCCTCTCCCTACTCCCTCGTCTACGGTGCCGATGCCATCCTCCCGGCAAAAGTTAAAATCCCATCAGCTAAGATTGCCGAAGCAGGCGGAGTTCGATAGAATGAAGTTGAATCATTGAGCGCCGGGGTAGCATAATTGGACACCCTGGATTCCAGAAGATCCGGGGCGGAAGAACATGCACAAGCGTACAAAAATAGGGTTTCCAAAGAATATAACAAAACCGTGAAGCCTCGGGTTTTTCAAGTGGGAGATTTAGTACTAATGACTGCCAAACACATCCAGCAAGACGCGTCCGCACCAAAATTCTCCCCAAAATGAGAAGGGCCTTATATAGTCACGAAAGCGTACAACAATGGGTACTACAAGGTCATTAAAAAAGACAGAGGAAAACTGGAAGCGGTCATCAAGGGAAAGAGTCTCAAGGCATACTACGCCTGACCTCCACCTCGCGTCTCGTCGTATCATAAGCACGAATATCCATGCATCTTTTCGTTTTCCTTCCATATCTCAGTCATCAAAGTTTCTTTTCTTTTTTTTAATTGAAGCAAATCAAGAAAATCCTCTTATTCTTTCAAAAACCGATAAAAAAAAACGAGAAAAATACATGCTCGAGACCCAGAAAGAACCAAACATCTCGCAACTACATAAATCAAAAAATCCCATCCAACATATTATAGTTCCTCGAAAGCATCATCTCCAACCGTTTTTGATACCTTTCAGTTCTACTCTTCAAGATCCGGATTGACTCATCCACCTTTTGTGACTCCATGGCCAGAGCCTTATCCTCTTCCAAAATAGCCTTTGCAGCAGGGACCACATTAGCAAGAATACCAGATATGTCGACTTTCACAATATCGAGACGATGTCGCAACCAACTCGCGTTAAACTTCATGATTCACAGGTAGACACCATGTTCTCCCACTTTTGAATAGCTGATTCTACGATGGTCCAGATGGACATACTTTCCATTTCAACGACCATAGGTAAGAGACAATTCACTGTGGAAACCAAGGAAGACGAGCAATATTGCACCACACTCCTAGTGACGATGTGACCATATCTCTTCCATATCTTGGTGTAAAGAGTCACGAATTCCTTTCGCACTAGAAACCCACCAACATTCCGGTAATTAGAAGATAAACACTTCATGCGGATTCCAAATAACAAATCTGCATTGGGATACTCATGACAAGAAATTCCTAAATCGGCGTTTTCCAGATATACAATGGTTGGCAGGATCGGGCTCGAAGGAATGGGGGTAACCAAGTCATCCTCATCAATGATGGTGACGCATGCTCCGACAGGATATCTCTTCACATAAGAAAAATCTTTTGTCACTCGTCAGCAAATAATGAAACATCTATTGACCAATGGAAGCATACCGGTATAATCTTCTTGACTCGGATGATCCGGGCAGGGGAATTGTTGCAAGAGTATGGCCTCACGCGCTTGACTAAAGAATCTAGCTGGCTCGAGGATGATTCACTTCTGATTGACATGATATGGACTCCACAAGAGGAAGCCTTTGTCTTTAAATGGGAAAGACGATGCAGCTTCACCGGCATAAATACTGCGGAAACCCTAAAGGAAGAAAGAGAAACGGAGGACGAGTAGACAAAATGTGACTACATAACGGCCGAAAAATAAGCCTCAAACGAAGCCTCTCGTCGAAACCCTAATGAAAGGTGAACAAAAGAAACACGAGGGCGTGATACTTTGTAATTTGAATAAGGAAATAATTTCCTATTCGAGATACGCATGGAAAGAGGCAACCAGGCCCGTAATGGCAAGCTTCACGGTATCAACAGTCCACGTCCACACCAAGCCAGCGCCCACGCCATGCCAACGCCCAAACCATGCCATGCCAACACCTGCACCGAATTTACGCTGATAGCCCTGTCCCAAGCCAATACTACGCTGGCAGCTCCATTCCAAGCCGCACAAAACCTACGGCTCATATTCCGAGCCAAGCGACGCCAACAACTCGCTAAGCCAGCACCTCCACGTTCCCTAGCCCAGCCAAGATAACGTGTGACCAAGACAAGCTGATAATCTACATCTCACCACTTCATGGTCTAGCCAGCAACACCACAAGTAGAATATATGCAAAGCCACCAACAAGAGAATCACAAACTCTCCTTACCTCTAGGAAAAGGTTATCCAGGTCTTCTTGACCATCTTTTTACGACCTTGTCATTTCGATTTTGTCTGTCCCTGTCACCATCTTATGCTTACCTCGCAACAATGCTCCTGTTCCGAGCTAAGCAGGGGGCTTAATGTTGATGGTGGTTTTTAGCTTAGGGTTAAAACCATAAAATTGTACATCTGACATGACGTCACTACGACCACTAGAAATACAACAATATTTATTATTCTACTTTAGTGATTAGGCTTTGCAGATTTTTCCCCTTACCTACTTTTCATTTAGTCAACAAAATTATTTCTCAAAACTCCACGGGCTTGGCTAACCTATGAAACACGTAAATAAGATCAAATAATTGAGAAAGTAATATTAACACTTTAGAAAGAATGTAAATTTTCAAAACAAAGGGAACTAACATTGTTATTTGAAGTCATAAAAGACTTCACAAAGGACTTTGAAGCTATAGCTAGATCAACAACCTCAAAGTGGATCCATAACTCACCAAATACAGTTTATGGGTTCGAATCAAACTGCAACATCAGCAAGGTAACTTACAAATATTCGTTGTTTTTTTCTAAAAAAATATTTACAACACAGCGAAAAGGAAGAAAGAAGGAAAATCACCTAAACTGATTCCGAATGAGATAAGCCAATTGTAGGAAAGACTATTAAATCTCGTAGAGCTTTATGTTATGATATTCGTTGTTTTTGTCTAAAAACAAATGTACAATAAAAAGGAAGAAAGAAATAAAATCACCTAAACTGATTCCGAATGAGATACAACATCCAACGGCTGTATTTTTTTTATACCTGCAAAAATAAAAAACCAATGATCAGAAAATTAAAAATCTGTAAGCTAGAACAGATCTCCATGAAAGCCATGGATCATAAAAGAATCTGCAATCTACCAAAACCTTCGTTTATTGTATGGTAAAGAGAGAAAATATGGTTTCTCTATATATGCATATACGATTGCATGAAAAAAAACCCTGAGATTTACCAATTTCATTTGCTGAAATATACTAAAGCCGATAAAAGGTATCACCAACAACTGCAATAAACAAAATCAACGAAAATTACAAAACACCATGATTTCATTATACCTTGCATCAGTCTTTTTCATCGCCATAAAGATCCAAAAGAACCACCACCCATTACCGAGTCATCAGATAACAAAACAGTAACAAAACCCTAAAGCACAAGAAGCATAATCGAACAAAAAAAAAAACCTAGCGAAGAAGCAACGTGGAAAGAAGCAAATCTGGCCTCCCCTCCGGAGCTTTAAATAGAGAGTCACCATCATTAAGTATTTAAGTTACCATAAAAAAAATAAAAATAAAAATAATTTAGGTGTTGGTGCCCAGCTTGTTGCTAGGTTGCCCACCAAAAGTTTGTAATTTTTCTAAACTATTTTTTTTTAATAATAATTTTGGAAATAATATCAACAAATATCATAAAATTCATGTAACTTTGAAATAATATAAGGCTAAATCTTAAAATTCAAGCAATTTATAGAATTTTTGGTAGCCACCATATTTTTGGATATCTCCATATTTTTCTGTTGCGGTATTTTTTTCTAGAAATATATACGTCGAGCATTATTATAGTTTAGAATAATTTTTTCTTAACGGAATGAGCAATATTAAGAAAAAAATTTCTAAAAATATACGTCGAGTATTATTACACTATACAATAATTTATTTTTCAGCAATATTAAGATATTGAAACCCATTCCTTATTTTTGTTCTTCTCAAAAGTTTAATTATTTAATAAAAAAAGAAATAAATATTTAGTATCTTCTGCATGTCTAAAAAGAAAGAAACTGTTTTTATTTTTTTTATCCTTTATGAAATAAACAATATTAAGGAAAACTGATATTGTTTTTTTATCGATATTTTTGGTTCCTTATTCTTAGTTTTGTTTAAATAATGTTATATTACTTTCATGATTTTTTTTATTGATGGTTTGATATTTCGAGCTATTGGACATGATTAACGATAATTATTTTGCGGAACGGGTAGCACGTTTTGATCTGGTAAGCATTCTCGATTTTATGTATAATGATTTATAAATTTTGATCAAAGTATTCCAACTTCTTTCGAATTGAAAATGTTAATCGTAGTTAGAGTTAGTTTGATAATTAATACCTTGGAATTGTAATTAGGATTAATTTAATTATCAAAAAGTGTAATTGGACATTGGACATTTTTCTTATTATTATTTTGTGATTGGTTTAATTTTGTGATGAAACCTTGATCAACAATATTTATTTTTGATGTGATGTGATTTTATTTTAATTTTGTTTGTGATCTTTTTTCTTTTTATTTGGTTTGTGAATGTAATTATTAGGATTAAATGTAGATGAAATATTAATCGTAGTTAGAGTTAGTTTGATAACTAATAGCTTGGAATTGTAATTAGGAATAATTTAATTATCAAAAAGTGTAATTGGACATTTTTCTTATTGGTTTAATTTTGTGATGAAACCTTGATTGACAATATTTATCTTTGATGTGATGTAATTTTATATTAATTTTGTTTGCGATCTTTTTATTTTTTATTTGGTTTGTGAGTATAATTATTAGGATTAAATGTAGCTGTTTTTTTTTTTTTTGGCAATGTATAAGATTTTATTATATTTATTTATTTTCGGCAATTAGTTTGTTCATTGTGATTGGCCGAAAATATATTATGAAACAACCAAAAAAAAAAAAAATTTTTTTGGGTGGGGCCAGAATCAACCGAAAGCTCCGGTTAACCACAACGCTCGGAAAAACTCTGTTTTTATATAGAGAATAAGCTCGTTTCTATAAATAAAAAGTCAAATATTATGAGTTTACCAAACTACCCATAGAGAAATCATTTCTCTCTCTTCGTGGTTGAACAGTGGACTGATTATCAATGGTTGAGCATGTGAATATCATGAAGCATCAGGGAGATATTTTAATGAAGGACTAAATCCAGAGTGCTCTATGGAGTAAGTTGAAGGTCTACTTGTAGATGAAGCAGTAAGTTGGACAAAAAAATTGGACTTTAATAAAGTGATGGGAATTTTGATTAATTACCCCACTTTTGAATTACTGTAAATAAAATGCCCTGTTTTTTTATACTTTTCAAAAGTGCCATGTTTTATTCGAAAAATGGCTAACATCTGGTTGTGGGTGTTAAGCTCCAACTGGCAATAAAGAAAGGTCATTTAATCCCTTTAATAGAATTAAATCGTCGAGTTGAATCCCGAATTTGCTTATACACTGAGTTAATGATTATTCCTCACTAGCCTCAGCTGTAAAGCCATCTTCACTAGCCTCGGCTGCTTCCACTGCTCAAACACCACTGCAGCTACACTTACTGCTCAACGCCTACCACTTGCTTGTTGGCGGTAACCGTAGCCAACTGCAACCAAAGCCATCACCTGCAGATGCAATACCAACTACGCCTGTATACATTTCATAACATGATCACCTGCAATTTCCCATATGTATGCAACATCTCTTGTTCAGGCAATAGGCTCAGTCCAGGTCAAGTTCACTGAAGTGCACCATAAAATGCACTACAAAGATCCAGTTTAACCTGAAATCCATCACTGCGAACTAAATCAATACACTCAGCTTCACCATTTTTCCTGCTTCAATTCATAATACAAGCAACAATTTCTCTCAGCTCCACCAAAACTCAGAGCAACAACATCATCTCAGTATACCACCAACATACCCTTATGCACATGACCTTTTTTCCCTGAACTCAATTGCATCTGTTACATGTCATAGCTATCTAACTACAACTGCAACACCAACCACTTCCCTAAAATCTAATTCTCCGACCCATTGTGTTCCCCTGCAGAATATTCAATTCCGACAATATACACAAACCATTCAAATCCAAATAATCCACAAACTTCATCATTCATAGCATCAACCATTTTCCTCATTTTTTTCATCACTGTAACTTCAACTTCATCGCATGTAGAAACCAATTTCACATCAAACCCATCTAAATCTTCAAGAATAAACCCTTCTTGATCGTAACTTCCAAAGCTCATCTCTAATTCAAATCGATACCCTAATCGTAATTTCAGAACCCTAAACTCACAATTCTTCCCTGATTCATCACCTTCCTACTTGAATTCGAGAACCCCTAAAATTAGAACTTTAACCTAATGATAATTATTATTGTTTAACAGCTGAATCAAATCAAAATAAAACCCCGTCTCTGAGTTGGCCGCTATTCGATCTCATGATTTTCTTCAAACTCAATTCCACCTGAATTTCAACCCTATCCTAACAAGCATCTAAATTTACAATGAACTCAGCCACCAAATCCATCTCCTCTTCTTTCTGAAATTAACAGCAAATCCAAAACCCTGAAATCTCTTTCATAATCAATTTCACCATCAACAGCGGAATCACCATTACTGATCTCATTTCTTCTTCATAACCTATCACTTCCATGAGCTCAAACAGTAACCCAAGTCTCTGAATCATCTCAATTTTGATATATTTCTCTCTGCAGCAACATCTTCTCAATCTCTAAAATCCAGCTTCAACATGTCTTCTTCTTTATCTTCTCTGCCCGATCTGCAATTTCAGGTAGCTATCAACATAACCACCACTCGAAATCTGTTAATCTCCGCTGCTGCTGCTCTAATCCTGAACACTCAAAACCTAAGGGATAAATTGAAAAATGAATCTCTCTCGACAAGTTAACCCTGAACCAAGGGATAAACACGTAATTTCACTGGATGTGTTAACCTGTTGACCAGTTTGACCAAAAAAATTGACTTTAGATGGAGAAATTAACTTTGGGGCAGTTTTGAAAAGTTGAAAAAAAACTGGGTCATCTTATTAAACCGGAAATTGGAAGTTGGGTAGTTTATTAAAATTCCCTAAAGTGATTTTTGGGTTGGACAGTGAAGTGGTGGTCAAGTTTGTTAACTGACTCTGAACCCATGGTACATTGGCTCAATCAAGTTCATGTCGTAAAAATAAATAATAAAATATTATGTTTAGTTTTGTAAGTCTGATGGAGGTATGTTACTAATGTATCTCACTTGATAGCTAAGAATCTTGGAGAAAAAGGTATATTATAGATATTAGAAAAATATGCCGCCTGATATCTTGAATTGGACTATGGGAGATTATTCTCACGTAAAAGTTTGATTTTACATATGTATAAATTTGTTATTGAATCAAGAATAATCCCAATTACAACACCACTGGTTAACATACAAAGGGGGTCAAGTAATGAATCTCCAGTCACATAATCTCAGTTAACCGGATCAAAGTAACGGAATTATAGTAACAATAACGCTCACTTCATATGGGAAATCTTGGATCGGTGAAGCCTGATCCAAAACCCTACAATAGATTTTAAAATTATCTTGAAGAACTTGACCGTCGTAAAATAATGAACTCAATGAGTAAATTGTCAGAGCTCATTTACATGTCGGAGAAAATAATCAACAAACTTCGATCAAACAATGATTAGATTGTAGCCGAAGCTTAAGACCACCATTACAGAGAATATCACAAGCCCAAATAAGAAAATAACAAAAGCAGACCAGAAAGTCATAGAACCGAATTAATTAGCCGATCAAAATCTCGATCTAATTAAAACTAAATCAAAAAATTATACCTAATAGAGGATTTGGATGACATCCAGAATTGTTAACCAAACGATTTACTCATAGGTTCCACAAATATTGTCATCGTTGCAACTTTCTCGTAGATTAATGTTGAATTTTTTTGGTATGCCTTAGATCTATTTTCTTCATAAAATCACAAACTACACCTGCACTAACAACCAAAGCTCCTATAAAGCAAATAATAAAAATACCCCAAAAAATTAAAATACGAAAAACTCGAACTAGTTAAAAATAAACATGCTAGAAAGGAAAAGAGATAAAAGCTTGGTTGAAAGTTGATGTGCTAAAATCGGTTATATAAAAGTCAATCTGAGCAGAAAGTTGATACGTATTGATCTCTGTACCTTGGTGACTATTATTATAAAGGCATAATTCAGAATAATAATAGTCACCAAGGTACAGAGATCAATGCGTATCAAGTTGGTATCATAGCAAGTTTCATTTCTTTTTGGGAAGATTCTTGTGGTTTATGGCTTTCACTAGATCTCTCTACAAACAACTTTGTGAGTTACTCGAGAAGCAAGAAAACGTCAAAAGAACAAGGGGACCGAATATGGGTAAGTCAGATAACAATCCTAATCCTAGAAAACCACAAACTATGAAAGAAAAGGTGGCTACGCTACAGATAGACATGAAGTCGATTCAAACTAACCATAAGGAATTGACTGAATGTATTCGTTCTCATACACCCAAGTCGAAGTCGAGAAAAAAGACTGCGTCTTCATCCAGGGTTTCGGAAAATGAGGAGGAAGAAGAAGAAAAAGAGAACCACTTGAAGAAGATTTCATTATGGAGCGAAGAGTAACTAAGACAAGAGGAGGAGATATGGACGCTTTTCAAATTAGACATCAAGGTCAAGTTTCCAGCAAAGAGAGATGGTTCGGTAGGGTGACCTCCAAATCTAACTTTCATAGGAGTTCAAGTTCTTTAGGGGGGAGCATGATACATGTGTATCTACCTCTCTTTGAGAACTAGTGATCCTCAAGACGGATTGAGGATACAATTGCAATTTATGAGGGGTTACTGATTTAAGGAAGTATTCCTATACAAGGGAAATAGATTCCTAGGAGGTTTGGGAAACCAAACCAAAGTAAGGAAGTATACCTAGATAAGGAAATACTTCCTAGACAAGGTAATATACCTAGAAAGGGAAATATACCTAGCAAAGGAATTATTCCTAAATAAGGTAATAAATTTCTATAAGGTTTGAGAAACCAAACCAAAAGCTACAAATAAAGATGTTTAGCTCATAGCTAAGGGAATCTAGAGAGTGTAGTTTGACACCTAGAAAAGGAGGTTTAACAAACATAAAAAACCTAGATAAAGCTTGTAGAACAAATACTTGTGCAAGCTTAGCAAATAGTTTAAGATTGATCAACTGTTTAGAGAGATTGTGAGCGTAACAAAGAGAGAATTGTAATAGTTTTCTTGTTCGTAATCTAGAGAAGATATTTTCTTCGAATATGGTTTCTAGTGTGTTCTTTTTTCTAGTTTTCGTCTATTATTATTGTGAATTCTACCTCTATAATAATAGTCACCAAGGTACAAAGATCAATACGTATCAAGTGAATTCCGCCTCTTTGATATGGCTAAAATGCTTCCTTTGAAAAGAAATGTATCATGTAGCAGAATTTTAAGAAAAACTAAGCCAAAGTAAAACCATTGATCATATTTATGGGCTTGGTTTTAGTGTTTTTCCTATTTTATTTTTCTCTTTTCTCTAATTTGTAGGGGTGAGCAAAAAGTCCGGAACCGCGAATTCCATCCGTATCCGTCCGTAAAATTACGGGTGAAAACCAATCCGCAAGATCTATGGGCCGGAAATGGGTGGAATTCTCAAATCCGCACTTTTAACAGTTTGGTTGCGGTTGGGGTTTGAAATCCGTGGATTCACCCGCACCGTAGGGCTTTAGTCTCCTAGTATTTGCTCCCACAAAGTTACACTGGTTATGGGAAGTTTCCTACAAAGTTATATTGGCTACCGAGGATGATCCAAGGATTTATTGGTTTCCATCAGTAATTCTAGAGTTTCACATTTCATGACTGGTCATACTTAAAGTCTCTGGTCACATAAGTCTTTTCGTAGCCCAAAATCATCTTAGTGGGGAAGCATCCTTCCTATCATTCGCTATTTCACTCTGCTGATGCAACTTCATCATCGTCATTACTCGAGACTCACTGAACAATCACATGCAATTGTTTCCTTTACCACCATCATATCTTCCCAGAATTCTCATTCTTCTTAAGCAAACTCTGCTAGCACCAGTAAGAAATCAGTCCATCTAATTTAAACATATATAGTACTACTCTTATAATCTCAATTTGCTTGTAATCTGCAATGGAGATTGTTAGTCCCGTCATCGATATAGTCTCGTCTATGAATTATCTCTGTGAATTAAAAAGATCTGATGATTTTAACAATGATTTTTTTTTTGTGACTAAATCCGCGGTTAATCCGCATTCGGCCCGTATCACCCGTTGATCCGCGGGTGATTGGTCCGATCACGGTTGGATTTTCCAAATCTGCAACTTAGACGGTTTGATTGCGGGTGACCCTAATCCGCAACCGTCCGTTGCACACCCCTACTAATTTGTGATCACACGGCATCTTTCAATTGTAATCTACTGTTTCTTTCTTGCTATAACTGTTCCTTTGAAATTAAATGTATAAACATCTTAAAATGATTATCGCTACCATAATCATTTATTTTGTTTTATCTAAATCATTAATTTAATAGAGTCCGAAGTAAGAATCATAATTTTTCTCGTAATCCATTATCATTATTGCTATTTGCTAATTGGTTCGGGGACATCGAATGAAAATGGTAATCATTTGTTTAAACATTCGACTTATCAATAATTATGTTTAGACACTGGAGTATATTCAATCACCAATACCGAAACATAAAATGGGTGGAGGAAAAAGTGAATGGTGCAACAATTCTAGTGGCCTAATCATCGTCAATTTCTTTTTTTTTAGGTTGAGATTGATGCACCAGGCGAAGCAGAAAGACTATTTGTAGGTTGATTTGCTTCCTCTTGTTGCTTTTCTTACTCTCCTACTGATCGTTATGATTTTAGATATTTTTTCTTGTTGTGCCCAATTGTCTTACACCTTGAACAACTAACCTTTTACTCTTTTAAGCTCCTTTTTCTTACATGGTCTCCTGGTTTCCTGATTAATTGGAGGCTCAATAAATCAAGTAAGGAAAGAAGACAATAAGATTTTATTAAAAAATATTTTTTCATAAAGTGAAAGATTCCTAACAGTGAAATTACAATCCCTCATCCCGTTTAAACATTCGACTTATCAATAATTATGTTTAGACACTGGAGTATATTCAATCACCAAGACCGAGTATTATGGGTCCAAATTTATGCACCCCTCTAAAACGGGAGTGAATATTCCGACTTCTTTAATTGGCCTAAAAATTTTCACTTCTTTAATTCACCTGGTTTCCGACTTCTTGAATATTTTACTCTTTAATTTTAATTTTAAATTAATTTTATACGAGGAATTAAAGTCAGGATAATCCATCGTCAATTTCTTTTTCCCTGTTCTCTTCCATCAACTTCAAACCAAACAGACAGATTGATCTTTTTTTTTTTTAGTTGTATGAAATTTGCTTCCTGATCGTTATGATTTTAGATATTTTTTTGGATACTTTTATTTTTCCTAATTAATCTCAATAAATCTAGATTTTTTATTCAGCATGATCAATCCAGTGGATGTAAAACCACTATTTGTTTTTACAGTCTTGGATTGTTGGTATACTAAAATCGTGGAAGAAACTAAAAGGTAAGAGGAATCACATCTCCCCCTTTTAATGGAAACAAGGGATTACAAAATTCAAGTAAATATAACAGTTAGATCTCCAAATTTTAAAATTCCAACGTTAGATCTCACAAATAAAATTCCGTCCGAACTATTGCTATTGGCCGTTAGATCATTAAACTCTCTCTTTCTTATCAGCCGTTAGATTTTAAAGAAGTGGTATAAAGAATATTTACATGATATAAGAGTAAATGCACTTTTTATATATTTAAAAACCTCATATCTTTTAAACTATACGTTGGATTTTTGTAAATTTTATATATTTCAAAAGCACTTTAAATTATCTACCCAATGAACACAAATAATGATATCAAATTTTTGTTTTTCAATATTTTTTTATATTTCTCTAAATTTTATATATTTTCTCCTTAAAAGTTATAGCTTATAATTAGACATAATTTAAAAAAAAAAATTAAAAAAAAAATTAAAAAAAAATTGATTCTTAAGTACAAAAAATGACTAATTTTCAAATAAAAAGATATAGTGTCGAATCACCACCAAATTATTTGCAAAGTAGAAAAATAACATGGCTGACATGCAACCCACGTGCTCACTACTCGTGGAATTTTAATCAAAACAAAAGAAAAATATTTTTACCAAACTAGTCCAGATGTATATTGTACTTCCACTGTGTTCAATATATGTTAAAAAAAATAATTAGTTTTTTAAAGGATAATATAAAAATTAATTAACTTTTTACACAAATGAGTTTTTAGTTGGCAGCCGATCAACAAACTGAGCAGCAACTCCTTTTTGAATAACAACATCCAATCTATGGAAAATAAAACTACAAAATTATAAAGGGGAGGTTCAAACTCATGACCTATTATGTCATAAGAGTGGCCTCTAACCAGTGTTCCACCTTGATTGGAATTAGGAATACCAAAATCTAATTCTTAGACCATTTTAGATGACATCTCAGAATCGTCGGTTAGGAAATTCTATCCATTACATTTAATTACATCAATTCAGATCAAATTTATTTTTCTTACTAAATGAATTTGGACAACCAAACCATTAATAATATGAAAATTTCTATGAGAGATGATGTCGTTGGTAGTATTCTAGCAGTACCATATGGAATGAGTTTTAGATCAATGATATCAGTGAGTCCATTTAAGAAAATCTTAAATAAGCAGTTCACCAAAAGATTTGAACGTTATGGAATCGAGTTCCATAGAAAGTGCTGAAGTAACTTTACTAACATATGGGGAATACGATTTAATTTTAGCTGATGACGATTGACTAGAGATAACAAAATAACTAGAACAAAGATTGAGGATGAAGAAGAAAAATTCATGACAGTAGCAGGCTAACTAAACAAAGAGGATTGAAGAGAGAGATAAAAAAGGTGTTCATGGAGGTCCAAAAAATCGGGGAAGATTTAAAGTTTTCCTATTTTAAATCGTAAAATATTAAAACCGGAAACCAGGTACAATATACAGTATGTGGTTTTTGTAAGCATGGCCGGAATGTGCACCCCGGTTTAGGGGTGCACAAATTTGGATTCGAGTATTATTGTTTGACATCTGAATTAAACATTTAGTTCGACTTTGGATCAAATTGGTTGGGAAAATTTAGGCTTTTCTTAAATATAGACCATGCTTTTATTAACTATAACCCATATTAAAAAATTCATTAATTCAACGAAACGGGTTCTTATGATTATTAACATAACCCATATATAATTGATGATTTTAGAATGACTTATGTAATCATGATTAAGAAAATCATCTCAGATTTTTTTTTTCTTGATCGGTTTTACTTTTTTACAGGTCAACCTCTTTTATAATGGGACCCCTGTTTTTCCGTGATATTAAAGTTTACAAAATCAACAGCTTGTATGGTGCTAAAGAGACAAAATCACTCATTAATACTATTAAATCTTGGATTTTATTTCATCTTAGAATTTTTTTATAAAATAAACATCTTATAATTTTTTTATAAAATAATAATGCTTATGGAGTTTTAGAAAATTGATTTTAGTAAAAGAATCAAAATCATATGTGATTTCATTTCGTTTTTCGATTGATATTGTTGTGGAGAAGTTTTAAAGAAATAATTAGAATATATAACGTCAAATGATAATCATGATTTGGAAAAGTAAGATCGTTATATAGAAAAAGTTGAAAAGTTGGGTTTAATTTTATTTTGGAGGAAAAGTAAAAAATTAAGGTTGATTTATAAGGTGATTTGTAAGAATAATGATAGAACGATTAGAAAGAAACTGAAATATAATTTAGTTTGGATCGAAAACACAAATTAGGGTTCATATTTTAGTTGCGAAGAAATAAGATTATTTGTTAAAAAATTAAGACTCATTTGGTAACTTAGGTTTTTGTTTTAACTTAAATTTTTTGGGCTATAGTTAATAAAAGCATGAGTTATATTTAATAAAATCCAAGATTTAATAGTATTAATGAGTGATTTTGTCTCTTTAGCATCGTACAAGCTGTTGATTTTGTAAACTTTAATATCAAGGAAAAACAGGGTCCCATTATAAAAGAGGTTGACCTGTAAAAAAGTAAATAAATAAATAAATAAATAAAATACTTACATAACATATATACGGTGGAAGAGAGTGAGGTAAGGGGTGCATAAT
Source organism: Papaver bracteatum (assembly GCA_023529315.1). Taxonomy (NCBI): domain Eukaryota; kingdom Viridiplantae; phylum Streptophyta; class Magnoliopsida; order Ranunculales; family Papaveraceae; genus Papaver; species Papaver bracteatum. Next base: position 836,501 of record JAJJWX010005417.1, on the reverse strand, counting down.
ATTTTCGTGCAACTATCGCAAAAGTCAGACATCCAAGACATCGAGTTCTTTGGATAAGAAGTGGTGTGTTGCTGTTATTTTACCTGGAAACCATCGTAGCAGCTGTTCCCACACCTGAGCAAGTGCTTCCCTTTTGAATTAAACATTCACCCTTGTAGATGGTCCAACCCAACTGAACTGGATAATATATTGGGATAAATGCGCACCTAGGATCGATTGCAGTGGTGTGATCATAACCAAAGACTAAAGAGCAAAAAATATTTGAAAATTTGAGTTTAGTCGTGTTGCAACGCAGTGGGGGGAGACTAAAATTTGGTCCGGCGAAACTTAACAATTCTGCCCCATTTTTTTTTTTCCAATCAGGCAGAATTTAACAATTCCACCCCTTTTTTTTATTTATTTGAAGTTACACCCCAATCAGTCGTAAATGTATTTTGCGCCCCATTTTTCTTTTGTCTTTGGGCGTAACTTTAATCTACACCCCATCAGGCGCAACTTTAATCTACGCCCGATCAAAGATTAAACCAAAGACCAAATTTAGTTTGGTTTTTGCTCTTTACTCTGTTATTTGCTTTTTTACTCTCTCCGTAGCGTCTGGGTTTTAATCAAAAAAAAAAAATTGGGATTGTTCGATGACCGTGGTTGCTCTAAGGATCTACTTGGATACATATGGGGAGCAAATAAGTGTAAGCGGTGAGGTGCCAATCATGTTTGTTCCATGTTCTATGCTCATAGATCGAACTTGATCTTGCTCGGGCATCATCTCTGGTTGATTATGACACCGAAAGGAGTCGGGAACACAATAAATTTATCTGAAAGCTACTCACTGATCTCAATTAATTACACAAAGAATCAAATGTGACATGGACCCATGTGAACATGACAATTATATTGTGACATTTGATAATAAAGAGATTAGACATTTTACATGACAGGTGCCCACGAGCCTAAATGTTTTTTCTTTCCTTATTTTCACGGTCAGTCTTCAACTGTAAACTTACATCTGATCTGACTTTTTCTCTCGCTTCTTCCCCATGAAAGACTTCTGTTCTTCTTTATCTCCCGATTCTCCCCCAACCAGTAAAACTATCTGGTTGTTTTGACCACACCAACAACCACAAATAATTCATGCACTAGCTTTTACTAAATCTTATTTTATCATGTCTTTTTCTTTTTTATCGTGTCTGCTTTTCTCTTTTCTACGATTGCCAAATTTTGTATTATAGGCATGAACTGGCACTACATTTGAGAAGTTCAAATTTTACGCGTCCAATGTGGAAGTGTAACCTTAAGACCGAAAGTCTATCTAATTCCGAAAATGCTTCATGTCCGTTTCTTTTGCTCCCAAAATCTTACCCTACTTACGGAGCATAATTCTGCCACTAGTTTTGGGAACAGCTTCACTGCCCAAGGCCCCAAGCCACTCAGTTGCGGGAATTGGATTTTGCGGTTGTGAATAATGTGAAAAACGATTTGTTGTTGGGAAGAAAAAAAAAGTTAAAAATAAGAACCCCGACTAAATAATCCTGACTTGATTGGGGTATACCCAGATTAATTGGGGTATACCCAATTTCAAGGGGACATGGTGTGTCATTATTAAAAAGAGTGATTTTACTTTAATATCTTTGAACTAATTAAATCTTAAAAATAAACTCATTTCTTAATTTCATTAACCCTAAAAATAAAAAACTAACCAACTCTTAATTTTCTCTTCTTCTTCTTCTTCTTCATCTTTCATCAACCAAAACCATATAAAAAATTTCAACATTGATTTTCCAAAAATATTATCGATTTTACGGGCGAAAAGAAGACTATAAATGATGTTTAAACTCAAACCCATCATTGTGTTGTGTGATTTGACTAGTATATTAGGTTAGAAATCGATAATTGTGATTTCTGTGTTTTTAGCCGAAAAGGTCGTAACATGCATATCTTGCCAACTTTTCATAATGACCTTGGCGTCATTGATCAAATTTTTTCAACAAATTTTCGGGTATTTTTTGAATACCTTGCCGCCAAAAACATGTATTGGAAGGGTACTTTTTAAATACCTTTTCCGCCAAAAAACAAATTTAAGGGTATTTTCTAAATACCTTGCTTGCCAATATTTTTTTCAAAGAAATGCCGGGGGTTTTTTTGTTGACCTTGCCGACTAATATTTTTCAATAGCCATCTCTTGTGTGTCAAAAAAATAAAGTCGGCATGTTCTTCATTTAAATACCTTGCCGGCCAAAAAAATGGTCGGCGTTTTGTTCATCCAAGGACCATGCCGGCTAAACCCGGTCGGCATCTTATTCAAACGTATACCATGCCTGAATTATAGCCAAGACCTTATTCAAACGTCGACCTTGCCGACCTATCACATTTTTGAAAACCAATTTTTTTGATCTTAATCGAACTCATAAGACGGATTAAAGGTTTAACCTACTGAATTTTCATTTTCAAAATTTTAACCTAAACTCAATTAATTAGCCTAATCAGTTTTTTTTATGTTAATTAAACAAGGGCATTTTTGCCATTTTAAAAATATTTGGTTAAGGGGTGACCACTTTTACTTCAAAATGACCCTATTTTGTCTCATTTGGTATACCCCAATCTCGCCAGGTAAATAATACATTAATAAACCAAAAATGAAGGAAAAGTGACAGAACCAGAACCAGAACCAGAACCAGGAATCACTCCTCGCTAAGTAAATTTGTTGTTAGGAATGGTTCCTCGCTTTTCCGCCGAAGTTGCTTGTGAAGGGGTTTTCTGTCGAAATGAAGCCCTTATAATACTTAGTTTAGGCGGTTCATGATAGTTACTGTTGGATCAGTCGCCGATTTCACACCTGCAAAACACAGATTAAACACAAAAAATAAGTTATCGGCTGAGTGACGACCAAGTCGCTCTCTTTAAGACGTTTCGTGGCTAGGCCTTGAGTTTTGTGCAAGCAGTTCTTTCTGCGTCACAACGCCCCTAGGATAAAACAACCGAGATAAAACTCTTTTCAATCTCTCACGCATGAAAAATCGATCACTTTCACTCTTTCTAATCTTGCTCAGAAACTGGTCTCTTGATTCTCAAAGAAAATAAAATCAGGAAAAGCTTATCTTTTCTTATTCTCAAATTTTTTTTTTTACATCTCAAACATTAAAAACAAAAATTAATGAAAATGAATTATGTTTTTGATTACCACAATTAAACAGTTAAAATGGTAATATAAATACACCAAAATCAATGCCAATTAATCACGTAATTAAGGGTATCAAAACCGTTTAAAAATCTTTTTCGAAAAGTGCAAAAAAAACTTTCCAAATTCAAGAGACCTCCCAAGTCCCCGCTCCCGGACTAATGGTATATATCAATGTCAATGTTCCAAGGAAAGGTGGTGTGTATGTACGTGGGTCAAAGAGCGTCTAAGATCGTCCGAAATATTGGATGGCAAATATTCTTCTCGTAAACTTCCGATACCTAACCTTAATGTCCACTTAACCTCAACCTATAACTTAATATGCTTAATCTTAATAATAGTAACAACGTCGCCCGGCTAACCCTAAATTCTAAGATTGGATGCATGTTTGAATGTAAAGCGAGTTACATAAAAACTATAAAATCAAAACATGGTCCATGCATTTTTTGATTAAAACAAAACATTTGTTTCTCTTTAAGAGAGTGAATAAAGGTGAATGCAATACACAGCATCAGGAGTAAAAATTCGTCATGGAGTTGCACACAGTGAAGAGTTATACACTATCGCCAAAATCCATGTTCAAGTTCTCAAGTCGGTGAATTTGGATTTCCCAATTCTTCCGTTGTATACATTAAGTTCTTTAATAAAAAGGATTGCGATTGAAGACAATCTTGGGCCGTAACATCAGGGCTATAACCAGTAAATTTAGCTATACATCTCATGCTAAAGATTATGCCTTGGCCCAAAGATACCTAACCTTAATGTCCTTAACCTCAACTTAACTGCTTAATCTTAACAACGTCGCCCGGCTAACCCTAAATTCTAAGAATAATTCTAAGGATATATTTTGTATTTAAAATCCTTATTCTTCTGTATCCAACTTCCGGGAGATATTCCAACAAAAAAAAAAAAAACTTTATTTTGTTTAGGAGTCTTCTTTTCAAATAAAGATCCACTCATCTTCTACATACATTGATCTATGTGACTCATGCTTGGTTTACCTATATTGATGTTTGAATGTAAGCGAGTTACATAAAAACTATAAAAGAGAATTTGTTTCTCTTTAAGAAGTGAATAAAGGTGGCTCTCACGGACACAGCATCAGGAGTAAAAATTCGTCATGGAGTTGCACACAGTGAAGAGTTATACGCAAAATCCATGTAGGGAAGCGGTCAAGTTCTCAAGTCGGTGAATTTGGATTTCCCAATTCTAGACAAATTATGCACCGTTCTCAAACTTATAAATACAACGACAAAGAGCTAAAGGAGGGAAACCGTAAGGAATTAGTTAGGGATAACCTTCATAACGACTTTGAAGGCTACACATTCTATAGAATGTAAATGATAAAGCGAATTAAATCACTGATACTTAATAATCGATGTATATTTCACTCGATCCATTATAAATGAAAAATAGAAACAAATGAATTTTATTGATTTTATAAAAATTTCATAATAACCAGAGACAAATCATATCCAAAGTAGTTAGTAAAGTGAAGCTATTTTTATTTTTTTTTGTTAACAGACTTAAATGTGATATAACTTCGATGTTATACCGAGGAGAGCTCCAGACGCTTATATACTCCTACTAGATACTGAGGAGAGTTCCAAACGCTTACATTGGAATATGAGTTGTCCAATATCTTACAATTTATTCAACAACCACATTCCTTCCGAAAAATGTCACATTAACCAAAGAAGGGTGTCGCCGTACATGTGGGGTGGGGGGATGGGAAGGAGCTTATAATCAACCAACTATTGACTTATGTGGATTAAAAGGATGATGGTTCATGCCTTATGTGACAAAGGTGGGGAATATGGCGGGGGAAAGAATAATTATTAACGGTAAAGAAAAATTTCGCCATTAGCATGATTTGTACCCATCCTCTGTGCAAATAGGATATTAGAGAATATATTATCCTGCTTTCCTTATTTTCATTAAGGAGAATATCTCCGGTCATAACTATTGTAATGAGGAGATTATCTCCGCCATAACTCTTGTATTCCCAAAAAGGGATACTATTGTTTTATATAATAAGAACCCTGGTGAATAGAAAGCACTAAGGAAATTATCATCAAATCCAAGATGGTATCAGCCCCCTACGATCCTGTTTTCTCTAAACCATTAAAATCAATGGCGACGGAACAACTGAAGCTCACAGACATTGCTGAGGCATATAGTTCTATGCATCTACAACAACCCGATGATGCTTTCTACTTGGATACCGGTGCTACCTCGCATCTCACTGCTTTGATTCGAATACTTTACATAACGTTACCAATTCTAGTACTGTACGGTCTATCTTAGTTGGCAATGGCAATAGCATTCCAGTTACTGCTAGTAGTACCAAGATCATAAATCTCCCTTCTCGCACCCTTCAACTCAAAAATACTCTTGTTGTTCCCGATATTATCAAAAACTTAGTTTATGTTCGTAAGTTCACCACTGATAATCTTGTGTTTGTTGAGTTTGATCCATCTGTTTTTTTCTGTGAAAGATCTGAGTTCGAGGAGGATTATCCTTCGGTGCAATAGTTCCGGGGAGCTTTACCCTATCACAAACTCTGCCGTGCCAGCTCAAAAATCGTCCCAGTCTTCCCTCATTTCCCTTGTTGTCTGTTCGTCAGATATTTGGCATAGCCGTCTTAGTCACCCCGGCAAGGCTATTTTAGATGTTCTTCGTACCAATAATTCTATTCATTGTAATAAGAATCAACATTCTAAACTTTGTCATTCATGTCAAGTTAGTAAACATGTTCGATTACCTTTTTATGAAACAAATTCCAATACTTTTGTTCCATTTGATATCATTCACAGTGATTTATGTACCTCTTCTCTACATGCTGATACCGGTTTTCGTTATTATCTTATCTTGCTAGATGATTTCACCAACTATCCTTGGGTTTATCCTTTAAAATTCAAATCCTAAGTCTATGACAAGTTTTTGGAATTTCGTTCTCTTGTTCAAACCCAATTTGAGCGTCAAATAAAAAGTTTTCAATGCGACATGGGACGTGAATTTGACAACTCTTCTTTTCACAATTTTGCTCGTACTAATGGTCTAGTTTTTCGCTTCTCTTGTCCCCAAACTTCCTCTCAAAATGGCAAGGCCGAACGCATGATTCGCCGTGTCAATGATATCATCCGCACCCTTATGTCTCATGCTTCCGTTCCCCCTAAATATTGGGTTTACTCTCTTTATATGGTTGTTTATCTCCATAACATTCTACCCACCAAATTCCTCCGTAATAACTCACATGTGTCTATTCTTTATCAACGCCAACCAACGTATGACCATCTTCGTACATTTGGTTGTCTTTGCTATCCAAATATTTCCTCCACAACTCCGCACAAACTTGCCCTTTGTTCCACTAGGTGTGTCTTTCTTGGTTTTCCTCCCGATCACCGTGGATACCGCTGCTTAGATCTCACCACACACAAAATAATTTTATCTCGTCATGTGACATTCGATGAAATTGTGTTTCCATTCTCTGACCCTCCTCAAAATAACTCCACTTCTAATGAGTTATCTACTTCTTTATTTTGTGAAGGAGCTTATAATCAACCAACTATTGACTTATGTGGATTAAAAGGATGATGATTCATGCCTTATGTGACAAAGGTGGGGAATATGGCGGGGGAAAGAATAATTATTAACGGTAAAGAAAAATTTCGCCATTAGCATGATTTGTACCCATCCTCTCAGGCAAATAGGATATTAGAGAATATATTATCCTGCTTTCCTTATTTTCATTAAGGAGAATATCTCCGGTCATAACTATTGTAATGAGGAGATTATCTCCGCCATAACTCTTGTATTCCCAAAAAGGGATACTATTGTTTTATATAATAAGATCCCTGGTGAATATAAAGCACTAAGGAAATTATCATCAAATCCAAGATGGTATCAACCCCCCTACGATCCTGTTTTCTCTAAACCATTAAAATCAATGGCGACGGAACAACTGAAGCTCACAGACATTGCTGAGGCATGTATTTCTATGCATCTACAACAACCCGATGATGCTTTCTACATGGATACCGGTGCTACCTCGCATCTCACTGCTGATTCAGGTACTTTACATAACGTTACCAATTCTAGTACTGTACGGTCTATCTTAGTTGGCAATGGCAATAGCATTCCAGTTACTGCTAGTAGTACCAAGATCATAAATCTCCCTTCTCGCACCCTTCAACTCAAAAATACTCTTGTTGTTCCCGATATTATCAAAAACTTAGTTTATGTTCGTAAGTTCACCACTGATAATCTTGTGTTTGTTGAGTTTGATCCATCTGTTTTTTTCTGTGAAAGATCTGAGTTCGAGGAGGATTATCCTTCGGTGCAATAGTTCCGGGGAGCTTTACCCTATCACAAACTCTTGTAAAGTGCCACTCAAAAATCGTCCCAGTCTTCCCTCATTTCCCTTGTTGTCTGTTCGTCAGATATTTGGCATAGCCGTCTTGGTCACCCCGGCAAGGCTATTTTAGATGTTCTTCGTACCAATAATTCTATTCATTGTAATAAGAATCAACATTCTAAACTTTGTCATTCATGTCAAGTTAGGAAACATGTTCGATTACCTTTTTATGAAACAAATTCCAATACTTTTGTTCCATTTGATATCATTCACAGTGATTTATGTACCTCTTCTCTACATGTTGATACCGGTTTTCATTATTATCTTATCTTGCTAGATGATTTCACCAACTATCCTTGGGTTTATCCTTTAAAATTCAAATCCTAAGTCTATGACAAGTTTTTGGAATTTCGTTCTCTTGTTCAAACCCAATTTGAGCGTCAAATAAAAAGTTTTCAATGCGACATGGGACGTGAATTTGACAACTCTTCTTTTCACAATTTTGCTCGTACTAATGGTCTAGTTTTTCGCTTCTCTTGTCCCCAAACTTCCTCTCAAAATGGCAAGGCCGAACACATGATTCGTCGTGTCAATGATATCACCCGCATCCTTATGTCTCATGCTTACGTTCCCCCTAAATATTGGGTTTACTCTCTTTATATGGTTGTTTATCTCCATAACATTCTACCCACCAAAGTCCTCCGTAATAACTCACATGTGTTTATTCTTTATCAACGCCAACCAACGTATGACCATCTTCGTACATTTGGTTGTCTTTGCTATCCAAATATTTCCTCCACAACTCCACACAAACTTGCCATTTGTTCCACTAGGTGTGTCTTTCTTGGTTTTCCTCCCGATCACCGTGGATACCGCTGCTTAGATCTCACCACACACAAAATAATTTTATCTCGTCATGTGACATTCGATGAAATTGTGTTTCCATTCTCTGACCCTCCTCAAAATAACTCCACTTCTAATGAGTTATCTACTTCTTTATTTAATCCACCCTATACTGATCACCTTTCTTATCCTTCCACACGTCCTACTTCCATTGACAACCAATCATTACCTCTCCAATCCATTCCACCACACGTGTACAATCCACCACATCGCTGTACTTCATATCCCACTACGGCCATCACTCCTGCGTCAGATTCTATTCTCAATACATCTACCTCCTTTCCCATTACATCGTCTACTGCCATCCACACTAATATGTCATGTTCTCCCTCAAATGTGTCAGTCTCTCCCACTACGACACCTCCTTCTCCTCCCATACCTATATCGTCTCAAACTGATTCAGTTTCCCCCACTACGTCTACTGTCCCTACATATCCTACCTGCCCTATCACTCGTGCCTCCTTCGGAATTTTTTGTCAAGTCCGCCGTCTTAATCTACATGTCCATACCCTACGTCATATTTCTCCAATCCCTCGTTCCCACCTATATGCTCTTAAAGACATTGACTGGAATGCTGCCATGAAAGATGAGTATAATGCTATATTGAAAACTAATACATGGGAACTGGTACCACGACCACGTGACGCTCATGTTATTCGTTCCATGTGGCTTTTTCGTCACAAATATAATGCTGATGGTTCCTTGCAACGACACAAGGCTCGTCTTGTTGCTAATGGTAAATCTCAGCAGGTTGGGGTTGATTGTTTTGAAATGTTTAGTCCGGTTGTCAAACCAGCTACTATTCGTACTTTTCTTACTATTGTTATTTCACGTTCTTGGCCCATGCATCATCTAGATGTCAAGAATGCGTTTCTCCATGGTGACTTGACCGAGATAGTATATATGCATCAGCCTCCGGGGTTTGTTGATCCTGATCACCTTGATTACGTATGTCGACTACGTAGGTCTCTCTATGGTCTTAAGCAGGCCCCACGGGCGTGGTTTCAGAGGTTTGCCAAGTTTATCACTAATTGTGGTTTTCGTGGTAGTGTGTGTGATCCCCCCTCTTCGTTTATCAATCAGGTTCCGAGATGGCATACCTATTATTATATGTTGATGATATTATTTTAACTGCCTCTACTGATGCTCTCCTATGTCGCTTCATTGATTTGATGAAAAGGGAATTTGCTATTTCTGACCTTGGCCCGTTACATCATTTTTTGAGTATTACTGTTACTCGTTCATCCTCGGGGCTATTTTTGTCTTAGCCGTTATATGCTCAGGACATCATTGCACGTGCCTCCATGAAAAAATGCAATCTAGTGGCTCCGGTCGACACCAATTCCAAACTCAGTGCTAACTCTGGCCCTGCTCTTACGGAACCCACTTTGTATAGAAGCCTAGTCGGTGCTTTGCAGTACCTCATTTTCACACGACCAGATATATCCTATGCAGTCCAGTAGGTATGTTTATTCATGCATGATCATTGAGAGCCTCACATGCAGGCCCTTAAGAGGATTATTCGCTATCTTCAGGGCACCATTGATCACGTATTATTTCTCTCGGTCTCCGATATCTCTGGCTTAACAACATACTCTGATGATGATTGGGCGGGTTGTCCTGACTCACGTCGTTCGACTTCTGGCTTCTGTGTCTTTCTTGGCGACAACCTCATCTCCTGGTTATCAAAACGTCAAGCAACGGTTTCTCGATCCAGTGGTGATGCAGAATACCGGGGGGTAGCTAACGTTGTTGCTGAAACAACATGGTTTCGCAACCTTCTTCCAGAGCTTCATCTACCTTTACGACGTGCTACCATCGTGTATTGTGATAATGTAAGTGCAATATATATGTCTGGAGACCCTGTTCAACATCAGCGCACTAAACATGTGGAGATTGACATACACTTTGTTCGTGAACACGTTCGTATTGGTGATATTCATGTCTTACACGTCCCGTATGAAAACCAGTATGCTGACATCTTCACCAAGGGCCTTCCACGACAGTTATTTGCTCGTTTTCGTTCTAGTCTTATCGTTTGCTCCTCTCCCGCTCAGACTAAGGGGGTGTATTAGAGAATATATTATCCTGCTTTCCTTATTTTCATTAAGGATAATATCTCCGGTCATAACTATTGTAATGAGGAGATTATCTCCGCCATAACTTTTGTATTCCCAAAAAGGGATACTATTATTTTATATAATAAGAACCCTGGTGAATAGAAAGCACTAAGGAAATTATCATCAAATCCAAGATAGAAAAACTGGTTGTCTGAAGGATTATGATCAATAAAATTACAAGCATTATCGTAAAATTATTTTAGAATGGACATGCTAAGAAGAAACACATTCATCCCATGTAGTAACATCTAAAGATTGGCAGACCAACAATGGCCAAAATGTGAATCTTTATTACACCAAAATAGTCTGTCGTTATCAGTGTTAATGAAAAATAATAAGGATCCAGAAGAGGTGCGACCTTGGGAGTGTGTTGAGGGGGAGATCAACACCAAATACATTCAAGTTCATATGAAGTGTAAGATGGCTTGCATCGTAAAGCATGGAACCTACAATTAGTTGCATGTCGATTTGCGAAACATTGCATTACATAAACAGGGATAATGGTTTCAGCAGGGGAAGTTCAGAAGAGTATGATTATGAAGTTCTAGAAGATGCTAACACTTTCAGTGTCATCAGGAAAGATTTACATGATCAGAGTGGTAATGAAAAGAAGGAGAGCGTGGCCATAAATGCTGCAAAGAATGGCGCAAAAAGTGGATTTTTCAAGAATTCTAGTTATGAAAAAGGGAACTCAAGCAAAAATATGAAAAAAGGGAATTCTATAATTACCAACAATGCTAAATCTAGGTATAATCCTCAAGATAATAGCCAATTTGGGCATGTAACTATGTTATCTGACTCTATTAATAATAATATATTATCTACAGATTATGTAAGGGTAATTTGGCCATTATGAATTACGCGAGATAAAAGCTGGTTATAATTACGTTTGGGTGACCTTTTTTGTTTTATTGTTGGCCCCTAAATTCTTTTGAGTGGCCCTAAAAACGTCCGGTTTTTCTTTGCCAAAAAATAAAAAATAAAAAAAATTCAACAACTACAGTGTCTGTGCGTAGTACGGGACTAGTAGAGAGAGAACCTAAATTATTAAATCAAAATTTCCTACTGCTTTTTTCTATATAATAATCACGAGGTTAATAGAATGACCACGATCTCTGTTTCATTAATTTATCGTTAAATGTACAATGATTAAGAAATATATCTGTACTCTGTAGTTAACTAGTAGAATAGCTCAAAAATTCCTTTTTAGATAAGAATATGAGAAAAAATAGTCTTATCAGAATCTTCTCTTTAAAATATTATGATTAAAAGCTTAATTATTTAATTATTTCTTTCTAAGCTAAGAATCATGAGCTAAATAGAGTCAGTCCCAGAATATCATTTTTTTCCTCAACAAGAAAATCATACTTTTGAAAATATAATTCAATACCAATATGCCTAACAGCCTAAGTACACAAGGGATGAACTATCTGAAAGAATAATATCAGCAAGAATCTACAGCCCACAGCCCATAATCCTTATATGCGTATCCAATAAGAATGTTTAGTCAGCTAATGAAACTGAAAAATAAAAAGCTGATACTTAAATTTTGTGATGAGTCAATTCAGACTGAAAAGCATATGGACACATGAGTACTTGTAGTGAATAATAACTGGACCTCATGATGAAATGAAAACAAAAAATAAACTCTCAGTTGCATTATGGAGGTTTCCTGCTGCACTCTCTCTTATCTTGGGAGTTGTTTTTTATTAAAGCTGGAATGAATGAACGCCCGGAAACAGCGCGCGGAAGCGAGCTATTTCCCAATGCAGAGGGAGAGAAAGACTACTCATCTGTCTGTCTGTCAGCTGCCTGGCTCTCATCAGTCATGACAAAACAGGGCTCAGTATTGTGCATACTGAGAGTTTCTTGCTTTTTGATACAGAGATTATATCTAGGATTACTACATATACCACTGTAGGGCCACTTGCGTACAACCAAAAAACAATACCAGCAGCAGACCCAGCTCTATCTTAAATCAAGGTCCTTTCTTTGTGCTTTATGAACGTGGGCTCGCCAGAACTATGCAGCACTGTTTGATTGAATGTGAGAAATTATTTTGCTCCAGCAGTGCTAGATCATTTTTTTGAACTATCAGCGTTTGCGGCCGTTGGATAGAAGAAATGTGATGTCAGCAGAAGACAAAAAACATGCAATGACGTCACATTCACATGATCTAATGGTTAGAATCGCTGCTAGAGCAAACTCGTTCCCTTGAATGTGATAGGATGTACTCAAAAAAAAAAAAAAAAAAAAAAAAATTTGATAGATGTTACATGGATTTTAATTGTTAACACATGCCAATGGGGAAATATGTAATCGAACAAATGATTTTTAGGCTGCATACTTAACCGGTCATCTTTTTTGTTTTTGATGGCGCGCAGGATTTAGAGTGCAGCTAGCCTTAATATAAGTTTGAATTGTCACAGTACAATTTTTTGTTGTCGAATATCTCATCATAGTATTGTTCTTCTTGGTCATCCTTGTGATGATTTGTTTGGCTTGAGTTTCAAAATCAAAGAAAATCAGATGAGTGTCCTTGTTCCTAACCAGAAATCTAGTCTCACATCAGTTGAAAAACATGCCCTTGTAACTGTGCATGCAAAGTCATATCAAAAGTGCTTTTGTTCAGTGGGCTTAATTTGGGTCTTGAATCACTTGATAGATAGCAATGGTTTCCATATTCAATCGACTTCTTGAAAATCAAATCTGGTTAGATGATTTTGCTAGCTATAGGGATTAGGCCTCCATAATTTATGGAGTAGGGAGGCATATGCATCTTATCCAAATCGGTGCGAGCAAGAAAAATGAAGAATGAGAAAAGCAACTAGGAATCATAAACTAGTTGACTTGACTTTTGGAGGTGGTATATTACTTTTTTTTTCTTCTTCATAAAACCCTAAATAACATTAAAGATAAAACCCAAGAATGGGATCGGTTACATTGCTGAGTCGTCTGAGTCGAGCACAACGATCTATCGATCTTATATTCATCAAAGTAAAGCAAATTAAAGAGTTACAATAGGAATTCGTCAACTGATTTTCAACCATTTCCTGTATCCGAATCAAATGTAACAAAGGTAACGGGACAAAGTTAAATTGACGTTTATGGTTTGGAAACAAAGCCAAACCTATTAACATATCTGCATCTAGCAGAAGTGCTAGGATCTTTGGGAGATCCAACCATTTCTCAAGGTTTAAATCAATAATAAAGTAACAGAGGTAACTCATGGTCTAACTCGGTAGGAAACTACTGGAATCAGTCGGATACTGGCTGAATCGGTGTCGGAATTGGTCGGATACTAGCTGAATCGGTCTGAAAACGTTGTCGGAATCTCGGTCTTGAAACTGGTTACTGCTGTTGCCGTTAAAGATGATGTATAATTAGATGAAGGCTATGAAGAAACTCTTGATGCTAAAGAAGATCACCACCCCACCACTAAACTCAAAAGACTAGATCTAATATACAAAAAGAAACCTAAAAACTTTTGAAAATAAGATTAAAACTAACGAAAGTGAGATGAAAATAGAAGATGAAAGGTGATTTAATGTTGATGATTTTCTCAGACTTGTTCCATGAAACAAATCTGAGCAGAAAATATTTCAAGAGGCTGGGGTTTTCAGCGTTAAAGAGAAAACATTTTTGGAGAGGAAAGAGACTTAAACGTAGCACTATGGTGAGGTAAAAAATTCAACTTTCTTAACTCACGATTTATTTTTATTACTAGGAAACCAAAATTGACAACCAGATCGTTTTGTGTAGAAATTATGAGTGGCATGAAAAATAGGAAGATTGAGGGATAATAAATAGAGAAACAGAAAACCATAAGCAACACCATAAATGATAAATACAGAGAAAGAAGTGATACTGGATAGTTCAAGAAACACGGGATAATAACTGTTGGAAGATGTAAAAGACAAACTCTCTAAAATTTCTTTATCATAATTTTAGCGGCAATATATTTTATAGAATCCAAATGATAATAAAATTGAACATAATGTTTTAGTAATATATAGAGTGCAAAGATAAATATAATCCAAAACATATAACATTATTATCTATCACCTTTAGCATTAGTCTTGATATACTGGAATGCACAACTTTTTTTTGGCAAGGACTCGTAATTTTATAACAGAAATATATCGCAAAGTAGTTCATCTTAAATTTGTCATCGCTTGGATTTTGTAAAAGAAATTCATGTCAAAACTTGAAATATGAGGTAGTGTGAGAATGATCATGTTAATAGATCCTCCTCTACAACTAGTTGAAATCAAGCATTTTTTTCCTTACACATGGGATTCAAAGTACTACTGATCTCAGTAAGGATCACCTCTTTTACCAACTAGGTTATTCTCGGTTCATTGATGGGATCATTCTTGTTTCTTGGATGTCATTGCAGGGTGTATAATTGTATCACAAGAAGAGAATATGTATATTTACTGGGCCATTTAGCTGGGCCCAAGATGATACAAGAAACACAGACGTTGAAAGCTAGAAAATTAGATAGAAATCCAGAACTATCATTGAGGGCCTACCCAAAAAGTTTGGGGCATATAGAATAGGACAAAACCGGGATGTTAAATAGTGTTTCTGTAGTGCCCTTTATCTAGCCATTTTTAATAATGCTAAATATGCCCTTATTATTTATATTTTTTTAAATTTTAAATTTTAAAAAATAAAAAATATTTTTTTAATTGAATTTTTAACTTTTAAAGAACACGTAATTGGGGGATATGAAAACTAATAGGGAGATATGAAATAGTATTTTACTGTTCATACCGGCATAGTGTTTTAACACAAAATTATTATTTTTACTATGCCGATATGAACAGTAACCACACTATTCATATCCCCCAATTAATTATTCCTTTTAAACAATCATAATAAATTTTTTTATTTACGAACCTAAGTTCGGCTGAGAAGTGATATGCCAAACCTAAGTTTTTTCAAAACATACGTAGGTTCGGCTGATTATATGTCATCCGAATTTGTGTTTTGTGAAAACATACCTAGGTTCGGCAGATTCGATAAAAAAAAATAAAACATCCGAACTTAATATTATTCTCCATAAAGTGAAGTTCTGCTAACATCTTCAAATTTAATTATCAGCCGAATTGTTCATCGACACTTTCAGGATGAAAGCAAATGAGAAGTTCGGCTGATAATTTGATTTTTATTGTTAGCCGAACTTTGCTCTGTAATTGTCGTAAAAAAAAATTCCGTGCAATAAGAAAAAGCAAAAAAAGAAAGTCATGCGCAGCAATGTAATGACCCCTGGCTCACGAGATTTTATTTTTAATAGGATAGGTTTTGCTATTCAAAAAGGGCTAGCGGCACAGCTTGTCGCTCGCTTGCCTAGTATGTAATTTTTAACTCTATATAATTAAAAAAGAATGAATTTTTTTTTTCAAAATTTTAAAAAGAATTGTAATATTTTTTTATAAAAAAGATAAACAAAAAAAAATTAATTAATTGATCAAGGGTATCTAAGTAACTTAACCACTCATTAGACATCCCTTATCATCCCACACTAGTTAGGGTCATCCATATGTATGCCCCAAATGATGGTTCATTAGATATGATTGGCCTTGTTTGATGAACTTATTGTTCAACGTAGCCGAACCAGGGCCGGTCCTCCATTTTTTGTGGCCTAAAGCAAAATTGTTTTTGTGGCCTATTATTAACAAAAATTGCATTAATATTGTTAACTAGAAAAGCATTTGATTATATTTTACCAAAAGTTGAATCTCTTTGTACATTTTTAATCGCAAACTCACTAATAATGGACAAATCTAAGTTTTCAGCCATTGCATGTTCAATAGACAACATAGCTAACCCATTTAATTTTTCCCGTGACATAGTGGATCGGAGGTAATTTTTGATCAACTTTTAACTTAGAAAACGCTCAATCTACAGATGGAACGGTAACCTGTATGGTACAAATTTACAAATAGCCAAAAAATCTTAACACGCTGAACATGATTAGCTTGGTGAGGGGCAAATGACAAGTTATAACTTGTAAACACACACGAGATGTCACTAACAATATAACAAATCTAATATGTAACAGCATATATACACTAAAAGCTGTCAGTTCTGATGTGCAGATTCTTGATAAGCTTCATGCATATATACACAAACTCCACTATGTAAGGCGTTATCGCTAGACCTCTTTTCTTCTATAAATTATAAACGATATGTTGTTCTACTGTTGGATCCATTACATGCCTAAGTATTAATATGTACTAGACAGTACATGACCTAGATTTTTATGGTGTGATTTAGCAAATAGGCCAAGATATACTGGTCAAATATGTTATATTGCAAGATATACATTTGAGTAAAATTGGAAAATTTTTTTTTTAGGGGTAACATAACTTTTCTAATCATGTTATATGATGCAATAGTGATACAGTTTCGAAACTGTATCAATATAGGCTTGTAAGAGTGATGTATGAAGTTGGTGCTGGTTCTTAATCTTGTATTGTTTCAAAGAATGAAATGTCTATACTAGCTAGCTGACCTTATTTCACCCGGTATGTTGTCGAATATCTCTATCATAGTATTGTTCTTTGTTCTTCTTGGTCATCCTTGTGATGATTTGTTTGGCTTGAGTTTCAAAATCAAAGAAAATCAGATGAGTGTCCTTTTCCTAACCCGAAATGTAGTCTCACATCAGTTGAAAAACATGCCCTTGTAACTGTTCATGCAAAGTCATATCAAAGGTGCTTTTGTTCGGTCGGCGTAATTTGGGTCTCGAATCTCTTGATAGATAGCAACGGTTTCCGTATTCAATTGACTTCATGAAAATCTGGTTAGATGATTTTGATAATGGTATATTAAGATAGCACTTTGCTAGCTATAGGGATTAGGCCTCCAGTATTTATATAAACATGACTAACTAGTGATTTGAGGAGATTAGATGTACCGCTGGGGATGCCAACGGGTACCCGAATACCCGAAACCGAACCGGCCCGGGTCGGGTCGGGTTCCCAAGATTGGACCCATTAGCAAAATTACTACCTGGCAGATGGACCAGTTAGGAACCAACAAGCTTTTGGATTCTAACGGGTATTACTCGTTGGGTATCGGGTACCCGAATATTTGCCTTTACTTATTAATTTTACTTGTAATGGAACGATTTCGTATAGTTTCGCTTAATTTTTTTCTTCATTTTTACTTAATTTTGTTATGTTTAATATCAATTAGAACATGAGGTTTCCTTAAAAATAACGGGCCCTAGCTCAGCTGGTCATCCCCGTTCCCTGAAGTTTCATGCGTTCCAGGAGGTCCCAGGTTCAAGTCCCCAATGGCGTAACATTGCAGGAATTAACATGGAAGGTAGTGTTAGTTTGCCCCCCTTGTGACACAATCTCGCCCCCCCTCCCGCTTCGGCTTCCCTTGGCAAGGTTACCCATGAGGCTCACTGGTAGGCTAGCATAGCAACCTGTTCAATTAATGTAGTAGTATGTCGTTGGAGCCTAGCTTGTTAGGCTTCCAACTAGTTTCATGTAATAATATAATAATTAGAACATAAACATAGATATAATAATAATTTTTTTTGAAAAATTATTAGATTCAAACTAACATAACAAATATAGAAATAGATTATCAAAAAATATAGTTGATTTTATAAGACCCGATAAATACCCGGACTGGACGGGTATTTAAAGTTTTTATTGGGTCCAGTTCCGGATCCATTAATTTAGGAACCGGAACCAGAACCGACTAAAATTAACGGTTCTGGTTCCGGATAGTATACTTCTCGGAACAGATAGGACCCGTTGGCACCCCTATTACTAATGGAGTAGGGAGGCATATGCATCTTATCCAGATTGGTGGAACAAGAAAAATGAAGAATTAGAAAAGTAACTAGGAATCATAGACTAGTTGACTTGACTTTTGGAGGTGGTATTACTAGGAAACCAAAATTAACAACCAGAGTTGTGAACAAATTATGAGTGGCATGAAAAATAGGAAGATTGAGGGTAATAAATAGAGAAAATAGAAAACCATAAGCAACACCCTAAATGATAAAACAGAACAAGAAGTGATAGTATAAATATGTTTCCCTAAAACCCTGCGGAAGCGATTTTCACAGCTACACAATTGTATTCTAAATATTGTAAAGAACACAAACTAGATAAGAAAAGAGACGAGAATGTAACGAGGTTGTATCCTCGGAAAAAATAAGAGATTTATATATTACCGTATGGGAGAAAAACATATAAACCCTAGAGAGATAGAATTTTGTGTGTGTGTGTTTTTATAGGTTCTCTACAAGGCTATTTATATACACATAGGTAGGGATTAGGGTTTCATTTAGCTAATAATTTCCTAGTCTTTAGGATCAAGAAAGCTAATTAAGACTTATCTCAACTGGTAACCGAATACACTTGGGATTATCCCAAAATAACACCCACCGACTTTGGGAGTTTTGGTTTATCCCAAACTATCACCACCGACCTAGTCAACAATTGTCCATCTCTTCCAACGTCGAGTGCGTCAGCTGCCTACATATCCTCTGCAAGGAATCAAACCGACCGTAGTTCACTTAATGGCCTTGCTAGAAGGCCTCCACCAGGTTCCTAAGAACCTCTACCTCAAGGGTCTCACCAAACCGGAAGAATGTGGATAAATTTCGAGAAATGACGAAACTTGACCCTAGATACTACTTTCGTTAACATATTAGTTGGATTGTATTTAGTATCGATCTCCACAAGTAGAATTTCTTCTTCTTCCAGAATTTCTCTAACAAAGTGAAATCGATCATCTATATATTTGGTTATAACATGATGCACTTGATTCTTAGCCAAGTAAATCGCACTAAGACTATCATAATGCACATGCAGTTGTTCCTGCACAACACCTAAGTCATGTAGCAAACAATGTAACCATACATCCTTCTAAAATGCCTTTGTCACTGCCATGTACTCCGCTTCAGTAGTTGAGAGAGCCACAATGTACTGTAAAATCGATATCCAACTAACCAGTGCTCCAGCAAAGGTAAATACACACCCTTTAGTTGAACGTCTCTTGTCCATGTCACCAACATAGTTAGAATCCACATAACCAACACACAACTGATGGTTATTATTTTCCTTCACAAACTCCAAGCCAACATCAACAGTACCATAAATATACCTCAAAACCCATTTCACAGTTTGAAAATTTCCTTTACCAGCATTATGCATATAACGGCCGATCATACTTACTCTAGCCTCGTACATACCATTGCATACACCAAGCTACCAACAACACTAGAATATGGGACTTGGGCCATATACTCACGCTCTTCTTCACTAGTATGAGACATATCAAAACTCAATTTAAAATGAGGACCAAGGGGAGTACTTACAGATTTAGTTCCTTCGCATATACCAAATTTCTGTAACACTTTCTTCAAGTATGCCTTCTGAAATAAACAAACTTTACCCTTCTCTCTGTTACGTTGAATCTCCATGCTAAAAATCTTCTTAGCTTCTTGTAGGTTTCAATTATCCACAGGGCCAGGTGGCAACATATTAAGCTCTGATGCGCCCGAAAACGAAGAGACGCGAAGCATAGAATGAAGAACTGGAAGGCGCGAGATTCAAGAAGCCACATGGATCGGGCATGATCGCTCTACAACTGTCGGACAAGACTCGACCCCAGGCCCCTGACAAAGCTGACAAGACAAGACATAGTGAGTCAAACGAGGAGCGGTAGTTAAATGGATAAGAAAATATGTGTCACATCGGCCAACTACAAGGGCGACAGACGAGAAGGGCGACATCGTACCATGAGAACACCCGAAGGGATCGGCTCGGACGAGAGACAGACGGAGGAGTCAAAAAACATCGGCTACATGAACTGAAGAAGGAACGACATAAGTAGGCCCGACCGCAAAACTTCAGATTAGATGTAGTGTGACCAACTCCATAGTTTGGTTGTATGTAATCTTTCCTATAAATAGAGGAACTTATATCCAAGAGAGGTAGGTTGTAATTTTGGGGAGAGAGACTTGATATTTCAGCAAGAGTAAGAAAGTGAGAAGAGAGTGGATCGTGTAAGGGAGTTTGGTGAAGAGTAACACCTTTGTAACACTTGGAATTAATAAGATTCACCCTTTCACCCCGTGGACGTAGGTAGGTACAATACTCGGCTCACCACGTACCACGTCCGATGGCTAGCACTTCAGGGACATGAAGGACATTAAGGAATCGCATAGTTACTAGCAGCAACATGCAGACAGGGGTAATGGGGCCAAGACAAGATGGGAGCTGATAACCACCACTCGAGGAGTCTCATGTATCTGCGCGAGGCATGCCAACTGTAGATGAAGGAGCGGATCTTGGGAGAGATGACGACACCCTACCCTTGGACCAGGTCATCTTGACCCAAAGGAGAGTTGACCAAGTCGATGGGCTTACAACTTCAGACATAGAGGACGACGAAGAGGCGCTTGCAGTGCAAGCTCAGAGACAAAGATCAAGGCAACAAGCCGAGTACCAAGAAGCCTTGGAAGAGAACAAGAACATCTGCGACCGATTCCGTTGGGGCGAGGAGCAGCCAGTAACGTCGGGCCTGTACCTACTCGTGCAACCGGACATACAACTGGTCCGATACTACCCCCACCACCGACGTCGGCATCGCTACAGTCCCGTCCATCCCACCCCAACGGACATTCTAGCCATGAGAGCACGGACCCGACGTTATTGGCTATTTTAGAAAGTCAAAGAAGACAAGAAGCGGCACTAAGGGAGCTCCAGCAGCGGAATCTCGCCTTGGAGTTCGAGAATTACCAATTAAGGAACCAGCGAACCAGGTCACGAGGATCGTCTAGCCAAGGAACATCGAGCAACCGTGGCCGATCAGAGCAACCACCACCCCCGACTGGGCCGAGCAACCTTAATCGGTCTAGGCGATCTCCAATACCTTCCCAAAGAGGATACGGGCCACCCGAGGAGTCGTCCACTGATGAAGAGAGGCGAGAAAGAGGCAAGCGGTAGGACAGGGCGACAAAAGCTAAGCTCAAAGAGTTGGAAACAAAGATTAAGGAGCTATCGGGAAATGGTGAAGAGAACAAACAGGCAGAGATTATGAGTGAGGCGGAGAAGACCCCTTTTTCCCAAGAACTTGAACAAATGTCGTTTCCCCCGAAGTGTACCTTACCAACATTTCCTTCTAGATTCGACGGAACAGGAGACGCGGTCGAGCATCTGAAGATGTATACCATATGTCGTTGATACAATGGAAAAGTAGTACGGTAGTCATGTGTAAATTCTTTCCGGAGAGCTTGGAAGGAGAGGCGCGAGATTGGTTTTATTCACTTCCATCTGGATCAATTGACGGATATGATGCACTAGTCGAGGCCTTTCTTGAAACTTACATGCACAACAATCGACCTCGGCCAAGAATGAATAAGCTATTTACCCTCGCCAGGAGATTCAGGGAACCCTTGAGAGCCCTGACCGATAGGTGGAGGAAGCTGTGTACTGAGATTGGAAAAGTGTCAGTAGATCAGGCTATCTTTGGATTTGAGAACGCATTGGGAAGATCAGACCCAATCTGGATAGCTATGTTCTCTGAAAATCCAAAGACCCTAAAGGAGATGCGAAGAATGCAAGAACATTTTATCGCCCTAAAGGAAGTTCATGCCAAATCAAGAGATAGGGGGTACAAGAAGCTAGCACGAAGGCATCCGAGGCCAAGACAGTCATGGACGATCCCGCTAGGCGTCCCGAGGAGAGATCGGACCATCCATCGGGGAGCAGCGGGAAGAAGGAGTGGGTGGATAAAGGGAAGAAGCCGAGGCATGAAGCCCGATTGTATACTCCTTTGAACGCTCCTTTAGATGAGGTATTCAAGGAAGTCGGGAAGAGAAACGATATCAATTACCCAGCGTCAAGAGGAGTCCAGTTCTACGAGACCAAGAATCACCTCGAGTACTATCTCTACCATCAATACAGAGGCCACTCCACCAATAATTGCCGAGAAGTTAAGGACATCGTCCAACACCTTGTTCGAGATGGATACCTGAGGTAATTCGTCCGACACCCAGCTCAGCCGATGTTGACACCTGATGCGCCGGTTCATCAAGTCCATATCGATAGGTCAACTCAGTTTGTGAATACTATTTCACATTCCACTATGCAAGACTACACCCTCGGACCAGTAATCACTTCAAGGATGCATAAAAGGGATCGCAACGACAAATAAATATTTAGCGTGGCCAAGACCTTACCAATGGAATCTTGGATGATGTAGCCTATTTAGTTCTCGGCCAAAGATGTCCCAGCAAACGGGCAAGAACACAGCGATCCCCTGGTCATCACGTTACTAATTGAGAGATGGGGAGTAAGAAGGATTCTCATCGATAGTGGAAGCTCAGTTGAAGTAATGTTCTATGACACGTTTAAAATAATGGAGCTGTCGGACGACGTTCTCGTCCCCTCGACGTATCGCATCTACGGTTTTAACGGAACAATAACTATCCCTAAGGGCGAGGTAACATTGAGGGTATCGGACTGAGGGGGATACCTCGACACACTAACCACCTTCTGTGTGGTCGACGTCGCCTCGCCTTATGAAGTAATTATCTGGCGACCTTGGATCGCTGGGATTAAAGGGGTGGCATCAGCATATCATCAGAGATTAAGGTTCCCGACTTATAAGGGAATAGCTGAAGTTATGGGCGACTCTAAGGCGGCGCGACAATGCATGCATACTGATGCCAAAATCAATGAAGATCGGCGAGCTCGACTGAGACGAGAGAAGAAGGAAGACAAAGAGGTTAAGGCTGCCGAAGAATTGGAAGAGACTATTTCACAAGTGGTCATGGCATATGAGACCCAAGAGCAAGACCCTTTATAGCATTCAAAGGAATCGGCTCTATTCCGGGAAGCCAAGTCAAATTTCTCGACGGTCGAGCCGACTCGGGAAGTGAATTTGTGGACGATTGAGGAGACAAGGTTGGTAAGGATTGGGACTTTACTATCGGACGAACAAGCAAGTCAACTCACGACGGTTTTAAGGGAAAACTTAGACGCGTTCGCATGGGAGGTGCACGATTTAGAGGGCATTGACCCGGAGGTCTGCTGCCACCACTTAAAGATTGAACCGTGGTTCAAACCAGTCAGGCAAAAAATGAGGAGCATCGCACCAGAATTACAGGCAGAAGTTGAGGCCGAGCTAAAAAAGTTGCAGGAGTTTGGGATAATCAGGAAATCCCATTACCCGCAATGGATATCTAACATGGTCGTGGTACCAAAAAATAAAGGAAGATTCAGAATATGTATTGATTTCGGTGACTTGAACAAGGCCTGCCCGAAGGACAGCTTCCCTCTCCCAAGCATAAATCAACTAGTAGAGTCCATAGTCGGGTACAAGGCGATGACATTGATGGACGGTTACATGGGATACAACCAAATACCATTAGCGCTCGAGGACCAAGAGCATACCTCCTTTTTCACACCAAGAGGGTTGTATTGCTACACAAAAATGTCATTTGGACTTAAGAATGCTGTCGCTACTTACCAGAGACTAATGGGAGACATGTTCGAAAACAAGATCCACGACACCATAGAAGTTTACGTGGAAGATATGTTAGTTAAGAGTCGCTGAGCTAAGGATCATGTCCGAGACCTTCGGGAGATTTTTCAGACAATGAGGAAACACAAGATGAAAATCAACCTCGCTAAGCGTGATTTCTGGGTTATATCGGGAAAGTTCCTGGGATATATCATCACCTCCAGAGGAATCGAGGCAGGCCCTGAAAATTTTAGGGCGGTCTTAGAAATGCCTTCTCCCGCGACGGTAAAAGATGTGCAAAATCTAAATGGATGCATAGCAGCGTTGGGGCGATTCATGTCACCATCGTCGGACAAATGTAAAGCCTTTTATGACATCTTGAAGAAGGGAAAGCAGTTTCAATGGACGGACGCAAGCGAAGAGGCTTTTCAAAACATCAAGTTACATTTAGCCAGCCTCCCGGTTTTGCAGAGGCCCGAGCCGACGGAAATCCTCACCCTATATTTAGGGGCGACACCATATGCCATTAGTGCAGTATTGGTTAAGACGGAGGGGAACATCGAGAAGCCAGTATATTTCACCAGCAAAACACTAAGCCCGGCCGAGAAAAACTATACCAGAATGGAGCATATGGTGTTGTCCCTAGATTTTTCCACTTCAAAACTCCGGACTTATTTTCAAACTCATCGTATACGGGTGCTCACCAAGTCGCCCATCGAGGAAGTTTTGGATAATGCATGGCAATCAGGGAGAATCTCTAAATGGGGGGCCTTGATCAAACAATATGATGTTGTATATGAGACAAGGACGGCGATTAAAGGACAGGTAGAGGCCGACTTATTAGCAGATTTCCCACTTAGCGATGAAGACGAGGTGGAAAATATACCAGGGATGATAGAAGAGCGGGAAGAACCTACTGAACTATTAGAAGCCAGCAGTCCTACGCAATGGGAAGTTTTCGTCGATGGAGCATCAAACAAAGAGGGATCGGGCCTCGGGCTAGTGTTCACCACGCCAAAGGGGAGGAAGATGGTACATTCATTCATACTAGAATTCAAGGCAACAAACAACGTCACCAAGTATGAGGCGGTAATCCATGCTTTGCGAATAATCGTGGAGATAGGACTGCAAGAGTTTCGCTTGACTAGTGACTCACAATTGGTGATCCGGAAAATTATGGGCCAATATGCTACGCACGATCCTATGCTGCAAAAGTATTGGTAGCTCGCCCAATTTTACATCAATCAAATACCGAATATTAAATTCCGCCACATTTGTCGAAAAGATAACAGTTACTCGGACGCTCTATCATACATCGCCTCTCAGCTAGTAGACCCCAACATTGAAGGCATCCGTGTTATGAGGGTTCTTACCCCTTCTATCCCTGAAACACCCGAAGAACGAATCAATGTTGCTATCAACACAGCCGAGCGATACAAAGAAGGCGATTGGACAAAGCCGATACATCAATACCTGGAGACGGGTGAGCTACCCAGGGGTCGGCCAGAGATAAATAAAATCAAAAGTAAGTCGGGCGCCTATGATCTGAGGGAAGGGATCTTATATAGAAAATCTTACCTAGGGCCACTTTTACGATGTCTGAGTAGAGAAGAATGCCACATAATCTTGCATGAATTACACTACGGATCCGCCGGCAACCACAGCTCGGGGAGAAGCTTATCGGCCAAGGCAAAAACAATGGGCTACTTTTGGATGTACATGAATGAAGACGCCAAGAAAATGGCGAAAGCTTGTGAAGAATGTCAACGGTACGGCAAGAAAATCCAGGCGTTAGGGGCACCTTTGAACTCTATTATAAGCCCATGGCCCTATGCCAAATGGGGAATAGACATTGTCGGACCATTACATGTAGGAACGGGGCAGAGGAAATACTTGATCGTGGCCACCGATTACTTTACCAAATGGGTAGAGGCTGCACCTCTAAGGCACATCCGAGACAAAGACGTCTTCAAACTTATTTGGGAACATATCATTTGCCGATTTGGGGTCCCGGCAGCTATCGTCTCCGAGAATGGTAAACAACTCCAAGGGGAAAACATCGATCTTTTGTTCAACACATACAACATCTGGAAGAGCAAAGCTACCCCCAGAGTAATGGGAAAGCTGAGATCACTAACAAGACAATCGCCGAAAACATGAAAAATAAATTAGATGGAACGTACGGTGATTGGTGGGAGGAGCTGTACAACGTGTTGTGGGCGTACAGAACCACACGGAGGGAATCCACAGGGTTCTCGCCATTTATGCTTGCTTACGGAACATAGGCGATTCTACCAACGGAAGGAATGATCCCTACAACTAGAACGGAGGCATGGAGGCAAAACGTCTCGTCTGATCTAATTTTGGCAAAGTTCGATGATTTGGAAGAAACGAGGGAGATGACGTTACAAAAGATGGAAAACTATCAAAGGAGGCTACAACGAGAATATAACAAATGCGTTCGCCCGAGGGAATTTCAACAAGGACAGCAAGTGTTGAAATTTTTGGCCGAATGGGAGCGAGACAAAAAAGGCGGAAAACTAGCACCAAAGTGGGGTGGGC
Source organism: Papaver bracteatum (assembly GCA_023529315.1). NCBI lineage: Eukaryota > Viridiplantae > Streptophyta > Magnoliopsida > Ranunculales > Papaveraceae > Papaver > Papaver bracteatum. The sequence continues at coordinate 809,875 of JAJJWX010005417.1, read as the reverse complement.
CGTATATAATTGCGTCTAAAGCGGGCGAGGGGTCATATCGGCTACTGCGACTCGATGGAACAAAAGATCCCAAACCGTGGAACATCAAGTACTTGAAACTCTACCACCCCTGAAGGGCGACGCGCAGAAAAAAGGTAAACATACATGTCTTCTATCTCTTTGAAATCGTGAAGGGTATGAGATAGGTCATGAGCGACTAATGTTCATTCGTACTCGGGGAAAATCCAGTGTGGCAGTGCCGAGGTGACTTACACTCGAATGGTCATTCGTACTCGGGGAAAAGCCAGTGTGGAAGTGCCGAGGTGACTTACACTCGAATGGGCATTCGTACTCGGGGCAATGCCAGTGTGGAAGTTCCGAGGTGCCTTACAGTCGCCTGGCTATTCGTACTCGGGGCAGTGGCAGTGTGCAAGTGTCGAGGTAGCCTAAGGGTTATGGTGGTTGGAAACCAGTTCCAAAGGTTGTTGAAATGCGAGGTCTCCTCATCTAGGTGGCCTACTAACATCTGAAAGGCCGCCCCCATCGCAGGTGGCTGTGACCACTTTCCCGAGATTGGTTGATCGATAACCGCTCGGGGAAATCGAGCCTAGAATTAGGTTGACTGGTACCCTTCCACTGAATCCAAGAGATAGTGATGAGATACCCCAATCAGGACATGGAATTGGGCCCGATGACCCTCCTTTTTGGGTATGTACGATAGAAAAGGTTAAAATACTAACATACATAATCAACAATTGCAGGGATAACATAAGGAAAAAAAGCTAAATCGATAGCGTCGTGCGTCAATCAACAATTGCCGGAATAACATAAGGAACAAAATCTAAATCGATAGCGTCGTGCGTCAATAAACAACTGCCGGAATAACATAAGGAACACAGGCTAAATCGATAGCGTCGTGCATCAATCAACGATTGCCGGAATAACATAAGAAACAGAAGTTAAATCGATAGCACCATGCGTCCAATAATAAAGCGCGGAAATTATCAAGCGACCATACGAAACGGAAAGTGTAGCGAAAGTAAAGCGGACAAAATCGGCGACGCAGCACCCCACATAAACAAACAAGTAGAATATCAGAAATAAGAAGCGGAAGAGGTGTTCAAAGAAATTTACAACCCAGAACAAAGGTCGAATTAGTGACGCAACACTACAAAAAGAGGAATCAAGCCTTGGGAGGAATCGTGCCAGCCCTCTTTTACGCGACCTCGCGCCGTTTATTCTCGACCCACTCCTCGATACCCGTCCGAACCTTCTCGTCTACCTCCTCTACATGAGCAACGCGTTCCTCCTCGAGTTGCTGGGTAAGCTGAGAAACGGTTTCCTCGGAATCGGCCAGCTTGGAACCCAAATCGACCTCGACCTGCTTCAATCGGAGGATCTCCAGATCCAGCTCCTGAGAACTTTTTTGCTCGGCTACAAGATCACAAAGACAGAACATTATTCATCGAACACGGTTTAACAATTTTACAAGAATAAGACGTAATCTAAATCTAAGGAACGACCTCAACACATCGTCTAAGAGACCTGAAAGGGCTGGTAACACTGACTGAAGCGACTCTACCAACTTGGAAAACTCATCCTCGGCCTTGGACAACTTCATGGTTAACTCGTTATAGTGCTGCTCGTTGAATTCGTTACTGGGGAAATACTTCTTGTGTTCACTCCACTCATCCATCAAGTGTTTGCGTGATGACTGAAGCACTGTAAGCTGCGACCTACTCCACTCTAGTTCTCCCGCAACTTTTTCAAATTTTCCCACTCGCCCCAGCAGATCCCGATTGGCTCGCTCCACCAAATCTTTATCCCTCAGTATTCGTCGGCGATCTTCATGAAGGTCTCGGTTCTGCAATTGTAAAGCGTCTACCCATTGCTCTAGGTTCATGGCCATAGTAGTTTGTTCAGCAGAAAGGCATTGGGAAGAGCCCAAGTGAGCTCGTAAATTGTCTATCTCTGCAGGGTCGTACTCAAACTGACGATACCGTTCTAGTTCATCCTCAAATTCTTCGATTTCTCCAGCTTGGCGATCTATTTTGTCATCTTTGTTTGCCATTCGCCGACGGAGATTCTCCACTAAATCCTTTTTAATATCCAATTTCCTCTTCATGATCCTAAACTCTGAAGAAGCATCTAAGCCTACACTAGTTACCTCGACTAGAAGAAGGATACCCGACTCAGGATGTTGGCACGATAAACTCAATCAACAAAAGTTAAGGTTCGCAGAATTGTAACATACCTTGGGCATCGGCGAGTTTAATTTCTAGCTCGCGCGTGCGGATCCTCTCGTTCTGTAACTGGATTTGGAGAGATTCTAACAATTGCTTTTATCTGTGACGATTGGCGGCATCCAAACGAACCCGATTCAGGATCTAACACAAGTAAACAAAATTCAATTGTAAGCGGAGATGAGAACGGAAATAAGAAATGGGGCATCACCATACTAAGACGAGTCGCTCACCACCGTGTCGAGAGTCTGGGAAATATCGCCATAAAGGGGCACCGCAGCAAGCATTTGCTCCTCTGAATACGCACTAAAATCAGGGGAATTCAGCGCTCCAAGAGAATTCATGATGGGACCCGAGACAGTAAAAGAGGTCTCGACACCGGAAGAGGACCCTCCAGTAATCTGGGGCAGACGATGAGGCACCTCCGACCCAACATCAACATTTATTCCTAGCTCGGGCGCCCTCAAGGGTTCTTGTTTGTCGGCCGATTCAAAATTAACAACCACCTCAGGATAGACGTTTTCGCCCATCTCCTTCCCATCGCCCTTGTCACCTTAATCGCCCTTTAAACCCGATAAATCCTCGCCGAATAGGTCATCCTCATCGGGGATATCGTAGATCGGTTTCTGCCTTGGCTGTGGCTTAGCAACAACATGCTTCCCCCTGTGAGGGTTACGTCTCAAAGGTTGAGGATCAACCTCCTCCACATTGGCCTCATCATCATCGCGTCTGGGATACTTTTGCACAAGGCTTCTCATCAGAACATGTGAATGCAAAAAACAGGGGCAAGTACATGTACTTATAATAAAATCACTATGTTTGTTACCTTCCCCTGGTCTTCCTCAACCCTTGTGCTAGCGCCTCTTTTCATCGACGATCTGGCATCCTTGGTAGAATCGCCCTGAGGTTTCAATAACAACAAACAACCAATTGGCGTCAAAGCTAAAGTAGAAATCGAGAAAAGAGGAAGGAAATACATACTTTATCAGCCTTATCATCATTAACAACCCAGAAAGGATAGGGCTCGACGGGAAAAGAAGGCGACGGGAAACTACCATGTAGAATGGGACCTCGGACAAGAAGCGGAACTCGGGGATAAATCGGGTCATTGGAATGACGGGGTCGCCTGTTAGAACCCTGGCCGATGGAATCCGCATCCATTATCATCCTTTTAACACCCTTGGGCATAGATCGGTGACGATGAGGACTAGCAGCAAAACCGGCAAGGTCACCTAAGGTGAAAGTACCAGCTCGGTAGTTGGCAAGGAAGTTGGCAACAATATATGCGGGAGCGTCCTCGGGCTTGTAGGTCGACCACTCGGCATCGGAACCATGACCATCTCGGCGAGCTCTCCACTCATCCATAATGCGAAAAGTGTTGCCAGTCCATTGAGCCAAAGCGTGATAAGGCTTGAGCTGGGAGAGGACCTCCTAGTAGAAAGGATTATCAGGGTCATACAAGGGAAGACGAAGGCCTAGCTCCAGTTGGCCCTGAGTGATAACCACGCAGTTAGCTGACTGATCGTGCTTCTCCATATCAGACTTCTTAAAGAGGTTGTTCCGGACCGAGACAAGGGTGACTTCGTAATTTTGAAGATCGTACTTCTCCTTCAGCTGCTCAATAAATTCTTCGTCAGAAAGATCTTTCCCCTTTTTCTCGGACCTGCACGAAACAGAAGGAGAATCATCAGGAAAGATAGATTTCATGGCACGATCGTCGTACTTGGAGGGACTCTCGTATGAAAACAAAGAAGTAAGGGAAAAATCATCAATCTCGGAAAAAACATCATCAACAGACCTTTTCTCAGTCATAGAGGGAGAAGAATCCATCAGCGGAAACAATGCGGAACTTGGAAATCGACGAAGAGAGTTGGGACGATTAAAACTTAACCATGGCTACTATAGCAATCGGTGAGGAAGAGATGAGGGAAGAAAATCAAGAAAACAAGGGTTTTTGAAGGAAGAAAGTGATGAAGAAATTCTGAAGAGAAGGTTGTAGCGGCGGGGAACTGAAAAAGAAATGGTAAAGGAGAAGAAAGAGAAAAGGAAGAGGTATATTTAAAGTGGAGAGTTGTAACCGACGCCGACGGTTACAGGTAATAAAGTGGATTAATGGGGAACTGCATGGCGGAATTCAAGGCATAGACGAGGAAGTGGGCAGTTGGGACGAATTTATTCCACTCGTGTCTACCGCACGAGCGAAATAAGGGGCATAAATGTAGGTGTAAATTATCCACAGGGCCAGGTGGAAACATCTTAAGCTCTGATGCACCTGAAAACGAAGAGACGTGAAGCATGGAATGAAGAACTGGCAGGCGCGAGATTCAAGAAGCCACGTGGATCGGGCATGATCTCTCTACAGCTGTCGGACAAGACTCGACCCCAGGACCCTAACAAAGCTGACAAGACAAGACATAGTGAGTCAAACGAGGAGCGGTAGTCAAAAGGATAAGAAGATATGTGTCACATCGGCCAACTACAAGAGATACAGACGAGAAGTGCGACATCGTACCATGAGAACACCCAAAGGGATCGGCTCGGAAGAGAGACACACGGAGGAGTCAAAACACATCGTCTATATGAACTGAAGAAGGGACGACATAAGTAGGCCCGACCGCAAAACTTCAGATTAGATGTGGTGTGACCAACACCATAGTTTGGTTGTATGTAATCTTTCCTATAAATAGAGGAACTTATATTCAAGAGAGGTAGGTTATAATTTTGGGGAGAGAGACTTGATATTTCAGCAAGAGTAAGAAAGTGAGAAGAGAGTGGATCGTGTAAGGGAGTTTGGTGAAGAGTAACACCTTTGTAACACTTGGAAGTAATAAGATTCACCCTTTCACCCCGTGGACATAGGTAATCATACCGAACCACGTATATCTTGTGTTCGTTGTTGAGTCTTTACCTTCATTTGTATGATTAGTAGGTTTTTATCCTTTGGATGTAGTTTGTAGTAAAATGCATCTACACTTCTCTTATACCTTTCATCTCAAACTCATTTGACAATTTGTGTTACAAATTCTCAATCCATTTCTTGTTATTCGATGCTATCAACATATCATCGACATACAAGAGAAAATTATATGAAAGACCCATCACGTAGCTTCTTGAAGTATACACAATGGTCATAGTGACTTATTGTGTATGTCTGGCCAATAATAAATTGATCAAATCTCTTGTACCACTGTCTTGGAGATGGCTTCATCCCATACAACCATTTTTTCATCTTACATACACAATCTTCTTTTCCAGCAACTTTGAACCCACTCGGCTGAGTCATATAGATCTCCTCTTCTAGATCACCATGTAAGAACGTCGTCTTGACATCTAGTTGAACTAGGTCTCAATCATATTGTGCTACCAAGGACAATAAAATTCGGATTGATGAGTGTTTCACAAATGGAGAAAATACCTCATTGTAGTCAATCCCTTCTTTTTGGGCATAACCTTTCGCAACTAACCTTTCCTTGTAGCGTACTTGATTCACCTGAGATCCTTTTTTCTTAGCATATACCCATTTGCGCCCAATGACCTTTTTACCGTTCGGAAGCTTCGTAAGAACCCATGTGCCATTCTTGTAAAAAGACTCCATCTCATCCTACATAGCAGATTCCCATTCTTGACGCTCTTCACTGTGTATAACTTCAAAATAGGTATTAGAAATGCCTTTTTAAATAACTAGTAATGCATAAGATACAAAATCATCCATACAACCAGGTTTCTTGGTTTTATGGTTATTGTGGTCTCAATGACCGTAGCTTCTGTATCTTCCACTACTTCATGTTCCTCTTCATTAACCTCGTCACTATTATTCAGGACTTCAGTATGTACCTCCTTTGTAGAAGCCACGCCTTCGGAAGTATTCGTAACAGATATAAACTTTTATGGAAGTGGTGGAGTTGCATCAATCTCCACCTGCTGCAAAAACTCACTGGTACTGGTAGTGTTCTCCACCTGCTGAGAACCCCAAGACTTCACCATAGACGCTTCATCAAATGTAACGTCTCTACTCATGACTATCTTATTCTCCACTGGATTCCAAATTTTGAACCCTTTCACTCATTTCTTCACACTGATAAAGATCCCTTTAACAACACATCTATCAAGCTTGTTTTCACTAACATGATACCGAGCAGGGAAACTAAAGATATGAATTGAGTCATAGGCATACGCTGGTTTACCATACCACTTCTCCATCTGGGTTTTACCTTCTAACACAACTGATGGCAACCTATTAATGAGGAAGCACGCATATGTAACTACCTCAGCCCAAAATGCTTTACCTAATCCAGCATTATATAACATACATCGTACCTTCTCCTGTAAAGTACGATTCATGCGTCCAGCTACCCCATTTTGTTGCAGTGTCTTCTTAACTAGGAAATGCCTCTATATTCCCTCATCCTGACATACTTGCAAGAATTGATCAATTTTGTACTCTCCACCATTGTCTGAACATAGTACCTTGATTTTTATTCTAGCTTGAGTCTCAGTTGCCTTTTCCCACATCACAAAGACTTTTAGGACTTCATCATTATGCCTCATGGTGTACGCCCATACGCGCATAGAATAGTCATTAATGAAGGCACAAACTAATGTTTCCCTCACAAGGATGTATTCTTGGAGGGATCCCAAACATATGAGTGAACATAATCAAGAAATTCACTAATATTGTGGATTTTTGTGCCAAAGCTTGTTCTTGTCTTCTTACCTTTCACACAATGTTCAAAAAACTCTAATTTGCAGGTAGTAGCACCTTTCAAAAAATCTTTTCGAATTAAAGAATGTAACAACTTATCTCCTGGATGTGCAAGCCGCATATGTCATAACTTTGTGGTATCCATAGTTGCAGTCTCGATGTGTTCTGAAATAGACACATCTCCCATTATTGTACTCACAGTTAAGTAGTACAAGTTATGATGACGTGTTCCCTTCATGACTACCAATGATCTAGAGATTACCTTTAGAATGCCATTTTCAGCGACTAACTTGTAGCCCTTAGCTTTCAAAGTTCCGAGCGAAATCAGATTCTTCTTCACAGAAGGTACGAACCTTACTTCCTTTAGCTCCCGAAACATAGCATCATGCATCTTGATTCGAATACTACCAATCTCAATCACCCTGCAAGTGTGATTATTCCCCATATGCACTTCTACATTAAACTCTTCAAAGCGTGAGAATAAGTCCCTATGAGGACAAATATGATAAGTAGCACCAGAATCTAGTACCCAAGTACCGTAAGTTACAATACAAGTTGATGGTATTACAGTCAGCGAGAAATCCGAATCTTCACTTGCCTTAGCAATGTTCACCTAGGTCTTGTTGTTATCTCTTTCTCTATCTTTACGCTTAGTACAATCCTTAACCCAATGACCAAAGTCATGACACCATGAAAATTCATCCTTCTGCAGATGCGCTCTTGACTTTGAATGCCCTTTAACTTTGCCATGATCAACAGTCTTATTTCTCATGTATGTTGAACGACCTCTTGCAAGAAGCAAATTATTGTTAGCTTCACTTGACAGATCTTCACGGTCCATCTTCCTGAACTCTTCACTATGTAATGTTGTAGTGACCTCATCATGTGTCATCTTATCCTTGCCGTGCATTAGAGCCTTAATCACAGGTTCATACCTTTAAGGAAGAGAGTTTATTAGACACAAAGCTTGTTCCTCTTCCTCAATTGTCTCATCATAGTTAACCAACTCAGCAAGAAGTTTATTATATGAATCTAGGTGCTCAGTTAGAGAGGAACCCTTCTTCATGTTATAGATATATAAATTCCTCTTAAGATGTAACCTACTAGCCACGTTCTTCACAAGGTATTCCTTCTCTAGTTTTTCCCCAAGATCCTTAGTTGGAGTCTCGTGATGATAATTAACTCTTACTGTTATCCTAAACACCCACGAATTGAACCAAGACATAATTTATTCATCTTGTTTCACTACTTGTCAGTCATCTCTGTTGGACCTTCTAGAGCTTCTTCTAGGTCAAGATGAGCAAGAGCATCCATTACGTCTGTTTTCCATAAACCAAAGTTATTGGTTCCCGTAAACTTTTCTACCTTGAGTTGTGATCTATGTGAATGCAGTATTTCATTTTTTATTTCTTTATATTTAATTGTGGACTCTGAATGTTCTACTATCAGATAAACTGGTTTTTCCAGATCAATCATTGTTCACAAACAACCAAATATAGATAAAAAACTATACTTTGAGATCAGAATTACCTCAAATAACTTTAGAAAAAATACCCCCGCTGCAATATTATGAATACCCAAAATTCCAAGAACGTAACCCGAGCTCTTGATTCCAATTTTTGCGCTAAAACCATGCGGAAGTGTTTTGCACAACTACACAATTTTATTCTAAATATTGCAAAGAACACAAACTAGAGAAGAAAAAAAAAGAGACGAGAATTTAACGAGGTTTAATCCTCGGAAAACAATAAGAGATTGTATGGGAGAAAAATATATAAACCCTAGAGAGAAAGAAGAGTTTTTGGTATGTTTTTCTATGTTCTCTACTAGGCTATTTATATACACATAGGTAGGGATTAGGGTTTCATAACTTAGCTAATAATTTCATAGTCTTTAGGATCAAGAAAGCTAATTAAAACTTATCCCATAACTTAGCTACTAGGGGGAGCTAAAGCTACAGATATTCGATCCACAAATCTCTAGGTTGTTCAACAGTTTGAGGATCCACTGGGCTACTTGCTCTCAGCTAGCTACTAGGATTTTACAACTGTTGGATGATGTAAAAGACAACTCTCTAAAACTTCTTTACACAATTTTAGCGGCAATATATTTTATAGAATCTAAATGATAGTAAAATTGAACCTGATGTTTTAGTAATATATAGATTGCAAAGATATATACAATCCAAGACGTATAACATCATTATCTATTACCTTTGATATTAGTCTTGATATATAAGAGTGCACAAATTTTTGGTAAGGACTCACAATTTTGTAATATAAATGTAGGTGTAAATTATCCACAGGGCCAGGTGGCAACATCTTAAGCTCTGATGCACCCGAAAACGAAGAGACGCGAAGCATAGAATGAAGAACTGGCAGGCGCGAGATTCAAGAAGCCACGTGGATCGGGCATGATCGCTCTACAGCTGTCGGACAAGAATCGACCCCAGGCCCCTGACAAAGCTGACAAGACAAGACATAGTGAGTCAAATGAGGAGCATTAGTCAAACGGATAAGAAGATATGTGTCACATCGGCCAACTACAAGGGCGACAGACGAGAAGGGAGACATCGTACCATGAGAACACCCGTAGGGATCGGCTCGGACGAGAGACAGACGGAGGAGTCAAAACACATCGGCTACATGAACTGAAGAAGGGACGACATAAGTAGGCCCGACCGCAAAACTTCAGATTAGATGTAGTGTGACCAACACCATAGTTTGGTTGTATGTAATCTTTCCTATAAATAGAGGAACTTATATCCAAGAGAGGTAGGTTGTAATTTTGGGGAGAGAGACTTGATATTTTAGCAATAGTAAGAAAGTGAGAAGAGAGTGGATCGTGTAAGGGAGTTTGGTGAAGAGTAACACCTTTGTAACACTTGGAAGTAATAAGATTCACCCTTTCACCCCGTGGACGTAGGTAATCATACCGAACCACGTATATCTTGTGTTCGTTGTTGAGTCTTTACCTTCATTTGTATGAGTAGTAGGTTTCTATCCTTTGGATGTAGTTTGTAGTAAAATTCATCTACATTCTGGCGCCGACTAAGATCTCCGGATACCTTGCCTAGAAGGCCTTCAGAGACGATCAAAAGCTCCTAATTACACGTTAAAGTGTTGTAGTTGAAGCTAGGATGAACTCTGTTGGCCAAAATGATTGTTGTTTTGAGTCATTTACTATGTGTGTAAAGTTACAACAGTAGCAGCATCTTCACAAAGCGTAGTAGAGTTCTCGTTTTTTTTCCCGCCAACAGTTTGATCGACAGAGAATTTTCCTAAACTCACCGGCGATTAACAGTTCGGGTTGGAAGCTAGGTCGAGAATCTGTCGAAAGGACGACTGCTTGTTTTTGATGGTTGGAAGAATTTTAGCATTAAGCAAGTCGTTTTCCATCTACGGAACAAAGTTGGGTGCTCGGAATTACAAAAAGTTTGAGTTTTAGATGTCTCCTCGAGTGATAAGCTGTCGACCGTATGGAGTTTTGCCCGGCGGTGTAGCATAAGTCATCGGAAAGGTCATAGTTAGATCTTGAGAAAGTGGAGTTTGTACAAACTTGGTTCGATCCGTGAGGTTGTGTGCCGTACTTTTTAATCATCACGTGCATAATTTAATGATTTGGAGCATATAGAATAAAGGACAAACTAACTTAAATGCATGGGTCGGGTACTGAAAGCGACGTCGTACGGAGTGATAATGACGTAGCGCAAAATCTGCCACAAAGTCAGCCATAGTCAAAATAGGGTAGATAGGCAGAACATATCCGATAAAACGAGTCGGCCGTGTGTCTGCAAGCTTCGTTATCGTCACATTTTTTTACGTCAGTTGGATATATCTCACCCTTTATGAACGTTTTTTTGCCAATAGTAGGTCAAAGTAAGGTGTTCTTTGTATTTTCTGACGTAGGTAGGCACGATACTCGGCTCACCACGTACCACGTCCGATGGCTAGCATTTCAGGGACGGGAAGGACATTAATGAATCGCACAGTTACTAGCAGCAACATCCAGACAGGGGTAATGGGGCCAAGACAAGATGGGAGCCGACAACCACCACTCGAGGAGTCTCATGCAGCTGAGCGAGGCATGCCAATTGTAGATGAAGGAGCGGATCTTGGGAGACATGAAGACACCCTACCCTTGGACCAGGTCATCTTGACCCAAAGGAGAGTTGACCAAGTCGACGGGCTTACAGCTTCAGACACAGAGGATGACGAAGAGGCGCTTGCAGTGCAAGCTCATAGACAAAGATCAAGGCAACAAGCAGAGTACCAAGAAGCCTTGGGAAGAGAACAAGAATGTCTGCGACAGATTCAGTTGGGGCGAGGAGCATCCAGTAACGTCGGGCCTGTACCTTCTCGTGCAACCGGACATACAACTGGTCCGATACTACCCCCACCACCGACGTAGGCATCGCAACAGTCCCGGCCATCCCACCCCAACGAACATTTTAGTCATGAGAGCACAAACCCGACATTGTTGGCTATTTTAGAAAGTCAAAGAAGACAAGAAGCGGAACTAAGGGAGCTCCAGCAGAGGAATCTCGCCTTGGAGTTTGAGAATTACCAATTAAGGAACCATCAAACCAGGTCACGAGGATCGTCTAGCCAAGGAACATCGAGCAACCGCGGCCGATCAGAGCAACCACCACCCCCGACTGGGCTGAGCAACCTTAATCATTCTAGGCGATCTCCAATACCTTCCCCAAGAGGATACGGGCCACCCGAGGAGTCGTCCACTGATGAAGAGAGGCAGGAAAGAGGCGAGCGGCATGACGGGGTGACAAAATCTAAGCTCAAAGAGTTGGAAGCAAAGATTAAGGAGCTATCGGGAAATGGCGAAGAGAACAAACTGGCAGAGATTATGAGCGAGGCGGAGAAGATACCTTTTTCCCAAGAACTTGAACAAATGCCGTTTCCCCCGAAGTGTACCTTACCAACGTTTCCTTCTAGATTCGACAGAACAGGAGACGCGGTCGAGCATCTAAAGATGTATACCATGTCGTTGATACAATGGAAAACTAGTACAGTAGTCATGTGTAAATTCTCTCCGGCGAGCTTGGAAGGAGAGGCGCGAGATTGGTTTTATTCACTTCCATATGGATCGATTGACGGATATGATTCACTAGTCGAGGCCTTTCTTGAAACTTACATGCACAACAATCGACCTCGGCCAAGAATGAATAAGCTATTTACCCTCGCCAGGAGATTCAGGGAACCCTTGAGAGCCCTGACCGATAGGTGGAGGAAGATGTGTACTGAGATTGGAAAAGTGTCAGTAGATCAGGCTATCTTTGGATTTGAGAACGCATTGGGAAGATCAGACCCAATCTGGATAGCTATGTTCTCTGAAAAGCCAAAGACCCTAAAGGAGATGCGAAGAATGCAAGAACATTTTATCGCCCTAGAGGAAGTTCAGGCCAAATCAAGAGATAGGGGGGTACAAGAAGCTAGCACGGAGGCATCCGAGGCCAAGACAGTCATGGACGATCCCTCTAGGCGTCCCGAGAAGAGATCGGACCATCCATCGGGGAGCATCGGGAAGAAAGAGTGGGTGGATAAAGGGAAGAAGCTGAGGCATGAAGCCCGATCTTATACTCCTTTGAACGCTCCTTTAGAGGAGGTATTCAAGGAAGTCGGGAAGAGAAACGATATCAATTACCCAGCGTCAAGGGGAGTCCAGTTCCACGAGACCAAGAATCACCCCGAGTACTATCTCTACCATCAATATAGAGGCCACTCCACCAATAATTGTCGAGAAGTTAAGGACATCGTCCAACACCTTGTTCGAGATGGATACCCGAGGCAATTCGTCCGACACCCAGATCAGACGATGTTGAAACCTGATGCGCCGGTTCATCAAGTCCGTATCGATAGGTCAACTCAGTTTGTGAATACTATTTCATATTCCACTATGCAAGACTACACCCTCGGACCAGTAATCACTTCAAGGATGCATAAAAGGGATCGCAACGGCAAATAAATATTTAGCGTGGCCAAGACCTTACCAATGGAATCTTGGATGATGCAGCCTATTTCGTTCTCGGCCAAAGATGTCCCAGTAAACGGGCAAGCACACAGCGATCCCCTGGTCATCACGTTACTAATTGAGAGATGGGGAGTAAGAAGGATTCTCATCGATAGCGGAAGCTCAGTTGAAGTATTGTTCTATGACACGTTTAAAATAATGGAGTTGTCGGACGACGTTCTCGTCCCCTCGACGTATCGCATCTACGGTTTTAACGGAACAATAATTGTCCCTAAGGGAGAGGTAACACTGAGGGTATCGGACGGAGGGGGCTACCTCGACACACTAACCACCTTCTATGTGGTCGACGTCGCCTCGCCTTATGAAGTAATTATCGGGCGACCTTGGATCGCTGGGATTAAAGGGGTGGCATCAGCATATCATCAGAGATTAAGGTTCCCGACTTACAAGGGAATAGATGAAGTTGTGGGCGACTCTCAGGCGGCCCGACAATGCATGCAGACTGATGCCGAAATCAATGAAGATCGGTGAGCTCGACTGAGACGAGAGAAGAAGGAAGCCAAAGAGGTTAAGGCTGCCGAAGAATTGGAAGAGACTATTTCACAAGTGGTCATGGAATATGAGACCCAAGAGCAAGACCCTTTATAGCAGTCAAAGTAAGCGGCTTTATTCCGGGAAGCCAAGTAAAATTTCTCGACGGTCGAGCCGACTCGGGAAGTGAATTTGGGGACGATTGAGGAGCCAAGGTTGGTAAGGATTGGGACTTTACTATCGGACGAACAAGCAAGTCAACTCACGACGGTTTTAAGGGAAAACTTAGACGCGTTCGCATGGGAGGTACACGATTTAGAGGGCATTGACCCGGATGTCTGCTTCCACCACTTAAAGATTGACCCTAGGTTCAAACCAGTCAGGCAAAAAATGAGGCGCATCGCACCAGAATTACAGGCAGCAGTTGAGGCCGAGCTAAAAAAGTTGCAGGAGTCTGGGATAATCAGGAAATCCCATTACCCGCAATGGATATCTAACATGGTCATGGTACCAAAAAATAAAGGAGGAGTCATAATATGTATTGATTTCAACAACTTGAACAAGGCCAGCCCGAAGGACAGCTTCCCTCTCCCAAGCATAGACCAACTAGTAGAGTCCATAGTCGGGTACGAGGCGATGATATGGATGGATGGTTACATGGGCTACAACCAAATACCATTAGCGCTCGAGGACCAAGAGCATACCTATTTTTTCACACCAAGAGGGTTGTATTACTACACAAAAATGCCATTTGGACTTAAGAATGCTGGCGCTACTTACCAGAGACTAATGGGAGACATGTTCGAAAACAAGATCCACGACACCATAGAAGTTTACGTGGACGATATGTTAGTTAAGAGTCGCCGAGATAAGGATCATGTCCAAGACCTTCGGGAGATTTTTCATACAATGAGGAAATACAAGATGAAAATCAACCCCGCTAAGTGCGACTTCTGGGTTACATCGGGAAAGTTCCTGGGATATATTATCACTTCCATAGGAATCGAGGTAGACCCTAAAAAGGTTAGTGTAGTAGCAGGATTTCCCACACTACACCCCTATTAAGATCCTATAAAAATCTAAGTGAAACTAGTTGAAGATTAAAGAATTAAACGACACTTTTATTATTTAGATTTCAGAAATGTTTACAGAAAATATTCAAACTCAGAATTACAACTTTATTTTCTGGAGTTTCTCTCTCCTCAAGGTTTTCTCAACTCTAAAAAATACATCATCCTCATCTGGACTTACTTGAACCCTTTATATAGGAAATTACATTGTGGGTGACAGCTAAGTTTTCCCCTTCTTTCGGATATATTCTGCGATCTCATCGTGGTATTTACAATATTAATCTTCGCCAAGTTTTGTAATCCTCGTGAAACAACACTCTCATAACATGTCTCTTCAATCGTCACTATAATGACGCTTCCTGTGACGCTCGCCAAATGTTGTCAAGAATCCTTACGACACTCTCGTGAACAATGTCATTTATACTTATAGGAATATTTGACCTTCTCGTGAAAGCGTTGTTCTTACTACGAGAATATCGTTGTGGCGATATTCTGGTACTACATCTTGCCTCTTCTCATGTCTTTTCTGCGAAGAAGAGAAGATCGTGAGAATAAATTGCCGTAATCTCCTATCTTTTCACCTCCACCTTTATTCTGACACGTCTCTAAACCTTTCACCAGCTGTCTTCATATAATTTTATCACCCATATATTTTTCGACACGTCATTTTAAACCGCTGTTATTTGACCATTCACGTCCTTTCATTGTATTAACTATTTTGTTTTCTCGAGAAACTTCTTCTGCTATAAATACCTTCTCTCATTCTTCTCTTTTCTTTCTTCTCATTCTCTTTCCTTCTTCTTCTCTGCAAATTTCATTGCTTTCCCGCAAATCGTGCATCTAATATCTTTCGCCATTTTTTCAATCTCCTTTCATTCCCATTCTCTCAAAATGGTTGCTGATGGTGCTAAAAATCTTATTGCTTTCAATTTGATGCAAGAAAAACTTAAAAATCAAGGATTTGAATTATCTTTAATTCCAGATCAAAGTCCCAAATCAGTTCTTTCTCTTGAATTATTTTCTAACTTCCAGTGTTCTCGTGAAAAAATTATAATTTCGTTAGGCCAACTTGAAGCTGGTCTTCCACTTCCTCTCTACAACCCTGAACTTCCACTCTTTTACCAAATAATTTCTGATAAGAGATTTTCACGAGCGATGTATCAACTTGGCGGGGATTGTATTAGATTATTACTTGGAATATGCCTCTCGTCGTGGTGCTTTGTGAGAGGATCCCAATATTCAAGAACATAAAAGTCTTAAATATAAACATATTCCGATTATCCCTGCAAAGTATACTGTAGATAACTTCTTTCGAAATTACCAATTACTCCCCATGGTAAGGGATAGTACCTGTTGGGGTGTCCGTTTGCATAAAAAGAAGGTCACTGGTGAAGATGCTATTATGCAAGATATTGATTTTCATACCAATACAAATGATGGTCCTCGTCATTCTAATGACGATAAGTGGTTTATTTTTCCCTTATGCCTTAAAGTTCCTTATATATCCGGTTCTTTCCAACTTCCTGCGAATCTCTCTCACTATGAACCATGGACTTTCAACTGGCCTGATAGGTCTTCCGATGTATATTCTCTCATCTTCTTATGCTATTATTATTTATTCCTTCACACTCTCGCTAACTTTTCTATTATCTTGCAGGTTGCCAAAATGAAGCTTAATTACCAGAAATATAGGAAACCCAACACTCTTCTAGCTCTTAAATCTTTCACAGATGAAGTAAGAAATATTCCTTTATTAATTAACAATATATTGTTGCCCCTATTTCTTATCTTTATCTGTGTTTGTAGGTAATTGAAGAATTACCACCTTTAGAGCCAAAACCTAAGGAGAAACCTTCAACTAATCGTAAAGGGAAATCTACTGCTTCAAGCGAAGGAAAACGCTCTACCCCTCGTGGTAAAGAACCCAGCGAGCCTCCTTTGAAGAAAAATAAAACTCAAAGATTCTTCTTCTCAACATGCCCAATTGGATTCAATCGTTAGTAATAAATCTAATGATGAATTTATCGAAGAATTTGACGATATTAGAGAAGTCCCTTCTGTGAAAAATTCTTCTTCCTCTGATTCTTCCATGACCCAACTGTCCATGATTTTTGGCGATTATTCTCGTGGAACTGCGAATGAGTATGGCGATGAGACTTTTAATGGGCTAGCTCAAGCGCTCGTCAAAGTGTGCGATGCTCCAATCTTATCTGATAATAATTTTCTTCGTGGAATTTCTGGAACTCTAACTCCAAGCTTCTTGAATGCACTTGGTATTCTGGTATGTTCTCTTAGTTGTTTCTTAAATCGCCAGATTTCTCTTGTCAAATTTTTTGTACTTATAAAACTCTGTTGCAGGTTGGAAGAGCTTCTTTTGCTGCTGCTGCTGCTGATTTAGATAATAAATGTGCCTCATTTAAGAAAAAGGTTGTTAACCTTCGCCAAGATAAAGAGAAACTAGAGGCTGAAATTGTTGTGCTTCGTGAGAAAAATAAACTATTGGAAACTGAAGCTTCAGTTGATAAACAGAAGATTTTGGATCTTTACAATGCCAACAAACAACTTTATGGTATGATTTACTTTTTATTTCTTTAGATTTTTATTTTTTTTTATATAGATTATCCAAGCAATCATTTTTGCAGATGTTTATGGTCTAACTGACGAAGCTACATTCCTTCAAACCTTTCCCGAACCTGTAGATGATAATACTCTTCTTGCTCGCCTTAATAACTCCTTAAGTAATTTTGCTGACGAACAAATTAAATCCCTCTCTATAGAGGAACTTAAATTTAAGTTTAATCTCCTAACCATTGAACACAGACACACTTTAGGATTATCTAATAAATTTAAGCGTCTTTATCATGAATCAAAAGAAGTGATCAATGGATTAAGAAGTAGAAATAGTGATCTTGTTGACGAGAAAGATCAAGCAATTAGAAATGGCAGCGAAACTCTAGCAGATTTCCATAAAATTCTTCTCGAAGTTCAAATGGAAAGAGATAAACTCCTCTGCGAAAATAAAGATCTTCTTGCAAGAGAAACTCAAGTTCGTTCTCGCCTTCTTATTACTAGCGATGATGAGTTTTCTTGGGCAAAGACAGGTTCTTGATAATGCTAGGAATAATTTAGGTATAGATGCTAGTCTTCATGCTGATCAATCGGCCTTAATTAGGGACTTGATTTCTGAGAAATAAGGTTGTTAACCACTCTATTCTATTAACCTTTTGATTCTTTTATTATTCTTTCTTATAACTTTTATCTTATCTGTGCCTTATTCTCGCAGATTCTGAAGACAGATGCCGTGTAAGGATGAGAGAATTAGAAGATATTAATCATCAACTCGCGAACGATCTTACTGCTCGCAATAATAAATACTCGCGATTAAAAGATCAATTTGGGATTACTTCTGCAAATTTTAATAGAACCCTCCTCATTACTCATAATGATACCACCAAGCAGGTTTGTGACGACCATAGAATTCCTCATTCTTTGTATCCTGATCTTGCAAAGGCAATACCATCAATAATTCCAGATCTTGGTATCTCTGACTCTGATGAAGATTTTGACGAAAGTGAAGAAGAAAATAACGACGAAGAAACAAATTCTGGCGATGATGAAGAACCCAATAAAGATAATAAAGAAGAGAAATATGGTGAAGAAGAAGAATCTGATAAAGATAACAATGTTGATAAGTGAAACAATGTATCTGTCTAACTTATTTCTTTGATGTAATCAATCGCGAGTTTCTTCAATTTTCTGCAACTTTCTTCAATTTAATGTGTAAATTTCTTTGCCCCTCTTTCTGTATGAATGAAAGAACATCCTCTTTTTTGCAAATATAACTTGGTCAATATAGTTTGCACCTGCTAATTATCTGCACTTTAATATCCATATAAATTTCTCATATGGTGATGAATAATAATCTTTACCATTCTATTCATTCCCATGCTTGCCTCTATTATTCATCTGCAATATGAGAAAGTTAATAAACGAATATTTTGGCGAATTTCATAATTTCTGCGATATTGTCGCAAACCTTGATATTCTCGTGTTATTATTTTTGCGATCTTATGGTCTTATCATGCCTTCCTACTTAAAGGTCTTACTTTTCCATAGTATTCTTTCCACGACAAGATCGCATGACGTCTTTACACTCTCATGTATTGACCCATTGATCTTGTCTTATCTGTATTTCTTTATTGTATTGCGACAATATGACAAGCCTAAGTTTTCTCGCGAAAACAAAGCCTCATGACATTGCCGTCTTGCGATGAAATCGCAGGACGTCTTCACATTTTCATGTAAAAACCCCTTGATCTCATCTTAACTTTTTTCTCTTTTGGCTTTTTGCCTCTGTATAATTTACGCGACAATATGACAGGCCTAAATGATCTTGCGATCTTAGAGCCCCATGACATTGCCGTCTTAAGACACTTATCAGCTCCCTAATGGAGGGTGCCTCCCTTATCTTCCCCTTGGTTGCCCTTTCAAGGATGGAACATCGGCCATACAAGACTAGCTCCTCCCATCCAGATTTACCAACAACCAGTTGTTTTCGCAGTCTCTTGTCCTTTATGCCTATATGGCTTATAGTTACAAGACTGCACCCTAGGTGGGGTTTTCTTCAGGCCAAGTGCATTGTAGCCAAGACTTACCAAAGATGGCCAGGGTAGGTTCGTCCGTCCCGGACACCCTTGGCTAAACCGTGTACCTCGGCGCCTTGGTCATACTCTGCACTTCTTGGAAGAGACTCTCAGTCATCCAACCAGGGTATAACCTTATAAAGTTGGAAATCCAAGATCTCTCTCCCGGATAGGTTTTCTTTAACCCCTACATCTGTATGACTCAGCTTCTAGCAGCGGTATAACCTTATCCATGAATCATATAAAGAGATACCCCCTTTATGACGTGCTTGTAGGTCTTACATTTGCCTCTTACGAAATTGTATTCGCGAACTAAGGTGCACGCCATAAAGGTTTGTCCCATTCTCTTAATCTCTGCGAAATTATATTCGCGTTTCTTAAAATTTCTTGCGAGCTTCAAATCTTAATAATTTCTTTTCTTCTTCTTTTTTTCAACTTTTCAATTTCATTTTATTCACTCAAACAGAAAAAAAAACTTTACCTTTCCACTTCTAGCGATCTGCTCGTCATATTTCATCTTTCTATCACTTTATTCTTCTCATCTTCCTTATCATCTGTTCTTTTACTTAGTGTTTTCCCGCAAGTTGCTTGTCATTTCCTCCTTTTATGCTTTTTATACCTGTACCTTTGCTGCGTTTTATTTTTTGCTTGATTTTTGCGAGAGGCTCGTTAGTTATTTCTTCATGTTTTTCTATTGAATCAACCATTAATTTGTCACTTCTCTGTTGTTGCTTAATTCTGTATTTCCAATTGTTGTTCTTCCCTTCTCTTTCCTCACAAGACTTGATATCTATCTCATAACATTTCTTACTTTCTCCCCAATCTCCTTTAATTACTCCAACACCATTTGGATGAGGGAATTTAATGCACTGATGAAAGGTAGATGCAACACCCAATATCATGTGTAGCCAAGGTCAACCAATTAAGGCGTTATATGGTGATTCAATATCGAAAACACAGAATAAAATCTTGGAAGTCATTCCTCGTAATGGAATTATCATTGTGATCTCCCCTTTAGGCTTGTTGGAAGTTCCATTAAAACCATAGATTCTGTATGTCGATGGTATCAAATCTTCATATTTCCCACCCATGGTTCTGTAGGTGTGGTAGAACAGGATATCTACGGAACTGCCAGTATCAATTAGGATTCTATCAATGGCCCAAGACTCCTCCATTTCATTATTGTTTTCTTTACCTTCTTCTTCTTATTCTTCTGTTTGTTCTGGTTTTATTTCCAATCTTACCACCAATGGGTTATCATGCAGCTCGCCAGGCTCTGGTACTTCTTGTGCTGTAAAAGAAAGGACTTGTTTCTGCCACTCTTCTAATGGCGAGATTCTCGCTATATTCATTATTTATTTTCCATCCATATCTCTGGCGAAGACTCTACTTAAGATATTATCGTGGAAATCTTCGATGGTTCTGAAAGAATGCACAATAGAATTACAAAATAAATTCTTTGCTTTAGTTCCAACCTCTATAACAAAAGTTTCTGCTCCTTTTACATTAGTCATTCTGCGATCGTCTGGTGGTGGTGGCAATTGTTGCGATTGTTGATGCCCTTTTAGAAAATGATTTAGCTTCCCCTGATCGATCATTCTTAAGATTATTCTTTTTACATTTCTGCAATTATTTATCGAATGCCCATGAAAATGATGATAAGGACAGAATTCTTGATTACGAGTGTTAGGATGTGGTTCCTTCCCCATGTTCCACGACGAGGGTATATCTTCCATTAAAATGATAGATTCCCATATTTTTTCTACACTAGCATTCAAGGGTGGCATCTTAATCTCCTCCCATATGGTTCTCATGTTCCCCTGATTTCTGAAATTATTTTGCTTTTGTCCACCATAAGTTTCTTGAGGTTGGTCAAGCCTTTGGATTTGACTATTTCCTCCACGATTGTAATAATTCTTCTCTCTTTCAAATTATTCTTGATCACGACTTCCCATAGCCACTAGTTTTTGTTTGTCATTATTCGCCACTTTCTCTGCTTGAACTTGCGAGGTGCTCGCCACGTTATTAATCATTTTGGGAAGCAAACTTCCATTAGCCATTACAGAACTGGTATTTGCAATTGGGTATGACTCCATTTCGTATTGCTTTTCTTCCAAAGCAATGTACTCTTCTTGTAGTTCTCTTAGTTCAGTCATTGTGATGGTGTTTTTGATTTTGAAAATTTGTATGTAGAGCAAATTTGTCGCAAACATTGCATTAATAAAGGATAAAATAAGATATCTCTCATCTACTCTTCCCGCCATCTCACTACACATTGTCTTCCATCTTATGGTTAGATGTTTTAGACTCTCGCCAATTCTCTGTTTTAATCCAAACACATCTTCGATACCTGGTCGTGAAGAGTTGTTGCTTATGTACGCACCCAAAAATGTAGCTTGTAAGTGATCAAAAGAAGTAATAGTATTTTTCGGCAATCCCTCAAACCATTTTAGCGCCTCGCCAGTCAAACTGGATGCAAAGTACTTACATAAAACAACATCATGATTCTCCCACTGCAGCATACACCTAACATAAGCTTTAACATGTTGAATAGCACAAGTAGTCCCATCGAAAATACTGTTTAGTGCTGGCAAATTGCATTTTGGAGGAATTCCTCTTAGTTGTACTTCCTGTGTGAAGGGAGTTCTAGCTGCTTCCACCTTCTCTTCTATTATTTATCATCCCTCTCATTTCTGATAATTCCCTCAAAATTTGCTCATTTGCAGTTGGGCTTTGTTCTATTGGTCTTTTTAACGCACTTTCTCTTCTCCTGCGATTTTCCTTTTCATTTCTATCCGAAATTCGCAATTGATTTTGTCTCCTAATTTCTTCTCCACCAACTTCTTCATTTCTCGCCAATTCTCTTTGTTGTCTTTCTATTCTTCTCTGTATTATGTCATATTCTTCCCGAATATTGCCATTTTCGCGATTTTGTGTACGTCTTCTTTCTAGATTATCATGATTGTTTTGCCTTATTTCTTCTTGGAACTCCTGTTCTTCCATTTCTGCCCTCAGTCTTTCTATCTCTCAAGCTAGGCGTGCCTGTTCAGCATAATGTCTCTCTATTTCATTCTCAATAATTCTTTGATTTCTGACGTGCTCTCGGCCATGTAATACTCTTCCACCTTCTTCGTGATTTTCTTCACCATCTTGATTACCTTCATTTCTTTGATT
This sequence comes from Papaver bracteatum, assembly GCA_023529315.1. Taxonomy (NCBI): domain Eukaryota; kingdom Viridiplantae; phylum Streptophyta; class Magnoliopsida; order Ranunculales; family Papaveraceae; genus Papaver; species Papaver bracteatum. The sequence goes on along the minus strand of JAJJWX010005417.1, from coordinate 787,545 downwards.
TTCAATATTTCGTCTTCCATTTAGAATTTCTCCTTGTGGATCGTTACAATCATTATTTACTCTCTCTTCTCCCTGACGTTGTCCTCTATTTGGATTTTCAGTTCTTCATGTGCATTTTCTCCATTATTTCTTATGGGAGAATTTCTCCTTGGTATTTCTCTGAATGATCTTGAACTTGATCTAGTAGTACTTCTTGATCTTCTTCTTTGTAACCTTAAATTCTCCATTCTCAACTCATGATTTTGTCTTGTTAAATTTGCACGTTCCACCACCTCTAACCTTATTTCTTCCTGTATTCTTTGCCCTAATTCCTCTGCTGTTTCATCTTCATCTTGATGAATCGACCATTCTTCTACCTCCTGATTTCTTCCTACTCCATTTTCTTCTCTTAATTGTCGATTTGTTTCTTCTCTCATTGAATCTGATCTCCATGTATGCACGCTTACTCTATCATAATCCACTCTTCCATTTTGTGTCGATGTTGATTGGTTTGGTTGTTGAATTGAATTTTCCCTTTCATTCCTTGTTCTATTCCTCCTAGTTCTCATCCTTGAAGATTTTCCTAATACACTTGTTTCTTCACCTGCAAGTCTTTTACTTCTTCTCACTGTTGTTGGTGGTTCTGATGTATTTCTTCTCCTTCTTCCAGCCATTTCTTCAATTTCTCCAAATCTTCAAATTGTAATTAGAGATTTTGGATCTTCGAGTCCCCTTAGTCGGCGCCAAAATGTAGTAGCAGGATTTCCCACACTACACACCTATTAAGATCCTATAAAAATCTAAGTGAAACTAGTTGAAGATTAAAGAATTAAACGACACTTTTATTATTTATATCTCAGAAATGTTTACAGAAAATATTCAAACTCAAAATTACAACTTTCTTTTCTGGAGTTTCTCTCTCCTCAAGGTTTTCTCAACTCTAAAAAATACATCATCCTCATCTGGACTTACTTGAACCCTTTATATAGGAAATTACATTGTGGGTGACAGCTAAGTTTTCCCCTTCTTTCGGATATATTCTGCGATCTCATCGTGGTATTTACAATATTAATCTTCGTCAAGTTTTGTAATCCTCGTGAAACAACACTCTCATAACATGTCTCTTCAATCGTCAGCTATAATGATGCTTCCCTGTGACGCTCGCCAAATGTTGCTGAAGAATCCTTACGACACTCTCGTGAACAATGTCATTTATACTTATAGGAATATTTGACCTTCTCGTGAAAGCGTTGTTCTTACTACGAGAATATCGTTGTGGCGATATTCTGGTACTACAGTTAGGGCGGTCTTAGAAATGCCTTCTCCCGCGATGGTAAAATATGTGCAAAAGCTAAATGGCTGCATAGCAGCTTTGGGGCGATTCGTGTCACAATCGTCGGACAAATGTAAAGCCTTTTATGACATCTTGAAGAAGGGAAAGCAGTTTCAATGGACGGACGCAAGCGAAGAGGCTTTTCAAAACATCAAGTTACATTTAGCCAGCCTCCCGGTTTTGCAGAGGCCCGAGCTGATGGAAATCCTCACCCTATATTTAGGGGTGACACCATATTCCATTAGTGCATTATTGGTTAATACGGAAGGGAACACCGAGAAGCCAGTATATTTCACCAGCAAAACACTAAGCCCGACCGAGAAAAACTATACCAGAATGGAGAAGATGGTGTTGGCCCTAGCTTTTGCCGCTTCAAAACTCCGGACTTATTTTCAAACTCATCGTATACGGGTGCTCACCAAGTCGCCCATCGAGGCAGTTTTGGATAATGCAGGGCGATCATGGAGAATCTCTAAATGGAGGGCCTTGATCAAACAGTATGATGTTGTATATGAGACAAGGACGGCGATTAAAGGACATGTAGTGGCCAACTTCTTAGCATATTTCCCACTTAGCGACGAAGACGAGGTGGAAGATATACCAGGGATGATAGAAGAGCGGGAAGAACCTACTGACCTATTAGAAGCCAGCAGTCCTACGCGATGGGAAGTTTTCGTCGATGGAGCATCAAACAAAGAGGGATCAGGCCTCGGGATAGTGTTCACCACGCCAAAGGGGAGGAAGATGGTACATTCATTCAGACTAGAATTCAAGGCAACAAACAACGTCACCGAGTATGAGGCGGTAATCCATGCTTTGCGAATAACCGTGGAGATGGGACTGCAAGAGGTTCGCTTGACTAGTGACTCACAATTGGTGATCCGGCAAATTACGGGCCAATATGCTACGCACGATCCTGTGCTACAAAAGTATTGGGAGCTCGCCCAATTTTACATCAATCAAATACCGAACATTAAATTCTGCCACATTTGTCGAAAAGATAACAGGCACTCGGAACCTCTATCATACATCGCCTCTCATCTAGTAGACCCCAACATTGAAGGCATCCGTGTTATGAGGATTCTTACCCCTTCTATCCCTGAAATACCCGAAGAACGAATCAATGTTGCTGTCAACACAGCCGAGAGATACAAAGAATGCGATTGGATAAAGCCGATACATCAATACCTGGAGACGGGCGAGCTACCCAGGGGTCGGCCAGAGATAAATAAAATCAAAAGTAAGTTGGGCGCCTACGAGCTGAGGGAAGGGATCTTATATAGAAAATATTACCTAGGGCCACTCTTGCGATGTCTGAGTAGAGAATAAGTCCACATAATCTTGCATGAATTACACTACGGAGCCGCCGGAAACCACAGCTCGGGGAGAATCTTATCGGCCAAGGCAAAAATAATGGGCTACTTTTGGATGTACATGAACGAAGGCGCCAAGCAAATGGAGAAAGCTTGTGAAGAATGTCAACGGTACGGCAAGAAAATCCAGGCGCCAGGAGCACCTTTGAACTCTATTATAAGACCATGGCCCTTTTCCAAATGGGGAATAGACATTGTCGGACCATTACATGTAGGAACGGGGCAGAGGAAATACTTGATCGTGGCCACCGATTACTTTACCAAATGGGTATAGGCTGCACCGCTAAGGCAAATCTGAGACAAAGACGTCTTCAAATTTATTTAGGAACATATCATTTGCCGATTTGGGGTCCCGGCCGCTATCGTCTCCGATAATGGTAAACAACTCCAAGGGGAAAACATCGATCTTTTGTTCAACACATACAACATCAGGATGATCAAAGCTACCCCCATTTACCCCTAGAGTAATGGGAAAGCCGAGATCACTAACAAGACAATCGCCGACAACATGGAAAATAAATTATATGGATCGTACGGTGATTGGTGCGAGGAGCTGTACAACGTGTTGTGGGCGTACAGAACCACGCGGAGGGAAGCCACATGGTTCTCGCCATTTATGTGTAGGTACTGAATATCGCAAGATAATAGTTCACGAGTATCGTAAAGATACGATGATAGAAGTAGTGAGGAGAAATATGAAGTTTTACGAGGATGGAATAATTGTGCGAGTATGAGTTACGATACTTCGCAACTCATATACAGCTGTATAAGTTTTACTATAAATAGGAGTTCAAATGTAAAATTCGAGAGGTTCTTTTTAGTGAGTGTTAGAAAATATCTTAGGAAAGAGAATAGAGAAAGTTATAACTATTCTAGTTCCATTTAGATACTTCTTTGTAATTAATTGAGAACATTAATAAGAAAATTGTTATTCATCATCAAGAACTTCTTGAGTTTTTACTAATTCTACTAAGGGTGTAGTTGTAGGTTATTCTGCAACTACATAATTGGCGCTAGAAACAGGGACTTGAGAATTGTGGTAGCCAAAATTTGAGAATTGTGGAAAATTTGAAGATCAAATGAAGTTAGTAGATGGAGATTATAAAAAAGAAGAATGTAATGTGATCACAAAGACAATGATTGATGAATTTCATAGTAATGTGAAGGGAAAAATATATAAGCGTGATTGTAGAGGAAGAAAGATCATGGAGGAAGAAAAGATAACAACTTTAGAAGAATGGGAAAAGCAGAAAATCACATTTTCAGTAGCAGAAATTCCAAATGAAGACTTGAACCATACTTCACCATTGGTGATCACAATGCCGATCATGCTAGAAGATAAGAAAGATGTAGAAAAATGGAAATTAAACCAAATTTTGGTTGATACAGGGAGTTCTGTTAATATCATATTCTATCATGCACTTAAGGGGATGGGAATTAAAGATGAAGAAATCACAAATTCAAAATGTCTTATTCATGGATTAGGAAAATCTACGACAAAATCTAAAGGGGAAATCGCGCTGCGAATATTACTAGGCGAAATCAAAACACATGTAACCTTGTGTGTGATAGATATGGAATCTCCATATAACATGCTGATAGGAAGGCCGTGGATTCATGCGATCAAAGCTATTGCTTCAACATTACATCAGAAAATCAAATTTCCTACACCAAATGGAATACAAGAAATAAAAGGAGATCTTGATAGTGAAAAATTTTGTTATCAAATTGAAGTAACGCAATGCGGAGGAAGAGCAAGAAAGAAACAGCTTCGTAGGAAACTTGCAAAGGAAACAAAAAAGGAAGAAGAATTCCGAGTGTATACAGTAAGAGCAAAGGAAGGGAGAGGTATACCAAATGAGATTCCAGAAAAAGAAGGGGAACCAGCAAAAATAATCAAAGAACCAACACCTATGGGGGAGCAAAATCCAAGCTATGTTGCAGCTGAACCAACTAAAGAAATAAATATTGGAAGTAAAGAGGAGCCTTTATTCTTGCGAATTGGAACTAAGATGGAGGAAGAAGAAGAAAAAAAACTATTGATCTTTTACGAGAATATAAAGATATCTTCGCAGGAAGTGTAGATGAGATACCAGGAATTGATCCATCAGTGGCGTGTCATAGATTGAACATAGATAAAAATGTAAGACCATTCAAACAAAGAATAAGGAAGATATCGCAGAATTATCATGTACAGATAGAAGAAGAGTTACAAAAGATGTTGGATGCAGGGGTCATAAGGGAAGCAAAATATCCAGAATGGATTGCGAATATGGTCATTGTTCCGAAAAAGAATAAAGGAATAAGAATTTGCATAGATTTCACTGATCTAAACAAGGCATGTCCCAAAGACAGTTTTCCATTACCAGATATACCACAAATGGTGGAATCTATTTCAGGTCATGATAGAGTCACTTCACTTGATGGATATAAAGGGTATAATCAAATATCACTCGCAGAAGAAGATCAAGAACATACCGCCTTTTTTTCTCCAAGGGGTTTGTATTGTTATGTGAAGATGCCATTTGGTTTGCGGAATGCGGGTGCTACATATCAACGTATGGTTGAAAAAGTGTTCGCGAAGTGGATACATAAAACTTTGGAGGTATATGTAGATGATATGTTGATAAAAAGCAAGGAAGCTGAAGACCATGTGCAAGATTTGAAGGAAATATTTGAGCAAATGAGAAAGTTCAACATCAAATTAAATCCTGAGAAATGTATAATTGGGGTTTCATCTGGAAAGTTCTTGGGATACATAGTATCGAAGGAGGGAATACAAGTTGATCCAGAAAAGGTCCAAGCAGTTCGTGACATGCCAACACCTGCAACGGTAAAAGAAGTACAAAAGCTAAATGGACTCTTGGAAGATTTATTTCGCGAATGTCAGATAAGTGCAAGCATTTTTTCAACATACTTAAAAATGGAGCAAAATTCAAGTGGACTGATGAATGTGAAAAATCTTTTCAAGGAATCAAAGAATACCTCGCAAATACATCTATACTACAGAAACCAGAGAGAGGTAAAGAATTATTGGTATACCTCGCAACAACTCCATATGCTCTAAGTGAAGTTCTGTTGCGAGCAGATGCAGGAGTAGAGAGGCCTATTTACTATATTAGTAAAACCTTTAATGCAGCAGAGAAGAATTATTCTAAAATGGAGAAGTTAATCTTAGCCCTGGTTTATGCATCATTCAAGTTACGAATATACTTTCAAGCACATGTGATAAAAGTGGTAACCAAAGTCCCAATCGAATCAACCATGAAGAACACAAAAAGGTTAGGAAGAATAGAAAGGTGGAATGCACAAGTAAACCATTACAAGATAAAATACGAAGTATTATCATCGCAAAAATCACAAGTTGTCGCAGATTTTTTGGCAGAATTTCCTTTGGAAGAAGATGAAGCAAGATAGAGGAAATGATGGATGTTGAAGAAGAATTTGGAAATCCAAAAGACTTGTTAACAGAACCAGATATATGGGAAATTCTAGTGGTCGGATCATCCAATAGTGAGGGAAATGGAATTGGAGTCGTGTTTATTTCACCAGAAGGAGAAAGAACAACATTCTCATTCAGACTAGAATTTGCATCCACGAATAATGAAACAGAGTACGAAGCTATAGTGCATGCATTAAAGATCGCAATAGAAAAGAAGCTCGAAAGTATAAGGATAACAAGTGATTCGCAGTTAGTGATTTGTCAAATTAAAGGGGAATATACCACAAATGAATCTTCTTTGAAGAAATACAAGAAACTCGTTGAAGAATTATCTGCGAAGATACCAAAATTAAAATGGAGACATATATCTAGAAAATATAACCGTCTCGCAGATGCTTTTGCATTTATTCCAAGCATGATGACAAATCCAAATACAAGAAATATCCAAATACAGAAAATTCAACACCCATCAGTGGACAAAGAGAAAGAAATTGAGGAAGCTGTTGCGATGGAAGTAGAAATAGAGTTATCAAACAACATCGCAGATTGGAGAAAAGAAATTCATGCATATCTCGCAACATGAGAAATATCCAGGAACAGACTAGAAGCACATAAATTAAAGAGTCGTGCAACAAACTATGAGTTGCGAGAAGGAATTTTATATAGAAAGTCTTTCAATGGACCACCTCTCAGGTGCTTAACTCGCGAAGAAGGAGAAAAAATATTGAAGATGTTACATGGAGGAGAAGCTGGAAATCATAGTGGGGGAAGATCTCTAGCATATAGAGCAAAGATACAAGGATATTACTGGCCTTATATGCATACAGACGCAAAATTGTTCGTACGAAGATGCAAGGAATGTCAACGACATGGTAAAAGAATTCATGCACCAGGAGCCACGTTAACTTCTTCAACAAGATGATGGCCTTTTGGAAAATGGGGTTTGGATATTGTTGGACCATTTATACCTGGATCTAGACAAAGGCGATACTTGATAGTTGCAACAGATTATTTCACGAAGCTCGCAGAAGTAAAAGCAGTACAGCATATTCGTGATAAAGATGTTTTTACATTCATATTTTAGAACCTCATTTGCAGGTATGGGGTTCCAGCACAACTAGTATCTGATAATGGAAAAAAAATTGAGGGGCAGAATATAGAGATGTTACTCAGTGCTTTTAGAATAAAATGTGGGAAGTCAACCCCGTTATATCCACAAGCTAATGGACAAGCAGAAGCAACAAATATAACAATCGCAGATACAATCAAAAATAAATTAGAAGGACATATCAAAGGGTGGTGCGAGCAAGTACCTAGCGCAGTTTGGGCATACAATACAACTAGAAGAGAAGCAACTAGAATGTCTCCTTATTGTCTAACATATGGAGTAGAAGCAATATTACCCACAGAGGTTGTAATTCCGACAACAAAGAAAGAAGCTTGGGAAAGAAATTTAAGTGCGGGAGTAATATTAAGAGAATTGGATGATTTGGAAGAAAAAAGAGAAAAGGTGTTGCACCATATGAAGATTTATCAGGAACGATTAGCTCGAGAATACAACAAGAGAGTCATTGAACTTGAATATAAACCAGGTGATTTGGTCATGCGAGAAACACCTCGATATCAAAAAGAAAATGGAGGAAAATTAGCACCAAAATGGGATGGACCATATGTTATTAAAGAAGTTGTAGGAAGCGGAGCTTATCGGTTGATGGATCCAGAAGGGAGATACATGGGTTTGAGGCTTGGTAGACCTTGGAACAGACTATATTTGAAAATGTATTATCCATAAAACTCATGAAACTTTTTACGAATATTGTTTGCTCGCAGGAAATTGGGAAAAGTTACGAGTTTCAAAATTTATATTGCGATTAAATTTTCATTAATTTGCGAATAAAAGACCGCAATCTGTGATCATCCTCCAAAAAAGAAAGAGAGCCGCAGAAAATTTTATACATGCAAACCTTTGTGGCGTACACCCTAGTTCGCGAAGCTATATTTCGTAAGAGGCAAAGTCCTAAAGTACGTCATTTAAGGGGGTACCTATAACATGGCTAAGGGTAACCGGAACACCACCAAGGGCCCTTAGTACATGGTAAAAATTTAGGGGTACAACCCAATAATGGGGTACCTATCCGGGTTAGACACCTTGGATTCTCACCTAATCTAGCGACATTACGCAATATAAAATGCGGTGTAAGAGGATTTAGGTTGGGCGACTAAGGCATACTGTCTTTCCCAAGAAGTGCAGAAAACGATCAAGGCGCCGAGGTACACGGTTGATTCAAGAGTGTCGGGTGAGGTTGAACCACATCTGCCATTTTTGACAAGTCTTGGCAAATGATGCACTTGGCCCAAAGATACCCCATAGGGTGAAACCTCGTAACTATAAGCCCTATAGGCAAAAAATATAAGAGGTTGCGATCAAAAGCTGGTTGTTGGCAGAACCGGATGGGAAGAGCTAACCTTGTATGGTCGATGTACGCTTCCTTGAAATGGAAATCAGGGGGAAGATAAAGGGAAGCACCCTCCATTAGGGAGCTGATACGTGCTATAAGACGCAAATGTCACGAGGCTTCTTGTTTGCGAAAACATAAAGGCTTGTCATATTTGTGCAACAAATGAAGTTCTGCGAGCCTTCTAAAAAAAAAAAAAAAAAAAGAAAAAAAGAAAAAAGAAAAAGAACTAAAGAACTCGCAGAACATAATAAAATAGTTAAGATGAGATCAATGGGTCACTACATGAAAGTGTAGAGACGTCCTGCGATTTCATCGCAAGACGGCAATGTCATGGGGCTTTATGTTCGCAAGAATATTTAGGATGTCATATTGTCGCAACACTTCCTGAAGAGGCTAAAATACTATACAAAGAAGTTAAGATGAGATCAATGGGTTTTTGCATGAAAGTGTAAGAACGTCCTGCGATTTCATCGCAAGACGATAATGTCACGAGGTTGTATGTTCGCAAGAATGTTCAGACTTGTCATATTATCGCAAATACAAAAATTTACTACAAAAGAGGTGGCAAAATAAGACCTTTACTTAGGAAGGCATGATAAGACCACAGAAATTAATGAAATTCATTGCATCAACATCATTGAAGAAATTATACAAGAATACACATTATGAAGATCTGAAAAAAAGACAACTTCGTCAATATTATTGAAGAAATTTTACAAGAATATACATTAAGAAGTTTTGAAGAGAAGACAACTCTGTCAATATCATTGAAGAATTTTTACAAGAAGCCCTATCAAAGAAGATAACATCATTGAAGAATTTTCACGAAGACTTAACAAAAGATGCGATTTTGATAGTAATCAAATACAAATAAGTTCATACTCGTAAAATGTTACGAGAATTAAATAATTCTTATACTTCTCCATATATTGAATATTTTTCTACAAATTCAATACTATTTATACTTCTTCTAGAGTATATCATATTTATTATACTTCTTCAACGGATGTTTAATTTTGCGAAGGTTAAGTACTTATTATACTTCTTCATACAATTCTTATACTTCTTCATATATTGGGAAATTCTTCATGAATTGAATACTGCTAATACTTCTTCAAAAGAGATTTTATACTTCTTATACTTCTTAAGGGTATTTCATATTTTATATACTTCATACTTCCTATACTTCAAGGGGAGATTTATTATTTGCTTCGCAATATTCCACAAAAGGCAAAAGGCTTATACTTCTTATACTTCAAAGGAAGGACTTTTTATTCATAATCACAATAAGAAGGATATTTTAATACTTCCAGATGATAGTTGATCATTTGAAGAGCAATAATAAGGGGAAAGGGAATACTAAGCTAAGTCTTTAAGATATATTATTTCTCTCCACATGATCAAGTTATGCGAATAAGGGAAACAAACATCAAAGAAAGATTAATTCAAAATTAAGCTTTGAAAAAGAAATTGTTGGATTGATTAAAAGTGAAATCAAGAAGAAAGTGTTGTATTGAAAAGAAACAGAACCGACATACGAAAAAGAGTGAAGTTACAGAACAGATATACAAAAAAGATTGAAGTTATTTGTCAGGAGATCTATTTCCATCAAAATGATCTTCTTCTTCAACTTCACTATCATCTTCAACTTCACTTTCAGAGATTTCCAGATATGGAGTATCTTCAGGAATTTCTTCAGAAAGGAGCGTATGGTACTTCTTGATAGGAATTTCATTATCTTCGCAAATCTTGCGAGTCATCTTAGCTCGAAAACACTTGACATATAAACTATGGTTATCTTTGGGAAATTAGAAGCTTCTAGATCTCAAGTCGAAATTTTCTTATTACGATTAGCAAGGATAGTTTCCAGATCATTATTCATCTTCGCATAATTTTCTGCAGCAAGGAGAGAAATTAAGGAATTGGTTAGCAAATTACGAAGGAAAAGTAACCAAAATAATTACCATCGCAAAGAATTTACCTTCTAGTTGCTTTTTATCATTACGAAGAGAAGAATTTTCAAGCTTTAATTGATTATTCTCCTCAAGAAAAGAAGAATTATCAATTGAGATGCTCGCAGATTGTGAATTATCTTCGTGACGGGATATTAATTCTGCGTTATCAATACTTAAATCCTCTACTTTCTGACGGAGATTTGAATTTTCAACCTCTAACTTCTTACAACGATTCAAAGTTTTCTTCTCAACAATAGAATGACGTCTTTCCCAATCAGAAGCAGCTGCACAACTAACTCTTCCAACCTAAACAAGAAAAAAGGGGTTAGAAATCAACAAAATAAGGGAAATAAACAAGGAATAGAGAAGAAACTTACCATGCTACCTAAAGCATATAATGAAGCATGAGATACGAATCTTGAAATTCCTTTGAGGGAGTTATTATCAATTACAGTAGGAACTTTACAAGCCTTCGCAATAAGTTTGCGAGCATTCGCTGTAGGAGAATTTCCTAATCCACGAGAAGAATGGAGGAAAGCCTCTGAGATGCTAACCATTGCAGAGGCAAAAGTTTCTGGGATACTATAATCTTAATTTCCACCTTCATCAACATCATTATCATCATCTCCTTCGTCAGAAAGGGTATCGGAATTAGAACTAAAGTCCTTCTCAGGAAATTTATCGTCTTCATCACCAAGATCTTCCTCAATGTTCTCATTAGAAGAAATTACATTGGAATGAGATTTAGTTGAGAGTATCTTCTTTTTCCTCCTCTCGTAAACAACATCTTGAAGTTTTCTTTTTCCTTTGCGAAGAGCATCATCTTGACTACCAGAATCTTGGGTAACCTTCGCAGAACGAAGAGTTTGTTGTCTTGCAGTAAGCCTTTTAGAAGAAGTAGAACTCTTATTTTCACTCGCAGCAATCTCAGGAAGAAGTGGAACCTGTAAATTCAAATAAGGATAAGAAACAGAGGCAACAATATATTGTTTAGAAAAATACAAGAGTGTTTCTTACCTCATTTGAAATTAAAGGGTAACAAAAAGATAAGGAGATAGAAGTACATACATTTCTAAAAACCCAAGGTTGATAATAGCGGTTACGAAGGTTCGCAGGAAGTTCTACTATCCCAGAAATATAAGAACCCGATAATATTAAAGGGTACTTATACCAATCTTCATCATTAGAACGATGAGGTGTCTTATTATTTCCTGAAGCATAATCAATATCGTGCATGAGAAGATCATCTTCCACGATATTAGCTTTACGATGAAGACGAACACCCCAACGATTATCTTCTTTCCTCGCAGGAATTAGTGTGTAATTTTTGGATATAAGAGGGAAAATAGAAAGGAAAATAGAAAGGAAAAAAGATAAAAGAGATTGCAGAGGCAGAAGTGGTGAAGAAGATGAATAAGAGAATAAAAAGCAAAAACAAAGGATAATATTTATAAGAGAATTTGATGAAGATAAAAACTCATTAATACGAGTAAGCGTGAACGGTTGAAAAGAACGGTTACGAAGAAACATGTCAAAAAGATAAGGGAAAATTAAAAAGACGTGTTGCGAACTTGATGGATGGTAATAACTACACTAAATTTACGAGAATAGGGATTCTCATGACATTTCTTCTTCGTAGAATTGACATGAGAAGAGGCAAGATGTAGGTACTGAATATCGCAAGATAATAGTTCACGAGTATTGTAAAGATACGATGATAGAAGTAGCGCGGAGAAATATGAAGTTTTACGAGGATGGAATAATTGTGCGAGTATGAGTTACGATACTTCGCAACTCATATACAGCTGTATAAGTTTTACTATAAATAGGAGTTCAAATGTAAAATTCGAGAGGTTCTTTTTAGTGAGTGTTAGAAAATATCTTAGGAAAGAGAATAGAGAAAGTTATAAATATTCTAGTTCCATTTAGATACTTCTTTGTAATCAATTGAGAACATTAATAAGAAAATTGTTATTCATCATCAAGAACTTCTTGAGTTTTTACTAATTCTACTGAGGGTGTAGTTGTAGGTTATTCTGCAACTACATTATGCTTGCTTACGGAACAGATGCAATTCTGCCAACGGAAGGAATGATCCCTACAACTAGAACGGAGGCATGGAGGCGAAATGTCTTGACTGATCTAATTTTGGCAAAGCTCGACGATTTGGAAGAAACGAGGGAGATGGCGTTACAAAAGATGGAAAACTATCAAAGGAGGATACAACGAGAATATAACAAACGCGTTCTCCCGAGGGAATTTCAACCAGGACAACAAGTGTTGAAATTTTTGGCCGAATGGGAGCGAGACAAAAAAGGCGGAAAACTAGCACCAAAGTGGGGTGGGCCGTATATAATTGCGTCTAAAGCGGGCGAGGGATCATATCGATTATTGAGACTCGATGGAACAAAAGAGACGAAGCCTTGGAATGTCAAATATCTGAAACTCTACCACCCCTGAAGGGCGACATGACGAAAAGGTAAGAAAACATGGCTTCTATCTCTTTGAAATCGTGAAGGGTATGAGATAGGGCATGAGCGACTAATGTTCATTCGTACTCGGGGAAAAGCCAGTGTGGCAGTGCCGAGGTGACTTACACTCGAATGGTCATTCGTACTCGGGGAAAAGCCAGTGTGGAAGTGCCGAGGTGACTTACACTCGAATGGGCATTCGTACTCGGGGCAACGCCAGTGTGGAAGTGCCGAGGTGCCTTACAGTCGCCTGGCTATTCGTACTCGGGGCAGTGGAAGTGTGCAAGTACCGAGGTAGCCTAAGGGTTCTGGTGGTTGGAAACCAGTTCCAAAGGCTGTTGAGATGCGAGGTCTCCTCATCTAGGTGGCCTACTAACATCTGAAAGGCCGCCCCCATCGCAGGTGGCTGTGACCACTTTCCCGAGATTGGTTGATCGATAACCGCTCGGGGAAATCGATCCTAGAATTAGGTTGACTGGTACCCTTTCACTGAATCCAAGAGATAGTGATGAGATACCCCAATCAGGACATGGCATTGGGCCCGATGACCCTCCTTGTTGGGTGTGTTCGACAGAAAAGGTTAAAATACTAACATACATAATCAACAATTGCAGGGATAACATAAGGAACAAAATCTAAATCGATAGCGTCGTGCGTCAATCAACAATTGCCGGAATAACATAAGGAGCAAAAGCTAAATCGATAGCATCGTGCGTCAATCAACAACTTCCGGAATAACATAAGGAACACAAGCTAAATCGATAGCGTCGTGCGTCAATCAACGATTTCCGGAATAACATAAGAAGCAGAAGTTAAATCGATAGCACCATGCATCCAATAATAAAGCGCGTAAATTATCAAGCGACCATATGAAACGGAAAGTGTAGCGAAAGTAAAGCGGACAACAACGGCGACGCAGCACCCCACATAAACAAACAAGCAGAATATCAGAAATAAGAAGCGGAAGAGGTGTTCAAAGCGATTTAAACCCAGAACAAAGGGAGAATTAGTGACGCAGCACTACAAAAAGAGGAATCAAGCCTTGGGAGGAATCGCGCGAGCACTCTTTTGTGCGACCTCGCGTCGTTTATTCTCGACCCACTCCTCGATACCCGTCTGAACCTTCTCGTCTACCTCCTCTACATGATCGACGCGTTCCTCCTCGAGCTGCTGGGTAAGCTGAGAAACGGTTTCCTCGGCATCGGCCATCTTGGAACCCAAATTGACCTCGACCTGCTTCAATCGGAGGACCTCCAGATCCATCTCCTGAGAACATTTTTGCTCGGCTACAAGATCACAAAGACAGAACATTATTCATCGAACACGGTTTAACAATTTTGCAAGAATAAGACGTAATCTAAATCTAAGGAGCGGCCTCAACACATCGTCTAAGAGACATGAAATGGATGGTAACACTGACTGAAGCGACTCTACCGACTTGGACAACTCATCCTCGGCCTTGGAAAACTTCATGGTTAACTCGTTATAGTGTTGCTCGTTGAATTCGTTACTGGGGAAATACTTCTTGTGTTCACTCCACTCATCCATAAAGCGATTGCGTGACGACTGAAGCACTGTAAGCTACGACCTAATACACTCCATTTTTCCCGCAACTTTGTCAAATTTTCCCACTCGCCCCAGCAGATCCCAATTGGCTCGCTCCATCAAATATTTATCCCTCAGTATTCGTCGGCGATCTTCATGAATGTCTTGGTTATGCAATTGTAAAGAGTCTACCCGTTGCTCTAGGTTCATGGCCAGAGTAGTTTGTTCAGCAGAAAGGCGTTGGGAAGAGCCCAAGTGAGCTCGTAAATTGTTTATCTCTGTAGGGTCGTACTCAAATTGACGATACCGTTCTAGTTCATCCTCGAGTTCTTCGATTTCTCCATCTTGACGATCTATTTTATCATCTTTGTTTTCCATTCGCCGACGGAGATTCTCCACTAAATCCTTTTCAATATCCCATTTCCTCTTCATGATCATAAACTCTGAAGAAGCGTGTAAGCCTACATTAGTTACCCCGGCTAGCAGAAGGATACCCGACTCAGGATGTTGGCACGATAAACTCAATCAACATAAGTTAAGGTTCGCAGAATTGTAACATACCTTGGACATCGGCGAGTTTAATTTCTAGCTCGTGCGCGCGGCTTTTCTCATTCTGTAACTGGAGTTGGAGAGATTCTAACAATTGCTTTTCTCTGTGACGATTGGAGGCATCCAAACAAACCCGGTTCAGGATCTAACACAAATAAACAAAATTCAATTGTAAGTGGCGATGAGAACGGAAATAAGAAATGGGGCATCACCATACTAAGACCAGTCACTCACCACCGTGTCGAGAGTCTGGGAAATATCGCCATAAAGGGGCACCGCAGCAAGCATTTTCTCCTCTGAATACGCACTGAAATCAGGGGAAGTCAGCGCTCCAAGAGAATTCATGATGGGACCCGAGACAGTAAAAGAGGTCTCGACACCGGACGAGGACCCTCCAGTAATCTGGGGCAGACGATGAGGCACCTCTGACCCAGCATCTACATTTCTTCCTAGCTCGGGATACCTCAAGGGTTCTTGTTTGTCGGCCGATTCAGAATTAACAACCACCTCAGGATCGACGTTCTCGCCCATCTCCTTCCCATCGCCCTTGCCACCTTAATCGCCCTTTGAACCCGATAAATCCTCGCCGAATAGGTCATCCTCATCGGGGATATCGTAGATCGGTTTCTGCCTTGGCTGTGGCTTAGCAACGAAATGCTTCCCCCTATGAGGGTTACGTCTCAAAGGTTGAGGATCAACCTCCTCCACATCGGCCTCATCATCATCGCGTCTGGTATACTTCTGCACAAGGCTTCTCGTCAGAACATGTGAAGGCAAAAAACAGGGGCAAGTACATGTACATATAATAAAATCACTATGTTTGTTACCTTCCCCTAGTCTTCCTCAACCCTTGTGCTAGCGCCTCTTTTCCTCGACGATCCGACAGCCTTGGTAGAATCTTCCTGAGGTTTCAATAACAACAAACATCTAATTGGCGTCATATCTAACAAAGTAGAAATCGAGAAAAGAGGAAGGAAATACATACCTTATCTGCCTTATCATCATTAACAACCCAGAAAGGATAGGGCTCGACGGGAAAAAAAGGCGGCGGGAAACTACCATGTAGAATAGGACCTCGGACAAGAAGCGGAACTCGGGGATAAATCGGGTCATTGGAATGACGGGGTCTCCTGTTAGAACCCTGTACGATGGGATCCGCATCCAGCATCATCCTTTCAACACCCGTGGGCATAGATCGGTGACGATGGTGACTAGCAGCAAAACTGGCAAGGTCACCTAAGGTGGAAGTACCAGCTCGGTAGTTGGCAAGGAAGTTGGCAACAGTATATGCGGGAGCGTCCTCGGTCTTGTAGGTCGACCACTCGGCATCGGAACCATGACCATCTCGGCGAGCTCTCCACTTATCCATAATGCGAAAGTATTGCCAGTCCATTGAGCCAAAGCGCGATAAGGCTTGAGCTGGGAGAGGACTTCATAGTATAAATGGGTATCAGGGTCATACAAGGGAAGACGAAGGCCTAGCTCTAGTTGGCCCTGAGTGATAACCACGCAGTTAGCTGACTGCTCGTGCTTCTCCATATTGGACTTCTTCAAGAGGCTGTTCCGTCCCGAGACAAGGGTGACTTCGTAATTTTGAAGATCGTACTTCTCCTTCACCTGCTCAATAAATTCTTCGTCAGAAAGATATTTTCCCTTTTTCTCGGACCTGCACGAAACAGAAGGAGAATCATCAGGAAAGATAGATTTCATGGCACGATCGTCGTACTTGGAGGGACTCTCGTATGAAAACAAAGAAGTAAGGGAAAAAACATCAATCTCGGAAAAAAACATCATCAACAGACCTTTTCTTAGTCATAGAGGGAGAAGAAGCCATCAGCGGAAACAATGCGGAACTTGGAAATCGACGAAGAGAGTTGGGACGATGAAAACGTAACCACGGATACTATAGCAATCAGTGAGGAAGAGATGAGGGAAGAAAATCAAGAAAACAAGGGTTTTTGAAGGAAGAAAGTGATGAAGAAATTCTAAAGAGAAGGTTGCAGCGGCGGGGAACTGAAAAAGAAATGGTAAAGGAGAAGAAAGAGAAAATGAAGATGGCTATTTAAAGTGGAGAGTTGTAACTGACGCCAATGGTTACAGGTAATAAAGTGGATTAATGGGGGACTGCATGGCGGAATTCGCGGGATGGACGAGGACGTGGGCAGTTGGGACGACTTTATTCCACTCGTGTCTGCCGCACGAGCGAAAGAAGGGGCATAAATGTAGGTGTAAATTATCCACAGGGCCAGGTGTCAACATCTTAAGCTCTGATGCACCCGAAAACGAAGAGACGCGAAGCATGGAATGAAGAACTGGCAGGCGCGAGATTCAAGAAGCCACGTGGATCGGGCATAATCGCTCTACATCTGTCGGACAAGACTCGACCCCAGGCCCCTGACAAAGCTGACAAGACAAGACATAGTGAGTCAAACGAGGAGCGGTAGTCAAACAGATAATAAGATATGTGTCACATCGGCCAACTACAAGGGCGACATCATTCCATGAGAACACCCGAAGGGATCGGCTCGGACGAGAGACATACGGAGGAGTCAAAAAAACATCGGCTACATGAACTGAAGAAGGGACGACATAAGTAGGCACGACCGCAAAACTTCATATTAGATGTAGTGTGACCAACACCATAGTTTGGTTGTATGTAATCTTTCCTACAAATAGAGGAACTTATATCCAAGAGAGGTAAGTTGTAATTTTGGGGAGAGAGACTTGATATTTCAGCAAGAGTAAGAAAGTGAGAAGAGAGTGGATCGTGTAAGGGAGTTTGGTGAAGAGTAACACCTTTGTAACACTTGGAAGTAATAAGATTCACCCTTTCACCCCGTGGAAGTAGGTAATCATACTGAACCACGTATATCTTGTGTTCGTTGTTGAGTCTTTACCTTAATTTGTATGAGTAGTAGGTTTCTATCCTTTGGATGTAGTTTGTAGTAAAATGCATCTACAATAAACATATAGCAAAGTAGTTCATCTTAAATTTGTCATCGCTTGGATTTTGTAAAAGAAATTGATGTCAAAACTTGAAAGTACGAGGTAGCGTGAGAATGATCATGTCAATAGATTCTCCTCTACAACTAGTTGGAATTAAGCATTTTCTTCCTTACACATGGGATTCAAAGTACTACTTATCTCAGTAAGGATCACCTCTTTTACCAACTAGGCTATTCCCTAGTTCATTGATGGGATCATTCTTTTTTCTTGGATATCATTGCATGTTGTATAATTGTATCAATGAATATGTATATTTACTGGGCCATTTAGCTGGGCCCAAGATGATATTAATCGCATAAGAAACACAGACGTTGAAAGCTAGAGAATTAGAAAGAATACTGACTTGTTATGGCACCCAATGCAAGATTATAAGGGGTGTCCTAATGATCCTTAAGTTACTATAATACCCCTGCATTGTTTAAATTACATTACTACCCTTTCACTTAATTTAATTTTAATCTTAAAACTCTCCCACTAATTAACCATTCACTAATTAATTATTCCTTCTACTAATTAAACCATTACTTAATTAAAATAAATAAATATTTAAACTTAAACTTAACTCCCTTCTTCTCTCTTCTTCTTCCTCTTCTTCTTCAAAAAAGAAGAAACCCAACCGAGCTCTCCCCTTTTGATTCTCAAAATCTCATTTTTTAAATTAAGTTCTCGATTAAACACATATATGGCACCTCGTGTTAAGCGATGCCCTAGAAATACGGTGTTGAATCCTGGTGTTTCTTTTGTATCATCTCAATCTAGGGTTTTTGGAAAAAATGGAGATGAAGAGGATAGTGGATTGATTGGTGTTGGATAATGAGAAATAGACCCTGATTCTATTAAATTGCACATAGAAAGGTATTTCCTACAAACCCATTGCTTTTTTTTTCGTATTTTGTTGATTTCATGACATTTAATGGATGATTCGTCAAGGTTTTGGTAGTTCCAGAGTAGTGTTCGACTGATATTCATTATCCGAACTTAATTTTTTTTCTACAGATGAAGAACAATTCGGCTGAAACCATGTTATGTTTTGAATATCGAATAAGCCGAACCTACATGTTCGGCTTATAATTTTTTGCACTATAATCAGCCGAACTTGGATACTATTACTTAATAAACCATCTTACACTGTTCGTCACATTGTTCAGCTCGTTTTGATAAATATCGAATGTGTCGAACTTTACTTTGTGAATGGCTAATAGTTTTCTATAAACTTGTCCATTTATAGGTGACTCATCACATTGTTTAGTAGAATCATATTTATTTATTTTAGAAAATTAATTAAGGTTTATCATTTTTTTTAGCACCCATCCGGGAAAATTCAAAGACAAGCTTAAAAGGAGAACAATGGAAGTGACTCATTATAATTCAAAAACTCCCAAACTTCGAGGTGGTGGCACTAAGAACTTTCATGCAGGGAAAAGGGGAATTGACACGACTTTCTCTTTGAATGCACAGCAAGGGGGGTGATAGTGATGAAGGGACAATTTATCTTCCTTGTTTTAGTTTTATATTTTTATTCATTGTAAAAACATTTTCATTTATGTTCCATTTGAAGAAGATCTTGAAGGGACAATTTATCTTCCTTGTTTTAGTCTTATATTTTTTCCTGGTCTTCCCAATATACATCGCACCTTTTTCTTCTTGCTTACTTTCTTCCCGCCTCTCTCACAAACCATCTCAACCCGCTCCTTTCGTCTTTGTCTACCTTTAACTAGGACGCAATTGATTTTCAAACCATGTTCCTCATCCCATTAAACAACTTTATCTCGAGTTTTCCACGTCTACATGGTTACAAGTACAAAAGTTAAGTTTTATTAATGATTTTGAATACAACATACTTGAAAAATAATAATAAAACATAAATTACGTTACCTACCAAGTCAGTTTGGAAGTGATCTTTAGTATCATCATGAATGACATCAACAGGCGGTAGTTGATCCTCCATAGTTTCCATTTTAGGAACAATCTACAAGAAAATCACATACTTTGAGGGTTAGGTTCGGCTCAGTCGTATTACTACTTGTAAGCCGAGCTTCATGTTCGGCTGATTCGTGTTAGCCTTCAAAAGCCGAACTAAAAAACATACTTAGGTTCGGCTTTGTGAGGACTAACAATATAAGCTGAACCATTAGACTTATTTTTTATCAACACAATAATAATATCTTCGGTTGGAACACGAGTGAGACGAACATTACACTGTAACTCAGATTTTTTTTTGAAGTAGGTTCGGCTTATATAAGCACATCCTTTTAAAGCCGAACCATGTTATTTATTTGGAACGAAAATAATTCAATGTCAGTTCGGCGAATTCAATCGTATAAACCGAACTGTTCGTATTTACCAAGGTTCGGCATACAAATTTTCTGCCGAACCTAACTCTGTTGCGCCGAACTACTTAAAAAAATCTAAACTTTTGGTGAATTCAAGCTACAAAACGGACATTAAACAACGTATACAACCATACATGTGTATTATTAACATTGGGTTCCTCATCCATGTACTCATCTTCGGGATTTGGCTCCAAAAAATCATCATCTTGAGCTTGAGAAAAAAGTTGAGTTTGAGATTGAGTTTGAGTTTGGGTAAAATCATTTTCACAATCCAACAAATAAGCCATCTATGGATCTCCATCGTAATTGATATATATTTTCTTAGCTTTACGTGATGAAGATTCACCTTCCTCACTCGAATTTGGATCACACATCTATCAACAATCACAAAGATCTCAAAGAAAAAAAAAGTTTCTTTTTTCTACTCCTCTTCTTCTTCTTCTTCTTCTTTTTTTTAAAATACCTCACTCACTCTCTTTAAAAACAAAATTATTATCCTAAATTAAATTCTAATCCTATCTGCAATCATTAACAACTAATCAATAAAATTAACATTAATTAAACACTAATCATTCAGGGGTATTTTAGCATTTATGAAAAATGTTGGATAAGGGCTATCCTAAAAATACTATTTCCCATCCATTTTTTGTCTTATTCAAGAGGCCCCAAAATTTCTTTGTATGCCCCAAATGATGGTTCATTAGAAATGATTGGCCTTGTTTGATGAACTTATTTGTTTAACGTAGCCGAACCAATGACGCATTACAAAGATTGGTTGTGGTACGAATGAGGCATGTATCTCCTCGACGTACTCTATGTTTGAGAACTTTCATGTTTGAAAAGGTTGATGGCCCTTGTTTCGATTATACACAACAGACATATCCTCAAGCCCACCACAATCGACTAACTGATTTTTCTTCAACTATAAAAGGTTGCAAGGTAGCTGTTCTACTGACTGAAATGCAATCGCGAGTAATACCACTTCTAGAGTTATCTACACTCCGGATTCGAGCTCAGTTTCGATCGGAACAACTTTTATCGGAGTAAGGTCAATCTACTTTTCTCAAAGCCAATGTTCCAGTTTCTTCCTTTCCTTTTGATTATCTCCTCCTCTAACTAGCTAGCTCGTTTCATTTATAGCGATTTCTGCTTCGTAAACATTTCTCTAAGGTGGCGTTTACACAATATTCAATCAACTCCATGCATTCTCCCATCAGTCATCGTATAGTTTACTGTTGATCCGCCAAGTAACATTCCAAGATTTTTTATTTATTTTTTGGATGAGAAACATCTAGTTAGCATATGATGATATTGGCGCGTAGAGTTTTTGGTTTAAGTTGGGTTACTGTTCTATTGGTTCTACTTATTGTCATATTTGTCCGATCATTTGTCACGGTTGCAAAAGCTCGAGAAATCGTCGACCTTACGCACAATTTTCAGTCTTCTTCAGCAACTATCAACAGTACTGCTAGTTTGGAAGACAAGAGAGCTGTACCAACAGGAGCCAATCCGCTTCATAACAAGTAGATAATCGAAGAAGATGATGTAGATTTTGTTTTTGTTAATTCATGCGCGTGCCAGCGTGTGTCCAAGGATATTACATATTCTTTTTGTCACGTTGTACTTACATTGTAGTTTTTGATGATTCTACAAGATCAAGTGAAATGCTATTCACTTTTTCTGTTTTTGTTTGGATTGTACTTAGAAATGGAATTCATTGTTTGGTGTTGAAGATATCCATGAAAAGGGGAATCATTGTTCTTGTGTCGAAGATTTATAATCAAACATAAGCTACTTAGGCGAATAAACTCCAAATTTCATGAGATTAATTGTTATCAAACTTAACTTAAGTAAACTTGCTAATGAGAGTACAAATTTACTTGGGGGTGTGTACAACAAAATTCCCTGTAAGAAAAGACATCTTTGGCAAGGGATCGGTTCACCCCCAAAAGAAGTAATACTCCCATTAGTATCCATGATATTTGGGCACCCATGGGAAGTTATGGGCAACTTGTTACATAGTACAACAGAGATAAGCCGAAGCTCGCGTGGAGGATCACTTTTTTTTATTTTCTCTCAATTTTTCTTGGAGCGTAGTTAAATATCAAATTCGAGTTTACATATAATATGATTAATATACTTAGGCGTGATGACCTTTACTTTATTGTGTTGCATATTGATTAGTAATTTATAATGGCTAATTTTGGGGGAATTCAATAACGAATCTTCTAATTTTGGTGTTTAGTTGCATGGGAATTTAAGATATGTTTAGTGATTAGCACTAGCAGAGGAGCATTGGCGAATATGTCATTCGTTTGTAAGTTGTTTTTGTTTTTGTTGGCGGGTTATGAAGTGATTGTCGCTTCCTTTGTCTTTTGTGTGTTGGGCACTCTTGGATGTTTCTATTTGGTGTCTCGTTTAGCTAACACTATCTTGTGTGATTAAGAATAACCGGCTTCCCATTAAAATGAGAGAAAGTGATATCCGGTTTAGGCGTGTAAACTTTTACGAAAATTAGCAGCTTTATTTCAAAAGTAACAATGTATATCCAGTTTAATTAGGAATGGCAAACTTGTGCCATTCTGATCTTGTATAGGTATTTCAAAGTTATTATGGGCGTTGCGTTAAAGGAATTGTCTTCTGTAAATGGTGATTTTAGTGACACGGGCCTAGCATAAATCTCGGCATCATGAGCGAGATTCAGACTCAGCTCTCGGCCGCTTGAGACTCAGCTCTTGGCATTGTTTCATAGACACGGCTCCTAGTAAGCATGGCCCTTTAGTACCCCCGAGATACACCGCTCATGTCTACTAATTATCCTCTTGATGCGTCCGCCGCTGATTTCATGAGCATGAGCGATGCTTAGGTCTCCAGTAAGCACGACTCGCACCCGGTTTTCAAGGATCAATAAATTTCAGTCAACAACCAAAGGTTGGATTTCCCAATTGATCGATTCAACGCACAACCTGTGATATTTCAATTATATAACAAAATATAATGTGGAAAAGAAATAACACAGACACCAGAATTTTGTTAACGAGGAAACAAGCTTGAGATAGCAACGCTTGCGAGTTCGACCGAGCAGTGCTCTAACAATCTCCCCTTTGTCAATTTTAGTGACAAAACTATCAATACATATGGATTACAAAATAAATAAACTTTGTAGCTTCTCATCCAAATGCTTGATATCCTTGGTTCTTCAACATTACTCGAAGTCGTCGTCACTTCCAAGTACTCCAGTGATTCCAAATGTGTTCAATTCCGCATCATTGTTGTTGAAGATCTGTAGCTATAACAATGAGAAAACAGTTGCTCTCAATCATAGTTATACAGTGTCACAGTATAATTATACAGTATCAAAGTCCAATTGTATCACAACTTTGATAACAATACTATAGTGATATGTATCACTCCCCCTTAGTCAATACTTCATCTCAACATGAAAACCACTCCCCCTTACATAATGATACGTAAACCATATGTATTTGTGCTGTGAACTACACATTAATTCTCCCCATTTTTGTCAATATAAATTGGCAAAGGTACGAAAACTAGTGAGTTCCTCATGAAATTTCCATAGAGATACTTCAAGACCAAAAGAGAACAACATATCAACTTGTTTAGATGTCATCAAATAGACGAAAATAAATCCATTCATCAAGGAGTTTATAAAGATACAAGATAACCCCTACAATATTCCACGGCTGCACTCCCTACAAAGATATGGAAATTAAGCACAAGTTCAATTAATAACTCTCCCCCATAAAATGTCATTCCCGAAAGAACAACAAGAGCGACCTTACTTTTACATGAAAAGAAGGATTTCTTTGGACAAAAACAAATCACATAAGAAAATGAATTTGTATCCAAAAATCTCAATTGGATTAACCACAAGGAAAATGATCAATTCAATTGGTCATGCTCAACGTAAGAGAACTTACGGAGAAACACAATATATGCACAAAGATGTGGATCAGGGAAAGACCAATATTGCGGAATAATCAAAGATTCATTCTATTTTTCATCACTATTTGCATAATGACATATAATAGACTTAATCTTTGTAAACAAAAGTTCATCCTTTCTTCCATCAATATTTGCATAATGACATAAAAGGCTGAACTTTTGTAGTCAAAAGTTCATTCTATCTTTTATCAATACTTTCATACAGACATATAATAGAGATAACTTTTGAACAAGTATGGGACAGTTAAGGTTCACGGACGTAAACAACATATCCCATAACAATTTGCAATATATAAAACCATAAAGATTAATACTAGAAAAATCATCTTCCAAATAAACTTTGGAATTTATACAAATAAATCTTAAACATTGCAAGATGAAAATGTTGGCAATTGCTATGTGTACTCACAATAATGGCTATTCCAAACCCTAGTTATCATTCTTAAAAACATAAGAATAAATTCTCATAAGAAGTTTCCTTGACATTGAGACCTCTGAAAAATTCTTTATCGTCCCCGAACTCCTTGTTGTCAACACCCACGAGAACATAAGGTTCATGAAAAAGGGAGTCAATTCCAACAAACATTGTGAACTGATGTCGAACCAGGGCCTTTTAAATTTCAAGAATTCTCAAAGCAATAGCCTTTATTTCCTGAATCTCCTTCCTTGTTTCCTTCAACTCTTCAAGAATACCAGAAAACTTCTGAGAATTTGAAGGAACAACTCTTGGCTTCCTCACATTCCTTATTTTTCTTTTCAAAGTTGGAGGTAACGGAGATTTATCTTTTTCCTTCATGATTGATGTCTTAACAATCATATTAACATATTTTCCATCAGACGACATAGTGCTTGGAGTATCCATATAAACGGAATTGTGAGAGAAAATCACAAGATAATCTCAACAAGCAGTTTTATGATAAAAAGAGTTTCAAGTGAAGGAAAAAAGAATGTAGGGTTACGGAACTTTTTGTTAGAGCACTTCTCGGTCGAACTCGCAGGCATTGCTATCTCAAGCTTGTTGTCAAGTTTATTTCCCAACACTATAAGTCTTGATTTCTAGTCTACTTATAGCTAAGTCTCGGACTAGGATATAAAATGTAGTTGAGCTCTAGACTCCACGACGTTCATTATACAAAGACGAAGAACTACTCAAGGACCTGGTGGAACTTCATCTACTAAAAGGTATGTGGAGACTTGAACTTATATATCACTCAAAAAATCTATCTACTCTATCTCCTATCTTGAGACAAAAGTCGTATTGCTATATAGACTTCGATTATACAGATTTTCTATTTCGAGCCGAGTTTATCTCACTTATCTTTTTCTCGAAATATGTGTTGGTAAGATTTCGCTTTGGCCAAGTTCATCTTTACCAGTGACAAAAGCCATGTTGATTATTTCACTATCTTGAAAATTGCTTTGATGAAAAATAGTGTGTGAATAACCTCTATTTAACATCCTCTATGAATGTTTCAATGATTAAAATAAAGAGTTTCGAACATGTAACCATCTTTGGATATAAGCATATAATGTGTTCGCGCATTACTGTATAAGTCCAAAATCGGGAACCAAATATATGCATACTTGTGTGTGTACTAAATGGTTGATGGAGACTGGGAAAGTATGCGTACCCGTACGCATACTAGCGAATGTTCACGTCCATGAATCTCTGCTGAGTTTGGAAATCAAAACCAACTCAATCTGGTTACCTTAGTATGCGTACCCATACGCATATTGGTGAAAATTTCACGTCCGTGAATTTCTGCTGAGTTTGGAAACCAAAACAACTCAAATCTTGTTACTTAAGTACGCATATCCGTACGCATACTTAAGTGTGTTACTTCCTAAAATTGGTTTGTTCGTGAACTTAAACTTATATAAACTAAGGAATGCATATTTTCAAACCGTGGCTATAAAATTCATGGATCGATTCGAGTGAATCAAAACCAATTTTGCTTCGATTGTGTCTTGCGTACTTCCATAAGATCTAAGCAATTGAACAACTATTGAACTAGTTTATTTGAGTCATTTGGACTATTTATGGTGAAGATGAATAAGGTTGATATGAAAGTGCTCATATGTCTAACCATTTGTTTAACTACTATTGAAACAACGACTTGTACACGTTTAGGTATGGTTACACAAACCTAAATGACATATATTTCATTTGTGTATAACAAGCTAAGTTCGATCTAACGGTTGAATATATTAGCTTGAATCTAATCAGGTTTTCATCTAACGGTGAATATTGAATGCTTTGATACCAAGGTAACTTAGATTGCAAACCTTGATTTGGAGACTATTTAAAGGAGAACTCTAGTAACTGGGAAAGGTAATCCCCACACCTCTTATGTGATACTAGTTCTATAAGCTAGAGCCGACTCTCCTTTAACCTTATGTTTCTACCGAGACCCTGTAGGTTAACGACTTGGAGACTTCATTGGGATTGTGAAGCCAGACCCAACTATTTTCTCTATAGTTGCGTGATCTGATCTTGTTGTTTCTATTGTATTGAGTATAATTGTAAAATTGGCTCGAGATTAATTTCTCCAATAGGAAAGATATAAAAGCAATCACAAACATCTTCGTCTCATCGTTTGGGATTCCACAATAACTTGTTTCGCTAGTCGATTAAGATTATTCTGAGGTGATTGATAATTCTAGGATGTTCTTCGAGGATATAAGTCACGGTTATCGATTGGTTCATGTTTACCTTGGTTTATCAAAAGACGAATCAAAAACTTGTAGGTATTTCTGTGGGAGACAGATTTATCTATTCTTGTATACTTTTTTGTGTGATACAAATTTGTTTATTAAAGTCTTCGACTTTGGGTCGTAGAAACTCTTAGTTGTGGGTGAGATTAGGTAAGGAAATCAAGTGCATAGTATATTGTTGGGATCAGAGACGTAAGGAACGCAACTGTACCTTGGATCAGTGTGAGATTGATTGGGGTTCAACTACAGTCCATACCGAAGTTAGTTTGTAGTAGGCTAGTGTCTGTAGCGGCTTAATATAGTGTGTGTTCAATCTGGGCTAGGTCTTGGGGTTTTTTTCTACATTTGCGGTTTCCTCGTTAACAAAACTTCTGGTGTCTATGTTATTTCTTTTCCACATTATATTTTGTTATATAATTGAAATATCACATGTTGTGCGTTGAATCAATCAATTGGAAAATCCGACCTTTGGTTGTTGATTGGAATTGATTGATACTTGAACATTGGTCTTTGGTACCGTTTAAGTTAATTTCTTTTGTATTCAATTAGACTCGCATATTTCTATTTGCTTGAGTAAGGATTGAATCGAGAAATTGAGATATAACTCTTTGATATACTTTTTATTAAGATTGAGTCTGACTGTCTAGTTGATTCTCTTAAAAGTATATTGGAGTTAGTCCATACATATTGTTAAACGAATTATTGGGTGAAGTTGTTGAACTCCCACTTTTTCACTTTTTCACTTTTAAACACATAAGTTCATGCACACACAACTCTCAACCCTAAAGAGGGTAGAATTGTCGAGAATAACCCTATTATATTGATTAAACATGGAAGTCTTTTCCAATATCAATTAGATATGAAAAGAAGCACGAATTCCACACTTACAATGCTCAGTAGTCCAAAAATAGGAAAAAAAAATCAAAAGAATGTAAAAGAATTTTCTTTACCTAAAGCCTGATGTGTGCATAATCTTGTCTCTTTTGATCAGGCACATGAGACAAGATGCACTAACCAACACAATTTAAGTTGTGCTTGGGTGAACAATAATCTGTCCACCATATCCTTTTCGAAAGGAATTCATAGAACCATGTTTCTCATAGTGTTTAGACCATAAATTTCTCTCTAAGGATCTATCCTTTTCTTTGGAAACTAACTTCTTTGAAGAAGAGATGCGTTTACATACCTATGATGATTATTGAATAATTTTGAGCTTGTTTTCTAATCGATTTTCTCTTCGTTGAAGTTTGTTGACGTATCTTATTTTGTGTTTGTACTTGAAACACTTTGATGGTTCATGACCCTTGCGAGAACAATAAGAACATGTCAACATGAAAGATGATTCAGACGCCATTGATGTGCAAGCTTCTAGACACATGGTGGAACCTGAAAAATCAGACAGAGAGTTTCCAGCAAAAACAGTTAAATCAATTTTTTCTTCCAGAACGGGTTGAGGTTTCTTCCGAAAGAATATCAAGATTAATGTATGTATTGCTACAATTGTCAAATTCAATATTTTCTTAAAGAAGTACAATACTTGACTTTTCGTCTTCATTAGAGTCATAGTTCTCAGACATTTCATCAAGAGTTGCAGCAAGACCTTTGTTCCTAGTGTATTTTTTCCGATTTGGACACTCATTTGAAAAATGACCAAAACATTTACACTTAAAGCACTGTGGCATATACCCATCATCAGTCTCATTAATATCCCTGCTTTTAGCAGGAACATGAATATGAGGTTTAACTGATGACCTAGGTTTATCTCTGGTGAACCGTTTACTTCTATTCAAAAGAAAATCTCTAGACTGTCTTGTGATCAATGAGACTGACTTGTCAAGATCTTCATCTGATAAATCGGTCTCAGAAAGGTCATCTTCAGAGATGCAAACTCTTTTACTTTTGTCAAGTAACTTAGTTCTCTTCCGTACTTTGAAAGCAACATCCTTTCCGGATTTGGATGTGTGCTCATGATCAAAGATCTTTAACTTCCCAACAAGAGTGTTTCTGGAAAGAGTTGCAAGGTTATCTCCTTCAACGATGGCATACTTCTTAGAATCGTATCTAGATGGCAGTGATCTGAGAATTTTCATCACAATATCCTTTTCAGGAATAGTCTTACCCAATGCAAAAGATGCATTAACAATTTTAGACACTTTGTGATTAAACTTATAAAATGACTCTTCATCTGCCATACAAAGGTTTTCCCAATCGGAACATATGTTTTGAAGCCTAGCTTCCTTTTCAGAGGTATTCCCTTAAAATACAGTTGCTAAGATATCTCAGGCTTCTTTAGACTTTGTGCAAGTAGTCACATGATGATGAATATCTTGGGTAATGTCATGTATGATAACATTTAAGCCGTCATAATTTTGCTTCGCAACAAGGATTTCTTCTGGACTATATCTACCAATATCCTTGGGTATAGATACATCGCCTTCTGTATTAACCGGAGGATCATAACATTAACAACACGTACCCACGTTTGAAAATTACGATCTTGAAGGAAAGCACGCATATCAATTTTCCACCATGAGTAGTTTGAGCCATCGAAGACTAGTGGTACGTTTATGGAGATAGAATTTTTGTCTATATTCAGATCACTAGAAACACAGACTTATAATGTCTTTGATGTGTTTGCTTGCTCTGATAAAATTGAAAAAGCGGGGTCTAACAACCACACCCAATATTTCGTTTGGTAATCTGAATAGACAAACTCCAATATACTTTCAAGAGAATCAACTAGACAGATAGACTCTATCTAAAGAAAAGTATATCAAAGAGTTTTATATCTCTATCTCTTAATTCAATCTGCAATCAGCAAATAGGAATTTGCGAGCCCGATTAAATATAAGAGAAATAACTTGAACGGTACCAAAGACCAATGTTCAAGGATCAATCAATTTCAATCAACAACCAAAGGTTGGATTTCCCAATTGATCGATTCAATGCACAACCTGTGATATTTCAATTATATAAAAAAAATATAATGCGGAAAAGAAATAACACAGACACCAGAATTTTGTTAACGAGGAAAACCACAAATGCAGAAAAACCTCGGGACCTAGTCCAGATTTGAACACCGCACTATATTAAGTCGCTACAGACACTAGTCTACTACCAATGAACTTCAGACTGGACTGTAGTTGAATCCTAATCAATCTCGCACTGATTCAAGGTACAGTTGCGCTCCTTACATCTCTGATCCCAGCAGGATACTACGCACTTGATTCCCTTAGATTATCTCACCCACAACCAAGAGTTGCTATGAACCAAAGCCAAATACTTGATAAACAAATCTGTCTCACACAGAAAAATCTATATGAATAGATAAATCTGTCTCCCACAGAAATACCTACGAGTTTTGTTTTATCTTTTGATAAATCAAAGTGAACAGGAACTAATTGATATACCGGACTTATATTCCCGAAGAACGGCCCAGAAATATCAGTCACCTCACAATAATCTTAATCGTATGGTAGCGAAACAAGATATTGTGGAATCACAAACGATGAGACGAAGATGCTTGTGACTACTTTT
Source organism: Papaver bracteatum (assembly GCA_023529315.1). Classification (NCBI taxonomy): domain Eukaryota; kingdom Viridiplantae; phylum Streptophyta; class Magnoliopsida; order Ranunculales; family Papaveraceae; genus Papaver; species Papaver bracteatum. The sequence continues at coordinate 756,882 of JAJJWX010005417.1, read as the reverse complement.
TATCTTGCCTATCGGAGATTAAATCTCGAGCCAATCCTAAAGAAGATAGTACTCAAACACGATAGAAATAACAAGATTAGATCACACAACTTAATAAAAAATAGTTGGGTTTGGCTTCACAATCCCAATGAAGTCTTTCACCTATAGGGTTTCGTGAAAAACCTAAGGTTAAAAGAGAATAGACTCTAGCTTATACAAATAGTATCACACAGGAGGTATGGGGATTAATTTTCCCAGTTGATAGAGTTCTCTTTTATATAGTTTTCAAATCAGGGTTTGCAATCTAAGTTACCTTGGTAACAAAGCATTCAATAATCACCATTAGATGAAAACCTGATTAGATTCAAGCTATTATCTTTCAACCGTTAGATCGAACTTAGCTTGTTATACGCTAATGAACTGTACCCTCATTTATATTTAGTAACCATACCTAAATGTGTACCCCATGTTGGCTCAACCGTATTTAACCAAGGTTAGCTATATGAACACTCCCATATCAACCTTATTCATCTTAACCATAACTAGTTCAAATGACTAAAATGAAACTTGTTAAAGAGTTGTTCAATTATTATATTCTCGTAGAAGTATAAAAGAACACAATTGAAGCAAAATCATTTTGATTCACTTGAATCAATTCATGAACATTACAGCCACGGTTCGCAAATAATACATTCCTTAATATATAAATGTATTAGTTCATGAGCCAACCGATTTTAGAACTTTAACCACTCAATTATGCAAATGGGTACACATACTTTAGTAGCTGGTCTGAGTTTGGGTTTGCCAGTATGCAAAAGGGTACGCATTCTTAGTACACTTCCAAATCCCAGCGGAAATTCCCGGAGCTATACCTTACGCAAGTATGCGTACCGGTATGTGTACTTGGTACACAGAATTTCACAACTACAAGCACGCATACGGGTATGCCGTATGCATACTTTAGTTCCGGTCATGGATCACATACATGCAAGAATGAACACTATGTTTATAATCCAATGATGGTTAAGTATTCTAAGCTCTTATTTCAATCATTGAAACTTTCTTAGAAGATGACAACAGTCGTTTTCACACACTATTAGCACCAAAGCAATTTTCTAGTTATTGAAATAATCATAACGAAACATTCCAAGTCTACACCAAATGATTGTATCACACAAACCATGTAAGATGTTACTCGGAAATTTTCACATGATCATCTTTTGACTTTCGTCAAGAATATAAGATGAACTTAGTTTAAGCGAAAGCTTACCAACACATATTCCGATAAATATGTAAGCGATTTAAACTCAGCTCGAAATCTCAAATGTGTATAATCTACAATTATATAGTAATACGACTTTTGTCTCAATCTAGGAGATAGAGTAAAAATATACTTTCCAAGTGATAGTTGAGTTTTAGTCTCCACATACCTTTTGTTGATGAAGTTCCACAAGCTCGACTTAGTAGTTCTTCATCTTCAATTGATGAACGTCGTGAAGTATAATGCTCAACTACACAACCTATCCTAGTCCGAGACATCACTATAAGTAGACTAGAAAATAAGACTTACAGTTTTGATTACTAACATTGAAAAACAAGCTTGAGATAGCAACGCTTGCGAGTTCGACCGAGCAGTGCTCTAACAAATACACTAAAGTTGTAACACAACTTGTATATTTTTCGTTGACACTTTGATCATAATGTAATGATCGAGTCATTAATACTAGAGATTCATATATATATATATATAACTCCACATGTTATGTTTTAAATATAAACGACTTGAAAGCAACATAGATAGAAATAGAAACAAGTCGAGTCTTGTATTAATAACCTCTAACAGAGTGATGATATCATGTGTTCGTTGATGTCGATACGTCTTCAAGTTCTTCAGAGTAACACCAGTTTGTCTCAATATTTCTAGAATTCCTAGTATAACCTAACAAAGCTGACTCTAGTAATCTAATCAAGTGACTCAAGTTTTCTAACTCAAATATAACAACTGAACTTGACATACCAACACTTGGTGGGTTCAACTGAGCAATGCTCTACTATTACATTGTTTGTTCCTTTATGAGATTAACTTTCGGTTTTACTTACCTTAATGTTTCGATCTCATGTTGGTAATCTTTTATGATTTAACATATCTCAATCTAACCTTTGGGGATTGATTTATCAATCAAGCAGTGCTCTCACAAACTTGTTTTATGATATTTATCTTCATCTCATCTTCCCTCCCTAAAACCGGCCCTAACCTCTCTTCAAAATCTCGTAGATCACTTTCGAAGCCCTATATTCTCACTTTTAGACTCTTACTAATTTTAAGTAACTACACCTAGGTTCTTCATAGAACTATATTCTTGGTTACGAATTTAAAGACTTCATTTATGGATCTGTGAAGACCGATCAAACTATATTTTAACTGATAATTCTTGAATTAGTATCTTGTTCTTATTTATCTTTTCTTGATTTTGGATCGGGAATGAGAAAGATATAAAAGTCACAAAAATTTCCGCGTCTAAGACTTTGTGATTCTTAAATATCTAAATTCCTCTTTGATATTTTTGGATTGTTCTTGAGAGGTGGTTAGTAATCCAGGCTTATCGGCTAACTGAGCGTCAGTGTTTTCGATTTCATGAGGTTTGATGGAATTTGTGTAATGCGAAAAAAATTTCAAACCTATATTGAAACATATCAAAAATAAAAATAAATAGGCTTGTCCGCTAGAGGAAAATTGGTATCAAAAGTCTTCACTGAGGTTAAAGTAACTCTTGGGCTCTAAAGTACGTTAGGTAAGGGAATCAAGTGCGTAAAACCTTACGAGGTTCAATGGACATAAGGAACATGAATGCAATTGACTTTCTTGGATGGTAAATTCGGTTTCAACTACATTTTAGCCCGACGTCTGATAGTAGGATAATGTTTGCAGCAGTTTAATACAGTGTGGTGTTCAAAGATGGATGAGGTCATGGGGTTTTTCTGTTGGTGCATTTTTCCTCGTTAACAAAATTTCTGGTGTCTTATGTTTTTTCTTTTCCGAATTATATTGTTTATCTTTATAATAGGAATAACACAAGTAGTACGTAATCAATCTAGATAATATAAGTCCTTATTATTTTAGATCAAAAATAAGGCTTGTTCTTGTTGAATTTATATCTTGAAAGATAAAATGCAAGTTTCATACTTGTTATAATTCTGACTATGTTAATTGGAATACGACTAGATTGATCTTGGATATTGATTTTTGAGTTCGTCCAAGAACTCTTATACACAATCAGGTTCAAGGACCTTTGATCTATAAATATTTATCGTAGAAGAGAATAGAGAAACTCCATATATCTTTGAGGGTCTTTACTTTGACCTACTTGTGATTGTATTAGGTTTTGTCCATATAGATTTCCGAACGAAACAGTTGGTGATGTACTTGGTACCCTCTCCTTTTTATTTATAATTTTGAATGGGAAAAATTTGGATTGATGATAGTTGCAACTTCAAATCAAGTTTTCACGCCCGAAAGTTCACCTGGCTTTGTTATATTCTAGTCTCTGTGAGAAACTATATGATATTTTCTATATTTATTTCAATTATCACGCAATTTATGTTGAACATAATTCCAAAATTCACTAAGCTGAGTTCTTTCAGTTTTTTCCACCTAGTTTATTTGATAACTTCATTAAAAATTATGTGTTTGTTGTTATTCCAAAAATCATGGAGAATATACTAGTCATTCTCCCATTCCTACTTTCATTATCTCTTTTGCTTAAAGTTAGTATTATTCCTTGATACTTTGGTTACCAATACCAACTTCTTTTCACCTGACTTTAGTAATCCAAAACCTCACAGATATTGAATAAATTGTTGACTCTTTAGTGCAGCGCTTGTTATTTCTTAAAATTTGTTTTTCAATAGTTGATGGAAAAGAAGTAACTAGGAAAATTAAATTGTGGATATTTTTTAAGTCCGAATAGAGAAGACTAAAGATACTCACATTTTTCATTTCACTTGATAAATCGAGTCGAATATTTCAAAGGTATTTGTTAAAGATAAACTTCAGTTCGAATCAAAACTTATGGTAAAAGTTATTTTTGCACCTATACTAAAGGATGATATATGATATTTGATATGACAAGCATAACGAGACACCATAGTATTTTATATATTAACCTATGCAGATACAACTTGTATAACGTTATCACTATTAGAACGATTAGAATATTATTTCAACAAGATATACTTGGTAATAGTCAGAGTTTGTTACAAAATAACTATATGATTGTTACCAGATTGACTAACGTACAAGTGTATTTACTTAAATTATAGAGCAACACAACACACAAGATTTTATTAAGGAGGAAACCTGCACGGTAGGAAAACCCCTTTGAATACTCTTAAACTTAAGCGGCTATATAAATTGACTACCACAACTTCGTATAGTCGATACCAAGTAAATACACTTTCATATATCAGTTCCTTCAGTATCCCTGCTCCTACAACCAATCTGGCATATGCACGTTAATCCCAGGATAGAGTCCACTATCTTGATTTTCTTTACCGTTGTGAAGATTTCCGATTTTAGTCTTTTGGATCGTAACCCGAAACAAGAAATGACTAATATGTTCCCGTAACTAACTTTCTTATCGATCATCCAAATCAGTGGTAAAGTAGAGTAAAGGATCTTCTATTTATATCAATAAAATTGTTTGGTCTAAAAATCAAACCAACACAATGAGTATTGAAATAATCAATATTAGTCAACAAGCTTTATCCAAGAAAGTTAATATAACTATCTAAACAGTTTGTTCGATATTTATACAAGTCACATCAATGGTATTGGACTTATGAGTATTCAGACTATAACAGTTCGGATGAGCAGTCACTCACTTTTGACAGCTATATGATTCCAGGAGATGATTCAGAATTGGGTCAATCACGTTTATTAGAAGTGGACAATAGAGTGGTAGTGCTAGCCAAAAATTATATAAGTTTTATTAAGATAAGCATCTTGTGGATCCCACAACATTAAATATGCAAGAAGTAACAAAAAAATCATAACGAAAAATAAGTCTTCAATCTTCAAAGTAACCGCTGCAAATAACTTGATCAATATTAATCAGTATACATAGAATGGATCATGTTAACATTGATTGATTAACAGTTCTATAAACATATATAGAATCACTTAGATTAGTTCTAGTCAATATTTAAACAAACTTGAGTGGCCTTAATTATATCATAATATAAGGACCATAGAATGAAAAAGTTTGATCTATCGAAGATAACTATACTATTAATTCTTAATCAAACAATAATCAAAGAAAACTAAAATAATAATCCGATTGGTACTAGTAAAAGTTTCTTGATCCCAAATAAGATTTTAAACTAAGGATACACAATATGATTCACCTAATTCGGTAACCCATATCTCTTAACAAATTGGCTTCCCACATAATGTACCAGAGATGTGTCTTCAAGGGACGAGCTTGTAAGAATACAAGCTCTACTATTTATAGTGTTATGACCAAGGCTTTTATGGATTTAAGATCTACCAATTTTAAAAATCTTAAAGATTTGTAATATATATTTATTTCCAAAATTAGCAAAAACCAATTGTATTCCAACTCATAAAATGATAACTAAGATTAACTAGCACATATCCATGTATTTTTCTAATGTTATAACCAGAGATATGCAAAGCTGTGGGATTTGGTAAGCATATAAGTCGATATCAAAATAGGTATTGAAAAATCGATTTCCAGGATCTTGCCTTGAGTATCAAAAGTATATACTTGAACAATAAATATTACAGTTTGGCACATGTTCAAATATTACGTTGACACTTATGAACATTCCCAATCTAACTCTTGTATATCTCGATGTTTGTTGAACCCCTAAGATAACAAATATATTTAAACATATAAATACAAGTCAGACATAGTCATATCGATCCTAACCACAAGGCATCGGTCCTTTCCAAGAATTGGTCCTAGGATCGGTATTATTATTAGGATTAGTCCTGAATCAACTTTTCAACTAATAAACTAGTTTCGCAAGTCTAATTCTTAGATTTTGTTTCTGAAATTGCTTTCCAACATAATTCCAAAGGTTTGGATTTATCTGGAAGTTCAACACACTAAATAATAACAAGTGACCAATTAGTGCAATGTCGAGAACACGAATTTCATAGATAAACTATACTTCGTAACTCCATATAATTAAGTTTTAGAAACAACTATTGCATATAATTCCTTATGATACTTTGATCGTAGTATAATACCAATAGAAAAGTCACTGTAACAAACTTAACTTCATATATTATTTTTTCAATGGATAAGACTTTGAAGTACAAAAACTAAAAATGGAACAAGTTAAGTCTGTAACTACTAACTTGGAATTGAAGGATGACGTCTATATTGATTTCAATACGTATTCAGGTATTCACGAGTAAGTAGAGCAAGTCTCAATATTTTTATGTTCTTAGTCTAACCTAACAAAGTTGACTTTAGTAATTACCATTACGACTTCGAGTTTTGGAACTAAACTTGACATACGAACGCTTAATGAATTCAACCAAGCAATTGTTTAACAATATTATTCTAGAAAAGAAGACTAACTGGTATTATTATTTGCTTTCTTCAATTTTAATGCTTCTTTGTTTCTCCATATTATTCAAATTTAGGCCACTAGGACTTACAGTTTGTTCAAGTAAGGAGGCCCTTATTGATTTAATTATTTAGGTTTTTTTCGTATTGGTTTACTTTATTTTAACACATTGATTTATATAAAAATTTGAGCATTTTATTTTAGAAACCACTCAGAAATACGTTTTGGTTATGGTCATCCATGTTTCATTTTGATTTGAAAAGTTATTGCTGAGATTTATTTTCTAATTTTGGTTATATTTTTATTTATGGCTTTGAACAGTATCCCATCTTCTTAGCCCATAATTTGTTTATTACTCTTGCAAACAACACATAAAGAAGAAGTATGGTGGTCGAAGCATCGGGTGCAGTTGTTGTATTCTCTGGATGGGGAATTAATCTAATTCTTTTAGCAAAGAAGAAGATTGAATCACTTATAAAGTATGTTTGTAGGTTGAGAGACACTGATAATATAAACCTAGAGCAGGTTGAGGAGTCATTTTTCAAGTTAAAATTTGTATTAACAAAGATAAAAGGAGTTTTGGGTATTCAAAAGACAACCTCAAGGATTTTTTTGGAGTGTGTTTAGAATAAGATAGATGATTTCCTTTACCAAGACCAACACTTTTATGAATGATTTTGGTAGGAGGAAAAATATGGGAAAGATGATTGGAACATCATCATCCTTGTTATACCAATACTCAAAATATTTGAACAAAGAGTAGCAGTCTTCATTACTTCAATGGTTGAGGATAGTAAGGTTGGACTGTCCCCAAAAGGGAAGAAACCATGGAACTCCGAGTAGTATGCAAAATATGCTCGAGTTTTCCCCTGCAATAGAGGAATTCTTAACACATTGCAGTCGCTGCAAGTCTCAGTTGACACTCCATCTTGAACAAGCATAAACTTTTTCCGAGAAATAAACTTTCCAAGTTTTATCTAAAGATAATCTAATCCAGTACCGACGTCAGGAGATGAAACCCACATTTTGAAATCCAAGCGGTCTTGAAGTGAAATGCACATCGGACTGAGTTTAGCTCTGCAAATCGGCGACTAACTCAGTTTAAAAAAAATCTCGATCTTCATCTTTCTTCATTAATTTCTCGTTAGTTTCAGGAGAACCAGGTTCTTTCTTCACAATTATCTAGTAATAATGAGTTTTCACTAGTAGTAATGGAAAGAGAAATGGTTCATAAAGATTCTGCAAGCGGTTGTAGGGTTGATGATAAGGATGATAACATGTATGATTCATGGAAATTTTCATTGATAGGCAGATTAGATTTTTTTCGAATTAAATTTGTTGATACAATGGGTATTTTGAGAAATCAGTGGAAGTTAACATGTGATTGCCATTTAATTCCTTTTGGGTTGTGGTTTTTTCATAATTAAGTTATCTAATGAAGTAGATAAAAATTATATCAGAAATTATAGGTGGGATGTTCAGGTTCAGGTATTAAGAACTCGTAATTGGATTCCTAACTTTAGGCCTGAAAATCAAAGAACTTATCATGCTTTGGTTTGGGTTTTTTTTACCTGGTTTGAGTTTAGAATACTGGGATGAAAAAACATTATTCACATTTTGTGATGCAATTGGTAATCCTGTTAAAGTGGATGATGATACTATCAAGTATTCAAGTGGATATGCTGCAAAAGTTTTGGTTGAATTAGACCTTGCAAAACCAATTCCAAATAAGCTATGGATTATTACTAAATATGGTAGTTTCTCACAAGGTATTATTCTTAATAAACTCCCAAAATTTTTCTCTAACCATAAGATTGTTGGTCATTTATTATCTGAATGCAGATTTAAGAAGAATTCTTATATGGTATATCCCACTGATTCTTCTGCTGAGAGTTTTGAGAAACCAGTTAATAGGCCTCAGGTAACTAAAATCCAAGAACCAATTGATAAGCCCTAGGTGACTAGAATTCAAGTACCTTTTGATATTTGTCCACCTCAAACATTGACTGTTATTGGTACTCCTCAGTCAGATAATGAGATTCTTATTACAAATAGAAGGTTTAAATCTTTACAAGATAATAAAGTGATTGTGGAGGAGACTAGTGGGGGAGGATGTCATAGGAAGTTCTTACTCCTACACGAATCCTTCAAGTGGTGTAGGACAATTCTATAGAAAAAAGTGAGGTAAAGTTCATTAATGGAAAGGATGGTACTATATCTTCTGAAAGGGTACCTGTCACTTCTTGGTCTAGAGTAGTCCATAAACCATCATCATCAATTGCTTCTGCTAATTCTGGTGAAAGGGATCTTACAAATGTTCAGGTAACTAATACTCAAATTCCAAGCAAGTACAATTTTAGAAAAAACCAAGGAAAGGGAGGCACAAAAGGCCTCCAATCCAAACCATGAGAGTCTTATTTTGGAATTTAAGAGGCCTTAGAAGATCTAGGTCTCAAAATAAATTATGGGCTCTAATAAATCAGTTTAATCCTTCAGTAGTATGGATTACAGAACCTAAAGTAGTTTGTTCTTCTTCATTTTGCAATAACTTGAATTTACCAGGTATGCAAAGCATGGTAATTCATAATTCAGTCTTAAATAAAAAGAGTAATATATGGCTTTTTTTGAATAAAAATTTATCTACTCCTACAGTAGTGTCCATGTAAAGTCAAATGATTACAGTTGATATTGGTGGTGTGCTTATATCTGGTATTCATGCTTATGTGGGTGTTGTTCAAAGAAGGTTCTTGTGGTCAGAGATGGAAGTTATCAGTGGTTTAAATTAGCCTTGGTTAGCCATTGGGGATTTTAATGTTATTACTTCCGCAGAGGTGAAAATTGGTGGTAAAAACCCAAATAAAAATGCAATGATGGATTTTAATAAATGCTTAGACACTTGTGAACTAATGCAAGCTCCCAAAACTGGTCTTTTTCATTCTTGGTCTAATTGTCAACATGGAAGCAAAAGAATATTATGTAATCTAGATAGAGATGTTTTCAATCATTTATGGTTACAAAAATTTAAAGGATGGGGATATAAAGCGGGATTGAGAGTGGCATCTGATCATGCTCCATTACTTGGTGGATGTGCTCATATTCCTAAACCACAAAATGCTCCTATGAGATTTCAGAAAATGTGGTTATCATATCCAACTTTTATGGAAGTAGTGCAAACATGTTGGTCTGAAGAGATTGTAGGTGATCCAGCTTTTGTATTTCAACAGAAGTTAAAGAAGTTAAAAAATATTCTTAAGGAGTGGAATTGGAATGTGTTTGGAAATATAAATGTTCAAGTTAACGAGGCTGAAGCAAAAATGCAAGAAGCTATAAACAATTCAGATAATAATCCATTTGATGAAGCAACACTTAATACTTTGGTGGAAGCTCAAAATTTGTATAATTCTAAAGAAGTTCAACTAAATACTTTTCTGAAACAAAAGTCCATGATTAAGTGGATAAAAGAGGGTGAAGCTAACACTGGTTTTTTACATGCAAATATTAAAATCAGACAAGCAAGGAATGTTATAAGTGAGTTGGAAGATATCAATGGAAATATTATTTCTGATCAAAAACAAATAACTGAAGAATTAGTGAAATACTTTGAACAAAAATTTAAGTACAAGTAAGTGGATAAAGTTGAGCATATGTTAAATGGTATCCCAAAAGTGATAACCAAAGAAGATCAGGATATGATAGAGGCAATTCCAGATGCAGATAAAATTAAAGCAACTTTATTTGAAATTGACCAAGACAGTGCACCAGGTCATGTTGAATTCTCAAGTTGTTTTTATAGAGCATGTTGGAATGTTATCAATCAAGATATTGTTGGAGCCATTCAATTATGCTGGAGAAGAAAGTTCATCCCTAAAGGTCTTAACTCAAATTTCTTAGTTCTTATACCAAAAACTGAAGGTGCAATAAATCCAAACCAATTGGTCTGAGTAATGTCAGCTTTAAAATTTTCACCAAAATATTGTCTACAAGAATTGGTAAACTTATGCACAAGTTGGTCTCACCTCAACAAGTGACTTGTGTTAAAGTAAGATGTATTAAAGACCAGATCATATTAGCTTCTGAATTGGTAAATGAAATGGCAAACAAAAGAAGATATGGGAATATAGCACTTAAGATTGATATATCTCAAGCTTATGATTCAGTCAGCTGGGAGTTTTTTTTTTAAGTCTTGCAGAAATTTGGTTTCTCAAAGAATTGGTGTGAGTGGCTTCATATTCTATTTCAATCAGCAAAAATTTCTGTAATGGTGAATGGAGGTCATTGTGGTTTCTTTTCAGTTTGCAGGGGATTGAGATAGGGAGACCCTCTATCTCCCATTCTATTTGTGTTAGTGGAAGAAGCATTGAGTAGAAGACTCACTCAAATGGTGAATGAAGTTTTAATTAGTCCAATGGTTGAAAGAAAAGGTATACATCCAACTTACTTATTTTTTACAAATGATGTGTTCATTTTCATTAATGGTGCTAAAAAGAGTATTTTAAATATCATGAAACTTCTTGAAGATTACCAGAATTGCTCATGTCAAATTATAAATAAAAACAAAAGCAAAATGTTCATCGATTGTACTTCTGAATTGAGAAAAGCTCAGATTAAAGACATGATTCAAATGGAAAGAAGTGAATTCCTTGATAAGTATATGGGAGTTATTCTCATTACTGGAAGAGTAAATATCTCCACAGTATGGCCAATGGTATAAATGATGCAAAGGAAACTTGCTACTTGGAAAGGTAAGATTTTGTCTTTTCAAGAAAGATTAGTGCTAATTAAATCTGTTCTAAGTAGTATCCCAGTGTATAATATGGCAGTTTACAAATGGACAGCATCTATCATAAAAATTTGTGAAAGGATCATGAGAAACTTTCTCTGGTCAGGTGATGGTGAAATAAGACAGTACAATAAATTTTCTTGGAAAAGAGTGTGCACACCATTTAGTAAGGGTGGTTTGGGAATTTCAAGGCTTGAAATTATTAACATGGCTTTTCTTATGAAGATGATGTGGAAAATTAATAACTCAAATGAAGATTAGGCTTTATTTTTTCAAGCAAAATACAAGGATAAGAATGGTCAATGGGGCACAAAGTGGAAAAAATCTACTGTACGGCCAGGTTTAAAATGGGCATGTGAGGCTCTTAATAGTGACATTAGATAGAGTATTGGAGATGGTTTCAAAATCTATGTATGCCTTGATACTTGGATTGAAAATAATACTCTTATTGATAGATTTGGAAATAATGTTATATATCTGAAAACATCAATTTAAAAGTTTCAGATCTCTTGCCAAATAGAGTGTGGTCTTTTGCTACTAAGCTTCAACTTATGATACAAAATCTTAATCTGCCAGAGGTCCTTGGAGGATAAGATGTTCTAATATGGACAGGAAACTTAAAGGGTGAATTCTCAATTCCTGGGGCAGTGAATAAATTAAGGCACAAAGAACAATCAGTAAGCTGGTCCAGGTACATATGGAAACCTTTTCTTCATCCTTCTGTAGACAGCAATGTATAGAAGCTTATTCAAGGGGTGTACATTGATGATACTACTATGATAAGTAATGTATATGAAATAGTAACAAGATGTTGCATTCGTGAAACTGAACAAGACAGTATGCATCATTTTCTTTGGGAATGTAGTTTCAGTATAGAAATTTGGAGGTGGATCTGCTCCATATATAAGTTTAATTTTCCAAAATCTTTTGAAGATATATGGAAATATGCCTCAAATAAAACCCCCTGGTTAAACAAGAGATTTTTTTGAAGAATAAGAGCTTTTTTGAAGACATCAAGCCAAATATGCAGAGTCCTGAAATTAGTGCATGCAAGTGGTTTAAGAATCACATGAACCAAGTGGTGTCAAAACTATGACCAAGAAATAATTGATAAATTTCATTTGGGTCTTAGACATTCCAGGTTTCAGTGCATTAAAAAATGCCATCGGCTTCCACCTGAGAAAGGTTTTATAATGTTTTTTTTGTGATGGCTCTTCAATTGGAAATCTTGGTTATGCAGGATTTGGTGTTGTAGTCAGAGATTCAACTTGTCAGGTAATAGGGACTCTAACTGGTGGCATTGGTGTAGCTTCAAATTATATGGCAGAAGCTTATGGTGTCATGTGTGCTTTGGAACTAGCAATTCAATGGAGTAGGCAGAATATCATTATTGTGTCATATTCAAAAAATGTGCTTGCAGAATTTGCTTAGGGGAAGGTTCCTTGGTTTCTCAAGGGGAGATGGAGAATGGCTATGAGAAATTTCAATCAAATAAAGTATAAACATTGCTACATGGAAGTGAATTTCTCTGCTGATTTTATTGCAAAAAAGGGTGCCTCATTAGCAGCAGGTGAAAGACAACTTCACATGGGAAGACCTTAATGTATACAAAGGATTGAAATGCCAAATGTTGATTATTTTAGGTTTTGCTAAAATTATAGATCCAGTTCTTTAAGTGAGTGGTGCAGTCTTAGAAATGGGACTGTCCATTTCTTTTGCTCTTTTTATTTTTTCATGTAATTGAGTTGAATCAAATTTTGCAATCTTAATAAAATTGATGTGATTCATAAAATAAAATAAAATCAAAGTGGTCTTTAAACCCTTTTGTCATCATATAGAGTCTTTGCAAGTATGTATTTACCACATATAGTATCACCAACAGTTGAAATAACTCACTATACCTATTCACCAACAATAATGGCTCTAAAAATAATTTTAGTATTTCGCTTTAATACTTTAGCTGGTCAATGATACAAGAATGTTTAAATCTAATTAGTTTCCTTACATCTTCGTGTGAAACCGAAGGTTGATCATTAGTAAATACACTAACCTTTCAACTAAAGATGTAATAATGAAATCTGAAAGGGACTAATTAACTTATTTTTGAAAATCAGTAAAAGAAGTAGAATATGTGGTATCATATATTGCGTCGCTTAGTTCACTTAGCAACATCATTAAAGTTCTAATCCAGTAACGCATAGTTGTTGTCTATTCTTTCCCGTCAACATAGTTGTGTTTATATTATTCGTTAGTATGTTAAAAATGTAAATGATGAATAAACTTTTTCTTTTTAGATATCCCTGGCTGTAAAATATCAAGAATAATAAGAAATCTACACTTCAAGCCCTGAGATTATCCATTAAATCTATCATGATAAACGAGGGTGGAATGGAAGCATTTGATGTATCCAGCATTTCGTGAACAATTACAATGTGGAAAATAAGTTCGTACGTCTACCAAACCCATCATATCCACCGGATGGTACATTTATTTAGTTGATAACAGGATGAAAGGAATGACTTCGATTGAACCCAAAACCTAACAATTGAATAAAGAAAATGTGAGCTTCTATTAGTATAAGACACAAACCTTGATAAGAGAAGAAAAAAACCCTAAAAATGAGTGATGTTGAAGGAAAAGGAAAACTTAAATTGGACATCAAATGAATTGGTAAAATTTAACGATCTAATAGTGATTTGCTACCTCAAACAAATAAATCTTTTTCGATTAATGAGAAATATTTTTACTTAGGATTTTCAATGATAGTTAGGAGATCTTTAGTCTCTAATGCATGTCGTGGGTGAAAAAAGTTAGTGATCTTATTGAGTAATATGATGGAAGTTAAGTTTGTTTTCATAAAGAGAAGGGATATTTAGTCGTTGAAAATGTCACAAAAGTGGGGGTGGGGGGTGTTGTTTTAGATCTGTAAACAAAGTAAATAAGAAAGCATTTAAAGTTGAATTATATGTAATGGAAATGAATATTATCGAGGAATCATTCTTCTTCATTAAATATCCATCAAAGTAGTTTATTCATATATTCTCCATTAATTATATATTATCACCAACCGTAGAATAAAAATTAGGTATTTCTATGATAGATGGATTTAAAAATCATGTTACTTTATTCTATTTAATACATCTCCAACACTCTTGTTATTTAGCCAGATACACAGTTCTTATGTCAAATTTATTCATGATTCAGATAATACCAAGTATTCAAAGGACTATATGAAGAAATATTTGAAGGAGGTTCGTGAGGAAATAATTGTTTTCCTTAATAAGACCAACACTTTTATGAATTATTATGGTGGGTTTCATATTGATCAAAGTTTTAGGGATTTTGGGCGTGGAAGGGGTCACAAGTACTTGATAGACCTTATGAATCTACTGGAAATTTCTTCGGAAAAATCATTTTATAACGGAGAAGATTGTAAAGAGAGAACACTGTGTGAGGTATTATATGAGGCTTCTCCAATCACTCATGGTAATCTAGTTATGTATATGGTCGGTATTACTGTATTGGGAAGATAACAATTGCTCAACTTTTGTTTAATAATTCCATAATTATCAAAAAATGGTATGTTAAAATATTATAAGAAGTTATTACCGCTATGTATGTTCTTCAAATATGTTACTCAAGGTATTCCAGTTATGTCTATCGTTGGTGTCACTCAGTTTATATGTCTATAGTTGGTATTACATCTATTTGGTGTTGCTATTAAATACAACCATTAATACTAATTAGCTGTTAAATTTGGTCACATGTATTAAAAACACGAAGAAACATGGCATGTATGTTTACCCATGCATATGATAAAATTAAAACCTTTTTTATACATTCAAAATTTTCTAATAACCAGTACCCATGGTTTTAAAATATGTAAACTGATTTTTAGTTTAAGATTCACCATAGACATACTACAAGTTTTTTCGTATTCAAAAGAAATTCATAATTAAAATGTAATTATATATATTCTTTTCTTTTTCCCTCTTATAATGTTTTCACCACTATCTGAAAACTGTTATTTTTTCCTCTCTCTTATGAGTAGCGAAAGGATGCTTGACGCTTGAGATTTCTCAAAGTTTTCATTTACATCAAGGTAAAATTTTATTTCTTAATAATTATTTAATATTTCGAACACTAAACATAGAATATGAATATATTGTATAAGTCGGAGATAAAACTTAGGTTACTTTATAGTCTTAGATTACCACCACCAACAACAACAAAAACCATAGGCAAACTTATTTTTCCTCTTAAATATTTATTTTATTTGACCATGTTATGGTGGATATCCATGTTTACAAATACCAGTTTCCGTATCAACCGTTTTACGTATCAATAATGCTTCTTCTGTAGAAGCAACAATTTTCATACTACAATGACTTTCATCACTTGAATTGAATAACTTAAATTATTGGTTCACAATCATTATCGTAACTTGAACATAACTTGAATCTAACCACTTCAATTTGTGTAAGTGAGGGTTTACAGGAAAAATATAGACGAAGAATGGGAGAACGAGGAAGAGGAAATAAATCATCATCCCACTTGAAATTGTCCCTTGAGCATTTTCTTTCATGCAGGCAAAGAAGATAAATTAATTGGGCAATTAACCATACCAATCAACACGGGAGACATAAGTCGTAGGTCCGCCATTTCTTCGATATTGATTGAAGTTGTTATCATCTTAAACAAATATTTTCCGATGACGTACGAAACAACTTATGGGTTATGCGACTGAAATTTAATTAATCATAGTAAACAAATCATCATCATTTTAGGTCATAAAGGATCCGTAAACAAATGATTTAGATAAAAATCAAAAATATGATATGGAGGTCATTCCAAAGGTACATATAAGATTTTCTTTAAAACCTTCAAAATTAGTATTTCATCCCTCCTATTAAAAAATAAATCTTCCACCTCGTATTAGAGATGCTCTCATGACCCTTAGGCTAACCCCTATGGTCTAGATATCTAGCAGCTAGATTGGCCATCCATGTCATCCTGGGAACCTCATAAGTCCTATGGGATGGCGAATCTAGCAGCGAAATGCTGAATAGTTTAACGTCCAATGTTGAATAGTACAGCGTCCAGATGGACGCCGAACCGAACATCATTTTACTTGGTCAGCTAAGTTGACAACGCTGAACGGATCAGCGTCTGAGAATCGGGTTTTCTCCAGCGCGGAAGCCCTTCTCCCTCAGTTCTTCCCCATTTAGTTTTTCACTCAAACACACCCGAAAATGCATGTTGAAGATCAATGATTCTAGAAATTTGTTTCTCAAATCCTTCTGTGGGTTTGTTCTCCATCGAATTTCAATGTACTTTTTTATGTTTTAAGTTATTTAAAAGTAGGATTTCAATGTACTTTTTTTATGTTTTAAGTTATTTAAAAGTAGGATCTCAATTTCAATGTAGTTTTTTTTATGTTTTAAGTTATTTAAGTAATTTTAATTTTAATGTATTTTTTTAATTTCTTTAAAAAAATTGTAACCTTGTTTTGCAATGTAATGAAACTTCGGTAAATTCTCAAATTTTGAAACAAACAACCATTGGAACAAATTATCAAACATTTAGAGAATCAAGTTCTGGGAGAAAAAATAGTCGTTAGTGAAAGAAAAAAAAGTCAAGCGATGAACAGTTCATCGTTGATGCCTTGGAATATTCGTAAAATGCTGAACTGTTCATCGTTTGGACCACTTTTTGGCGTTTTAATCTCGCTGCTAGTTGAACTGCGAGTACTTGCTAGGAGATAGAAGTAAGTAGTGTTAACTTTTTTCCCACATGTTTTTCTTGATTTGCAACCCTTTTTGGCCAATCTAGCAGGTCAATCTAGCCCATAGGACTTAGCCTTATGCATGGAGACACCATTGATACATCATGACATCGACGCATGCGGACACACACCTATATCCACATCATAGTTATAAAAAGGTATGGTGATGTAGTTTTGAAGTGGTAAGTAAAGGGGTTTGATTCTCGGACTTGTTGAGATTGGTTTATGATTTAAAAACAAAATAAAGAAAATATATTCACAAGATTGTAACGATAACGAGAGATACTAGGATTTCAGATTCCACCATAAACTCATTCATGCGATTCATATATTTATTCTAGACAATTATATCTCAAGTAGAATATTGACTCTGTTTCTTTGCGAAGGTAGATTTTTTAAAAGAAATGATTGTAAATCTAAAGCATGGGATATCAAAATACTTAACCTAAGTATAACCCATCAATTGAAATCACAACCATTCAATAAAAACCATAAAACAATTAATAATCCATGCAAAAGTCATTAAAGAATTAAATATAATTACCACAAGCATGAAATATGGCTTCATCCGTCATCCCAGTGATGGGGTTTAGCTCCTCATGGTGAAAATATGCTCAAAATATTCATTCATGGCTCAAAAGTGTGTTTACAATAAGATTAATGAAAAGCAGAAAACTGCAACGTTTATAGGCGTTACGAAGTCACTGTTATAAAACGATAAATCTTGTACGTCGCAGAAGAATCGACTCACTCTGTGCGTCTGTTCTTCATATTCTTGAGAACGACACTTCTCTTCTGTCGTGTGCAACTCTTCTTCTTCCTCTTCACCTGCTGCTGCTGCAACTCTTCCTGCAGCGTGATTTTATACCTCTACTCTACCCCAGACTCCCGACCATCCTGTTTTTGACTCGAACCAACCTTTATATAGGCAACATGTC
Source organism: Papaver bracteatum (assembly GCA_023529315.1). Classification (NCBI taxonomy): domain Eukaryota; kingdom Viridiplantae; phylum Streptophyta; class Magnoliopsida; order Ranunculales; family Papaveraceae; genus Papaver; species Papaver bracteatum. Next base: position 738,800 of record JAJJWX010005417.1, on the reverse strand, counting down.
GATTAAATCTCCCAAAATATCTTCGTTTATCCTCCCTTTCTTTTATCGGAAGTTAAGAGACTTCTTTCCTTCTTTTATCCTCTACGCGTCTCTGATTTCCTCAAAACTAATCCAAAAGATAGAACCAAATCTTAGTATTAATTGTATCTCTTCTTCCATTCCACGTAATATCCAAACTTAAACCAAAAACATGCCGAGAAACACCATCTTCCTTGTTTTAGATAATTCCGTGAACCTGTCCTATTATTCACGTTTGGACATCCTTACCAAACTTGTTTCTCATAAAAAAGGTCCTAACCAAGTCACTACCATTAAAAAATCTGCCAAAATCTCATCCTGATGCTTCCCAAAAAATCCAAACCTTCCCGAGAATAGTTTATTCCTCTGTTTTGTCGAGAATTGATTATCCGGCCCAAGTTGATGGATTCAAACGCCTATACCTCCCCTGTTTATCCTTAGCTGGCCCAAATAAATAAAAATCCACGATTAAGTCTCAATAAAACTTGTCTGAATTTGATGAAGAAAGTTCCGCAGGTGAGTGAATATTTTTCCCACCAAAACCATTTTAAAAGGGGTAAGAAGATGGTGCCCTTATCCAATCCCGAAGTGCCTTTATCACTGTGGTGTGAATAGAAATGATGTGCCCCCTAGTAATTGAGGTGCCCCTTATCCAAATGATGGGTGTCTTCGGTGATTTTCTCCCACGAGCGCAAATACCACTTTTTGAGCCAATTTATCCGCACATGTTTATTTCTCCCAAAATACCTACAAAGAGATAAAATAACAAAATAAGTAAAAAAATGGGTACTAACAATACACAAAATCGAAATGAAAATAGACACATAAATGCGTCTATCATATGGCCTTTGTATCCATGATGACAAAGGCTATCAGACGGACGGCGTTTAATGTAGGCCCGATCAGAAGATCGGGAAGCTCCGGATGGAGCAGTCATTAGACGGCCTAAAAGGACTCCCCAAATTGAAAAACTTTGGCGTGTCTAATACATGTATTTACCGACTATAGGCTTTGATTGAGTAACACGAATTTGTGGTGATTCTTCTTTCTGTCTTTTTTTTTAATAAACTCTTCTTTCCCTGTCAACAAAATATATTGTCTCTTAAAAAAAAAAAAAAAAAACTGTGATTTAGGTTTTGATAATAGATTTACATATGGTTAATAAGAAATATGATTGAGAGGAATAGAAGAAGGAAATAGGTAAACATTGAGAACCCTAGATTTTTTTTTTCTTCAGTTGATTGGGTTTAGGTTGATGTTTCTTAGTATGCTTTTATGAATTCTTTTTCTATGCAGCTATTTCTCTACTCCACGTTAAAATTTGTTTTCTCTGTGTATCCTCCCTTACCAATTCACAATCAGTAAATTTGATGAATATCAAGATTATATGGAATTGAATGGAAACCCTAATTTCGTTTTCACCATCATGAAACTACTCCACGTTAAAATTTTGTTTTCTCTGTGTGTCCTCCCTAACCAATTCACAATCAGTAAATTTGTTTAATTTACTCATTGATGAATATCAAAATTTTACCTTTTTACTTTAATTTAGCAGTTTGATTATATGGAAGGGTTATTTTGTTTTTGGTACTTAGGTTTTGTCCAGATTTTGAGTTTGGTCTAACATTTGTCCAGCTTGGCGTTTGGTACCTGAATTAGGCGTTGACCCGAGTTGACCATGAAAAATGATGACGTGTATTTACTTTCTGTCACTAAATATTTAATTACAAAAGTATATTTAAATTTACTAACAATGACCAACTAAGTCCTTAACACAGTTTACACGTGGATGTTTTTCATCCATCCAAAAAAATCAAGGGCTAAAATTAAAGAAATTTGTTCGAAGAAACCTAAAAATTGGCAGTTCCCCTTCTTGATTCCACCTCAATCACGATCTGCGGAATACCACCACCAAAGATTCTACTGTCGCTACTTTTTTAATCCATCAGTTAAATCTATGCTTTCTCATAAACATAGTTCCATTTAGATTCAATATAGATCCATTTAGATTCAATTTTTGATCACACACAGAACCCCAATTTGCATTTCCATGGTTGTTGTACCAACAGTGGATATCAATCCATAAACGGATGTTTAATCCCATCTCTAATTCACGTTTAAGATCTATCCTACCAAGGTAATCGAGACAACCACCACTGTAACACCTAATTTCATACCGACAAACAAACCCTAGCTTACTGTTATAAAACACTCCTAATCGCTCTTCCAACTGATGCAATTCTTAACCTTTCCATTAACATCAAACCCATTTGTTTAATTCATGCATCTTCGCGATTTGAATCAGCACCACCTCCTACCGCCGACCAATTTCAATTTACATCGTCATCAAGCAATCCCCATCTGTTTTGTTTCCTCAGTTCCGTACCAATACCCATCCGTTGATATTGTACCATTCACTATTAATAATACTCTTTTGAAGAATAAAGTTGATTAGTAGAATTTGAACATGGAAGAGGATAAGAGACTTTTCTCATTTTTTGTTCTTCATCTTTTATCTCCAGCTTCTGAATCCTTTTTTTTTCTTAATGGAAAAATATAAAAGAGAATGATAACGGACATCTAAACGGTGTTAAATTTTTAGAATTTATTTAACAAAACTAGTGACAAAACTCCTAGGTGAACAAACTAGTGATAAGAAAAAACCAGTCATATTATTTCTATCAAATAAAAACCGTTTCAAATAAAATTGGCACAAAAACCCCAAGCCAAATAATAATTAGCAAATTTAGTTTTTGTTACTTAAAAAAAATCCAAATATACCCTTTTGATCTTTTCTTCTTCTTCTCTAATATCTTTTTTCTTCTTTCTTCGTCTTCTATTCCTACCACCCACAACAATTTTATTTTCCCCGGCACGCCACCCCACCTCCGTATCTCACCACTACCACCACCCTCCTCCGCCTCCTTCAATTCCTTCACCACCAACACCATTTCCACCACCGTAAACGTCACCACCCCTAACTCATATTCACGTCACAGCAACCAAAATCAAATTGATTCTGCTGCAGATGAGTACAATTGAAGCAGGAGAGGATTGAAGATGAAATTGAGTCCGATCTTGAAAGAGGATGGAATGAACTATTGAGTTCTGAACCAAGAAATTCATGGGATTGAGAAAATGTTTTTGTTGCTGTGGATATCAGAGAAGAAATCAGAAAATGAAAAGGAGAAAATGGGTTTGTTAAAAATGGGTATTCTCAGATTTGAGATTGAAAAAAGATTCGAAGAGTTTGTGAAGATTTTGAAGATGCTTTTAACATGGATTTGATTTCCAGTTGAACAAGGGAAGTTTTGGTTCGATTCAGAGAAGATGGGGTCGAATTAGGGTTTCCTTGAACTGAGATTTGAAACCAAGCTTTAAGTATGAAATCAAAATTGGTTCATGAGAAATGAGCGAACTGGTTGTTGGTGTTTTGATGATGAAAGAAGGAACCAGGACTCAAGACTGTTGCATCTTTGCTGCCATACAGATTTGAGATGGGATTTGATGTTTCGAACTGAACTGAATGAATGGGTAACGAAGAATATAAGAAAGGAAAATTTATTAGCTTTAGCTTTGTATGATCGAGCAATTTTGATTTCTACTGGGGTAGTCGGCACTTATGGTTATGCTGCACCGGAGTATGTAATGACAGGTTTGAATTCCGTAATCCTAACTCACCTACAAGTATACAATTCCAGAAATTTTTTAATTCATAGCAGTCTGTGCTGCACTGTATTTATTTCCTTATCTCTTCTTTCTTATTGTCAGGCCATCTGACATCAAAGAGTGATGTCTATGGATTTGGTGTTGTGTTACTGGAGATGTTAACTGGTCGAAGATCAATGTACAAGAACATACCTAGTGGAGAGCACAACTTAGTTGCTTGGGAAAAGCCATATTTAGCTGACAAACGTAAACATTACCAATTAGTTGATCCTCGATTAGAACTCAATTACTCCATTAAAGGTGTTGCTAAGGTAGCTCATATAGCTTACTACTTCCTCTGTAGAGACTCTAAAATTCGCCCTTCAATGGATGAAGTTGTCAAGTGTCTCACTCCATTGCAAGACCTTAACGACCTTGCAATCTTATCTTATCATTCAGGTTCAGCTCTACATGCTCGGCGAAAAAAGAAATCAGATGGGAATTGGCAGCTGAATTACACCCAATCCAGAGTCGTCAGGCAGTCGCCATTGACTACTGGTAAGCAACAATGAAAGCTCGGTTGGGTGTGTTTTTGAATGTTCATCTACAGATATAGCTTCTTCATACTTGTATCTATTTCTCTTTGGTTAATTGGTTCTATATACTGACCCAAAGCCAAACTTGTTGGATAAATTCTTGTTAAGAACGAGTTTCTACTTTATTTTATTCTTGCTAAGAACGAGTCCTCCTATGCTAAAACTAATAATTTGGTTCTGCAGACGTTGTCAATCTCTCTGGTCTGACTTTGGGAGCTTCTTCCCTGAAAATGGTGGTTGGTACTAATTTCTACTCCCCTTTGATTTCTAGTTTTTGATCTAATCTTGTTACATTGGTATATATATATATATATCAATATAATCACACCACTCTTTATTGTTAGATATTTTCTTTCTTCTCATACATGAAAAAGAAACTCGTCACCAATGCATCACCTCTGGGTTTTTACAGGTACGGGATGTCCCCGGTTGAGTATGTGCTTGGGGAATCAGGAGGAATTTTGCAATTAGCAATTATAAATGCACAAGTAAAATGGCCTGCTGGGCCTAAACCACCTTATCCCAAAGCTCTCCATCAGTTTGTAACATGGATGCTGCCATTGAGAATTGCAGTTGGAGATGGTAGGTGGTTGAAATGAGCTGAGCAAGAGCATTTACTGGTGCAGTGATGTTGTTGTTGTGCGGGGAAGCTGTAATAGAGATGCATTGGTGTTGTGGTGAACAATCAGTTGAGCATGGTGGAGTTCAGTTGGCAGCTGAGATTGCATATTGAACTGAAATGGCAGCTGTTAGTGTGATGAAACCAATTATGGCGTGAACATTTCCTTTTGCTTCTCAAACAGGGAACACTTGTAGAAATACGGCAGGCAGCTGGTTTGCTTCTGAAAAATAATTTGAGAACTGCTTTCAAATCTTTGACCCCATCGTATCAGCAGTATATAAAGTCAGAATTGTTACCCTGCTTAGGGGCATCATATAGGCACATCAGATCTACTGTTGGTACAGTTATCAGTGGTATCATTCAACAAGGAGGAGTACCTGGCTGGCCCGAACTCTTCCAGGCTCTTCTATATTGCTTGGACAGTAAGGAGTTAAATCACATGGAAGGTGCAATGGATGCTTTATGCAAGGTATTACCATTGAAGTTGTTGTTCGGATTTTTTTAAATGTTTTCATGCATCAATATGATGATGTGTGGTGTACCATAGATTTGTGAAGATATTACGCAAGAGCTTGATGTAGATGTACCTGGATTAGTCGAACGTCCTATCAATGTGTTCCTTCCCAGATTATTCCAGGTAAATAAAAGTGTATGTACATATAAATTCACTGGCTTCTTCCAATGTGACACTCCTGTTGATCTGGAGGTTGTTCTATTAGCGTGCTTAAAATTTTATCTAATTATCTTTCCTTCTGTACCAGTTCTTCCAATCATCACATGCTTCACTCAGAAAGCTTTCATTGGGTGCTGTTAATCAGTTCATCATGTTGATTCCGACAGTAAGTATCTAGGAAAAATGTTGTTGGAATTTCAAGAGAAGATGCAATGTGTTGCGGATTTGTTTGAGCTGAGCTACAATACGTAGAAAAATGATGAAACCTAATTAGGTTTCATCTATTTTTGGTGAAACCAATTTTGGTTTCATCTATTTTTTTGGTGAAACCAATTTTGGTTCCATCATTTTTCGGTTTGGTTACATCATTTTTCACGAGAAATTATTTGCACAAGAAATTTTGGTTCCATCATTTTTTTCAGTTTGGTTTCAAAAAATTTTCTCATTTAGAGTTTGGTTGCATCATTTTTTTCTCATTTTGGTGACGGCAGCGGTTGGCAGTGGTTGTGGTGGCGGTGGTGGTTAGTGACGACGGCGGTTGGCGGTGGTGGAGGTGGTTGACGGCGGCGTTTGTGGTGGTGGGCGGCGGCGGTGGGGGCGACGTCGGTGGTGCAGTGGCGGTGATGGTGGTGGGTGGCGGTGGTGGTGTGGTGGCGGTGGTGCAATGGTGGCGATGGTGCGGCGGTGGTGCGGTTACGGAGGTGGTGCATTGGGGGCGGTGGTGCAGTGGAGGCGGTGGTGGTGGCGGTGCGGCGGTGGTGGTCCGGCGGTGGTGCGGTTACGACGGTGGTGGTGGCGGCGTGGTGGTGGTGTGGCGGGCTGGTGGTGGTGCAGTGGTTGCGGTGGTGGTGGGGTTGATTTTTATTTTTGTTGGGGTGATTTAAAATTAAATGAGGGGTTGTTTTAATTTTTGTTGGGGTGATTTAAACTAGAAGGCTAATATAGACAGTTTATGTTAAATGGGGTTTTTGTGAACAATTTGTTTTGTTGGGGTTTTTTACATAGATAGTGACACCTTTGGGGTTATAACCTGCGCGCCGTTTATTTAAAATATTTAGTAACTAACAAACGGAAGTTACGTTTGACATAGTCAACGAAGGTCAACGTCTATTTCAGGTACCAAACACCAAGCTGGACAAATGTTAGACCAAATTCAAAAGTTGGACAAAAACTGAGTACCAAAAACAAAATCCCTATATGGAATTGAATGAAAACCCTAATTTTGTTTTCACCATCATGAGATCATCGAAGCGAATAGACCAACCCCTTTCCTCTCCCTATTCTTATTATCTTTGTTTCAATTGTACCATGATCTTTGTTTGTTCCAGATACTAATGTTGATTTGCGGTGTGATCTTTATCCCATGATACTAAGGAAGCTACTGTAGTGATGTGAACTACATGGAAGTCTTGGAGCTAGAGCTTATGGCAGCCAAAGAGGTAACTGAAAACTATAATATTTACATTCGTTTCACTAGACTAGTTTAAGAACACAGTCAGTTGGATACTGTTTGATTGTTCATGATTGTCCAGGCAGATATAAGATAAATTATCTTTTTTCAAGAAATTATATGGATTTCTCTTTGTACATTACTCATCTGCAAGTATGACAAATTGGAGTCAATAAGTTATAATCTCAAGAAATCTCTCACCTTTATTCAAGATTTGAGAGTTAATTTTGTTAAACGATAGGGACGACAAAGATTATGCCCCAGCCGAACCTTAATTCAATTATCTTTCTTAATAAATGTCGAACTTTAGATAGTAGTAAACACTAAACACCTACTTCCTGATCATTAATAATTGCAAGTGGTAGTACATTGGATTTCGTTTGCTTCTGTAAACCATATAACGACAGCAATGGGTCGTGTAGACTGTTATGGTGTAATTTTTCTATTAGGAACGATAAGTGACGAATTGAAAAGGTATGTCGTCTCTATATTGAAAAATGGATTTCACTGATCAATAATTGAGACCATGAAAATGTGTGTTTACCAGGTTTGAACATTATAATCTTGGTTTTTTTAAAGTAGTTTCTTTTGTTAGATCCTTTCAAGGCACCCTATTTTGATACCATAGACTGCCAGACCACCCTATTTTGATAGACCATTCTTTCCCACAATACTCATATTCTGGAATGTTCATTACTTGAATATATATAATTTGAACAATAAGATGGTTCCATCATGACAGTACAACGAATACAGGTAGTTAAAAATCCATGATTTTTTACTCTGCCAACCCCTATTAGTTTGTTTTTCGGTGTTTAACCAAGACGACAATTGTGATTTTTTCCATTTCTAATCACTGTTAGAATTTATTTTAGTTTTAGATTTTTTTTCTTGGAGATGTTCGAGATAAATTCTTCTTGACTCAACGTTTTCATGTAAATCGAGTTATACTATTTGTTATCCTTTTGTAGGGCAGCATGGACCGAAGCCAAAAGTAGTTTTACTTTCGCATGACACTGTGTGGCTCCTTCCTCCAATAAACATTAAAGGTAAACCATATGGGACATATACAAAGTTGTTTCTTCTTTAGTCACTGTTATCATGTGGATTTAGCAGTCTCATTGGTTTTTTTTCGTAGGAAAGAACGAAACGAGCCCAATTTTTTTGTGCATCATCCTCATTGGCGTCATACCCGAAAATCTCATTTGGAATTTTGATAAGCAGATTCAAAAGGGAGGTCTGTACTCTATGGAGAAATTACACTTGATTGCTGCTAAACCTAAGTTCCAGCCTGAGCAGAGTGAGTCTCAGTGAGAGGAGTTATATTTTTTCGGTGGAACACCTCCCTCACCGCTTTGGATGCCTATTCTCTATCCATTATTCTCACAGTTTCTATTTCACAACACAGAGTTCCCTCGAATAGAACATTCATACCATACATCTTACATGTAATACTCCCTCCTTCCAAGTTTACTTGCCTAAATTGGATTTTGCAAAAACTTGAAAGAAATTCAAATTACTTCCACATACACCATCAATCTTCCAAATTACTTGTTTCATATACAAATTTTGACATCCTAGTTTTTGTTTCTTTCTTGATAATTAGAATTTTTTAGTGGGAAATATAGAAATTTTTTGGCACAAATTTGCTAAAAAAACTCAATTTAGGCAAGTAAACTTGGATGGAGGGAGTATAAAAATAGATATTACGCATGTGTTGTTTCCAATGTTATTAGCAGTTTTGAATCCCAACAATATTAAGAGAAGTTCCACTGTAATGTTGTTACACAATTTTAAGCTTGCACAAAATGATTAACATTTGAAATTTAACTAGGAATTAATATAATCAATATATAATATCTTCAGAATTCATTTATAGGCTATTCCAAATCCAAAACCCAACTTGACATTATATGTAGCAGTTCAAATGTATTTACGTCTACAAAAAATATTGCAAGTGATGTGTCATTAAGATTTTTGGTTTTCTGATCTTTGCAACTTTTTAATGCAGGTGTGGTTTATTTCTTAAAAACCATCACCAACATCCAGGTGCTTCAGAGGTGGGAAATCAAGCTGAATGCGCGAGATCACAATTGAAAATCTCAGGTGTTCACACTTTACCATTGACATCACAGAATTTTTCATGTTTTAATCCGTTAGTGCATATACGTAATCAACTATGAGGATTATGCTATGGAGTTCTGCCACAAATCAAGTTTGGAATGACTTAATTAATTGCTACTCCGTCGCCGGTCCTATATTGGTTGTCGTTTGCTCCACTTTTGTGAAGAGTTACCAAGGTATCCAAGGGGACATCAAAACTTCTTTAATCCGTATTCTGCAGTGTTGTTTGCCTGTTACATTTTAAAAAATGTCCAACTCATTATTATAAAAAAAAGGTATGGTTTTGTCTCCATGATGACAAAAGCTATCAGACGGACGACGTTTAATGGAGCCATGATCCGGTAGTCGGGATATTCTGGATGGGTAAGTCATTATACGGCTGGGAAAGACTCCTGATAATGAGAAGTAGGTCGGGGTAGGTTCACGAAATTTCGGTTAATTGATTTTTTTTTGTCAGAGAGGGTAGAGGTAGACATGGAGAGAGATGGTGTGCCTCTTCTTCTTTTTCGTTTCCTTCCATGAGCTACCCTGAACAATGGCAATCCATATTGAGAATAATAGCGAAACAGGTGTTTCATCTTCTCTTTTAAAGCTAAGAGATATGAAGAACATATATGAGAAGAAGGATACTTCAATCTTGGTTAGTAAACCCAAATCATAGGGTTTTCTCTCTTAATCTTTGGCTTATCTCCTGTTCTTATTTTGCCGTTTTCACGTTAGTTTTCTTATTATCAAGACCTAACTATGTTTGGTAAATTATCCTTTTGATTGGGAAATCTAATCAGTGAATGTTATGAATTTATGATTTTTATGCCTTTGTTTTGTTCTCCTTAAGGTCTAATTATGCTTGGTCAAGTCCTCATGTGTGATTTTGTTAATTTTTTTTTTTATGATATAGGTAACTCCTCTATGTCAAACAATGTTATGCCCAATCAAATGTCAATTAACAATGTGATGCTGTTAATTGATTTTACAGTTTTGTTGTGTAAGAAATTTGCTAGGATGGGCAGATAAGATTCCTATTTTAAAGTTCAAGCTGATGAGTATACCACATATGCAAACTGTACATGAGCCCACTGGAGTTGGCGGACAAGTTTTACCATGGAATTTTCCACTTCTCAAGTTTGTGAGGAAGGTTGGACCTGCGTTAGCTACTAGATGCAATATTGCATGAAATACAATATATCAAACATCGTTATTTGCTTCTATGTGGCATAGTTGATCATGAAGTAGGTCTTCTCAATTCATTTGCATTAGTTTATTCTTCTTTCTTTGAATGCTTGCTTTAAGATTTTTGATTCGTTATTCTTCATTGTAGTATGGCCTTCCCATTAGTTTAATGCTTCCTTTAAACTGAAGAACGCTTAGAAAAGGCTATAACTGAGTTATAATATCTTTCTATCGATGAATAAGTTATTGAATCTCTTGCAGGATAGTGTTACTTTATCAGAACAATGCGATCGCAAGGAAATTCCCGGACTCACTTTATAGCCATGTATTCAAAGCAATCAATTTCATTAGGGCTATTAATTTGAAATACCTCTCATAGAATCATTGTGGAACAGCCTCATCAATGTTCAGGTTTTACTCCACCTATTTGAGTTATCATCATTTTGCATTAGTGACTTAATATATGTGTGCTTACGTTCTTTTCTTTTTGATTTAGATTATTTTGTAGATATTTACAAGTTTACCAAATTTATAAAAGAGGAAATGATCAGTACCCCAAATGGTTGTTATTTACGGACTGATTAGAGTAACATTTTATTATTTGTTGGATTCTGACCTATCAAGTATTGTTAAGTAAAGACTCGCGGTATTGTCAAGTGCTTGGGTGTGTAACCTTCAGGTAATGTTAAGTTGATCAACGTCGATGAAAAGAATTAGGGATGGGTAGGAATTTGTCATGTAAAACATTAAAACCTTATTTTCTAAAGATTTCTCAAGCACCCTCTTCTATCTTTTGCCTCTCTGAAACCACTTCGAGCAGAATATTAGCTTTTTATATGTTTAATCCACAGGTGTTAACATCGTTGAGGGGATTTTTGTTTAAATCTCAGAATAATTATAGCAACAAATCCTTCTCAGAGAAAGCATATAATTATATCAAGTGGGAATTATATAATTGCCCTCAATTCTGACGGGCTACACAATTACCCTTATCCTACAATAAAAATACCCCTCTCCATCCAAAGCCCATCATGGGTCCATTAAGGATTAGACAACATTACAAATATACCCTTCCTCCTCTAATTTTCGGTTTTCATCTCCATTAACTTCTCCATCGACATCTCTGGTCAGATAAAAAATAAATCGAAATCCTACACCGCCGTATCCATCGCTACCACCACCATCTCCGTCGTCATCACAAACCAACACCAGTGCCACCGCCATCACCATCATTACCACCTACCACCACTACGGATGAAGAATACAGTGGAAAATCAATAACAAAATTTGATTTCGGTTGAAGAATACACTGAAAAATTGATTTCGGATCTGGAATATGTATTTCATCCATCGCCACCACCGTTTCAGTATGATATCAATAAGAAAACTTTTCCTGAAGAATCGATTCTAGTTTCAGATCTGGAAACTAATTTACATTTCTTGTGATTTTGATATCGAATCTGATTAGAACGATGGAGGTGGTGGAGGAGGGTATCGAATCTCCAACCTTTTTGTGGGTATTAGGTTAATCAATCATGGATAGAATTTTGTTAGCTGTAATGGAGGAAACTCAAGCACAAGGACTATCAGTCCTAACAGCAATGAAGTTTGCAGTTTTACCTATTGCTAAAGTTTTCACAATGTGCTTCTTGGGTTTTCTAATGGCTTCTAAATATGTGAATATCTTACCTGCAAGTGGAAGAAAACTTCTTAATGGGGTAAGCAAAATTAGTTTGAAATATGATATATTATTGATAATAATTTGTTTGATTTTGAAATTTCAATTTAATTTTGTTGTTCTGAATTGTTTTATGCAGTTGGTCTTTACACTTCTACTTCCATGTTTGATTTTCTCTCAGTTGGCCACTTTTAACATTCTCCTCCAATTTTGGGAAAGATGCTCACCGGAGGATGTTAAAGGAATTATTAAAACATGAATTATTAATTGTTTTATGCAGTTGGTCTTTACACTTCTACTTCCCTTCTGTTGCTTAATTATTTATCTTGTATAATGTGAGTTGAGTTGTTTGATCAACCATGCATCTGTTCTTAAACTCTTAGTTTGTAATTCTGTCTTGTATATAGGTATTAATCCCCAATGAAGTATCTGGGAAGGGTCACAGCGTATTCTTTATCCCAGCTATTTGTTGCGGGATTTAGTTTTTGTGTGTTTAAATTTCTAGATAAATCTGCTTTTGTACATGGATAGTTTTTGTTGTGCTCTAGAATCCTTGGAGATAAGTTCTTACTCTGTTTTTATCCAACGAATCCCTGGTTTGCTATTGATTGCCCTCTCTATTCTGTTTCTCTTGGAGTTTATGTTCTTTGAATAAATAGAAGTATAGGGGTTTATCTTGAATCCTGTGAATTGGATGAAAAATAATAATGGATTGATCGAGTACTCTTAGAATTTTCTTGAATTTTAATGCTACTTAGATTGTTCTTGGTTTTGCTATTTGATATGATTCTTGTATGTTGACGATAACTCTTTGTTTAAATTCCCCAACGAGAATGATCTTTCTTTTTGGTTTTTGTTAGTTTTCAGCTTTGTGATAGAATTATAATGGGGTTTAATGTTCTTGGTGAGAGTCCTGATGTGATGAAATCATGCAGTTTTGTAGTGATTGAATCTATTTTGTTTTAGATATGTGGTTGTGTTTGTTGAATTCTTGACTGTAATTTTGATGGTAGCTGATGTTTAGACTCGTTTCTACAGGTTAGTAGTGTGTGTTTGAGAGATGGAGAATAAGGCACCACTGAAATTTGAAGCGCCCGAGCACATTCTTGTCACGTTGTTTGTTAGTGGAAATAGTGTCAACTTAGAGCAAGCCCTGGAAAATCTTATAGAAACTGCTAAAACTCCTGATGGGCGATTGCATCTTGCTTCGGTACATAAAATAGTATTTTCACAGAGGTTTTCTCTCTTCCTATTTGTACTCTGCCCGTAATCTTGTTGGTACATAATGTTTGTGACCGATAGTATTTTTGCAGAGTTTTTTTTCTTCTATTTGCGCTCTGCCCCTTCCCCTGCCAACCTCCACAATTATTCTGTAACATGTGATGAAGGTTGTACTTTGTAGGCTAGTAGACTTGTGATTTCCTGCTTCTTGTTGCATTTTTATTAGGGTGTCAATAAGGTTTATACCTTGCTGTTTTAGAGTTGAATTTGAATATATGGGTGTTTTTATTTCTCCTGTGTATGTGTAATTGAGTCCAATATTTCTACTCTTACAATAGAAATTGACCTTAGTTTAGGGAGTCAACAACCAAGGTTTGTGTATCAACAATAGAAAAATGGTATCAACAACCAGTGTTTGTGTATCAACAATAGAAAAATGGATCAACAACCAATATTTGTGTATCAACAATAGAATTTGATCTTAGTGTTAGGAGTCAACAACAAATGTTTGTGTATCAACAATAGAAATCGACCTTAGTTTAGGGAGTCAACAACCAAGGTTTGTGTATCAACAATAGAAAAATGGTATCAACAACCAAGGTTTGTGTATCAACAATAGAAAAATGGTATCAACAACCAAGGTTTGTGTATCAACAATAGAAAAATGGTATCAACAACCAATATTTGTGTATCAACAATAGAAATTGACCTTAGTTTAGGGAGTCAACAACCAGTGTATCAACAATAGAAAAATGGTATCAACAACCAATATTTGTGTATCAACAATAGAATAATGGTATCAACAACCAAGGTTTGTGTATCAACAATAGAATAATGGTATCAACAACCAAGGTTTGTGTATCAACAATAGAAAAATGGTATCAACAACCAAATTTGACAAATATTTTTGAACTTTTGATTTTTTGGGTCAACAAATATTTTCAGTTGTTGACGCCTAATATTAATGGCGGTGGCGGCGGCGGCGGTGGTGGCGGCGGCGGTGGTGGCGGCGGCAACAACAATGGTGGTGGTGGTGGAGACGGAGTGGCGGCGGTAACAACAGTGGTGGTGGTGGTGGCGACGGCAACAACAGTGGTGGTGGTGGTGGTGGCGGAGTGGCGGCGGCGGAGTGGTGGTGGCGGCGGTGCTGTTGGTGGTGGTAAAATGAAATAATAGAAAAATCTATTTTTTAATGGATAAAATTTTTAAATGGAAAATAATATTTTAAGTGAGGGTATTAAGGTAATCTATATTTTAATGGATAAGTTATTTAAATGATAGGGGTATTATATTGTTATATAAGGGTATTTGTGTTGGGCCTCTATAATAGGGGCATTTAATAAATTTACCCTTATATCAATACCTAATCTTTTCAATTTCTAATATGATATCTAGGGTTTCTGATTCGTTATTATTTTGAATTATTGGAGTTCCACCTGTTTATGGTTCCTGATTTGATTCGTAATATTGTTGCAATTTAGATATTAGATAACAGGATTTGGCAAAATTAGTATTTTTTTCTTTCCAAATTGAGGTTTCTGGGTTTAACAAATGTAGGGTATTAGATTCGCGTCTCAGCCATAACTATAGCCGGAGATGATGTTAATCCTACTCCTCCACCCTCTGCACCTGCAACTGTATGTATGTATGTCATTCTGCAATGGGTTATCAATAACTTATAAGCTCTTCCCTTTTCTTTATAGGTATAAGAGTACTCTCTAAATGTTAAACACACGTTTCACATTGAAAGGCGTTTTAATGAGGCGATGGATTAGTAAAAGTTGTATGTACTTCGACTTTTTTTAGTACTACATGCTATATAGTCCCTAATGTAACTGTATCGACTCAATCGTCATATAATGTTTTATAGATTGTAATGCAATTCTCTTGGTCTACTAAGGCACGTCCACGGTAGACCTTATTTTTGAATCAGGAGAACATGGATGCAAGGATTTATATATTTCGAAACTCAGCTGTTGCCTGATTCGTGGGACCTTCATTGGTGCAATACTAGATGCCAATTGTTTCATTAAAAAGCTTAAATAAGGTATTTAACCTCTGTGGACTTATAATATACTGTTGTTTGTAATAAGTAATTTACGGATTACATTACCCTTTTTTTTAGCTTACTAGGATTTATAGTGCCTTCATTAGTTCCTTACACATGCTACTAGAGGCTTATTGTACGCATACAACTGAGTTTCCGTTTTAAAATTGAGACAGACAATCTAAGAGTTTCAATTTTTGGTATTAGAAGTGACACTAGCAGGAACTATGTTCCGTTTTAAAATAGAGACAAACAATCTAAGAGTTCCAATTTTTGGTATTAGCATTGACACTAACAGTAACTATTACTGATTTGATTGCGTTGGATAATAATGTTGGGGCCAATGTATATGAGTCAGATTCAATGATGTATTGAGAGGCTAACAGTAACCCCACACCCTGAGCTCTTTCTACCTCACTTAGATTGCAGGTGTGCAAGGTACACCTATATTAATATTTTGGGTGCTAAGTTCATGTTAACAGTCCTCTTAACATGTAGGTTACAAGCACCAATGCAACTTACATGCATGTGACTACTTCAGGAATTACACCCAACAATAGTTCTTTGGTTGTCCTAGCATTTAATGCTGAGGAAAGAGGATGAAGAAAAAGAATTTAATAGCACTGCCCCGTCAAACCATGTATTTGTTGTCATATTCATGTGTTGAAAGTACTAAAAAAATTAGCATCAGGAACTCAAATATAACAGTTATATGATGTTCTTCACATCACATGATTAATATGGGAATGCACAAAGACCAGAAGTACATACAGTCACATGGAAAATTGATGAGTTTCCTAGATGTGATTATTTTAGGTAGATGTTGTTGTATCAATATACTTCCCTCTGATGATTCTCGACCATAGATTAATACTTGATTTGTTTGAATGTTATTCTAAGGTATTGATTTGATCTAATTTGGGTTTGTTTTGTTGTATGTATTCCAGAAAAGTATTAAGGTTTTCAATTGCACAAGTTTTGACGGTAATTTATCAAAAACAAGAATCTACTCTCAAGGTATCTTAAAACGGTGAGATTTCTTGCTTGATCAGTTAAGTTTTAGTTGCAGTTTGAAAATAAAGTGGCTTGATTAGTTGGAAAATGAATAGGTTCAATTTAAACCCATGTTATGTAAGTCATGGAGGTGAAGAGAAAATTGCACGTTCTAATGTTCGTGAAAGAAAAATGGAAATATTCTAAGCAACATACATCGAACTATGAAAAGGTTTCGGTAAATCTGAAGTGTTGGTAACTCATACAAACCGTCTTGTCCTTTTCTATCCCGAAGTAAAGACAGTTCATACAGGTTACTAACGGATTTCCCAAGTTGAATGGTACTACGATCATCACACTTGGTGAAATCATCTATGAGTAAATTACTATCTACTCTTGAGTATCTTCCAAGTTTATCCAAAAATAAGTTGCAGAACATCTCAATTGATACAATCGGCTAGGTATACCATTACCATCAAATGCATTCAGAAAAATAATTAACCACCTATCAACAATAATGCAAATATGAGTCGCCAATGTTTTGCATCTCAAACACATACGGAGCAGAATTGACACACCTGTAAACCTGTCTGCAGTAAACAAGGTCAAATTAAACCATGTATCGACGGTAACAAGTGGTTCTAAAAATTAAACCAATTTTGAGAATTGGATGACACTGACAAATCAACAATACAGGAAAAAAATTGTACAACTCATCAAGTGTCGTGTGACAATAAAATGCTTGAATCTTATTTACTAGGAAAACTTTTAGAGAAGATTCAAACTCTGATGAGGAGCCTGATGCAAAACAACTATAAAGACATCTTTAAAACATTAAAAAATAGACAACTAAAATATTCAGTCTACAGTAACGATGATAAATTTGAAAACTAATCAGGGATAAATATAAGTGAAACTAAATCAACTGATTGATATTTTTTGCAAGATATATTTTTGCTGAAATTGTGTGTCTGAATATTAACTGATTCTATTAATACTAATGTTATAGAAGTATGGGTAATCTAGGATCATATAAGTTATCTATTGTACAACTGACTAGATTGTAGTCTTTTTAAAATAGTCGGATACATTAACTAAGTTGTATTCTTTTTATGTTTCAATTATTTTTATCCGGAATTTTTTTTTCTCTCCCCGGCTATGAGCTCCGGCGTTGAGCAATGGCTAATGAAATCCAGGGTTCTTCATCGGATTGGTCTCATCCGCTCCTTTTATTGGGTTTGATTGTTTTTCAGTCTAGCTTGGATTTCTTCTTTGCATTGTTCCCACGGATTTGGTTTTGCAGTTTTTCCATTTCTTATTTTTATCTAAGGTTTTATTATCGTTTAGGGTTTTTCTTTTTTGTAAGGTTCAACCTTTAGCAATGTATTCCTCTACAAGTGCTGCTCCTCGTTCTGCCCTTAAACCACCTCCTTCACCTCGGACAACTCCTTGTTCACCAGCTG
This sequence comes from Papaver bracteatum, assembly GCA_023529315.1. Taxonomy (NCBI): domain Eukaryota; kingdom Viridiplantae; phylum Streptophyta; class Magnoliopsida; order Ranunculales; family Papaveraceae; genus Papaver; species Papaver bracteatum. Next base: position 721,097 of record JAJJWX010005417.1, on the reverse strand, counting down.
CTTCGAACTCTCAGGATGGCTACGTGAGTTGCCCTTTCAAAAAGTTTCACAGTTGCAGCAATGGAGTTAACGGGAGGGGGTATGCCAGAGGATCTATTATGCGCCACCTTCAGGATAGACATTCCTTTTCGAAGGACAATGGGGTACATTGCAGGGACATAATCTCTGATGACTTTGAGGTTTTCAGCGCCTGGGAGAGTTTGCTGCAGACGCTACGTATGTGGATTTGTATCCATTGCATGACTCTTCATTCCTGGAAGTCCTCCTGCAAAGGTAAAGGTCATGAAACCATTGCAGGTCCCTTTAATGGTAGCTCTGCATATTTTCTGCTACATGGTATCGACAGGCCTGCAGTCCCACCCGTATTGATCGTACCCACTGCTGCTTCCAGCGCTGATGTTCCTGCAGTCCCGGAATTTGTTGCTGCTGCCAGCTGCGACGAGAAGGCTTTATCGGATGAGGTTTTTTCCCTAACTCCTAGCTTACTTTGTGTCGTTTTCCAGCGCAACTTCTCCACGGTTGCTAGCATCCCTCACAAATGCATGTTGAGTTTCTCCCGCACTTTGAAAGTTTGTTTGGATGGAGTGTTGAGTAAACCTACGGATTCTACAACCTGGATTCGTCTCATCCTCCTCCCCATTTGTACTTTTGTACGTTACAAGCCCAAGGTTGATGAAAAGTCTAGCAATCGTAAGCGTATGCAGGTTACAACCATCCAACATGCCTTATTGGTTTGGAAGGAACCATGGGGGTGCTTTAAGTTAATTCAAAAATTGCTTCAGTTGCCGACTCATCACCACAACATCAAACAAGACCCGGAGAAGAAACCTGATTTGGCCAACTTAAGTGCATGCCGTAGGAAGATTGAATTTGGGAATTATGCGGCGGCAATACGTGTTTTTTCTTCGAACGGTGTTGCTCCTCGTGGTGAGAACACGTTTGTTGAATTGCAATCTAAGCATCCTACAGCTCCACCTCCTTCTATTCCAGAGGGAGAGTTTGTTTGTGATCCGGTCACGGTCGATTCGAGGTATGTTCGTGGTGCTATCAAGAGTTTCCCTAGAGGAACTTCTTGTGGGCGTGATGGTTTTCGTGCGCAAAACCTGGTTGACGCTTTGAGTGGTACATCAGCGGCAGTGGCAGATGATTTGTTGGCTTCGATTACGGGAGTGGTTAATCTTTGGTTGGATGGCCAGTGCCCTACGGTGTTGGGGGAGCTTATTGCTAGTGCACCTGTCACACCTTTACTCAAGCCTGGGGGTGGGATAAGTCCTATTGCAGTGGGTACTATCTGGCGTCGTTTGGTCTCTAAGGTTGCCGCATTCTCTGTTGGTAAGGCTATGTATTCTTATTTAGGAGATCATCAGTTTGGGGTCGGCGTGCCAGTTGGTGGTGAGGGCATCCTTCATGCTGTAAATGGTTTGTTGGAGTTGAGAGGGCACTCGGATAACATGTCAATGTTGCTTATTTATTTTTCGAACGCTTTCAATATGGTGTGCATGTCTCATCTCATTAGAGAGGTTCGACTTCATTGTCCAGGTATTTCTCGTTGGGTTGAATTTTGTTATGCTAGGCCTGCTAAACTATACTATGACCAGTACATCATGTCTTCTGCTTTGGAAGTTCAGCAAGGTGATCCTCTCGGTCCCCTTCTGTTTGCTCTGACTCTTCACCCTCTAATGAAGTCCATTTCCTCTCGCTGCAAGCTCGATCTACACGCCTAGTATCTTGACAATGGCACTATTGTCGGCTACACGTTGGAGGTTGCCAAAGCCTTGAATATTATATAATCTGAAGGGCCGAGTAGAGGCTTGCATCTCAATATCAAGAAAATTGAGGTTTTTTGGCCTACTCTTGATCCTCGCAGCCTTGAGGTAGGTGTTTTCCCGAAAGACATTGGGAGGCCTAGCAAAGGTGTTAAACTTTTGGGGGGACCTGTGAGTTTGGACATGGATTTTATGGGCGATATGATTTTGGGTAGGGTGAACAAGACTATTCAACTAATGTCGGCTATCAAAAAACTCAAGGACCCTCAAAGTGAGATGTTGTTGTTGCGTAACTGTGTCGGTGTCTCCAGATTATATTTTGCTATGCGTACCACAAATCCTGTTGCTATACAGTAAGCCACCGACCTCTTCGATGATCACTTACTCAAGTATTTGAGGCTTCTGATTACGGGAGATGGAGCTAGTTTTGGTCCTTTGCAACAGAGATTGGCTACACTACCTATCAAGGATGGTGGTCTTGGTATTTACACTATGACAGACACTCGTACCTACTGCTATCTTGCCTCCCAGAGTCAAACGGCCTCGGTGCGGAAGGTGATTCTTGGTAGTTTATTCCCAACCGACAACGGTGCTGCTTACAAGTTAGCTCTTCAGAAATTTACTCAGGTATGTGATTTGCCTTCTACCTTTTGCGTCGATGATACCCCCCCCCTCTATGCACTCCCTGGCAGTTACTTATTTTGACGCAGTAAAGAAGCAAATCCCGGTCTGGTTTACTTTATCTGCGAGGGACTCAATGTTATAGCAGTGTAACCAAATCAAGCATGCTCAGGATTATCTTTTGGCTGTCCCAATTAGTGAACTTGGTCAATGTCTTGGCCCCCGGCAGTTCAGGGATGTAGTGTGTTATCGTCTTGGTATTCCTTTGTTCGTCGAAGGTGGTTTTTGCTCTTGTTGCAATAAACCTATGGATATTTTCGGCGACCATGCGCTTCATTGTGCTAAAGACGTAGGGATTAAGTTTCGCCATGACTTAGTTCGTGATCTAGGTATCGACATATGCTACAAATCACGTGTTCCTGCACGCAAGGAAGCAGATATGGGTATTGTATCAGATGATAACAAGGATTTACGCCCAGCTGATATCCTTGTGCTCAACTGGGAGAACGGCCAAGATGTGTGTATGGATGTTATCGGTGTCTCACCCTTCATAGGTGACGGTGTTCGTGCTTTTGTCCCGGGCTAGGCTATTTTGAGAGCAATTTCACGTAAGCGTACTAAATATTTGTCTGTTTGTACTGCTCATGGTTACGGTTTGGGTATTTTAGCTTTTACTACTTTAGGAGAGCTTAGTGAGGACTTTATTTGTTTTTTCAAGCGTCTGAAGAATTGTTTAGTTAGCAATGACGCTGGTAGTGGTTTAGGAAATTTTATTTTTCATAGATTGGGTGTGTTTATTCATAAAGGGGTTGGTGCTCAGCTTGTTGCTCGACTACCAACCAAAAGCTTCGTAGAGTAAATTGTTGTACAAGAAATGAGTTGGAAAAAAAAAACTACACAATTCTATTAGTACTGATGTGGGTAATCTTCAAAAAAAAGTACCGATGTTATAGAAGTATGGGTAATCTGGGATGATATAAGTTATCTATTGTACAATTAACTAGATTGTAGGCATTCTAAAATAGTTGGATACATTAACTAAGTTGTATTCCTTTTTAATGTATTCTTACAAACAAAAAAATACTACACTTAAGACAGTAACGAGAGGTTGAGTACTACATGCTATATAACCTTTGCACCAAGATAAATGTTTAGAGTGAAAGAAAAACGTATTTAAAACTAAGTGTTGATTTTGAGCCACGCCAAAGTGGATGAAAGAAAGATTAAGACACTTGAGAATCTCCAAACCTAACAAAGGAAATGTTCTGGAACAAATGCAGGAAACACAATGCAGGTGAGGCACACAAGATTCTTTCGAACTTTACTTTACTTTTTTTTTTTTTGCTTTCCCAATCTGCAAGTTGTATATATTAGCATTTTTACTTTCACTTCCTCAATAAACTGATCTCAAGGTGGAAATCCTCAAGATGATTTAAGTTATCATGTATAAGTATATATATAAGTGTATAACTCATCTAGAATTGCTGAAATAATGATTTTCGAAAGATCATAGCATTTCGTGCTAATATTGGGTAAAAAACCCAGACAACATGACGCTTTAGGATATTTTTGTCATTATGTGGTTCAAAAATATGATGAGGTTTGATCTCATACTTGGATACACGGATAGATTAGTGTGAAACCACACATTGGATTATGGATTATAACAGGCAGCAATGAGTTCCTTTATGTCGTACTTTAGAAACAGGACATCACCTCCCATGCAGGCCCTTTAAGTATCCTTGTAAGGTGTAAGCATCCCTCCTCATCTAAATCATACAACTCAGTCTAGCCACTCCAAAAAAATGCATATTTTGAGGTGAAGCTCATTTTTAGGTCTTTTTTAGGTGATGCTACGATTGTTGTCTCTATTCTTATAAGGCGAAGCTGCTGTTGTAGCTGTTGTTGCACCTGCAGCTGAGGAGAAGGTAATTATTACGTGTCTTTTTTTTTAATTTATTTTCAATTGTATTTTGTGAATTATTTTGTTTCTTAATGCGTATGATGCATACATTGGCTTAATGTTATACAGGAAGAGGCCAAGGAATTTTTGTGAGTTCTTCTTGAAGGTACATGTTTAATATGTGAGTTTGAAATCTATTTTTGTGTAATCCATCCATGATATAAAACCCCAAAAGTTAATACCAAAAGTTATTAGATACCATGTTACCTGCCATCTTGCATATACCCTTGGTGCTTCATGCGCCTTGGGTTCGTTCTTCGGAATGAATAGAGGGCGTTAACCCACTCCTGACCGAGTTGTGGGCAAGGGACTTATCCCCGTGTAAAGACAAAGTCTAGCTAAGTCCAACCAAAATCAAATATATTTCATTTAAGCTGATAATTATATTAAATAAAATATTATAAAGAGCAAATCAAAATGTTGCAAGTGTAAATTATTAATTCATTCGAGAAATTGACTAAGCAAACAAGTTAAGACTGCTTTGTGTAATTCCGAAGCTTTTCATGTGCCAAAATATGTGATCGTGAAGGTAGTTGACTGTGGATTATTCAAGTTAAGGAATAATTATAGACTTTGGTGGAAGTAATTTTGTGTTTTCTCAATTTCTAAATTATTATGAACTAATTATGTTGTGATTTCCTTATTGGACATTTGAGACATCTGCCCAGATAACTGATAATTTTAAAGTTGATGCCAAGGTTTTCGCGGCAGTGGCACAGTGCAACAGAGAAATACATCATTAAAGGATCATGATACACGCATACCAGTAACCAACAGTGCATCAAAAAATGATGTTTTTTAAATTAATGCATCTTACCTTTAGTGCCATGTTTGAGATTTTAGAATAATAGTAGAAAATAGAAAACATAAATCAATAATTATGTTTGAAACTGAACAATGCCCATTGTAATTAGTTATTAGTTCAGAGCCAATTTACTTGAGTCGAGCTTCATTACCTCAAATTCAAAGACAACTGAAGTTGAAAAAACAAAACAAAAATAAAAAAATTGTTTGTTTTGATGAAGTGATGTTGATATGTGAATTTTGTTGGGTAATTACATTAGATATGGTCTACAATGTAAATTAAGATGCACTAGCCATTTTTTATTTTGTTTTAACTATTCAAAGATTCAATCATCAAACTCATGGTACATTCTCTGCATGTTAATGTCTGATACCAAAATTGCATATTTCGCTTGTAGGGAGCTTTAAACAATGGACTAGCGAAGACTTTCGCAACGTATGTTGTGCAAAACTAAATGGCCATGTATGTGTATCCTCTTTTTCTTCAGTGGGTTTTCTTATCACTACCATCTTAGAAACTATAATGGGCACCTGGAAAACAAACTAATATAGGTCTTTTATACCGCCGTAGTGCTTAGTTTTTTTTTTTTTGTACTCTGAGACTATATGTTTTCACTTAGAGGTTATTAATTCCTTTAAGCATGGGTTGTGGATATATCCAATCGCAGTTGGAGATGGAACTGTTGGGAACTCACATAACTCTCTGCACTTGCACTACCAGCTTAATACCAACCAGACAGTATATTTCACTTATTAACCAAAAGGTAAAATATTTGGATTATACAGTTAGATAGATAAATTTGGTTGAAGCATTTGGATAATATTTTATACACAATAAAAAATGATTAAATACTAACTTTTAAAAGACTGTAAAGCGTCGAAATGTCAACCAGGATGGTCCACTGAACACACAGACACTAACAATTGAATTTAGCTTTGCCAAAAAATTATCTTTGTGACATGTAAATGAGCAACAAGAGTCGTAAGCGAGCAATAGTCGGTTTTATGTCAAATTAATAGTTAAGGTAAGACTAGAAGTATTTTCTAAATTATTTTAATATATGTATATGTTATGCATGTATATTGCAAGTGGAATGGAGATTGGGATTGTTGTATACCAAGCAAAATCAGAAATAACGCACAGAGATTAACTACGGTAAGCCAGAATTGCTTTATTTCTATCATTTTTTATCCGAACAATAATCAAACAACTGTGTCTTAGAGCTCCAGTTAAACATATAATGTTTCAAATTCTGTTATTATCTTAAAGAATGTTGCTTCACAAGTATTTATTCTTCACTGATGTTTTACTAATTTAAAATTTAATTTCATAACGTGTAGATTTCATTTGAGATAACTTGAATGTACTGATGTATTTCATTTAAAATACAGTCTTTGTAAAGTATCATGAATCACGGCTGTCAATACCGCTAGCTACCAATACAAGTACTTGGAAATTTGCGAAAACAATAATTTTTAGGAATATCGGGCAGTATCCCGGTGCTCCGAAGGTGCATTCTGATCGTGAGATATCATGTAAATATTCTACAAACTTGAGTCAGTTAGGTGTCTATTTTCTATGTATCCACATTTATATATCATTGTAGATTCAAGATAGATGACTCGCAAATGAAAAAGGTCTATGAATTTGATTCTTACAAAAGAACCAATATTTAATAAGCATTGAAAGTTTCATTTGTTTTAGCTTATCCATAACTACAACCTGTGAGGTATATAAACATATATAGAACTCTTTGGATTTCGTGAAGTGAAATCAGATTTCCCTAAAAGCCCAACACATTTTGCTACTAAGCGTATGGGCATAAGCTTACTAGGAAATATTTGGAATAAATCTACCTTTTGGTTTGTTATATATGTAACTTTTGAGATGATTCAATGTTAAGAACTTGCAGCTAATGCTTTAATCCAAATGTTAATTGTCCAATAATATTTTTGAGACATTTGAGTTTCGTTTTCCTTCTCTTCTTATGGTTATCTTTTATAAATTAGGTGTACCTTTTTTTTATTTGCTCAGCTATTAGTTTGATTTAAGTTCCCACGGCTATCAACTATGTGAAAGCCATATAAAATGTTAGATCATCTTTCACGCAAGATTAAATGTTAAGTTAAAGGTGTTCAATCATGTGTTGGATGTTATTACCCTCACACGAAAAGATAAAGTATATGAAATTTTACGAAGAATGGTCGCGACGTTGTTGGATTTGATGGATGGATTTAGGATGTTTTTAATTACAATTGCATTATGGTACAGTATTCATCTTCCAGATGTTTTTACTTATATTAACTCTTCTTTGCAGAATTTCGAGTTCAAATTACATTTTCAGAATCACTTTTCTTTGCCGACTTCCGAATTCAAATTACATTTTCATAATTAGGATTTCAGCGTCTCTTTCATTCGTACATCAAATCCATAAATGAAAAATTTGGTGTAACAATTGAAATTTTATTAAATTCGCCAACTAACTATTGGATTCGTAGGCGCAAAGAATTGCTGGTGGGTTGGAGATTTTGAAGGTCATAAGTAGTACAACAAAGAGGGCACTGCATCCAATTCCAGTTATAAGTATGTTACACAAAAGAAATAAGGACAACAGTGTGATCTATGAGCCAAACCACACTTTTGGACATATCCCAACGTTTGAAAATATCAAGGTTATAAGTATGAATGCAGCCAACCTAACTATACATAGTCATGAATAAGGTTAGTAGATTCCTACTTTATTTTATATGTTGTTACATTAAGAGGGGTTTATTGAGGATAATCTATAATTACAGGTCTACATGGTGAAATTTGAAATTTGAGTCGTAACTCTGAAAAAGGTTTATACTTCTAGCTTGAATTTAATGTCATATCAAGCTATCCATATGTACATATAGTTGAGGGCAATAATCTCTACAGACTTTTACCTTACTTAGTAGGTTGCATTATTCTAACGTTTGAAAACAATGCATATTTTTATCTGCTACTTTGTATGCTTCCATGGATCACTGTAGTGATCAGACCAGTTCTGTAAAATTTGTTGAAGGAGATTAGCTAATGTACAAAAAAATTGGTAGAGGAAAGTCTTATGACAGATGTAGGATCGACAACCAATTATTTTGCAAGTCTTAACCACTTCATATGTTATTTAGGGAACTTATCAAGGTCCCAATGAAGCTGAAACTGCTATAGTGGTCGTCATCCCTGAGAATTTCATTGAATGGTGCAGTACTTCTAAAAAGACATGGTGTTTTTCTTGGTGATAACAAAAGCTATCGGACGTCATCGTTGAAATGGGAGCTCCATCCAGCGGTCGGGTCCTCCTGATGGAGTTTTCCCATCCGACGCTCAGGAAATTTTGGATAATCTTAAGTTGGGAGGTCTGGGTGAATGAAATTGGGGAACCTTAGGAAATTCCTAAGATTTCTGAAGAACCCTCTTTTCTCTCTTTTGCCTCTCTCAAACCACTTCGAGTAGAATACTTAGTTTTTTGTCTATCTGATACGTAGGTATAATCTCGAAATAATTGCAGCAAAAAATCCTAATTAAGAAAACATATAATTGTACCGATACCTAATATTTTTAATTTATTATATGATATACAGGGTTTTGATAAGATTGGTAAAATTGTTCATGCAGTTTAGGTATTCAACTATGTTTCCTAAGATATCTTCTTATGTTTTAATAAGTAAGCTGAAGGTAAATCCAGTGCTCGATACCCCTTTATGCCTGTGAATTATTTGAACTCAAGTGTCATTAAATTCCACTTACAGTAAGAAATGGTATTAGTTATCTTAGCTCAAATGGCAGAGCGCATAGTTCTCAACCATGTAGTTGTGGGTTCGACTCCCACAGATGGTACAATTTGTTGAGTAGGCCAAAACGTTACATTGGAAATATTAGCTCTCCAATACACACGCTGAAAAAATAATTTGTAGAGAAAAAGGCCACCTCATTTGTTGCTCTCTAATCGTTATCACCATTACGTACTACACTAAAATAATTTATAGTTGCCAACATGGATCCATCATTTCTTTTGATATCTCCATTTTAGTCTACAGTAACGATGATAAATTTGGAAACTAATCAGGGATAAATATAAGTGAAACTAAATCAACTGATTGATATTTTTTGCAAGATATATTTTTGCTGAAACTATGTGTCTGAATATTAACTAATTCTATTAGTACTAATGTTATAGAAGTGTGGGTAATCTAGGATGATATAAGTTATCTATTGTACAATTAAAATAATTGGATACATTAACTAAGTTGTATTCTTTTTAATGTATTGTTACAAAAATATATATATATACTACACAATTCTATAGTACTGATGTTATAGAACCTGGCTTGATTGGGGTATACCCAGATTAATTGGGGTATACCAAATGAGACAAAATATGGTCATTTTGAAGTAAAAGAGGTCACCCCTTAGCCATATATTTTTCTAAATGGCTAATATTGTAGTTGCAGAATAACCTACAACTACACCCTCAATAGAATTAGTAAAAACTCAAGAAGTTCTTGATGATGAATAACAATTTTCTCATTAATGTTCTCAATTGATCACAAAGAAGTATCTAAATGGAATTAGAATAGTTACAACTTTCTCTATTCTCTTTCCTCAAATATTTTCTAACACTCACTAAAAGAACCTCTCGAATTTTACATTTGAACTCCTATTTATAGTAAAATTTATATAGTTGTTCATGAGTTACGAAGTATCGCAACTCATGCTCGTAAAATTACTCCATCTTCGCAAAACTTCATATTTCTCCGTGTTTCTTCTATCATCGTAACATTTTATAATTCTTTTCTCCTTTATTTATTACGATACTCGTGACCTATTATCTTGCGATATTCAGTACTTACATCTTGCCTCTTCTCATGTCAATTCTTTGAAGAAGAAATGTCATGAGAATCCCTATTCTCGTAAATTTAGTGTAGTTATTACCACCCTTCAGATTCGCAACACGTCTTTTTACTTTTCCCTCATTTTTATGACACGTTTCTTCATAACCGTTCTTTTCAACCGTTCACGCTTACTCGTATTAATGAATTTTTATCTTCATCAAACTCTCTTATAAATATTATCCTTTGTTTTTGCTTTTTATTATCTTACTCATCTTCTTCACCGCTTCAGCCTCTGCAACCTCTTCTATTTTTCCTATTTTCCCTTTTATATTCAATGGCACCAAAGAAGAAAACTATTGAACAACTTAATGCGGAACTTGCTGATAGAGACCTTATTCTTTCTGAGATTGAAGGTTATGATAATAAGTATTCTCTCTGTGTGAAGCTCTTTACCAACTATGTTTGGGATGATCAGAAAGTTTTAATCTCACGAGGTCAAATCCTCGCAGGTCTTCCTCTTCCTCTTTATGATGTTAACTTTCCTTTATTCTACGAAATTATTTCCCACCCCAATTTTTCTTGTGCCATTTATCAATTGATGGTGATTGCATTCGCCTCTTAGTTGAATTCGCAAATCGTCTTTGCTTTTGGGAAATCTTTATATTCAACTGATCTTAGAAAACCTGGGTTTGAGAATATAGAAATTGTTGCTGCGAATTATACAGTTGAGGGTTTCTTCAAAAATTACACACCAATTCCTGCGAGAAAAGAAGATAATCGTTGGGGTGTTCGTCTTCATCGTAAAGCTAATATTGCAGCAGATGATCTTCTCATGCACGATATTGATTATGCTTCAGGAAATAATAAGACACCTCGTCGTTCTAATGATGAAAATTGGTATAAGTACCCTTTAATGTTATCAGGTTCTTATATTACTGGGATAGTAGAACTTCCTGTGAATCTTCGTAATCGCTATTATCAACCTTGGGTTTTTAGAAATGTATGTATTTCCAATTCCTTATCTTTTTGTTACCCTTTAATTTCAAATGAGGTAAGAAACACTCTTGTATTTTTATAAACAATATATTGTTGCCTCTGTTTCTTATCCTCATTTGAATTTACAGGTTCCACTTTTCCCTGAGATTGCTGCGAGTGAAAATAAAAGTTCCACTTCTTCTAAAAGGCTTACTGCGAGGCAACAAACTCTTCGTTCTGCGAAGGTCTCTCAAGCTTCTGACAATCAAGATGATGCTCTTCGCAAAGGAAAAAGAAAACTTCAAGATATTGTTTACGAGAGAAAGAAAAAGAAGATACTCTCAACCAAATCCCATTCCAATGTAATTTCTTATAATAAGGACATTGAGGAAGATCTTGGTGATGAAGATAATGAATTTCCTGAGAAGAACTTTAGTTCTAATTCTGATACCCTTTCTGACAAAGGAGATGATGATGATGTTGATGAAGGTGGGAATGAAGATTATAGTATCCCGAAACTTTTGCCTCAAAGCAATGGTTAGCATTTCGAGGCTTTCCTCCATTCTTCTCGTGGATTAGGAAATTCTCCTACAGCGAATGCTCGCAAACTTATTGCGAAGGCTTGTAAAGTTCCTACTGTTATTGATAATAACTCCCTCAAAGGAATTTCAAGATTCGTCTCTCCTGCTTCATTATATGCTTTAGGCATCATGGTAAGTTTCTTCTCTATTCCTTGTTTATTTCCTTATTTTATTGATTTCTAACCCCTTTTTTCTTGTTTAGGTTGGAAGAGTTAGTTGTGCAAATGCTTCGATTGGGAAAGACGTCATTCTATTGCTTTGAAAGAAAACTTTAAATCGTTGTAAGAAGTTAGAGGTTGAAAATTCAAGTCTCCGTCAGAAAATAGAAGATCTAAATATTGATAACGCAGAATTAATATCTCGTCACGAAGATAATTCACAATCTGCGAGCATCGCAATTGATAATTCTTCTCTTCTTGAGGAGAATAATCAATTAAAGCTTGAAATTTCTTCTCTTCGTAATGATAAGAAGCAACTAGAAGGTAAATTCTTTGCGATGATAATTATTTTGGTTACTTTTCCTTCATAATTTGCTAACCAATTCCTTAATTTCTTTTCTTGCTGCAGAAAAATCTTGCGAAGATAAATAATAATCTGAAACTCTCCTTGCTAATCGTAATAAGAAAATTTACGACTGAGATCTCAAACTTCTAATTTCCCAAAGATAACCATAGTTTATATGTCAAGCGTTTTCGAGCTAAGATGACTCACAAGATTTGCGAAGATAATGAAATTCCTCTCAAGAAGTACCATACGCTCCTTTCTGAAGAAATTCCTGAAGATACTCCATATCTGGAAATTTCTGAAAGTGAAGTTGAAGATGATAGTGAAATTGAAGAAAAAGATCATTTTTATGGGAACAGATCGCCTGAAGAATAACTTCATTCTTCTTTCTTCTTTTTTTTTTTTTTATATATCTGTTCTGTAACTTTTCCATACAACACTTTCTTCTTGATTATGCTTTCAATCAATCCAACAATTTATTTTTCAAAGCTTAATTTGAATTAATCTTTCTTTGATGTTTATTTCCCTTATTCGCATAACTTGATCATATGGAGAGAAATAATATATCTTAAAGACTTAGCTTAGTATTCCCTTTCCCCTATTATTTCTCTTCAAATGATCAACTATCGCTGGAAGTATTAGAATATCCTTCTGAATTTATCTTACGAATTTTCTTCTTATTGTGATAAAAAAAATCCTCCCTTCAAAGTATAAGAAATATAAGCCTTTTGCTTTTTACGGAATGTTGCGAGGTAAATAATAAATCTCCCCTTGAAGTATAGAAAGTATGAAGTATACAAAATATGAAATACCCTTAAGAAGTATAAGAAGTATTAGAAGCATTCAATTTATGAAGAATTGCCCAATATATGAAGAAGTATAAAAATTATTACTCATTGTATGAAGAAGTATAATAAGTACTTAACCTTCGCAACATTAAATATCCGTTGAAGAAGTATAATAAATATGAAATATTCTTGAAGAATTATAAGAAGTATTCAACTTTTTGGGGAAGTATTCAATATATGGAGAAGTATAAGAAGTATGTAATTCTCGTAAATTTTTACGAATATGAACTTATTTGTATTTGATTGTTATCAAAATCGCATCTTTTGTTAAGTCTTCATTAAAATTCTTCAATATATCATTTTTTGATATCAAAATTCTTCAATGATATTCACAAAGTTGTCTTCTTTTCAAAATTTCTTGATGTATATTCTTGTAAAATTTCTTCAATGATATTGACGAAGTTGTCTTCTTTTCAGATCTTCATAATGTATATTCTTGTATAATTTCTTCAGTGATATTGATGCAATAAATTTCATTAATTTCTGTGGTCTTATCATGCCTTCCTAAGTAAAGGTCTTATTTTGCCACCTCTTTTGTATTAATTATTTGTGATAATATGACAAGTCTGAACATTCTTGCGAACATACAACCTCGTGACATTATCGTCTTGCGATGAAATCGCAGGACGTTCTTACACTTTCATGCAAAAACCCATTGATCTCATCTTAACTTCTTTGTATAGTATTTTAGCCTCTTCAGGAATTGTTGCGACAATATGACAGGCCTAAATATTCTTGCGAACATGAATCCCCATGACATTGCCGTCTTGCGATGAAATCGCAGGACGTCTCTACACTTTCATGTAGCGACCCATTGATCTCATCTTAACTTTATTATGTTCTGCGAGTTCTTTATTCTTTTCTTTCTTTCTTTCTTTCTTTCTTTTTTTTTTTTTTTTTTAGAAGGCTCGCAGAACTTCATTTGTTGCACAAATATGACAAGCCTTTATGTTTTCGCAAACAAGAATCCTCGTGACATTTGCGTCTTATAGCACTTATCAGCTCCCTAATGGAGGGTGTTGCCCTTTATCTTCCCCCTGATTGCCCCTTCAAGGAAGCGTACATCGACCATACAAGGTTATCTCTTCCCATCCGGTTCTGCCAACAACCAGCTTTTGATCGCAACCTCTTATCCTTTTTTCCTATAGGGCTTATAGTTACGAGGTTGCACCCTATGGGGTATCTTTGGGCCAAGTGCATCATTTGCCAAGACTTGTCAAAAATGGCAGATGTGGTTCAACCTCACCCGGCACTCTTTACTCAACCGTGTACCTCGGCGCCTTGATCGTTTTCTGCACTTCTTGGGAAAGACAGTATGCCTTAGTCGCCCAGCCTAAATCTTCTTACACCGCATTTTATATTGCGTAATGTCGTTAGATTAGGTGAGAATCCAAGGTGTATAACCCGGATAGGTACCCCATTATTGGGTTGTACCCCAAAAATTTTACCATGTACTAAGGTCCCTTGGTGGTGTTCCGGTTACCCTTAGCCACGTTATAGGTACCCCCTTAAATGACGTACTTTAGGACTTTGCCTCTTACGAATTATAGCTTCGCGAACTAGGGTGTACGCCACAAAGGTTTGCCTGTATAAAATTTTCTGCGGATCTCTTTCTTTTTTGGAGGCTGATCACAGATTGCGGTCTTTTATTCGCAAATTAATGAAATTTTAATCGGAATATAAATTCTGAAAATTTGTAACTTTTTCCCAATTTCCTGCGAGCAAACAATATTCGTAAATTTTTTATCATGAAATAAAAATTTTGTTTTGCCACATACCTCATTTTCACGAGCAAACATACTGATAACCTTCTTTTTTCCTCGCGAATCACAATCCCTTATTATCATCGTAACTTTATTCTCTTTTTCCTTAATCCTCTGCCATTAAATTTTCACTTCTTTTCACAAACTTTGCTCTTTTTCTCCATTTTTCCTTCGCAAACTTTTTCTAAACTTCTACTTTCAGATCGTAACATTTCTTTCCCTCAGCCCAATCACCCTTGATAATTCCAATACCCTTCATATGAGGGAATTTTATGCACTGATGTAGAGTGGAAGCTACGCCTAGAATTCCATGAAGCCATGGCCTTCCTATCAAAGCATTATATGGTGATTCAACATCAACAACACAAAACAATTTCAACCGCATTCCACTTAATGGAATTCGCATGCTCACTTCTCCTTTGGGCTTGTTGGCAGTTCCATTAAAGCCATAAATCTTGTAAGTAGAAGGTATTAAATCTGCATCTTTTCCCCCCATAGTTTTGTAAGCAGAATAGAAGAGGATATTGACAGAACTTCCCTATCAATCAAAATCCTATTAAGACCAATTGACTCTTCCTCCATATCATCTTCGTTCTCCTCCATATTCATGCAGATTGCCAGTCTTACCACCAATGGATTATCATGTACTTCACAACCTTCCGAATTTCAGTTGCTTCAAAAGAAATTTCACGTTTCGCCAATCTTCAAGTCGTGAAATCTTTGCGATGTTCATTACTTCCTTTCCTTCACCATCCCTCGCATATACCCTACTTAACACATTATCATGAAAATCCTCTATGGTTTTATATGAATGAACAATGGAATTACAGAAAACATTCCTTGCTTTTGACCCCACTTCTATATGTAGGATTTCTTCTCCCTTTTATTTTGTCATGTTCTCCCTGCGAGTTATGGATGGAGCCTGTGGTAATTGTTGCGACTGTGTCTGCTTAAGTAAAAATTGATTTAGTTTTCCTTGATCAATCATTCGCAAAATTATCCTCTTGATATTATGGCAATTATTTGTAGAATGTCCATGAAAATGATGATATGAACAAAATTCATGACTTCTTGGACCCATTGGTGGTTCCTTTCCCATATTCCATGGAGTTGGTACATTCTCTACCAGGATAATTGCTTGCCATATCTTTTCTATACTTGTATTCAAAGGTGGCAATTTTATCTCTTCCCTTACCATTCTTTGACCTCCTTGACCGTTGTTATAATTTTGTCTCTGGTTTCCTTGTCCAAAATAATTTTGCCTTTGTCCACCATAATTTTCTTGTTGTTGATCTAATCTTGGAATTTGGTTATTTCCTATCCGATTATAGAAATTCTTCTCTCTATCATATTCTTCTTGATCTCTACTGCCCATTGCTACCATCTTTGGCTGGCTATCATTGATTTTCTTCTCTTCTGAAATTTGCGAAGAAGTTTGTGAGGATGTTTGCGAAGTTCCTGCTACTACATTGATTATTTTGGGAAGTAAATTTGCTCCTCCCTCTTGATTGTTAGTGTTTGTTACTGGATATGACTCCATATTGTTTTGCTTTTCTTCTAGCGTAATGTATTCTTCTTGTAATTCTCGTAATTCTGTCATCATTATGGAATTCTTTCTTCTGAAGATTTGAACATATAATTGTTCAGTTGCGAACATCGCATTTATGAAGGACAGAATCAAGTATCTCTCATCTACACGCCCTGCCATATCACTGCACATAGTCTTCCATCGTCTTACCAAATGCTTCAAACTTTCACCCACTCTTTGTTTTAAACCAAATACATCTTCAATACCAAGCCGTGAAGAGTGATTTGTGATATATGCTCCAAGAAAAACTGCTTGCAAATGATTAAATGACGTAATAGTGTTCTTAGGGAGTCCTTCGAACCACTTTAGAGCTTCCCCTGTTAAACTTGATGCGAAGTACTTGCATATCACAGCATCATGATTCTCCCATTGTAACATGCATCTTATGTATGCTTTAATGTGCTGAATAGCACATGAAGTCCCATCAAAAATACTGGTAAGTGTGGGCAAGTTACATTTTGGTGGAATTCCTCCCATCTGTACTTATATAGCAAATGGAGTCCTCGCAGCTTCTTCTATTGCTTTATCTAATTGCCTCCTATCTCCTCCTCTTCTATTGTTTATCATCCCTCTCATTTCTGCTAATTCTCGAAAGATTCGTGCATTTGCCTCAGAATTCTCATCCATTGGTCTTTTTAATGCAGCTTCTCTTCTTCTACGTTCTTGCACTTCCTCCCCTGCGATCCTTCGCATTCTATCATATTCTTCATTAATGTTTTCATTCGCATAATTCTGCAAATATCTTCTTTCTAAATTATCATAATTGTTCAGTTGTAAAGCATCTTGAAATTCTTGTTCTTCCCTTTCTATTCTTCTCATTCTTCTCATGCGAATATCAGGAATTTCTTCTTCTTCATTTCTCCTTCTTCTGTGACTTATTTCTTCTTGATTTACTTGTACTCTGATTCGAGAATTTGGTTCATTCCTTTCCACTTCTGTTTGTTGATTTACAATTCTTCTCTTAATTCTTTCATATTCAACATTTTGTTTGTTACGAACTTCTTCATGTCTTCTTACCCCATTCTCGTGACTATTTTGATGTATTGCTTGTTGTCTCTCAGTTTCTTCCATAAGTTGTTGTTCTTCCTCTCGATTCTGATTGTTTTCTTTATGATTTGGTCTTGTTCGTAAATTCTCCATATTTGTTCGCGATTTGGTATTAAAATGAAATGATTTTCTTGATTTCTATCACCTTGATTCTGCGTTTGTTCTTGCATATCATTTTCATTATTTATTACCGGTGAATTTTGTCCTTACATTTGATCTTGCAACACTTTGAGATTTCCTCCTTTGTAACATCTCATTTTCCATTCTCAATTCTTGATTTTGTCTTGTCAATTTAGCACGTTCTTCAGCTTCGATCATTCGTTCTTTTTTGGATTCCTTGTCTCAATGTTTCTAGCATCTCCCTTTCTCTTTCAAGAATTGTTCCTCCCATCAACCTTCCATTTTCTCTGATTTGTGGTTCTCTATCTTCTTCTTCTGGTGTATTAGTTCTCCAAGTGTGTATACTTACTTGATCATGATCTTCTACTTGTTGAGCTTGATTTCTTCGATTGCTCCTTCTTCTACTAGGTTCTCCTGTTATATTTGCTTCTCCTCCTGCTAATCTTACACTTCTCCTTACTTCAGTTAATGGTTCTGATGTGTTTCTTCTTCTTGTCATTTTTCTGGTACAGGAATTCTTTCAATCCCTGTTTCTAGCGCCAATTATGTAGTTGTAGAATAACCTACAACTACACCCTCAATAGAATTAGTAAAAACTCAAGAAGTTCTTGATGATGAATAACAATTTTCTCATTAATGTTCTCAATTGATCACAAAGAAGTATCTAAATGGAATTAGAATAGTTACAACTTTCTCTATTCTCTTTCCTCAAATATTTTCTAACACTCACTAAAAGAACCTCTCGAATTTTACATTTGAACTCCTATTTATAGTAAAATTTATACAGCTGTTCATGAGTTACGAAGTATCGCAACTCATGCTCGTAAAATTACTCCATCTTCGCAAAACTTCATATTTCTCCGCGTTTCTTCTATCATCGTAACATTTTATAATTCTTTTCTCCTTTATTTATTACGATACTCGTGACCTATTATCTTGCGATATTCAGTACTTACAAATATACCCTTGTTTAATTAACACTAAAAAATCTGATTAGCTTAATTAATTGAGTGGATTAAAACTTATGAAATGAAATTTTGTTTTTGATTGAACTTATTTGGGAAGATTTTTGAGGAAAAAAAAATTGTTTTGAGAAAATCTTTTGCAACGAAAATGAAAGCACACTACCCAAACACTTCTAAAAAGGGGATTGCAAAGCTGTTGTATGAAATCATACTCAAATTAGATCACAAATCAACACTTTCAGTTCTGAAAGTATGAAAAGTCGGCAGGGTCGACGGATGAAGAACATGCCGACTATATCTGGCCGGAAAGGTCTGCGGATGAAGAACATGCCGACAACTTATGGCCGGCAAGGTCGGTGAATGAAGAAGATGCCGACTTTATTATTTTTGACACACAAGAGACTTTTGTAAATGCTTCACTAGTCGGCATCTTATTGATTTCTTACCTTGCCGGATACCTTATAGTCGGCAAGGTCGATAAAAAATACCCTGCCGACTATAGGATTTTTGACATACAGAGAAGGTGTTACAAATGCATGATTAGTCGGCAAGGTATAAGGATGAATATCGTGCCGACTAAAATATAGTCGGCAGGGTATAAGGTTGAATACCGTGCCGACCCTGTAACTACTGATTTCAGAGATGAAAAGTCGGCACGGTATTCAACCTTATACCCTGCCGACTAAAATATAGTCGGCAAGGTCGACAAAAAAACCTTGCCGACTTTCGATCCGTTTTGATTCTTCATTTTTTTTTTTTTTTTTATCTCATCATGTATAGTTAGAGTTTCATGTTTGATCTCATCATGGGTTTGAGTTTAGACATCACTTAGAGTCTTCTTTTTGCCGGTAGAATCAACCACTTTTTTGGAAAATCAATGTTGAAGATTTTCGGTTGATGGAAGAAATGGAAGAAGATGAAGGGGAAGAACAGAGAGATTAGAGAAGATTAAGAATTTTTTATTTTTTAACTTAAAAGTTTAATTTTAAGTTAATTAGTTCAAGGGTATTGAAGTAAAATCACCCTATTTTGTCTTATTGGGTATACCCCAATTAATCTGTGTATACCCCAATCAAGCCAGGTTATAGGAGTATGGGTAATCTTCAAAAAAATATTTAAAAAAAAAAAAAAAAAAACTGATGTTATAGAAGTATGGGTAATATGGGATGATATAAGTTATCTATTGTACAATTGACTAGATTGTATGCATTCTAAAATAGTTGGATACATTAACTAAGTTGTATTCCTTTTTAATGTATTGTTACAAACAAAAAAAATACTACACTTAATACTGAAACGAGAGGTTGAGCCGGGGCCTTACGGCCCCGGTGATACCTACATCATGTTTGTTTGTTTTTTGAAACTACCTGAGAGTGGTCGTCAAATAGAGCTCTATCTCTATTTTACAAAAAGAGCCGATACATAGTGTCTCAAAAAATCACGTTTGTTTTTAACTTTCTAGATTTTTTATCATTTTATTCATAATAATATATATTACGCATCATTCCTATTTTATCCATATAAAATCTTTCATCATTTTTTCTCCTCATGCTCCTTCTGTTCCATCTCTTATCCCCATCTCCTTCACTCACTGTTAAAATCTGATGATGATGATATCAATTTCAAATGTTATTTTATTTTTAGGGTTTTGAATCAAAGAGACCATGCAAAAAAAAAAAAAAAATCTGAGATGGTTTTTTTTTTCTTCCTTTTTCTGATCCCGTTTTGGATGCAGTGGTATAATTTTTCTTTTTAATGTCGAGGAAGGAGGAGAAGCAAGTGGGGGAAACGTGAGGGATGTATCAGGCAACGGAGGGGAGGAGGCGGTGACCGCAACGACAGCGGATGTGAAGATTCGGAAGAAACTACGAAATGGATTTTTATAAATTGTCAAGAATCATAATTATAATTATTAAATTTGATTAAGGATAATATAGACATTACACCATAAGATAGAGGTGAGCCACAAAGATAGCACCAACCGGGTGCTATTTCATTTCCTCTATTAGGTAGAGGTTAAGCCTCTATATTGGTAGAAATAGTGGAAAAAATAAACATCTAAAAAAGTGGGGACCACCTCTATATAAAAGAAGGTAGTGGTTTGCCTCCGTATTGAACAAAAAACAAACATGCTGCTAGTTTTTTTAGTATAAATTTGCACTAGTAGCGCCCAAATAACAGGATACTTAAGTTCTTCTTTTCCCGCCAATTGACCAAGAATCAAGATCAATCTTATCGATCCGTCGTTTAAACCTTAAAGGTATTATATTATTAAGTTGTTTGATTCTGCGTATATGAAAATTGAAAACCCTAATCTACTTTCTAGGGCAGTTTTAATTTGAAGCTATCTCCCGATCTCGAATATGAGTAGAAAATTGGTAAGAACTGAAATCAATATCATTGCTTGTTTAATCTCTTAAATTTTGATTTTGGTCTCACATTTTCGTTTTCCTTTATGTTGCAAGAATGAACAGAATAGAGATAAGCAAGGATCATCTTCGTCTTCCTTTCACCGCTCGGTGTATTCAGAGGTGAATCATTAGATGCTTCATTATAATCATGTTTTGTTGATTCTAATATTTATTCCATGCTCTCAAATCAAATGTTTTGGTTTCTCTATTGGTTCGTGTTTGCTTGATTGATTCCTTCTGCTCTCTAGTAATGTATACCTTTGTTGATCTAGTCCCATTTTATTAACATTATGTCCTGTGTCTAGAAAGTGTTTGATTATATGTCACTTTGTATGGGAATTTTTGTTAAGGTAGAAGTAATATACTTGGCATGTAAATGCTAAAGAGTGAGGACTGAGATTCACATTTTGAGTTTGATTCCGCACTAGTCAGATATGGGGTCTTCTTCACCTAACATACATTGAAGTCATGAACGATAG
This sequence comes from Papaver bracteatum, assembly GCA_023529315.1. Classification (NCBI taxonomy): domain Eukaryota; kingdom Viridiplantae; phylum Streptophyta; class Magnoliopsida; order Ranunculales; family Papaveraceae; genus Papaver; species Papaver bracteatum. The sequence continues at coordinate 699,805 of JAJJWX010005417.1, read as the reverse complement.
ATCTGAACCTAGACACGTCCGTCAATTGCCTGAATTGGGTTTTGTCGAGGACCTGCCTGAACACTTGTGCCATCCAAGGCTTATGAATTCTAAGGCATTTTAAGATGCAGTATCATGGATGCTTACATAATGCATGCAGGTCTTGTAGATTTTCATTATAACGATAATCAATAGACAACGGGATATGGAAATTCTTGTCCCTAGTTGTATTATTCTAATCCTATTGGAACAAACTCTAAATAGCCTTACGTAGAATTTTGGTCTTGTTTTGTCTGCCTGTCATTCTTTCACCATCTATTGCATTAATTCCTAAAAGAACATAATCACGTGGCTTTTCGTTTTTGGCAGATAGAAGAGGTTGGATGGGAACATCTGGTGCATCTGAGTGAAGACCTTGCATATATGACTTTTCGCATCTTGTAAGATGGAGAAACCTGCAATTTTTGGTTTCCAATACTTGTGACCTTCATCTTTTATTCGTCGCAATTGCTAATCTGAGAAACTTATTTGGGTTTATTTAATTTTGATTGCTAGAGACAAGAAAAGACAATCACATATATTTGAGATATATTTGCCTCAAAGTTATCCCAAATGTGCTCCTTCGATATCAGCAGTTAGTTTCCTTTTAAACTTTCACCAACTCTTTAATATGTGTACTAAGAATGGTTTAACCTGGAATCCTGGGTAGAATGTCTGAATTTGAGAATTATAGTTCCACTCAATTCGCTATCCCGTGGATTTCCTCTCTATTGTACAAAACTTATAATTAGTGTGAGGGTAACGCCTATTTGGTGTGAAATATCTCAATATCACTGCATGTTCTTCGTAGTTTAACTTTCATAACACAATTGATTTACTGGATACAGTTGCACATGTTTTTGGTAGTCTATGTTTTTCATCTGAATATTTTTCAGTTTTTCTTCAGGATGTGCCATATGTTTGTGAGTTGAAATGGTCCATAACATCAAGATTGAAGGATGTTGTGCTCCAGTTGCGCGAGGTACTTTTAGATTTTTAACTCAAACATTAAAGTAAATTTCTCTATTACTCTTTAGTTCATAACTTGACATCTTTAATCTTTGTCAATTCACCGGAGCACTGCTTTTCTTATGATTTCCTAATTTTTTTCTGTGCACACCACTTTCGTTTGTGCCCAGCATTTGGAAAAGCTTCAAGATTTTTTTTCTATCATGGATGACATTGATAAAAAACTCTGTGTTGTTGGTCCAATACAACCATCCCGTGCAACATCATTTCGTCAGATCAATTTAGGTAATCTTTTGTGCTAGACATTTTTTTTTAATCCTTTTGCACTGCCCTTAAGGGTCTTCTAGTTGATTCCTGTCATCTCTTATTTGTCTCAGGAAATGACTGTTTTATTGTGCTGGCTATAAATGTTTCTGACCCACGGTCCTTGCCTGAGTAAGAATTCATCTTCGAGCAGTTTTTAATGCTGCTTAAATTCTGTTGTTTCTATATTTATTCTTCGGTAATGTGATTGAGCTTCTGTAGGTGTCGTCTCTTAGGACCCGAGGCAATCACTGATAAGATGAGAAGGACATGGAGGAGAAATTGCAATAGATGGTATGATTCAAAGTCAGATTTTGAGGTTTCTGGTCATTGAGTTATTATACCATATTACCATTTTATGACTATCTTCCTTTTTTACGTCATTTTGCAATACTGAATTTCATTTAATTTTGACTTGCTATTTTCTGATGATGCAAATGCATGCATGAACCTATGATACTCATAGTAATATCATGTAAAGCCGAATGTTGAGTTAACCTATTTTGTGTGAAACGAATGCCCACGATACCTTGACTGAAACCTTTTTATGGTTACTTCCTCTTTCACCTGTGATGTTTCTTCGACTCATTTTTTGATAGATAAAAATGATTTAGTTTTAACTGTTTTGTTCCATAGGACAAAGGACAAATCAATTGGCGAAAACCTGGAAAATCTAATGGAGACTTCGCTTCCTGGACCTCGTCAATCCACAATGGAGGAGCAACAAGTTGAATGTGGCATATGCTATGCTCACTGTCTTCCAATCAGTAAGATAAAAACTTCACACTCTAAAACTTCTCTTCTGCTTTTCTAAATCGATAATATTCTGCCGCACCTGTTTGTTTAATTTTTATTTCATTCTTTGTTATGGATGAAGATGATGAACTTGGAGCTAAGAGTGGAAGTGGATCCGACTATACATGTGACAATAGCAGCTGCAGCAGAGCTTTTCATAGTGTTTGTCTGGGAGATTGGCTGCGTTCTATCACAACAACGAGGCAGTATGTTGCAATTATCTTTAATATTTGTGGTTTTTACATCCATTGGTGCCATAATATAGTGATAGGGTTGTTGGAAACCACATGTTTAATATTTTAGGGTCTTAAGTGAGAGAAGGTAACCATGAGGTAAATCTCACATGTTGAAATCTGCCATCTAGAGATTGAACTTTATACCATTAATCATATAGATATTTCACTGAAACCCTCAGGCATATTGGCAGATTCGATAGTGTGCTCTCTCGAGTCCAGACAACCTGATGGAAATTATAAACATAAACAAGGAAAGTGTAAAGTGTAAACAAAAAGAAGATAAGATGTTCATGACCATTTTGCTATGGCCATTGTTCTGCACATAACTTCCTCTTTGCTGCCCAATCTCGTCTACTATCATAGCTAGTATCTTCAACTGGAACTTGTGATTCATTAGGCCTTTTTTTTTTTTTGAGCAGAGGTGCAGAATTTGATCTATTCTATTATAAGTGATACCTATTTAAATCATTTTCCTACACTTTATTGGATACCTTAACTGATTAATTTGATCGATCAAATTGCAGATCGTTTGATGTTTTATTTGGGAACTGCCCCTACTGTTCGGGACCAGTTGCTGTAAAGGTTGACTCCAATGTATAGCTTGAGCCAAACCTGACTGGAAATCATTTTCAGGTAAATATTGAATTCAAATCTGTTTTCACACTTCATTGTTTAGATAAACATTTTTCTCATCGAACTGTCAAAAGGTTCAAGTCGTTGGAGACACAAACTAATGTCCTTCAAGTTGAATAAAAATATATAGCTCCCGCAGTTGGGGATATTTATATCGTATTTTCCTAACTATACAGTCCTAATCATAGCTGAAATTAGTAAGAATAGAGGGGCATTTTCTCTTTTGAAATTCTAGAGACCCCGTACAGCAAGCTATCATTTTCACAAACACTGAAACCTTTTGTTCTTACATTTAATATCAAGCTTGGTAAAGGGGCGTCATGAAATGGTAGAGGGGCGTCAAACTAATAAGACAAAAAAGGTCATCAAAAGTAAATTCAAGTGCCCCTTATCAATGAAATCTGTAAATGACTAATTAGCCCTTATTGTTAATAATCAAGATTAGTAATGATAATCAAGATTAGTGTTGTTTTCAGTTATCATATGATTCATAACTCTAAAATAAGTTATTAAAAAAAAAATTGTGAAAATTTTGATATAATTCGAAAAATTGTGAAAATTTTCTCTCACCTGTAGCAACCATTCAGGAAACATTTTTTTTTTTTTTCGAAAAATTTTCGAATTTTGATATTCATGAAACATGATTTTTGCTTTGTGATTCGGTGATTCGATCCGTTGGTGATTCGTTCCGTTGGTGACTCTATATGTTTGTGTTTCAACACGTTTGTGATTTTATCCGTTTGTGATTATATACGTTTAAGTTTCTGTGAGTTGTTTAACGCACGGAAAGTGTTTGATAAAAAGCTTTGAATCGATGAGCAACAAAGTAGGAGGGTTGTGGTGAGCTGCGTTTCGGCTCCTTTGGTCATGACAAGGGAAGGACAATCATCTTCTCCCTTCCAAGACTCTTCTTCTCCTTCGGCCGTTATTAATCACTTGGATGATTCAACCTTCCATTGTCCTTTTAGGATCTTTGATGATTGCCGGGATGGGGTTAGGGGTAGAGGCTTCACTCGAAGTTCTCTAATTAGCCATATTCACGATCGACATTTTGGTTCTCGAGAGCGAGGGGGTGTATGCGAGCACGTATTGGTAATGATGCGACATCTATGATGCTTGGGAGGTGGGTTTAAGACACCGAAGATGTGGTTGTGCGGTGAGTGTATGCACCTTCGTGCTGGAGCCGTCCCCTATGTCGTGATCACGGTGATACTATTGCGGGTCCCCTAGATGGAAACAATGCAACATTTTTGATTCATGGCATTATCAAACCTTCCTTAGGTTCCCTGGACGCGTGCATTGAAGCAATTGATGAGGAGGCGAATGTTCTGACCTTAGAAGTGCTAGATGCAATTTTTAAGAAACAGGTACAGACGACTACTAGCATTCCTCCATCGTGTAGGCTAAACTTCTCCAGAACACTGAAAGCGACGATAGACAAGATTCTGGCTAAGCCTACTGAGGTAACATCTTGGATCAAATTGTTGTTATTGCCTAGCCGCACTCTAACCGTGTACTACCCCAAGAATACAAATGAAGCGAGATCTGCTAATAGAAGGAGATTACAGGGCTAATAGCATAAATCGGGCCTTGAATGTGTGGAGGGAGACAAATGGCCGCCTTATCTTAGCTCGGAAGTTGTTGGGTCCATCGGGACAAGACAGATGAGACAACCTACTCAAGGCACCAAGAGGAAAAAACCAATCTTCAAGCTTGTAAGAGAAAGTTGGCTTCGGGGCACTACGCAAATGGGCGGTGCGTATTCTTTCTTCCGGTGGTGTCGCACCTAATACATCGAAAAAATGAACGAACCGAGGCGTATGCACCCGGCTACCGAACCACGACATACCTTCGAACAAATTAACGGGGCAGCAGTTTATGTGGATGCTAAGGAAGTATTAGTCACTATTAGGAGTTTCCCTAGGGGGACTTCTTGTGGGAGGGACGGTCTCGAGAGCCCAAAGACTTGGCGGATGCTCTTAGTGGGGTCTGCTACGGCGGTGGTGACGATCTTCTAGCATCTATGGTCAGGTAGTTAACTTATGGTTGGCGGTAGATGTCCATCTGCTCGGTGAGTTTGTGGCCGCGCTCCTTTAACTCCGTTGCTCAAGCCGGGAGGTGGACTTAGGCCAATAGCGAGGCACGGTTTGGAGGAGGATGTGTTCAAAGTTGGCGGCGTCGGCGGTGGGAAAGGAAATGGCGGTCTACTTGGGTAATCATCAATTCGAGTGGGTATCCCCGTGGAGGAGAAGCACCGCACTCGGCCAATAGGTTACTTGAGTCGAAAGGGAGGCGGGGGAATATGACCATGTTGTTAGTTGATTTCACAAACGCCTTTAATTTAGTTGACGGAGCACTCTCATCAAGGAGGTGCGGAGCAAATGCCCGTGTATCGCGAGGTGGGTAGAGTTTTGTTATGCTAAGCCCGCAAGGCTTTATTATAACGATTTCAATTTATCTTCGGCAAAGGGGTTCACAAGGTGATCCTTTGGGACCCTTATTATTTGCTCTAGCTTTACATCCGATGGTCCGTATGATTACTTCGCAATGCAAGCTTGACCTACAAGCGTGGTACTTGGATGATGGCACTTTGGTAGGGGATACGCCGGAGGTGTCAAAGGCTTTAAGCATTATTCGATCGAAGGCGACAATGAGAGGTCTTCATCTTAATATCAAGAAGACCGAGATTTTCTCGGCCTCGTTGTTGACACTAGGAGTTTAGCCGATAACGTTTTTCCAACGGGCATCGGTAGACCTTCTAGAGGGGTGAAAGCTATTTGGCGCTCGGTTAGCCTAGATCTTAACTTCAAAGAAATGACATAATACAAGCCGAGTTGACAAAACAATTTATCTTATGGAAAGTGTGAAGAAACCGCAAGATCCTCAAAGTGAGCTTCTTCCCATTACGCATTCTTGCTGGGGTGTCAAGATTATATTTTGCTATGAGGACTGCCAGCCCCTTGGCACTGCTTCAAGCTAAATCCTTGTTTGATCAACGTTTGATGCTTTTTTTGAGACACATTGTCACGGGGGATGGCGTTGGATTCGGACCACTGCAACAACGTCTCTCCACCTTGCCAATGAAAGATGGGGGTCTCGGTGTATACACAATGGAAGATACTAGCCAGTATTGTTACATCGCTTCTTGTTTCCAGACTAGGGGCTTACAACGGACCATGCTAAATGTTTCCCCTGAGGAGGTGACTAGCGAGTGCTTCAAGCAAGCCTTGACAAATTTCCTAGAGGTATGTGGATTGCCTTCTTCTACCTTCAACATTAATAATATTGCCCCACATCCAATGCGTTCGTTGGCAGTGTTATATTTTAATGTTGTGAAGAAGCTGATTAAATCGCAGTACTATATGTCCAGTCGAGATTCAGTTTTATGGCAAAGCAACAGGATGCCACATGCGTTGGATTTCCTTAAGGCGATTCCCATTTCTGGTTTAAATCAAAGTATATGACCGAGGCAATTTAGGTCGGTGTTAAGTTATAGATTGGGAATACCTCTTTTCGGGGAAGATAGTACATGCTCAAGTTGCAACAAAAATATGGATATTTTCGGAGATCATGCTGTGCATTGCGCTAATGATGTTGGAAACAAATTCCGCCATGACCTCGCAAGGGATGTTTTCATTTGAAATTTGTTACAAGGTCAAGCGTACATGTGAGGAAAGAGGTAGATCTTGGATTATTATCAGACAACAATACGCCCTTGAGACCGGCTGATATACTTGTTCACGGTTGGGAGAATGGCCAGAATGTTTGTTTTGATGTTACGGTTGTTTCACCGTTCAATGGCGGGGGAGCGCGTACTTTTATACCCGGTCAGGCAATTTCGATAGCTACAACGCGTAAACGAATCAAATACCTGGATAAGTGTTCCACTAACGGTACGGGTTTCTTTGTTTTAGCCTTTACGACTTTAGGGGAGTTGGGCGAAGATACTATCATTCTCTTGAAGAGGTTGAAGAATTGTATCACCAATCAGGATGTTAATCATAAGATAGGAGGTACTCTTTTTAATAGAATAGGTTTAGCAATTCAAAAGGGTGTTGGTGCCCAGCTTGTTGCCAGGCTACCCACCAACTTTTTGTAATCTGACCTTCAAAGGCTTTTTATGAATGGATTTATTAAAAAAAAAATAGAGAAGAAAAAAGAAACTTTTGTGATATTTGTGAAGGTCAATCTCAACCAATTGAAGAAATTAACCAACAAAGTGAAGAACCCAACATTGAAAATGACTAGGTATACTTCTAAAGTACGTAACAAATCAAAAATTTTAAAATTTCAGAAGAACATACGGTTGGAATTGAGCTCGTTACCAACCGTAACTATATGTTACTGATGCGTAATGTATCAATTACCAATCAGACTGGTTCAATTTTGGGAAAACCCAAAATTTCAGAAGAACATACGGTTGGAATTGATCTCGTTACCAACCGTAACTATATGTTGGGGAAAACCCAGAAAAAAATCAGTTACGGTTGGTATAATTTGTTCCCTTACGAACCGTAGGGTGCGTAACTTGGGTAAACAATACCAACCGTAGGAACTTACGGTTGTTAACTTTGGTTCGTCTTCGACCGTATAAAAACTTGAAAATTAGTTTTGAGGCTCAGGATTATTTACGGTTGAAGATGCAACAAATCTTACGAAACGTAGGGACCTTTCCGTTGGTCCATTGTGTACTACAGAAGATCATTGACTGGACTCACTTCTTCGCTAAGGTTATCTTACAAAACATAAGAAAGTACGGAAGAAATCGAATTAATGGACCCAGGGATGAAATGAAGAACAGAATGTAACAAGTGCTGTTTTACAGTGGTTGAACGACAATGTGATTCTATTCCTAAATTCATATTTTATCTGCTGCTACCACTACCTAAGGGAGCATCTAGACGAGCGAATGGGGGACAAGAAGAAGAAAAGATAAAGAACAAAGAAGAAAGAAAGGATGCATCAGTGTATCAGTCCTAACCTGCCCTTGATGATCACTACTCGGCGCAACTAAAGGAAGCTCTGCTACTTCCTTCCCAAAGATTCGAAGAATTCCAACTGTTACCACGAAAGAGCTGCAAAAATAGGACGACATTTCAGGATAAGATAACTTTTACGAACTAGCACCAAATCCAAAGATGAGTAAACAATCCTTACTTAATGGTCAATACTGCACAATACATCCCACCATAGTCTTAGACTTTGTTGTTCCGTCTGTAGGATACGCAAATAGAAGAATAAATTGTCAAATTCAGATTACTGTTACATAAATTAAACAAAAAGAAATAATACTGAAACGGCATGATGCGTGATGGATAGAAGATGAAGTCAAATATTCTTGCTCACCCATATATCATGGCTGGGATATGGTCACAACCTGTGGTAGCATCAACAATAGGATCAAAGCGATCCTGAGCAATACAGAACACGTTAAAAACCAACTGTGACATCAATCATGTACTAAAGAAGGGCATATCATAATCACAACACTAAACAGAGTATCATGGTGCGGCTAAAAAAACCCAGTTACGGTTGGTATAATTTGTTCCCTTACGAACCGTAGGGAACTTACGGTTCGTAACTTGGGTAAACAATACCAACCGTAGGAACTTACGGTTGTTAACTTTGGTTCGTCTTCGACCGTATAAAAACTTGAAAATTAGTTTTGAGGCTCAGGATTATTTACGGTTGAAGAAGCAACAAATCTTACATGCCGTAACTAACCTACGGTTCATAATGGGGTTTCAAACACCAATCGTAACTGAGAAAATTTCTCAGACCCAAGAACATACGGTTGGTATCTTTGATGAATTTGATAGTTACGAACCGTAGAAGAATCAAATTGTTCAGTTACGGTTGGTAATGGAAACAATACCAACCGTAGAAACAGGAAATCCAGAATTTGAATTTTTAATTTTAACCTAAAACCTAATTTTTGATGAAGCATACACTTAAATTGAACACAATAAACAAAATACTAACTGGGCTTTTCAAAACAATGCTAAAATTTTCGATTGAAATGGAAGTGGTTACGTTTGTAATGGAGGAGTAGAGAAGATGAAAGAAAAAATAATGATTTTGATTCTTCTCATTCATGATTAAAAATGATGGGAGGACAATTCATTCTTTCAATTTAAAAAGAAGTGACAAATTAGTCAATTTAAAGCAAAAAGGGTAATCTAGTCAATTTATACCACCTATAGGACACCCCTAACCAATAAAAGGGACATTACTATCACACTTGACGCCCCTCTACCATTTCATGACGCCCCTTTACCAAGCTTGTTTAATATAGACAGACACATTGTTCTTTTTGCAAACTATTAACTGATATTTTTCAGAAACTTAGATCTGTCCATATATAAAATATTGATAGTATTATATTCATTTTAACGCTAGCTTTGTGAGCACATACGTTGACGGAAAGTTTGGAGGTCTAGCTGTCTTGCATTCACTCTTAATCGAAGGTAAAATCAGTAAGAATAGAGCAAGGGAAATTTTGACTGCCCCAAAAAATAATCCACTTAAACTGCCCCCATTTTAGAAAACATTTATTCTAACTCATTCCGTTTATTTAGAGGTTAGTTCACTATTTGGGCTCACTTTTTGTACCTGTAAAGACCTAAATGCCCTCAACCCATCGGATAATCCTAGTTAATCTGTTGATCATCTCGATAATTTTTTGACGGTGGTAGATGTAGATTACGGATACAGAAAAGAGAATTGTGTACCTAAATTTTTACGGCAAAATTACTGTACCTAATTTTTTTTACGGCAAAATTATTGTACCTAAATTTTTTCACTAAAATATTTTTACGGCAAAACTACTGTACCTAATTTTTTTACGGCAAAATTACTATACTCCTATTTTTACGGCAAAACTATTGTACCTAAATTTTTTTTAGGCCTTGGGAAAACTAGTGTGCATGGCTTATCTTTCAGATACATAGTCTTGTGTAAGAGGAAACTTATGGGAATTTCGATACCTTTTACCCTGCATTCAGTCTTAACCAAAGTTGAAATTAGTAGGAATAGAGTGAACATTCTTTTTCTTTCAAATTTTAAAGACCCCATAAATAGGGTAAGCTATTATTTTCATAAATAATGGAAACCTTTTATTCTGCAATTAATTTTCACCTAACACACATAAATGTCCTTTTACAAACTATTAATAGGTTTTCAGAAACTTAGATTCACCCACACATGAAAATATAGGCAATATTCATCTTCCTTTTATCATGAGCATGCATGGTTTATCTATTACATTCGTAGTCGTGTACGTAGACTGTAGAGCAGAGGATATTTTTGGAAACTAGATACCTGCCCTGCATTCTGGTGGTGGGACTGGGTACCGTACCTTATCGGCGCAATAATCGTAAGTCATGTGGTTCGTTCGAACCCACCTATATTTTCTAGCTTGGTAAGAGTCTAGCTGTAGGTATTCAGGACCCTCCCACCAATTAGTAGGGTTTGAGGTGCAGCTTGCTAGACCTGGCATAGTGCAACCTTCGATATCAAAGTCTTTATAGTAGGCATAAAAGGGTGCTTTAGACCAATCAATCTTCTCAATGCCACCTCTTGTGGCCCAGTCATCAGCTTCCCACAGTGTTGAGTAGACTCCCATTGGTTGGAACTTGGGATATGGAATTCCTTTTGCTTCGTTATTTTTGTAAACTCTGATTGGAACCTCGTCGACGTAGAAGCTGCAATATTTTAAAATCATAATCTTGTGACGAAGGATACAAAATCTGATTCAACATGAAGCAATAGATAAGGCCTATTTTTGTCTAGCCAAGATATGTATAAGCTATAGAAGTTTGATCTACCAGGAGCTTTTAAAAAGAAACTGCGCCACCTGAGGCCAAAAATTGGACTTGTAGGACTATTCAGTATGGAACCAGGTTATTTATGCTCTTGTTACATTTAGTTCAATAACGGAATCGGAAATGAACACTGCCTTGGGGCTTGGCAGTTGTCACTCTCACTCCCTTAGGTGGAAGGTCCATGGCCGGGACCCAAAAATTAAAACAAATCATTGTTTCATTCTTCATGTGGACCATATTTTGAAAAATGGGTTTCGCGCTTTTGTTGTTATTTACTTTTTATAAAAATTATGGTTCGTGTACCCCATCTGTTTAGTGACAATAATTCATGGATGTGCATGCATATTGCCATTCATGGTTTAGTGAACTTACACAACATGGTTATGGTTCCAGAGAATGGAATAAGTGTGGAAATCTGCAGCAGGATCAAACCAAAGGTTGATTCTCTGTTCTCTATCACCCTTTCCATGTGCATATACATTAGTTTGAACGGTGTACGGCTGACCAGTACGATTTCCCAAGAATTCAAAATCCAATTCATCACGGACAGTATCTGTGTCTGAGTTCATCTGTTTCACAAAATTAAACAATTTAGAGAAACAAATTATTTAGGTTTAGTGGAAAAGTAGAGCAACCCGATCCAGTGACTTACGTAGAAAGCAGTAACAGTTCCAGCAGAATCACCAGGGATGAGCTTGATCTTCATACTCACACGCCCGAACAAGTATTTGTTTTTGGAAGCAAAACCACATCCTGTAATTGAAAAATTAGCAAGTTACCACTTAACTCATGTGCAACTAAAAAGTTTCTGTCATCATAGAGCAAGACTGCTACTGGTAAGTACCTGAATTTTGGTCTAGTGTTAACTGTATAGCAGTTCCTCTACTAATTTGCTTGATATGGGAGTCAGACCACGTCACATGAAAATCATTGAGAAATGTCGAGAAGCGAGCAGAGACGAGGAAAGTGTGGAAGATAGAAAATGTCAGGAAATACAAGACAAGTATAAAACTTGGTTGCTTTAAGGATATGGATTTGATGGCCATAGTTTTATGCATGAAATGAGTGAAAGAAGCAAGAAATATATACTGTAGGTAGGGGAATGGACAAAACTTGGAATACTTAGAGAAGTTTGGTCTGAACTTATATAGAGCCCGGTGCTGCATTTAAATGAAAAACATCTCCATATAATATGACAGCATGCTCATCATAATCTTCATACAGCTAATATCAAGCTAGTGAATGGCCCCTCAAAATTCTTTCTGACTACTATTTTTATCTCCCGCCACATCTTTTAACGTCCACTTCTTTGCTTTGATTGGTTGATGCAGGTTCAATAGTTATTATGTAAAATCTACTATTACAAACGGCTGTAGTATGATTATATCAACATCACCATCATCATCTTCTATAGTTGATATCTTGTTCAATTATTGGAGTTGGATGAAATGAAATTTTACTTCCTTTACCTTTAGAAATGCAGAAAGAATGTCTTTTGGTTCATTTTTCTTATACTACCATATGTGAATGCCATTTTCGGCAGTCTTATACAGTAATGCAGAGGTCTCCGTACCTGGACTAAGGTCACTAAGTTAGCATGCATCTTTGAACAATTGTGTAGTTCATTTTGAAACCACAACCGCCTGAAATCATCTTTATGTATAGAAAAAACCATTAGTTACAGTGAATGAGTAGTTATTACAGAATTATTTTTTCATTTACAAAGTTCTAGTTTTCTCTTGAAATCGTTAAATTCTATCGCCGTAACATCATTACTGCTTTGAGTTGGGTGGAAAATCATCAAATATACCCGTTGTTGTCACATTTTAGAGAAGATTCATCTGTACAGGAAACAGACTAGAAAAGAAGACATATAGCCCTACCTTAAAGTGTACTCTTAATGGCATCCAATTAGCCAAGTGGTAAATAATGTGATAGTGAAAGGATAAAGTAGATCTATTAATTATGAGTTAAAAGATTTATTTATTACTGTGTTCAACTGTATTTTTAAAAGAGGAAGGTTTGATCGACATGTTCAAAATGACACTCATTGCATTTTCTGGGATCCAATGCCACAAAGGTAAAAAAAAAAAAAAAATTACCAGTTTACAACTATGGCTCAAAATATGCAACCAAGAAAATGCAACAGTGGCCCCATGAAACTACCACGTTACCCGGAATTGGCATTATGACCCAAAATTCACCTTGTGAACTGAAATCTCTATCATAACACAAAGACTTCCATACTTTTTCTCTTTTAACAAAATCTGCTTTGTGCCCCAAAATTTGCATGGTTTTGTTACAAACCAAAAACTATTCCGTTGAGCCTACATCATAATATCAATGCATTTTAGTTGGTCCAAATCTGGTCAGTTGGACTTCCGGGAATATCCTATTACCACATGAACAGATATCATCTGATGAGGGTGAAATGATAAGCCACGCACCTCATGGTCCCGCAATTGAGATGTGTGATACCAGGCTGGACTGAAATGCACAATTCCAATGTAATACATGGCCGATATCTGTCGGTTAAGGATGCACACATCTGTGAGAGCGACGCTGTTTATTCTTCTATCCTGATCCTCTTAATTCTCTTTATTTGTCGGTCACTCTGGCCTTAAAAGTCTGCAATTATTTTTTTCTAGATCTCAGATTGCATTTTGTTTTTTCTTCTGCATTATTGTTTTGGCCTTAGCCACACCCCTCAGTTGTGATGGACCATGTGTTTCAGCTGCTATATTATCAAATTATCAACCCCCCTTTGCTCCCCAGTGCCAAAAACATTACAATCGACATCCAAATATCGTAAGAACTAAATCAAACAAGAGATTTTCTTCATAACAAAATCATATGAAGATTAGGACCCGCGAGCCTTACCATTTCAAAATAGATATTTATAATAAACTTTGTTCCTAGATCACACAAACGGGCAATTGGTCTAGTGGTATGATTCTCGCTTAGGGTGCGAGAGGTCCCGAGTTCAATTCTCGGATTGCCCCCCACTTTTTGTTTTTGTTTTTTTCCTCATTGAACTCCCACTATGGAGTCATGGACTCAATAACCTGGAAAATCGTTTTTAGGGGTGACTCCAAAAGAATTAGGGGCGAGACAAAAATAGGTAATAATCGGTAGATAACTTTAAATCCCATTTTTGTAATGGACAAACTACCCTTTACAATCGGTAGTTAATCAACAATCGGTAGTCAAGATAGTTCATATAGCTACCGAATATAGAGTAGTCCCAAAATCAGATTTTGCAAAAATCCTCTTTTTCTGAATTTTGGTTGAGCCTATAATCGGTAGTAAATAAAGTTATCATGACTTCCGATTATACAGCATACCTCTTTGCCGAAATCTTATCATAATCGGTAGTCAAGATAGTTCATATAGCTACCAAATATAGAGTAGCCCCAAAATCAGATTTTGCAAAAATCCTATTTTTTAAATTTTTTGGTGGAGCCTATAATCGGTAGTAAATGAAGTTATCATGACTTCCGATTATACAATGTACCTCTTTGCCGAAATCTTACCATAATTGGTAGTCAAGATAGTTCATATATAGCTACCGAATATAGAGTAGCCCCAAAATCAGATTTTGCAAAAATCTTTTTTTTTTTTGAATTTTGGTTGAGCCTATAATCGATAGTAAATGAAGTTATCATGACTTTCGATTGTACAATATACCTCTTTGCCGAAATCTTACCATAATCTGTAGTCAAGATAGTTCATATATAACTACCGAATATAGAGTAGCCCCAAAATCAAATTTTGCAAAAATCCTCTTTTTTTTTTTTTTTTTTGCTGAGCCTATAATCGGTAGTAAATGAAGTTATCATGACTTCCGATTATCCTGGCTCTCTTTGAAAATATCCAACTATAATCGGTAGTCAAAGATAATTCATATAACTATCGAATATAAAGTTGCCCCAAAATGAGATTTTGCAAAAATCCTCTATTTTTTTAATTTGGTTGAGCCTATAATCGGTAGTCAAAATAGTTCATATAACTACCGAATATAGAGTTTCCCCAAAAATGAAATTTTGCAATCGGTAGCTAAAAAAAACCTAAACTACCGATTATGAAGGGACACATAAGTATTTTCAACCTATTTTGTCTTCTTGTGTCGCCCCTAAAAATGATAGGTTTGTTAATTTCCACCACTTTTTTTTTTCTCTTAGAGAGAAGTCCCAACTTTAACTCTTAATCCCGACTTCATTTTGATCCCATTATGGACTCAACAACCATGCAAAATGGGTGGCCAAACCGTTTGTTCATTGCAGACCAACATAAGACGCGAGTCTCTTTTAAAACCGCGCGGGCCAACAAAATCTGCATAAGGATTTTGTTTAACCGCCAACAAATCTTCCAAAAGCGCTCACTGCAAATTGAGTTTCTCAATAATTATTTTACTATTCTTTATCTCACTTTATACTATTTTATCTCAACTAAATTCAATATTTTAAACTTTAACTTTATCCTACAACAGAAATGTTATTGTGTCCTAAACTACGCCCCACTCTGCGCCCAATATGACGTGTCTAGCCTATCTGTATAAGACTCACGTGAACCTTCCTATTCTAGGTTTTATCTCACTAACTTTCAACGGCGCTTTCAGGTTCATGTTTGTCTTCTTCTTCATCTTCTTTAACTCTTCGCTGACAAAGAAAGTAAAAATTGGAAAACCAATCTTCGATCAAAATCAATAAGATGATTTGGAGTATTTTAAATCAATAAATTGATTCTCTTTTCTTGGTAATCTCTCTGAAGTTATGTAGGCAGAAAACCCATTTAAGTTTTCAATCAGAAAATTTGTTATATGCTATTAAAATCAGATCCTACAAATTTGTTATATGCTATTAAAAATTTGTTATTTCCGATCCTACAAAATATTTTATATTAAAAAAAATAGTGGTGGGACCCTAAAAAATCAGATTTTTTTCATTTTGCTCTGATTCTTCATAGTGAAAAATCATGTTTGTTCATCCACGTGGCTTGTCAAAAATATTATTTGGTTGTTACCATAAGAACTGCCCTAATCAAACACATATACACCACTAACCAGTAAAACATATGAGCAAAAATCGTAAGAAACACAAATTATTGAATTAATCTCTGCGCTCTCTTGTTGATGACTCTCATTTAAAACTTCAACTCTCGCGTTTCCCCAAATTCATTTTATTTTTTATTGTTCTGTGTATATATGCATGGAAGTGTTAAACCATTCACCTTATACAATGTCTCTAGTAAAACAATAATAGGGAATGATCAAATCAAACACATATACACTACAAACCAGTGAAACATATCACGCAACAATTGTAAGAAACATAATTACAAAATTAATCTTTGCGCTCTCTTGTTGATGTCTCTCATTTAAAACTTAGTAAGAGAACATTCCTTGGATAAATAGTTTTAAAATATCCGGTTATCTTTGCAGTAGTCATATATGAGGTGATACTTTCTAACCCATATGAATAATCTCCTTCAACACCATGTTAAGTTATTAAACTTTTCTTTGTTCCTCCAGTTTGTATTACCAAATTCCCTACAAAACTTGGATTTCCTTTCCAAACATAAGCATCAATCTTGTAGTTCCTGAATGAAGCTATGAATGGAACCTTGGACCAGTCGATCTTATCTTGTCCGCCAAGAGTTTCTCAACTTTCGTCATTCCATAAGTTGACTTTAAGGCTCATAGGTTTCCACCTCGGAAATGCAACTCCTTTGTTAGCATGATTTTTGTAAACTAATGCATCAAGCAAGGCATACATTGAGATTCACCATGAGTAGCAATAAATTCTCCCGGCCCTTGCTTGTTTCCTCTTGTTCGTCTTTGTAAGGAAGAAATTTTTAAATAAATTTTACCATGGGTGAACATATATTCCATTTTTCTTCATGTGTTACATACGTGTTTTTCGAAAACTTACCCTAGTTTCAAAAAAGTTTTTTTCACTATTATTTGGAAGAACGAATAGATATATATCCTTAAAACAGAAAGATTACGAAATATAAGCTTTTGTTTTACAGTTAAGACAAATAAACAAATTAAGTTACGAAACAAACTTTGACTCGGGACAACAGTCACATATGGAAAACGTAAAATGATTTGAGATATATACTACTAACATTTTCTTCTGAAGATATTTTTTTAATACTTATACACTCGTAATGAGTATTTATATGTAAAAGGAAAACTAATATTATAAAAATAGTTATTGTGATGGTGTTAATCCCACGACGATTTATATTTTAAAGGTAGGTGGGAAGTTTAAATCGGCTCAATTAAGAAAATATGCTAAAAATATGAACAAGATAAAAATGCGCCTCATATGACAATAACAACCTACAGTTGTTCCATGTATTACCATTAACAAACAACTAGCTAGCATAGGCGTTGCACGCCATCAAATATGTAATTTTCTCAATCAAAAATAAAAATTAATATTTTTGGTGAAGATGATTTAGTGATTAACTTCTTCATTAAAATGCTTGAACACCATCTACGCGACTTTATATTAGAAATAATAAATGAGATACATCATTAAATTATATTATTAGTAAGGATTTATGTACAGTAAAAAGTAGCTTAAATTGCCCAGAAATGTGGAATGCCTAACCCAAAGGATCAGGGTATTATACTAGTAAAAACTATAACATATGTACCACTATTAATTTGTATATTTCAATTAAAAGAAACTAAAACTAACCAAAACAACCTCCGGAAGTTACTATCAATGCAGTTGTAATCATCGTCTAACATAATCTTCAAACATTTGACCACCTCATTAAACTCCTTCAAAACTTTAGGTTGCACAATTTTTTTTTTTAAAGAGTCATTGCACAGTCATACAAAGCGATAGCAAAACAAGAGACTCACTAAAAAAAAAACTTGGGTTTCAAGAAACATACTCTCCTGAGAGGTGTTGTAGATGAAGGAGACATGTGAAAAACTGGGAGTCTAACAACCTCACATAATATTTCGCTTAGAAATCTGTACGGACTAACTCCAATATACTTTAAATAGAATCAACTAGACAATCAGACTCAATCTTAATAAAAATTATATCAAAGAGTTATATCTCAATTTCCCGATTCAATCCCAACTCAAACAAATAGAAATCTGCGAGTCTGATTGAATACAAGAAAAATAAACTTGAACAGTACCAAAGACCAATGTTCAAGAATCAATCAACAATCAAATGTTGGATTTACCAATTGATCGATGCAAATGCACATCCTGTGATATTTTAATTATATAACAAAATATAATGCGGAAAACAAATAACACAGACATCGAAAGTTATGATAACTAGGAAACCGCAAATGCATAAAAACCTCGGGACCTAGTCCAGATTGAACACCACATTGTATTAAGTTGCTACAGACACTAGCCTACTACAAACTAACTTTGGTCTGGACTGTAGTTGAATCCCAATCAATATCACACTGATTCAAGGTACAGTTGCGCTCCTTACGTCTGTGATCCCAACATGATACTACACACTTGATTCTCATAGCTGATATCACCCACAACAAAGAGTTGATACGACCCAAAGTCGAAGACTTTTATAAACAAATCTGTCTCACATAGAAAAGTCTACAAGAATAGATAAAGTTGTCTCCCACAAAAATACCTATGAGTTTTGTTCTGTCTTTTGATAAATCAAGGTGAAAAAAAACCAATCGATAACTCGGACTTATATTCCCGAAGAACATCCTAGAATTATCAATAACCTCACATAATCTTAATCAACTAGCGAAACAAGATATTGCGGAATAACAAACGATGAGACGAATATGTTTGTGACTACTTTTCTATCTTGGCTATCAGAGAAATTAATCTAAAGCTAATCTTATGATTGCACTCAATCACGATAGAAACAACAAGATTATATCATGCAACTACAGAGAAAGTAGTTGGGTCTGGCTTCACAATCCCAATGAAGTCCTTAAGCCGTTAACCTATAGGGTCTCGGTAGGAACCTAAGGTTAAAGGAGAATCGACTCTATCTTATACAACTAGTATCACATATGAAGTGTGGGGATTAGGTTTCCAAGTTGCTAGAGTTCTCCTTTATATAGTCTCCAAATCAGGGTTTGCAATCTAAGTTACCTTGGTAACAAAGCATTCAATATTCACCATTAGATGAAAACCTGATTAGATTCAAGCTAATATCTTTCAACTGTTAGATCAAACTTAGCTTGTTATACACAAATGAAATATATGTCATTTAGGTTTGAGAAACCGTACCTAAACGTGTACACTTAATTGGTTCAACATAGTTAACCAATTGTTAGTCATATGAGTACTTTCATATCAACCTTATTCATCTTCACCATAACTAGTCCAAATGACTCAAATGAACTTTTTCGAGAGTTATTCAATTGCTTATATCATATAGAAGTATACAAGACACAATCGAAGCAAAATTGGTTTTGATTCACTCGAATCGATTCATGAACATTATAGTCACGGTTTTAAAATTGCATTCCTTAATATATAAATGTTTTAGTTAATGTACAAACCATTTTTAGAAAGTAACACACTTAAGTATGTGTACGGGTATGCATACTTAAGTAAGCGGATTTGAGTTTGTTTTGGTTTCCAAACTCAGCACAAATTCACGGACGTGAAATTTCCACTAGTATGCATATGGTACGCATGCTTAGGTAACCGAATTGAGTTGGTTTTGATTTCCAAACTCAGCAGAAATTCACGGAAGTGAACTTCAGCCAGTATGCGTACGGGTACGCATACTTACCCAGTCTCCATCAACCATTTAGTACACACACAAGTATGCATACATTCAGTTCTCGGTTTTGGAATTATACACTAATGCGCGAACATATTATATGCTTATATCCAAAGATGGTTACATGTTCTAAACTCATTTTTTCAATCATTGAAACATTCTTAGAGGATGTTAAATAGAGGTTATTCACATACTATTTTTCATCGAAGCAATTTTCAAGATATTGAAATAATCAACATGACTTTCGTCACTTGTAAATATGAACTTGGCCAAAGTGAAAGCTTACCAACACATATTTCGAGAAATAGATAAGCGAGATAAACTCGGCTCGAAATAGCAAATGTGTATAATCGAAGTCTATATAGCAATACGACTTTCTTCTCAAGATATGAGATAGAGTAGATATATTTTTGAGTGATAGATAAGTTCAAGTCTCCACATACATTTTTGTCGATGAAGATCCACCAGTTTCTTGAGTAATTCTCCGTCTTTGCATGATGAACGTCGTGGAGCCTAGAGCTCAACTACACTTTCTATCCGTCCGAGACTTAGCTATAAGTAGACTAGAAATCAAGACTTATAGTTTTGGAAACTAAACTTGACAACAAGCTTGGGATAGCAATGCTTGCGAGTTCGACCGAGCAATGCTCTAACAATGCTTGGGATAACAACTAAACTATTGTGGACTTTTCGGAGTCAACACTTTTCAACAATTTGATGATTGTACTACCATCTGGTCCTTCTATTTTATTTTTTATTTTACACCGGAAGACACCTTCTAAACTTCTAAATTTGCTTGATCAATACAAATTACAAAATCATAATCAAGCTGATAAGGTTTATATGTAGCAACCACGCCACCTGCGTGCTTCCAATAGGGTACATAAAGATATCCCTCACCATAAGACAACTTAACTTTAACTCTGAGTATATCCAGTGATTCAATAAAAATCTCATTTCAATTGATCCTTCAAAAATTTTCATATTGCTAAAAGCTTCACTTCGGCTGGGATTGGGGGTGAATTGGCTATTAACATTCAAGACATAACATATTGTTCCAAGGAGCAAACTGAGATCATAGTCCTTCCTGTTGGTGCTCCTTTATAAGGTTATAATCATTGTCTTCTTCGACCCATTTATAAAAGATTTTAATTG
The DNA here is from genome assembly GCA_023529315.1 of Papaver bracteatum. Classification (NCBI taxonomy): domain Eukaryota; kingdom Viridiplantae; phylum Streptophyta; class Magnoliopsida; order Ranunculales; family Papaveraceae; genus Papaver; species Papaver bracteatum. The sequence continues at coordinate 679,117 of JAJJWX010005417.1, read as the reverse complement.
ACAATGAATAATTATTCTAATCGATGATTACTCATACACTGTGAACTCGTTTAATGAATAAAAACAAGAATCAGTTAGGTAAGAGAAAGAGAAATAGATTTTAGTTTTGTATTTTTGTTTGAAGATTTTAGGTTTTTTTTTTTTGGTACTAAACTTTTATTACGAAATGGGAACTACATCAAGTAATAACAGGTATAATCTACTATTACCCCGTCCAAAAAAATTAAATAATTGTACATCTGATAGCAATTCAGAAGAAAAAAAACTCAGCATCTTTATTTCTAACCTCTTTAGTTAACTTATCTTGTAAAAATAAAAACTTTATATTTTAAATTAAATGTTTATAAAGTGGAGAGAAAACTGATATAAGCTTTACATTTTTTAGAGCACTGTTCAGTCGAACTCGCAAGCGTTGCTATCTCAAGCTTGTTTGTCAAGTTTAGTTGATCAAAACTATAATATTGATTTCTAGTCTACTTATAGCTATGTCTCGACTTAGGATAAAATGTGTAGTTGAGCTTTAGACTTCACGGTGTTCATTGATTGAAGACAAAGATCTACTAGAGGATGGATTGGAGGAACTTCATCAACAAAAGGTATGTGGAGACTAAAACTTATCTATCACTCAGAAGTCTATTCAATTATATCTTCTAACGAGACTAAGTCGTATAACTATATAGACATTTACATAATACACATTTGATATTTCGAGCTGAGTTTATATCGCGTATCTATTTCTCGAAATATGTGTTGGGAGAATTTTGCTTTAACTACGTTTTTATGGGTGAAAACTATTTCTGCTGGTTTTGGTAATTTGGGGTGTGTGGATGAGAAATGAATCTAAACCCTAAAAAAATTCACTGCACGAGAGTGCTTTTGATTCGAGAGATCAATCTATGAAATTCTGGCCTAAACAAAGAAATGGTCGTTCCAGACTTGTTTCTGTCACAAAGTGAAGGATATGGGGCTGATCTTAGGGAGGGAAGAAAACAAGGTGTTGAGATTGTGAAGGTATAGGCTATTTATGACTTGTAACAGAAAGGTGATCAGGATTATGATTAATGCAAGCATGCTCTGGGTGTTTGAATACGTTTTGTATTAACACTTGGTTTCTGTGTTGGTTTCTGTCTTGGAAATAGGGAGGAAAACCTATTTATACAAGTGATTTAATCCTTATTCACGTCTCTCGTGGGAAGTGGAGGAAGTGGAGTGATGGAGTAGTGGAGTTGTGTGTTAGCGTCACACGATCAGTCTTACCCACTTCTCCCATCATCACTAACCGTCCATGTCTTCCTGACACGTTCTTGTGATGGCGCGTTGCATGCTGCACGCTATAAACCGCCAGACCAATACCCCACTATGTATCCCCCAATTTGTGACATGATTGATGTCTCGAGTGTGTGGATCGTGGGACCCACCGAAAGTAGCATGTAATACTTGGTTAAATAACTAAGTTATTTAGGAAGTCGATACTTGTGTAGTGTCGTGTGAATTATATGCAGGTAATGCATCGAATGTATTCAGTATGTATGAAGCATCACTGTTGAGTATCCAGCCTACTTCATGTGATGGTTTGGAGGCTGCGCTAGCAAGCCCTCCCTTGGCCGACCACATGGTGTGGTAGAGTGGCAGATGGTAATCATCATGATGCCTCATTGACCAATTAACTCCTGACTAGGGTTTTATAACCAAGCAGGTGAAGTTGAACGGAAGAGATGATCATTGAGACGCTCATCTACGACTGTTAGTGGAATTAGGGTTTATGAAGAGGTGCGCAAGCATCACTCTTCAGCTTGGTCGAATCCAAGCTTGGGACGCGATTTTGGCCAAGCCGATTGTGCATGCGTGTAGACGGTATGACGGTGTAGACGCTCATACCTCATTGTCTCATGAAAGTTTGATCTGGGCCACTCAATTCGTCCGGCGAAGTTGAGTGGTCGATATCAATTTGAGACAGAAAACTGGTGCCGCAAAAGCCGCGCATCGCACCAACTTCGGGAGCGCGTTCCAAGATGACCAAGCTTGGTTGGTCTTGGCCGATTGGTTCGGCATGTAGGTGGCATGATGATGTTCATTCCTATACCTGATTGTCCCATTAAAAAGTGATCTAAGTCACTCAATTTGTTCGGCGAAGTTGAATGGTCGAGATTAATTTTCAATTGGGAAGTGTGACCACGCTAGTTTGGGCGTGCAATTTGGAATAACCAGGCATGGTATGCCTTGGACGATTAGGTGAGGAGATAGATAGGCCCACGGTGGTCATGTTGATGTGTACCGGACCTTCTTAGTCTAATCCTGGACCCTTCATTCGTGCAGGATAATATGGACGCCCGCGATCGATACAAACCCTAATTTAGGGTTTCACTGGCCGTGCGTCATGGCTTGTTTGGGCGCACAAATTATGACGTCCAACCATGGTTGGTTTTGACCGATTGGTCATGTGTGTAGGGGGGCCCACGGCGTTCGTGTTGGCATGCTCTGGGCCCTTTGAATCTACATCTACACCCTCCATCTATGTCTGCGAAGATGGATGGTTGAGACTGTTTTGCGACACATGCAATGTACCGCAAACCCTAATTTAGGGTTTCATGTCCATGCTGCTTTGGATGGACGAATTGGTAAGCCATGCTCCCTCCTTGGGGATGCCGGCCATGTGGGGCCCGCATTGGGTCGGTGGTGAATATTCCACACCTACTTGGGGGTTATGAATTCGATATGGTCCATCCAATCATGCTGATGAAGTTGGATGGTAGTGATCGTTTTTTGAGACTGATATGGTCAGTTCGGATACTCAATCGGACTAGTATAACACTCCAAGAGATGATTCTATTTGTTAGAGAATGGTGTAGCCTGTACGGGTATTTCGTGCATGCCTCATTGTTGGTACTTGGATATTCATGCTACTCTGCTGAGAGTAACAATCAGTCATCATGCCGCACTAACAATAAGAGTTCTGCTAAGAACATCACAGGAAATACAAGGCGTTTCATGCATTAATAAATAATGCTAAAATTCACAGAATACTTGGGGATTGTTGCTACATGCTCCATTCTAGGTGAATTAATAAAGCGGAGAAGTATTCATCGCTTATCAAATGACCTTATCCTCTGAAGGATGGTTGTACAAAATATTGGTTTTACGGCTTTAGCCCTGAATTAAAATCCACCATCAACATTAAGTCCCCTGCCTAGCACATGATGGTTACACTATTGTGGGGTAGGCATGAGATGGTGATGAATACATGGGAGAAAACGAGATGAAGTGAGATTACCCGGAAATCCTTGCTCGTCTGATATCGATTGCACATGTGAACATGCCGTTGCAAGTATGAAATCCTGAGTGGGACCGGTTTCCTTCCTTGGGTGTTCGAGTTGGTAAAGGAATCCTACTTCTATTAGGAATCTTTAACTGTTCTAGTATAAAAGGGGACCCCCCCCCCCCCTTTTCTTTTTGTTTTTTCGGTCGCCTAGATCCTCCCCTTCGTCGGACGTGTCGCTGCTGAATGTGTTTCTGACATTGTTGTACGTCGTTGGACTTCATCGCCGCCATTGCTATTTGTCCGTCAGGTAGGTGCTTCGTCATCTTCCCAGAGAATTATCCCGTTATAGATGAAACTTCTTCACAAGATGTATCGTGATTAATTCCACGCTTTTTCTCCTTTTCCATTATTGCATGCAAACCTAGTTTTTAGGTTGTAGCTTGAAAAACCCTTGGCTTGGATTTAGTAGACACGATTCCCATGAATAAAGGAAAATCGTGCTATGATACGTGTGAATGAATACGGGTCCCAATGCATGCTTGATTGAACGTGGGTCCCATCGTGTACTCCTGATCGAACATCGACCTTATACCAGCCTTGTGACCTCGACCAACCTGGCTTGATGACGTAGACCAATACCTGCTTCATTCGAGTATGGGCCCGCAGTGTGCTCGTACTATTCTATTAGCTAAACATTGACATAATCAAGTCCCCAAGATAGGACTTGACCCGTTTCTTGGACTGGATGCTTTTCTTTCCATTGCACGTCGGTTGCCTCCAAATATTCGATAAATGTCCACTGATTGTTATCCCGCATTTGTAGCCTTTGCAGGCGGTAAGTGAAGACTCCTCTTTTCTCCGGGATCTTTCTAACTCGTGAAATATAAAGAAGACCATGAGTCTTCTCCCATCACAGAATTGTTTCTTTCTTTTTTCAGGTATTACTCCAAATCCATTGCATAACTTGATATTTTTGGTTATAACTTTTTGTTAACATAATCATAGACCCTTTTTGCAGAATGGAGGCAACTGGCAAGGACTGCTCTGGTATCTCTCCTGAAAGAAGCTTCGAAGTGAACAAACTCGAGACTGATGGTCCGTTTGAGGAGGTGATGGCTAAAATTAATGTTCCGCTTCTCGAGGCTGATCGCGCCATACGGTGCATGCCAATTTTGTACCTGCGTGTCGCTCGAGAACGCGTTCGTGATCTTCTGACTTTAATCGACATGGAATAAAAATGGAGTCTTGAGGAAGCGTCGCAACCACCGGCAAGCGCAAGAGCTAAGAGATTTGTTGCACGGCTGAAAAGGCGAAGAGTCGAACATGAACGGGAAGATATGGTTTATTATCCGACCCGCGATGATGTGATCATTCTTGATTCTGATACGGACGAGCATGAGCTCCCAAAAGTTGTCAGCACGATCTCCAATGTTGAAGCGGCTCTTGAGGAAGATATGGAAGTTACCCCTACTGGGGACATCGTGGAGAACGTTGCTGCAGAAATACCCGAAGTGGAAGCTGAGAAAGACCCATAAGAAGAAGAAGTAGTGACACGTGATGACGTTGAGGCAGACTTCATTGGTGGAGAAGACACATTCGACCTTCTTGATGACTGGATCTTCCTGTTATTTCTCTTTTCTTCTTTTCAGAGTATTTTCCCGTGATCTTGTGAACACTTTTCTCCTTGTACTCAATGGCGGCTGAGTTCAAGGTTTTCTTATTTCTATTTACTTGTTTGAACAATTTTCTTATTTTTCAGATAAATTCTTTATTAAGACCGCGTCATAGTGGTTGTGCCTTCATATGGTTGTATGTGATCCTTGTGAGAAGAGAAGTAATGCCATAATGAAATACCATGGACCTGTCCGCACCCTCCTGGAGTAAGCTTGTCTGCGCCCTCCTGGTGTAGGCTGGGACAAACTGTTCAAGATGCTTTCCTTTTTCCTTTGCACGCATTCTATTCCTCCAACTTTCCCGAAAGGTGTGAAGTATTTTCCTTTTAGGGTTCTCTGGTTTAATCTGGTAGGTAATAATGGTTTAATCTGGTGGGTAATAATGGTTTAGGTTGAATCTGGATCTTTGTGTCATGCCCAAGGGTATAAATTTCTAAAGAAAATAAAACTTTAATTAAGAAATTGGAACCCTAATAATTATGAATGCAAGTATTGCAATCATTTTTTTTTTGAAGGAATTAAAAAAATAGCAAGGAAATGGAAATTGTTGGAGGAACCATTATGGAGAACGTTGGAGAGGAAGAGTAGCACAGCGTTTCTAGGTACTGTAGGTTTTAATCCATCATGAGTGGATTGTCACTCCCTCAAGCTTGTCAGCGTTGATGATCTTGCAGTATCCGCCTAGGATAACATATGCCACCAAATATGGTTCATCTTCCTTTGTCACCGACAAATCAGATTGGTTAGTCATTTTCACAGGCACGTTTCCAACTTGAAACGTAGTCCTCTTTGCTACCATATCTCCAATTTGAAACGAATTTGGACTTGGCACATTATCTTGTTTCTGGGACACGTTGTCTCTGACTGCTTCCAATCTCTTAGCAAAACGTTTGAAAGGACCAACGCCCCACTCACATATCTTAGTGGCGGTTAGGTTGTTTATTGAAACAAGTCCCCGAGCCTTAGCAGGAAGAGGCTTTACTATTTGTAAAGAAGGTTGTTCGATGATACTTACATGGGCTCCAAAACTTTTAAGGTATGAATTCGGGCTTTCCCTAGGAAGTTGCGACATATCTGCAAGGTGTCGAAACGTCAATAAACAATCTTTAGGATTTGATGGCTTGTTGGAGATTTTTTCAGGAACTGAAATCGACAAAGGACTCACTCCTAGTGCTTCTTTGTTATTGTGTATCCACGGGCGTCCCAGGATCATGTCGTAATTCGGATACTCTTTCACTATATAAAATTTAACATGTGTTAGAGTATCATTGATTTTAACTTCAAGGTCAATGTATCCATAGGCGTCTCTGAATTCTCCTTCTGAGCTCCTAATCACGGTTGGGCTATGAGTAGCTTCTTGTTTTGAAATACTTGCAGCCCTCAGAGTCTTGACAGTGATGATGTTGAACTCGGAGGATGTATCAATCAATATGTTGTCGAACTCGACATCTTTCAAATGAGTGATGGTCAAGAGTCCCCAGTTCCCTCTGCTGGTCGCGTCTTCAAGGAAAGATTGTGGCCTCGAGACTGCTTCCTTTTCTGGATACAAACGCCTACCTAACAAAACATGGTTTAGGGATGTGAACATGTCTTGACTTCGTCCCTTTGAGAGATACAAGATTTCACACAAACATTCCATCATAGTATGTACATTATTGCTGACAGAATCCCCCGAGATCATGTAGCTTCTAATGGGAAGAGGATCTCTATGAACTCCCTCGTTTCCTAACTGGAGTTCTCCTGCTTCCACCTTTTCTATGAATATTTTATTCAAATCATTGCAATCTTTGGTCGGGTGATGGACAAACCTATAGTAGCGTCAATATTTGGGATTTGTCATCTCGTCCTCGGTCGGTGGGCATCTGATAGGTGGTAACTTGATCGCGTCATCTTGAATCCATGCTTCTAGGAGTTCTATGACTTCATTCATGGGAAAGGGGAAATTTGGAACTGTGTCTCCGGACTCTTGCACAAGAGTTTTGTCCGCTATCTTTTGAAGCGAAGTCGTATGTGTTGATGCTACATACTTGGGAGGTTATTCTATTGCTAACACTTTCCTATTTCCTCCTTCGCCTACCACACTCACAGAAGGTCCGGTGTTGTATTTCTTGTGATGAGACACCTGCTTCCTCGGCTTTCGCGCACATCTTCATTTCGGATGATCTTAGTTCTCTCCAATAACGCTGGGGCTATTGTGGCCGATCGTTTAGCGGCTTCATGTAGCTCAGAAAATGTTTGAAAGCCCAGGTTCTCTAACAAAGCACGGTATATGGGAATCATTCCGTTAATGCATAGCTCCACCAACTGGCGTTTGGTGATATTAGGATCATGACAGTCCAACGCCTGAGTTCTGAACCTCTTAACGAAGTCGTTAGGATGTTCGTTGCTCTGTTGAAAGATTCTTCCCAAATCTGAAAAGGTGACCTGTTCTGACATGAAGAAATACTTCATGAAGAAGGCTCCAACCATCTCACTCCAATTGGATATACTGTTAGGTGCAATATTGTTGTACCAAGTGTATGCTCTTCCGGTAAGTGTCTTCGAGAACTCTTTCAGGCGGAGAACATGATTGTATTCGTGTTCCCCTAAAGATTCCAAAAACCGAGAGATATGTTCACGAGCTTTACCAGTACCATCATAAAGGGAGAATTAAGGAGAGGTATAGCCTCTTAGTAGAGGAATTTGTGTTGGTGCATGTCCGCTATATTTCCTTTACCCCGGCTTCGGAGGAGTCGCTCCAGGTCCTCATGCATAATGAAGATGGATGGTTGGCCTCTTTCTCTTGGGCGTTCAGGAGCATCACTAGTTTCCTCATCCATGCGGGTATGCGTTATTGAAGTGCCTGCCCCGGGTGCATAGAACACGTTCCTCGTTGGCTCCAGGGGCTGTTGTGGCCCCTGCGGAAATTGTTCGGATAGGGTTTTGAGAAAGGTAAGTACCTCTTTGTGAGTCGCAGCCATATCCATTTGGGCTCTAGCAAGAACTTCTTGTCTTTCCATCAAATCCACCATGGTGATAGAGGGTTGTCCTCCTCTTATTCCTCAAGCCCCTCGTCCTGATGGGGGAGTAGAAGTTGCCCTGGTGACGACCGGAGGCGTTACACTTGAAGAAATACCGGGATTTGTGGATGCTCTGGCTCTGGTGATAGGAGGTGTCATCCCTACTGGAATATCCCATGTTCCGCTGGTGTTAGTGGTAGAGGAGACGGCTCCACGAGATGTATTGATCACGTTCTGCACGGAAATTCCACTGACAGGGATAGTAATACCAAGAGTGTTGTCGGCGCTATCTCCCTAAGGGTTGATTGCTGATCCAGGCCTAAGTTCCACCATCTTGAAATCGGAATTGAAAAATGAAATTGGAAATTGGAAATCGATGTTGCAACCGAGAGATTAATCTCCCACTGTGGTTACCAATTGTTTATGGGTGAAAACTATTTCTGTTGGTTTTGGTAATTTGGGGTGTGTGGATGAGAAATGAATCTAAACCCTAAAAAAATGCACTGCACGAGAGTGCTTTTGATTCGAGAGATCAATCTATACAATTCTGGACAAAACCAAGAAATGGCCGTTCCAAACTTGTTTCGGTTACAAAGTGAAGGAGATGGGGTTGATCTTAGAGAGAGAAGCGAAGAAGGTGTTGAGATTGTGAAGGTGTAGGCTGTTTATGACTTGTAACAGAAAGGTGAGCAGGCTTACGATTAATGCAAGCAGTCTCTGGGTGTTTGAATACGTTTTGTATTAACACTTGGTATCTGTGTTGTCTTCTGTCTTGGAAATAGGGAGGAGAACCTATTTATACAAGTCATTTAAGCCGTATTCACGTCTCCCGTTGTAAGTGGAGTGATGGAGTAGTTGAGTTTTTTGTTAGCGTTACACGATCAGTCTTGCCCACTTCTCCCATCATCACTAACCGTCCATGTCTTCCTGACACGTTCTTGTGATGGCGCGTTGCACGCTGTACGCTGTAAACCACTAGACCAATACCCCAGTATGTATCCCCCAGTTTGTGACATGATTGATGTCTCGACTGTGTGGATCGTGGGACCCACAAAAAGTAGCATGTAATGCTTGGTTAAATAACTAAGTTATTTAGAAAGTCGATATTTGTGGAGTATCGTGTGTATTCTATGTAGGTAATGCATCGAATATATTCAACATGTATGAAGCATCGTTGTTGAGTATCCAGCCTACTTCATGTGATGGTTTGGAGGCTACGCTAGCAAGTGCTCCCATGGCCGACCACATGGTGTGGTAGAGTGGAGGATGATAATTATCATGACGCCTCATTGACCAATTAACTCCTGACTAGGGTTTTATAACCAAGCAGGTGAAGTTGAACGGACGAGATGATCTTTGAGACGCTCATCTGCGGCCATTAGTGGAATTAGGATTTATGAAGAGGTGCGCAAGCATCACTATTCATGTTGGTCGAATCCAAGCTTGGGACACGATGTTTGCCAGACCGATCATGCATGCGTGTAGACGGCATGACGGTGTAGGCGCTCACACCTCATTATCTCATGAATGTGTGATCTGGGACACTCAATTCGTCCGGCGAAGTTGAGTGGTCGAGATCAATTTGCGACAGAAAACTGGTGCCGCAAAAGCCGCGCATCGTGCCAACTTCGGGCGCGCGTTGCAAGACGACCAAGCTTGGTCGGTCTTGGACGATTGGTTCGGGGTGTAGGTTGTAGGATGATATTCATGCATATACCTGAATGTCCCATGAAAAAGTGATCTAAGCCACTCAATTTTTCCGGCGAAGTTGAGTGGTCGAGATCAATTTTCAATTGGGAAGTGTGACCACGCTAGTTTGGCCGTGCGATTTGGAATAACCAGGCATGTATGCCTTGGACAATTAGGTGAGTTGATAGATGGGCCCACGGTGGTCATATTGATGAGCACCGGACCTGCTTAGTCTAATCCTGGACCCTTCATTCGTGTAGGAGAATATGGACACCCGTGATCGATACAAACCCTAATTTAGGGTTTCACTGGCCGTGCGTCATGGCTTGTTTGGGCGCACGAATTGCGACGGCCAACCATGGTTGGTTTTGACCGATTGGTCATGTGTGTAGGCGGGACTACGGTGTTTGTGTTGACATGCTTTGGGACCTTTGAATCTACATCTACACCCTCCATCTATGTCGGCGAAGATGGATGGTTGAGACTGTTTTGCGACACATGTAATGTACCGCAAACCCTAATTTAGGGTTTCATGTCCATGCTACTTTGGCTGGACGAATTAGTTAGCCACGCTCACTCCTTGGGGAGTCCGGCCTTGTAGGGCCCGCATTGGGTCGGTGGTAAATACTCCATACCTGCTTGGGGGTTATGGATTCGATATGGGCCATCCAATCATGCTGGTGAAGTTGGATGGTTGTGATCGTTTTCTGAGACTGATATGTCAGTTCGGATACTCAATCGGGCTAGTATAACACTCCAAGAGATGATTCTCTTTGTTAGAGAATGGTGTAGCCTGTACGGGTATTTCGTGCATGCCTCATTGTTGGTACTTGGATATTCATGCTACTCTACTGAGAGTCACAATTAGTCATCATGCCACACTAAAAATAAAAGTTATGCTAAGAACAACACAGGAAATACAAGGCGTTTCATGCATTAATAAATAATGCTAAAATTCACAGAATACTTAGGGATTGTTTCTACATGCTCCATTCTAGGTGAATTAATAAAGCGGAGAAGTATTCATCGCTTATCAAATGGCCTTATCCTCTGCAGGATGGCTGCATAAAATATTGGTTTTACGGCTTTAGCCCTGAACTAAAATCCACCACCAACACTACGTTCATCATTATTCTTGACGATTTTAATTGGAAACAATTTATTTGTTGGAAACTAAATATTAAGTCAAAAGATGACCATATGGAAATTTCCTTGAAACATCTTACATGATTTGTGTGAGACAATTATTTGATGTCGACTTGGAAAGTTTTGTATTAATAATTCGATCACTTTAAAATTACTTTAAGCTATTAGTTTTTTTGAGACAACTATTGTTGTCTTCTAAGGATGTTTCAATGATTGAAATCGAAGTTTAGAACAATTAACCATGTCTGGATACAACATGGTATGCATACCTAGTATGCAAACTGTATATTGTTATGATTCAGGTCCGGGAACCGTGTTTGCGTACCCAGTATGCGAACGGTTTTAACTGTCAAGGTCCGGGAACCTTTTTTGCATACCTAGTATGCGAACGGTTCTACCTGAGTTGGGTCCAAGACTACTGGTCACGTACTAAGTATGCGAACCTCTGGACAAGGCCAAGGTCCGGAGTTGTTGTTTGCGTACCTGGTTTGCGAACACAGTGGTTTAAGTTCTAAAATCAGTTAAGTATGATTCTCATACTCATGAACCAAAACATTTATGAATTAAGGAATGAAATATTTGTAAACAGTGGCTTAATGTTCATGAATTGATTCTTATATAAGTACTTTGTGCGATTACGAATCAATCCGATTTTGTTTCAACTTGTTCATATATATTTCTATGAGATAATGAACAATTGATCAACTCTATGTGGAACACAACTAGATTCATTTGATTATCTTTCGTGATTGATTGATCATTATATTTTGATCTAGAAGTGTTAGATGAATGTGGTTAAGACAAAATTGTTCATATGGCTAACTTCGGTTAACTGTTATAGATCCAACTCAATATATACATTTAGGTACGGTTACCCATATCTAAATGAAGGTATATTTCATTTGTGTGTAACAAGCTAAGACCATCTAACGGTGGAGATTAATTGCTTTATTTCTAAGCAGACTTAGCTTGAATCTTAAATCAGGTTTTCATCTAATGGTGAATATTGAATGCTTTGTTACTAAGCTATCTTAGCTTTGACTGTAAGCAACCTTTATTTGAAAGACTATATAAGGGAGAACTCTAGCAACTGGAAAATCTAATCTCGACACTTTCCTGTGTCCTAGTTGTGTACTAGAGTCGATTCTCCTTTAACCTAGGTTTTTCCAAAACCATATTAGGTTAAAGACTTGAAGACTTCATTTGGGATTCGTGAATCCAGATCCAACTATTTTCTTTGTAGTTACGTATTCTGGTCTTACTTGTTCCATCATATTGAGTACTTTCTTCTCTAAGATTTGCTCGAGATTTATCTCCGATAGGTAAGATATAAAAAGTAATCACAAAGTTCTTCGTCTCAAACTTTGTGGTTCGTCAATAACTTCTTCTACTACCATATAGTTAAGTTATTGTGAGGTGATTGATATTTCTAGGACATTCTTCGGGAGTATAAGACCGGATTATCAATTGGTTCATGTGCACCTTGATTTATCAAAAGGCGCAAAAAAACTTTATAGGTACATATGTGGGAGACAGATATATCTATCAGAATAGACTTATCTGTATGAGACATATTTTTTTTTTTTTTTTTTTTTGCTTAATCACACATTTTATTAATATAGGGGCAAAAGAATTACAAAGTTTAAGACCAAATGAAAATCAAAAATACAAAGCCCAAAAAACAGCAGGCCCAAAATATAACTAACTAGCCAAATCTGTAGTAAACAGTGCCAGGCATTTCTATGCGCCTTAAAAAACTTGGTCTTCTAGTGTGCACTGCTTTGTCCCCTGCATTCAGTTATGCTCCCCTTTTAGCTAAGGAATCAGCAGAAAACTTAATCTCACAATAACAATATTCAAACATTATATCTTCCATTTGCCTTACAACATTCCTTCATCTTGTTTTTAAAAACCAAGGAACCATCCATGTGCTAAATTCATGTATAACTGACTTAGAGTCAGACCAGATAATTACTCTTATAAAATTTAGGAGATTAGCCCAGTCAACAGCACATAAAATATCAAAGCATTCAGCTATATATATTTTTGTAATTCCCAACCCACCTGACAGAGTGCCAATAGTGCTGCAATGTTCATCCCGGGAAATGATGCCAAATCCTGCATTTCCTGGGTTCCAAAATGAAGAACCATCACAACAAAAAAGAAAATATCCCTGTTTTGGAGAGATCCAATGACAAGCCTTCATGCAGCTGTATTTAGAAAATCTGACACCCATCTTGAAGAAATCAATGATTAGCTGATCATAAGACTCCCCCCATCTTGAACCCTTCATTCTGCAACCACCCTCATGCACTATTTGCCATATTTTTCTCTTGAAATTTTTTAGGTCAGGTTCAACTTCTTCAAATAGTTTTTTATTTCTTTGAAACCAAAATTCTTTCATGATTGCACAAGCTGTAATCATCCAAATTTCTTTGACCAAGGGGCTATTGCTTTGAGCTGCTTTGCAAATAACTTCAAAATATGTTGGCTTAGAAAAATAAAAACTAGAGCATATCCAAGACCAAATATGAACATTGAACTTACATTCCCAAAGGGTATCGTTCATACAATCCTGTTCTTCTTTGCATATGCAGCTTCTAGAAACCATTTAAAACTCATTACTTCTCATTATATCATCATCATCAACATAGATTTTGTGTTGTAATCTCCATATGTTGCTAGTTATACTTGGGTGTAAGAATAATTTCCATATAAAAGATGGCCAAGGCACCTTAGGCTCTCTCAGTCTAATTTTTTATACAGATGAAGAAGGTGAGAACATACCTTTGATGTTTCCACTCCATTCCATAATATCAGTTTCTCTAATGACCTCATGTAATGAGGAACTGCTGAAGTAATGCATCATTTCATTTGGGATGTTCGAATTCCTTCCTTCTAGCAGATTTTTAACCTTCATGGTAATGTTTTCTTTAACAAAATCGGTAAGACCAATATCATCAATTATAATATTTTTTCCAAACTAATTAGCAAACCATACTGAAATGTTATCTCCATCACCAATGCACAATTTGATGTCATTATTTAGATTTTGCCATGCCCATTTCAAGCCATACCAAACAGTGGATTGCTTCCAGTTATAACACCATTGGCCATTTAAACTTAGCTAAGAAGAACCTAGCCCATTCATCCTTGGAATTCATTATTTTCCATAATTTTCATTAAGAGAGCCTTATTCACAGTTTCAAGTCTTCTTACTCCAAGACCACATTCACTTAAGGAGTACATACTATCTCCAGACCACAAGAAATTTCTCATAATTTTCTCACAGATTTTGATCACAGAAGTAGGCCATATGTATATTGCCATATTATACAGAGGAACACTGCAAAGAACTGATTTAATCAGAACAAGCCTATCTTGAAATAACAATAATCTCCCCTTCCAAGCTGCTAATTTACTTTGAAATAACTCAACCAAATGCCACACCATAGAAGTATTGACTCTACCAGGAGCAAGAATTATGCCAAGATATTTATCATGGAATTTTGTGATTTCCATATTTATTCTCTCACCAATTTGATCTTTCTGCCTTCACAAACACCATCCACAAAGCATTTACTTTTTAATTTATTTATTACTTGGCCAGAGATAGATTGGTAGTTGTCAAGTAAAGACATTAGACTATCTAAACTTTTCTTAGCACCATTGTAGAAGATAAATACATCATATCCAAAAAACAAATGAGTTGGATGAATGCCTCTTCTAACAACCATTGGGATTAAATTTCCAGTTTCCACCAGATGAGTAATATTTCTGCTTAGAACATCCTCCATAAGAACAAACAAAAGAGGTGATAATGGATCACCTTGCTTCAAGACCCTTTCAACAGAGAAAAAACCACAAGGATCACCATTGATCAAAACAAAAAATTTAGTAGATTGAAGTAAAGTTAATATCCAAGTGCACCAAGAAGATGAGAATCCATAATTAAGATGTACTTTAGTGAGAAATGTCCAGCTGACAGAGTCATATGCTTGAGATATATCTAATTTAAGACCTACATTTCCACCTTTTCTTCTCTTTTTCATTTCATTAACCAACTCAGATGCAAGAAGGACTTGTTCATGTATGCTTCTTCCCTTAACATATGCAGCTTTTTGAGGAGATATAAGCTTACCCATGACACTACTTAATCTTGTTGTAATTATTTTAGTGAAGATTTTAAAACTTACATTGCTTAGTACAATGGGCCTGAAATGGCTTGCTGTTTTTACTCCTTGAACTTTTGGAAGTAAAACCAAGAAATTGGAATTTAAGCCCTTGGGGATGAACTTCTTATTCCAGCAAAACTTTATGAATTTGATAAAATCATCTTGAATAATATGCTAATCACTTCTGTAAAAAATTCCAGAGAATCCATCAGAACCAGGTGAGCTTTCTGGATCCATATAAAAAATTGTTCTTTTAATTTCATCTGCAGAAGGAGTTGCTTCCAACATGTTTTGGTCTTCATTAGTGATTACCTTAGGAATAATATCCAGAAGACTATCATCTATGCAAACTTCCTTAAATTCAATTTCTTCTCAAAGAAATGAACCAATTCATCAACTATTTTAGTTTGATCTGAAATAATATTTCCATTTGAATCTTCAATCTCACTGATTTGATTTTGAGCTTTTCTGATTTTTAGATTGGCATGGAAGAATCCAGTATTAGTTGCACCCTCTTTAATCCACTTAGTTTTAGATTTTTGTTTCATTAATGTGCTGAACTTCTCTACTTGAATATTCATTTTGAGCTTCCACTAGAGAGTTCAAAGCATTGTCATCAAAAGGGTTTGCATCTGATAATATCATTGCTTCTTTCACTTTTTCTTCAGCTTCCTTAATCTTCACTTGAAAATTCCAATTCCAGTCATTTAACACTTTTTTCATCTTTTTTATTTTTTGTAAGAATACAAATGCAGGATCACCAGTTACAACTTCCAGCCAACTTTCAGATACTACTTGAAGGAAGTTAGGATGAGATATCCACATTTTTGAAATTTTTTTGGTGCATTCTTTGGTTTGGGAATACTTGCACAGCCTCCTAGAAGTGGAGCATGATCAGAAACCATTTTCAAACCAACTTTATACCCCCAGTTACTATAACTTTGAAGCCATTGCTGATTAAATATAACTTTATCCAAGTTACAGAGATTTCTGTTTTTTCCATGTTGACAATTAGACCATGAATGTTGTAATCCAATTTTAGGAGCATGGATTAGTTCAAAATTATTCAGACAAGTTATGAAATCCAACATTGCAATTTTATTAGGACTTCTGCCACCAATTTTCTCATCTGGAGAAGTTATTGCATTGAAATCACCAAGAACAATCAAAGGTTTATTCAAATCACTAATCAGTTCCATCTCTGACCATAGAAATATTTTTTGTATAATTCCAACATGTGCATGTACACCAGATACCAAGACATCACCAATACTAACTGTAGTCATCTGACTAGACATTGATACCACCTGAGGAGTAGCAATTCTTTTATTCCAAAACAACCATATACTTCACTTTTTATTAGAAGAAGAAGAATTATGAATTACCATTTTTTCCATCCCTGGTAAATTCAGTTTTTTGCAGAATGAAGCACTACAAAATACTTTAGGCTCAGCTGTCCAAACTAAAGAAGCAACTTGACTTGAGCTCTAGATCTTATAAATCCTCTAATATAATATCTTCATTTGTTGGATTGAGGGTGATTAGTACCCCCTTTCCCTAGATTTTTCCTAAAATTGTACTTAGTGTTGACTGGCACTTTCTTAATGACTGTGTTGTGCTCAGGAGAACTTTTGGAAGTAGAAGAACTTGGAATAAAAGTATTTTTACTTGAGGAAGACACAATTTCCTTCTCCACTATATTAGCTCATGTTGTGACAGGAATACTTTCCTCTGTAACTTTCTATGTGGTGCCATTAATATACTTAACCACACTGTTTTGCAAAGCATTATCTTCTGTAAGTTTCAGAATTTTTGGTACTTCCATAATAACTGATTCTTCCACCTATTATTCATTAGTATCCTCAGTGTTTAAAGGGCTAAATCTTCCAATATATAGAATGTGTTCTACATGAGTTTCCATTATCAGATTAGTTGGCTGAATATAAAGAACAACAGAGTCTGCCTCCATAGTTTCTGAGTTGTTGTAAATATCAAATGGAATAGGATCAACATGTTTAGCACCTTGATTATTTGCTGGATATTGTATAGCAGTTTGCTGTTTGATTTTGTGCTTCTGTTCCTCCACTCTACATTCAGTAACCAAATGACCAACAATCTTGCAGGAATAACAAAATTTAGGATACTCTGGAATTAAGACATCTTGATAAAAACTACCAAATTTAGTACCAATCCATACTTTATTTGGAATTGACTGAGCAAAATCTATTTCAACCAACACATTGGCATATCCAACTTCACAATTGATAGTTGCATTATCAACTTTAACTGGTGTTCCAAGTTCTCTGCATATTGTAAACAAAATTTTCACCTTCCAAAATTCTAGACCAAGACCAGTAAGCCTCACCCACACCATTGCTTTTAATGTTCTTTGACTAGAAGGAAGAAAATTCAAAATCTAGTGTCTTACCTTCAAAATTTGATTATAAACCTTCCATACTCCAGATTTGATGTAGTTGCGATCAACTTCGTTATCTAGTTTGATAGTGTAAAAACCCCTTCTAAGAGGAATCAATTTACAGTCACCTACCAATTTCCATTGTTTCCTTAAAGTCATTGCAGCCTCATTAAATTTTATTTTTTGTAGGGTAATCTATCAATAAGAGAGAACTTTTATTGATTGATATCTTCCTTAAAAATATCATCAGGTAATTCGATTGATGGAATATGATTTCTAGAATTAGAAGTATTACTAAAACCTAAATTTGTTGAATTAGTTTCATTAATTTCAGTGGTTTTAGGATTAGTTTCCATGATTGAGCCACTTGAATTAATGAACCCTAGACATGAAGGATTGAAAACAAGCGAAGATTGTAAGAAAATTCACCTGAATTAATGAAGATTTGAACGCAGAGATCAAGACTGAAGAACGAAAAAATTTGTTGAGTCCGTCGCCCTATTCGCAGAGCGCAACTCGCTGAGTCAAGGCGTTTCTTTTGCTGGCATATTACTTTCGCTTGCTCTGTATGAGACAGATTTTTTTATAAGTCTTCGACTTTGGGTCGTAGAAACTCTTAGTTGTGGGTTAGATCAGCTAAGGGAATCAAGTGCGCAGAATTCTGCATGGTTCTAAAGGCGTAAGGAACGTGACTGTACCTTAATCGGTGCGAGACTTGGTTAGGGCTCAACTACATTCCAGTATGAAGTTATCTTGTAGTAGGCTAGTGTTTGCAGCGGCTTAATACAATGTGGTGTTCAAATATGGACTAGGTCCCGGGGTTTTTCTGCATTTGCGGTTTCCTCATTAAAAAAACTTCTAGTGTCTATTGTAGATACTGAATATCACAAGGCATTAGCTTACGAACATCATGACAAATATAAGAGGAAAGAGTTACAAAACAATACGAAGATAGAGGAAGCACAGGGAAGTATGAAGATTTGTGAAGATATAATAATCGTACGAAGATGTGTTGCGATACTTCGCAACACATATACAGCTGTACAAAGTTCATTATAAATAGGAGTTCAAATGTAAAATTCAAGAGGTTCTTTTGGTGAGTATTATAAATTATCTTAGGAAAGAGAATAGAGAAAGTGGTAACTATTCTAGTTCCATTTAGATACTTCTTTGTAATTAATTGAGAAAATTAATAAAAAAGTTGTCATTGAACATCAAGAACTTCTCAAGTTTTATTAATTCTACTGAGGGTGTAGTTGTAGGTTATTCTGCAACTACATAATTGGCGCTAGAAACAGGGAATTGAAGGATTCCTATATCAGAAAAATGGCGAGAAGAAGAAATATATCAGAACCATTAACTGCAGTAAGAAGAAGTGTGAGACTCGCAGGAGGAGAAGCAAATATAACAGGAGAACCTAGTAGGAGAGGGAGTAATCGAAGAAATCAAGCTCAACAAACAATAGATCATGATCGAGTGAGTATACACACTTGGAGAACTGATACACATAGAGAACCAAAAATTAGAGAAAATGGGAGGTTGATGGGAGGAACAATTCTTGAAAGAGAAAGGGAGATGTTAGAAACATTAAGACAAGGAATTCAAGAGGAATGAAGGTTTGAAGCTGAAGAACGTGCTAATCTAACAAGACAGAATCAAGAATTAAGGATGGAGAATGAAATGTTACAAAGGAGGAAATCTCAAAGTGTTGCAAGATCAAATTCTAGACCAGAGAGAGAAGGACAAAATTCACCAACAATCAATGATGAAAGTACTATGCAAGGACAAGCACAGAATCAAGTTGAAAGAAATCAAGAGAATCGCTTCATTTTAATACCAAACCACGAACAAAACATGGAGGATTTATGAACTAGGCCAAATCCTAGAGAAAACAATCAGAATGGTGAAGAAAATAAAGAAGAAGAGTCAGCTGAGAGACAACAAGCAGTACATCAGAACAATTACGAGAGTGGAGCAGGAAGACGTGAAGAGACTGGTAACAATCAAAATGTTGAGTATGAAAAAATTCAGAGAAGAATTGGAAATCAACGAACAGAAACAGCGAGGAATGAACCAAATTTTCGAACTAAAATACAGGAAAATCAAGAAGAAATAAATCACAGAAGAAGGAGAAATGAAGAAGAAGAAATTCCCGATATTCACATGAGAAGGATGAGAAGAATAGAAAGGGAAGAACAAGAATTTCAAGATGCTCTGCAACAAAACAATTGTGATAATTTAGAAAGAAGATATTTGCAAAATTGTGCAAATGAAAACATTAATGAAGAATATGATAGAATGCGAAGGATCGCAAGAGAAGAGACACAAGAACGTAGAAGAAGAGAGGCTACGTTGAAGAGGCCAATGGATGAGAATTCTGAAGCAAATGCACGGATCTTTCGAGAATTATCGGAAATGAGAGGGATGATAAACAATAGAAGAGGAGGAGATAGAAGGCAATTAGATGAAGCAATAGAAGAAGCTGCGAGGACTCTATTTGCTAGAGAAGTACAATTGGGAGGGATTCCACCAAAATGTAATTTGCCTACACTTACCAGTATCTTTGATGGGACTTCATGTGCTATTCGGAACATTAAAGCATACATAAGATGCATGTTACAATGGGAGAATCATGATGATGTACTATGCAAGTACTTCGCATCAAGCTTAACAGGGGAAGCTCTAAAGTGGTTTGAAGGGCTTCCTAAGAACACTATTACGTCATTTAATCATTTGCAAGCAACTTTCCTTGGAGTATATATCACAAATCATTCCTCACGGCTTGGTATTGAAGATGTGTTTGGTTTAAAACAAAGAATTGGTGAAAGTTTGAAGCATTTAGTAAGAAGATGTAAAACTATGTGCAGTGATATGGCAGGGCGCGTGGATGAGAGGTATTTGATTCTGTCTTTCATAAATGCGATGTTCGCAACTGAACAACTGTATGTTCAAATCTTCAGAAGAAAGAATTCCATAATGATGACAGAGTTACGAGAATTGCAAGAAGAGTACATTACACTAGAGGAAAAGCAAAATAATATGGAGTCATATCCAGTAGCAAACACTAATAATCAAGATGCAGGAGAAAATTTACTTCCCAAAATAATCAATGTCATAGCAGGTAATTCACAAACATCCTCGCAAACTTCTTCGCAAGTTTCGGAAGAGAAGAAAATCAATAATAGCCAGCCAAAAATAGTAGCAATGGGTAGCAAAGATCAAGAAGAGTATTATAGAGAGAGGAATTTCTATAATCGAGGAGGAAATAACCAGATCCCAAGATTAGATCAACAGCAAGAAAATTATGGGGGACAAAGGCAAAATTATTTTGGACAAGGAAACCAGAAACAAAATTATAACAATGGTCAAGGAGGTCAAAGAATGATAAGGGAAGAGATAAAGTTGCCACCTTTGAATGCAAGTGTAGAAAAGATATGGCAGGAAATTATCCTGATAGAGCATATACCAACTCCATGGAGCATGGGAAAGGAACCACCAATGGGTCCAAGAAGTCATGAATTTTGTTCATATCATCATTTTCATGGACATTCTACAAATAACTGCAATAATATCAAGAGGATAATCTTGCGAATAATTGATCAAGGGAAACTGGATCACTTTTTACTTAAGCAAGCACAGTCGCAACAATTACCACAGGCTCCAGTCATAACTCGCAGGGAGAACATAGTACAAGAAAAGGGAGGAAAAACCCTACATATAAGAAGTGGGATCAAAAGCAAGGAATGTCTCCTGTAATTCTATTATTCACTCATATAAAACCATAGAATATTTTCATGATAATGTGTTAAGCAGGGTATATGCGAGGGATGGTGAAGGAAATGAAGTAATGAACATCGCAAAAATTTCATGACTTGAAGATTGGCAGAAACGTGAAATTTCTTTTGAAGCCACTGAAATTCCAGAAGGTTGTGAAGCACATGATAATCCATTGGTAGTAAAATTAGCAATTTGCATGAATATGGAAGAAGGCGAAGTTGATATGGAGGAAGAATCAATTGGTCTTAATAGAATTTTGATTGATACGGGAAGTTCTGTCAATATCCTGGTCTATTCTGCTTACAAAACTATGGGGGGGAAAGACGCAGATTTAATACCTTCTACCTACAGGATTTATGGTTTTAATGGAACTGCTAATAAGCCTAAAGGAGAAGTAAGCATGCGAATTCCATTAAGTGGAATGCGAACTGAAATTCTGTTTTGCATTATTGATGTCGAATCACCATATAATGCTTTGATAGGAAGACCCTGGCTCCATGGAATTCTGGGCGTAGCTTCCACTCTACATCAATGCATAAAATTTCCTCATATGAAGGGTGTTGGAGTTATCAAGGGTGATTGGGCTGAAGGAAATAAATGTTACGATACATAGGTAGAAGTTTGCGAAGGAAAAACTACTGAGAAAGAAAATTGGAGAAAAAGAACAAAGGCTGTGAAAAGAAGTGAAAATTTAATGGCAGAGGATTAAGATAGGAAAGAATAAAATTACGATGTTAATCATGCATGAAATTTACGATGATAACAAAGGGTGTTGGAGTTATCAAAGGTGATTGGGCTGAAGGAAATAAATGTTATGATACATAGGTAGAAGTTTGCGAAGGAAAAACTACTGAGAAAGAAAATTGGAGAAAAAGAACAAAGGCTGTGAAAAGAAGTGAAAATTTAATGGCAGAGGATTAAGATAGGAAAGAATAAAATTACGATGTTAATCATGCAGGAAATTTACGATGATAACAAAGGGTTGTGATTTGCGAAGAAAGAAGAAAGAAAGTAATGAAACAAGAAGGTAATCAATATGTTTTCTCGTGAAGTATAACAAGATATCCATTCAGAAAAAAAAGTTGAAATGAGGAAATTTGCAAAAGTTACGAGTTTCAAAATTTTTATTGCGATTAACTTTCATTAAAGAAAGACGCACACATTAACTTGCGAAGAAAAGACCGCAATTTGCGAATAAAAGACCGCAATCTGTGATCAGCTTTCAAAAAAGAAAGAAAGCCGCAGAAATATTACACAGGCAAACCTTTGTGGCGTACAACCTAGTTCGCGAAGCAACATTTCGTAAGAGGCAAAGTCCTAAAGTACGTCATTTAAGGGGGTACCTATAAGCATGGCTCAGGGACACCGGAACACCACCAAGGCACCTGAGTACATGGAACTTTACGGGGTACAACCAAATAACGGGGTACCTATCCGGGTTAGACACCTTGGATTCTCACCTAATCTTGCGACATTACGCAATATTATGCGGTGTAACATGATTTAGGTTGGGAGACTAAGGCATACTGTCTTTCCCAAGAAGTGCAGAAAACGATCAAGGCGTCGAGGTACACGGTTGAGTCAAGAGTGTCGGGTGATCTTGAAGCACATCTGCCATTTTTGACAAGTCTTGGCAAATGATGCACTTGGCCCAAAGATACCCCATATGGTGCAACCTCGTAACTATAAGCCCTATAGGCAAAAAGGATAAGAGGTTGCGATCAAAAGTTGGTTGTTTGCAAAAACGGATGGGAAGAGCTAACCTTGTATGATCGATGTACGCTTCCTTGAAGTGGAAACCAAGGGGAAGATAAAGGGCAGCACCCTCCATTAAGGAGCTGATACGTGCTATAAGACGCAAATGTCATGAGGCTTCTTGTTTGCAAAAACATAAAGGCTTGTCATATTTGTGCAATAATTGAATTTCTGCGAGCATTCTAAGAGAGAAACAAAACATACAAAGAGAACTCGCAGAACATAACAAACAAGTTAAGATGAGATCAATGGGTTATTACATGAAAGTGTAAAAACGTCCTGCGATTTCATCGCAAGACGACAATGTCACGAGATTGTATATTCGCAAGAATGTTCAAACTTATCATATTATCGCAAATACGAAAATGTTATCAAAAAAGAGGTGGCAAAATAAGACCTTTACTTAGGAAGGCATGATAAGACCACAACAATCATTGAAAATTATTCCATCAATATCATTGAAGAATTTTTACAAAAACATATATCATGAAGTTCTGACAAAGAAGACAGACTCAAGTCAATATCATTGAAGAATTTTTACAAGAATATATATCATGAAGTCCTAACAAAGAAGACAGCCCCATTGAAGAATTTTCACGAAGATATAACAAAAGATGCGATTTTGATCGCAATCAAAAACAGATGGTTCGTACTCATTAAATTTTACGAGAATTACATACTTCTTATACTTCTTCATATATTGAATATTTCTCCACAACTTGAATACTTCTTATAATTCTTCAAGAACGTCTCATATTTATTATACTTCTTCAATTGATATTTCACATTTATCAGATTTTGCGAGGATTAAATACTTCTTATACTCATTCATACATTGAAGAATTCTTCACAGATTAAATACTTCTTATACTTCTTCAAAGATATTTTATACTTCTTAAGGATATTTCATACTTCATATTTCTTAGGATATTTCATACCTCGTATTTTTTAGGGAGGATTTCTTAATTGCAACAAGTTAAAGCTTCGCAAATTAAAACTGAGGCAGATATTCTAATACTTCCAGCGATATTTGATCATATGAAGAACAATAATAGGAGGAAAGGGAATACTAAGCTAAGTCTTTAAGATATATTATTTTTCTCCACATGATCAAGTTGTGCGAATAAGGGAAACACGCGATCAAAGAAAAATCAATTCATCATCGCAAAATTAAGACATTAATACGAGTTAAACTTCAAAAAGAAATTGTTGGTTGATCAAAAGTGCAAGAAAGAAGAAAATGTTGTACTCAAACAAACAATATGAAAAGAACTAGAACAGATATACAAAAAAGAATGAAGCTATTCTTCGGGGGATTTATTCCCATCAAAATGATCTTCTTTTTATTCTTCAGAGAGATCATCTTCAACTTCACTATCAGAGATTTCCCGGATATGGGGTATCTTCAGAATTTCTTGAGAAAGGAGCGTATGGTACTTCTTGAGAGGAATTTGATTGTCTTCACAAATCTTGCGAGTCATCTTAGCTCGAAAACGCTTGACATATAAACTATGGTTGTCTTTGGGTAATTAGAAGTTGAGATCTTAAATCAGAAATCTTCTTCTTACGACTGGCATGAATAGTTTCCAGATCATCATTCATCTTCGCATAATTTTCTGCAGCAAGGAGAGAAGTTAAGGGATTGGTTAGCAAATTACGAAAGAAAAGTAATTAAAATACTCACCATTACGAAGAATTTACCTTCTAATTTCTTTTTATCATTATGAAGAGAAAAGTTTTCAAGCTTTAGATGATTATTCTCCTCAAGAAGAGAAGAACTATCAGCTGCGATGCTCGCAGATTGTGGATTATCTTCGTGACGGGATGTTATTTCGGCGATATCAATACTTAAATCCTCTACTTTCTGACGAAGTTTTGAATTTTCAATCTCCAACTTCTTACAATGGTTTAAAGTTTTCTTCTCAGCAATGGAATGACGTCTTTCCCAATCTGAAGCAATTTCTTGCAGCTAACTCTTCCAACCTGAACAAGTACAAAGGGGTCAGAAATTAATGGAATAAGGGAAACAAACAAGGAATAGAAAAGAAACTTACCATACTCCCTAAAGAATATAATGTAGCAGGAGAGACGAATCTTGAAATTCCATCAAGAGAGTTGTTATTGAGTACAGTAGGAACTTTGCAAGCCTTCGCAATAAGCTTACGAGCATTCGTAGTATGAGAGTTTCCCAACCCACGAGAAGAATGGAGAAAGGCCTCAGATACACGAACCATTGCTGAAGCAAAAGTTTATGTGTTATTATAATCTTCCTCTTCACCTTCATCAGCATCATCATCATCATCATCATCATCATCTTTATCAGAAAGGGTATCAGAATTAGAATTAAAATCCTTCTCAGGAAATTAATCATCTTCATCACCTTGATCTTCGTCAACATTCTCATTAGAAGAGATCACATTAGAATAAGCATTGGTTGAGAGTTTCTTCTTCTTCTTCCTCTCATAAACAACATCCTCAAGTTTCCTTTTTTCCTTTACGAAGAGCATCATCATCTTGACTACCAGAAGTTTGGGTATCCTTCGCAGAGCGAAGTGTTTTTTGTCTCGCAGTTAACCTTTTGGAAGAAGTGGAACTCTTATTCTTACTCGCAACAACCTCAGGAAGATCAACAAGAACCTTCAAATTCAAATAAGGATAAAAAACAGAGGCAACAATATATTGTTTAAAAAGCATATAAGAGTGTTTCTTACCTCATTTGAAAATAAATAGAAGAGTAACAAGAAGATAAGGAGATGGAGGTACATACATTTTTATAAACCCAAGGTTGATAATTGCGATCACGAAGGTTCGCAGGAAGATCTACTATCCCAGAAATATAAGAGCCCGATAATGCTAAAGGGAAGTTATACCAATCTTCATCATTAGAACGATGAGGTGTTTTATTATTTCCCGAGGCATAATCAATGTCGTGCATAAGAAGGTCATCTGCTGCGATATTAGATTTACGATGAAGACGAACACCCCAACGTTTATCTTCTTTCCTCGCAGGAATTAATGTGTAATTTTTAAAGAAAACCTCAACTGTATAGTCTGCATCAATAATCTCCATATCTTGAAATCCAGGTTTCCTAAGATTAACTGGATACAAAGATCTTCCAGCAACAGCACGAGTTGCGAATTCAACCAGAATGCGAATGCAATCACCAGTCAATTGATAAATGGCACATGAAAAATTGGGGTGGGAAATAATTTCATAGAATAAAGGGAGATTGACATCATAAAGAGGAAGAGGAAGACCTGCGAGGATTTGACCTCGTGATATTAAAACTCTCTGATCATTCCAAATAAAATTGGTGAAGAGCTTCACATAGAGAGAAGACTTATTGTCGTAACCATCAATTTCAGAAAGAATGAGGTCCCTATCAGCAAGATCTGCATTAATTCGTTCAATATTTTTCTTCTTTGGAGCCATTAGATGTAAGATAGAAAATAAAAAGGAAAAGAGGTGAAAGAGATAAGAAATTGTAGTAGCAGAAAAAGGGAATAAATTGCAGAGGCAGAAGTGATGAGGAAGATGAATGAGATAAGAGAATAAAAACAAAAAACAAAGGATAATATTTATAAAGAAGAGAGAATTCGATGAAGATAGAAACTCATCAATGCGATTAAACGTGAACGGTTGAAAAGAACGGTTACGAAGAAACGTGTCAAAAAGGTAATGGAAAAGAAAAAAGACGTGTTGCGAATTTAACATGGGGTGATAACTATATTAAATTTACGAGAATAGAGGTTCTCATGACATTCCTTCTTCGTAGAATTGACATGAGAAGAGGCAAGATGTAGATACCGAATATCACAAGGCATTAGCTTACGAACATCATGACAAATATAAGAGGAAAGAGTTACAAAACAATACGAAGATAGAGGAAGCACAGGGAAGTATGAAGATTTGTGAAGATAGAATAATCGTACGAAGATGTGTTGCGATACTTCGCAACACATATACAGCTGTACAAAGTTCATTATAAATAGGATTTCAAATGTAAAATTCAAGAGGTTCTTTTGGTGAGTATTAGAAATTATCTTAGGAAAGAGAATAGAGAAAGTGGTAACTATTCTAGTTCCATTTAGATACTTCTTTGTAATCAATTGAGAGAATTAATAAAAAAGTTGTCATTCAACATCAAGAACTTCTCAAGTTTTACTAATTCTACTGAGGGTGTAGTTGTAGGTTATTCTGCAACTACATCTATATTATTTCTTTTCCACATTATGTTTTTTTATATAATTGAAATATCACAGGTTGTGCGTAGTATAATCAGTTGATAAATCCAACCTTGTTTGTTGGATATAACTTAATTGACACTTGGGAATTGGTCTTTGGTACCGTCCAAGTTATTCCTCATATCAATCAGACTCACGAATTTTTATATATTCGATTTGATGATTGCATTGTAAAATTGAGATAAAGCTCTTTGATATATCTCTTGATTGAGATCTCTTTTAAGTTGGTGCTCTCGGAATTATATTAAAGTTTAGTTCATACAGATTTTCGAATGAATTATTGGGTGTGGTTGTTATACCCCCGCTTTTTCAACATTAACATTATATCTCTAAAAAAGATTAGGAAGACTAACTGAAGCACCATTAACTAAGCGATATGTAACTGAAGCTCCTTCAATCAATTCAGAGTCTTCTTCAAGGCTTTAGATTCTGCATCTACAGGGTTGGCCGCCTATTATACTCATGCGCTGCATTTCCTTTTGTTTCTTGTTTAGAGTTCAAAGGTAATATGGTGACATAACTTAATCAAAATGTGACTTCGACATTTTCCGTGCACGTGGTCACCCCTTATCCCCGACTATATAGTATAATCTTTTTTGCGGACCCTCTAGAATTTCGACAATCCCGTAAAATAGTTTTATTGTCAAATTATCAATCTCCTTTGCTTCCATTCATTCACCAGTGCAAAAATCATTAAAATCTAAGTATATAAATTAATACTCCCTCCGTCCGACTATTAATTGTCCTATTTATTTTTATATTTTATCCCATAATAGATGATGACATATTTCACTAAACAACGGAATACTTCTAAAACTACCCATTTAATCGATTTTTGTTAATATAAGAAATATATATATATAATTTGATAGGCATGTTTATATTCATTGTGTAGGTGATTTAATACTTTATTTCAATTATATAAAGTTTGCGAATATCTATGGTATAGTTTAAGAGATAAATCATTTCTAAATTTACTAGTTATTATCCATAAGGGTATAATTGTAAAAAAAATACTTAAAAGTACTCTTTCCCCTTCCTTGCCTTAAGAATTGTGCAAACTTGAACTAGGTTAATTAATAGTGGGACGGAGGGAATATATGCAAATTGGCAAAATTGTCAGTTTTAAAATTTGGAGTATGGTCATCACAACAATGAGAAATTGGTCTAGTGATACAATTCTCGCTTAGGGTGCGAGAGGCCCGAGTTCAATTTTCTGATTGCCCCAAACTTTTTTTCTTCCATTAACATAAAATTTTGGTTTGTTGGATCCATAAATTAGAAGTTTTAATAAAAAATTACTAAATTAGTTGTTTTGTGACTGCTAAAGTATATCAATTTAACGAAATACTAATTTATGGAAACATACCAATATTTATTTTAAAATTCAAAAATAAGTGCGTAGTAACAAATACCTAGATATTTTTTATTTATTTTTTCGAAAGAGAAGTTTATATTAAAGAGAAAAAGAGAACCAAGGAATAAACCAAGGCCTACAAATTACATACACATTAGAGTTTCCAATTACTCCAAATTAGACCAGGATCAACATACTTGAAAGTATCACTATCGCAAGACCATAAAACTACCAATTGCTTAACCAAATCAATACTTTCTTGCACACACTTATGACGACCTCCAAAGACCCTGTCATTCCTTTCCTTCCACAAAACCCAACAAATCGCATAGTGCAATATTTTCCATACATGTCTGCAATATTGGAGAAACATACTTGGTATAGGCCAAGAAATTTTAAAATATGCAATGAAATACTTCCAAACCTCAAAAGAGTACGTGCAATGAAGAAACATATGATTCGCAGATTCCCTGACATTATTGCATAAGACACATTGATCACTTTCTATGTCCACACCACGATGACGCAACATGTCCCTAGTTGGAAGAGAGTCATGAAAAGTAGCACACAAAATAAAACTCACCTTGTTTGGAATATGAGGTCTCCAAAAAAAAGTATTGAAACCGCAAGCATCCAAATCACTTAAAAGTTTCTCATAACAATTCGAAGTGCTGAAGTTGTCCATAATCTCCATTTTTTCATCCTCTTCCACTAAAACATGAACATGATGTAGATCACATTTTAGTAAATCTCATTCTAGTTTCTCATTCATATTTAAAGGCCTCTTGAAATCACAAACCCATTCTCCATTCACATCCGAGACTGTAGCATTCTTCATCCTTGCAGCCTTGAAAACAATTGGGAAAAGGTTTTGTAAAATCCCCTTATCAATCCATTGGTCCTTCCAAAACCGAATGCCCTTCCCATTCCTTACCGTGAAACTCGTCATATTTTGGACTAATGGAACCATATTAGTAACGTTCTTCCAAAGACTCCTTCCTTGAGAAATATTATCCACATCAGGAATTAGAAGATTAGTATTATAAGAGAATTTTCCATTCACTAATTTCCTCCAAAGACTATTTTTATTCTTCGAAAATCTCTAAATCCACTTAATTAGTAAGGATTGGTTTGTTTTCCTCAGATTCTTCACGCCTAGACCCCCATTCACCTTCGGTATACATAATTACGTTTCTTCCAAGAAATCGATACAATTTTCCTTATTCCTTCCACCGCGCCCCACAAGGAGTTATGAATAATCTTAATCATTCTCTTTTCCACACCCACAGGAAGACGAAACAGAGAAAGATAATAAATAGGTAGACTCATAAGACAACTCTTGATAAGAATTAACCTACCTGCTTTATTCAGTTGCCTTTTCTTCCATGAAGCCAACTTTTGTTCCATTTGGAGCAAGACATAATCCTACACTGAAGTACTACGCCAATGAGCTCCAATTGGCATGCCAAGATATGTGAAAGGAAGCTTCTCTGTCTTGCAACTCAATTCTCCGGAAAGATCGTCAATCACCCCTTCAGCTCCCACACTAATCATAGTGCTCTTGTCTAGGTTCAGCTTCAAACCCGTAATAGTTTCAAAAACAGCCAAAATGATGAAAAGACGTCTAACTTCCTCCACTGTTGCATCAATGAAGATCAAAGTATCATCCGCAAATTGAAGATGGGAAATAATAGAACCATGTTCCACCACTTGAAATACAGAAAGATGACCTATCTCCACCGCATCATTGATTAGTTTTGAAAGAATTTCCACCACCAAAAGAAAAAGATATGGAGATAAAGAGTCACCCTTCCTTAAACCCTTACTCGGTTTAAATTTTTATGTAGAACCACCATTCAGGAAAACAAAAAGATGAGTAGTCGTTACACACCATTTAATTCATGAAATCCATTTTCCACCAAAGTCATGCTTTTTCAAAATTGTGAACAAAGCATTCCAATTAACGTTATCAAAAGCTTTCTCCATGTCAATCTTACACATAATTTCAGGCTTCCTAGCCTTCAACATACTATCAACATATTCATCTGCAATTAAAGCACTATCTAGAATTTGTTACCATGAATAAAAGCCCTCTAAAAAGATGAGGGTACCCAAATATACCTCAATCTAAAACTTTTCCACCTATAAGTCCTTTCTCCGAAAATGATTGTCTATGGACTGAGTCGAGATAATACAACTAATCGGTTCACACTTCATGTAATCGTCTATGGATACTAGATTGAGACAATATAACAACAAGATAACTTGCATGATTGACTATGGATACAAGATCGAGACAATACAATAAAGTATGTTTACTTGATAATAGGTTCGGACTTAACTAAACACAACATGATTGCTATCAAGTAAATAAGAATTAACGTTTGTGTATTTTACTTCTAATTATAATAAAACAATTATAATTATAGAAAAAAAAAAGTAAAAGACATATCAAGCTTTTTTTAACGAGGAAACCGCAAATGCAGAAAAACCCCGGGACCTAGTCCAGAATTGAATACTCTCAGAATCAAGCCGCTATACAAAATCTAAACCAACTTCGTATAGTTGAGACCAAGAAACTAAACCTATAGTTCACCTAGTTCCCTCAGTATCCCTGCGCCTCCAACTTGTAATAAGTCACGCACTTGGAACAATTCCTTTGGTTCGTATTCCAAATAGTAAAGGAACAACAAATCTATTCGGTAACAACTCTTTTTAAACAAAGTGATATGAGTTTTACAAAAGGCTCTTCCGTTTATCCCAAATAAACTCCTTTGTCAGGTTCTTAGATCTATCTATTTAACAACTACCAAAGTAATTGTCTAGACTATGCAATCAATACTTTGAATCACAAAGAATGATATTGATGCCGATCTACTCAACTAATCAATCAAGGTTATCACAAAGATAAACCGATTATAGTTGGATCCCCAGCCGATCAAGTTTTGTGCACACCAAAGATTATGAATGTCTTCAAATCTTCTTAGATCTTCAATAAACACCTTCACATAAACAACTTGAATCTCTTGTGATCAATCACACACAGAACGAAGTATGTAAACAATGAATTATCACAAGACATCTTTAGATCTACAAACAGTTCTAAAGATCCCCATCGATACTTCGATCTAGTTTGAGTGAATCTTATATCAGAAGAGAAGATTCTAAAGCATAAACAAACTAGGTACAATCAAAGTTCAACAACCGTTAGTAAATTAAATCAATCGAAAACTAATAATAAACTGAAATTATCTAGTTTCCTACCAACGGTACTCGTAGAGCTTCCTAATCCCAAAGAAGTCTTTAAAACGAGCGGTCATAAGATATTTCGCCTAATTAGGGTACTTTCCTCTCTGAATAGACAGTTCCACCAGTAACAACACAAATAGGTAGTTTTGCTGGCTCTGAGGATTAATTTGCTTGAAATGCAAACTTCAATATTTATAGACCAAGGAATTTCCAAAACCGAATATTCTCAAAGATATGCAATAAGCGCCAAAATCAGTTTTCATAATTCCTGGAAATTCTCTGTCCAAATATTGACCAAAATCTCAAATATGTAAATGCACATTACTAATTTTTATTTTCTAACGATATGCATTTAATTGTTGTAAATTAAAAGCATATAAAAACTAAAAACCTTAATTAAAAGATTCTCAATTTATTTCGATCCGGGATTCTCCTTTAGATATTAAGGAATATCTTTGAACAATAAAGATACGAGTTACTACACATGTTCAAAGTATGTCGACATCTTTACTTTGTAAATCCTTTTTTCATATTTATAATCATGGAACCGATTTTCCACACTTCCAAACAAGTTTAGAATTGGTTCATATGACTTCCAAGAACTATGTGATTGATTATCCTATCAAATCACCAATCATGGGTTTCACGGTTCTACCAAAACAATTTTGGGTTCTACCTCCATGTGGGTACTATGATCGGTCACACTATCTTTCCAAAAATTGGTTGACTAGGTACTAGGATCGGTTACCACATATATAATGGTATCTAACTTGTATTCGGATGCACAAGTCATATGATCAGTTACCAATCATTAAGATTTTGTTGCACCTCTTACAAGGATCGATTCCCCTACTTGTGACCGGTTGCACCTCTTACTAGGATCGGTTTCCCAATGTCTAGAGTTGGTCATACCAATTACAGTAAATATATCATACCATCTTAGGTGATTACTTAAGATCTGTTTCACTAATAAAAGTCATACCAATACAAAAGTCAGGCATTGTGAATAGTTTTACCAAGATACATAAACAAGTTATTAATGGTTATACTAAATACACATATTGGTAATCCAAAGATTTGCAATGAATAACAATACCAATAAGCCTAATGATTTACCTTTCGGTTCACAAAATAAGTTTATGAATGTACTTCCTTTAAACGAATGTAAAACATTGTTTCCTGGGACGAAATCTTCACACATACCCATACATAATCACAATAGCATTCATACGATTATGTCGATGTATTATATACGAAGTTCAAAAGATAAACGTTATACTTCGGATTGTAATTCCTTAATACTATGTCTAACTATAGTAGAATCATTCACAGCCTCGCAGTTATGTTTTCAATATGCACGACTTGAAAGATACGTTAGGAATGAAACACTTCAAGTCAAATACTACTAACCTCAAGTGGAAGGATGATGTCGTCGTTGTATTTCTTTACTTATTTACATTCTTCAAGTCTTCACGTAATACTTGTAAGTCTCATATCCTAGTAACTTTCTATCTAACCTATACGAAGTTGACTCTAGTAAATAATCAAGCGACTCTTTAAATGAGTTTTGATTCACTAAAATATGACAACCAAACTTGACATACCAACGCGTGGTGGGTTCAACCGAGATATGCTCTAACACCCCCTAAAAATCAGAAATTATCCTTGGCATCACCGATTCAATCGAACAGTGAGGAGCTTAGAAATGATCTTATACACCATACCAATCAGACTTAGAGGCCTATAATCTTTAGGAGTGCAAGAGTCCTTCTTTTTTGGAATAAGAGTGATAAAAGAACGATTAAAACGCCAATCAATTGAACCAAACCTATGGAAGTCTTTGAAAAGTCTCATGAAATCTTCCTTTAGAGTACTCCAACAACTCTTGAAGAATTCAGCAGTGAAAACGTCTGGCCCCGGAGCTTGTTACACTCCATTTTCTTAATCACATCCCATACTTCCTCCTGCGTGAAATCACGTTAAAGCCACATCATGTCCCCCCTGTGATTTTTGGAAAATATAAATTCTCCATACTCGAGTTCACCTCATCCCTCTGAGTAAACATATTAAAATATCTAGATATTTCATTTTCAACATAAATTAGAACGGACGCGCAATTGGGGGATACTTATATTAATTGGGGGATAGAGGAAAAAGATTAAAATGAGATATAAATAGTAAATTAGAGTCTCCCCTTATCCACGTATTTTAACTAATGCCTAATCTACCCCTCACTAATCATGTTTAGTGGTTAAATATAATTAGGTAAGTTAATAGATTAGTTTGATAATTATTAGAATAAATCATTATCATTGAATTTGTTGATGCAACAAAATTAAATCAAGATATTTATGATCATGAAGGTTTAGGTGAAGAACCAATCCAGGAAAGTAAACAAGCTGAATATACAAGTGCTCCAATTAATCATATATAGGTATTAATGTATTGAACTTTGATATATTTTTTCCATTGAATCCGTCATTGTTACGCCTGAAAAACTCAGTGTTGGCAGGTAAAAGTATGAATACCATGACGGCAGGGGCCAAATCGGCATGGTATTCATACTTTCACCATGCCGATATACAATATCCCCCAATTTTGAAATTGCAAGTACACTGCGACACAGAAAATTCATTATCGAGCATGCCGGTAGTAGCGCCGGTATGGTCGATTCCCAAGTGTACCGTGCCGGTTTGAGGACAAAAATATACATAAAATCTGTCTGAAATATCAAGTATCGGCATGGTATTCATCCTATAAACCATGTCGGCACTAGTATAGGTATGGTGTTCATCCTGAAAAACCATGCCGGCACCAGATAACGGCATGGTATTCATCCTAAAAACCATGTCGGCACCAGTATCGGCATGGTATTCATCCTAAAAACAATTCCGGCACAAGAAACAGCAGGATATTCATCGTGAACACAGCCAGGAGTGGATTGAAACTGAAACTGAAAATTTTAAGTTTATGATTCTAAACCAAACGAAGTTTTAAAACAACAACACTTTAAATATGATTGGTTATCATGTACCTTCTCAATGAAGCCACTTCTTCATCTTCATCTTCTTCTTCTTGCTCAACAAAAAATCAATTTAACCTATCTTTAGGAACTTGTTAGGATTTGATTTTGATTTTGATTTTTAGTTTTAAATTTTAATTTAGATGGAAGGGTATTTTAGTATTTCCTCCCCACAAAAACACCCCTTAGTGGACACTATTGGTTGGGAAAAGTAATTTATATCCCCCAATTAGTTTAAATATCCCCCAATAGAGCGTTCATAAATTATTTTCTATCTATTTTTTATGCATAATATAAGATAAATTACTGCATATTTTGTGGTAAATGTATATACTTTTATGTTGAAATAAAAATAATAAGAAGAACAATACAACAAAATCACTTCAGAACTTCTTAAAGGCTATAAAAAATTAGAGATGAAACTAATGTTATACAAATTTGGATTCATATTTTAATAAGGCATCATAATATAGTACTATTATACATATAGTATTATTAATTTATATATTAGTTTAGGCTGATTGAAAAATTAAAAATTATATTAGTATTTTATAAATTTAGTGCGGTTAATTTTGCACACTAGCCCAAGTCAGGACTAAAAATGCGCAATCGGTATGAACAAACTCAATCACGGAATAATATTTAGAGCTCTCTCTCTCTCTCTCTCTCGTAATTATAAAGTTCACAAAATCAAATCCTTGAACTCAATATTAAAGAGATAACTTGGACGGTACCAAAGACCAATATCCAAGAATCAATCAAGTAGTATTCAACAAACTAGGTAGGATGCATCTATTATGATTGATTAATGTACAACCTGTAATATTTCAGTTATAAAGATAAACAATATAATTCGGAAAAATAAATAACACAGACACCAAAAGTTTTGTTAACGAGGAAACCCCAAATGCAAAAAAAAAAAAAAAAAAAAAAAAAACCGAACCTAGTCCAGATTGAATACCAAACTGTATTAAGCCGCTACAAACACTAGCATGCTACCAATTAACTTCGGACTGGAATGTAGTTGATCCGTAAAAGGTATCCCACAGTTTAAGGTACAATCACGCTCCTTACGCCTCTTGAATCCCAGCAAGATTCCGCGCAATTGATTCCCTTAGATAACATCACACCAACTAATAGTTGCTTCAACTCAATTGAAGAATTTGAACCAATATGCCTCCCACGTATTAATCTTATATATGATTTACTTTTACAACCAAATAGTTTGATCAAAGGTGATGAAAATTGATAGCAATAAACAAAGTCTACTTAACCTCGAAATCCGAACTTATGCAACCCGAAGTGCATCCTATATTATAATTCACCTCACAAGTATAAAACTGTGCAATCAACAAAGTTTGAGACAAAGAAAACTTTGATGATTTCTATCTATCTTGATCAAGTGAGCAACTCAACAATCGATCAATATCGGAATACTCAAGTTATCAAGGAAAGATAACTGGATTTGGATTCACGAATCCCTATGAAGTATTTGTAGTCGCTAAACCAGAAAAGGGTTAGGAA
Organism: Papaver bracteatum; assembly: GCA_023529315.1. NCBI lineage: Eukaryota > Viridiplantae > Streptophyta > Magnoliopsida > Ranunculales > Papaveraceae > Papaver > Papaver bracteatum. The sequence continues at coordinate 642,831 of JAJJWX010005417.1, read as the reverse complement.
GATGACGACTCTAGATACAACTAGGACACACCAAAAAGTAGTGTCGAGATTTTAAGATCCCAGCTGCTTGAAGTTCCCCTTTTATAGACATTCAAACATAGGTTGTTTTAGGTTTAAGCTAAGATATCTTTGGAACCATGCAATCAATATACATCGTTAGATGAATATTTGAATATGATTTACATAAACAAGATATACACTATGGTTAGGTAAAACCATAACCGAACCATGTATAAATACTATGTCCAACGTGGTTAGCCGAAACTAGCCGATTTGAACTAAAAATCTTAATATTCATTTTCATGAACACATAAGACATTAACTATGAGCCACAATCATGTGATAAAATAAGTCTAGTGTTTTTAGATAATTAATCAAATATTAATTATCTCGTAGAAATAATTTAATCGCACTTGAAAATAATCGACATGGTTAGCAGGTGTACAAGGTACAAATACCATTGTCGTTCATGAGTTGGTTCAGTCACAGTACGTGTACCGGTTTGTAAGCTAACGAGCCAAACCAAGTTCTGTAGTTAACGGAACTATTTAGGTATGCGTTCCGGTATGGATACCTTAAGACTATCACCGGTTCCGGAGTTCACAAATATATTTTGGTTTACGTACCGGTTTGGATACACTGCCGAGCTCGGGAACACAAAACTAATTTTGTACGTGTACCTGTTTGGATACTAATCTCGGTTCCGAAACCACAGTTCCAAAATGGTTTGCATACGAGTATGCGTACCGATCTGGTTCATGAATTACACAGATTTTCACATGATGTGCATAAGAATATGCGTACCACAAATCTGTAAGTCGATATATAGCTACTCCGCTATGTGTACAAGTACATGTAATACGGGCTCAGACTTATAACAGTTTTCCCAATTTGTAAGACTGATAACACTTTCTTGTATCTGAATCTGTAGCAGTTCTGTATTTCTCTCTTAATTGATTTCCCGAATAACATCATTGACACATATCACTGTTTCAGGCTATTTTCGAATGATAAAACTTGAATCATGATTTTTCTTCCAAACAATAAATTGTTCTTAACCGAAATTCATCAAGTATGAACAAATGTTCATTAAGCTTAGTCATTATATTTTGAGAAGTATTTTAACTTGGTAATTAGTTCTTGACTCGAAATTCTTGTATATGTGTAATAGATAATTAGTTATGCAACATCGTCTCAATGATAAAAAAATTGAATATAACTTGAGAAATAGGTGGTTCGGTCTTCACTTACCTTTCGTTGATGAAGTTCTCCAAAAGCTTTGGTTGATCTTCGCCTTCAAATGGTAGAACGCAATAATGACCGCCGTGATCCACTGTTTCTCAACTACATTTCTTTCCTAATCCGAGACTTAACTAATTGTAGACTAGGAATCATGATATAGTTTTGACAACCAAATTTGATAACAATCTTGAGATAACTTATGAGTTCATCCGACCAATGCTCTAACAATGACTTACAAAAAATATTATTTTAACAAAGTTATTAATTTATCGCTGATTAATTTAACGAAGTTATATTGTATATGCTTCCCGAGTTCAATTCTCGAATTTCCCAGAAATTCTTTTTTCCATTAACATAAAATTCTAGTTTATTAGATCCATAAACCAGAATTTTTAATAAAATAAAATTACTAAATTGGATACATAATATAAATGTATGCATATATACGCATGGAAGTTAAACCCTCCAACTTATACAGTGAAAAAGTCGTCTAACAAGTAGCCGGACCTGCAAATCCTAATTGAATAATTAGGACTGATCAAATCAAATACATGCAACACCAACCAGTAAAAGCAAATCACGCAACAGTTATAAGAAACACAAATTACACTCTTGTTCGTAAAATGACTCTCATTTAAAACTTAGTAAGAGAACATTCCTTGGGTAAACTATTCTTGAATCTTTGGTTATCTTGGCAGTAGTCATAAATGAGGTGATATTTTCTAACCCATCTGAATAATCTCCTCTGATACCATGTTAAGCCATTAAACCTTTCTTTATTCCACCAATTTGTATTACTATCTGCCCTGCAAAACCGCGGGTTTCCTTTCCAAACACAAGCATCAATCTTGTAGTTTCTGAAAGAAGCTATGAATGGACCTTTGGACCAGTCGACCTTATCGTGTCCGCCACGAGTTGCCCAGCTTTCACCATTCCATAAGCTGACTTTAAGGCTCATTGGTTGCCACCTCGGAAACGCAACTCCTTTGTCAGCATGATTTTTGTAAACTCTGATTGGCACTTTGTCCACCAAAAACCTACAGAGAGATATGAGAACATTTGGTAGAAATTAGGTCCATTAAATATATAATTCATTGTTGCTTCTATGTGCTACTGCTCAATAATGTGGTACTAGTCAGTGGCGGAGCAAAAAATTAGTAGGCAGGGTAGGGGGTTAAAAATTAATTTTATAGATATGTAGGACTTAAATGGATTTAACGCTAAAAATTAGGTGGACTAAATACAAAATAAAGAATAAAATTAAGGATATTTACATGGTTGCGAGGGTTTTAGACAGGGGGAGTTGGGGTGGGGCAAGAGCTAGGGTTAGTCAACTCTTGGCTCCTCCCCTAGTACTAGTCATTGTGTATTTCGAAAATGCTATATGAACGGAGGGAATAATCCCGAAAAATCAACCGAGTCTCACTTGATTATCTGATCCGCCACTAAAAAAGTGACCCAATGTTAATCACTGTGGGTGGTGGGCCCTTTAAATGTGTCGGTTGATTTTTCTTTTGGGATAGATCCCGCCGTAGGTATATCACGATCCTATTTACTTACGCAACCTATTTACTTACACAATTTGGTGAAGGTTCCATAGGATTGAATATGTATGGAAGTCTTTTGTTGGATCAAACCATAAATATATTCTCTCTTCCCTGTCATCAAACCCATCTGCGAAAACGTTCGTTTGAAGGATATACGGCTTCCCACTAACATTACCCATGAATTCAAAATCTATCTCGTCTCGATTAGGTTGGTCCGACGTTAGCTGCATGTCAAATATGGTAACCATATATCAACTACCTTTTCATAAAGTAATAACCTCAAAAAAGAACAGCCGGGTAACTGAAATGAAACAAGATTAAGGTGAACTACGTACGTAGTAACCGATGACAGTGCCAGCGGAATGGTCAGGAACTAGTTTGATTTGCATGTCAATTTGCCCAAACAAGAACATATCATTCGAAGCGAAACCAGCACCTGACAAAAACATTGAAATATTAATATCGAATTAGACGATAAATGTACATTATAAGAGGTTATATATAATATATTGATTTGTCTTCCTCTTATAGTTTTAATCTAGTACCTGATTGTTGATCGAGCCTTAAACTCCTTTCATGCCCATCTGAAGACGTGTTTACATGATCAGGAGACCATGTTACGAAGAAATCCTTATTGAAATCCCCTACGGATACAAGAGAAGAGAATGCAACTTGAAATGCATTTAGTACAAGGCAAATGAATACAATTGTCTTCATCATGTTTAATATTTTGTTTAGAATATGAACTTAAGATGAGAAGAAGAAGATTGGAGATTGTACTATATAGTGATTTCATTTCGATGAGAGCAATGACACTGCATGTGAAGAGAATGAAGCAAGGAAGTCTTGTTGAAAGAAGAATACCTTTAGCAAGAAGCAATGAAATGCTGTGTATATTTTAAAGATAAACAACAATATTTTCCTACGGCCAAGATAATTTGAATTTCTTCGAGAACTGCACTACAAATATTCTAGCTACAATCTGACGGACCAGATGACCCCAAAACTTGCTTGAGTTAACAGTATGTTGTCTGTAGGAATGGATAAGTTTTTCTATAATATACATTAAAAAGCATTAGATAGATACCTAGCTTTGTGTGTGCCTTGGGCGTTCTCTCTTTAAGAGACTTTTCTGTAGGCAGCAGAAAGTTTTCTACAGACTACAGATTTGGTGTTTCTTTGTCCACTACTTTTTTGTTTCTTCTTTCTTATTTAGGTATAGAATACTTCATCAGTCAAGTTTCCTCTGAATATTGTCTATTGGCTGTAACCTGTGTAAATGGGCGATTCGGATACAGACTATAGAGTCACATTCCAATGATCAGGTTTTAAATCCAGTACTTTTTCTCTAATTTATGTCGGATTAGCCTCTTCTGATCTAACACTGACAGTATTGCCAAGGGGGATAAGACAAGCTGGGTCAGCCAGGAATCCTGACTCATGAAAGCATTTTTAATGCATGCAACATGACTCGTCCAAACTCCAAAGCGGCAAATCTTGTAGGCAGTCAAGTGTGCTTTTAGGCAGGCAGACCACAAGACTTGAATGATTTCAGATTGAATTGCTGAAAGAGCTACGCTATCAGAGCCCATAGGTACGTACAGCATCAATGCTTGTGATAGTTTAAGGGCTAGTGCATCCACGGGTTATAAGCTTAGCTCCAAATGCTTGCACAACCAGGGGATTCGAAGATATGATTTTGCCCCTAAAAGGCCAAAAAAACATGGAAAAAACAAATGCCTGAGATTCTCTTTGAAAGACGTTATTTTTTGTTTTTTGTTTTTTGTTTTTGTATTATTATTATTATGAACCAGGTTCCCGTTTCTTTCAGAAAGTTCTTGAAAGTTTAGGACCACGACTGACAAACAGTAATGTATGCTTTTGTATGGTATTTACATTGACATACAACATTGATGATGAATACTTAAAAGTTACAAAACAAATGAGAACACAAAACGCAGCTAAGGAAGAGTCTACCCAAATCAAGCCAAGTTGTTTATCAGGATAAGGGTGACTGATTTGCTTGCGAACAAAACTTAAGACTCGATGGATCTGCGAGCACATCGGCGGACTCTCCTGCAAATACCCCAGACTTGAAAAATTAGTGAACACTCAATCTAGATTGGAGATATAGCTATGGAAAAACTCGTATTAGGAAGTTTGTGAACCTGTTGTAAGACTGTATATCATGTTGATACATCTGAGCAGCTTCAGGATTTGCCGGACTAGCCGGATTTGGGTCAGTAAGTAGAGACTGCAATAATTCAACAGTCACCAAAAGAAAAAAATTGTAAATGAAACTAGGAAACCAGATGACTGAAATTTTAATGTGCATGTGTGATAGAAAACTAACCTGAACTGACGTGAGAATTGTGGAAACATTGTGACAGGGTGACCATGCGTCCTGGATTATGTCCATGCAAAGTGTACCATCTTGATAAACTGTCAAGATAGCATACCGGGGAGGGTAATTAGTCACAGCTCAGAATTCAGTGATACATTAAGGTGAAATGAGGAGAATATTGATACTGTACAAAACAAGAAGTCAAACATTTTTTTGTTTCTCTTTCTTTCGTTGTAAGATGCAGCAACAAATTTTTCTAAGCAAAGGAATCAAGAAGCGAGAGCACTTTCTATTCACCTCCGAAGAAGGATGGGTTCTTGGCCTGTTGGCCACATTCTTCAAATTTTAAGAACGAGCAAAAGCACATGTTAACTAATACGAAAATTTTCAAAATTGTGTTTCGGTTCATTGAGCAATGAAAAGTTATTATATTGTATAAGGAAAAACTAGCAAACTCACATACAAAAACCTTAACTAGCTTCAAAATACTACAATCATATTTGTAGTTCGGCACTGATGCAGAGAAAGCTAGAAAAGGACATTCGTCTAAACAGTTGAAGATGTCTTTGGACTTCTGTAAGATAAAGATTGATACACAGTACATATACTACTTCCTGACAAGCAAAAGATCCTAAAGAGAATCATCAGTTATAGAACTAACTTTCAGCATACTCTGTTCAGGTACAACTCCTGGCAGCCAAAAGGAACCTTCCTAAATGGAGACCCATGCATTAGCAAAAAAAACTTGGAGGCAAAGAGTTTGGACATTCATCAGAGAAGAGCTGTTCTAGATGAGGGGAGGGATCAAGTGGAAGTATCCCGGATGGTCCTTGACCACCATTTCTGTGGGGTCTCCTCAGGGATGATTTAAAAGTTGTTATTTTATCCGTCTTATCGACATGATGAGTGGATCATCACTCAAAAATTCACCCATCATTCACTGCATCTCATATATATCGCTAGACTTGATTGGCAATTGGTAGAAACCCAAAATGTTTTCCCTACAAAAGTTGATCAAAATTTGACTCTCGCATAACAAAGTTAGAGTTGCAAAGCAGTTTCCCTATGTTCTTTTATCCTTATACATCTCAAGGAAATTCCATTCAGCTAGTGGTTATCGAAAAAGCTCAACGATTTTTCATTTGTGTGATCTTGCATTATCTTGAACTAATGCTAAAGGAGACAACTAGTGGGATGCAACTTAGCAACAAACACAATCTAATAAAGGCAAAACAAAAGACAAATTTCCAATCTCTCATATCTTATTCTACCAAGCTCAGTATGCAACCCTTTGACTAACTATATTAACTAAACAAGACTCCACTATCCACCTAAAATTAGACTAACTGCAGCAAATATACACAATTCAAGCAAGAAACATAAATCTGTAGATACGCAGAATCAATACAAATTACCTAAACAAACTGTATACATATATCAGATCCAGAGATAGCTACAAGTGAATTGAAATTCCTACTAACCATTAGGATGGAAAATTTCACATGTAAACCGAACACGAGGGGGTTTTTCCGGATAGCAATCTCCAAACGTCAATCGTAATCCAAAAACACCGCCTGAATTTCCCACAAAACAACAGAATTCAGCAAACATAGACATAATAATGAATTTCTCAAAGAACACAGTAAAAGAAGACTAGATCTGTTGAGTGTTTACCTTCCCATGCGGTTTCATCTGGACCGAAAATTGTAGCGCTCCAAACAAACAAATTCTCATCAGATAAAGGGCTTGCACTACATCCCTGATTCAATACTGTACAAAATTCAATTCCGATTTTCACTATAAAAGCCCTAATTTTACAAAAACACAAGTTCAATTAAAAATTAATCTGAAATTTAACCTCTGGAGGCTCGTTTATAATGGATTTAAGATCTGACATAAGTCGAAGCTGCGATGAAGAAGATGCCATGATTTATTGAGCAATTCAGAAACAGCCCCCTGCAACTCAGTCTCTCTCTATCGAAGATTTGAAGATTCTCAGAACCTAACGATGTCGATGAGAGAGAAGGAGAGGTGTCCGAGTGAGTTTTTATCTGCAAGTACAGTAAGCTTTCGATTATTAATTTTTTTTCCCTCCTTTTTTTTCCTACCCTATGGTTGATACATCCATTTCAGGTCTGATGTTAAACTTTCACATCCTTTTTTATTCTTTTTTTGAGATGCACTATGTTATTGTTTACTTTGGCCAAGCACTATGGTTGGGGTCACTGCAAATGCTCCGAGCAAATTGAGCAAATTTTTACGCAGCCATGACCCTGTAATGTAGTGGTTCAATGATCTCTTAACATCCACTCATATTTCAGTCTTATAAATTTGTACCTTTGTAAACAACAATACTACTCTGAGTATACAACGGAAGACTTACTTAAATTTTCTATTTCCCTTCAATCAGCCCATACTACAAAGAAGGGTTAATGTCATTTTTATGCTTCACACAACTTTAGGGGTACTTTCGAATAATAGAACACATAGACAAATCTAAGCCAACAAACTCGCTTTCATTAGCTCAAGGAAATATTACAAAATTATGTCCAACCAATGAACTTACAAGCTTATTCTCTCTATAAACCTACAACAAACACTCTCTACTGCACAGTGGTGCCTCACACTTGAAGGAACTTGCGGAGGTTCTCTGCCATATTTGTAATGCCAAGAACCAAGTCAAAATTCTCATAGATTGGATGTCTTGCCTGCTCTTTACCTACATAACTACGCTAGTGATCAATAGTTCCAGGAATGTTTCCCCAAGTACAGGTTGATTGGGAAGCTTCTTTTTATACACGACTTCATATTTATAGTAAAAGATATAATTATAAACTTTTTAACGACATAAAAGAGCTTGTAACTACTAGTTTTATAGCAACTCCACAAGATTGGGATCTTCGATGAGATTAAACTCAGGAGCACAACAAACAACTCATTAGCATAGATAAGTAAATAACGTACTGCAGTGTGAATAAATAAACAACACCAAATATTAACGTGGTTCAGTGAATGCCTACATCCTCTAAGTATTGTAAGTATGAGTTTCACTATGAGTTGGGTAAGGTTACAATGAGTTGTGTCGGTTCGATTTGGATAAGATAAAGATAATGATTACAAATTTTAGGTATCTTCTTTCTCTCCATATTTCTCCTCAACAAATCATCCAAACCGTTTTTTAGTGGTTATGCTTCGTATTTAGGGCCCTTTTAGCACACTAGTATTAGCAGTGAAAGTCATTGTCAATTACATATAGCGTCATGCATAACAAATAACAAATAGATTATAAAAAAATATTTAGTGTTTAATGTTCGCAACAATAAAATATACATAAATTACAAATAGACTGATATTGAAATCATAAGAAAATGATTGGATCTAAGAATAGATAAATTCAAATTTAATAAGAGACTCAAGAAATGAAGAGAAGATAATTGACAATAGGCTGAATTGAAAAGTGAACTTCGTGAAATAACAACACAACCATGTTGAGATTGAACAAGTTTCAAAATTATGGGAAGAAAAGATCTTCTAAAAGTGGGGACATGAAAAATGAAAATGAATCATATTAGATGGATTTCTCCAAAATTCAAAATGAACCTCCAATATTATTCAGTGAGTTAGGATTGTAGTAAGTAAAGTAAATGATATTATATTTTAAAATCAAGTGATGAAAATGTTATATAAAGGCGGAAATTTTTAAAATTATTCGAAATTGATAACAATTGTAACATTTATCAAGTGTTACAGGGTGGACATCATTGTTAATAATTATTTTTATGATATGTAACCATTCATATGCATACAAATATTTGTTAATAATACACACCCATATGTATATAAAACAAAGAAAAAAATCAAGAAAATTATGGAAAATAATAGTTATATGTGGAATAGGTACAAGAGAAAATATATGAAATAATGAACATGTGGAGTATCCTACACCTTAATTAAGAAGTTCATTATTGCACAAATGGACTTCTTTTTGTGTTTTTCAAATTATTCATTCTAAGTTTTAAAAAAGAATGATGGGATTTTTAATTTTCATATAATGTTGAAAATATGTTACTTGAAATTATTTATCGAATTCAAATTATGGAACATAGATTAACTATATGTGATCTTAATGATATGTAAACCTAAATATTTTCTTGGCTGAATTCAATTTGAATCGTGAAGAAATTTTCACTTATTTTTTTGTTTTCTCAAAAATACATAGTTTAGTGGGTGGTTACAAATGAAATGGAGACTGTGTCCAGAGTAGTGGATGGGATACTAGCCTTTGCGAAGAGTTATAAGAGGAGGAGATATATTACATAAAGCTGGAGAAGGAAGTTTGATAAAATATTGTAATTGCAAGATGCTCTTCATGCCCTAAGAAAAACATCATCCTGAGAGATTTCAGGGTCCTGAGAGATTTTGTAAAGGAATGAGATATTAATAACGGTTATTTGTTTCTCCAAATGAATAGACTTCAACATTACAGATGAATGTATAACCCTTTTATCCGTATCTTTCAATTGTTTAAGAATGGAAGTCAGCCTATCCTCTGCTAACTTTACTTGATAAATCCCAATTACTATATCATGATCAAACTTGAATGGTTTTGAGTAAGCAGCCTCTTTTAAAATATTAGACTGCACAATTTCTACAAAAAAAAACCACTAGTTTTTGAGAAAAGAAGGAACAAATTCATCAAATGGTTTTGAAAAAGCAAAAACCACTTAGAAGAGATTTATCAAAAAAAGAAGGAACAAAAAAACATACATTGGTTATGAGAAAAGCCTTTTCATCAGAGGTCTCATAGGTGAAGCATACGTTGATAACAGATGTATATTTCACACACTCGATGCTTTTCACAAGTACGTGTGACTCTCCAATCAACTGATCAGTCATTTTAAACTTAACTATTATGGCAGTAAACCTCTCAACTTCTGAATTTACAGTTTCAAATTCAACAACAAAATCAGTATCGAACTTATAAGGCTTGTCAATGGAAACAACCCACTTGCAATCCTCCAATAAGGAATATAGCTAGACATATCCCTCACCACCAGATAGCTTGACTTTCAGATCAAGAATATCAAAACATACAATACTTCCACTTCTAAATATATATGACAGTCCGACTTTGTGCACCCTGGCTTTAACTGGAGTGCACATTCCTTTGTTCCTTAATTGTTGTTATTTCCAAAGCATTATGTAACATTTTAGATTTTTTTAATTTTAGTTTTCCTTAAGAATAATAAGTGTATATTGTTGCAAGTCTTTAGACCTCCACTTAATATCACATGAGTGAAAACTTAAAGGATTAATTAAAGTCAAAAGAAATAAAAATAAATCATGTAAAAATGAATGACCGGTTAAAAACAAAAGTAGGTAGTTGTATAAATTAATCAGATGTTCACAGGATTTAAATCCCTAAATTTACCAATACATCATATTCAACTGGTGCTTCAGATTTTACCTCTGAATCTCTTTTTATTATCCAAATTCATTTGGAAGATGAAAATGAAGAAATTTTTGCAATCTCATAAGTTTCCATCACGACTTCATTTCGTACAACAATAGTAATACATAAAGAACCTCATATATATATATGGTGGTCTTTTTGTTGATTGATGAGCTTTGTTCGATCAAGAGAATAGATGCTCATAACACTTGAAATTATGAGGAAAAAAGTTTGCATTCTTCATCCCAACAACTAATTCATTTTCTGTTGGTAGACCTTCCTTGTCAGATGCAGAGATTTTGATAGGTTTTGTGATAACATTGATGATCCCTCAAATTATTAAAATCCACCTTCATTGGGTGAGAAAAACAACAAAATACATTGAATTTTTTTTTTACCTTAATACCATCCATGCTTTCCCTAAGTACCAGTCATAGTCCAAAAATACCATAATTGTGGACCTAATCTAGAGTAAGTAAAGAAAACTCACCTTTTCTCTAATACTACCATAATAATATTGTAATACCCATTATCATTACTACCTACAACAAACACTATCACCACCACCACTACTCCTCTTCCTAATACATATTTATGGATCCTATAGTTATAAAGTTTCTGAATTATATTAATCATAATGGAAAGTCATAATCTTTAAACTTATGTTCGATTCACATTGAAATTGTGGAACTTACATAAGAGTTTTTTTATATTAAAATCGTGAGTAAGATTAATGTTAAAATAAATTGTGATTAAGGTTAAAGTTAAAACTCAAATTGTCTTTATTAAAGATAAAAACCTAATCGATCAAAATAAAATAAGATTAAGACCTAATGTTATCTCTAGAATTAAAATAAAAACTATAATTAAGATTAAAATTTAAATTCAAATCTTACTAACATTATACTCTTGATGTTATGTGTGGTAAAAAATTAAAGGCGGTAGAGGTGCATTGACGAGGATAATTACAGTAGAAATTCTATAAATTAATGTTGTTGGGACCGCCAAAATTTATTAACTCAGCGAGATTTAATTAATCGATAAATTGATTATTATTAATTTAAAATATTTATAAAATATATATATAAGTTAACATTTTATCAACTTATAGATAAATTTATTATCAAATAAGTATTTTTCTAAAATATTCAATTTTCAAAGCACACTTCAATCTCCCAGAAGAAAATACAGTTATACCAATATTGACTTATGAAGAAATAATTGAGAGCGTTGTGAGAATTGATAACGATGAGGAAGAAGATGATGAAAGTTCTACAATAGAGACCCTTCGAGAAATGAGCCTATCAGAGCAGCAATCACATTGAATAATTTCTTATTGAGCTATGAAAAACAACACCAAGAGTTCAAAAATTAGAGATAAAATTGGTTTCAATAAAAAATAAAATACAATTGAATCATTTTTGGAAAAATCTTCATAAATCATCATTTTATATTTCATAAGGGGTCAATATGGGTAATCAAAAATGTATTATTTTATAATTTTAGCGAATTATTAATTTAGCACCTTATCCTAATTCGAGACCGGATGAAAATATTATTTAAGAGAGATTATTAAATAATCGATTATTAATATAGAGAAGAACTGTCAAGGGAATTACTTCCATCGGGAAGTATTTTGGATTTGCATGACTGCCAGCTTGAAGACATGGCCAATGACTATACTTCGACTGAATTCCGTACTTTCGCTTAAAGTGCTAAACTACAAACTCATATGTGCCATCTTTAACATGGAAACTTATGCATAGACAGAGAAAAGGGTTTATACTGTATTGTATGTGGATGTAATGGTATTAGTTTATAGTAAGAGAAGAAGATGAGTTTTTATCACCCACTTTAAATAAGGTATAATATTATTTTATTTATCACTGTGGATAGTACTTAGGGAAAGCATGGGTGGTATTTAGGTAAAACCTTGAAAAGGGATTAACTTAATTTGTATGAAACTAAAACAATAAAAAAAAATCAGTAATGATGTCAGTAGTGGGGTAGGTAAATTTCTTTTTTTACAGATTAGGGGTTGCTATTCAAAAAGAGGTTGGTGCTCAGCTTGTTGCTAGGTTACCAACCAAAGTTTTGTACGACTCTACCGACATTTAGTCGTTTTTATAATAATAATAATATAATTTTCTCTTATAAAAACAATACTTACATCATGTCATCTTGTCGGAATCAACACTTTTAAAATAAGCAGTTGTTTCACTTTTCAACAGTTCTAGCTCCAAAATCATCCCTTAACTCAAAATATGTCAATTTCGACTCATGTTAAGCACATAAGTATCTATAAACTCTATTTGTTCTTTCTTATAGCCTCTTTTTCCACTTTGTAAGGAAAAGATTTACCCTCTCGGTAATATGAGCGATCATATATATCTTTTTTTTTGTATATTTAACACGTATCTTTGAAAAACTTACCTTAGCATAAAAAAAAATTTGCACTGGTGTTAAAGGACGAATATATATATATATATGCTTACAAAACAAAAAGATTATTAAATACAGACTCTTCGTTAACAAAGAGGATAAATAAACAAACTTATGAAAAAACCTAAACTCACTAAGACAGTCATATGTGGCAGATGCAAAATGATCTAAGACATATACTACTACTACTACTACATTATTTATTTATTTATTTATCTTTTTTTTTATTTGGTATATAATTATAACGAATACTTATATGTGAAAAGGAAACTTAATATCATAAAAACAGTTACAATGATGTTGTCCACCCATGACTATTTATATTTCAATTAAAGGTAGACAATAGTTTAAAATGGCTCGGTTAAAATAGTATTGTAACAACTTAAGAGATTCTTTAAAAATGAAAGTACAGAAAATTACACCTTGGTCTTGAGAAACACATTTTCTTCAGAGGTCCGGTAGATGAAGGATACATTGATGACTGATGTAGATTTCACACTGTCAATACCTTTCAAAAGTACATGTTACTGTTTAACTAACCCATCATCCTTTTCCAATTTTGTTATCATGGACTAAAGCTATCTACTTATGATTTTACATTATCAAATTTGAAAACAAAACCAACATCAAACTTAAAGGCTTATCAACAACAACAACCCTGCCTGCAAGCCTCCAATAAGGAACATTGAGATATCCCTCACCACCAAACAACTTTACATTAATACCAAGAACATTGAAAGATTCAATACTTCCACTCTCTTATTTCCCATTGAGTGTAGCAGTTATCTTGTTTTTTAAAGAAAACAAATTTAAAAACAATATTGAACTTAAAAGAATCGCATCTAACAAATGTCTCATGAAACCTTCCCTTATTTATTTTGTATAGATTACCTTTAAATCACCACGAAGACAATTGGACACGATACCATCGGCTTTCAAGATCAACATAAAGAAGATGATGATGGTTGCATATCATAAGAAACTTTGGTTGATTTTTTTATCGACTTCAGATGGAAACATATTAGAGAGATTAAAATTGTTTTTGGGAGATAAAAAATTACGAGAATAAGATATAAATTCTTCTTGAAAACTGGAACGACAAGAGAACCATTGCCTTTAACTAAGTTGAAAATTGACATTCTCAATCAGTCACTGAGCCAAGGTTTTTGATTTGGTGGTGTATTATAGAAAAAAATTGCACCCTAGTTAGTCTTAATCTTATTTGTAAGCAAGTCATAATGGATTGCACCGTACTTAATAAAAGGAAAAAAAAAACTAATTTGTTGCATTACAAAATCAATTTTCCACAATAATATAAAGATTTATATAGGCAATAAGAAACTAGTAAATTGTTGATGTTAGTAGATAAACTATTTGAACCACATCTTGATCATTCGAATCATAATATGTCTTGGGTGTTAATCAGGATCAGAAGGGAGATTTGACAAATCTACTTGTACATTACGATTCACAAATACATGTCTTGCTTGTGATTCAAATGAGGATTGCGCTTGATTATTTAGTTGTAGTTCGGGTTCAGGAGTCACTTTATTGATCAATGAGTCGAATCATCTCTTCTTACTTTCTCATAACACCTCTCCTTACCTATTAAAAAAATAGAAAATGAATCAAATTTTATATGGCAAAGACTAATTCTAATTGGAAATATATATATTAAAATAATAGTACATAGTGATTGACTGGTGGTATAATACTTTTTACTTACAAAGAAAATGAAAGTATTTATGGATTTTTGTTTCTTCACATACCATGGTTGCCAATGTAAAGAAAAGGTAAAAAATAAAAAAACCTAACTTGTTTTTCCGTTCTCCAGTTTTTCCTTTCAATATGACGTTTTTCTTCTTTTATTTTTCTTTTTGTTTTACACGTTTGGAACAATAAATTACATAATACTAACTAAAACTATTTGATAATTTAGGTGGAGCCAGAGACCCACTTATCTCACCAACAACTCCATCCTTGTTCTTAATGAAGCTACAACTAAGACAAGAAAAATAGTGCCTTTCACTAGGTTAAAAATTGAAATTCTCGATGAAGTTATAGCTGAAGCAGTTGGGTTGACTTGAACAGAAGGAAAAATTGGTGATAGTGAGACTCTTGTATTTTCTCACAGAAGACTGAAAGCCAAATTCACATAAACACAAGAAAGCAAAATCATCTTCTAAACTTAAACAAATAGACAAAAAGTCACAGAGGAAATGATTTGAAATATGAAACAAGTTCAACATACAAATCAATCAACAAATTTGAACTGAAAAAATTAATCAAACAAATTCAACAAAATAAGAATCATAAACCTAATCTAATCAAAACATAATGAATGTAAACAAACAAGAGTGAATTGAACTATCATGTTTATCTAACGAACCTGGATTGTGATGGACCGGAAAATTACGCCCGACACATTTTTGGTGTGTATGCCATAACTTCCATGATGCGCCATTATGATGCTACGTTTTGGGCCTTAAATCTAGGAAAATGCACGTCCATTTTCCCTTGCAAGTAAGCTCATGGAGCAGATGCAGCTAACTTAGCTTCCACATCGTTCCATCTTACCCTTATTTTGCGAAGGGTTTAAAGCCTTGAAGGCTATATCCGATGCACCTCACATGCATCACTGGCTTCCGAGTCTTTTCCAGGCATAAGGAATGATTGGACTTGCACATAGGCCATTAACGGCCTAATTCCATGTCCCTCAAGCATATGCAATCTCCGTTAACTTGAAAATCGATGTAGCTTACTTTCGAGGACATGCCCTGAAAAAACGGGGGTATAACAACCACACCCAATATTTTATTTAGGCAATCTGTATGGACAAACTCCAATATAATTCCAAGAGAATCAACTGGACAGTCAGACTCAATCAATGGAAATATATCAAAGAGTTATATCTCTATTTCACAATGTAATCAGCAAATCAAACATATAGAAATCCACGAGCCTAATTATTATGTGAAACAAATTGAATGATACCAAAAACCAATGTTCAAGTGTCAATCAATTTATATCAACAACCAAAGGTTGGATTATCTAATTGATTGAACTATGCACAACCTGTGATATTTCAATTATATAGAAAATATAATGCAGAAAATAAATAACACAGACACCAGAATTTTGTTAACGAGGAAACCGCAAATGCAGAAAAACTCCGGGACCTAGTCTATCTTTGAACACCACACTATATTAAGCCGTTATAGACACTTTCCTACTACAAGTTAACTATGGACTGGAATGTAGTTGAGCCCCAATCAGTCTCACACTGATCAAGGTACAGTTGCGCTTCATACGTCTCTAAATCCCATCAGGACTCTATGCACTTAATTCCATTAGATGATCTCACCCACAACTAAGAGTTGATACGACCCAAAGTCGAAGACTTGATAAACAAATTTGTCTCACACAGAAAAGTCTATTGAGATAGATAAATCTGTCTCCCATAGAAATACCTATTAGTTTTTTTTTCTTCGTATTTTGATAAATCAAGGTGAACATGAATCAATTGATACACCGGACTTATATTCCCGAAGAACAACCTAGTTATATCAGTCACCTCACAATAATCTTAATCGTATAGAAGCGAAACAAGATATTATGGAATTACAAACGATGAGACGAAGATGTTTGTGAATACATTTTATCTGCCTATCGGAGAATAAATCTCTAGCAAATCTTAGAGAAGATAATACTCAATATGATAGACAACAACAAGATCAGAACACGTAACTACGGAGAAAATAGTTGGGTCTGGCTTCACAATCCCAATAAAGTCTTTAAGTTGTTAACCTATATGGTTTTTGAAAAACCTAAGGTTAAAGGAGAATCGACTCTAGTCCAACTAGTATCACACAGGAGGTGTGGGGATTAGGTTTCCCAGTTTCTAAAGTTCTCCTTTATATAGTCTTCAAGTCAGGGTTTGCAATCAATGTTACCTTGGTAACAAAGTGAAAAAATGGGGGTACCCAAATATACCTCAATATAATACTTTTCCACCTATAAGTCCGTTTCCGAAAGTGATTGTGTATGGACTAAGTCGAGACAATACAACTAATGGGTTCACACTTCGTGCGATCGTCTATGGATACAAGATCGAGACAATACAACAACGAAGTATGTTTACTTCTAATTATAATAAAACTTGATAGACAAACTCTAGGGATTGTCTATCAAGTAAAATATGAATTAACATTTGTGTATTTTTCTTCTAATTATAATAAAACAATTATAATTGCGAAAATAGAAAAGTAAAAGACATATCAAGATTTTGTTAACGAGCAAACCGCAAATGCAGAAAAACCCTGAGACCTAGTCCAAAATTGAATACTCTCAGAATTAAGCCGTTATACAAAATCAAACCAACTTCGTATAGTTGAGACCAAGAAACTAAACATATAGTTCACCTAGTTCCCTCGGTATTCCTACGCTTCCAACTTATAATAAGTCATGTACTTGGAATAATTCATTTGGTTCGTATTCCAAATAGTAAAGGAACAACAAATCTGTTCGGTGACAACTCTTTTCAAACAACGTGATATGAGTTTGAAAAAGGCTCTTCCGTTTAACCAATAAACTCCTTTGTCGGGTCCTTAGATCAATCTCCCAACAACTACCAAAGTAATTGGTAGACTATGCAATCAATATTATTAATCACAAAGAAGTGTATTGATGCCGATATACTCAACTAATCAATCTAATCAATCACAAAGATAAACCGATTATAGTTGGATCCTTCTAGACGAAACAAGTATTGTGCACACAAAATATTATGAACCCAAATCAGAAATATTCAAAGTCTTCTTTGTCTTCAAATCTTCTTAGATCTTCAATAAACACCTGTACATAATTAACTTGAATCTCTTGTGATCAATCACACACATAACGAGTCTGTTAACAATGGATTATCACAAGACGTCTTTAGATCTACAAACAGTCTAAAGATCCCCGTTGAAACTTCGATCTAGTTTGAGTGAATCTTATATCAGAAGAGAAGATTCTCAAGCATAAACAAACTAGGTGCAATCAAAGTTCAACAACCGTTAGTCAATCAAATCAATCGAAAACTAATAATAAACCTCAATTATCTAGTTTCCCACCAACGGTACTAATAGATCTTCTCAATCCTAAAGAAGTCTTTAAACCGAGCGGCCGTAAGAGATTTCTCCTAATTAGGGTACTTTCCTCTCCGATAGGCGGCTCCACTAGTAACAACAAAACAGAGGTAATTTTGCTGGCTCTGAGGATTGGTTTGCTCGAAATGAAAACTTCAATATTTGGACACTAAGGAATTTCCAAAACCGAATATTCTCAAAGATATGCAATAAACACAAAATCGGTTTTCATAACTCCTGGAAATGCACTGTCAAATATTGACCGAAATCCCAATAGAAAAATTTATACTCAGTAAATGCACATTACTAATTATTATTTTCTAAAGATATGCATTTATTCGATGGAAAATAAATAGCATATAAAAACTAAGAAACCTTAAATAAAAGATTCTCAATTTATTTCGATCCTGGGATTCTCCTTTAGCTATTAAGGAATATCTTTCAACAATTAATGATAAGAGTTACTGCACATGTTCAAAGTATGTCGACATCTTTACTTTGCAAGTCCTTTTTCATACTTACAATCTTGGAAACGATTTTCCACACTTCTAAACAAGTTTAAAATTGGTTCATCTGAATTCCAAGAACTATGTGATTGATTATCATATCAAATCACCAATCATGGGTTTCACGTTTCTACCCAAACAAATTCGGTTCTACCTCTATGTAAGTACTATGCATAGTCACGCTAGTTACCAAAATTCTGTTGACAAGGTACTAGGATCAGTTCCCCACAACTTATGGTAACTACCTGTATTCGGTTGCACATGTCCATAGGATCGATTCCCACAAAACTACAAATTTGTTGCACATGTTCATAGGATCGATTCCCCAATCTACTAAAAATATGTTGCACCTCTTACAAGGATCGATTCCCTCTTGCAAATTTGTTGCACCTCTTACTAGGATCGGTTCCCCAATGACTAGATAAAAGTTATTGTTTACATGGCATCGATCATACCATTTTGAGTGATTACTTAAGATCGGGTTCACTAATAAAAGTCATATCAATACATAAGTCAGGTCTTGTGAATAGTTTCACCAAGATACATAAACAAGTTTATGAGCGGTTATACTAAACACACATATTGGTTATACCAAAATATATTTAGTAAAGCGGTTAAGGACATCAATAGAGTTTACATGCTAACGGAGAGACAGAAAGCGGTTTTTGGTTGTTTGCAAGCAGCACATGCCTAAGATTTTCTTCTGGCTATTCCGATTGAGGGGCTTAGGAAGAAGATGTCTCCTTTGGAGTACCGTTCTATCCTCAAATACAGGTTAATGATCACTTTTTATCCCTATGACTCTCGCTGCCCTGCTTGCATCACATGACGCTTGGAATCGTATGGTGAACATGTAGTTCATTGTAAAGTAGACCCTGGTTTTAAATATAAACATGATCATGTGAGGGATATCTTGTACGATGTATTTTGGAGGGCTGGAATTTCGGCAAAGAAAGAAGCACCTGTGCATTTCCTGACAGACCCACTTGAAGGGAGATCGACACTAAGACCATCAGATGTTCTTATTTTTGGATGGGCTAATGGGAAACACATATGTGTTAATATCACTAGGGTATCTCCTTTGGTAGGCATTGTACATGGGACCTTTACAGTCGGGCAAGCAGCGCTAAAGGATGCCTCAGGTAAGATATCAAAGCAGGAGAAAACATGTGTTTACAATGGGCATGCTTTCGTCCCCTTTGCTTTTGATACTTTTGGTTATTTGGCTCCAGAAGCAGTTGGACTACTCAAGAGGGCCCAGAAAGTCATGCACAACAATGTCATGACTCCTGGTTCATGAGATTTTATTTTTAATAGGATATGTTTTGCTATTCAAAAAGGGCTAGTGGCACAGCTTGTTGCTCGCTTGCCTACTATGTAACTTCTCTACTATTATAAAATAGTTTGAGTTTGAGTTTATTTGCAATGAATAAGAATACCAATAAGCCTAGCGATTTCCTTTTCGATTCACAAAAAAAGTTTATAAACATACTTCCTTTAAACGAATGTAAAACATTGCTTCCTAGGATGAAATCTTCACTCATACCCATACATAATCACAATAACATTCATATGATCATGTCGATATCTTATATACAAATTTTAATGGTTAAAAAATAAACCTCGTATTGTATTCCTTAATACTATGTCTAACTAGAGTATCATACACAACTTCGTAGTTATGTTTTCAATATGCACGACTTGAAATATAGTTAGGGAATGAAACAGTTCAAGTCAAATATTACTAACCTCAAGAGGAAGGATGATGTTGTCGTTGTAGCTCCATACTTCTTTACATTCTTCAAGTCTTCATGTAATACTTGTAAGTCTCATATCCTAATACTTTCAAGCTGACCTATACGAAGTTGACTCTAGTATATAATCAAGCGAATCTTTAAATGAGTTTTGATTCACTAAAATATGACAACCAAACTTGACATACCAACGCTTGGTGGGTTCAACCGAGCTATGATCTAACACAAAGCATTCAATATTCACCGTTAGATGATAACCTGATTAGACTCAATCTAATATCTTTCAACCATTAGATCAAACTTAGCTTGTTACACAAAAATGAAATATACCTTCATTTAGATATAGACACCTTGTTGGCTCAACAATAGTTAACTGAAGTTAGCCATATGAACACTTTCATATCAACCTTATTCATTTTAACCACTACTAGTTCAAATAAAACTAGTTATAGAGTTGTTCAATTGTTTATATTCTCATAGAAGTATAAAAGACACAATTAAAGAAAAATCTGTTTGATTCACTCGAATCAATTCATGAACATTATAGCCACGATTTGCAAAAGATTGCATTCCTTATTATATAAATGTATTAGTTCATGAAACAACCGATTCTAGAACATAACCCACTCAATTATGCAAACAAATACACATACTTAAGTAGCCGGACTTGGACTGTGTTCGCCAGTACGCAAACGGGTACGCATACTGTCGTACACTTCCAAGTTTCTGTTGAATCTAGTATGCGTAGGGGTATGCATACTACAGTACCCGAACTTCAACTGACTTCGCCAGTACGCATACAAGTACGCATGTTCTAGCTCCCGGACTTTACCTGATCTCGCCAGTACGTATACGGGTATGCATACTACATTTCAGTCTTGGATCAACACATATGAAAGTACACATATTGTGCTTATAATCCAATTATGGTTAAGTGTTCTAAACTCCCATTTCAATCATTGAAACATTCTTAGAAGACGATAATAGCTGTATCACTCAAACTATTAGCTTCAAAGCAATTTTCAAGTGATCGAATGATCAATACAAAACATTCCGATCCTACATCAAATGACTATCTCACACAAATCATGTAAGATGTTACTAGGAGATTTTCACATGATCATCTTTTGACTTTCGTCAAGTATATAAGATGAACTTGGTTAAATCGAAAGCTTACCGACACATATTTCAAGAAATATGTAAGCGAGTTAGTGAAGTCTATATAGCTATACGACTTTTTTCTCAAATAGAAGATAGAGTAGAAATAGACTTCTGAGTGATAGATGACTTTCAGTCTCCGCATACCTTTTGTTGATGAAGTTCCACAAACTCTCCTTAGTAGTTTTTCGTCTTCAATTGATGAACATCGTGAAGTCTAAATCTCAACTACACATTCTATCTTAGTCCGAGACATATCTATAAGTATACTGGAAATCAAGACTTATAGTTTTGATCACTAAACTTGACAAACAAGCTTGAGATAGCAATGCTTGGGAGTTTGACCGAGCAGTGCTCTAACAATCTACCCCTTTGTCAATTTTAGTGACAAAACTATCAATACATAAGGATTACAAAATAAATAAACTTTTTAGCTTCTCATCCAAATGCTTGATCTCCTTTGTTCTTCAACATTACTCAAACCCTTCATCACTTCCAAGTACTCCAGTGATTCTGAACGTGTTCAAATCAGCATCATAGTTGTTGAAGATTTGTAGCTATAACAATGAGAAAACATGTAACGACATGAATATTTTCATTGGGATTTGAGCCCTAGCCCAACCCATATGAATTCTTGTTTAGCTAAGTAGTTATCCCTTAGTAATGTTAGGGAAAATGCTTAGTAGATACTTTGGATAACTCTCGAGAATTTTTTAGCATGTGTGCCATGTAAAGGGCATAAGCTGCTAAGATTATCTTATATCGGTCATTTTAAAATCAGAGACAGTCTCTCCTTGTTAATTCCGACACTCTCACCTCCAAACACCATAACTGTTTCTCTCCTACCATCATGAGCATAAGGGTTAGTTTCGTATTCAACCGATCTTCACAGCCACGATTGAGATTTTGATTTCAAATTTGGACCATTGTACAGGTAGGGGGTTTTCTTACCGTTAGTCTTGGAATTTCAATTGTGCCTTGATTTTTGCTTTAAATTTTGTCTTGCTAATAATCTATGAGTCTTTACATCTAACTGATTGTGAATTTCATTTTTCTTGGGCATGTTGTATGATTTTCTTCTAATTGTCTAAATGACAAGTATGGTGATTTTGCATGATAAGAAACTTGGCTTGAAAACATATAATTTCCTTGTTTAGTCATTGTATGCTCAACTTTTTATGGTTCGAGTGGTACGAATGGTTTTATGAAAAGTAAAAAATGATCTGCAGTCAATAAAGTTTCATTTTTTTACATCATAAATCTTAGTCTTGTCTTAAATTTCAAACTAGCCTTTTATATTCAACAAAATGACCCAATGACTTTACTGTTTTGTTTTTAATTTTATGCATGGCACTAGATATACATATTTGTGATTCACGCTAATTCTGTTTATTAGTTGTCGTTCTTTGGAAACCATCGTTTCGGTAAGCCATAAATTATTTGAACCCCGTGCTAATTTGGTTACTTAATTTCATGTCTATCGTTTTGAGATCGATTTTCTTAGTGTTTTTCGTCATATCGCAGTAGCTGATTTCAGTGGTATGTTAGTTTCTCACAAGGGTGTTAATTTTTCTTTTTCTGGCTTACTTATTTCCCGTTTGTCCTTGCCTTTCTTTTACTCATTTGATTTCTTATGGATGAAGCATTTAAAACGAAAGTAGTGCCATGTGTGTCCAAGGCCACCTGATTCCAATGATTTAAGCGTACATAAAAAGTAAATGTATTAAGGGATTTTCTACTGATATTAGTTTCATTTTTCGTCTTTCTTGATTTATAGCTTTGTGAATTTAAACTATAAACCATTTGTTTATCTTGCTTCCCTTTGGCTCTTCATCAAATCTACACCTAAATGTTAATGTTACGTTTGCATTTGTTGGTCAACTATTTTATGGGTTCACATGTTTATCGACCAGTGAATTATGTTCTGAAACTTGTTGCGAAATTATTTCATAGTATGTGATTCTCATTCTCATGCAATTTTTGTGTTCAGTAAAATCTGATTTACTAATTATGTGATGCTGCCGATGCATTTGTGTAAGCTTTTAGTTATGGATTTTGCAAGGTCTTCATAACTTGCTTTGTGGGTGTTTCCTTCATAACAACTGTATTTGGAAACTAGAACTCTACTTTAGGAACGTCAGGCCTAAGTGGCACCCCACCACCTCGGTGGCAACCCGGAAGATCGTTGCGACAACGATGGCTGGTAACCAGAATTACCCTGACGGTGGCTACGACCATGTGAATAGTAGAGTGAATTTTGATTGCACCTTTAAATATTTTTATGGTGTATATTTTGCTTAAGATTTACATTTCTGAATTTTTATTTAGTTGTTGCTCTTTCCTTTTTACCCATTTTTAGCTCTGGCATTACATTTTTGTCGTTATACTCTCTATTGGGCATCCGCTCACCCCGTTTTGTTTTGTTTTCTCCCCCCTCAGAGTACGAAGAGAAGTTGCAGCAGTAAGCCGGGCAGAGCTTACGGAAAGCTGTTAGCGATTGAAAGTTAGTATTTTTTAAGCTTATGATATTGTATATCACAGGGTTATCTAGGTAGTTAAGTATCGGTATGCTTTACTTAATTTTGTTGTGTAAATACATCAGTTATGGTCTGGTATCACTACAACAAAACACATGTTTAGTGACAAAATTTTATACGACCAATAAAATTTTGTCTGCAAATCTAGTGTTTAGGGAGGATTAATATTTGGTCACCGTATATATTTTTTCCGTGACAAATGGTAAATTTAGTCTTTAAAGTTGTCACTGTATATTTTTGTGACCAAATATAGTGACCAATCCTGTCTCCGTCTCAGAATATTTTTTTTGTGACCAAATATGGTGACCAATTCTGTCCACGTCTCTAAATATTTCTTTGTGACCAATTATTTCGGTCACGGAATTGGTCTCTAGCGACAAAGGAAAATTATAGTCTCCAAACATGTTATTGCTAACAATCCGAGATTTTTGTCCCTGAATGTATCTTACACTGACAAAATTAGTTTGTTGCCGAAATAATGACCGTCAAATAAGGATTTTGTCGTTAGAACTATTAGTATCTAAACAAGTTGTAGTCACAAATGGATTGTTTTTTGATGACGGAGAAAAAAACGGGTCACCGAAAAAACTATTGCTGACAACGTGTAATTTTTGTCCTTATAATTATCTATGCAGACAAAAATTGATTCGTCATCTCAATGAATACGGAGCAAATCTGAAATTCTGCCGTTAAAACTTTGTGGTTGCAATACAAATTGTGGTCACCAAATCCGAATATTCGGTAACTGTTTGTGATTTAGTCTGCCCAGTTCTAGGAATTGAAGTGGTGTTGTTGCTTCGAGTATGACCGGCATCCACAGGCATACGTGATGGATGGAACAGTTGTTGCAAGGACACTCCTCACCTAAACCTGAATCACCAGAAGCTCCACCTAGATCTCAAACAATGGACTTGAACCTCAAGAACAACCCAATATCCCTCTTATTAAACTAATATAAATAGTTGAGCACTAAACACGAGATTGACAAATCAAGCAACTGAGAGATACTTTATTCAATCTAACTAACTGATATATACCGGTCTAATGGGGATATTAGTTACTAATAATCATCAACAAAAGCCCACCATTTGATCAACAAAAACTTCTGATTTTCACCGCCACATTTTACATGGAAACTGCGGCCCTGCACCCTTAAGGCTAGCCACCAAATAAGAATACTAGCTTATATTTCCCTCCATGGAAATATAACAAAAGATGTATAAATGAACTAATTATACAAATCTTGGATTGGAATTCACTTCTGGAACTGGTCAGAATAAAAATGGCTGCAAACTAGAAAAAATAAACTGAAGTAAAATCTCAGAGAACCAGCAAAATGCTTAATGCAATTGTGCTGAAAAAATCTCGGCAATCATCACAAGCTTGAGCCGCCTCCCATCATCTTATTTCACCTCTATTCCTCTTCAACTCAAAGATAATTTCGGTACATTTGTTGAAATCATTCTCAGCATTCGACTTCTGTTCTCATTACTTCTTTCTGTGGATGACTATGAAACACAAGACGTGCAGAGCAAGGCTGGATGATAAGGTCCTTGAATGTCTCTAACTTCCCGTTTACAGAATTATAATCTTTAAGATTACTCCCCATTCACGGGGGTATCAAAAATCTTCCCATCAGCAGATTTGGTCATGATGAAGCTTCGACTACCTTTGAAGTAACACGAGAAAGGGAATAATTCAGCACACCGTATTTTCCATCCTACAATTAAAAACAAAAGTGTCAGGTAGGGAATGAAATTCCTGGATGCTTCAGACTGTACTAAAGAGAAAATCCCAAAAAAAATAAAAAATTGTTGAAGAACACCCCTATGGTTAATAACAAAATACATATCAGAGAGTGATTCAGGAATAGTAACCCTCATTTATTTGGGCCTACGGTGCACATTTAGCACAAAAGATAGAACTGGTATTTTTTCTTGTTTTCACTTAAGGTTGTAACCTTCTACAATTTTTGCTGATTCATCATTCACACAAACAATAAGCAGACAACAGAAACGGAACTTAGTCTACCACCACAAGACAGAATCATAGAGCAGGGAATGAAGTGGAGTAACTTACTGGAAGGTGCATCCGAATCACCTAGAACTGTTCCTAGCAACTTGTGGACTGCAACAAATAGTCTTTGAGCCTCCGTTGCTTCATAGGACCTGGTGCTCCATTTCTAATAAAACACAATAAGGACCCACTCAGTCTCATTCAAATGCAAGCACAAAGTATCAATCCATAAAGATTTTAGGGGTTCAATCCTAGATTACAAAAGACAAAAGGTATTAGTAAGAAATTATACGCTGTATCATCGATTAGTTTGATGACTTCAGACTTCTTGCTAGTCTCCAAAAGGAATGACATTTTTGCAGCTAAAACTCTATGCATCAAGGAACCTTCACAAAACAGAGTGAAGATAAAGCATTAGCAACACTATACAAATTATGAAACAGAAATTTACTTCAGGAAAGTAACCGTAATCATTATTCCGTAAAGATAACAAGAGACAGAATAAACCTTGGTGTTTCTCAAGGAAAGAGTTGTTTGCTTCAGTTAAAGAGTTCTCATGCAATCGACTGCAGAAGATGAAACACCATTAAAAAAGATCGATAATGTTATCAAAAGTTGAGAGCAAAATATGCTGCTTCACAGACCTGTGTAAGATTTAGCAGAAGCCTGTAAGCCTTATTGATAGTTCCATAATTATTTTCAATCTGCAATAAAAAAAAAAGAACTTACTTAGTAGAATAATTTGGGGTGTAAGCCTGTAAGCCTGTAAGCCTGTAAGCCTGTAAGCCTGTAAGCCTTATTGATTGGTATCAGATTTAGCAGAAGCCTGTAAGCCTTATTGATAGTTCCATAATTATTTTTATACTTGCTTCATAGACCTTTGTAAGATTATAGTTGTTTGTACTGAACCTTTTCCCTGTTTGCGGATCCAGCTAACGACCGTTTCTGCAATTTCATTTAAATTATCAGTACATACATTAGTAAAGCATTTTTATAGCCACTAAATCTAAATCAGTGTAATACCTTAAATTCAGGTGAAGAGAAGTGGTTGCAAAGCCACTCCCACTTATCCTGGGGCATGTCTTTGTATGGCTTAGCTTTTATTTCTTCAATGGAATGAGAGAAATCGACCAAACTCTTGAAATAGGAGGACATCAAACTCCTATGACTGTTATACTTTTTGCCCATTGATCGGTGTAGGTAATCCCAGATAAAGGGGACGCTAAGGTCCACCCAGAACTGGTCCTGCAACAAGATAAAAGTAAGGATCTCAAGTCAACCTGTAGTTTACAAGTAAAATATTGTACACGATCAAACATACCATAACCCTTTCCATTAAGGCTTCTCTGTCATGCAATGGAATATTTTTCCATGATTTGTATTCCAAGGGAGCAAATGACCTGACAATGACCCCATATTCTGTGGCCAGTTTGCTTCGGTTGAAGCACACCGCCTCACCTGCAGACTCTTTAAACTTTACGGTAAAATTTCGATCCTTCGTCATCGCTAGGAGTCTCTCAAGCCCGACTCCCCGACTTATTCCCCTTGTGTTTCATTTTTTGGTAGTTGATTCTTGAAACAAAAAAAAAAAAAAACATGTTGAAAATGTCAATATTGAATACTCACAGAACAAACAAACATAACAGCAGTATTTGATATTTCAACAATATTTGTGATTTTTCATACACGTAGAAGCAGTGATTTGGGGTGCCATTTGTAATAGGACAAACTGAAAAGAAAAGTATAGAAGTGTAAGCAAAATAAAACCAAGGATGCTTCAAGATTATCAATGTCTAAACATTCTTGTGGAAATTAAAAAGACAGCAACATGACAAATGGCTAAGGCAATCCACTAACGGGCAGACATGTTCAAACTAAGTGCACTTAACTGATTACCATCAACGCACAAGGCATCAACGTAGAAAACCATTTACCCTAAATTGTAAATTCCAAGTATACACAACCAATATCATTAAGTAAGACCAGCATCAAAACTTAGAACTCTGAAACCCTTGGAAATTACTAAGATACTGAAATAAAAATCTCTTGACAGTAACGACTTGATCGCTGTTCAGAGATGTCACTGCCCCTATTAACATAAATCCAGTTACTACAATGCAGTCTTGCCATTCTAAGCAGAGAAATTTCACAAAATGTCCAAAACAGTACCAACTACTTCCATGTAAGGAAAAAACTGGAACAACAAGCACAAAGCGAAGGCAACTCCAGAAATCATTGATGTTTAGTTGCACAATAATATGGTAATACCCAATAATCTAGTGAAAAATAAGGAAAAAAACAGGGGAAAAAAAGTATAGCTCCATAAACTCTGCACGATGGTCATTCTTCATTTACAAAAGTTGGGTGACAATACTTTAGAAAAAAGTCAACAACCACATTGTTATGAGACATCACAACTGCAAATCCTATTGCAAAGAAAATATATGGAAAAGGTAAAAGATCAAAGTATAATTAGCGCATCTTTGTAAATCAGAATAACCAGCAATCAATTCCCTATAGATACATTATCCCATAGAAGTGTTGTCGTCTGAGCTTCACAGTTTAGCTTAACGCCGTAACTTATTAGGTGCTTAATAAAAGTAGACAAGAAAGTATGTGCTCCAGTTTTCTACTGACCATCAACTCCTTCCTGCCTACTTACAAGTACCATTAGGGCATCATAACAAGCAGCATCTTCTTAGGGAATTACAGATGTAAGTAATTGGCATTGATTTGATTCCATGGAAGAGGAACCCATCAACAACCATACTCAAAAACAAAAAAGAAAACGCAAAAGGCTAAAGAATCACAGATGTATATTACTTACAAAGTACCAAAAAAATGAGATTTAAAACACCAGATTTCCGTCACCAAGTAACCAGTGTGTGGAGTTCTAACCCATTAGAAAAGCTTGAATAGATTCATTGAAGAAGAACCCATCAAGCAATCACAACACCATTGAAAATAATAAGGGTTTTAAAAGCAAAATCAAGGAAAAATGTAATTTAAAACAAAAAATATAAAGAGTACCTTGAAGATAAGAAACAAGATTTTGAAGAGATTATTGGTAAATGTACAAGTTTCATCCATGACTTAGGGTTTATATAGCCTACTGAAATTCGAAACCCAAAACAAATTAGCGGGAATCATCCCGCCAAATGAAACTAAAACCTCAATTTTATTCGGAAATTAGTTGCTTGATTTAGGTCTAAATTTATTTTGGAGGGAGTATGAAAATCAATGAATCAAATCAGCAGCGGGAATTTTTTTTATTTTGCTCAATTTTAGATGGAAATTGGTTAATCAATCCGGCGAAATCGGTGATTTGGTTTTCCTTAATCTTCAGAGAAAGATACGGAAAATTCCTAATATGGAAGATTTGGAGAGGAGAATATCTTAAGGTGTCCAGACAGCATCAACACTATGAACATACTGATGTCATGCATCCAACAGACAGAACCTGAATACAGGCTCATGGCTGCAAACCTCTTGCTTCAATTAGATATGCTGGTATAATCAATATGATTTTTTTTTTTTTTTTTTTTTTTTTTTTGTAGAAAGTGGATATAAGAAATCATATTCACCTATTATGATCGTTTCTATCCGTAGAACAAATTAGCATTACACTAACATTTCACATTTTGTAGGAAGACTCATCAGACAAGAGCATATTCAGGGAAGCGGCTATGGAGGTTGTCCTTGGGTCGATTACATCCGAAGAAAGCTCTAACACGCAAATACTATCGGCTAATATGCTATCAAATCTTGGAGGGACTTATGCTTGGACAGGAGAACCCTATACAGTGGCACGGTTGGTAACAAAAGCAGGTTTAAAATCATTCCATCACAAGAATATCATAAGAAACTTTGATTGGTCAGAACAAATCCTAGAGGTGAGCATACACATGTAAAACTATGAGCAAATAGTAGTTTATATGTCGGAAGAAGTAAATGGACTCATAATCCTGCAGGACACTAGCATAGATGAATGGAGCAGAAAGATTGCAAGAAGTATCATTACAAAACGGGAGCCTTTATTCCGAGCATTGGAGAAGGGACTAAGCAGCAAGATAAAGAGTGTCTCAAGAGACTGTCTCATAGCTATTGCATGGATTGGCTGTGAAATTGCCGCGAAGACTCCCCAAAAACTCAGATACACTGCCTGTGAAATTTTACTAAGTGGAATAGAGAAGTTTCTGCATCCTGGTGTACCATTCCACACAAAACTCACCTCAAAACTGTCGAACCCATTTTAGGTGTTGGCAAATGAAATCAGTTTATTTGAAGAAGCTCCACTCCATCTCCAATCTCCATTCACATCTCTATACAGACATCATCAAACAACTACTGCTCTGAAAATACAAAATCCATGAAACCCCAAAATTCAGATCATAATGAAACCCAAACTCCATCATCACTATCAACTCAAGCCTCTATTTTATTTCGATACCACCAAAGCTCTGTCGTTGATAAGAAATGGCTTTTAATTTGTGTATACAAAACTTTTCTTAATAATTAGAGAAAAAAAAATAAAGAAAAAGAAACGAAGTGTGTGTGACAGAAATGTAGGACACGTCACACTTACCCCACTAGTGCTCCACCACACGCTGTTTACTAGAAAATTTATCTGTAAGGCCTCTTCCTATTCATGTATTTGGCATATATGCACCCACTGTGGGTATGCCAAACTGCCAAACTCATATGCCAATATGTTATTTCTGGCATATTGGCATACACGATTTCAAACATAGATGATTAATTCCACTAAAACATGAGCGATAGAGTCTTTGTCGTTCGATGGTCTTCCTGTCGCCAGCGACGGTCAAGCTATCGCTCGCTAGTTAGATGCTCGCTCTGCAGATCTTCATCTAACGGCTACGATTCCAACCCAACTTCAAATTCATAATTTATAATTTAAAAAATTGATAATTGGATCTTTCAAAGATAGTTTCCAATAATTTAAAAAACAAAGTTACATTTCACATTTCAACTAAAAGAAAACATTTTAACTACTCATTTCCTTGTCCATTTAAAAGAAAAAAAAAAACAAAATTAACTACTCATTTTAACATTTTAACTACTCCTTTCCTTGTTCATTTCCTCCCGGACCAAAGATCCAATTGCTTGCATTTTCTGGATCCATGTTCGACAAACTAGTTAAAGTGCCGGTTTGAGACTGACTTGGTGGTTGAATCTCATCAGAATCACCATAACCTTGATAAGCAATGGGAGTACGGGAGTTGCTAGGAACATTATACAAATCTTGGAATGGGTGTGGTTGATAGTGTTGCTGGAATGGTTGAAATGCTGATGAGGTTGAGGCAATTGGGGTATACAGATTCGTTTGCCTAACTACTTCCATGTTCACACCACCACCTGAGTCAGTATGTCAGGCTGCAAATGACTAAACATACGTGTAGGAGTTGTATCCATGCCAATGTTTTCTTCAACACCATGTACTGCTTGACTTTCTAACACCATGTTTGGGGTTGAACTTTCTGGTACCTCCTCCATATGACGACATCTCAATCTTTCACTTATTTCACCGCTTTGCTGACTGCGACGACTTTGGTGACTGCGACTACTTTGTTGACTTCGACTACTTTGCTGACTTCCACTTGGATTCGTTCCTCTACCAGCTCCAACACCGGGACTCAATCCTCTACCAGCTCCAACATTAGGACTCATGTCAAACATCATGATGTCCCTCAAACTTTGCATCTCTTCCAAGTGCATTTTCTGAATTTCCTGAACAAGCGCATCATAATCGTTACATCGGTTCTGGTACTCCAACTCTGTATCATTGACCCCGAGGTATGGATAACTCCGAGTAAGTGCACTAAAAACAATTGGATAAGTAACAATCTCTCCAGATGTGGTGGATATAGTCTTTACTTTCCAAGAAAATGGAGGCATGTATGACGATGAACTTTGAGAAGGATATGCAAATACGTCACCCGTCTCTGGTGGAGGTTGGGAAGGAAGAAATTAATTGTCAAGTGGCAACCTACCTAAAGTTGGGAAATCCATCCGACCCAAAAAATTTCGGTTGCATGGAAATATTTGGCTTGAAAATAGTATTAAACCAAGATAGGTACTCATTTCTGTCCATCGGCTCCTGGATCAATTCATCAGCTTCTTCCCAACGATGACCTTCCCTTATCAATTTGAAGTAATCGTCTGCTGAAACATCTGTACTAGGATAAGGGTTGACAGCTATCACTGATCTCCCTTGCAATAGAAGAAGTTGTCTTTCACCATAATACCAAACACCCTTCTCAGAAATAGGGTTGTATAACACCATCCTTCTAAGGCTTAACTCTACCATTGTCTGACCTAGTTCTTCTTGGAACACAGGTACTGCTTCATATGGCTGTGAGATAAGGTTATGGCTTGTTCTACTCAACTGCTGAATCTTATGAACAATAGAAGCATGTTGACCATCTTCAATCTGTGCAGCTTCCCAATTCTCAGGATCATACTTCCGTATGATCGGAAAAACATTCATATAATTCTTAAGACAAGGTTCCGAAACACGGAAATATGTATACTGAAAATAATAACATTCAGGAGGTTAATAATTTTTCCATATGAAAATGACAAATAAATACATAATGTGAAAAATATTGGTTCTTACCTCCAGAACTCCCCAAAAAGCATTAAAGCTATCTTTTTCACACGTCGAGTTTTCACTTAGGGCAATGTAAATCTCTGATAAAATCGCACTCTCCCAATCATATGTTGGTGCTTGCTCTAAATCTTCTAATGCTTCGAGAAACCCAATTAACACTACTGAGCTAGCATTTGGAAACAAACATTGGCCCAGTGTCCACAATACAAACAGACGTTCTAGTTCCTCAAAATGTTCGGGGATCAAATATTGATTACCAGCTTCCCTGTTTTGACGCATTTTTACAGCATAACGCTGCAAAAAAACTTTTCAACCCAGACGCTTTTATTTGTCTATGTATAGGATTTCCTTCTAATTCATTTGAGTATAAAGGAAGTAATTCTTTCTATCTATCTTCTGATTGCCACTTTAGTCTATTAAATGGAAGTAAGTTCCCTTGGCATGGAATTCCGGTTAACATGTATAAATCTATCGGTGTAACTCATATTAACAATAATTATTCATAATTAGAATTTGTTGATTTTTATGAAACAAAACACATAATCTAAAAATTAAATTACTAGAAAAGACCTACTTACCGCATTCAAAGTCCTTGAAAAAGAACGTACTTGTAGTCTTCCACCATCGTTCTAATATAACTTTAACACCTTGAGTCATGTGGTTTCTAGGTTGTATTAGATATAGATGTCGCCAAGGATATCTTCTCACTCTCTCTTGAACAGCAGGAGGAAGTAATTGAAAAATTGTACGTAACTCACTCCATCCACCTCTTAGATGTATAGCGTTACATCACCCTTCATTAGCAGAAAGGTGATTAGAGAATACACCTTCACCGGCTACTAGTCTAACATTATTAAACTCATAATTTGTATCCACAACAAAATTTGCTCCAAAGGTTCTAGGTACTACTAGATACTTTCCCCTTTTTGTTTCTTCTTCTTCTCTCCATATATGTTGAAGATAATCGTTTTAGAACAAAAGTTTAAAGAAACTCAATGGTTTTTCAGAAGGTTTTCAGAAGAAGAATTGAGGAGAATTGAGAAGGTGGGAGTAGAGATGCGGTATTTATAGGCGTCAGAAACTTGAACGGTGGCGATATTGATTATATCGGTAGCGATATAGTGAATTTCGAACGATATTCACAATATCGCCAGCGATAAAGTCTTTATCGCTGGAGATATTCACAATATCGCTCGCTAGGGATTCGATCGCTCAGTGGTTTCCCCATAGTGGCACAAATGGTTTGGCATGCCACCTGGCATGCCAAACACTATTTTTTGGCATATGCATAGGAAGAGGCCTAAGGGGGGTGCTTTGCTTGATGAATAGTAAAGAACAATAATGAATAACATGGCTCGACACGTTTAGTCTTATCAGAGCAACCGTAGTGGTGCGATCAAAACCAAAGACCAAATACCAAAAAAAATACTAAATTTTGGGTTTAGTCTGTGTTGCTACGTTACGGTAGGTGATTAAAATTTGGTCAGGCACACATACCCCTGACCCATTCAAACTCGCATTATACATTCTCCCCACTTCAGGCTCACATTATACATTCACCCCATTTTAGACTTGGC
This sequence comes from Papaver bracteatum, assembly GCA_023529315.1. Classification (NCBI taxonomy): domain Eukaryota; kingdom Viridiplantae; phylum Streptophyta; class Magnoliopsida; order Ranunculales; family Papaveraceae; genus Papaver; species Papaver bracteatum. The sequence goes on along the minus strand of JAJJWX010005417.1, from coordinate 608,496 downwards.
TCACATTATACCTCCGGCCCACTCATCAGGCTCACATTATACCTCTGTCCCACTCATCAGGCTCATATTATACCTCCTCCCCACTCATCAGGCTCACATTATACCTTCACCCCACCATCATTCGTATCAGGCTCACATTATACCTTCGCTCAGTATCATGCGCACTTTTAATGTCCGCTCGACTATATTTGGTTTTGGTCTTGGTCCCATACCAAATATACTCTGAGATTTGGTTTTATTCCGGGTTTTGCTCTTTAGTCCGATCGACTATGTCTGCTTTGTGGACCATATTATAGTTTTACTCGCCCACTGTGGTTGCTCTTATGGACCCCATTTCTTAGACCTATCCTAGTTTGGGATTAAAGCATTTGCCCACCCAGTAGAAAGGATAATTGGGGTCTAAATTTGATGAATTTATAAATTTAGCCTTTATAAAATTTTAATACTATCAATTTATCCCATAAAATTCTAATAATAAAAACAAAAATCAAATTTATTTCCATTTTCATCTCCATTACAACCGATTCTTCTTTCTTCTCTTTTCTTTTATTTATTTTGAAACAAAAATATTGTCAGTAATCAGCCAATCCCCTAAAGTTGGTACTTTTTCATTATAGCTCGAATAAGATAATCATGTATCAACTCAATCCCCTAGAGTAGGTTTCAATAACATGCAATCACTCAAAAATCCAATTTTTAGAAATCAAAGTTTTATGTGTTTATAAGAATCAGTCTACGTCAATGTACTTGTAAACCGTTTTCATTAAGAAACGGTTTTTGTTCATGCCCATGAAATGGATTATCCTAGATGGGAATTCTGGTTGGAGAAAATTGTACCAAAATCGGTCAACGTTAATGCGCACATAGCCCGATTCTGATATGGAAGAGATAACTGATTTTTTTTTATTGCTTAGAATCGAAATATATGAGCACTTTTATAAACCGATTCCTATCATGCAATGTTATGAATCGGTTTTTTATGTGTGTCATGTAAACCGATTCTGGTTAACCCATTATTTTCATTTACTATTTGATCATAGTATTTGATTTCATTTCAAGTACAAATGAAAATAGTTTTATACTCGAATTAAAAATGTGTATGATTTTATACCAAATTTGAAAACGAGTACAATTTTATACTCGAATTGAAAACTAGTATAACTTCTCAGACGATCTAAAAATGAGTTTCTACCCTTTATCGTTCTTATCTTCACCTATTTTGTGATCATGTCTTATCTTAATGTTTTATAAATAATATTTTAAGTAACAATTTAACAATTGGTGGAACATATAAATAATAATCAGTAATTATTAATTTAAGTAAAAGTTGAGAAGTCTGAGTTAAATACTAGCTAGCTTGAGCAGGATCCTGACATCTTGATTTCACAAATGGCCTAATCGTTAATCCTTTTGCAAGCACTAGCATTTGAGCAAGGGATATCGAGATATTATCACTTCTTAAAGGAATGGGCCAGGGAGAAAAGACAAGCAAATGTCGAAAGAGCTCTCCAAGCAAGATGTTTCCTGATCAGGAAGCAGTTCTTTGTAACATTTTGGATTTTTGCCTGAAGATGCAGAGATAATATAAATAAGAAAGGGTGCCAAAATAGCACCCTCATGAGATACAAGAAGAAAATAGCAAAGAGCTTACAACAAAACTACTCTCTAAAACAGATTTTCCCAATCAAATATAAAATAATCAAGTTTTATATTTCTAAAATAAACAATACTAATGGACAGACTAAGAAGCAACACTTTGATATCTATAATAAGAGAGCTAACAGGCTTTCTCATTCGTTTCTTAGCAATTAGAATGTCGTTCCTTTCCAACCACATAACTCACCATATAGCGAAAGGAAAACCATATCTCAAGAGAACAAAAGGCTTGTAGATACCCTCACCATTTTGGAAGTTACTTATGTTCACGATAATATAAAGTTCGTCTAGGTATAAATGGATGCCAATTCGAAACCATTAGAAAAAAAAAACTTATACTTCTATGCAAAGAATTGATATGACATAATAATAACTAAGTAAGCCAGGGTGATATGTATAAAATCTTTTTAAATAAATATGTAACAAAAATAAAAAGAATTACTTTTGATACACACTTTTGTAGGTTTGGAATATATATTCACTCAATTTTGGATACATATATTTTGGATGCGGATACCTTCGCGTCTTAATTTCGTATTGGAACAAAAAAGATCGGATATTGAATCCAAAAATTATTTTTGAGAAATATCAAATGAGTTTTGAAGTTTCTGGATATTCAATGACACCTTAAGTATGTCCAAAGACATTACATTATAGTTGTTTTTAACTTAGGAAAGGATCGGATTCATTTTTTGTGTTATATGGTTCATCTAGAGATATAGATGTTCAATTATTTTTGACAATGCACAGTTTAGACTAGATCATTTCATTTTAATACACAATTGTGAGTGTGCTATTTCTACTCAAAACTATAATAGTGACATTATGCATATTTCAGTGTGGAAACCTTTAATTGTTCTCTGGCTATAAAAATCAACATATTGATTCATATAAGCCTAACTCCAAGATTAAATCTGAATCATGAATTTTTTTTGATATCATTCGAACCTCGTGCTTATCACGCGCACATTTACAGTGTGTTTGTTTTTGCTGACTCGCGACCTGAATCATACATGACCTAATTCGGACCTTTTTGAGCCATGGAATGAAATATCCCCAACTCATTAGTCAAAGCTATCGACTTGCATATTTTTGAATCGGATGAATCAAACCTGACGTAAAACAACAAACATACCGGGTTAATCCGAATCGGATAATTTCAATCAGATCTTGACGGGTCAGATTTAAAAAAAAAATGATGTTTTTTTCTTTTTTGTTTTGATCAATAAATAAAAATGATGTTCCTTTCCTTTATTCGTAGGAGAAGTCCAAGAGAAATATCTACCGACCGGTAAATATCAGACTAGACCTTTGACCGAGATCCGCTGTTGATAACTTTTAACAAAATATTTTCTTTTTCTTCTCACTTCTAACTTTTCTTCTCTCTCGTCTGGTATCTCCGTCTCAAGCTCTCGTCTAGAATTTCTTCATCAATCGTAAGAAAAAAAAATAGAAAAAAAAAATTAGAGGAAAGAGTTCTAGTACTAGTAGCAAATCAGGTGATGCACCACCTTCATTAGATGCTTAGCATGTTCAAGTTTCTCAATCAATGGTAGATTTTCAATAAATTTCGTCAGATCTCAGTTTTAAGTCTGTATTGATCTCTAATTAGGGTTTTGATTTCTACCAGTTGTCTCATCTTCTGTCGATTTTTTCCTTAGGAATTTGATTTATTGTTAGGGTTTGATTTATAATTAGGGTTTTGATTTATAATTAGGACGCCGATGCCGATTTCGATTTATAATAAGGATTTTGATTTCTTCCTTAGGGTTATGTTTTTAGAGTACATGACTTCATCACTGCAATTCGATGGTTTTGTGTGTTTTTTCGTCTTTTCAATTTGATTGTTTTATTGGTGTTGTTTTTCTGATTTTGTATTTTTTTTTTAATTCATCCACCAAAGAAGGAGAAATCTCTACGACCATCTTCAAAGCCTGCTAAATCTGGTGGTGGGTTTCATTCATATAACTGTGAAGAGGAATATATTGACTGGAGGACCACAAAAGGCTTCCTTTCACTATTACTCCTCAAATACTATTAGCACTAAAGGTTTGTTCTGCTTTTACCTAATCATGTTACTCATGCGTGGCAATCGGTTTATTATGTCTAAAAGTTATGCTTCATGTGCCGCTGCATGTGCCTTAAACATGTTTTTCTTTGCATAGTTGATCAAACACTAAACTGATATGTAGCTGGTCAGGTGGCTACAAGGTCGAGATGGGTAATGGTCTTCTTTATATTTCAATTTAGGCATATGAAATTGCATTAGCTTATGAGGAATGGTGTTTGGTGTATTCTTGTGTAAGTGAGAATTGTTTCTGACTCTCTTATATTGCCTGCATTTTGTGGTGGGGATGATGTTATGATCTGGAGTGGCACCCTGAGAGTATTACACTTTCTGTTGCTGAGGATGCTGAGAGAATAAGAGAACAGGGGAGATATTAAATTTGGACTCTAAAGTCTGGAAGTCCTTCATTCATCCATGTATAAATAGTAATTTGTGGAAATTGCAGTGGGTTTTAATATAGAGAAGAATTGGTTGCAACACCTAACAAAATCTTTCGGCTATTGCATCAGGTGATTTTTGTCTTGTGAGACTTGTAAATTTTCTTGGTTGTATTTTGATCTTCGACCCCAGCTCCATAATTTTGTGAGGTGTGACTGAATCAGACAGTTTGTTAGTGCATTTAATAATGATGTTCATTCTATGTTGTTGGTGCATATGATTCACTCGAGGTTCTATCACCTGTCTCAGCTAAGAAACTAGATTTAAGCTATACCTGCAAATGTGTAGTAGGTATATCATAGTTTTTAAACTATCATCATCATAAAATTTGAAGAAGAAGCGTCAGATATTTACTCAAATGCTCATTTTTTTTAGTTAGACAATTCTGTTTGAATTGGCAACTGTATGATGGCAATTGAAATGTGTTGTATAAATTCTTATCCATATGTTTGTTTCAGTTTTTTTATTAAATTCGTATCTCACATGCTCTTCTTTCTTTGCAGTCGAAGAGAAGCCAGGTGCTTCTGTTCTATTAGCTTAAAGACGAAGATCAATAAAATTTGTGAGCCACACAAAGTTATATAAGCTTTCTTTGGAAGAGAAGCCAGGTGCTTCTGTTCTATTGGCTTAAAGACGAAGATCGATAAAAAATTTAAGCAACACAAAGTTATATTATCTTGATTTTTGTCTAATTATTTTTCATAATTTCATCAACATGTAAACTAACATGTAATTTTTGTATTGGATAAGATGACTCAGCTCCAACAACAAAGCATCATTGAAGGAGAGAAAAGAGATGAAGTTGATATTTTAATGAAAATATATATTATGCCTTCTGGAGATTTGGTTCAAAGCCAAGCAAATGGAATCCCAAAGATGCGAGCAGGCAATGCATTATTCCAACGAGAGACATTGATTCAAATGTTGAACCAAATGGACCTGGCTGAATAGCTTTGAAGATAACTGGGGATGACTACTAGAGTGGCACTTGTTTAATATCTGTGAAGACATGCATATTAAACAATAGTCATGATGACAGTTGAGATGGTTCAAGCATAGCAGGTAGCAGTAGCAGGTCAAGAGATTTCATTTCTACACGAATTTCGATTTCTGGTAGTTTTATTGTTTTTAGGTTGTTTTCCATAGTAATGGGAATGTATTTGGTTGAATAGAACCGAAATATTTTGTTCTCAGTATCTATTATGATTTTGTTGAATGAATTTCTGTTATTATTGTCGTTTCCATTAATAAAAAGCATGGAGAGAGAAATAATTTTGTCTTTGAAATTCTTTTCTAAGGCAAACAAAGAGTCCTTATAATAAAGTATTTAGGTACCAAAAAAACCTTTTTAATGAAGAAAAAAGGGGTCTAGAAAAAATCAACGGTCATGTACTAAGATATTTGGAGGCGATTTTATTTTATCTTTACATAGGAAGTATTTGTCCTTGATAGGATATGTAGGGACAAAATATGTTGTTTTTCAGAGATGAAAATATTTGTCTTTGAAAGTTTGTTTTGAAGGTAAAATGAGTCGTCTTTGATAAAAAATTTAAAGATAAAAATAAATCTTTCGGAGACGAAGAATTTTGTCTTCGAAAATTCTTTCTAAGACAAGAAATTTGATCACTAATAAAATATTTAGAGACGAACAAGTTAGTCTTCAAAATTTGGTATTCAGAGGCTATTGATTTTGTCTCTGATTAAATTAATTAGAGACAAAAAAAAATTGTTTCAGATAATTACTGTTAAAGACAAATTAAATTGACACAAAACTTTCGCTTTTGAGACAAATTTTTTGGTCTTAAATAGTTTTTATTAAAGACAAATTAAATTGACATAAAATTGTTGTTTTTAAGACAATTTTATTGGTCTTAAATAGTTATCATTAAAGACAAATTAGTTTGTCCTAGGATTTACATTTTTGCGACAAAAATCTTGCTCACAAAGATATGCCTTTTGTTGTCGAATTTTTTCGTCAATGAAATAACTTTCACAGATAATTTTATTTCGTTGGTGAAAGAGACTTTTGTTGACAATAAATTTTTAGTTGTTAATTATTTTTTCTCGTGACCGTACGAAATTTTGTCGCGATATACTTTCCTAGACGGGGTATTTGGGACAACTCCATGACAAAAAAAAAATTCATCTCAGAAAATATTTCGAGACAAAAAAGGGGATTTCCTGACAATTTTTTTTGACATTAAATCCCCATTTTCTTGTAGTGTATGTAAGCTCTGGGTTTGGCTGTTTTTATTAGACTGCATTTAGAACCTTTTTATCATCATATCTGGATACAGGCAGTTCTTAATGTATATATATCTTTCTGCTGGGAATTTCTTGTTGTCTAACATAGCTGTCTAGTTTCCTTCACACATTACTGCCGTTAGTTTTCTCATTTTGTGTTTACCAAGTTTGTAACTCCCGTGCGAATCACGTATTGATTTAATACATTATACTCTCTTTTTATTTTTTTCTTATGAACTGGGTACTTAAAATGTCCCCTACAATGAACTCAAGATGTTTCCATGTGTATCAGACTTTGTTGGAACTTTTATGGGAGTACTGTATATACATATGTTTAAAACCATGTGGTTTAATTAATTTGGTTATGTTTGATTTCTGAAATAAAGAAGTGCACATTTCGGTCATGACATGAAATGAATGTTCCCTTATCATTTTCCTTACTTTCTTTTTGAATGACCCTACATACTCTTTTTTTTTTGCATTAAGCCAAAACCTCTACTCCCTCAACTATATGTACTGGTGATTCTTGGAAGTATTCTAATTTATTTTCTCTAGTTGGTGCGAAAATTTTAAATGTTGTCATGCACGCTCACTCTCGTATTTTAAGTGTTGTGTTTTTAGAATTTGACTCATTTGTACTATCATTCAGTATTCAATATGACAGAATTTTTAGTTTGGTATCCTTAGTTGAACTTCTTTGTTCAGATTTGAAATTTGGAACTTAATTGAACTATATTTATTAAAAATCTAGAATAAGTGTGAATTATTTGTCTTCCTCATTTTCATTTTACTTATTTTTTTAATTTTTTTTTTCTGAGTGGCGTGACTGGGGTTAGGCCTTGCCGTACGGGTTGAAATCCAGCCCATTAGAAGGAAAAATTCACTGGTCCGTCACAGTTTGGTATCAGAGCAGTTCCGATTCACTTGGAACTGTGAGTTTTGTACTTACTTATTTTCCGGTGTCGTGTCCTTGATTTTAAGATGTAAACAAATTTTTTTGGTTTGTACCGTCCATTGGTTTCATTTCGTTTTTGATGAATGGGAGGTTGTTTTCAGTTTTATCGAATTACTTTGGGGCTGGGGAAAACTATCTAGATACCGTGATATACATATCCTTTAGGTGTGTTAGTAATGTACATTAATAACCAGTTATGAACTAACATATGTTCTGTTTTGAAGATGTCGCGATGTGTAACCTCTGTAGCCTCCGGATCGATACGTTAGAAGAAGAACCTGAACAAGGAAACAGAACGCCTAGAGAACAACATAGAACATCTGTTAGGTTCGATGTTGACTATTGCCGATGTTTGTTACTGACTATAGGAAGTTGAGATTCGCTGTAGACTCGAAGGAGTTATAAATATGGGAGAAGGCGTCTCTATGGTTATATAATTGGCTGATGTCTTCCCAGAAACTTTGCGCAGGTTACCAGCAAAGATAAAGATCGTCTTTAATATTGAAGTACAACCATAGGCATCACCATTATATATACCTCCTTATTGTTTGACGCCTAAATAAATGAATATTTTGCGCATACAAATTGACTGACGAGTTTACTGAATTGGGTTTTCGACAGAGCACATCCATGTGGTAGACAACAGTTCTGTTTGTACTCAAGAAGGACAAACCAATGAGAATGTGTATTGAACCAAGTTACAATCAGGAATGAGTTCCCGGTGCCAAGATGATGATTTTTCTTTTCGATCAGTTGAAGGGAGCGAAACACTTTTCCAAGATTCACCTGCGAATTGTCTACCGCCATCAGCCTTACCACCCATGCAACAACGTACCACCATTTCAACTGACACAATGTGACATTCAAAGAAAACTTCTTGTCGCAGAGGTTAAAGGGGAAGCTGAAAATGCCGTAATCAAGGGTAACTCTATATTTTATAATTATCGTGTTAAAATTTTGTTTCACGCCGAAACAGGTTGAAGGTAACGTTCGTAGTTTTTCGTTTATTTTGAATTGCGAGACGCAATTATTTTTTTGGGTGTAATGGTGTAAAGACACGAATATTTTAATTGGGCTTTGAGACCGAGCCCAAACCATATGAATTCTTGTTTAGATAAGTAGTTATACCTTAATAATGTTAGGGAACATGCTTAGTAGATACTTTGGGGAACTCTAGAGAAGTTTTTAGCATGTGTGCCACGTAAAAGGCATGAGTTGCTAAGATTATCTTAGATCGGTCATTTTAAAATTAGAGACAATCTATCCTTGTTAATTCCGACACTCTCACCTCCAAACACCACAACCGTTTCTCTCCTACCATCATGAGCATAAAGGGTTCTTAGTTTCGTATTCAACCTATCTTCACATCCACGATTGAGATTTTGATTTCAAATTTGTATCACCGTACATGTATGGGGTTTTCTTACCGTTAGTCTTGGAATTTCAATTGTGCCTTGATTTTTTCTTTAAATTTTGTCTTGCTAATAATCTATGAGTCTTTACATCTAACTGATTGTGAATTTCATTTTTCTTGGGCATGTTGTATGATTTTCTGCTAATTGTCTAAATGACAAGTATGGTGATTTTGCATGATAAGAGACTTGGCTTGAAAACATATAATTTCCTTGTTTAGTCATTGTATGCTCAACTTTTTATGGTTCGAGTGGTACAAATGGTTTTAAGAAAAGTAAAAAATGACCTGCAGTCAATAAAGTTTCATTTTTTTACATCATAAATCTTAGTCTTGTCTTAAATTTCAAACTAGCCTTTTATATTCGACAAAATGACCCAATGACTTTACTGTTTTGTTTTTAATTTTATGCACGGCACTAGATATACATATTTGTGACACTAATTCTATTTATTATTTGTCTTTCTTTGGAAACCATCGTTTCGGTAAGCCATAAATTATTTGAACCCCATGCTAATTTGGTTACTTAATTTCATGTCTACCATTTTGAGATCGATTTTCTTAGTGTTTTTCGTCATATCGCAGTAGCTGATTTCAGTGGTATGTTAGGTTCTCACAAGGGTGTTAATTTTTCTTTTTCTGGCTTACTTATTTCCCGTTTGTCCTTGCCTTTCTTTTACTCATTTGATTTCTTATGGATGAAGCATTTAAAACGAAAGCAGTGCTATGTGTGTGTCCAAGGCCACCTGATTCCAATGATTTAAGCGTACAGAAAAAGGAAATGTACTAAGGGATTTGCTACTGATATTAGTTTCATTTTTCGTCTTTCTTGATTTATAGCTTTGTGAATTTAAACTATAAACCATTTGTTTATCTTGCTTCCCTTTGGCTCTTCATCAAATCTACACCTAAATGTTAATGTTACGTTTGCATTTGTTGGTCAACTATTTTATGGGTTCACATGTTTATCGACCAGTGAATTATGTTCTAAAACTTGTTGCGAAATTGTTTCATAGTAAGTGATTCTCATTCTCATGCAATTTTTGTGTTCAGTAAAATCTGATTTACTAATTATGTGATGATGCCGATGCATTTGTGTAAGCTTTTAGTTATGGATTTTGCAAGGTCTTCATAACTTGCTTTGTGGGTGTTTCCTTCATAAAAACTGTATTTGGAAACTAGAACTCTACTTTAGGAACGTCAGGCCTAAGTGGCACCCCACCACCTCGGTGGCAACCCGGAAGATCGTTGCGGCAACGATGGCTGGTAACCAGAATTATCCTGACGGTGGATACGACCATGTGAATAGTAGAGTGAATTTTAATTGCAGCTTTAAATATTTTTATGGTGTATATTTTTCTTAAGATTTACATTTCTGAATTTTTATTTAGTTGTTGCTCTTTCCTTTTTACCCATTTTTAGCTCTGGCATTACATTTTTGTCGTTATACTCTCTATTGGGCATCCGCTTACCCCGTTTTGTTTTGTTTTCTCCCCCCTCAGAGTACGAAGAGAAGTTGCAGCAGTAAGCCGGTCAGAGCTTACGGAAAGCTGTTAGCGCTTGAAAGTTAGTATTTTGTAAGCTTATGATATTGTATATCACAGGGTTATCTAGGTAGTTAAGTATCGGTATGATTTACTTAATTTTGTTGTGTAAATACATCAGTTATGGTCTGGTATGTAAGCTCTGGGTTTGGCTATTTTTATTAGACTGCATTTAGAACCTTTTTATCATCATATCTGGATACAGGCAGTTCTTAATGTATATATATCTTTTTGCTGGGAATTTCTTGTTGTCTAACATAGCTGTCTAGTTTCCTTCACACATTACTGCCGTTAGTTTTCTGCCTTGTGTTTACCAAGTTTGTAACTCCCGTGCGAATCACGTATTGATTTAATACATTATACTCTCTTTTTATTTTTTTCTTATGAACTGGGTACTTAAAATGTCCCCTACAATGAACTCAAGATGTTTCCATGTGTATCAGACTTTGTTGGAACTTTTATGGGAGTACTGTATATACATATGTTTAAAACCATGTGGTTTAATTAATTTGGTTATGTTTGATTTCTGAAATAAAGAAGTGCACATTTCGGTCATGACATGAAATGAATGTTCCCTTATCATTTTCCTTACTTTCTTTTTGAATGACCCTAAATACACTTTTTTTTTGCATTAAGCCAAAACCTCTACTCCCTCAACTATATGTACTGGTGATTCTTGGAAGTATTCTAATTTATTTTCTCTAGTTGGTGCGAAAATTTTAAATGTTGTCATGCACGCTCACTCTCGTATTTTAAGTGTTTTGTTTTTAGAATTTGACTCATTTGTACTATCATTCAGTATTCAATATGACAGAATTTTTAGTTTGGTATCCTTAGTTGAACTTCTTTGTTCAGATTTGAAATTTGGAACTTAATTGAACTATATTTATTAAAAATCTAGAATAAGTGTGAATTATTTGTCTTCCTCATTTGCATTTTACTTATTTTTTTAATTTTTTTTTTCTGAGTGGCGTGACTGGGGTTTGGCCTTGCCGGACGGGTTGAAATCCAGCCCATTAGAAGGAAAAATTCACTGGTCCGTCACAGTTTGGTATCAGAGCAGTTCCGATTCACTTGGAACTGTGAGTTTTGTACTTACTTATTTTCCGGTGTCGTGTCCTTGATTTTAAGATGTAAAAAAATTATTTTGGTTTGTACCATCCATTGGTTTCATTTCGTTTTTGATGAATGGGAGGTTGTTTTCAGTTTTATCGAATTACTTTGGGGCTGGGGAAAACTATCTAGATACCGTGATATACATATCCTTTAGGTGTGTTAGTAATGTACATTAATAACCAGTTATGAACTAACGTATGTTTTGTTTTGAAGATTTCGCGATGTGTAACCTCTGTAGCCTCCGGCTCGATACGTTAGAAGAAGAACCTGAACAAGGAAACAGAACGCCTAGAGAACAATATAGAATATATGTTAGGTTCGCTGTTGACTATTGCCGATGTTTGTTACTGACTATAGGAAGTTGAGATTCGATGTAGACTCGAAGGAGTTGTAAATATGGGAGAAGGCGTCTCTATGGTTAGATAATTGGCTGATGTCTTCCCAGAAACTTTGTGCAGGTTACCAGCAGAGATAAAGATCGTCTTTAATATTGAAGTACAACCATAGGCATCACCAGTATATATACCTCCTTATTGTTTGACGCCTAAAGAAATGAAGATTTTGCGCATACAAATTAACTGACGAGTTTACTGTATTGGGTTTTCGACAGATCAAATCCCTGTGGTAGACACCAGTTCTGTTTGTACTCAAGAAGGACAAACCAATGGGAATGTGTATTAAACCAGGTTACAATCAGGAATGAGTTCCCGGTGCCAAGATGATGATTTTTCTTTTCGATCAGTTGAAGGGAGCGAAACACTTTTCCAAGATTCACCTATGACTTGTCTGCAGCCATCAGCCTTACCACCCATGCAACAACGTACCACCATTTCAACTGACCCAATGTGACATTCAAAGAAAACTTCTTGTCGCAGAGGTTAAAGGGGAAGCTGAAAATGCCGTAATCAAGGGTAACTCTCTATTTTATAATTATCGTGTTAAAATTTTGTTTCATGCCGAAACTGGTTGAAGGTAACGTTCGTAGTTTTTCGTTTATTTTGAATTGCGAGACGCAATTCTTTTTTAGGGTGTAATGGTGTAAAGACACGAATATTTTCATTGAGCTTTGAGCCCTAGCCCAACCCATATGAATTCTTGTTTAGATAAGTAGTTATACCTTAATAATGTTAGGGAACATGCTTAGTAGATACTTTGGAGAACTCTAGAGAAGTTTTTAGCATGTGTACCACGTAAAGGGCATGAGCTGCTAAGATTATCTTAGATCGGTCATTTTAAAATTAGAGACAGTCTATCCTTGTTAATTCCGACACTCTCATCTCCAAACACCACAACTATTTCTCTCCTACCATCATGAGCATAAGGGGTTCTTAGTTTCGTATTCAACCTATATTCACAGCCACGATTGAGATTTTGATTTCAAATTTGTATCACCATACATGTATGGGGTTTTCTTACCGTTAGTCTTGGAATTTCAATTGTGCCTTGATTTTTTCTTTAAATTTTGTGTTGCTAATAATCTATGAGTCTTTACATCTAACTGATTTTGAATTTCATTTTTATTGGGCATGTTGTATGATTTTATGTTAATTGTCTAAATGACAAGTATGGTGATTTTGCATGATAAGAGACTTGGTTTGAAAACATTGCATGCTCAACTTTTTATGGTTCGAGTGGTACGAATGGTTTTATGAAAGAGACTTGTATGGAGACGTACTTTTGCCATACAAGGCTTGCTCCTCCCATCCAGTCTTGACAACAACTAGTTATTTTCGCAGCCTCTTATCCCTTTTGCCTATATGACTTATTGTTACGAGACTGCACCCTAAGTGGGGGTTTCTTCAGGCTGAGTGCATCATAGACAAGACTTGTCAAGAATGAAAAGGTACGCCCCTGGCACTCTTGACTCAACGGTGTACCTCGGCGCCTTGGTCATATTCTGCATTCCTTAGGAGAGTCCTTATTACCCTAGTCGCCCAACTCAAGTCATATGCTTAAGTTGAGAATCCAAGGTGCCTCTCCTGGATGGGCTTTATTGACCCCAAATCTCCATGACTCAGGTTCCAGTAGCGGTGTAACCTTTTCGCTGAGCCATGCAATAGGTACCCCCTTCTTATATGACGCACTTTAGGTCTTACATTTTCCTCTTGCTAAATTTTAATCTCGAGAACTAGGGTGTACGCCATAGTAGGTTCGCCCCATTGTAATATGTCATTAATCTCTGCGGAATTTTCGCAAATTGTTATTCTGTTTTGGATGTTTGTAATTTTGGAACTTCTCTTTCATAAGATTTTCGCAAATATTCTTTTTGTTTCAATCATACATTGTTTCGCAATCTACCTTTTCCCAAAATCTTTTATTGGTAATACTTCTTTAGATATAATCTGTTTTATGGTCTCCCAAGTCTTTGACCCACATCTCTACCCTCTGGGTCCATCAACTTATATGCCCATGTTCCAACTATCACTTTAATTATATAAGGTCCATCCCATTTTCTTGCAAGTTTTCCGCCCTTTTCTCACTGATACATTGGTGTTTCTCGCAGCACCAAATCCCCTGGTTGAAATTCACGCTTTTTAACACGTTTATTATACTCTCGGGCTAATCTTCGCTGGTAATTTTCCATATGTTGTAGTGCTTTTTCTCTCTATTATTTTAATTCATCAAGTTTGGTTAAAATCATTCCTACACTAAGGTTTTTTTCCCAAGCTTCTCTTTTTGTTGTGGGAATAACGACTTCTGTTGGTAGCACAGCTTCAACTCCATATGTTAAATAAAAAGGTGACATTCCTGTAGCTTCTCTCCTAGTTGTGTTTTAAGCCCATACTGCATTATGCACCTATTCACGCCATGCTCTATTATGTCTTTCTAATTTCTTCTTCAATATATCTGCAATTGTCTTATTTGTTGCTTATGCTTGTCCATTAGCCTGTGGATATAGAGGGGTGGATTTTCCACACTTTATCTTAAATGCACTGAGTAACATTTCTATGTTTTTCCCTTCAAACTGTTTCCCATTATCAGATACTAATTGTGCTGGAATTCCAAATCTGCAAATGATATTTTCAAATATGAACATGAAGATGTCTTTGTCGCGAATATGATGTACTGCTTTCACTTCTGCCCATTTTGTGAAATAATATGTATCAACAAGTAAGTATCTCCTTTGTCCAAGTCCTGGTAAAAACGGTCCCACAATGTCTAAACCCCACATTCCAAAGGGCCATACACTTGTTGAAGATGTTAATGGTGCTCTAGGTGCATGTATTTTCTTTCCATGTCGCTGACAATCTTCGCAATTCCTTGATATTTTTTTCGCATCTTCATGCATATATGGCCAATAATAACCATGCATTTTCATTTTTTATGCCAAGGATCTTCCTCCACTATGATTGCCAGCATCCCCACTATGTAACATCTTTAACATTTCTTCTCCCTCTTTTCGTGTTAAACATCTGAGTGATGGTCCATTAAAGGATCTTCTATACAACACCCCATCTCTTAGCTCATAATTTTTCGCACGACTCTTTAGTTTGTGTGCCTCCAATCTATTTCTTGGTGTTTCTCCTTTTGCCAAATATGCATAAAGTTTTGCTCTCCAATCTTCGGCATTGAGTATTTGTGCTTCTTCTTCACCTTCTATTATCATAACATCTACTTCTTCCTCTTCTTCTTTGTTTACAGATGGTGATAGGAGAGTCTGTATTTTTATGCATCTCACAGCTGGATCTATCATCATACTTGAAATGAAAGCATAAGCATCTGCAAGTCTATTATCTTTCCTTGATATGTGTATCCACTTTATTTTTGGAATTTTCGCTGACAATTCTTCAACAAGTTTCTTGTATTTTTTCAAGGATGGTTCATTTGTAGTGTATTCTCCTTTTATTTGGCGAATAACTAGTTGCGAATCACTGGTAATTCTCATGTTCTCCAATTTCATTTTTATTGCGAATTTTAGGGCATGCACCACAGCTTCGTATTCTGTTTCATTATTAGTGGATACGAATTCTAATCTGAAGTAAAAATCCATTTTGTTTCCTTCTGGCGAAATCAGGACAATTCCAACTCCATTGCCTTCCCCATTTGATGACCCATCTACCAATATTTCCTATCTATCAGGTTCCGTCAACATATCTCTTGGTTCCCATGTTCTTTCTCCACGTCCATCATTTCCTCCACTGCTTCATCATCTTCTAAAGGAAATTCTCTTAAGAATTCTGCAACAACTTCTGACTTTGGTGAATATAATATTTCATACTTAATTTCGAAATGTCCTACTTGTGCATTCTATCTCTCCACCCTGCCTGACCTTTTTGAATTCTTCATCACTGATTCATTTGGTACGTTTGTCAACACCCTCACTTTGTGTGCTTAAAAATATATGCAAAGTTTAAACGTTGCATAAACTAATGCCAGAATTAGCTTTTCAATTTTTAAATAATTTTTCAATCACAGGTTCAATCCCGCCATTATGTAGTTGCAGGAAATCCTACAATACATCCCTCACAAGAATTCATAACAATCAACACATTTTTTAAGATCAATAACAATACTTTTTATTAATTGAATCTAGAAATTTTACAAGAAGGAAATGAAATCAAGAATACAGCACTATTTTGGACTTTCTCTCTCCTCAAAACTTTCTCAACACCCAAAAAATTATCTCTCTGCGGCATTGAATGTTTTACTGATGTAGTAAATCGGTTTTTCAACTCCTGCATCAATTCGCAATAGCACAACACTTAATGCATGCGAGGTTGTCGCAAGATAGATTAATAGCTCTTCTCCTGGCTATGCCTTTTTGCAAAATAGATATATTCATCAGATGTTATTTTATTCCTTGGAAAGCTTTCTCATATTCATCTGTCCATCTGAACTTTGTCCTCTTTTTGAGTATGTTGAAGAAATGTTTACATTTGTATGAAGATCGTGAAATAAACCTTCCCAGCGAAGCCAATAATCCGTTTAACTTATGTACATCTTTCACCGTTGCTGGTGTTGGAATATCGCGATCTGCTTGTACCTTCTCTGAATCAACTTGTATTTCTTCTTTTAATACAATATAGCCTAAATTTTTTCCTAACGCAACCCTAAAAATACATTTCTCTGGATTTATCTTGATGTTAAAATGCCGCATCTTCTCAAAAATCTCCTTCAGATCCTGTACGTGATCTTTAGATTCTTTACATTTTATTAACATATCATCCACATACACCTCTAATGTTTTATGTATCCACTTCGCGAACACTTTATCCGCCATCCTTTGATATGTTGCACCAGCATTTCGCAGACCAAATGGCATTTTTGTATAACAATATAACCCTCTTGGAGCGAAAAAAATAGTATGTTCTTGATCTTCTTCAATGAGAGGAATTTGATTATAGCCTTTATACCCATCTAAAGAAGATATTCTATCATTTCCCGCCGCTGAGTCAACCATTTGTGGAATATCTGGTAATGGAAAACTGTCTTTCGGACAAGCTTTATTTAGATCAGTAAAATCTATACAAATTGTAGGATCAGAATATCGCAAGAAGGACACATTTGCGAAGTTTGATCAACAACACTTTGCGAGCGTCGTAGAATGATTTGAAGAAGGACGTAATAGATGACGATGGCAGAAACATGAGAAAAGTGTGATGACTTTGCGATGATTAGAGTATTTGCGAAGATTAACAATAGAACTCTTGAGAGAATATCGCAAGTCAGATCCTAAAATAAAGGACATATTAGCTGTCATCCACTATGTAATCCCCTATATATATAAAGAGTTGAACATGCGTAAGGAGAGAGAGATCTTTTTTGAGTGTTGAGCAAGTCATTAGGAGAGAGAAAGTCCATAGAGGTTGTTAATTCCTTAGCTTTATTTTCCTTTCTATATTGTAAAATTTGTGAGATTAATCAATAAAAATTGTGATTATCGATCTAAAATGATTTGATTGTATGAATTCTTGTGAGGGGTGTAGTGTGGGATTTCCTGCTACTACATTGTAGGATCATAATATTGCCATAGAAATACTCTTGCGAAATTTATAACGACATTTCTGCGAGCTCATCAACAACACAATGCAAATGTCGCAAATTAATGACGTAATAGACAACGTCAGCATAAAACACGAGAAAGATGTGAAGATTTTGTGGTTGTAGAGAAATATCGCGAGAATGAAGTGGAGCTCGCGAGAATGAAGTGGAGCTCGCGAGAATGAAGTGGAGCTCGCGAGAATAAGGCGGGAACTGGAGAGAATGTAGCGGGAGAATTATGGAGAGAATGTAGCGGGAGCTCGAGAGAATGTGGAGAAAGCTTGCGAGAGTGTAGAAAGGGATCCTAAAATAGGGGAAGCATGAGTTGTATGTGAGCTGTCATCCACTATGTAAACACTTATATAAAGATGAGAGACATTTTGGTAAGGGGGAGAGATTTTTGGCAGAGAGATATTTTTAGAGAGAGAATGTATTTTTCTTTATCATCTTCTTCCCCAAAAACTAGATCTAGAATTCTACCCATTAATGGAGATCATCAATGTAAATCAAATGTAAATTTAAACAATCATAGTGAAGAATCATGGATGTAGATCAAATTGATCGAACCATGTAAAAATCTGTGTGTCCATTTACAATTTTAGTATTTTAATCATTATTTTCATATCAAATGAGTTCAGATCAAGAAATTATTATCAAGATATTACAAGGGGTGTGTTGTGGGAATTCCTGCAACTACATTTTGGCACTAGAAACAGGGAGAATCTTGTTGGTTCAAGAAAGTTTAGAAAAATTGGCTAATATTGGTGATGAATTCCACCGGATCTATAAGCTTTAAGGTGAAATATAGAAGTTTAGGCGAAAGAATTGTATTCCAAATCAATAAGTGACTCCTGCGATGAAGGGAGACCAAAAGAGAGAGTTGCTAAAGAGTAGAGACATATTTGGTGGAGGCGTCATTAACAATGAAATCAAAAGTAGCATCATCAAAAACGAATTTCAAAAGGATGATTTGTCCCCTTCACTCTTCAATTTTATCTTCTAGAGTTTAGATCTGATGGCTTACGACCAAAATTTTTGAGAACACCTTTAGGAAAACTTTGCTTGCTTTATGACAAAATCTGATTTTCCGCTAATGTTTTTGATTAAAATTAGTTTAGGTTGCAGATCTGTAATAAAAATATCTTATCTTACACATATATTTAACCAATTTTGAAATTATTTATAATCAAAACATTTTGCGCACAACTGGGGCATTTTACTAGTAGACATGATATTTTGCGCACAATTTTGAAATTATCTAAATCTCATGTTCTACATTACTCGAATTGAATGATTGTTTGCAGTGACAGGAATGAAGGCACCAAGCGAAAAGATTCAGAATGATAGCCGCAGCTTTGCGAAGGATAACCATTATTATCGTGAGAAAAATGGAATTAGCCACAAAATTTGTTTTCCCACAAATGAAAAGGAACGAATATGCGAAGAATAATTTGGTTCATGATTGCTTTCCTGCGAAGAAATAATTTGCTTTTCTGCGAAGACATAGGCAAGGTAATAATATTGGCCAGACAATGGAAATGAAAGAAGTAACATCCAAAGGAGAAAGCACCAAGGAAACTTACATCAACAAGGCAAAATGCAGCAATCAAGGTTTTATGAAGATTTCACTTGGAACGGGAGGAAAGACACAACACTCAAACACACTAAGCTAAACTATACGAAATCAAGAGGAAATCTACTCCTAGAGATAGTCTAAACTACTCTTCATTTCCAGTGAAGAAAGGAATTCACTGAGGCATACGGTTTAAAACGAAATGGCAAAGGGATTGACAAGGCTAGTCGAGAGATTAGCAAATTTAAATTGCAGGTAAAGAAAAAATGCAGATAGACGTACAATTTCACACCAAATGGCTAAGAAGTGGATGTTGCTTGATTAGAGGAACAAAGGACGGTGATATCCAAAAGGATTACAAACTCATGAAGTGGACTCAGAAAATGGATAAGAACGGGAGGTGGTAAACTTCTGCGAAAATGAAAGACCAACTCCACTAGATTTCTACAGACGAAGATAAAAGTGTACGTTCATTTAGTAGGATAAAAGACGTACAGATGGTTGGAAGGATTAAAGAAATAATCTACAGATAACCTTACCACTTTGCTGCACGATATTTTCACACAAACCCAGTTCACCATGCGAAGACAACGCATAGGCATAACACTGTTCATGGAGAGTAATGCGAAGAAATCATGCGAAGTAAAGAACATCAAGCCAAAGGCTAAGGAGTACACTTCAAAGACACATACAACTAATACAAAGTTCGAGATATACCTAGAGCAAAAGAACAAGCCACGCACAACAACAACATATCATCCAAATTTCTTCCCCCTAAGACACAAAGCTCTCCTGCGAATGTATAAACTAGGAAAATGATTTGCTAGCAGCGAGTGAAGGAGTCTGTTTACTTCAGCGAAGATGGAAGTAGAAGTTCCAGTGAAAGATTTCTATCAGCAAACAACAAATCTCATTAGTTTCCGAATAGTTGATGATGCCATCTGTTGCGTGGTCCTTCTTCGCTGCTAGCTTCTTCTTTGTTTCTCGCAGCAACTAGACATACCACCCCAAGAAATTCGCAGGAACAGTTAAAAGTTCGCAGAAATTTTCCAGGGAGAATGGAGAGCTTCACAGATGAAGAAATAAGACATTTGGCAAATATCAAAGCTCGATATGTGACGAATAGTCAAATATCTAAGCTTCTTCAAACTTCCAGGAGCAAGTATATAAAGGAATAGCTTCAACAAATAATAAAACGATGAAAGAATGGGAGGTTTTGTTGTCCAAAATGGCCATGCTCAGCTTGCAGAGTTCAGCGAAGTGCATTAACCAAAAGGGAGTATCCTCACCTCATAAGTATTATTTTGAATGAACAGATCAATTCAAAAAGCAATGAATCTAAAAGCTATCAACAAATGAAGAGAAGATATACCAGTCAGCGAACAAATGAAGAATAAAGCAAAAGAGTTCAACTAGGAAAATCAGTGAAGAAAAGAACTAGTTACGATAAAAATTCATCAACCAGCCATCCAGATTGCTCTAAAGATTTGAGATAAACCGTGGAACGGGAAGAGCAGCAAAAGAATGACAGATGCAATGATAATATTTAGTTCATCAACAACAGAAGAGTTCGAACTTCAACCCAGATAACAATAATTCAAGTCTGAGGCAATCAGTTCCGTTATCAGCTCGCAAAAATCATAGAAAAAGAAAACTATCAGTAGAGAAAAGAAGGAAAAGAATGTAGAGATATCAGTTCTGCGAAGAATAGTTATCAGTTCTACGTGGCTTTAAGATAGGTTCTGCGAAGATTACTTCACTAACACAAACAACTATTCACACAAATGGTTCGAGTTGGAATAAGGAAGCTATAAACCACGGGTTCAAATCTCTCATCAAGTGTATTTTTTCGCAGATTTTGAAAAGCAAAGAAATGAACTTATCAATCAAAGGAAACCATTATTCAATTATGCCGCAAACAAAATGTGTCATAGTTGGTCACAGGCGAAGAGTACAACATTGAGTTCGCGGGTTCGAGTCTTCCCCTTCGCACTGAATAATTTTGATTTGCAATGTTTACAATACAGACATTTACCTTGCGAACATTTGCTACAAGAATGAACACTTTGCAGATGTTCAATTCCTTCGCAAAGATGCTTACTTCCCAAATACCAGCGTAAAGAAGAAATGAATAACAGGCAAGCCCAGTTCGCCTAAGCCCATTAAAGTTCACCCAACAGCAAACAAAATATTAAGGCTTAAGGTTGCACATAAATTATACACTTGCGAATTTCTGGTACAATTAATTGGTCAGAGGCATGAATTTGATATTTCATTACTTCGCAAAGAATGATTGAAAGAATTGGCAGAAATGAAAGAATTGACAGAAATGAAACAAATGAAAGAATAAAGAAACGCGAAAATTTCGCAGAAGCGCGAATAAAATTTCGCAGAGATATTAGAATGGGACGAACCTTTATGGCGTATACCCTAGTTCGCGAATAAAATTTCGTAAGAGGCAAATGTAAGACCTAAAGTGCGTCATATAAGGGGGTATCTGTTTGCATGGCTCAGGGATAAAGTTATACCGCTGCTGGAACCTGAGTCGTGGAGAGGTGGGGTCCATATCCATGAGAGATACCTATCCAGGAGAGGTACCTTGGATTTCCAACTATATATATATAAGGTTATACCCTGGTTGGACGACCAAGGGTCTCTCCTAAGGAGTGCATAGTATGACCAAAGCGCCGAGGTACACGATTGAGCCAAGGGTGCACGGGGCGTACGAAACTACCCTTGCAATTCTTGGCAAGTCTTGGCTATGATGCACTCGGCCCAAAGAAAACCCCACTTAGGGTGCAGTCTCGTAACTATAAGCCATATAGGCATAAAGGATAAGAGGCTGCGAAAATAACTAGTTGTTGTTAAGACCGGATGGGAGGAGCTAGTCTTGTATGGCCGATGTACGCCTCCTTGAAGGGGCAACCAGGGGGAAGATAAGAGCAGCACCCTCCATTAGGGAGATGATAAGTGTCTTAAGAATACAACTATTCAAAGGAAAAAATCCAAGAGAAAAAGATAAGATGAGATCAATGGGTTTTTACATGAAAGTGTAAAGACGTCCTGATATTTCATCGCAAGACGGCAATGTCATGGGGCTTTTTTTTCGCAAGAAAACTTAGGCCTGTCATATTATCGCAGATAAATTGAAAAAATGAGGATAAGGCAAGATCAATGGGTCTTTACATGCGAATGTAAGGACGTCCTGCGATTTTGTCGCAAAAAAAAAATTGGAAAAATAAGACCTTTATCTAGGAAGGCAAAATAAGACCAACTGAATAATTGCAAACATTAACTACATGTGAATTTTGTTCATTACGAGAAAGATAATGAGAGGCAAGAGTAATATTCATAATCTCTCAAGAATAATATTCAGAATCTCTCAGGAATATTATTCATAATTTCGTGGCACTATTTCAGGAACACTATTCATAATTTCACAGGGTTATTCCTAATTTCGCAGATTATTCAAAAATTAGCAGAATGTGCCATAATTTCGCCGAATATGTCAGAAAACAACACATGAGGCAGAGGCAAGATAAGAATAAAGAAATAATTCGCTTATTCAAAAAAAAAATCAAGGATTCTACCTTCATAGATAAAGAACAGAGGCAACTATGGATTACCAAGAAATCATTTTATGTTCTTTATCTTCTCGCCAAGAATAGTACTGACCATCATCATCCTTCAACCTTCATTTTGCAAGAAAATCTTCCAAAAATTCTTTAGATCGGAAATATGTAGGTCATACAATTACCTTATTGGCTGGAGAAATGTAATCAAGCCAAACAATTCAAGTATCAATACATAAAGCATTTAAGAAAATTGCAATATCCTCAGTACTGTATAAATGTTACTGAACCAAACAAATTTTATGCTTATTCAAACCCAAAGTTAATAAAGGGGCACAGACGTACCGTCCACTATTTGTGTTGCACACATGGACACAATATGCATAGACGCTGACTAAACTTTTATCACAAAATTGGTCAAAAAGACCAAAACAGAAAATTCCTGGGTGAAATAGCTTCTTAGCTTTAGATACTGTTTATATAGCCAAAAAAACAAAAAAATAATGTTCATTTATCCAAAATGGATATTTGACCCAGAATGTTATTTATTTATTTATTAACCTGAAGAGACAAATATGTCCCTATCTTCTACAAATCTTTACTGCGTTGGAGAAGAACAAAGTAACCAAATAAAAATAGAGTACAAAAAAAAAAACAGAACTAATTGTTTTGTTTTACGAATTAAAACAGAGCAAAAAACAGAGTGCGTGAAACAGAGCAAAACAGAGTGAGTGAAACAGAGTAAAAAACAGAGTGCCTGAAACAGAGTAAAAAACAGAGTATGTAACCCATTGCATATCCTTCATCCCTGCATCATGCCAACCACAACTTCCATCACCTGCACATTTGTAATGTCATCTCCTGCATTCATTCCATTGCAATACCAACCAGTCCACCTGACACTTCACTAGAACCAGTTTCTCCATCATCAAAACAACACCACCAGTACCCATTAGCTCCATTACTTCCATCAGATCCAACAACTGCAGATATAACCAAACTCCAGTACAGGCACCTCCAAGCCATTACATTTAACTGCAACAACATCGGTTTCATATCCTCGAGATCACAACAATCTCATTTTAGCATCACCCCTGCAACTTATCCGTTCAAAAAAATGACCAATTTTCCGTTCAAAAAAATGAAGAAAGAAACTTATCCATAACATTTACAGCATATATCAAACCACGTCTCAAAAAAATTACGCCAAATATATTAGGATTTTCCTTCTTTGAAGAGTATAAATCCATTGGCACAAAATGCAAATAATGGGACACAAGCTGCTAACTACTCAAATTTTTTTTTTTTTTGAAACTAGAGTTAAGACCATACTACTGATAACTTTTACTAGTGTAATGTGTACTTTACAGGTTGTTACAGTAGTCTTGTGACCCTATGGCTAATAGCACCATGGACCTTTTCTGCTTGGACGCTTGTTGCAAAAGCGACTGGTGGGTCTTTCCCTGCATAAACATCATTAGAATCTACATTCTGTGATCATTAGAATCATTACCATTTTTACCATTCTCTCTTATGTTAATAGCATGCACTAATCCTTTCCTCCTATATTGGCAAATATCTATGGTCCTATATACCCTAGCAACTTTGATTACATTCTATCCCTTCTTCCCTTAGATATTCACCCATACTGCAATGATACATAAACATCATGTTACTAATATCACAAACCTACCCTCCATTAAAATTAGGTGTACTAGTAGTAAACACACTACTACTGCTGCTTTATTCTACAGTTTGAGAAATGAGATTGCTGGTTAGTAAACACACTACTACTACTGCTTAAACACGTACTCACACATTAAACCTGGATGAAACCAGTTTCATCCTAGTTTAAACGCGCTGAAACAATATACAACACAAATTAAATCTAAATGAAACTGGTTTCATCCTAGTTTATATTATATTAAACCTGGATGAAACTGGTTTTCATTCTAGTTTAAACATGCTGAAAAAATTACACCATAAATTAAACCTAGATGAAACTGGTTTCATCCTAGTTTATATTATATTAAACCTGGATGAAACTGGTTTTCATCCTAGTTTAAACATGCTGAAAAAATATACACCACAAATTACACCTAGATGAAACTTGTTTCATCCTAGTTTATATTATATTAAACCTGTATGAAACTGGTTTTCATCCTAGTTTAAACATGCTGAAAAAATATACACTACAAATTAAACCTAGATGAAACTTGTTTAATACTATAGGAAACATTTTCACTTAACCAAATTAGTCTTGTAGGAAGTAGTACAATTTATATATGTATCATGCTATGGATATTAGGCACATTCTCATGTAACCAAGAAAAGTTCATATGAAGTCAATTAGATTTACAATCACTAATTAGACTTAAATTAGTGACTTCGATAACCATATGCAAACCATTTTCATTTACAACATAAACTTTAAAATCATTATAATAACCAACTAAAATCCAGTTACACCAATAGATTCATCCTACCTATAGATGAAACCGGTTTCATCCTAGTTTAAAATAGGTGAAAGCAAATTCAACCCAATTTAGTATAGGATGAAACCCATTTTCGCCATGTATGTTCAACTCAATCTAGCACAGGATAAAACCATTTTGAGAAATTTCTTATCTTCTTAAATCAAATTAACATAAAACCCTAATCTTACTTATTCAAAATCAAAGACGAACTGTGAAAATGACGATATAGATGATCACAAACAATCACAGATTCACAATCAGTAACTCCCAATTGAACCCAATTTTAGAAATCCCTCAATGTTTAAATCGAATAATAAGAAGAAGAGAAACCATACCAGAAATTGTAAGGAACAAATTTCACCAGAAATCAATCACATTCATCGAACGACCATGGATTTTCCATTGATTGGAGTTTGATTCGAACTTGACTGATTCTTCTCTTTTGTTTCTGAGGAAGAATCCAGAAAAAGAAAACTTTTCCTAGTCTTTGATTGCGTTTTCCATCGGTTGGGGAATATGATAGTGTTGTTAGATAAAGTGGATGTTGTCGATGGTGGTGTTGGTGATTTGTGGAGGAGACAATGGTGGTGTTGGTGATTTATGGAGGAGATGTTTTTTAGATCTGGTTTAAGTTTGAGGAGACGGATAAGACGAGAAGAAGATATCTCTTCCAAAAGGGTAGTAACGTAAGCTCCTCATTAAAAGATTCCATTAGCTATTTGACCCAGGCCTAATTCTAACTGTCTATTTGGCCCAGAAAATGTGCACTTTTGGCTATATATCCCATTTTCTGAACTTTTATTTCATGTAACCAACTCAAATTTCCAATTTCCATCCCAATGAATACAATCACTATTTTTTAATTATTAAACTCGGAAAACTACAAATTTTTAGTAAAAACGCATAAGTGCACAACAATCCATATTAAAAGATGGGAATAAAATCACCAGTTTCTCTCCATAAGAGTACTATTGGACAACAAAGAAAGTAGGTAAGACATTCTGATGTTTCAAACCTCTGGATTTTGTACTTTCAATTCCTGATTGACTGCTTTTGTTAACTTGTATCCCGTGGTAGTCGCAACTACAATAATTGAAAAGGAAAGTGGAGCCATGAATAGTACAACCCGAGGATTTCTGAATTTAGACCACTTGAGAGTTAACATAAGATTTTCGTCAAAATACGAACAAATTAATCTATAATGCAAAAGATCAAGATGTTTCTCTATTAAAGAAACCATTTATAATGCATCTGTCGAACTTATATATGACTTGTAGAGGAAAGCATATAGTTATAGTTGCACACCCTTAGAGACAATTAAAGTGTTGCCAAGGCTGAGATACTACTTTAGTGATAAATTAATAAGTGATTAATAAGGTGATTAAGAAATCGAAATAAGAAATCGAAAACATAGAAACAAATAAAGCTATTATAACCTTGAGAATTCCTTTTCACAAACTTTAATTTACCCATGAAATAAAATTCAGTTGCTAGGAAGAGGCATAATGTTTATATCCACTTCATACTCTCAACTTGTTTCCTTGTTTTACTGATTAAATAGATGAGGTTCCGCATACAGAATTATAAAAATATAATGGCATATCTACTAACGTTAGCAAAGAGACTAAGATGATATGGTATAATTATATAATTTTTGGATGAGTAGTGCGAGAACCACATCAGCATAATTTTGAAGTAAATAATTCTCCCTCCGTCCTACTATCAGATGACCTACTTAGTTTAAAATTTTGTCTCATTATTTGTTGACTTATTTCATTAAACAAGGGAATATTTCTAAAATTATCCTTTGATAGATTATCGGTAGTATGAGAAATATGTATAATTTGATATCCATGTTTATATTCGTTACGGTGGTGTTTTAAAATGATTCTCAATGATACAAAGTTTACGAAAAATCCAAGATATAGTTTGAGAGATAAATTAATTCTAAATTTTACAAATTATTATCATAAGGGCATAATTGTAAAAAATATTTTCTTCCATTATTTTCCTTAAGAATTGTGCAAGTGGGACGGAGGAAGTAGAAGGAAAAAAACATAAGAAGTCGCGTAAACTTGATAATCACCTTAGTTTCATTCAGGAAAAATAGGCGACTATTAAATAAATATCTGTCGTTTCGTAAGAAGCATCGGTATCTTTACTACGAAATTTGCGTAATTACATTTCAATTTAGTTTTTTGGGCTTTTTACAGAAACAAGCCTGTTTTTTTGGTGCTTTTCAAATGTAGGCCACTTTTTTTATTTATTGCTAGACTAGGCAAGTTTTGACCAAAAGTGATGGATGGAAAGTTAGCACCGTTAGGTGCACTTAAAATGACAAGACAGTCCTTTGAATCGGTTATTTCGACCCAACCAGATGTGTTGACCCTGTATACGTCATCACATAGTGCGTATGTGGCACTGCTTACGTGGTAAGCCCCACATGGCACTGCTTACGTGGTAAGCCCCACATGGCACTGCTTACGTGGCTCTTCTTATCTTCTTCTCCATAAATCATAAATGACCATCTCCTCAACCACATACTTCTGCCTCTCTTCATTTTCAGATCTGAAAAATGGGTGGTGGTATCAATGAGAAAGCAAGTACTTCAACTAGTATGCTAGTGTGTTTAATGTGTGAAATGGAAGAAGATCATGAAACAAAAGCATGTCCATGGGTTTATTTAAGGTGCAAACATGTACCTTGTAATGGAGTAAGAGCTCTGCTGAGGTCTAAAATAGATGGAAGTAATGGAAGGTTGTTTTTGAAATGCTTGAATCCTACCTGCAACTACTTTGAGTGGTTTTCTCAAGCTTCTTCCCATTCTTCAGCACTTCCAATCAAGCTTCCATCAGATCATGGTTGTATTTCCTGTGGAGAAGACAATCACAGTGTTACAAGCTGTCCACTGAAGGTTCAAAAATGCTTCAAGGACAACTGCAACTCTCAATTGAAATTGAAAATTTGCAAAAATCAACACAATTTCAACATAGCATACCTTGTGTGCAAGAAGAAATCTTGTGATGCATTCAGATGGGCTTCAGATGCTCTTGTCATTGAAAGCAAAGAAACAATGAAGGGTAAAGTGTATGAAATATGCAAGGAATTTAAGAAAAATCTGAAAATGTAGCCTGCAATAATTTTATAATAAAATTTAACCCATTTCAGAACTTGCATTGTCTTACAAAAGCATCCATTCATCCATTCACAAAATATATAACCAAATTGAAACACAATAATCAACCATATTGTTCAGATCCAGTCACAGAACAAAAATAAAAGAGACAAACACAAACAGCATAAACCATCAAACTTTCATGTACTTATTTGGTTTCTTCTTTCCCTTTGGATCTGCAACTGTGAATGAGACTTGGTTGTTGACAGATCCAACATGTTTGTTACTCTGATTGAAAGCTGGTTGAGAAGAAGCCTTTCTCTTTCTCCCTTGGCCTGATTTTGCAGCACCTTGTTTAGAAGATTCACCAACACATGCTTTGTAACTGTTGTTGTTCTTTATTCCATCCTGAGCAGTAGTAGATGCACCTGCAGAAGCACTAAAAACTGGTTTCTTTCTGTTGTACTTCCTTTTTGCTGGTTTAGGGACATAAGTAGATGATGTTGAGCCATCAACACAGGTTCTAGGTTTGTCTCCCTTTGGATTCTTTCCAACCTCTCCACCAGCACAAGTGATTGCATAGTGACCATAAACTCCACACTTCTTACACTTTCTCATCTTCTTCACTCTTCCAGGTTCATCCCATGAAGGAATCCTCTTCTTCCTTGGCCTTCCAGTTTTCCTTATGATAACAGGAGGATTAATGAACTCTACCAGTATATTCTACACAAACAAAGGAAGAAAGAGAAGACATTGGTTAAGATGTGAAATAATCCTTAAAGGTTGTGTACTATATAAAGCATGTATGAAACCCTAAAAGAATCTTTTCTATTAATAAATATTTATTACATTAACAAATAATATCTTAATCTTTAAAGTAATGGTCTTACCCAGTCAATTTCAGTTGACAGTGGTTCAAATTCTGGAGCATATGTCTTTTTGTAGTATTCCACACTGTACACTGGGTCACATTAGCTACAACATGAAATCAAAAAATTATCAGTTTACAATCAAGCTTGAGCAAGGAAAAAATAAAAGGAACATAACAAATCAAAATATGAAATGAAAAGAGAGTGTGACTTACTCAACCCATTTTGGTCTCAATGGTGTTAAAGCACATACAACATGTTGACAGGGAAATCCCCTCAACTGCCACTGCAAACAACTACATGTCTTTTTGGGAAGATCCACAACAAATACAACATCATGAACACTCCTGACCTCATACACCCTTCCCCTTACTACTCCAGTTAACTCAAACAAATGATATAAGTCCTGCATCTTTGTAATCAGCTTCATTGCCTTTGGAACTATCTCACCATCCTGCCAATTTTCACTTTCATTCCTCCTCTTGAAGAAAAGACCCATCACCAGTTTATTATACATTTGTGCAAGTGTAATGATAGGCTTATCTCTGAAGGGCTTGGCCATGTTGTTGAAAGATTCTGAGAAATTGTTGTTGATGTGTTCACACTTGCTATCATTTGAGAAATGAGACCTAGACCGGGATTCAGGTTTTTGATCTAGCAGATACAATGCAGCTGCTTCATCCTCAGCAAACAATTTATCCATATGTTGCTAAAAACAAACAAGACATAAATGGTATCAAACTCATGTTGGTAATACTTGAAATTACATTATACTGTTTTGAGAAATGAGCAAACCTGGTAGTGTCTCTTCTTGTAACATTTTTCAGCATTCCAGAAATGTACATGTAAGCTGTATGACTTGAAATACTTCTTGAAATTCTTCATCAAATGTCTGCCAAGTAGCAAAGTGTTAGTTAGTCATTCAACTTATATTATTAGGAAATATTGCAAAAGGAAATAGATTAATCTTTGGTACATGGATAACCTTACCTGAAACATAATCTGTGCTCATCCAAGCAGAAGTATGTGTCACAAGCTTCACTAATCCCCTTTTGCTTGTCTGATATAATGGTGAAATGAAAGTCTTCACCCAATATAGCTTTCAAATCATGTATAAATATCTTCCAGTTCTCAATGGTTTCATTCCTACACACCATTATACCAAGAGGAACTAAACCATTTTGACCATCCAGACCTGTTGCAACCAGTAACACACCACCATACTTCCCATACAAGTGGCAAGCATCCAATCCTATGATTTTCCTACATCCAGCCAAGAATCCTTCTATAGCAGGCTTGAAGCATAGTGTCATTGACAAGAATGTGCAATCTTTGGTTCCATATGAGAAATTTGCTACACTTCCAGGCATTTTTTCCTGCAATTACAACAAATTAATGTTAATGCCATATAATTTGAAATATTAAGTCATGTTAATGCCATATAATTTGTAACATTAACAAACAAAAAATGTTACCTTCACCATTTCACAGAATGCAGGAATTTTCTTATACTGCTCCTCATAACTGCCATGAAGATTTTGCAACACAATATTTCTTGCTCTCCATGTTGTATGATACTTAATGTTCACTTTCATTGTTTTGTTGAACTCATTTTCCAATGACTCAAGATCTTGGATTTTGTTTTTGTTACCAACAGTCTCCAACCTTTTCATATACCAGTCAGCTACAAATTCTGGATTTGCACATATGTTCTCTCCTTTAATATTTCCATTGCATGTGTGCTTCACATTCCAACTTCTCAAGGTATATGTAGTTCCTTCACCCTTCATAACTCTTCCATAAATGAACATAGGACACTTCTGCTTCTCATTATTAATGCACTTCACCCTAATCTTGTAGTTGTTTGAATCTCTGAACTTGACCTGATGTTTATGCTTCACACAGTAGGCTCTCAAATACTTCTTGAATGCTTTCTTGCTCACAAACTTGCTTCCCTTCACTAGGCTGTAAGGATCCACTTGTTCAAAAGTAATTCCCTTAGGGAACATCTCCTCATCTTCCTCATCCTTAAAATGATGTGCATACTCTTCCTCAAATTGTGTGTTATCATGAGGCTGTGAACATTTAGGCTTTGAACAATTAGGCCCAACAGTCTTGTTGGTTTCTGCTACTTTAAGTTCAAGCCCATCAGTCTTGTTGGTTTCTGATACATATTCCCAAAAACAAATGATTCAGTTAGATAACAAACAAACATAACAAACAAACCAAAAAACAAAAGACTACAAACAAAACAAAATGAAAATTTACCTTCTTATTCTCTGTCAGAGACCAAGTCCCCATAATGGTCCTCTACAAAACAAAAAACAAAAAACAAACAAAAAAAACAAACAAAACAAAACAATTGGAACAAATCTACAATCAAACACAACAAAGTTTAAACAGAAACAGAAGCAATCACATACCTTCCTTGTCATTCTCAACCTCCACCTCCCCAAAGTTTGGATCACCAGCATCACTATCAACATTATCACCATTACTTGCAGCATCATTATCAACATTATCACCATTACTTGCAGCATCATTATCAGTACCATCTGAAAGATACCTATTCTCAAATTTTTGAAGAAACTTATTGTAACTCTTGATATCTCTCTCTTCACTGTCATTTTCATTCATCTTCAGGACATCTTCATCATCAGGGTTACATTCATATTCTTCTACATTTTTCAAGTGCATGACATACTCATCACTTTTCTTGTATTCTTGGGCAACAACAAACAAATCTTCCACCACTTTTGCTTGTGTTGTAGCTTCAACCCAAAAGTCATGATTGAAAAATTCCTAATCATTAACTTGTTCAAATCCACTTGATTGTGTTTGTTCAGCTACACTAGGTTCCAAAACTGGATTATTCTCAGCTACACTTGCTTGAGTTTGTTGAGTAACATCTTCATCATCAACATCTTTAGCATCAACATCTTTATCAGAAACATCTTCATCATCAGCTAAATCAATGTATATTGAAGTAGGATTCTTCTTCTTAATCCTAGGTATTCTTTAACTTCTTCTTACTGTCTTGCCATCCCTAAATTTCTTTGTTACTGTCTTGGGTGATGAACCACTACAAACAACTGGCTTCTTAGGTGGAGTCTCAGAAACTGGCTTCTTAGGTGGAGTCTTAGAAACTGGCTTCTTTGGTGGAGTCTTAAAACTGGCTTCTTTGGAGTCACATTCTTTATGGGTGTCATCTGTGGTGGAGCAGGCTGTGAATCTTGACATAAACCAGATACTTCTAGGATCTCACCATTCTCATCTACTGGCATCACTTGCAAATACAATGTAATCCAACCATGTTCATCTTGAGTTGAATTTTCCCAGAAAAACCAAAACTCTGTATCATTAATGATATTTGATGGTTGGCATGGATCAACATACCATAGAAGGTCTAATGTCTCCCTACTGGTTAATCTCAACATAGGACTAATCCTAGACTTTAACTGATTTATACCCATACCTTCTCTGGACAAACCCCTAAACTCAAAACACATAGCAGGGTTAATCTGATCCTTTACCTTAATATCTCTGGTTGCAAAAATGTCTTGTTCAACCTCTGAGATAACCTCTTGAACCTTTTTCTTTCTACATTTAAGAACAAAAAAATATATATTAGACAAAGATTGGAAAACCCATGTAAGAAAAATTATGGAAATCAATTCAATTAATCAAAATTGGCAGAACCCAATTTTGAAATTAACAAACCCTAGAAAATGGTCAGTAGAACTTGATTATCAGCAGAACAAATTCGAACTTCATAAAAATTATACAAACAGATAAAACCCTAGAAATCTAAACACCGACGAACCTAAATAAATCAACCTTACAAACAAAACCCATAATTTGTTCATCAATGAAACGTTAAAATCAACCATGAAACCTATAAAAACAGATTAGGGTTTTTTTGTTACCTCGATGTATTCTTCTTCTTGCGTCTCGTCATCTTCACCAGCAGGAAATCTTCAATTTGTTCTTTGAATCTCAACTAACAACACACTGTTTCACTAATTTATCTCTACTAAAACCCTCTTTGAAGAACAAGAGAGAAGAAGAAACTGACTGAATCAATTTCTCTCTCTGTGTTCTCTTATTCCTTACACCTTCCCGCGCTGTCGATGATAACAATGAAAAACTATCAAGGCCGTTGAATTAATCCTCGAGATATCGTGATAGTTAGATCGGGCTCTCAGATAGCAACACGTGGAGATCCTATCGAGGAAGGTGGACATCTTATCACATGTGACTGACACACACGTGTGAAGAATATTTTGGTAATCTTACTACATATGTGATATCTCCTCATATGATATTTTGGCGAGATATTGACAAGTCAACGCGATAAATTGACCGAGATGGTTAAATTGGATGGAAACTGTTTAACTTGCCTAGTCTAGCAAGAAATAAAAAAAGTGGCCTAAGAATGAAAGTGAGGGTTCAGACCAGGCCTAGTTCTGTATATATTCCTAATTTTTTTTTTTGCCAATTAAGGGCAGTTCCTATGGGATGAACAAACCTAGAGTTTGTTCATTTTGATATCACTATGGGATGAACAAACCAAGAAAATGGATGTTCAAATGAAAAGATCTGTTCATTTGAACACCGAGACGTTACAATAGACGCGCGTCTGGTGAAATGGCGCGCGTCGTCACCCCAAACGCTGGCGTCCACCTGCCGAGCGCCAAACTATGGCGTCATCCTGTCGATCGCGGGCGTCAAAAGAAGAAACACGGGCGCTCATGAAAGTGACGCCAACTGCTTTTTCCAATCAAAGTTAACTTATACATTAATATTTTATTCATTAACACATTGTTATATTATATTATTTTTATATTTATTGTTATAATAATATATATTTGTAGTGGGCCGATTGAAATCAGTAATTAGCGCTCGGTAGGTGGACGCCAGCGTCTTGCCCCGTGAGGCCCGAGTCAGGTTTGCTAACGCCCGCGTTATGCTTTCGAACGCCCGAGTTTGTGATCCTGTCGCGCGCCTATTGTAATGACGCCCTACGCTTTTCCATAGTGGAAAAGCCAGTTTGGCCATCCACCTGGCTCAACAAACTTTTGAGTTTGGCCATTGCCATAGGAACTTCTCTAAACATACCATACCTCTCGCAAGTCGCAGCAAAGTTCCCTATGAATGCCATTTGAGCTGGTTGTGGCAAACCACTACCCATCCTGGGAGAAACATATGTTGTTATTGCGGCACACAATGGAAACCCAACTCCATAGAAATAAATATGCAGACCAAAAAAACATACGCATTCTAGCAAATTTTGGCTCCATCTATTACTGTTGTTCACATCTTCTCCATTATCAGTAGTTGTTCTTCACTTGGCATTAAAATCACTCGAGTCGCTATTACTCCTTTCTCGCCTTTAGTGCCCTGCAAAAAAAAAAAAAAAAAGATAAACATAGAGATGACTAAACAAAGAAAATACTTAATGTCCTAAATGTTTATGACTAAAAAGAATAAGAGTGAATTAATATTCTTACTTGTGACGCAACCTTCATTTTTAAATATTGGAAATTTTATGCAAACTTTTCCTATAGAGATTTAATGGTGCACCCCATCCATATTAAGAACTAACTGCAAAACTAACAAAAACTAAAGCTCAGTTAAGAGTTCGAACCATTAAATATACCGAGTAAAAGTACACTATCAAGATTTTTGCCGACCGCGACTGCAGGTATAGGATGAGACAAAATTGCATTTTGTTCCCAATTTTGTGCTCAGGGTTCAAGACGAAACAATCAAGCACTTCTTGGTTAAAACCAATAAACAAATTCACAACCTAATTAATCCACTCAATAAATTGCAGTCATTTTCATTATACAAAACCACAAAAGTTAAGACTAACCTACATCGTACGCATATACAATACATTTAATCCCAGAAATATTGCTAAGAGGGAAAACCTTTCAATAATACTTGGTAAATGAAGCAATAACAGGATCCTTTATATGTGTCACAGACTGTGGACTTCCGTAGAAAACCTTCAAAATAGGCAAAAAATATTTCAATGAAAAAAAGATTTACCGTGAAAGCTCTCAACTCAGCTTTCCCAAAATCCTTTTCCTGCACGCAAATCTCATTGTGCGAGACAACGCGAGAGAAAAACATGAAATATTAATTGACCTGCCAAAAAAAATGGTAACCGTGATAAAAAGAAAAAAGAAAAGAGAATAACATGCGTTAACAAAACAAACCTAAACCCTAACCAAACAAAAAAGAAAGAGAAGAAAAAGAAAGCCTCTTATAGCGAAAGGATTTCGTTCGTTTCATTATTACTGGTGTTTTGATTTCAAGCTGAATATAATCCACAAAAAGAAACAAAAAAATATAATCAACGAAACAATAAAAATTTAATCCAAAATTAGCAGAGCTGTAATAAGAATATAGAAAAGAAAAGATGAAAGATTCGAGTTTAGGCTTTCTCTGATCGTATATGTATATGGTGATATGATAAAAACATACTTTTGGTAATATATTCAGAAAGTTTTGATATATGCATAAATAGATGGTACATACAGACGTGGTTAATTTTAAATTTGGATATAATCATTTTTTTTTTGGATGATTCTAAAAATACCAAGTTATTTTTTTGATTTCCGAATATATTAAGAAAAAATAAGATAAAAAAGGTTATAAATATAATTAAGGAAACAATTTATTCAAGTAAGATAAAATCTTAAAATAATTTGGTAAGGTGAGAAATATCGGAAAAGTATTTTCACATGCACGTTATCTTTTGCAAATTTCGACTTTAAATCTAACAACCTTGATTTTATTAAGAAGATGTAAATGTGGTGTAATCAGTGGGATATCTTTTAGGACTTAACTACATTCCAGTCCGAAGTTAATTGGAAGTAAGCCAATGTCTGTAACAGCTTAATACAGTCTGGTGTTCAATTTGGACTAGGTCCCGGGGTTTTTATGTATTTTCGGTTTCCTCGTTAACAAAACTTCTGGTGTCTGTATTTTTTTTCCGCATTATATTGTTTATATTTATAATTGAAATATCACATGTTGTGTGTTGATCAATCATAGTAGAGACATCCAACCTAATTTGTTAGATACGACTTGATTGATTCTTGGACATTGGTCTTTGGTATCGTCCAAGTTATCTCTTTGTGATTAGGTTCACAGATTTGATTCTGTAAATGCTCTAATCGCAAGAGATAGAGATATAACTCTAAGATACTATTCATTGGTTGAGTTTAACTCTCGGAGTTATATTGAGTTTGTCCATATAGATTTCCTATGAAAAAAGTGGTGGAGTTTTTATTATAACTCTAAGATACAAGACCGACTGACTATATGATCGGATTAAAGTGATTAGGATTAACGTACAAATGTATTTACTTTTAATTATAATAAAAAATTATAATTTTGGAAAATAAAAGTAAATAACACACATAAGATTTTATTAACGAGGAAACCGCAAATGCAGAAAAACCATGGGACCTTGTCCAGTTTTGAATACTCTCAGAATTAATCCGCTACACAAAGTACAATGCAAACTTTGTATTGAGACCAATTAAACTATCCCTAGTTACTTAGTTCCTTAAGTATCCTTACGTCTACGACCTACCGGTCACGCACGTGAATAATAGAAAATAAATTTTAAGTTATTTTACTGATATAATGTATTAAGCACTCAACTCCTTTTGATCATCTTTCAAACAGTAAAGGAACAAAGTTGTTTAGTATCTATTCCAATAATCTATTAGAAAAAGATTTGTTGAGTTTTGACAAAGGCTCTTCCGTTTAAACAAGTAAACTCCTTTGTCGGGTAACATCAATTCTTATCAATAACTTAGATTCGAATTCAAAACTATCAGATTCGGATACTGAAGAATACCACCAAATGATAGTTTTTGATCTAAACGACTTTATGATCAAAAAAATATAATTTAATTCGGATCCCAGACGATCAAGATGTGTGCACAAATCATGAGATACAAAAACCAATAAGAATAATCTTTTTTCTTCAAATATTAAACTGCCTTCTTATGTACCTGCACAACACAAACTTGAATCCACTTATGATCGATCACACGCATAATGGAGTCTGTTAACAATGGATGATCACAAGTTACCTTTAGATCTAAAAACAGTTTTATCCTATCAATACTTTGATCTAGTTTGAGTGACCCTTTTGTTAGAAGAGAAGGCTCTCAACAATAATTAAACTAGGTGTAATCAAAGTTTCAACAACCGTTAGTCAATCAAATCAATAATCAAAAACTAAAATAACAATGCAATTATCTAGTTTCCCACCAATGGTACTCGTAGAGCTTCTTGATACCATAAAAGTATTTAAACGAGCAGTCGTAAGAGATTTCACTTAATTAGGGTACTTTCCTATCCGGATTAGACGACTCCACCAGAAACAACACAAGTGAAGTTTTCTTGGCTCTTAGAATAGTTTGCTATAAATGCAAACTCAACTATTTATAAAACAAGGTTGTTTGGTCAACAAGGAAATTCCAAAACCGGAAATATTCTCAAGATATGCAATAAGTACCTAATTTCGGTTTTCTTATTTCCAATTTATATTCAACATGTAATTTAGAAATTAGAAAATATTTAATATTAGTTAAGCACTTAACTAATATAATATTTTGAGAAATATGTTTTGATTTGCTGGAAAATCAAAAGCATTTTCTTTTTTTTTTGAAAACTCTTAATTAAAAAATTCTCAAATTTTAGGATTGGGATCACCTTGAGTATCAAGGAATATCTTTGGACAATAAAAGATAAGAATTATACTTATGTCCAAATCATGTCGACATCTGGAGCTTTCCTAATTAGCAAACCCTTTTTCCAAACTCATATAAAACCGTAAAGTAATATGGGAATATGAAGGATCGGTTTTGCTCTTGGAACCAGTTCTACCATGAATCCTAATATATGTTAAGATCGGTTCTACCAAGTATCCAAATATAGGTAGGGAATGGTTCTACCATGAGTCCCAACAATAACTAGGATCGGTTCTACCAAGACTCCCAATATAGGTAAGGATCGGTTCTACCATGACTCCCAACAATACCTAGGATCGGTTCTACCATGTATCCCAGAATATGTAAGGAACGGTTCTACCAAGGTTCTCAACATAAGTCAAGATCAGTTCTACCACATATCCCAAACTAGGTAAAGATCGATTCTACCATAACTCTCAACATAAGTCAAGATCGGTTCTACATAAGATATTACTTAGGTTCGAATTGGTCATCCAATAGATCTTCAATGAAAACCGGACCAAAACGCCTATTGGTTTCCTTTCTATTACGAAACAAGTTTCGTATATGTACTTCATTTAAAAATATGTAATCAAACATAGTTTTCTAGGGTGAAATCATACATATATCTAATACACAATCAAGTAACGAATTACACAGATTATGTCGATGTCACATTTACGAAGTTCAAAATCACATTTACGAAGTTCAAAAGATAAACGTTATACTTCGTAATCAAATATTAATCCTTGACACTTTGATCATACTAAAATGATCAAGTCTAATACTAGAGTATTTAATATAACCTCGCATGTTATGTTTTCAATCTTAAACGACTTGAGAGCAACGATAGGAATGGAAACAAGTGAAGTCAGTATCACAATACCTCAAGTGGAAGGATGTTGTATTCGTTGTAGTCGATACGTCTTCAGGTCTTCAGATTAATACTTGTATGTCTCAATATTCCTATACTTTCTAGTCTAACTTAAAAGAAATTGTGTTAGAGTAATGCTCAGTTGATCGATGTCGTATGCGTCAAAAATAAATTACACTTTCTCACTACTCAAAATATATATAATATAGCAAGGGAAAGAAAGGATCGTTCCCACAGAGAGGTCTTGGTTGTCAAGTTGTTTCGGTTTCCTATAATAACAATTGGGAGGTTTTCTGATTTTTAATAAAGCAAACTAAAATAAAAGCAAATAAAGAAATATAATGAATCAAATCGAAGATGTGAAGATATTGGTTAAGGATTCGTTTTCATTCACTAACATGTTCTTGTCTTAATAACTAGAATTGATATTTAATCTCTCATTATCAAAAGCCCTAGGATACCTTGATCGCAAGAATATCCCGCTAATTTCCTCTTATCATCAACAAACACATTAAAATATGCGAGTACGAGTTCTATCTACAACCTAACGTGTAAAAGCACTAATCAAGTTTAATTCCCTAAATGCATTAAGTTATATGAAATCAGGACAATCAAAGCAATCGAACGTGTAAAAGCACTAATCTGATTTAACAAAGGTTATAATCCACTTGTGATTACTAGGATGTATCACTACAAGAAATATTCACAATTATGCTACTTGCAATCAGAAATTTATCACTTTGGCGTATAATAAGCTCTAATCTAGCAATTGGGGGGTGTTTGGTATATGGAGTCCATGCTCATGTGAATGATGTTCAAAGAAGATATTTATGGTCTAAAATGGAAGCAATAAGCGAATTAAAAATGCCTTGGTTATCAATTGGGGACTTTAATGTCATCACAACTGCAAATGAAAAATCAGGAGGAAAGCCAGCAAAAACTAAAAATATGCTTGAATTTAATAATTGTCTGGACAAATGTGAACTTCAATAATCTCCTAAATCAGGTATTGATTACTCTTGGTCAAACTGTCAGCATGGTGCTAGAAGAATTCTATGCAATCTTGATAGAGCAGTTTTCAACAATTTATGGATCCAAAAATATGGTGGATGGAGCTACAAGATTGGAATGAGAATAGCATCCGATCACTCTCCTTTATTGGGATGGTGCATTGCCTGTCCTAAACCAAAAAATGTTCCACAAAAATTTCAGAAGATATGGTTGGATCATCCTAATTTTATGGAAGTAGTTTCCAAATGATGGTCTGAAGACTTTGAAGGGGATCCTGCTTTTGTTTTCCAAAGTAAATTAAAGAAACTCAAAAAAGTCCTGATTGATTGGAATTGGAAAGTGTTTGGTAATGTAAATCAGCAAATAAAAGAAGCAGAAAAAGAAGTACAAGAAGCAACAATACTATCTGATGCTAATCCTCTCAACCAAGTTTTTATGGATAAATTAGTGCAAGCAGAAAATACATTAAATTCCAAAGAAGTCCAAATGAGTACAATGTTGAAGTTGAAAGCAAGAACCAAATGGGTTAAAGAAGGCTATGCTAATACAAGTTTTTTTCATAGAAAATTGAAGGTCAGGCAAGCTAGAAATTCTATCACTGAATTGGAAGATACTAACAATGAAATTGTCACTGATCAAAGTAAGATTGCAGAAATACTTATAAACTAATTTGAGGAGAAATTTAAGTTTAAAGAGGTAAACATTGAAGATTCATTATTTGAAGCAATTCCAAATGTAATCACAGAAGAGGATCAAGAAATACTAGATGCAATTCCTTCAAATGAAGAAATAAAGAAAACTATTTTTGACATGGACCCTGATAGTTCTCCTGGCCCAGATGGATTTTATGGCAGCTTTTACAGGTCTTGCTGGGAGATTATTCAAGATAATGTAGTGAAGGCAGTTCAATTCTGCTGGAAGAGAAAGTTCATTCCAAAGGGTTTAAACTCAAATTTTCTTGTGTTGCTGCCAAAAACTAAAGGTGCAAAATCTCCCACTCATTTTAGACCCATTGGACTGAGCAATGTAAGTTTCAAAATCTATACTAAAATTATAACCAACAGAATGTCTAGTCTCCTTCATAAACTGTTATCTCCTCAACAAACTACATTCATAAAAGGGAGAAATATACAAGATCAAATAGCTCTTGCTTCTGAGATGATAAATGAGATGAAGGAGAAGAGAAGAGGTGGCAATATAGGACTGAAACTATACATTTCACAGGCTTATGACTCTGTAAGCTTGGAATTTATGTTTCAAGTGTTAATCAAATATGGTTTCTCATCTTCATGGTGTAAATGGTTACATACTTTACTAGAATCTGCAAAAATCCCAGTAATGTTAAATGGTGGCCCAAATGGATTCTTCTCAGTAGGCAGGGGATTAAAGCAAGGTGACCCTCTATCACCCATCCTTTTTGTTTTAATGGAAGATGTCCTTAGCAGAAATATCTCTAAATTGGTCACTGAAGGAAAAATACTCCCAATGGTAATAAGAAATGGAATTCATCCTACTCACATGTTCTTTGCTGATGATGTTTTCATCTTCTGTAATGGAGAAAAAAAGAGCATTCAAAATCTATTAAAGCTTCTAGAAGATTATCAGAAAAGCTCAGGGCAGATGATCAACAAAAGCAAAAGAAAACTCTTTGTGGATGGGATAACTGCTGCCAGAGTTATGCAAATAAAAAATCTAATGCAAATGGAAGTAAGTGCTTTACCTGATAAATATTTGGGGGTAATTCTTCATGCTGGTAGAGTAAAAATATCCAAAATTTGGCCTATGGTAGAGACATTACAAAGGAAGTTGGATACTTGGAAAGGTAAACTATTGTCATTTAATGATAGACTAGTTCTGATAAAATCAGTACTTAGAAGTATTCCAATATATAGCATGCCAGTATACATGTGGCCAAAATCTGTGATCAAAATTTGTGAGAGAATCATCAGAAATTTTTTGTGGTCTGGAGATGGAGAATCTAGAAAGTTCAAAACTATCTCATGGAGAAGAGTTTGCTCTCCATTTGCTGAGGGGGGATTAGGCATTCAAAGGCTAGATATCCTCAACAAAGCACATTTAATGAAGCTTCTTTGAAGAATTATAAATTCCAGTGAATAGTGGGCAATGTTTATCAAAGCTAAATACCATAATAAGCATGGTCAGTGGAAGAATAATTGGCAACTGTCTTCCATTTGGCCTGGTTTAAAAAGTGCTTGGAATCATTTAAAAGAGAATATAAGGTGGTGCATAGGAGATGGTCAAAATGTTTCCTTATGGTTTGATCCTTGGATTTCCAGTACCCCCATTTTTGAAAAAACTGGAGAAACAGAGTATATAAAAGCTCATATAAACATGAAGGTGTCAGATATTATCAAGGATGGCAAATGGGAGTTAACTAAGGAGCTTAAAAATATTTTACAAGATGCCACTCTGCCTGAAATAGGTGTTGGAGATGATATACTTGTGTGGATTGGTGACATTAAAGGCACTCTCTCAAATGTATCTGTTATAAATATTCTCATAAGCAAAAATCAGCATTTCTTTAATCATAAGAAAATTTGGAATTCTTATATTCATCCTTCAATTGCAAGTAATATTTGGAAAATAGTTCAAGGAGTATATGTGGATGATACTGTCCTGGTTAAAAGAGGTTTTGAACTGGCATCAAGATGTTGCATTTGTAAATCAGAACAAGACAATATGCATCATCTGCTGTGGGAATGCACTTTCAGCAAGGAAATCTGGAGTTGGATATGTCCAGTGTTCAAGGTAAATATTCCCAATTCTTTTGAAGAGATGTGGAATAATATTAAAGGCAGAAGTCCTTTTATCAAGGAAATTTGGGGCATCACTGCTTGTGCAATTCTAAGAGATTTGTGGTTCCAAAAAATAAGATGCTATTTGAGCAAATTCAACCAAAAATCCATAGTTTCAAGAGCAGAATTAAAAAAAACAGTACTGGAAGGAGGGAGTAGAAGTAAAGGCCATAAATGGAGTGCTGAGGTTGATGAACATGTGATTCTTTTCTTTAATCTGGAACCAAGAAAGCTTAAATATCACTGCATAAAACCTTGTTATTGGATTCCACCCAGAATTGGAGCTGTTATGTTTTGTTGTGATGGGGCTTCTTTTGGAAATCCTGGAGTAGCTGGTTTTGGTGTGGTAATAAGAGATCATAAAAGCCAGGTGTTGGGGGTAATTTCTAGTGGAATTGGTATTGCAACTAACTATATTGCTGAGGTGTATGCAATCATTTGTTCGGTTGAGATTGCAGTGGAATGGAAAATTCAGGAAGTGATTCTTAACTCAGACTCAAAGACAGTTGTGACTGAATTTACAGAGAACAAAATGCCATGGTTTGTCAGAATGAGATGGAAAAAAGCAATTGACAACATTCGATCTATTCAGTTCAATCACAGTCTCAGGGAAATCAATTTTTCTGCAGAGACAGCTGCAAATAAGGGAGCTCTTTTGGAGCAGGTCAAAGGAAGATATATTATGGGAGACCAAGCTTCTTGTCAAGGATATAAATACCTGAAGTAGCATATTATAGAATGTGCTAAAAAAAATAAATTTTGTTTGATTTTTATGTTTATCAAATTTGATTGTAATCTTTAATTTTTTCACATTTTCATTTTAATAAAAAATATGTGATTCAGAAAAAAGAAAAGAAAAAA
The DNA here is from genome assembly GCA_023529315.1 of Papaver bracteatum. Classification (NCBI taxonomy): domain Eukaryota; kingdom Viridiplantae; phylum Streptophyta; class Magnoliopsida; order Ranunculales; family Papaveraceae; genus Papaver; species Papaver bracteatum. The sequence continues at coordinate 565,155 of JAJJWX010005417.1, read as the reverse complement.
AAAGCTCTAATCTAGCAATAAAGATGAAAGCAAACTCAATCGATTTGCGAATCGACTAAACAAGCATTCAAATCATGTAACAATATTAATGGTGAATCATAAACGATAATATTGAGACAACACTAATATATCAAACAAGGATTCATGTTATGTGAAATCAACTTTATCCATAACCAAAGAAAACTAGGTACTCATATTCATGGAGTTCATAACAATAATGAAAAGAAGTTTCATGTTTCTAGACCCTAAAACAAAAGTAAAGTAAATATAAGATAAGATCCATAATATGCAGAGAGAAATTCCTTTTATCCTTCCCAAAACTAGGTTAGCCGACTGCCAAGTTAAGCCTCTTACAGCCCATTATCCAAGCCCAGTCATTATAAATCCAAATCCTTATTTGAATCAAATCTGGCCAGGTGAGTCGAATGAATCACTGAGTTAACTCACCTTCTTGTTCTCAACTGCAGAACAACTCTCTTCCTTGCACTTCACACTCCACCAGAGACTCAAGCCATCTCAACTGCAATTCTTGCTCTCTCCCTGGTTCAACAAGAACAACATTAACATCTGTCCTGCGGCATCTCAGTTCTTCTCAGTACCAACACACTTCAGTCGCAACACAACCTTTCTCCAATTGCAGCCACTGTCTGCAGCATAACCCACCTATAATCAAAGCTAGCTGACTGCACATTCCATAGAAACTTGCACTCTGATCTCAAGCCATTGTAAAACACCATTTACTGCCTCATTGCAGCATCAACACTCCCATCTTATCTCACCGCCAAGTGCATATTTTATTCCCTGGGAGCAACAATTACCATGAGCTCAAACACCAACAACTTCAAACCACTTCTGCATCTTCTATTTCTCCGTAATACTAGCATCACAATTCATCATCAATGGCCCATTTCAGTTCCTGCTATGATTCTACAGCTGCACATCTTCCCGCAATGCAGCTTCTACTCCATTCCTTGGCAGCAACTATTAGCACCAGCTACTGCGATTCTAACACACATCATTTCACAACCTGCATCTCAACTTCCAGCTGCATCTCCAACTCTCATTCCCTGTAGTTTCATAATTCCGGCAATAACTCATTCAATCATAGACGCCAAGCATTATTTAGTTACCCATATCACTACTTCCCTGTAAAGCCAACATAGCAGCAAGCACGTAATGTCAAATCTGAGCCACAAACCAACTACAACCATCCAATTTCAGTTCAACTGCCACTGCACAACAGCACCAGCACCTGCTCATAGTTCAATCACCACCAGATCAAGGCATAACTCCTCCTTGTCTGTTGCATCATTTTGCGGCAAATTCAGTCTCCACTCCACTTCTATATCTCCCCTTCAGGCCCTTGCCATTGGCACTCGCAGCATCAATTCATTTCCATTGTTGTTATTTGTAGGTGAATCTCATATAATCACCATTCCATTACCAATATCTCAGGCTCTCTGTCTCATAGCATCACCAACCCATCACCTGCAAATGTAGCTGCAACAAGCTAATTCTGTAGCTTCTAAATTGAGTCGTAACTCTTCATTCGTACAACAACAGTGCCATTACTTCAGCAGCATCTTGTATAACCATGGTGCATAACTCTCCAGCTACATCTTCTCTTGAAATTGCCTATGCACAATCTCAGCTTAGTTTAAACTCAATCCAGTCACCTTCTCCACCAAAAACCCATAACACTGCATCACCTCACCACCTTTAATTCCATCTCTATCTTCTTCTGCAATTCAACACAAGCTCTCAGTAGCACCATGACCTGAAGTCTCACAACTCCACCTGCAATAGCATCAAGTTCAGTCCACTCCTGCAACTCAGACAAACACAATCACCACCATTCCTTCACAACTTTAACCTCTCAGCCAACACCATGATAAACACAAATAATGCAAACCCACTATTAATTCAGATCAAAACAACATCTCAAACCCTTATTCTTCATTCTCTCCTCAAATTCATCATCTCAAAACCAACAGTTGATGCCAGCAGTTGTGTTCTTGACTGATTCAGATCCACAATCCCAATTCACCACCTGCAGTTCACTTATTATGTCTTTTCTAACTCAAATACAACTCCTTGACTGAAATACTTGCAAGAACAGCTCAAAATCGAGCCATCCTCTCATCAGCAGCCATGAAACCATCGATCTCTTCCATCCACCACTACTACATGCCATTTTTCTATAGCAGCACTACAAACCCAGCTTCATTGTCTCTGAATTTTGAGCAAAACCCAATCTTCAACATATACAACATCATCTCCTCAAAACCCATCTCTGCATACATAATTTCTTCCTCAGCAAAACCCTAAATCCATTTTACAAGCCAGAACCCCCAAATTCAAATCATACTGCTGCCATATACCAAATCTGTTTCAATCCAATTGTTTCATGTTTGTCTTCGAACTATAATCTCCATCTATGACTCAGAACCCTAACCAGAACCATCAATTTTTCCTTGTTCTTCTCAGCATCAGCAAACCCATTTATCTAGGTTTCAGATATCAGTAAAGAGGAGAACTTATCTTGAAGTTAGGGGGTGGTAATGATGAAAGATGATATTGATACCCTGCACTCTTGGATAAGGGATAACTACTTTGTATATGGTTGGACGGTCCCTGTGACATGTCCATTCTCTTTTCTGACCAATTGCACGACCTAACCTGCTCTAAATATCGCCTATGAATTATCCTTTTTGCGCTTTTCGATCCAAATGGCTAATTTTCCCTTCTTTCGCTTCAAACGATCCCATTGCACCTAGTAACTCAAATGTAAACATAAGGTACATAATTTACAAGAAAACTCACAAAGAAAGCATAAAGAATAGATAAATATCAAGGTGTTTATGACACCTATCAAATTCCCCCACACTTAAACTTTGCTAGTCCTCGATCAAATCAAACAAAACAATTCCAAAACTTACATAAAACTCCGTGTCGTCGAGGCTACGGTCACACTTAGCATGTATAACAATCCTTTGAACCCCTAGGTGTCCCTAGTGGACGAGTTATAGTCTCGTGAAGGTTTACTAGAGATATACCCACAAAACCTACTTTTCCAACTTACTAGTTCTCCAAAATGATAGCATCCAACGCGCTAAGAAGAAATAAAGATTATGCACACTAGTCATAAGAAGTTAGACACATAAATGAACACAATCTCATCCTTAAAAGTTGAGAGAGAAATAACCATCCCTTATCGAAAGAAATTCGGGTTCGGAGTGATCGAAAGTCTCGACTCTGCCTCACAAGAAAGAGTTTTATGAAAATGCTCTCAATAATAAACAACTTTTTATGGGTCACACTTGTGTCCAGGTAGGAGTGAAGAGAGAATCCTGAGACACATTGAATGGTAGGAAGGCAAAAACCATCCGAATTGTTTTGAAAACCCACATCTTTTATTCATTCTGAAAACCCTTTTTATCTGATGATCTCTAAAAAAGGAAATCAACCACTTAACGAAGGTGGGAATATGCTTACTTACCTCGTTATTCGTTCGACATGCAGTTAGCACCACTCTCACAGCATCCATAGAAATATCTTCGGTCTTCAATCTTTGTCTTCAGTCTTTAACTCTTGATGATGAAATCTTGAACTTCGTGGAATCTTGACAATGTGCTTCTTTCCTCTAATTCCTTGTTGCTTGAAACTTCACTATAGATGTTCCTTCTTTCCATTGGATTTATTAAAAGAACAAAACTAAAAGCAAACCAAAATATGATATAACACATTTTTCTTGTCTTTTTTTTTAATTAGATAAAGAGTATTACATTAACTAGTCGGAAGCCAAACAAGCTAGGATCCAACAACATACTACTACATTAATTGAACAGGTTGATGTGCTAAACTACCAGCGAGCCTCATGGGTAACCTAGCCAAGGGAGCCGAGGCGGATAGGGGGCTGAGATTGTGTCACAAGGGGGGCAAACTAGCACTACCTTCCATGTTAATTCCTGTAATATTACGCCATTGGGGACTCGAACCTGGGACCTCCTAGAACGCATGAAACTTTGGGGAATGGGGATGACCAGCTGAGCTAAGGCTAAAGAAACTTTTATGAGACAAGAAAAATAAAACAAATACAAAATGAAAACAAAATAATAAAACTAGTATTGAACCTAAAGAAACTTTCTCTTGTCTTTTTTTTTTTTTTTTTGAGACAATAACAAAATAAAATACAAATAAGATAAAATAAAAATGCAAGTACAAAGGCCATGGTGTAAGTACTTTACCGCTCGATTCTTCACATCGTGTATGTTTCGATATCATAAACTTCTTGAACTCTCATCTTGATAATCTACACTCTTGTGCAATAGTCTTCAACTTGTGAAAATTCAGCTCCTTGTCTTGTTGCTTTACTTGAATCTGAAATGTGCTCATTTGTGTACCGTTACTTGTAAACCTTGAAAGTCTTTAAATTTCCTTCGAATTTGTGATGCTTCTCTTGTTGATGATGATGGTGTTTATATGGACCTATTGGTGTAGAGAGAGATAAAGTGATGGTGCTATCTGCGAACAAGATTACAAGTGGTATGTAAGTTAGCAATTCGATGTCACCATCATGATTGATAAAACATCATTCAAGAGATCAAAGTAGTGCTTCTATTGGTGGGAGGTTGGGTAGCTCACCATTCTACCCGGAATTAACGTACGGTGACACACACTCTAAAAGCACATATTTTTTTGAAGGTCGGTGCCTCACATGATGTAACATGGGTAGTCTCCACTAAAGGGGACCACAACTCTAATACCGAATTCATTTTGCACCTCATTTGCCATTAACATGGTTAAATCCAACTTTAACTCTCATACAAGTAAGAAACCTGATCATGTTCCCTGTCATCTCTAAGTTCAGTCACTCTTATGAGAATCTCGATGTAATCTTAGCGACATGTATACTATGTGACTCTAAACTAACTACAAGTTGGAGTCTTTCATGCACTACTTTACACAAAAATTGAAAATTTACAATGCAAGCTTAACCACTCCCCCACACTTAAACTTTACATTGTCCTCAATGTAAATTAAGTCATGCAAAGTAAGTCAAGGTGGGAAATCTTACATGAAATATGACAAGAAATCATAAAAAGTAAATTCAAGACAAAATAAAACTAAAAACAAGACAAGAAAATAAAAATAAGACAAGAAATACTCATCGTATGGGTTGCCTCCCATTTAGCGCTTAGTTTAAATTCGTCAGACCGACTATCTCCTCGAAAATTCACTCCCCATATACCAATAATCTGAAAAGTTGAGGATCCTTCTATGTAACCTGTTTTTCAAATACTCTCTTCACACAAATATTAGTACAAGAAAACAGAGTTGAAGCTATCGCCCCATAGAAGTTTCCCCCACACTTATTCTTTTCTACACTTGGAAGTGTATAAAGAACATAGAAATCATGAACTTCTATGGTTTCTTCTTTGCAAACATTCATAGTATGAGTATCAAATGTTTCTAATGGCAGATATCGAGAAACAAAGTCATTTAACAATATTCTCGAAGCACATATATTCAAGCCAATAAGAGGTAAAGGAGAAGGATTAATAGGTAAAGGGTTAGACAAACCTTGTGCAATCTCTTGTATTATGACATCCTCTTCATCCTTAAAGAATTCAAGTGAATTAATTCCCCCTTGTATATCGTGGTCCTCTATCAAACATTGTAAGCATTCTTCGTTCGTTTCTGCCTTAACCAAAGTCTTGACATCAACATTATCATTACGATCATTTGCAATCTAAATTGGGTCTTCCACAACATTAGTCATAACGGTCACATTCTCAACATATTCCTCTTTGTTGCAAGGAACATACTCTATTGCGGATCCAAATTTCACTATGAGGAACTTTTTTAGAACACTCAAATATGCATCATCCTCAAGCTCCACCCTTTGAATAGGCTCTTGATCATTATTAAGATCAATGCTTAAGTTATATACAGAAGTGTCATCATAGTCCTCTTCATCTTGATCCAAAAAAGATTCCGTTGTACACCTTTGGGAAATGTCACCATGAGTTGGTTCAAACGATGTATCTTCATAATCATCTTCACTTTCATAGTTAACATAAAATTGGTTGTCACTGAATTTAGTGTTGCTAGTATCAAACTCATCCTTTTGAATAGATGAATGATCATTATTAAGATCAAGAGTTGAGTTAACTACACAATTATCAACGAAAGACCCTAAAGGTTGGCCTTTTTCAACATTAACATCAATCAAATATTCATCACAAACCACATGCATATTAGAATAATTATTGCTTTGAAAACAAAGTTCTTCTTCATACCTTTATTCTTTGTATTGATCAATATCTCTTTGTAAGTTAGCAATACCATCACGAAGTTCTTGGAATTGCTCGTTTGTAGTCTCTTTAGCCTTTTGAAACTCTTGTTGTACAAAGTTGGAAAATTTGTCCAATAAGTTAGAGACTTGTTATTCACGATCATAAGAATCATCCAATCCTTATGGTTGATCACACACATATTCTCCATAAGTTTGTTGAAGAAAACCATAAGGTTCCATTAAATATTGGTCATAAACAATGAATTGGTTTTGATTATACCCCTGGAATCGGTAGTTGTCGGATTATTGAGGTTGTTGAAAACCGTATCCATTCTTGTAGTATGCTCCTTCCATGAAAAAAAAGTACCTAAAATAAGATTCTCAAACCAAAGTTAAAAACCAGAAAAATAAGAAATGTAAAAGGAAAAAAAAAACTAAAAAAAAAAAACAAGTGACAACCGCTGCCGCGCCAAAATTTGATCGTTGTTGTATCCATCAAAAATATATTACACTTTCTCACTACTCAAATATATAATATAACAAGGGCAAGAAAGGATCGTTCCCATAGAGAGGTCTTGGTTGTCAAGTTGTTTCGGTTTCCTATAATAACAATTGGGGTTTTTTTTTATTTTTAATAAAGCAAACTAAAATAAAAGAAAATAAAGAAATATAATGAATCAAACTGAAGATGTGAAGATATTGGTTAAGGATTCGTTTTCATTCACTAACATGTTCTTGTCTTAATAACTAGAATTGATACCAGTATGTGAACAGTTCTACCCGAGTTAGGTCTGGGACGGAAGTATGCATGCCCGTTTGCAAACTGTTGGACAAGACCAAAGTCCAGAACTATAGTTTGCGTACCCATTTGCAAACTTAGTTGGTTAAGTTCTAAAATCGGTTAAGTATGTTTTCATAATCATGAACAAATACATTAATAAATTAAGGAATGCAATCTTTGCAAACCGTAGCTTAATGTTCATGAATTGATTCTCATAAATCAATCCGATTTTGCTTCAATTGTTTCTTATACACTTCAATGAGATATATACAATTGAACAACTCTATGAGTAACACAATTAGATTCATTTGATTATCTTTCATGTTTGATTGATCATCATATTTGATCTAGAAGTGTTAGATGAATGTGGTTAAGACATAAGTGTTCATATGGATAACTATGGTTAACTATTGTTGAGACAACTCAATATACACGTTTAGGTACGGTTACCCATATTTAAATGAAGGTATATTTCATTTGTGTGTAACAAGCTAAGACCATCTAATGTTGGAGAAATATTGCTTTGGTTTTAAGGAAACTTAGCTTGAATATCAAATCAGGTTTTCATCTAACGGTGAATATTGATTGCTTTGTTACTAAGCTATCTTATAAAGAAAACCCTGATTTGAAAGACAATATAAGGGAAAACTTTGGCAACTGGAAAACAAAATAACTACACTTTCCTGTGTCCTAGTTGCGACTAGAGTCGATTCTCCTTTAACCTAGGTTTTTCCAAAACCATTATAAGTTAGCGACTTGAAGACTTCATTTGGGATTTGTGAAGCTAGACCCAACTATTTTCTATGAAGTTATGTGTTCTAATATTACTTGTTCTATCGTATTGAGTATTATCTTCTCTAAGATTTGTTCGAGATTTATCTTCGAAAGGTAAGATATAAAAAGTAATCACAAATCTCTTCGTCTCATTCTTTTTGATTCCATAATAACTTCTTTTACTACCATATAATTAAGTTATTGTGAGGTGATTGATATTTCTAGGCTGTTCTTCGAGATTATAAGACTGGATTATCAATTGGTTCCTATTCACCTTGATTAATCAAAAGACTGAAAAAAAACTTCATAGGTTCTTCCGTGGGAGACATATTTATTTATCAAAATAGACTTTTATGTGAGAGACAGATTTGTTTACAAGTCTTAGACTTTGAGTCGTACCAACTCTTAGTTGTGGGTGAGATCAGCTAAGGGAATCAAGTGCGTAGAGTCCTGCTAGGATTCAGAGGTGTAAGGAAACGCGTCTGTGCCTTAATCGATGTGAGACTTGGTTAGGGATCAACTATATTCCAGTACGAAGTTAACTTGTTGTAGGCTAGTATCTGTAGCGGCTTAATACTGCGTGGTATTCAAATCTGGACTAGGTCCCAAGGTTTTTTTTTATTTGCGGTTTCCTCGTTAAAAAAACTTCTGGTGTCTGTGTTATTTCTTTTCCGTATTATATTTGTTTATATAATTGAAATATCACAGGTTGTGCGTAGTTCAGTCAATTGGTAAATCCGACCTTTGGTTGTTGATTGAAATTGATTGACACTTGGACATTGGTCTTTGGTACCATCCAAGTTATTCTCATACCAATTTGTTCACAGATTCATTCATGTTGATTTACTGATTGATTTGAGAAAGAGATATAACTCTTGGATATCTTTCCTTGATTGAGTCTGACTGTCTAGTTGATTCTTTTGGAATTATATTAGAGTTAGTCTATACAGATTGCCGAACGAAATATTGGGTGTCGTTGTTAGACCCCCATTTTTTAAAATTGGTATCTAGTACATTTAAGCAAGCGACTCTAATTGAATTTTGATACTAAAATATGACAACCAAACTTGACATACCAACGCTTGGTGGGTTCAACCGAGCAATGCTCTCACAATCGACCTTTCTATGGTAAATGTTGTTTTGTTTGTTATTCTATTGTCTTAAAGGGAATAAAAACTCACATAGGGAAAGTTCTATGTTGAACTGGTGCTTAAACATCATGTCTTTATGGGGAAAGTGGTTGTGGAAACCGATAAAAGAATTATTTTAATCTTTCGTGATATGAAATCTTGATCAGATCCGATCTATTTATGTTTATTTATGTTTGATAATCGAAGAGTAAGATAATGATTTATTTATGTTTGATAATCGTTTTCATGTTAAGAAAAGCTGATTTAAATTGCCCATTATTGATTTTGCTTAACTAAATAGGAGGTTCAATTGTTTTGGTCCAATTTCTTGATAAGAAAAACTGAGTTAATTCTGATCTGATTTTAGGCTTATCAAAACAAGGTATGATTGTTCAAGTCCAATCGGATCCTTGATAAGAAAACAAGTATCCTAGTTTTTTGTCTTGTTTAAATGAGGTATAATTGTTTGTGAATAATTGGATCCTGATAAGCAGCGAGGTTAATTCCTATTCTTTTCTGACTTATCAAATCAAAGAGAAAATTTCTATGGTCAAATGTTTCCTTGATAAGATGCTAAAAAAAAATACTTAGGTAGTTTCAGTTTTAGTATATCTTATCTAAAATGATATGTTAGATCTTCATGCTTAACTCTAATAGGTTGTATGAGTTTTTATGAACTTGTAAGATCCTTTCGGTTTGCCCTTGTATTTTTCCATGTCTTTGTCATTTTTGTGACAAGAAGGGAGAGAAATATATGGAGTATACGGGTAATTTATAATCACCGAGAATGATATATATGTTGAAAAGTATATGTTTAACAAAAGAGTAAAGCATAGACGAAGGGGGAGAAACATATCTTCATGCTATTGATAGGTGTTTAAAAACACATCTCTAAGTATCGATTGATATGCTTTCTTAGCTAGTTTTCTTGTGAAATTGTGTTATTAGTTTTTTTTTATATTTTATAGTAATTTTGGAGCTTATTCCCGAAAAGAACAAGAAATCGTCCAATTGGCCCAAAAGAGGCAGAATTATCATTGCATGGGAACCACTACTGGCAGTTGTGCGGGCGTGAAGAAGAAACCAGCTGAAATCCGTTTTGAATTACTGGAGGCGGCCAAATAAGGTATCTATTTGATTCTAAACGGGTTTAATATAGACACCCGCTCAATTTACTAAGGGCCACCTCCTTCAGCTTATTATCTAAAAATTAGGTCGAGTCCAATATTGTTATTACACAGTTCAGCTTTAGCCTTACTGAACCAAGAATACACTGATGCCAAGTGTTCATGCCGATGAAGTTTGGGTTTGTATGGCTAGTCGAGATGGGTTAAGAAGGTAAGAAGAACACGGGAATTGAGTATGGGTTGTTAGAAAGTTTTGGCAGAATTAACGTCGGAAAACCAGTCAAGAAAATCAGTGAAGAACTTGAGGTATTACGAGTGATTGAGGGATTAAAACCATCTGTGCTTCCATTGATAATCATTGTGAAAGTTAGGAGATTAGGACAAGGAAAGTTGGATTCTATTTGAACTCGAATTGCAGGGTGAAAAAGAGCCAGAGAGAACAAGGTTCTTCTATGTTCGTACAATTGTTGTTTACGTGGTTTTTCATGGCAGTAAATGGCAATGACTGAGACAAATTTAAGTCTTGGAAGAAATGGAGTATGGGTTATGTATGAAATTTGGTTTGTAGGGAAGGAACTGTGGAGATATAAATCCACTATCTATCTCCACTTAGCAAAATGCATTTGAGTTGTTTGAACAATGTCCTGAACGGGAAACATAAAAGGCAGTGATGATCGATGGTTATTTGTTGTCGATTGAGAAGAGATCGGAACATACAGGGATTAAGATACTGATGTAGTAACGAACTATCCAGGAAGTGGTGATCGAGTTTGGATGTAGGATGGTTCTTTGGTATCGTCATGATGGTTAGAAGATGGAATGAGATGAGCTTGATGGATGTCGAGGCAATGGTGACTGGCAGTTGAATGGGTTTTGAGTTAAATAGTAAGTGAAGATGTTAATTGAGTGTTGCTGCCATTAATCCGAAGGAAACGAGTTTGGAGCTGGTGGTCTGTGGTTGCGCGCTCGAGATAAATCAGTAAGCTATGGATGTGATGGAAAGAGAGCTCGATTTGCTACTGATTCTAGTTGGAGCTGTAGGTGAGAATGGAGCATAATCGGATGTACGTAACAGTGGTATGTAATATCGGTAGTATGTCGATGGAGAAGCTGATGATTCAAGAGATGCTGTGGATACCGTGGTATCGGTGATCGGATATAACATGGTATGGTGGTGATTAATGATATGGAGATTTTGGCAATGGTGGAGTCGAGATGATGATCGAAGTCAGGGACGAACGAGTTCGAGTTGGATTGGTATTTGGACAGAGTTCAACAACAAAGATGGTTGACGGTGATGGCTATGAATGGATGGGATAAGAAGTACCACAGTAATGATAATGCTTACACTGTCAGTTCCACATGACTAACAGTTAAGCTACCAAGTGGGCTAGAACAATGCAATCCCAATAGTCTATCCAACCAAAATACATGACCAAAATAAGGGTGCGGCTATTCCAGAAGTTTCGACAGGAGTTTGCAACTTCAACCCGGATGTGATGCACGTGACATAATTCTTTAAGGGAGGTGCACTTTACTATCTTAGCTAGGTTTCCTAGTTTACTTCAAGAATAGGCCACAAACCTCTATATATAGGGAAGCTTAGATACAATTTGGGATATCTTGTTCTCACCGTTTTTCTCCCCCTAAGGAGGGAGAACTATTTCCTTTCTATATTCTTTTGATTGTTAAGGATGAATTCAAAGTTCTAATTGTGAAGCTCAATTTTTACAAGTTTATTTCGAGTTTTAAAGTTAATCATTTCGAGTTTTTAATATATCGAAGGTTTATGATTGGTTCTTAGATTGATTTGGGTGCGCGACTAGATTAGTCTATTAATCATTCTAATGCTTGTATAGATTTGAGCGATCCGTAATTATCGTTTATCTCCTACACAAGTAGGAATCGCGATACCTTGCGGAGGGATTCTATGGAGAAATTGCGAGTAAATACAACACCAGTAAGTGGAGCGAGCGTACCGAGTTTAACTTCTGGGATCAAACCTAAATTCACAAACCCTAAAGCATTTGATTGAGTTAGACCTTGTAAGCATACCTCAGGGCGGCTCAGTTGGATATAATCTGGTAGTCGAGCGCTTCTGTATCCAGTGAAAACAAGAATTTTGGGGATAGCTAAGCGTACCTGCTATTCTACGGTTGGTGACAATTGATTCTAACAAGAGATAAACGGGCACAATGTTGAGTTAACGGTTAGTAACGGCAAAGGATTTCTTAATTATCATCCTATTTATCTTATTATTCTTTTTATCCTTCTTTTATATTCTCGCTAATTTAGATAACATATCAATTACATTACTCCTCGTGGGAACGATCCTTACTACCGCTTTATTACTTGTTAATTAGTGGGAACAATCCTTGCTACCGCTTTATTACTTGTTAATTAGTGGGAAACATCTTATTATTTTGTTGAGTAAACGACGCTCATCAAATTGGCTCCGCTGCCGGGGAGTAATTGCTAATTGATTTGTTATTTTTTTTTGGCTTAAAGATTTTGTGGGTATATCTCTCGTAATCCCTCACGAGACTATAACTCATCCACTAGGGACACCTAGGGGTTTAAAGGCTTGTTACATATGCTAAGTGTGGCCGTATCCTCGATGACATGGAGTTGTATTTTATTTTTGTTTTGTTTTGTTTGCTTGAGTACTAGCAAGGTCTAAGTGTGAGGGAATTTGATAGGTGTTTAAAAACACCTCTCTAAGTATCAATTGATTGTTCTTTCTTAGCTAGTTTTCTTGTGAAATTGTCTTATTAGCTTTGATTTATATTTTATGAGATTTTTGGAGTTTATTCCCGAAAAAAACAAGAAATTGTCAAATTGGCCATAAAAGAGGAAGAATTATCATTACATGGGAACCACTACTGGCAGTCGTAGGGGCACGAAGAAGCAACCAGCTGAAATATGTTATGAATTACTAGAGGCGGCCAAAGAAGCTAGCCATTCGAATCTAAACGGGTTTACTATAGACACCCGCTTAATTTACTAAAGGCCACCTCCTTCATCTTATAATCCAAAAATTAGGTTGAGTCCAACATTGTTATTACACAGTTCAGCTTTATACTTACTGAACCAAGAAGACACTGCTGCCAAGAGTTCATGCCGACGAAGTATGGGTTTGAATGATCTGTTGATATGGGTTAAGAAGGTAAGAAGAACACATGAATTGAGTATGAGTTGTTAGAAAGTTTTGGCAGAATTAACATCGGAAAACCAGTCAAGAAAATCAGTGAAGAACTTGAGGTATTACGAGTGATTGAGGGATTAAAACCATCTATGTTGTCATTTATAATCATTGTGAAAGTGTGGAGATTAGGACAAGGTAAGCTGGGTTCTATTAGAACTTGAATTGCAGGGTGAAAAGGAGCCAGAGAGAATAAGGGTTTTCTATGTTCGTACACGTGTTGTTTACGTGGTTGTTCATGGAAGTAAATGGCAATGGATGAGACAAGTGTAAGTCTTGGAATAAATGGAGTATGGGTTGTGTATGAAATTGGGTTTGCAGGAAGGAGTTATGGAGATACAAATCCACCAGATTTCTATCTATCTCCACTTAGTAAAACGCATTTGAGATGTTTGAACAATGTCTTGAACGGGAAACATAAAAGGCAGTGATGATCGATGGTTATTTTTTATCGATTGAGAAGAGCTCGGAACATACATGGATTAAGATACTGATGGAGTAACGAAATATCCAGGAAGTTGTGATCGACTTTGGATGTAGGATGGTTCTGTGGTATCGTGGTGATGGTTAGAAGATGGAATGAGCTGATCTTGATGGAGGTCGAGGCAATGGTGACTGGCAGTTGAATGGGTTTGAGGTAAATATTAAGTGAATATGTTGATTGAGTGTTGATGCCATTGAGCCAAAGGGAGCGAGTTTGGAGCTGGTGGTCTGTGGTTGCTGCGCTCGAGATAAATCAGTAATCTATGGATGTGATGGATAGAGAGCTCGATTTGCTACTGATTCTAGTTGGAGCTGTAGGTGAGAATGGAGCATAATCGGCTGTACGTAATAGTGGTATGTAGTATCGGTAGTATGTCGATGGAGAAGCTGATGAGTCAAGGGACGCTGTGGCTACCGTGGTATCGGTGATCGGAGATAACATGGTATGGTGGTGATCAATGATATGGATAATTTGGCAGTGGTGGAGTCGAGATGATGATCGAAGTCAGGGACGAACGAGTTCGAGTTGTATTGGTATTTGGACAAAGTTCAGCAGCAAAGATGGTCGACGGTGATGGCTATGAATGGCTGGGATGAGAAGTGCCATTGTAATGATAATGCTTACACTGTCAGTTCCACATGAATAACAGTTAAGCTACCAAGTGGGCTAGAACAATGCAAACCCAATAGTCTATCCAGCCAAAATACATGACCAAAATAAGGGTCGGCTATTCCAGAAGTTTCGACAGGAGTTTGCAACTTCAACCCGGATGTGATGCACGTGACATAATTCTTTAAGGGAGGTTCACTTTCCTATCTTAGCTAGGTTTCCTAGTTTACTTCAAGAAGATGCTACAAACCTCTATATATATGGAAGCTTAGATACAATTTGGGATATCTTGTTCTCACCGTTTTTCTCCCCCTAAGGGGGGAGAACTATTTCTTTTCTATATTCCTTTGATTGTTAAGGATGAATTCAAATTTCTAATTGTGAAGCTCAATTTTTACAAGTTTATTTCGAGTTTTAAAGTTAATCATTTCGAGTTTTTAATATATCGAAGGTTTATGATTGGTTCTTAGATTGATTTGGGTGCGCGACTAGATTAGTCTATTAATCATTCTAATGCTTGTAGAGATTTGAGTGATCCGTAATTATCGTTTTTCTCCTACACAAGTAGAAATCGCGAGACCTTGCGGAGGGATTCTGTGGAGCAATTGCGAGTAAATACAACACCAGTAAGTGGAGCGAGCGTACGGAGTTTAACTTCTGGGATCAAACCTAAATTCACAAACCCTAAATCATTTGATTGAGTTACACCTTGTAAGCATACCTCAGGGCGGCTCAGTTGGATATAATCTGGTATTCGAGCGCTTCCTTATCCAGTGACAACAAGAATTTTGGGGATAGCTAAGCGTACCTACTATTCTACGGTTGGTGACAATTGATTCTAACAAGAGATAAACGGGCACAATATTGAGTTAACGGTTAGTAACGGCGAAGGATTTCTTAATTATCATCCTCTTTATCTTATTATTATTCTTTTTATCCTTCTTTTATATTCTCGCTAATTTAGATAACATATCAGTTACATTACTCCTCGTGGGAACGATCCTTACTACCGCTTTATTACTTGTTAATTAGTGGGAACAATCCTTTCTACCGCTTTATTACTTATTAATTAGTGGGAAACATCTTATTATTTTGTTGAGTAAACGACGCTCATCAAATTGGCGCCGCTGCCGGGGAGTAATTGCTAATTGATTTGTTATTTTGTTTTGGCTCAAAGATTTTGTGGGTATATCTCCCGTAAGCCCTCACGAGACTATAACTCGTCCACTAGGGACACCTAGGGGTTTAAAGGCTTGTTACACATGCTAAGTGTGTCCGTATCCTCGATGACATGGAGTTGTATTTTATTTTTGTTTTGTTTTGTTTGCTCGAGGACTAGCAAGGTCTAAGTGTGGGGGAATTTGATAGGTGTTTAAAAACACCTCTCTAAGTATCAATTGATTGTGCTTTCTTAGCTAGTTTTCTTGTGAAATTGTGTTATTAGATTTGATTTATATTTTATGGGAGTTTTGGAGCTTATTCCCGAAAAAAACAAGAAATTGTCAAATTGGCCATAAAAAAGGCAGAATTATCATTGCATGGGAACCACTACTGGCAGTCGTACGGGCGTGAAGAATCAACCAGCTGAAATCTGTTATGAATTACTGGAGGCGGCCAAAGAAGGTAGCCATTCGAATCTAAACGGGTTTACTATAGACACCCGCTTAATTTACTAAGGGCCACCTCATTCAGCTTATAATCCAAAAATTAGGTTGAGTCCAACATTGTTATTACACAATTTAGCTTTATACTTACTGAACCAAGAAGACACTGCTGCCAAGAGTTCATGCCGACGAAGTCTGGGTTTGTATGATCTGTCGATATGGGTTAAGAAGGTAAGAAGAACACGGGAATTGAGTATGAGTTGTTAGAAAGTTTTAGCAGAATTCACATCGGAAAACCAGTCAAGAAAATCAGTGAAGAACTTGAGGTATTATGAGTGATTGAGGGATTAAAACCATCTATGTTTCCATTGATAATCATTATGAAAGTGAGGAGATTAGGACAAGGTAAGATGGGTTCTATTTGAACTCGAATTGCAGGGTGAAAAGGAGCCACAGAGAACAAGGTTCTTCTATGTTCGTACACGTGTTGTTTACGTGGTTGTTTATGGCAGTAAATGGCAATGAGTGAGACAAGTTTAAGTCTTGGAATAAATGGAGTATGGGTTATGTATGAAATTGGGTTTGCAGGAAGGAGTTGTGGAGATACAAATCCACCAGAGTTCTATCTATCTCCACTTAGCAAAACGCATTTGAGATGTTTGAACAATGTCTTGAACGGGAAACATAAAAGGCAGTGATGATCGATGGTTATTTGCTGTCGATTGAGAAGAGCTCAGAACATACATGGATTAAGATACTGATGGAGTAATGAACTATCCAGGAAGTGGTGATCGACTTTGGATATAGGATGGTTCTGTGGTATCGTGGTGATGGTTAGAAGATGGAATGATCTGAGCTTGATGGAGGTCGAGGCAATGGTTACTGGCAGTTGAATGGGTTTGAGGTAAATAGTAAGTGAAGATGTTGATTGAGTGTTGATGCCATTGAGCCGAAGGGAACGAGTTTGGAGCTGGTGGTCTGTAGTTTTTGCCAAACTATAGCTACGTCGGTACGTGTACATCGACTTTGGATCTATAGCAGTTGCGCCAGTATGTAAGCTGGTACATGTACAACCATGTATCCAGATTTACAGTAGTTTTATCTCTCTTTAATAATCAATTTGAAATATTCCCGAATAACATCAATGACACGTATCACTGTTCCAGGCTTTTTTAAATGATTAACTTGAATCATAATTTAGGTCATAAACAATTAATAAATTGTTCTTAACCAAATTCATCAAGTTTGAAAAAATGTTCTTAATATTAGTTAACATATTTCGAGAATAATTAATCAATATAAACTTGACTCGAAGTTTTTGTTATGCCGGTAAAATCTACTTTAGTCATGCGACATAGTCTCATAGATAGAGAGGTAAAAACTTAAGTAATATGTGATTCATCCTTCATGCCTTTTGTTGATGAAGTTATCCAAAAGCTTCGGTTGATCTTCGCCTTCAAATGGTAGAACGCATTGATGTCTGGTACTCAACTACACACTTTTATCCTAATCCGAGACTTGACTAAATGTGGACTATAAATCAAGATATAATTTTGATCAACTAAATTTGACAACAAGCTTGAGATAACAACACTTGTGAGTTCGACCGAGCGATGCTCTAACAATTTGAACATGTGCTGAAATTTTATTTATTAATAATTCTAAGATATTCCTTGATACTCAAGGTGAGATCCCAAACCAAAAATATTTGAAGTTTATATGTTATGTTTTACCAGCAATCAAAACATATCTCTAAAAATATATATTAGTTATTAAGTGCTATCTAATATCCATAGAGATTTCGGTTATACAGTTGGATAATGGTTGGAATTTATAAAACAGAATTTTGGTGCTTTATTGCATATATCTTTTGAATATCTTCGGTCATGGAATCCTTGGTGTCCAAACTACCTTGGTCTATAAATAGTGAAGTTTGTTCTTCTTACAAACTTATCCCGATCCAGGAAAACTTCATCTTTGTTGTTTTTCGTAATACTTATCCTGAGCCGATTAATAATATTCTCGTACTCTCTTGGAGAGAAGAATAACCTAATTAGGTGAAATCTCTTACGTCCTCTATTTTAAATACTTCTTTGGGATCAAGAAGCATCTACTAGTACAGTTAGTGAAACTAGAATCATATTTCTATTTTAGTTTTCGAGTATTGATTTGATTGACTAATGATAGTTATATGTTGATTTGCATGTAGTTTGATCATTCTTGAGAGCCTTCTCTTCTGACATAAGGTCACTCAAACTAGATTAATAGTATAATATTAACTTGTGATCATCCATTGTTAACATATTATGTTTTGTGCACGATCGATCATAAGTCAAGAATCAAGATTGTTATTGTGCAGGTACAGAAGACTACAGAAGATTGAAGACAAGAAGATTTTCTTATTTCATAAAGGGAGAATTGAGGAGAGGGGTATCATCTAGGAAGAGGATCTATTTGCACATCATCAGGAGGGTAAAGAGGTTGGTGTTGATGTGTGGTTGTAGGGTTTTCCTTGCCTCGATTTTGGAGAAGGCGTTACATATCTTCACACGTGACGAAATTGGATTGTTGATTCCTTTCTGATAGATGTTCAGGAGTAACGCGAGCTTATTCATCTATAAAGATACTCCTTGTTAAAGTGCCACGAGTCATGAAATCATTCCTTGCTTCTCGGTTTGGGGTTAACGTGGCTCTAGTGGTAACCTTTCTTTTAGTGTTTTGAGGAAAGTGAGTACCTCCTTTTGAGTTGTAGTCATGTCTGTCTGAGATTTGGCAAGAACTTCATGTCTCTCCATTAAATCGACAATGGTAATAGAAGGTTGGTTTCTTCGGGCTCCCCCAGCCTCCCGTACTGATGGAGGAGAGGTAGTAGCTCTGGTGGTGATTGGAGGTATCACGCTTAAAGAAATGTTAGGAAGAGTATCAGTGGTTCTATCTCTGGTGATGGGAGGTGTCACACCATAGGAAGTGTTCCACCGCCAATGGTGTTTGTGGTAGAGGATGCAACGCCATGGGATGTGTTGACAGCGCCGGTAGGTGGTACATTGGTGTCAGCAACATGAATATTGGCATTAGGAGTATTTCAGCTTAAGTAGTATCATGATTAGTTATTGACCCAGACCTAAGATCCACCATTTTGAAATTGAGAAATTGATTTTGTAACCGAGAGATTAATCTCCCACTATTGTCGCCAATTTGTAGTAGGGTAAAAACTGATTCCGCTGAAAATGGTAAATTGGGTGTGTCGATGAGAAATGAATCTAAACCCTAAACAAATATAATGCACATGAGTACTTTTAGATTCAAGAGATCAATCTGTACAATCCTGACCTAAACCAAGAAATGGTCGTCCAGTCTTGCTTCAGTCACAAAATGAAGGAGAAAGGTTGATCTTAAGGAGGGAAGCAGAGAAGGTGTTGAGATCAGAATGATGAAATCTGTAAAATATAGTTTTTTATGACTTGTATCAGAACATAGAATCTTCTTGCAAAGTGTAAGCTGTAAATTCTAGGTGGTTTCTGGACACTTACGTTGATAACCAATATTGTCGGTTGAAAATAGATTGAAAAATCTTTTTATACAAGTCATAGTCGAATACAATGACCTCGTTGGAAGTGGGAGTTATGAAATAGTGGAAATCATGGGTGAATGGTAAAAAAACGTGTCTTATGGTTATGGGAAGACTGGACAATTTGTGCTCCCACTACTCCTCTACATGTCACCTATCCTCTATTCCAAACACTTTCTCTTAATGGGTGTGTTGCATGCCGCACGCTGTAAACCACCAGATAAATATATCCCGATGAACATCCCCCAGTTGTCACATGTTTGATGTCTCGAGTATTTTTGTAGGAAATATGGAGCAAGTTTCGTGAAGGATGAAACAAGTCACTTATGGTAGTTGCTAAGTGGGTCTTTCTTGCAATACCTAATTATTTCGACCAATCACGCGCAAGATTAGCGATAGGTGGTCATAAGTGACAAGTCAAGTTGTATGAATGGGACTTACCGTGAGCCAGCGCTCATAGAATAGCATATGGTGATTTTAGGTTAAATAGTTAAATTACATGTAAAATTGATATTTATAAAAATCGTTTGTAATCGATGCATGTAAAGCATCGCTTTTAAGTAAGAAACTCAAAATAATCGATGCATGTTTGAGTCGGTCACGGATTTCACGATCTTAAAAGGGACATGATCGGCCATCTTTGGGCAGCTTCCAGGAGTTGTTCGTGTAGGTTAAGGACGAGGTGATCGGCCTTCACAGGATATGGATGACCGATAGTCATAATGTCTCCTTATTGGTTAGCTCAAATTAAATTTAGGCCGGTCAAATCAGCTGGTCAACATAGGAGTTTGAGATAATTTGCAGTAGTTGTTGATTGTCATTGAATTTATTTAAGGTTTTATAAGGAGCGTGACCAGCCCATTTTGAGCAGCTTCCAGGAGCTATTTGAGTGGGTTGAGGACGAGGCGATCGGTCCTCATAGGAGAGGGACGACCGGTAATCACGATGGCACTCATTGGTCGCCCCAAATAGAATCTTTGTCCGACGAAGTTGGACGGCTGTGATCGATTTAAGACTTCCATGGGCGGTCTTAAGCTAATTAAAACCCTTTTTGGAGCCGCTCGACTAGCTTACTTTGTCTAGCAATTGTGAGCATTGCATGCGGGCTATGAGAGTTATGATTGGTTGAGATAAAAGTGGGCCCATCGGTGAATACCATGGAACTTGTTCGGTCGCGCCAGGAGGTGTCCAAGCTCGTCGAATCGACCGGCCAAGTCGTGTGGTCATGATCATTCTGCGACTGACTTGGACGGCCTAAATTATTTTCTTATATAAGAAGCAGCGCGACCAGCCTACTTTGGCTAGCAATTTGAAGTATCTGCAGGTAGGCTAGAAACGATATGATTGGTCGATTGGAAAGAGGGACCGACAGACAGAAACATGGGGTAAGGCCGGTCGGTAAAGGGGGAGCCGGCTATGGAAAACTGAATGGTCAAGTGGCGCGGTCGTCCCCCTTTTGTTGCTGTCTTTATTTGTGTCAATTTCCCTTTTTCTTATTTTCTAATTTTTGGTAGGATTCTACTCATACTAGCTATATGATAGCCTAGTTTCCTAGCTTGCCTAGGTTTGGTCTCGACCAATAGGGATCGAGATATCGTGCAGGCTCCGTTTTGGGGCAAAAAAACTAATTTTTGTAAATCAACAAAATTAGGTCAAAAATTGAATTTTGTGAGTTGTCACAAAATAAATCAATTTTGGTGAATTTTGCACGTTGGTACAAAATCACTAATTTTATCTTGGAGGGAGGCACAACTCGCGCGCCTCTGGTTGAGTACTTTCATGCACATCTTAATCCCGACACTTCGGGAAATTCATGTTACTCAACCGAGAGTGAACATTAATTGTCATATCATGTTATTACTAAGAGTTCAGCTGGGAACATAGCATAGGATAGATACTCATCGAGTCCTGAAGTAGTGAATAATGCAGACGGGAGCTTATATAAAATTAATAGAATATTTGGGATTGTTGCTACATGCACAAATATTATTCTAATAAATTTCATAAATATTGAATTACATAATTCATATGTAAGCAGAGAGGTATAGAGCCTCATAAGCTTCTTGACAACTCTACTTCTTTGCAGAAAGAAGGCATACAAATATGGAGTTTTTACAGTTTTAGCCCTGAATTAAAAACCACCATCAACAACGATCCAAAGGGTAGAGTGCTTAAAGTCTTCAGAGAGACTGAAGCATCTTAAGATAGTGAACTTTATCTTAGAATTCACATGCATCAGCCAGATTGGTTGTAGACGCAGAGATACTGAGAAAACTAGGTAACTATGGGTAGTTTTCTTGGTCTCAACTATACGAAGTTGGTAGTGTCTTTATATAGCGGCTTAATTATGAGAGTATTCAAAAGTGAACTATGTCCCCGATTTTTCCCCTCTTTAACAAAATCTTGTTATGTGATTTTACTTTACTTTTCGTATTATAATTTGGTTAAGTTATAGTTAAAGTAATAGCACTTGTATGAAATTTGTTTGTTTGGAGCAATACAATATCTAGTCCAGATAAAACCTCTTGGGAAGGTAAGTAACATCTTGTTGAGTCATTCTGAAATGACGAGGGTACCAAATATACCACAATCTTTTCGATATCAACCAATAACAAGTTGAGACAATATAACACAACAAGATAAACGTACAAGTCGAATTTGGTCTCAACTATATGAGTTCAGTCTAAAATTATTTTATAGAATTCAAATCTGATTTTTACTTTAAATACCTAATTTTACAAATTCAATTTGACATAAAAATTAAGAATTCAATCTAAAATTTAACCTCTGCAGGTTTGTTAATGATGAATTTAAGAAAGACGGCGCACCATGGTGTTTATTGTTGCGACACCAGCACTATACACCTATTTTCCTTATTTAGATTTACTATATTTAGTTTGTTGTTTCCTAGTTTAAGTTAGCTTCTTTTAATGCAGTTTAATTCCGTGTTTACCAATCATGTGAAACTATAAATACTTGCTTCATGATTGCTTTAATGGTAGAATTAATAGAACTCAGTTTTTCTTAAACTCTTCTTTTTATTTTCTATCTCAAAACTCTCGTCTTAATAGGTGGTTAACCTCCAATTCAAAAGGTTTCTCTAAGGTTCTTTAGTTTTCTTTTAAAGGATACCTAGTGTTTGGTCAAGAACCCTAACACCTGGTTCAGAGCAGGTTCAAATTCTAGGCCAATTTTTTTTTATACAATGACTTATACAGAAAATTTGGAGCTTATAAACACTGGTATTACAAGTATCACTGAGAAGCTTGACAAGTTGGTAGATACTATTACCAAAGATCATGAATTGGATGAAGCTGTGGTCAAGAAACTTCGTGAAGAAGAAAAGTCAGCTCATGAAGATGATAGAGCTAATCGTAAACTTGATTTTATTGAACATGAGAAATATCTTACATCAAGTTTGAACCAAGCTATCAGTTCAGAACTCAAAAATTCGTTGGGTGATTTATTTCAGGAATTTATTCCTCAGCATAAACCTTTAGATGGTACTCCTCCACAGCATACAAATCGCATAACTAATAATAATAATAACAATGGTTCTAGTATTCTTGAAACTCCAATTAGTGCACCATCAGTTAATCTGAAGTTTTCCTCTTTTGATGGTGATGATCCTGATGGATGGTTATTTCAAGCTAAGTAGTATTTTTCCTGGCACGCTATTGCCAATAATATGAAGGTTCAACTTGCAGCTGCTCATCTTAAGGGATATGCTAATGCATGGTTTCGTTGGAAGCGCACTACACTTCTAAACCCAACTTGGCCATAATTATGTTCTCTAGTTCGTGAAAGATTTTCTCCTGAGAAATTTATTGATGCTAAGATGGCAATTAGCACCATTAAACAGAAAGGTACAGTTAAGGATCACATTCATGATTTTGAACGTCTCTTAAATTTTGTAGACTTTCCTGAAACTCACTTGATAAATTTGTTCATCCATTCATTGAAACCTGAGATTGGTTCCGTGGTGAAGTTACTTGAACCATCTACCTTATCATCAGCCTTCAAGAAAGCAATAAATCAAGAAGATGTATTGTTGACAGCTTCAAAAAAAAGATTTCACCAGTCTAAATCATCGGCTGTTGTTTCCAATTCTCAGCTGAAAAATAAACCATTACCTCCTGGATATAAAAAACTTTCACGGGAAGCAATTAAAGAAAAAAGAGAGAAAGGTCTTTGTTTTAATTATGATCAACTATTTCAACCAGGTCATGTGTGTGTGAATCCTAGTCTATTGATTTTAGATGGCCCTCCAATTGCTGAGACCATTGATGATGAACTTTCTCCAGATCCCACTCCTATTTTGCAAGATGAGTTTACTACTTCAGAGGTAACATATTATTCTATATCTTTTCATTCACTAATGGGTTCTACTTTTCCTTCGACAATGAGAATCAATGGTTTCTCCAAAGCTCAACTACTTACATTCTTAATAGATTCTAGTGCAACTCATAATTTTTTGAGTCCATCATTGGCAAAGCATTGTGGTTTTCGAATTACTTTTCCAACTAAACCTTTGCGTGTTACAGTTGGTGATGGGGGTACACTGAGCACCCATGATCTTTGTTTGAATGTACCATTTCAATTACAAGATTATCAATTCCAGGATGATTTTCACATATTGAATATTAGTGGTTGTGATGTTGTTTTAGGAGTACAATGGTTACATACCTTAGAACCTATAGCTTGGGATTTTGAGAAACTCTTAATGAAGTTCAGATTTGGCGGCGCAGATATACAATTATTGGGTAATAAATCTTCTGCATTAAAGATGTTGGATTCTACTTCAATGCAGCGATTACTACAAAGAGAAACTTATGGTGTTTTCTTACACTTATCTGAAATTAATACTTCAATCATTACTCCTCCAACAATACCACCTGAGATTTAATGGTTAATTTCAAATTTTGCTGATATTTTCAAGACTCCAGAATCACTTCCTCATGCAAGAGTTCATGATCATCATATTCCTTTAGTTCCAGGTTCTTCTCCAGTCAATGTACGACCTTATCGTTACCCACATTTTCAATAAGATGAAATTGAGAAGATAGTTTCTGAGTTGCAACAATCAGGTTTGATACGTCCTTCTTCCAGTCCTTTATCTTCACCTATATTAATGGTTCGAAAGAAAGATGGTTCATGGCGAATGTGTGTTGACTATAGAGATTTAAATAAGTTAACAATCAAAGATCGATTCCCTATTCCAATGGTAGATGAATTGCTCGATGAACTTCATGGTGCATGCATTTTTACAAAACTTGATTTAGGTTCTGGGTATTATCAGATAAGATTATACAAAGAAAATATTCCTAAAACTGCTTTTCGAACTCATGATGGTCACTATGAGCGTTTGGCCTCTCAAATGCACCGGCTACTTTTCAAAGTTTGATGAATCACATCTTCAAGCCTTATTTAAGAAGGTTTGTTCTTGTCTTTTTTGATGACATATTGATTTATAGTAAAACCATGTCAGAACATCTAGAACACTTATCCGCAGTGTTTGAAGATTTGCGCAAGAATCAATTATTTGTCAAACAATCCAAGTGCACATTTGCACAACAGCCAATTGGTTATCTGGGACATGTGATTTCATCCACAGGAGTAGCAGTCGAAAGTGAGAAGATACAAATCATTTTGTCATGGCCTATTCCAGCTACAGTTAAAGTATTAAGGTTTTTTTTGGGTTTAGCAGGCTATTATAGAAAGTTTGTTAAAGACTTTGGCAAAATTTATGCACCTTTAACTCAACTATTAAAGAAGGATGAATTCACATGGACTGAAGATGCAACTAAATATTTTCGCCTACTCCAACAAGCATTAACTACTACTCCATTTTTGATTCTTCCTAATTTCTAAAAAGAATTCTATTTGGAATGCGATGCTTCTGGAAATGGTTTGGGAGCTATTTTATTGCAATGTGGCAGGCCAATTGCTTACTACATCAAAGGATTGTTTGGTAAAAATCTTAATTTATCAATATATGATAAAGAGATGCTTGCCATAGTTTCTGCAATTCAGAAATGGAGACCATATTTACTTGGAAGATATTTCAAGATATACACTGATCACCATAGTCTGAAATATTTTTTGGAGCAAAAGATTTCATCTATGGAGCAATAGAAATGGTTAAGTAAGCTGCTTGGATATGATTATGAGATAATTTTTCGACATGGAAAATAGAATGTTGCAGCAGATGCATTATCTCGTAATACATGGCCAACCTTTGCTGCAATTACTACACCATTTTTTTTCCGGTGTTACTTATATTGTTGAGGAGACGAATAGTGATGCTGAAATGCAAATTATTATTAATAAGATTCAAGAACATCCTACCAGTAAACCAAATTATACCTTTCTTGATGGTATATTACGATACAAGAATCGTATTGTGGTAGTTTATACTTCCGCTTGGTGTTTTAAACTTCTTCAAGAATTTCATTCAACACCTTTAGGAGGTCACTCTGGCTTTCTACGTACTTACAAACGTCTCCAACAAAAAAAAATCTGGAAAGGGATGAAGCATTCAATTAAACAATTCATTGCACATTGTGATGTTTTTCAGGGGAGTAAGTCTAAATCCATAGCTCCTCCAGGATTGTTACAACCACTTTCTATTCATTCTGACGTTTGGTTACATATTTCAATGGATTTCATAGATGTTTTTCCACCATCTAATCGAAAAAACTCATCTCTAGTGGTTGTGGATCTATTGTTTAAATATGCACACTTTATAGCTCTTGCACATCCCTATTCTGCTACTACCATAGCTGATATGTTTATACGGGAAGTGGTACGTCTACATGGAATGCCTAAGAGTATTGTCACTGATCGAGATCCCATATTTATGAGCAAGTTTTGGGAGGCATATTTTGCTCTTCAATATACTCAATTATGTAGAAGCTCGGCTTATCATCCACAATCTGATGGACAAACGTAGATAAAAAATAAGACTCTTGAATGTTATTTACGTTTCTTTGATAGTATTAAACCAACTGAGTGGTCTAAATGGTTACCATGGGTTAATGGTTGTATAATACCAGCCATCACTCAGCCATCAATATGACACCATATGAAGCATTGTATAAAAGAACACCACCAACTATCTTAAGTTATCTCCCTGGTTCCACTATTGTTCATGATGTTGATCTCAATTTACGAGCTAGAGACCGTACTTTGAAGCTCTTGAAATATCATCTTGAAGCCGCACAAACTAGAATGAAGAATTATACCGATAAGCACAGAACTGAAAGAAACTTTGCTGTGAATGATTGGATATTCTTATGTCTAGAAACTTATAGACAATCAACTGTTTCGAATCAATCCTTCTCCAAAGTTTTATGGGCCTTTTCATTATTGGGAAGATAGTAGAAGTTGCATATAAGCTGCAATTACCTGTTGCAAGTCGTATTCATCCAGTTTTTCATGTTTCACAGTTGAAACTTAAACTTGATTCTTTTATTGTTGCTGAGACAGTTTTGCCCAATATTGTGGATTATGATAAATGGGAACCAGAGTATTTTGGAGCGCAAAATGTTTAACAAATGAGGTAAAGCAGGAACTAATTGGTTGATTAATTGGAAAGATCACTCAACAGAAGAAACGACATGGGAAGATGCAGATGAGTTGAATTTACGATTTCCAGAGCTTAATGCTTGAGGTCAAGCACAATTTTTTCAAGAGGGGTGGGATGTTGAGACACCAGCACTATACACCTGTTTTCCTTATTTAGATTTACTATATTTAGTTTGTTATTTCCTAGTTTAAGTTAGCTTCTTTTAATGCGGTTTAATTCCGTGTTTACCAAGCATGTGAAACTATAAATACTTGCTTCATGATTGTTTTAATGGTAGAATTAATAGAACTCAGTTTTTCTTAAACTCTTCTTCTTATTCTCTATCTCAAAACTCTCGTCTTAATAGGTGGTTAACCTCCGATTTAAAAGGTTTCTCTAGGGTTCTTTAGTTTTCTTTTAACGGATACCTAGTGTTTGGTCAAGAACCCTAACATTTATATCCCAACAATTTAGAAAATATATTGTTTATATCCTAATCCCAGCCATAGTGTTTAACCTTTGCAGGTTTGTTAATGACGGATTTAGAAAATATTTACGTTACAAAGATTAAGACCAACTTCAATTCCAAAATTTGAAAGATGAAAAAAAAAAATCCCGAATTGGTGTTAGTAATCTAATACCCCACTCTTTCATTTCAATTGTTAGTACATGTACATACTATGGTTCAGAGGCTCAAATTATGTTCGACTCGTATCTAGAACTCTTTCTACCACTCTGCTGTTATAGTTGTAGGATTTCAGCCTTTGTAAGTTTGGATCAAATGTAATCCTTTCTTCAATTGAGAGCTTGTAATGATAATTCGTAACAGAAATGGATT
Organism: Papaver bracteatum; assembly: GCA_023529315.1. Lineage (NCBI taxonomy): Eukaryota > Viridiplantae > Streptophyta > Magnoliopsida > Ranunculales > Papaveraceae > Papaver > Papaver bracteatum. Next base: position 537,173 of record JAJJWX010005417.1, on the reverse strand, counting down.
TGGTTCGCCTGATCTGCAATGAGGAATTCTTCCACCGATTTGGTTCACAAACTCAAGCTCATATTCACCCACTAAATTCATTTCCAGTTCGATTTGGATGGTGAAGTTATTAATTTCGTTTCGCGTGTTTTTTTTTTTTTTTGAAGTTGAACACTGTGGTTTTGAATTTGGACCAACTATTGATCCTTCCATGAAAGAAAATGAGACATTTTATTGTAGGATTCGAACTAAGAACCACTATGTCACCCTATTACATATTTATTCTTTTTGTCTTTTTATTATTACATTCTCTACCTCGTCTGTTTTGTCCAAGTTAAAAGGGCATTTCTGATATTTCAATGGTGTGACGGTATTTCTTTATTACAGTAAGATAAATCCTTCAAATCTCAAATCCCCTCAATATTGTCTACCGCGGCTAGGGCAAACTGAAAAAAGAGTTCTTCAGTGATTATTAGTAAAAGATTGAGGAATTAGGGAATAATCAATCAAATGATAAATCAGCTTCAAACAATCTCAAAAAAACTAAACGAGTTTGAAACGAAATTCAAGGAATTAGGGAATGGATACCGTGATTGGGTTTCTAAACAATCTTTTCCTGTTGAAGCTACAGTTGTTACTACATCCGGTGCAATCCAAGGAGCTGCTTGCGGTGGTCTTATCGGAGCTGTTGCCCAAGTTGCTGCCCATGTCTTTCCACAGCATTCACATGCCATTAAGGTACTGTCTTTATTTTTCTTAGTATAATCCACTACGAAAGCTTACTCCTTTTTAATTACTTTTCCATTTATGTTCTTTAAATATTGCAATTTTGTAGCCCAAACTTATGGGAATCGTTGTCTATCATCAAATTTTCATGTTTTGCTTGATTGCATTACTAGTTCAGATCAATCCATTTTGAAAGCTTATTCCATTTTCAATTTTCACGTCTTTTTTTGTTTTTTTCAATTAACACTCCTAATTTAACGAAACAATTAGGAGTGTTAGAAGGGAAATTGAATTGAACTGAATTGGATTCATTGATAAATTCCAATGGGCATGCAAATCTCTGGGGAATTGGGTTAATACTTAATACTTCGTAGTGTAATTTCAGTTTGTAGATTTCTTTCCGATTGGTTACACTATTTAGATTTTACAGGCTTTCAGCAGTTGCCCTATGGCAGAAGCTCGTAATATCGCTGCCATGGAGGGTGCCCGTGCTGGTATAAATTGTATTATGAAAAGAATTAGAAGGAAAGACGATCTCCACACTCGGTAACTAACTAACCCACTCTAACTATGTCTTCTGGTTCTTTGCTATCAGTTGGATGGGTGCAGAGTGCTCGCCATTGTAATCATAGTGGATCCATGGCTTGATATCAATCGACTGTCGAACTTGGTTCATTATCTTGTTTTTGATATGTGAGTGTGGTTGGTCTTCATCTTGACACCTAAGTGAATGAAAGCATTGATTTTGTAGAATGGCTGCAGGTTTTGGTGCTGGAGTTACGTTCGAATTGTTGACATCGACAGGAAATCCTCATGTGGCTGTCAATGCAGCCATACTAGGGGTCATCAGTGCGCTTGTTGGAGGTACTTTTTTTGAGGTGAGCATATATGAGAAAGAGTTAAATACAATTATGTGTACGTATCTTGATTCTAGACTGTTGGATGTTCACTGCTTGCAACATAAATAAACGTTCGAGTCATATCACCTACGAGGCTGCAACATCACAAAAATAAATGTTCACTGCATATATTATTTGAAATATGTACCTCCTATAGAGCTGAATATTTTTCTCACAATCACAATTATTATCCACTTGTTTTGACTTATATCAGTTTCTCTAATACCTTGTTTTATTGTTATGCGAAATGTGAGCTTAGGATTTAGAAAATTATTCGGCCGATATTTCTTGAAAAAATGGTTTTGTTGGCCGCAGTGTACCAGTGTATGTACTGCTTATCATGCAGATGTTTTTGTGTTAGTATCGCCAAAAATTCTACCATATATTGTGAATCCGTTTTGTAATATTTTTTAAAAGTGGGTGATGGAACTGGCTGCTGGAGATTAAGTTTCTGTTCTAAAAATCGCGCTCAGAGAAATTTAGTTCACTGATATAACCATATGTTGGTAGTATGATCTTTTGCATGTGATAATGCTGGTAAGATGCTAGTAAGCTAGGGTATGCTACCATCTTCCGTTCAGCTAAGTATCTGCCGTTACTTATTAGTATACTTGTGTCTACGCATGTGTATGTTTTTTTCTCTCTAAGTATCTGCCATCACTTTTTTTTCTCTCCCAGATGTGAAACTTAAGTGTCCACGCAGGTGTATGTTTTGGTGTTGATCTTCCTTTTTCTGTCTTGCTTTGAAGAGCATATTCTAGTAGTGTGCTTGGAAAACAAACATTTCTCTTGTCCATTAAGCAATTTATATTCCACTTTGTTTTGTGTCTGTGCAGCTAGGTCAAAAAAAGTCTCAGTTGCAAGGGGAATATGCCAGAACAAGGTGCATGTTGTCGAACCTTGGCCTTCAGAATTACGAGAAGAACTTTCAGGAAGGCTTGTTAACAGACATCACTATACATTTGCTTACAGATAGGCAAGTGTTGTTGAGGGAGTTCATATCACCTGTTGTGACTTGTGTATGTTTGTAACATTTGCGTATATGATGACGATTTTTTCTATGTCTTAATCTGTTGCAGTGTTCTTAGAGACGCGAGAGTCCCTCCTGGACCAAGGCTTCTAATACTTGACCACATTGCAAGGTGCTGATCGCAACTCACAAATTTATTTTCCTTGGCATAAAAACTGTAATTTTAGGTTTGGGCTATTAGCATCGCACAATCTCATTAGTATCATTAATTCTTCAATGCCAGTCGGTACATCTCTCACCAGGCCTTTCACCACGTTGGGGTATAAATATGGACCCACGCCTCACCAAGGCACTAGTCATGCATTATTTCTCATCTAACATACCTAATTTAGGTGGAATATTTCTCAATAGAAAAACGGGTGGGGCTTTTATCTCGGCCGAGAAAGTGAGCCTAAGATAAATTGAAAAAAAGAGAAGAAGAAGGCCTAAGTGCTGTATTTTGAGTTTAGGTTGGTTAATTAGGTCTTTACAGAGAGAGATCCTTAAATAAAGGCCGGCCTTGGCAGGTAAAGGCGCCTAGGCACCAAAACACTCACTTTCTGGTCCTAAGGGGAGACGCTCACTCCCTTTATATATAGTTAGGCACCCCTTGCCAGATCCAGTGGTTAAGATTACTAACTTCCTTGAACTCCTTACACATCCTTACAACCGAAACTACGGTTCCACCAAAATTCTAGCTACTAACACTATTGGCAGGTATATGACACCATTTAACCCGTGTCAATCTCTCATTAATTTAATTTAATTTCTGTAGTGGGGGATGATCAACTAATGCAAAAATCTTTCTTTAGATTTTTCACTTTGATGAGAATCACCCTGTAGTCGGGTGGATGTTTTCATCATCTCCCTATAAGGGAGGTCTGGGGTTGATTCCCCTACTCTGAGGGGTTTATTCCCCTGAGATAGTTGGGGTTGGTGGGCAGTGAGGCTGGCCCAGGGAGTCAGGCTTAGCTTCAGCTGTATCAGAAAAATAAAATTTGTTTTCACTTTGATAACCTTGTGACCTATTATATTCAGGGATCCTGAACTGCAAAGGATGCGGCGACGTCATGTTGGGTGAAACTGATGGTAAGCAATTAAGTTTATAAGCTAACCATCCAAGGATATCCCAGTTAGCCTCAGTCTCATACTAGTACGAGGTTAGAGGTCCGAGTCCCTTCTCTGGAAAAAGGGATGTTATTTACAAGTTGTTTTCGAGTGTTTTATTGTTCTGGAATCTAGCTTAAGAGACAACAATGTTTAGTGAAACTGATGGTGAACAATGAATGTTCGTCTTTTATCAGTGATATATATATGTATAATATGCGTGTTTTTTCATTATTAGTATTTTTCTAGTTTATGTGTGATCTTTTTCTGTATGCTTTTTTTTTTTTGATAAAGGAGTAAAATTTTATTAATTAGTGACAGGCGCAATATGCCTGTCTAAGAAACATTCTAGACCACTAGGAGCATTGAGGAGTTCCTCTACAAATAATTTATCTACCCTCACTCTCTTAGCAATACCATCTGCTAAGTCATTGTTTACTCTCACAGTGTGATTAAAACTCCAATAACTGAAAGAATTTAAAATTTACTTAATGTCTCTAATTATTTTCCTGAATTCCCATCTGACAAATAGATTATCAGAATTAATTGAGTTGACAACTGTTTGTGCATCTGCTATGAAGTTAATTCTTGAATGACCAACAACTTTGGCCCATTTGATAGCTTCCAAAATAGCTGCACATTCCGCTTCTTCCGAGTCCCTTATTCCAGCTGCATAGGAGCCTCTGAACCCTGTAATTTCACCTGCAATATTAATCAGCACCATGCCAGTGCCACAATCATTAGTGTCATAGTCAAAAGATGCATCAACATAAATAGAAGGATAGTAAACATCAACAGATAAAGTCATAGCAGATAAAGTACTGATGTTTAATTCTATCAGCAGTTTTAAGAGGGTTGAGAGTTTTATCCTCAAAGACACATTCACATCTTTCCTTCCATATGATCCAGCAAGCTACCATGAGAGTTTTCCTCCATACTTCAAGTTCTTCAGAGGTTGAATTATTGACATTGGTAAACCAAGAAATGATCCATTCCTGAATGTTGTTGCAGCTTATAGTGACTTGATCAATATTAATATTCAATAATCTCCAAACAGCTTTGGCATGGTTGTAGTTAAGAAGCAAATGAAATAGAGATTCCTCATCAGCTTGGCAGATACTACAGTGCTGCTCTATGGAATGGTTGTGTTGAGATAGTCTTTCTCTAGTAGGTACAACATTTTTGAGGCACTTCCATATGAAAAGAATGACTCTATGGGGTAGCTTCATCTTCCACAAGCTCTTCCAAACCATTTTGGGTACTGTACTTATACTAATTTGGTTTTGAACCCTTCTCTCAGTAATCTTATTATAAGTGCTCTTGACAGTGAAGATACCATTCTTAGCAGGTGTCCATCTGAGGATATCTTCTTCAGATTGAGAGATTTGCATAAGCAAAAAATTTTCCACAACTTCCTGACTGAAGAGAGTATTTAGCAGGGGAATATTCCAGCTATTGGTATCAGTAATAATGAGTTAACTGACATAAGTATAATGGTAATGAGAGATGTCCATAGGGACAACCAAATCATTGAGCCCCAATATCCATCTATCTTTCCAAATCATAGTTTTCTTCCCATTATTCACTTCTATAAAGCAGTACTGAGTCATAATAGAGAGACCTTGTTCAATTCCTTTCCAAACCCAAGAAGAATTCTTTTTCTGAAAACTAATATGTAAAAAGTCTTCATTTTTTTAGTATTTGGCTTTGAGTACTTTACTCAGCAGATGATCTTCTTGATGGTAGATTCTCCAAGCTAGCTTAGTAAGGAGAGCATGATTTAACATTTCAATATCTCTGAATGCTAAACCCCCAAGGTCTTTAGAGATGCACATATTCTGCCAGGCAATAAGATTTGTTCCCTTATTGGATTTAAAACCCCACCAAAACTTTCTTTGAGTAGAATCCAATTTCTCCAAAAGCTTTTTAGGCATTTTAAAAGTGCTCATCTGATAGGTAGGAATTGAATTAAGTACTGCCTTGACCATAGTAGTTCTACCATCTTGGTGCATGGTGGTGCCTTGCCAAGTACTTAATCTTCTATCAAAAGCTGATTGAATGTCTTCAAAAGCTCTAACTTTGGATTTACCAATAATGAGAGGAGAACCTAAGTATTTTTCATTCTTATCCATTAATTTAACACCCAGAATCTGTCTTAGAGTTTCACAAGAGCTAGGATCCAAATTACCACTGAAGTAAACTGAGGACTTGTCAAAATTGATGACTTGACCAGATTGTGAACTAAAATCATTCAAAACTTGAAGGAGATTATTCACACTGGTTAAATTAGCATGAGTGAAGATGAGACAATCATCTGCAAATAATAGATGATTTATGGGCGGAGCTCCTCTTGCTGCTTTAATACCTTTAATATCTTTAGAATTATGAGCATTAACCATTGTTCTTGAAAACCATTCCATAGCTAAGATGAATAGGTAAGGAGAAAGGGGATCTCCTTGCCTTATACCTCTAGATGGGTTGTATTCTTCACATGGAGAGCCATTAAGAAGTACAGAGAGGGAAGTAGTGCTAATGCACTGATAAATCAAAGGCACCAAACTTCTGAAAAGCCAAAACTTGACAGAATCTTCAAAAGAAAAGGCAATTTAAGCCTATCAAAGGCCTTAGACATGTCTAACTTAAGAGCTAGCCATCCTCCTTCACCTTGTTTTCTTTTCATTGAATGAATTAATTCATGAGCAATGATAGTGTTATCATTAATCAGATTACCAGAGACATAAGCAGCTTGAAATGGGGAAATAATAGAATCCATTAAAGGCTTCATCATGTTAACCAAGATCTTTGAGATGATCTTATAGGAAGTATTGCATAGACCAATTGGTCTAAACTCAGATGGAGTACTAGGTTTATTCTTCTTTGGTATAAGAGAGATATAAGTCTTGTTAAGATGTTTTGGGAGGTACTTAGTTGCAAAGAATCTCTTAACCATTTCACAAACATCAGATCCAACTGTGTTCCATTGGGATTTGTAAAAACCAGCTTGAAACCCTTCAGGACTAGGGGCAGACCAGTTCTCCATACCTTTAAGAGTCTTAAAAATTTCTTCATCAGTGGGAGGTAACAATAATTTCCTTTTATCTTCATCTGAAATAAGATTAGGTAGGAAAGTATAATGATGTTCCTCAAGAATAGGTGAGATTGAAGTACTTATTGCTTTGAAGTGAGAAGTAAGGAGATTAGAAAGATCTTCTCTTGAGTGTAACCAAGTGCCATTATTGTCTCTCAAAGCATAAATATTGTTTCTGGATCTCTTCCTCTTAGTTAGAGTGTGAAAATATTTAGTATTGAAGTCCATGTCTTTCACAAAGTTATCTCTTGATTTCTGCTTATTGAACTCATTCTGAATTTTGTTCCATTTGTTTAACTCCATACTAAGGGCTGCATCCTTTTCAGTGTTATTTGTTGAAAATGGTAGCTTTTGAATCTCAGCTAATTCCTGTTGAATATTATCCACATTTTGGTTGATGTTACCAAAGTGGTCTTTGTTCCATTTAGAGAGAGAAATTATAATTTATTGTAATCTCTTAATAAACTTGAAACCAGGTGAACCAATGACTTCATTATCCCAAGCTTTAGAAATTTCAGAAGCACAACTTGCATCACTTAACCATGTGAAAAAGAATTTAAATGGTTTCCATAATTTTGGCTGAGAATAATCTGTCACTAACATTACAGGTCAGTGATCACTGCCATGTTGGTTGAGATGGAGAAGTTTTGAGTCTTGAAACTGAGAATTCCAAGCAGCATTAACAAGAGCCATATCAATTATGGATCTTTTTTTACCTGTGCCAAGATTGTTTCTAGTCCAAGTATGCCCTTTACCTACAAATCCTAAATCCTCTAACCCAATTTCATGAAGAATAGAGTTTACCAGGCCATCTGAAGAAGAAGTATCTTGAAGATGAAAATTTAAGTCTCCCAACAATACCCAAGACTGAGTGATATTGGAGCCAATATCTTTGATAAAATCCCACTGATTCTTTTTCTTAGAATAGTTGCAGAAGCCATACATGCAGGAGAGAAGCCATTCTGGTTCATTTGGATGACTTTGAATGATAGCATGAATCATATTATCCTCACAACCAACAATATCACATACAAAACCATTTTTCCACATTAGAACTAAGCCACCAGACCTACCTATTGGCTGAAGGAATTTTATGTTAGGGAATCTAAGAGGAGCCAGAATAGTTCTCATTTTATCTTCATGCATTTTTGTCTCACAAAGAAAAATGATATCTGGGTTCTGAGTTCTGATGATATCTTTAAGGTGGTCTTTGGTAGAAGATGTATTGAGTCCTTGCACATTCCAAGACACTATTTTCATGATGGAAAAATAAAAAAGCGAAGCACAAACTAAAGTAGTGAAGAAAGCAGGTTTGTACTTACATGTAACTCTTTTAAGAAAGCAAGCAAAGCAGTAAGAATTGTGAATATAAAGGAAAATAATGTTGAAAACTAATAATGATTTCAAATCACTAGTAAAAAGTAAATAAAGCAGAATGACAGGAAATTGAAAAAACCAAAACTAGTGGACCTTAAGATAATAAAGAAGTTGAAATGAAATTAAAAAATAAAAGTGAAAAGTAGCAAAGAATATTTTGATTACCTGATCCTCCTTGTTAGCATCTGCAATCGGATTATCTCCAGAAGTGATCCTGCAAGTAGTCTGGTCAGATGTTGTGGAATTCAGAATGGTGTTCTGCAGAGAAGTCTCATTTTGAGTTGGGGAAGCAGAAGTATCATCTCTCATCCGTTTTCCTAGCCTACCATCTTCTTCATTAGGGGTCTCATCCTTCTTGAGAAGAATGTCCAAATTGATAACATCACCATCCTTGGGAGGGACAAAAATAGTTGTCTTAACAAATTTCTTCTGATTGTTTATGACTGCAGGAGCCTGGTTGGACTTAATAGCTGCAATATTCTTGCGAATATTTTCTACTTTACCCATGAAATAAGGTTTCTCATGAGCAAGCTTCAAATAGTTTGCAGCATCTTTACAAACTGCAGTTGAGTGATTAATTATGTAACACTCAGTGAAAATGTTAGTCGGCTGACGCTCATAAAAAAAAATCTGCCACTTAGTAATTCCAGACATTGTGGTGCACTTAACACCTCTTCTCCGGGGCATGGACAGGTCCACATTAACACAAACTTTCACTGGAGTCGTACCATTTGGTATGCCATCTTTAGGTTCTATGCCTGTGACTTCACCCATAATCTCACCTATTTTCGTAACAGACGTGGGATTCATGTGCTCAGGTAATATGTATTTTAGCTGGATCCAAAATTGTTGGTACCCCCAATGCTTCTCATTGTAAATCATGCCAGGAATGTAGTCGTGCACCACTAAAAGATGCTTGTTGATGATCCAAGGCCTTTCTTCTATAACTTTGTTAAGCAGATCCCAGTCATTGAATTTGAATATCATTATGTTTGGTTCTACCTCAATAATTCTGAGATTATCCATTGTTAAAAAAGGTCAGGTTAAAGTGATGTATTTAGCCACCGTATCATAATTCATTCTCCCTTCAATGATTATCTTACCAATAGCACTGGCTTCCCATTCCGAATCGTCTTCCATATCCGTATTACTGCTTTGAGTAACCACAACAACTTCATTAATGTTACCCAATTCCAGAGTAGCTTGTTTAAACTTGTTAACCAGCTCAACAACATTACTACTGCTACCTTCTTCCATTGTAGTTGGGACGCGTAATTCCGTCTTCTTTAGATGATACAAAGAAAAGATGAAGGATATTGAATGAGGTTTTCTATAACTAAAGATATTAGGGTTTAGAGGGCAATATTGGGAGTAATGATGTATACTAGATAAATACGAATTATTTCCTGTGCTAAAATTATGGAAACAGAAAATATTATGGTATCTCCAAGTATGGTAATTGAAACAGCTGTATGTGAGTGTGAATAGGAAAAATAGGCAACTAATCCGGTGAGCCCAATTGAATTTCCGAAATTCAAATTTTTTTGAATGTTGACTATGGCGGTATGATAGAGAACCGATTCCAGATGAGTTGAAACGGGATTGAGACTTCTTCCACAAAACACCATTAGCAAAAGCTTTGAAATCCATAACATCTAATCCTGTAAGCAAAAGCTTATAGACTAGCTCAGCAAAAGCTTTGATCACAACATAAAAATTAGCAAAAGCCATAAGAGATAGATTAGATTGCAAACGCGTTAGGAGGAAAAGAAAAGTTAGGCTGTCATGATAACAATTTACAAATATTCAAAAGAAGAACACAAAAGAGGATAAAAGAAATAATTTAAAATACGAAGGAAATGATCAAAAAAGAGAAAGTTCCATAACTAAATGATGCTGAAATTAAAGATTCAAACTGCAATTGATGATTAAAGAAAGAAAACAAGAGGAAAAAGAAACCCGAGTTCACTCAGTTATTCGCCGGATTCATTCGATTCGCAGAGCCCTTGATCTTTTTCTGTATGCTGATACGATTCTGTAAAATCTTTTCATGCTAACCTCACTTCCAAATTTCGAGTCGGACTTAATCGTTTGGGATTCAGGATACCTATTGTCCATCAAAACTTTGAAGCGAGCCCTATTTGTGTCAGCCCTTCTTCGCTAAAACCCATACTTTTATAAGTTGAACTCAGATATTTACTCCTCATGAAACAAAAGACAGGTAGAGAATTTGGTTAAAAATCAAAGAAATTCGTCCATCAAGATGCTTTTTTATTAAGAAATTCAGAAACAAGTTCATTCAGAAAACACTTTGGATTTTATTAACAAAAGGTGCTTTGATTTTATTTTCATTTTTTGAAACAAAACATAGGTGCTTTGATGATAGTAATAGCAGACCTCTATCAGTTGAAGGTACTACAAACAATAGGGCACGAGGAGTTCGCAAATGAGAGGAGTACTTAGCCAGCCCAGTATGAAGCCGGAGGGAATCACCAATCCCATGTCATCAAACTTTGAATTGAACAACCTACAGTTGGCTTTGGACAAATTTGCGACACAAAGAGCGAGCACTATGCCGCTAAAATTGACAACATAGTGTCTAATGAAAAAGGTAAATTGATAGAGACTATGTAGGTTCGGCATTAATTCATAAAAACTTACAAGATATCATGGAGAGAATGAAACAACAAACAAGCAAGGAAGAGAGAGTTGCTTTATAGAAGTTCTAGCATTATGTTGTAACACCGATGATACATAGCATAGATATGAGCAATAATAACACTGTCACTCTTTACAATGAGGAAACATCAACAGTGTCAACATACCCACCGGGGCCGTGTCCAGCTAAAATATTCCTTCAACTTGGAATTACTCAAATTCCAAACCTTAACAGTCTTATCCCATGAATCAGACTAAACCCAAACAACTCACCCAGTTAACACAAACAATTCACTAACAGAAGGTAATATGCATTTTTTGAGAACTAAAGTTTCATTTTTATATGACAAAATTGACAAACAACAAATAGTGCAGAATTCTAAGACATCTCTGATACCTATACTCTAATGAGCTGTTGGACACCCTTACAAGTTACAAGCAGATTTCAGCTAAGAGAGTAACTACTTACCGACTCATGATATAAATTCATAGCAGGACATGCATTACTAAGGCAAATTGAATCACTTCACACACACACAAAACATAAACGCATAGCAGAATTCACCAACTAAAAATACATCAAACCAGTATCCATTCACAACTACATGCCTCACGCTACTCCACATTTCATGACAAATAGGATAATACAATCAGTGCTTCTTTCCTATCAGTGTTTATCTCCAACCCCAACATACATTTGCCCCCTTCCCTTTGTTCGGAAGAAAATTTGAAGTTAGAAATACTTAAACTTAAAGAAGATAAAGACCTCCTGGCATATAGAGACCAAAGAAGCTTCTAAAGAGAATCAGCGCTGCAAATAAACTATCAGTGCAAGTCTCTCAGCTTAATTCAAAACATCAATTGCTTCTAGATATTACTGTCCCTAAGAAAATTCACATCTTAATCTTTCATCATCTAGAGTAAAAACCATAAACTGACATGGTATTTACTGACCACAGATTCAAACAAAGAAATGTAAAGTTTCTTTCACACCTTGATATAAGGGCTCTTTTCCACACTAAATGACTGAAACATATTATACTAATTGACCACATTATGAATCCAGAATTATGAATCCAGAAAGCTGATAATACATCTTTAGCATGACCAACAAGGGAAATTTTGTGTTGCTGCTGGTATATCACTTGTGTTACAGAGAGTGGTGAAGCTCCAGTACTCAGATTTTCAAGTACCTAACCATCCCCTAATGCTACTACACTAAAAACTGAGCCCTTCATGAGAGCAAACAGTTAACAGCCATAGAATTTCTTGGGACATGCTTGTTCAGACAGGGTACCTGACATCCCCCTCAACAATGTCACTGTAATTCCCACTGAACCCTTTTGAACCCTTTATGAGAGCAAATACCCCAACAGATAACATACATGGAAATTTCTAGGGACATGTTTGTACATACAGGGTACCGTTCTGTTCTACAGAATAGATGTTGCTCCAATTCCGATAGATCTTAGATTTCAAAGTTGAAAGAAAACTAATAGCTAGTGAGAAAATATGCTCGACCCCTATCAGTGTTTATCTCCACCCCCAACATACATTTTCCAACTTATAATTGGCATATAGAGACTAACGCAACTTCTAAAGAGAATCAGCCCTACAAATAAACTATCAGTGCAAGTCTCTCAGCTTAATTCAAACTTAACATCAAGATTACAAAAAACATTTCTAGATTACTGTCCCTAAGAAAATTCACATCTTAATCTTTCATCGTCTAGAGTAAAACCATATTTCATCAAAACTGACATGATATATACTGACCACAGATTCAAACAAAGATTAAGAGATACAAAGTTTCTTTCTAAGGGCTCCTTTCTACACTAACTCTAACTGACTGAAATAAATTATACTAACTAACCACAGATGCTAATACGTCTTTTTATTATGACGAACATATTATGAATCCAGAAAGCTGATAACACATCATCGCAAATACCCAACAGATAATTTTTTGGGAAAGGTACCATTATGTTCTACAGGATAGTTGTTTCTCCATTTTCAATAGATCCTAGATTTCAAGTACCTGACCATCCGCTCACTACTACACTAAAAACTGAGCCCTTCATGAGAGCAAACAGTTAACAGCCATAGAATTTCTTGGGACATGCTTGTTCAGACAGGGTACCTGACATCCCCCTCAACAATGTCACTGTAATTCCCACTGAACCCTTTATGAGAGCAAATACCCCAACAGATAACATACATGGAATTTCTAGGGACATGTTTGTACATACAGGGTACCGTTCTGTTCTACAGAATAGATGTTGCTCCAATTCTAATAGATCCTAGATTTCATAGTTGAAAGAAAACTAATAGCTAGTGAGAAAATATGCTCGAGAAGTTTTATTATAAGAAAAGTTCAGAGAGAGATCAGAAAACAGGACTCGACTTAGCCTTCATAGGAAAAGCTTACAGGCAAAAGACTAAAAGAGACCAGAAAACTCCTCCACCTTATGTTCAAGTTATCTTCAATATATCACTGGTACAGCTACATCCCAAACCTCTACAATCGCTTTGACAACACGAGCCTATAGAAAGAATAAAGAAAGGTAGTAAAAAAAAAGCCCATAGTAAAGAACAGAACGAATTGTAAGTAAACAAACTTACCCTGATTGAAGCGAAGACTTGCTTCTCAGAAGTCTTGAGAGCGAAAGATACTTGGATCTGCAAGGGGGGGAAAAGCTTATCAAAAGAAGTCATTTACATTTTATAAATCAAACCTATACAAAGTTTATCTATCAAAGTTCTCCCATAAAACTCCTCAAATACCCAACAATAACATACGAAAGATTACGAAAACGGAAGATAACGAAACTCAACTCACCTTAACAGTCATCTTGTCTGAGTTTAATCCTGTCATGTGCGCAAATGTTTCACCATCGACAAATTCCAATCCTTCATCCTTTGCAAGATGTCCAAGCAAATCAGATAACTTCTTCTCGGCGAGTATTGCATCCTCTTTTTTTACCTCAAACTCTTGATCAAACCTTTGGATCTCAACAGCAGTCACATCTATATAATCTTTCCCACTGATTTGAAGAGGTTCATCCGATGATAGAATATTCCAAACACACACAGCCAATATAGTAAGATATGCCTTGAATTGCTTAGTAATCTCTTTGACAATTGCTTCGGTAATCTTTTCATATGACAAGAATTTGGCTAGGAAAATGGTGATGGTGGTAGCATGAAGGAAAATAATGAATGGGCAAACCCTAAGAGCAATCAGTAGAATGTGTTTTACGGGTGTAGGGAGCTGAGCAAATGTTTGATTGATGGTTTTTCGAATGATGGATGATTTTGTTTGAATTTTTTTAAAGGCATTGGATGCAGTCTTAGATATGAATACTTGTGCAAAATTAGATGACCTCACAGTAAGCCTTCTAGGAGGAGTTTGATATGTCAAAGGGAACCTAACAAAACTGCAACAAAACTGCTCTTCAGACAACCACCTATTCCAGAAAAAACAGAGTTTAAAACATGAAAATCATAATAAACTAAATTATTCAGATAAAATGAAATAAAACTTATCATAATTTACCTGATACAAACTGAGTATTGATGCGTGATCCACTTAACAGTCCACATGAGCTTCCATTAACTGAAATCAATCTCCCTGCTTATATGAAACCAGATGAGAAGAGAAATAAATAGATTACAACCAAAATTTTGTAATTACAAATAAACTAAATCTGAGTTGTGATTCAGAATGATAACATACACAAGCAAACACACTGAAATCAAAACAACCTTTAACCTAATCTGGAAACGAGAAATTGAGACGTAGAGGTAATAGAGATCTAAAAATCAATCCGGTAGAAGAGAAAGAGTAGATTTGAAATAAAATTTCGTAATTACAAGTACACTAATCAGGGTAGTGATTCAGAATGATAACAAACACAAGCAGATGAAATCCTCAAACCCTAAAATGGAAACCAAAAAAAGGTATAATAGAGATCTAAACAAAAATGAAGAATCAGAAGTTAAATCAAACCTGCGTGAGAAATCATTGAGGGATTCATCTTGATTTTCGACTTTGAGACTCTCGATTTTGAGATCTTTTGATTGAGAAGGTGTGAGAGTGCAAAAGGAGAAAAAAAGAAAGGCGGGAAGAGGAAAGATGAATTCAAATATTAATTCAAAATTCAAAATATGAGTTCGAAAATAACTTGATAGGGTGCTGCGGGAGTATATATATCTTCGGTAGAATGGACTCTTTTTGGTTTCAGGCCTGGTCCCGTTTGAGCCCATAGCTCAAAAGTATTGAATCGACTTCGAAACGCCCGAGTGAAAACTACCGATTTGATCGATCTCTTCCACTAAAATCACTGCTTAAATGCAAACTTGCAGAAGACCCATCGATCGATCTAAGGCACTCTTTGAGTCTTACAGAGCATCTTCTTTGAACCCTTTGTTTGGGTTCAAGAAAAATCACAATTGAACCCTCCATGGAGTTGGATGGATGGAAAAGGGGGAGTTGAAGGGAGAAATGGAGGAAGAATGATGTAGAAAGAGAGAGAGGACAGAATGAGTTATGGTTTTACATTTTTTTTTATATAGCCATAAAACCCTTAAGAGTCGCGACATACCAAAAGTAAAAACACCGTTTCTACAACCCTAAAACTGGTCAAACTTAGATATGTAGCCTTAGAGTTCCGTGCTCCCGCACTATATTCGCGTCCTGATGCATTGCCGGTCTAGTTTTGCGAATGGAGTTAGCGGCTTAGCTTGTTATACGCGTTCGGTTGGCACGTCGTCCACTTAAACACATTACCTACTACTACAACAGTACGGATTCATGGAAAGTGGATTAACGTGTAAATATTATTTTTTTTACTTTATTAGTTTTTGGTTAATTTCGATATTTAAGGTGAGCAGTTAATTAGTCAAAAATCTTAACGAGATTTCAGGGAGTACTGTATATCATCCTCCCTTTTACTAATATATATACTAGTTTGAAACCCGTGCTAGGCACCAGAACTGATGGAATTTCTTACACTGTTAGTTCATATCCACAGGCGGGCTTCACCCTGCACCCATCCCTATAAAAGTTATAATAAACTTATACAATTATTATCCGATAAATTGACGATTAACGGTTAAAACTTTATACTAATCAAATATATGATATTATTATAATTTAAAGATCTAACATAGTTTTGAAAACTAATTTCATGCAATATATAATAAAATAATAATCAATTCTACAAATAAACTAAAATAAATATACCTAAGTAATTTTAAACGTAAAATATTTTAAGCTACAAACACATAATTAGTTTTTTTTTTTTGTATTTAACCCGTGCTTCGAGCCGGAAACGACGGAAATTGATCCTTAATTGGGTGAAACCCCGCACCCGTCCAAGAAGGTATCTTAATTAACAACTGAAGTGTACAATGAAAACACCAATTATCATTTTTTTTTAAAGCAATCATTTAGTATATTAACAATCAGAACAAAATCATTCACCAATTAATTACGTACTGTTTAAACTTTAAAGTGTTGGAGATTAAGAAATCCTCTTAAAGAAAATACTTTTGATAAATTATACAAACCTTTGAAATCAATAAGTAGTTCATTACATTACCTATATCAGTACTATTGGTAGTTAAATGAAACATCACACTTTTTATGTAGTTGTATCAATATTTGATATTGGAGACACTAAAAAAACAAGATATTAATATAGAATAGATTGACAACTCTAAATGGTGCACAATAGATGAATTGCTTCTCGTCAAAGAAAATGTAATTAAAGAAAAACACATATATATTTCTCATCATTAAATCATATATATATTTGCGTTAAGAATTAAGGGATCAACTCAATTGCTCTTCCAGGCTCCAACTTACTATAGTTAAATGAAAAATGACACTCATTGGTCATTATACATGCATCGGTATATGATATTAGAGACACTAAAAAAGATCATGATATTAATATAAAATATATTTCCAACTATAAATAGTGCAAAACATATGAAGTGCTTTCCGTCGAAGAAAATGTAATTAAGGAAGCGCACATATATATTTTTCTTCAGAAATCATATACTTGCGTTAAAAATAAAGCGGCTAACTCAACTGTTTTCCGGACTCCAATTTCTTGTAGTTGAATGAAAAATCACACATATTATACAGTTGTGTTGATATCTGACATTAAAGACACTAAAAATAACACAATATTAGTATAAAATAGATTGTCAGCCCCAAATATTTCAAAGCATACAATGTGCTTCCCGTCAAAGAAGTAATCAAGGAAATGTTATAAGCCATTATATAGGAATCAATATTTGATATTAGAGACATTAAAAAACTATGTTATTAATATAAAATAGATTGACAACTCTAAATAGTGTAAAACATATGAAGTGGTTCCCATCAAAGAAAGTGTAATTTAGGAAGCACGCATATATATGTTTCTTCAAAAATCATGTACTTGCGTTAAAAGTAAAGCGGCTGACTAAACTGTTTTTCCATACTCCAACTTCTTGTAGTTGAATAAAAAATCACACATATTATATAGTTGTCTTGATATCTGACATTAGAGACGCTAAAAATAACACCATCTAATTATAAAATAGATTGTCAACCCATAAATACTGCAAAGCATGTAAAGTGTTTCCCATCAAAGAAGTAATCATTAAAATACACTGATATATCTTTCTTAAGAATCATAAACTTGCATTAGGAATCAAGCGGCCAACTCTAGTTCTCTTCCAAGCTCCAAGTCTGTATAGTTGAATGAAAAATCACGTTCATCATATAGTTGTATCGATATTTGATATTAGAGATACTAAAAATCGATATTAATAGAAAATAAAATTTTAACCCTAAATAGTGCAAAGAATATGAAGTGTTTCCCGTCAAAGATGATGTAATCAAGTAAATACATTGATATATATTTCTTCATAAATCATATACTTGTGTTAAGAATCAAGCGGCCAACCCAACCCAGACACCAGCTCCTTATAGTTAAATGATAAATCACACTCAATATATAGTTGTATCAAGTGTATGATATTGATGACATTAAAAGAACACACGATATAACATAAAATAGTTTTCCAATTCTAAATAGTATAAAACAGATGAAATGCTTACCGTTAAAGAAGTTTTAATCAAGGAAATGAATTAACTCCCACTAAGACTCTGTTTGATTGGTACTTAAACCGCAAGGATTGTCTACTAATTAATGATTGGAGTACTTTATTGGCAAAGGGAATCTAAATTGTATTGGTTACTTAAATAATGTTGTTGTTGGATTTTTAGTGATGCATATGGCTAATTTCATTATGCATGGACATTATTTTGGCTTGAAACAAAACAGAGAACCCTATTGGAATTGAACGATTAAAGAGCCAATTTTTTTTACATGGACTACAAAACAAAGCAATTTCCTGCATATATCCAGTTCGAGAAAGAAAATGAATAATAAATATAGGTTTCTAAAGAGACTATAATTCAATAATCTAGCAGAACCCCATCCAAAATACCAGAAAAATTTATAAAGGAAATCCAAGAGAGAGTAGAATGCTCTTGGGATAACGACTTAACAATGTTGCTTGAGATTTACATCCACCCTTATTCATATTTGGTTCAACATAGAAATGAAAATGGTGGACGGGGCCAATATCAACCTGGTTTATAATTATATATTCACTACTACATCATCGAAAATACTTGTACATATTTAGAGAATATATCTAAGATGACACAAAGAAGTATTCATTTTACAAATATCCAAACATAAAACAGACCCTTGTTTGTCGAAACCACTTTGGCCCAATACCATATTACTGCAACATGAATATTCTACAATCATGGTTTTTTTGTGCCATGGTTCATTGTCAAGGTTAGTGTTCGACAAAGTTACCATGATGAGGTATTCCTGAAACACACTTCATGAGGGATCCAACGGAAACCCTCACTGTTATCAAATTAGCACTGTAAATAAGAACATCACGATCAATTGGTAGACCCTAATTGGATAACATATATCTTGTCGGTGGTTACCACATCCGATGCAGGTGTTTCGACAAATCTTCGATGTTAATGAACAAAAATATTGAAGTACCGGAAGATGCTTCAACCTCCAACCACAAAAGGTATTTTCATAAAACAAAGTGTGAGGAGGTGTTATTGTATGTCAGATTTCGATTAGCGTATATGGCGATGACCGGAGGACATGTAACTATTATATAATGAAATGACCGCCCATGGCGGAGTCGTATTTCAAAGTACATACAAACTAATCTAAAAAAAATTAGATGTACATTAGGATTGATTCATGATTCCCTATTTAATTATTATTACATGAAACAAAAAGAAGAAGAAAAATGTATATTGAAGAACTCTCCGAACACTCTAATTTATAATAATAGTGAGCAATCTAGGGGATGGATGATAAAGATACATTAATATGTTTAGCATGGGTTTATGGAAATGGTTGATAAAGGTCATTGATATATATATATATCTTAGTTTTTGGTTTTGGTTTTGGTTTTCATGACAGAACTCCATTTCGTGTAGAGCTTTAAAATTACAAACGACATTGATCATGTAATTAATGATCAAGTAAGTGTTAGTTACAAACTCAAGTTTTAAGCATATTTACTTTAGAAAATTAAGTTCGTGTTAAATCACAATGCGATTTTTCTAATTACATATGCACCTTTCACTTGCTTAGCGCGCGGAAACAAAATCTTGTGATAAGACCTAAACGGCCGCATATCAAAACAAAATAATAGTAAATATGAAGGCCATCAGATTACATAAATTAAAATTAATAAATCTTGTTTGATGAATTAATAAGCATGCAGTAATTGAATAGCTAGCAAGTTCATATATGGACCTCATTTTGAATTTTTAATACACCAATTATGTGGATGGTTAAACTTATTTGGAAGGTGGAAATTCTTTTGTCTGAAAGAACAACAAATAAATGAAAGTTCAAGAAGTGAACTCTCTTGTTGTCTACAGATGTTCATCGGTCTTAATATGTCCTACTGGCCTTCTTAGGTAAATGGGTTTGTTTACACAATAAAAGCCAACAAAGTCAATAACAAAAGCCAAAATGAAGCAAAAATTGTAAATGAATAATATAAATAAAATGACATTACCTATAACAATGATACAGATAAAACTTTAGCAATCCACACGAAGTATAACACTTCCCTTTCAACTCAAATATGTATCTAGAATCGAGTTTCTTTCCTTCTTCGGAGCCTAAAAAAATGAATTGGTGAGAAAGATTACATCTTGTTCGACAACATATATACAAAGTTGCACTTCCAAATGTGTATATATTCATGGTTAAGTAAGCTATCAAAAGAAAATAAAATCAATCCAAAATGTAGACAAAATTATATGATTTTAGTTTACAAACAATATGGAAGTAAGAATTTAGATACAACGCAACTATAGAGTATATGAACACAAATACCATTTTTATAATCCGCAATTTTGAACTTTACTTTTCCATTACACATAACTCTAAACTTTAATTATCTATGTTGGGCTTTTTTCTTTCCCGTGATGTTATATTACAATGTTTAAGCATCATTAGTATGAAGCTTGTATTTCACGAATCAATCACTCAAACATGAAGCTTAAAGGACAGAGTAGTAGCTACATTACCTGTGTAGGATCAGAATATCGCAAGAAGGACGCATTTGCGAAATATGATTAACAACACCTTGCGATTGTCGCATGATGATCTGAAGAATGTCGCAACAGATGACGATAGCAGAAACATGAGAAGAGTGTGATGATTCAACGAGGATTAGATTGTTTGCGAAGATTAACAATGTAACTCTTGTGAGAATATCGCAAGTCAGGTCCAAAATTAAAGGATAAATTAGCTGTCATCCACTATGTAAATCCATATATAAAGAGTTGAATAGGCGTAAGGGAAGAGATCTTTTTCGAGTGTTATGCAAGTCATTTAGGAGAGAGAAAGTAAGAAGAGTTATTGTATTCTTGTTTTCTTCCATTACTTGTAACATCTCTGAGAATCAATTAATAAAAGTGTTGTTCTTAATCTTCAAAATATGTGTCGATGATTATGAATTCTTGTGAGGGGTGTAGTGTATGATTTCCTGCTACTACATATTGGCGCTAGAAACAGGGGATGAATTTACCTTTTTTTTTTAGTGTGAAAATCAATATTGTGATTTGAGAGAATTTGTAATAGTTGGAGAGAAGTTTCAGACGGTTTCCAGTAATTCATTGAGGTTGAAGAGATGGCTAGAAGAAGAAATGCTTTAAGACAACTGGCTACTGTTAGGAGGAGTAAGAGACTTGTTGGAGAAAGAAGAAATGAAACTGGAGAATCATTAAGAATGAATGCAAGAAATGAGGGAGAAAATCAAATTCAACGTACACCGGCGCATAATAGAGCTTTGAATTATGATAGAGTGAGTGTACATACTTGGAGATCAGATTCAGCGGAAGAAATAGAAGAGGAGCAACAGTTAGGAAATGAAAGACAGGAGGAAAGAGCTGAAGAAGAAATTGGAGGAATAATTCATGGAGATGAAAGAATTGTAGTATTAGAGGCAACAGAGGCGTTAAGACAAAGAATACACGAAGAAAGGAGGTTAGAAGCGGAAGAACGCGCAAATTTGACAAGGAAAAATCATGAATTGAGAATGGAAAACATGAGGTTACAAAATAGAAGGTCAAGAAGCACTACAAGATCAAGTTCAAGGTCAATCATAAGAGGAGAAAGACGAAACTCACTTGTAGAAAATATTGATGGAAATATTCCGCAGGAGGTGCAAAATCTAGATGAAGAACATTGCGAAAATAGAGAAATGATTGAAGATCGTTATATACCACAAGGCGAAATTCAACATAACGAACAAAACAACATAGGTCAGGAGAATGAGCAGCGTCAGGAACGAAATAACCAAGATGGCGAAGAAAATCAAGAAGAAAGAAGGAGGATATTGCGTGGAAGATAAATCAAAGAAATCAGCAGATAATTGAAAGAGCAATTGAGAGACATTATGCTGAACAAGCACGCTTAGCTTGCGAAAGGGAAAGATTGAGAGCAGAAGTGGAAGAACAAGAATTCCAAGAGGAAATTCGCTAGAACAATCATGAAAATCGAGAAAGAAGACGCGAACAAAACCGCAACAATGGTAATATCAATGAATAATATGATAGGGTGTAAAAAAGAGCTGAAAGGAAACAAGGAAAATTGATAAGAAATGAACAAAATCGCTGAAGAGAAAATGAGAGATATAATGGTGTGTGAATTCATGAAAGAAATGTAAGAAAAGATCGCAGAGAAAGACAAGAAGAAAATAATGGAGAAGGAAATAAAAATCTCGCAACACAAGACAGGCAAGAACGCAGGAGAAGAAAAGCGGAATTAAAAAGACCAGTGGGATCAACATATGGGGTAAATGAACAAATATTAAGAGAACTGGCAGAAATAAGAGGAATGCTAAATAATAGGAGGGAAGGAGGTAGGAGACAATTGGATGAAGCCATAGAAGAAGCTGCGAAAACTCCATTCTCGCAAGAAGTACAACTAGGAGGAATTCCACCGAAGTGTAGCTTGCCTGCATTAACCAACATCTTTGATGGGACAACCTGTGCAATTCAACAAATTAAAGCTTATGTGAGATGTATGCTACAACGGGAGAATCATGATGATGTGTTGTGCAAGTATTTAGCATCAAGTTTAACAGGAAAGGCACTAAAGTGGTTCGAAGGTTTACTCAGGAATACTATAACATCTTTCAACCATTTGCAGACTACATTCTTAGGGGCGTACATAACTAACAATTCCTCGCGGCCATGCATAGAAGATGTATTTGGATTAAAATAGAGAATTGGTAAAAGTTTGAAACATCCAACCATAAGGTGGAAGACAATGTGCAGTGAGATGGATGGACGGGTGGATGAGAGATATCTTATTTTATCATTCATCAATGCAATATTTTCAACCAATCTACTACTATACATTCAAATTTTTAGAATCAAGAATACAATCACTATGACTGAGCTGCGAAAATTGCAGGAGGAGTATATTGGTCTTGAAGAAAATCATAATGAAGTAGAATCTTATCCAATTGCGAACACAAGTTCAAATACAGCGAGCGCAAGCTTATTGCCAAAATTAATAAACATAGTGGCGAGCACCTCGCAGGCACAACAAGAAAATAAGAATGATAATCAACAGAAGATGGTGGCTATGGGAAGCAGAGATCAAGAAAAATACGACAGGGAAAGAAATTTTTATAGTAGAGGTGGCAACAACAAAATTCAAAGACTTGATCAGCCACAAGAAACCTATGGGGGACAAAGACAGAATTATCATAGGGGATCAGGAAGTCAAAAGATGATATGGGAAGAGATCAAGATGCCACCATTGAATGCTAGTGTGGAAAAAAATTGGGAAGCTATAATTCTAATGGAGAACATTCTGACGCCCTGGAACATGGGAAAAGAACCACTTTCAAGCAACCGAAGTCAAGAACTTTGCTCTTACCATCATTTTCATGGACATTCGACAAATAATTGCAGAAATATTAAAAGGATCATTCTCAAGATGATAGACCAAGAAAAATAAATCATTTTTTAATAGGGCATCTTCAATCTCAACCCTTACCACCACCACCAGAAATTCACAGAGTAAATGCAACAAAAGGAGGAGAAAAATTTGTCATAGAAGTTAGAACAAAGGCGAAGAATCTGTTTTGTAACTCTATTGTACATTCCTACAAAACAATTGAAGATTTTCACGACAATGTTCTAAGTAGAGTTTTCACAAGAGATGCTGATGAAAGAGAGATAATGAACATTGCGAAAATCTCTCCGCTAAAAGAATGGCAAAAGCATACTATCTCTTTTACCACAAAAGAAGTACCAGAGTCTGGTGAAATTCATGATAACCCATTAGTAGTGAGGCTGGAAATAAACCCAAAACAAAAAGAAGATGAAGAAGAGGATGATGAGGCTGAAGATACATGGGAAATTAATAGAGTCTTAATTGACACGTGAAGTTCTGTGGATATCTTATTTTATCATACCTATAAGACTATAGGATGCAGAGATGAGGATTTAATACCTTCAACCTACATAATTTATGGTTTTAATGGTACTGCCAATAAACCTAAGGGGGATATCACAATGACAATTCCATTAGAGGGGATATATTCCAGGATTCTATTCTGTATTGTCGATGTAGAATTACCCTACAATGCTCTGATTGGTCGACCTTGGCTACATGGGATTTTAGGTGTGGCATCGACTTTCCACCAGTGTATTAAGTTTCCACACCCTAATGGTGTTGGAATAATAAAGGGAGATTGGATTGAAGATAAGAAATGCTATGAGATTGATGTGGAATCTTGCTAAGAAAGAGCTGCCAAGAAGGGGAATTGGAAGTATAACATCAAAGAAAGACAAAGAAGTGAGAAATTGATGGTTGATTCAGTAGAACTAAGAGAAAAAAAAGTGTTGTGAAGCCAACGCCAGCTGAAAATAACAAGTGATGAAAATGTAGCAGAAGAAAATACTGTAGCGAAAAGCAACCAAGGGACAGAGGCAGAAAACAGCAAAGGTAAAAAATTCAAACTGTGGAGTGAAAGAAATATTGAGAAAAAGAAAAAAGATGTATAATTGATTTGTTTCAAAATTTTCAAAACTATATTTGTTTAATGGTAAAAATGAGATTGAGAAATTACAGCAAAAATGAAAAATATGCGAGAAATAATCATTTAAGATCCAGAATGGGACCAACCTTTATGGCGTACACCCTAGTTCGCGAATAAAATTTCGAAAGAGGAAAATGTAAGACCTAAAGTACGTCATAGAAGGTGGTATCTGTAACACGACTCAGCGATAAGGTTATACCGCTGCTGGAACCTAAGTCATGGAGATTTGGGGTCAATGAAATCCTATCCAGCAGAGACACCTTGAATTCTCAACTTGAGCATATGACTTGGGTTGGGCGACTAAGGTAATAAGATCTCTCTTAAGGGGTGCAGAGTATGACCAAGGCGCCGAGGTACACGGTTGAGCCAAGAGTGCCCGGGGCATATGAAACTACCATGGCCATTCTTGGTAAGTCTTGGCTATGATGCACTCGACCCGAAGAAAATCCCACTTAGGGTGCAGTCTTGTAACCATAAGCTATATAAGAAAAAGGGATAAGAGGCTGCGAACACAACTGGTTGTTTTTAAGTCTTGGATGGGAGGAGCTAGTCTTGTATGGCCGATATACATCTCCTTGAAAGGTCAACCAGGCGGAAGATAAGGGCGGCACCCTCCATTAGGGAGCTGATAAGTGTCTTAAGACGCAAATGTCATGAGACTTTTTACTCACGGGAGTATTAAGACTTGTCATATTTGTGCAAAATTTTTGAAGAGGAAATAATACAAAAGAGAAGATAAGACGATATCAATGGGTCATTGCATGCAAGTGTAAAGACGTCCTGCAATTTCGTCGCAAGACGGCAATGTCATGGGACTTCAATTTCGCAATAAAATTTAGGCCTATCATATTGTCGCAGCAAAAGAACAAAAAGTTAAGGCAAGATCAATGGGTTTTTACATGAAAGTGTAGAAACGTCCTGTGATTTTGTCGCAAAAGAAAAAATATGGCAAAATAAGACCTTTACTTAGGAAGGTAAAATAAGACCACATCAGAATACAGGGACGAATGCAATCTTCCAATTTATGATTGCAAGATTATGCAGAGATAATTGCGATTTTCTAACAATTTATGATCGCGAGATTATGCAGTGATAATTGCGATTTTTTCGCAAATTATTTTATTACACAGATATAGCTTGCTCAATCAATCATCTAAATTCAAATAACAGAGGCAAGTATGGGAATGCATAAGATAAATTAGATGTTATTTGATTCCATATGATAGATTTACGCAATTGTATTTTGATTAATCAATTTGCAGGAAAGAAAATTTTACTAACACATGTAGGGTAAAACAAAAAAGAACTTATATTAAAGGTTGGAGAAATTCACAGTGATAGGTTACAAGAATAAACGATCAAAGAATGAATGTACAAGTATTACAAAAGGTCAAAGAAGAAAAACAGAGTTATTTCTTGGTTGATTCATCTTCTTCCTCACCAGGTTCTTCTTCATTATCAGATCTTTTGTCTTCAGATTTTTCTTCATCCTCACCAGCTTCACTGTCTGAAATCACCAAAGAAGAAACATTCTTTGGGACTTTTTCTTCAATGCAAGGATATGTAGAGAGAGGAATGCTATGATTATTACAAACTGTCCTGATAGTGTTATTGCGATAAGAAATGGCATCATTCTTAAAATTAGAAACAGTAATCTTCAGTTTATTCTTCAATCTTGAACACTTATCATTACGAGAAGAGAGATTCTTTGCG
This sequence comes from Papaver bracteatum, assembly GCA_023529315.1. Taxonomy (NCBI): domain Eukaryota; kingdom Viridiplantae; phylum Streptophyta; class Magnoliopsida; order Ranunculales; family Papaveraceae; genus Papaver; species Papaver bracteatum. The sequence goes on along the minus strand of JAJJWX010005417.1, from coordinate 510,931 downwards.
AGATCCCCCTTTTCAGCTTCTAATTCTTCAATTCTCCGGCGAAGTCTTCCTTCATATTCTGCGAATGTATAATGGTGAATCAGTAATTTTGCGAAAATGTACAAAGGACAAGAAGTCAATAGGAAAGAATAGTTAACAACATTCTCTTTCAGAAAGCATATCTTTAATCAAGGATGTATGGTCAGCGTGAAGACTAACATTTACACCTAGATTACTTCTGGCATCATCTAAAATTTTCGCATCCCAAGCAAATTCATCATCATTATCTATGAGAAAAAGGGAGCGAACTTGGTTTTCCCTCTCAACAAGAGTTGTATTCTCGCAGATAAGTCGATCCCTTTCAATTTGAATATCAAGAAGAGTTTTATGGAAATCCGCTAAAGCTTGACCACCTTGCTTAGCGATGCGATCTTTTTCATCAATAAGATCACTGTATTTGGTTCTTAACATAGCAATCTCCTCTTTGGAATTAATGTAAAAGCGCTTATACTTATTGGTTAGCCCCAAGTTGAATCTATGCTCGACCTCTAAAAGGCGAAGTTTTGATCTAAGTTCATCTATAGATAGGGGAGTAATTTGGTCATTAGAAAAACTATTCAAGGATTTATTCAGATGTTCAAGAAGAGTATTGTCATCCATAGAATTGGGAAAAGAACGAAGGGTTGTAGCTTCATCAGATAGACCATAAATGTCTGCAAGAGTGGTTGATCAAATAAGATAAAATAGTAGGATAAAATAAGGAGAGAAAATTTCATACCATAAAGTTGATTGTTCGCAGCTTGGAGACTAGCAACCTTATTCTGCGAAGAAGAGAGTTCGGTTTCCAATCGCTTGATCTTCTCGTGAAGGTCAACAGATCCAGATTCCAACTGCTCGCGAAGATTAACATATTCATATTTTAATTCAAGATTTTCTTTGCGAAGATTAACAGATTCATATTTTAATTCTTCATTTTCTTTGCGAAGATTAGCATTTTTCTTTTCAAAAGCCGCACGCCTTTTCTCTAAATCTGAGACAACAGCATAAGAAGCTTTCCCTGCCTGCGAAACAATGCAGTGAATTTTAGGAATAAATTATGAATTCAAGGCAAAGTAAAGAAAAGAAAAATACAAACATGAAAACTTACCAGGCTATTCAGCGAGTGTAAGAAATTGGGAGATATGGATCTCGAAACTCCGCGAAGAGATTCGTTGTTTTCTAAGAGGGAGGCATCACAGATAGTTGCAATAGAACGACAAGCATTATTAAGAGGAGTATCACCAATTCCTTGCATAATATTGGAAAAGATGCTGGACAATTGTGCCAGATGAGATTCAGCTGGAGAATTCTCTTGGGAAAAAGAAGCATCAAAATCTTCATCATCATCATCATCATCATCATCAGTGGAACTTTAATCAGTGTGAGAGTTTGCGGGAGAGGGAGATTGGAATTTTCGTTTCTTTGAAGGAGGGGCAGCAGATTTATCTTTGCGAGAAAAACTCTTTCTTTTACCTTTAGTTTTCGCAGCTTTCACAGGTTTCTCTTCCACTTCAGCAATAACCTACACACACACATGAAGATAAGAAATAGATGCAACAATATATTATTAAGGATCTTAATAGGGAATTTCTTACCTCATCTGTGATCGATCGAAGAGATGATAAAATACTAACTTTCCCAGTCTTGCTATAATTTACTTTCAGTCTCTCAATCTGATAAATTCACAAACACACAAAAATATGAGAATAATCAGCAAAAATTTATATATAAGCATAAAAGATAATAATTCAAGAGAAATTTAGAAACGTACCTATTCATTCTTCTCGGGCCATTTGAATTTCCAAGGATGGTATTCTGCGAGGTTTGCATGTAAAATATGAGTATCGAAGATGTACGGACCTTCTAGGGTTAAGGGGAAAATATTCCACCTATCATCATTAGAGTAACGTGGGGATGAATTATTGTCAGGATTCCAGTCAATATCTTGCATCAAAATATTGTCAGCAGCAACATCATTCTTTTTCATCAAGTGAACTCCCCAACAAGTGTTATCTCTCTTCATGGGAATTACTTCATAATTTGCAAAGAAGTTTTCGACGGTATAGTTCGCAGGAACAATCGCAATGTCTTTGAACTTAGGATTTTTAGCTTCATCAGGATAACGAGATCCCTTGCCAGCACCACGATTGGCGAACTTAAGCATTAGACGTATGCAATTCCCACTTAATTGATACACAACTCGCGAAAATTTTTCATGGGAAAGTATTTCATAAAACAAGGGAAATTCAGGGTCGTAGAGAGGAATGGAAAGTCCAGCGAGAAGTTGACCCAACGAGACTATGATTTTATCACGATTGCAAGGATGATTAGAAAATAATTTAGCAGAAAGTTCGGATTTAGGGCTTTGTCCGGGAATAGAAGATAAAGTGAAACCTCTGTTTTGAAGTTTCTTTTGAACTGCTTTGAAAGCAAGTTCATTTTTACGACCAGTTGGAGGCATATTTGAAGTATGAGGATGAAGATTGAAAAAAAGAAAAGAATAAATAATTACAGTAGCAGAAGTGAAAATTGCGGAGGAATAGTAAAGTTGCAGAGAAATTAAAAATAAGAAGAGAGAAGAATGGAAAGAATATTTATAGAGAGGAAAAGTTCTCGAAAATACAAACGCAATTAATGTAAAGAATAGACGCGAACGGTTGAAAAATTACGGTTGAAAAAGATGTGTCAAGGATTGGATGGAAGTAGAGATACGTGTAATAAATCTTGCGAAAATCACAAAGATGTGTCAGAGGAATCATTCATAAGTTCGCAGAATGTGGTAATTTCGCGAATTAAAGGCATCTTCAAGAGATTATACTATCCTGAGGCAGAGGCAAGATAAGAATGAAGAAACAACTAACTCATTTTCTCAAGGTTTCTACCCTCAGAAGATAAAGAACAAAGGCAAATATGGATTTCTAAGAAAACATCTTATGTTCTTTATCTTCTCGGCAAGAAACATTTCCAAAGTGGACAAGTTTAAGTAATAACTTCGCAAGAGCAGAGGAAATATTCAAGAATTGACGTTCCTTATTTGCAACTTTGGAACTTCGCAAAAGAATAGAGGCAAGTGCGTACTTTCCAAATACGATATTCTTTCACTAGTTCCTCCAACAAGTAGCAACAAAGTAGATTTTTCCTTAAAAATCACTGTTCAAGCAATATTCAAGGAAAAAGAGGCAAGATGTAGGATCATAATATCGCAAGAAGGACGCATTTGCGAAATATGATTAACAACACCTTGCGATTGTCGCAGGATGATCTGAAGAATGATGCAACAGATGACGATAGCAGAAACATGAGAAGAGTGTGATGCTTCTGCGAGGATTAGAATGTTTGCGAATATTAACAATGTAACTCTTGCGAGAATATCGCAAGTCAGATCCGAAATTAAAGGAAAGATTAGCTGTCATCCACTATGTAAATCCCTATATAAAGAGTTAAATAGGCGTAAGTGAAGAGAGATCTTTTTCGAGTGTTAAGAAAGTCATTTAGGAGAGAGAAAGTAAGAAGAGTTATTGTATTCTTGTTTTCTTCCATTACTTGTAACATCTTTGAGAATCAATTAATAAAAGTGTTGTTCTTAATCTTCAAAATATGTGTCGATGAATATGAATTCTTGTGAGGGGTGTAGTGTAGGATTTCCTGCTACTACAACCTGAATATGATGATGTTGAGAAACCCTTAGCTACAAAATCCCAAAAGAAGGTTAGTCAGTATGGAGCGGTAATTAGAAGAAACATAAATAAGTTGTCGCTAAGAACTTGGGGTTAAAGAAACCAAAAATAAATAACATAATTAAGAAACAGTTTCTTGCCAAATAGAACAAATACGTGTTTCATATCATCTTTTTTTGGGTATATATATTCTTAGGATTTTCTTCATATCATCACTCATGCAATCGAAGTGCTTCAACCATCATCAATGCAAATTGAATACAACAAAAATAGATCAAAAAATAGAATCATAGGCATGTAGGAAAGCCGATTTATATAATCACCAATAAAAATTCATAAACTTAATTAGTAATTAACCAACAACAAAATATATTAAAAGAGAAAATAAGAAACCATCATATAAGCAAGGTAAGTAATAAAATTGAACAAACCTTTAGAAAATAGGTGAAGCAACAATCGTTTTATGCATCAATAAGCCCTACAAAAAAAAAGTTACGGTGTTTAGTTTTGCAACAATATTTATGCATCATCATTAAGATCCGCAAAACACAATAGGTTATGGTGTTTGATATCGCAACGAAATTTGGAATAATGAGGGTATATCGTAAAACAACTAAAATATCAAATAAAAAACACCAAATTCCAATAAAAAGAGAAAAGAAACAAAATTTTAGTTCTAAAAGAGAGAAGCAACCTGCACGGAAACAAAAAGGTATGATGTTGCACGAATGCTTTATATGGCTACCTGCAAAATAAACAACGGGAGCATATAAGAAAACATAAATTAAAAACTTGCACGGAAACAAAAAGGTATGGTGTTGCACGAATGCTTTATATGGCTACCTGCAAAACAAACAACGGGAGCATATAAGAAAACATAAATAAAAATAAAATAAAAAATCCTATAAATCAAAGTTGAAGAGAGAATCAGTGTCCAAAAAATAGGTTCACCTTTTGTTTGAAAGCTTTATATAGGGATTCCAAATCTATTAGTGGAATGATTTTATCTTGGATATAATATTTAAAAATATCCCAACTTTAAAAAAAAAACTAACGAATAAAACCGGTTTGATTATTAAAAACACGCAATTGGGGGATACTTATATTAATTGGGGGATATGAAAAACTATTCCCACCCTTAGTATCTTGCTAAGGGGTGTCTTAAAAGTGTAAAATGTCAAAGTTACCCCTTTCAAATATTTATTTTATTTATTTTTTTAACTTTATTTTTAAAAACTTTTTTTTTCATTAATTTTTTTTAACTATTCTGTTTCTTTTTTCATTTTTTTAAAAATTAATTTTTATTTTGTGAAAATTATTAATTTATCATAAAAAAGAAAAAAAAATAATTTAAAAATTATATTTTTATGAAAATAATTTTTTATTAAAAAATACGTTTTTCTTTTATGACAGTAATTTTTTTAAGAAAAAAATAATAATTTTTTATTAAAAATATTTTCTTTATGAAAATTATTTTTTGTTAAAAAAATATTAATTTTTTGATAAAAAATATTAATTTATTTTATGAAAAATATTTTTATTAAAAATAAAAATAAATTAAATAAATAAATATTAAAATATAGGGCATTTCAGGAATAATAGAAATATATGGATAAGGGTTTTTGAAAATTACTTCAAAATAACCCTATTTTATTTTATTATCATATCCCCCAATTAATATAAGTATCCCCCAATTGTGCATTCATTATTAAGTCATTACCAAAAAAATTCTTTTGTTTATTTATTTTGGTAATATATCTTATTTTTGCAAAAAAAAAAAAAAATACTTTATTTTGTTAGAAAGATATATATATATATATACACATCACGTTTTTTTGGATTTTTATTCAAAATAATCCAAATATAAATATAAATCTGATTTTTTTAGATACTCGAAAATATAAATATTAATTTCGGGGTATTAATTGATGTAGTAATTTTTGGATTTTTTACCCTACAAAAGATTCAAAAATATGATATATGCTTTTGTTTACCTCATAATTATGTTTACTCGATTTTTTGGATTTTTATTATAATAATCTGAAATTAATATAGTAATTTTTATATGTTTTTACCTTACAATCGATCCATAAAATATAAATTTGAATATTTTTTACCCCATAAACATGCTTGGATTTTTTAATATTTTTATCATAAATGTACGAAATTAATATAGAAATTATTTTTAGATTTTTGTAATTTTATCATTAATAATATAGTCATTTTTAGATTTTTTTACCTTACAAAAGGTCCAAAAAATATTGATATGATTTTTGTATCTTATAAATATTTTTACTCTATTTTTTCGACCTTTATCATAAATATTCGAAATTAATATATTATTTTTTTAGAAAAATTCGACTGTCATGATTTTAAAAAAATCACGTAAACTTGGTTTAATTATATGCAATAATTTAGTTGACTTGATTTTTTTTTTTAATCATAAACTTACGAAATTAATGTAATAGTTTTTTTTTCATTTCTAGATTTTTTTTTCCTTACAAAAGATTCTAAAATTATAAATCTAATTATTTTATTCCATAAATATGTTGAATTGATTCATTCATTTATTTTTAGTCATAAATATACGAAATTAATATAGTAATTTTTTTTCTAAATTTTTCATAATAAATACATGCAATTATAAAATATTCAAAAAATATAAATCTTATTATTTTATTCCATAAATATGTTGAATTGATTTTTTTTTAGTCATAAACTTACGAAATTAATATAGTATTTTTTTTATTTTCTGGATTTTTATAATAAATACATGAAATTATAAAAGATACAAAATTATAAATCTTATTATTTTATTCCATAAATATGTTGAATTAGTTTTTTTTTTATTTTAACCATAAGTGTCCGAAATTAATATAGTAGTTTTCTTTATTTTCTGGATTTTCACAATAAATACACGAAATTAATATAGCAATTTTTCTAAATAATGAGGGTCGTACGTCGCGTGTGTCCCAACAATCCACCCAATCTACACCGCAAATTGTCATATTAACGCACCATATCTAACGAAATTTCATCCGACGAATACGAATGGTTTCTCAATTAGCCAATGAGAGCGCGAGGTTATGCTCACCAACCAATAGGAGAGAAGGTAAGCTCTACCAGTGCTACTTTTATTCTGGAGTGAGGGATGGTATTGAGTTTTTAGGTTGTTGATGCACAAGCCAAAAATTGAATACTTTACCAAATTTAGAAACGTGATAGACTCCCGTATTCAGCCATCGGATTTCGAGAATTTTCGAAAATAAATTGGTGCGTGCAAAAGAACTGGTATCGACTGTGGAGCATTTCAAGAAAACAACTGCCTCAGCCACATATGCCGGTATGTAATGTATGCCCGAATGCAGTCGAGTTGTTTCTATTGAGACCTTTTATGAAGGCGAAATCTGTATCGCCAAATTCTGATACGTAAATGATAAGAATTTTGACTTTTTCATATTTTTGTTCTTCTGAAGTTATGCACAGTTGACTAGATAGTCGTTCGAAATTATATTTTATCCTACAGAATAGTATGTGTACTTTTACCAATACAAATTATTCACTAGCTTGTGTTCTCATTTTTGTGTGTCATTCCTAGCCACGAGTAACTAGTGTGCGGTCGAAAAATTAGCTACTTTCCGGTAATTAGCTAAACCGTAGGTCATGGATTCGTGGTGTTGGTAAATCATGGATTAGCTTGCGTAAACCAGGTTTCTATTGTGCACATCAGCTTAGTTTGCATCTTGTGTTTTCTAGCGAAAATATGGTTGTTGACCAGAATATGAATATTTATTTGACCCTTTTCTTTTATCGCATTATTTTTATCCTCGATTCTTTTACATTTGTAGTAATTTTTTCATGAGTTTAAGCAAGAAGAAGAAGCTCAAAAACAAAATAATAAATTCAAAATAATAAATTCAAAATAATAAACAAAATAATCATGCAAGTTCTTGAATCTCGTACATCAATACATCGTCAATACAGGTTGTCATCATCAACATCAGTTGAATTGGAGACGGCAAACTCTCAACATAAACAACGGAAGAAAAGGAATAAATTGGTTGCATTAGATAATGCCAACTCTCAAGACAAGCAACAAATGAAAAGAAAAAGATGTAAGCGCATAGCTATTCTTCAATCGTTTTTTTTTTATAATCAACCTCTGTCTTTTTAGTCTTATACCTGCTAACTATACATATATATTTCAGCGTCAAACAAGGATAGTTTCACTGAAATTAGCAGTCATCAACATGAAACTTTAAGGTGTGTGTTTTTCGTCATCTAATAATGGTCATGTATGTTCTCGATATTCTCATCTTTACTCTAGCTAACAAAGTTTACTATCTGTTTTGTGCCTATACATGTTTATAAGTAAAAGTACTGATATGCGACACCAACCAAGTCAAATGAACGAAATTGATCTTAATATTGATCTTATTGGTCATAGTTGGGTAATATCATCTTCATATATTTAGTTTGAGGACTGTATATTGATACTACTGCCTATAATCAGTTACTAATCAATATATTTTTATGGGCTACACGATTCAGTTATTTGAGTGTATTTAAGATTCCTTCGAGAGAGGATCCTAAGTTCTTGAAGAATGATGATGCCGATATCATTAATATGCTTCCATCCAATCCCATGTTCGTTGTCGAGTACTGAAGGCAGGTGTTTGTTAGTGTTTTCAAGAAGAACTAAAGAGAAAGTTATGTAGCTCATAATTTCTTTAGATCTAATAGTCATGGATTATGCAGTTATATATTTTTTTTGGGTTGGTTTCGTAAGACAAATGTATCTAAAATTATATTTTGTAACACCCCGAGTTCCGGACCAGGGTCAAACCCATATGGAGATCTGAACTCGAAGCATTACGGGTCGGGAAGAGACTTATGTATATATATTTTTGCTAATTTACTTTTGCACAAAACATAGTTGAAACTTTATATAACATAAACTGAAGCATATAAATCCGCTTATTATCTTAACAATTATTTCAAATTACATTTCAAGAAACACAATTAAGCAATTCAATCACTAAGCTACTCATTCCTAGCTTTCGCTGCGCCACTCTGATAAATCTGCAAGGATGTCAATTGGGGTGAGATGACAGCTCAATAGAATGCATTCCCAATCTCAAAACATGCATAACAATTTCAATGAGTCAAACAACATACAACATGAGCATACGACATAATTTCGAGAAAATCACTAATATATATACTCACCCAACATGATCACCACACAAGTACATTTGTTTAATCATGAATTCACAATACAAATATTTTTTCTAACAAATCATCTTAAGATTTCAAAACATGACTTCACAATATTAATATTATTTCAACAAATCATCCTTCAATCATGAGTTCATAATACCAATAATACTTTTAATAATTCATCCAATTAGATTTCACAATTGAGTTCATAACACCAATAATAATTTCGACAAATCTACCAATTTAGGTTTTAACAATTGAGTTCATTGTACGAATGTCCTTGGTTCGTACACCCACCTATCGTTTATCGGCACGGATAACCTCCATCGATGGTCAGGAAAAAAAGTTCCTATGGGCATCATACCCATCTGATCTCGCGGATCATTACTCGTTTCATTCACGATACGAAAACCTTGGTTCATACATCCACCTATCGTTTACCGGCACGGACAGCCGCCATCGATGATCGGGAAACACAAGTTCCCATGGGGATCATTACCTATTTAACTCTCGGGGATCATTACCCGCCGTTAGTATGAAATCATATTTCATCTAACGGTAAAACATGAACTCATTTCAATTTTTGAAATCATTTTTACAAAAAATACAAGCAACCATGACTTAATAGCATACTACAAACATTACGCATTTATCTGAGGCATTTTATCAAACACACCAACTGCATACATTTTACATTATATGTTTCAGGTTATAACTTTGTCTGATCATCTTCATATTTTACAGAAACCTTCTTATCACATTCATATATTCCATATCCAAAATTCACATAAAACCAACGGTTCAAACAAAATATATTCGGTTTATATGATCATTCTAAAAACTGGGTAGATAACATCAATTTAGAAAACATATTCACAGTAAATTAATTTTATTCTCAAATCAAGCAATTCTAAAGCAAAATGAAATATAAGATGTTTATCTACAACTTTTGTTAAGACCTCAAATTATTTTAACATCATTAAGACTGCCTAAGAACATCAAAAACCACATCAACACGAAATTGTCCAGAAATTCAGAAACTATTAACCAAATTCAAACAAACTTTCAACGGTGAATATATGGTGGAATACTCTCAAATTTTAACTAGTGATACCAAATCATGTTATAAACCTATAGTAGAAGTATGATCATCAATAATATGTATCAAATTAAATAGACAAATTTCAGAACCCTAATGATATAAGAATAAACAAAATTGTAATCAAAGTATAACAAGGAAAAACACAAAGAGAAAGGGATTAAACATTCTACCTTTTATTAGCTATAATCTTCTCTAAGTTCTCCATATAATTCTTCTCTAAAGACTTAGCTTCACCTCATTCTCTTTCTCTCTTTCTTTTTGGTTAAAACATTTTATTTTATTTTCTTATCTAATTCCTTTTCTTTCTACTTTATTATAAATCATATATAATTTAATACTAATACTAATTAAATACAACAATTGTTAGAGCATAGCTCGGTTGAACCCACTAGCGTTGGTATGTCAAGTTAGTTGTCAATTTTAGTTGCCAAAATGCATTCTTGATTTAGCATACTAAAGATAGTTTCGGACTAGATTAGGTCTAAGAAGTTGAATCGAAGCTATCCTTAAAGGATGAAGATTGAAGACTACAAGAAGAAATCAAAAAGTACTTCATCAACAAAGGTATGTAATTGATTTCATTTGGATTCTTGTTCAATTCTACCTTTCTAATCTATCGAGATAAATGCTCACTCTATGGACCAATTCCTATGACGGTAAATGTACATTTATTTATATATACTTGAGGTTATTTGATTCATGACCTTGGTGACAATAACCTTTATCCCTATAGAGGATCTCATGTTATAGTGAATGAGCTTGCGAATCCAACGAGCCAAGAATCACTCAATTCCGAGTTATAACGATAAAGTTATTTGTGATTTATTAAAGTAACAATTATAAGTGTTGGGGGGTGGGTTGTGAAAATGTGCATTTTGTGATAGTTTAACATCCTTGTGCCCATCGATAAGGAAATGCGGAAATATGTTATAGTTAAATAGTAGAACATAAAATCCCACTGTGAGCGCAAACCAAGTAAGAAAATCATATCTATATTTAGATAGTAAACAAATACTTAACTATGTCATACCTTTTAATTCGAATGATGAACCTGACATGATTCGAACACGTATCCATCTGATATAGAGTCAGATGCGCTGCCATTGAGCCACATATTCATATTCATGCACAGAAATTAGGAGTCAGTTTGGATACCCAAAAGGTATGTCCATGGGATCCACATAACTAAGATGATTAAAAGGCTTTTGTTTACATTGAAAACACATATTATATATGGAACTGAGATACCAAAATTCTGCAAAAATGTATATGCCAAAACTTTGTAATTTCTAATTGATAAAATTGATCTACTAACATGCAACTGAGAATACCTGCCTTACCACTTTGCTTCCCTGTTATGTGTATTATTTTGTATCTAACAAAAAATAATTGTAACTAACCTGATACTACGAAAATACATAAGCACAGTAAGCTCTCGCCTTGAGCTTCGAAAACCCTACGCTAAAGTTAACAATCCAAATGGTCTAATGCCACCTTGAACAATAGCATGATTCCTACCACAAACCTTCTAAGTGTTATCCCAAATGGATCTCTCACAACACAATGAGACAGATGTCATTGGACTCCAGAACTATAACAAAATTGATATCCGACCTGCCAACAAATGCAATTTAGTTCCTTCGTTTCCCTGCATTTTAGCCTTTGTGAGGTACATGAAAATGTAGGAGTACTCATTTTATATTTTATATTGGATTGAGTATCTTTTGAAAAGTATTAAAAATTGCAGACGAAGAATTCCAAGAGTGAGAAAAGCAAGATGTTGTAGTAGGTAGAAGATTGGGGAAGCTTTCAAGGTGGGGTGTTGATAGACTTAAAATAATAATAATAATCGCATGGCATTACTTGATTATGCTAAATAATTTCATATCTGCATTTTGAAAGCTGGGTAGAAACTAACCCAGGATATAATAACTTGACTCAAGATATCCTCAGGCTGGATCATAATAGTAGAGTAAAGTAAGTAAAACATGCTTCATTGAAAATAGTGTGTAACAAAATATCAAGTTTTTAGGTCGTGTTCATTGTAGATACCACGTAACACACTTGAGTAATAGAATTATGGAACTTACATATGTTTAGGTTTTCGGTAACCATGCTTTTATAATCCAACGTCAAATGAATAATGTTTCATTCACCTCACTAATTACAACATTAGTTGTAAAAATATGTCTGTCATGGACACCTTATGGTTATAAATGGGTGATGCATGATAAATCAGAGTCATCACTTTTGATTTTGTACACCTTCAGTTCACTAAAAAGATTATCAAAGACTTGGTTAACAAAAAATTTAGCAAGGGTGTACTTCTATAAGCCAACATCTCGACAGATGCAGTAGACACCAACCTGATTATAAGAAATCCGATAGAAAAATTCTAGTTGTGAATAATAACTTAGAAAATATCTTCAACTTTTTGATGCACAAAATGGACTTAATTTGAAGCAAAGATAATAAACCATACATAAGTAGTTCTTAAATCTTAAATATCCTTATATACTATTAATACTCTGCCGAAAAAAGGACTTAAACGTAGATAAAAAAGAAAATTTTGATTATTGATGGAATGTTGTACCTCTGATATCTGTAGTAAAAAATGTGAGGAAGAGTTTTTACTTGTAGTGCTGGTCGTGATCTCCTTAGGCTACGATAATGGATTTTTGAAAGGACCAAATCTCTGCTCAATTTAGAGTTCCCTGTGGAGTGCAATGCAATATAGTATAGTTTATAACTATAGCCGACATTGATATACTGAAGGGAACCTTAAAAAAAACACTCAAAAATGTTATCCAATATACTAATACTAATGGGGCTAGTAAAGACTCCTTGCACCACCAAAAACAAAAGTATAATGGACTTGATGCGAACAACAACCGATATTTATCAGCGGTGAAAGAGCCACATGAATCAATATGCAAAGACAGTGATGGGATAATTAAAATTATTTCTTTCTAATTTCAGTAACATGATGTACAAGTACAACAAAAATTCACGAACCCCAAATAAGGAAGCTACACTGAAAGATTTTAAGATTTTAAACAGGATGAATAAGAAGATAATTTCGCCGTTAATTCATTCCAAACTAAAACCTAATCGATTCAATTACAACACCTTAAAAAAACATATCTTTTTGCTTCTGCATTGACCCCCTAAAAACCCAGAAAAAATCAATACAATCAAATTCAGTAACTACATCAGAGAAGCAAGGAAGAATCGAGAGATAAAAAAAAAACACAACAAATATTTTGACGCTCAGTTTATAATTGGCGTCAGAACGACATATTGTTTGTGACATAAGATTACTTCGTTGGATTCAAATCTTTATGTAGTTTACTTGCGTTAGTTTATCTTCGTCACAGTTCCCCTTTATATCATCTTAGGGTTCCGAGCTGGGTTGTTTTTCCCTTTTCTTTTCCCTACGCTTCTGTCGTGCCATCGACCTTCTATTTCTAACGTTGAGATAAGCATCGGTGGCATAGTTGCAGGACCGTGGGAAGATAATGTGGATGGAGAACTGATCGGAAGCTGAAATGTATATGGTAAAACTTTTGAGACCGTAATTTAGCTATAAAATGAATTCCCCTTGCCCTAGCCATTCATTCCTAGCCGTCCAAGTCAAACACGATTCGGACGATAGGGACCGCGTGATGACAATTTTCGGTATATCATGTCCACTGATTGACTCTTTGATTAAGGAGACAAAGACCACATTTTTTATAATAGTGATATTGACAGTTAATTTACAAATGCTGGACAAATTTTTCATGATTCCTACAAAAAGGACGGATGTTATCCACATTCGGCACAAATATGTTAATTCTTTCTCTAACACGAAGACAACCTTGAGTATATTTCTATTGTAAGATTAACATTATAGAAGATAAACTAGTTGCCAAAAAGATGCCAAGGAAACTGGATGATAGGGATATAATTCATATCAATCTTGTTATTCAGATTGGATCAATAAGCTGACTTAACTCAAAAACAACCATTATGAGTTTGTGTCCATCTAATTCTATCTATTCCATTATCTGTAACTCTAACATGAGTTAGTTGACTAACTATAGGATCAGAATATTGTCATAACAATATTCTGCGAAATAAACAACAGTTCTGCGAGACATGTTTACGATACATCAATGATATTCTGCGACAAATCTCAAAGTGACGTAAGGAATGACATATCAGATGAAAACGACAGAAACATGAGTAAAATGTGACATTTTTGCGACTAACTAATAAAACCTGCGAATGATTAAGGCGGTGCTAACTGCGATTTATCGCAAGAACTGAGATCCGAAATTAAAGGGAATCTTAGCTGTAAATGAACTGTCATGAGCTGTAATCCATTATGTAAATGCCTATATAAAGGAAATAAATAGTTCCAGAGAGAGAGATGAATTTTTGAGTGCTAAGAAAGTTTTTAGGAGAGAGAAAATCTTATTAAGTGAATTGTATTCTTGATTATTGTAATTCTTTTAAGATCATATCAATAAAAAAGGTTCTTAATCTTCAAATTGTGTCATAAATTCTTGAGTTGGGTGTAGCGTGGGAATTCCTGCAACTACATTTTGGCGCCCAGAAACAGGGAGAATCAATTTGAGAAAATTTCAAATTGCAATTTGAAGATTTGAAGAAATTATTAGAATTGAAGGAATGGCTAGGAGAAGAAGAAATACATCAGAACCACTAACAGTGAGAAGAAGTAAAAGAATTGCAGGAGAAGAAACAGGTGAATTGGAAGAATCTTTAAGGATTAGATCAGGAAGAAGTAGAATGAGAAATGGAGAAGAAAATTCAATTCAACCACCAAATCAACAAACACAAGCACAAGATAGAGATGAGGATTATGATAGAGTAAGTGTGCATGCTTGGAGGTCGAATTCGATAGAAGAGGCAGAAAATCAAGAAGAGGAAAGAAATCAAGAAGTGGATGGAGGAGCAATTCATGAAGGGCATGAAGTAGTAAATGATTTGAGACAAAGGATACAAGAATAAACAAGATTAGAGGCAGAAGAACGTGCAAATCTTACAAGGCAAAATCATGAATTGAGAATGGAAAATTTGAGGTTGCAAAACAGAAGATCAAGAAGCAGCATGAGATCAAGTTCAAGATCATATAGAGAAGAAACAAGACAAAATCACCCTATACAAAACATTGGCAAGAATTTGATAAATGATCGTTATATTCCACGCGGTGAAACTTTGGATATTAGACATAATCAAGATGAGAGAGAAAATCAAGAAGAAAGAAGGAGAATGTTATGTGATGAAGAGATCCGAAGAAATCGCAGGATCATTGAAGATGATATTGAGAGGCATTATATTGAGCAAGTACATTTAGAGGGAGAGAGAGAGAGAGATTGCGAGCGGAAATAGAAGAACAAGAAATTCAAGCAGCATTGCATCAGAATAATCATGATAATCGAGAAAGACGACGTGCACAAAATCGTAATAATGGTAATCTCAATGAGGAATATGAGAGAATTCGCAGAGACATAGAAAGGCAACGAAGAGAAACAGCAAGGGATGAGGAAATTCGCAGAGAAGAGAATGAAAGACAAATTAACTTGCAAGTTCAAGAAGAAGAAAATCATAGAAGAAGGCAAAATCAAGAGGTTGGAGAAGAAGCGAGAAATATCGCAAGACAAGAAAGGCATGAACGCAGACGAAGAGAGGATGCGTTGAAAAAGCCAATGGAGCAAAATTCTGATAGGAATGAACAAATCTTGCGAGAATTAGCAGAAATGAGAGGAATGATAAGTAACAGAAGAGAAGGAGGAAGAAGACAACTTGATGAGGCAATTGAAGAAGCTGCGAAAACTCCATTTACTCAAGAGGTACAATTAGGAGGGATACCTCCAAAATGAAATTTGCCGGTGTTGACCAGTATTTTTGATGGGACTACATGTGCCGTCCAACATATCAAAGCCTATATTCGATGCATGCTACAATGAGAGAATCATGATGTTGTTTTGTGCAAATACTTTGCGTCAAGTTTAACTGGCGAAGCATTGAAGTGGTTTGAAAGTCTCCCCAAGAATACAATAACTTCATTCATGCACTTGCAAACTACTTTCTTAGGAGCATACATAAGCAATAACTCTACACGACCTGGAATTGAAGATGTGTTTGGATTGAAGCAGAGAGTTGGCGAGAGTTTAAAGCACTTAACGATAAGATGGAGGACAATGTGTAGTGAAATGGCTGAAAGAGTAGATGAAAGATATCTCATTTTATCCTTCATAAATGATATGTTTGCGACAAATCTATTATACATCCAGGTATTCAGAGTTAAAAACACAATCACTATGACAGAACTGCGAGAATTGCAAGAAGATTATATCACTTTGGAGGAAAAACAAAATGAAATGGAGTCATATCCAATTCTCGCAGGCACAAGTTCAGCCGCAGCAAATGGAAGTTTATTACCAAGGATGATTAATACAGTAGCAAGTACCTCCCAAAATCAGCGAGAGAAAATGGAGATTGATAATCAACGTAAGATAGTAGCAATGGGGAGTAGAGATCAAGAGGAATTGGAAAAGGAGAGAAATTTCTATAATCGCAATAACAATAATAAGG
This sequence comes from Papaver bracteatum, assembly GCA_023529315.1. Classification (NCBI taxonomy): domain Eukaryota; kingdom Viridiplantae; phylum Streptophyta; class Magnoliopsida; order Ranunculales; family Papaveraceae; genus Papaver; species Papaver bracteatum. The sequence goes on along the minus strand of JAJJWX010005417.1, from coordinate 494,311 downwards.
TACCAAGGTTTGATCAACCGCATGAGACATATGGTGGACAGAGGCAGAATTATTCAAGAAAGCAAAGAGGTCAAAAGATTATATGGGAAGATTTCAAATTTCCACCTCTAAATACCAGTATAGACAAGATTTGGGAAGCGATTATTTTGATGGAGAATATACCCTCACCCTGGAACATGGGGAAAGAACCACATCCTAACAACCAAAATCAAGAGTTCTGTCCTTATCATCATTTTCATGGCCATTCTGTGAATAATTGTAGAAATGTAAAAAGAATTATTCTGCGAATGATTGAACAAGGGAAGTTAAATCATTTTATAGCGAGATATCCACAACCCCAACAATTGCCGCAAGCACCAGAAATTCGTAGAGTCAATGTTGCGAAAGACGCAGAAACATTTGTCATTGAAGTAGGAGCTACAGCAAAAAATCTATTTTGCAATTCAATTGTACATTCGCAGAAAACAATAGAAGATTTCCATGATAATGTGTTAAGTAGAGTATTTGCAAGGGATATAGAGGGAAGAGAAGTGATGAATATTGCGAAAATTTCTCCGTTAGAAGAATGGAAGAAACAAGTTATTTCTTTTACTGCACAAGAAATACCAGAGCCATGGAAGATGCATGACAACCCGTTGGTGGTAAAGTTAGAGATGAATCCAAAATACAGAGAGGGAGAAGAAGATGATGGTGACGCAGCAAGTGATTCTTGGTCAATAGATAAGGTTTTAATTGATACTGGCAGCTCGGTAGACATCTTATTTTATCATACCTACTGTACAATGGGTGGAAGAGATGATGAATTAATCCCCTCAACTTACAAGATCTATGGTTTTAATGGCACTGCAAATAAGCCAAAAGGATAAATCACTATGGAAATCCCATTGAACAAGATATCTTCAAAAATTAAATTCTGTGTAGTGGATATAGAATCTCCTTATAATGCCTTAATTAGAAGACCATGGCTCCATGGAATCTTGGGCATAACATCCACATATCATCAATGCATAAATTTTCCGCATCCTCATGGTATTGGGATAATTAAAGGTGATTGGTCTGAAGGGAAAAAGTGTTATGAAGTTGACATTAATACTTGCGAATAAAGAAATGCCAGAAATCGTAATTGGAAACATAACAGGAAGCAAACTCAGAGAGCAGAGAAATTAATGGTGGACAGTATAGAGTTGTGGGGAAAGGATATATTACAAGAATATTTTGTTCCAAAAGAATCAATGGTGATTAATCGCGCAAAAGATGGGAAAAAGTTGAAATCTTCATTCTTCGCAGGAAAATAAACAAGTACAAGGTGCTGGGAAAAAATTTGAAATCTTCATTTCTCGCAAGAAAGTAAACAAATAACAAAGTGTTGCGAATAATCATTCGTCACAGAAGAAAATAAGTGCAAAGAATGTCATGTCACAACAAATTGAAGAACAAAAATAGCAAGAAATATGCAAACATAATATTAAAAGAAAAATTTGCTCAAAAATAAGAATTTTTCTATTGAAAGAAAAAGATGATGATTTCAAATCATATAATAATTTTTAATGCAAATGCATAAGACGGGCACAAATCGCCTAAAAATATATAAGAATGGGACGAACTTTTATGGCATACACCTTAGTTCGCGGATTCTATTCCGTAAGAGGAAATGTCCTTAAAGTGCGTCATAAGGGGGGTATATCTTTGCATGACTATGGGAAAGGCTATACTGCTGCTGGAACCTAGTCATGGAGATTTGGGATTATAGAAAATCCATCCAGGAGATATAACTTGGATTCCCAACTATATAAGGTTATACCCTGGTTGGGCGCCCGAGAGTTTCTCCTAAGGAATGCAAAGAATGATCAAGGCGCCGAGGTACACGGTTGAGCTGTGGGTTCCCGGGACGGATTAACCTACCCTGGCCATCCATGGAAAGTCTTGACTTACGATGTGTTCGGCCCAAAGAAAACCCCACTAGGGTGTAGTCTCGTAACTATAAGCTATATAGGCATAAAGGATAAGAGGCTACGAAAACAACTAGTTGTTTCTAGAACCGGATGGGAGGAGATAGTCTTGTATGGAAGAAGTACGTCTCCTTGAAGGGGCAACCAGGGGGAGAGATAAGGGCGATACCCTCCATTAGGGAGCTGTGTATCAAAAAAGACGGCAATGTCATGGGACTTTATATTCGCAAGAATATTTAGACCCGTCATATTGTCGCGTGACACAGACAACAATGTCATGGGACTTTATATTCGCAAGAATATTTAGGCCCGTCATATTGCCGCATAATAGGCCAAAAATCCAAAAAAGAAATGTTAAGATGAGATCAATGGGTTTTTGCGATAAGAACAAAAGAAGAGATAAATGAAATCAATGATAAGAGGATATAAATCGCAAAAACGTCCTGCGATTTCATCGAAAAGACGCCAATGTCATGAGTCTTAAAAAGCAAAGAGAGATTAATCTCGCAAGATGGCTTAGACTTGTCATATTGTCGCATAGATCAAAATAAATGATAAGACAAGATCAATGGATTATTACATATGAAAGTAAGAATGTCCTGCGATCTTGTCGCATAAAAGTGGCATAATAAGACCTTTAACTAGGAAGGCAAAATAAGACCACAAGAGAAATTATATCTGCGAAGCATATAACATATTTTTTTTGTGATAATTCATTTATCATATTGCAGATTAATAACAAGGGGCAAGTATGGGAATGATGCATAGAATGGTACATATTGTTATTCATCATTATATGATAAGTTCATATAAATAACAAACAGATAGAAGCAAAAAAGAATTTATATATTGAAAGATATCAGGAGCTGCAGATAATTCGCAGAATATTACAAGTTGACGCAGATAACAAATAGATAGAAGCAAAAAAGAATTTATATATTGAAAGATATCAGGAGCTGCAGATAATTCGCAGAATATTACAAGTTGACGAAGATAATTATCGCAAGAAAGAAAGAGAAAAATACAGGAGAAAATCAAAAAGAAAAAATAGAGCTATTTATCTCCATCATTATCTTCGTCTTCGTCTTCACTATCTTCATCATTAGCTCCTTCCTCATCTTCGCTTTCATGTTCAGCATCACTATCAGAAACAATTGGTACTTGAGAACTGGCCGGGATATTATCCATAAGACAAGGATACAGACTAAGAGGAAGATCGTTATCTTTGCAAACTTTCTCAATAGCATTATTGCGAACGGTGAGAAGATTACTACGCAAATTTGAGTTGGATATCTTTATTTTCTCTCGCAGTCTTGAGATTTTTTCATTACGGGAAGCAAGATTTTTCGCAAGACCACTTTTTTCCTCTTTAAGTTCTGCTACTCTTTTGGAATATCTTCCTTCAGATTCTGCGATAATACAACAATAAATTAGAAACTGGTTGGGAATCTACAAAAAATACAAAGATATTAGAGGAACAATAAATAACCTTCTCTTTCATGGATCATTTCTTGTATCAATGTTGCTTGCTCGGTATGAAGACTGACATCTATCGCTAAGTTTTTCCTAGCATTATCGAGAATTGTCGCAGCCCATGTGAATTCATCATCACTTTGAATGAGAAGATGGGAACGTATTTGTTTTTCTCTTTTAAGAAGTTTAATGTTTTCATCCTTAAGTCTATCTCTCTCAAGTTCAGTATCAATAAGGGTATTGCGAAATTTTGATAAAGCTTCAGCGCTTTGAAGAGTAATGCATTCTTTATCCTTCTCAAGTTCACTCTTCTTGGCTTTTAAGACTTTGATTTTTTCTCTAAATTCATCTCTGCAAGTCTTTAAACTATTGGATGTACTCAAGACAGATCTATAATCCATTATCATAAGGGAGATATGATATTTAAGCTCATCAATGGACAAAGTATTAATTATTTCATCTGAATAATTATTTAAAGCGTCATTAAGACGCTCAAGAAGAGTGGTTTCATCTATGGGTTCATCAAAAGAATTAAGAATGATGGATTCATCAGTAAGATTATAGGCATCTGCAAAATGGTTGCCCAAGTAATCTCAAAAAAAAAAAAGGGGGGGGGGGGGAGGAGACTTATACCAATAACTTGTTTGCAGAATTTCTCCTTATCAACTAATTTTTGTTGAAGAACTTGAATTTCTACTTCAAGCGATTTGTTTTTATTAAGAAGCTCAGTATTTCCAGCTACTTCCAAATGTTTACATTTTTCGCGAAGAATGGAGATTTCAGCTTCGTATTGCTTATTTTTCTCGAGAAATTTCGCAGATTCAGATTGTGAATCAGTAAGCCTTTTCTGCGATGATGATAATCTATTTTCTAATTCTGAAGCAACAGAAAAAGAAGCTCTGGCAGTCTGTGACAGAAAAAAGAAAATAAGTAAGATAAGTAAAAGATTTTTGATACTCATGACAAATTTAAAGTTTACTATGAGAAAAATGAAGGAAAGAGGCATACCAACGAAGCCAACGCATGAAGAAAATCTGGGTTAATAAATCTTGAGACTCCTTTAAGATCTTTATTATTAGTCAAGATTGAAGCGTCGCAGATTTTTGAGAGATATTCGCAAGTAGGAGTAATATCATCATCTCCAACACCTTGTAGGGGATTTCTAAAAATGTTTGAAAATTGATCCATTGGAGTCTCGGGTTGAGAAAGACCCATCGCAGACCTAATTCTTGCGGAAGAGATATGCATTGAAAGGCCCACAGAGGCATCATTATTAATTCCGCTATTTTTTTCGATTTCATTATCTTTTTCAGCGATAGTAGAAGTCTCTTTGAGTTGAGAATTATCAGAAGGAAGTGGTTAAGTTTTTCTTATCTTCTTTGGAGGACCGTCAGTGGTTTGATTTTTATTGCGGCGAGGAGAAGCACCAGAACTTTCATTTGGAGTTGCTATTCTTTTGCCTTTATCTTTGCCTTCAACCACCGCGACAAATGGTATTTCCTTGAAAACAATAACATATAAAGATAAGAAATAGGGGCAACAATATATTGTTAAAGGTTATATAAGATTGTTTCTTACTTCATCTGTGAAGGTTTTCAAAATTTGAAGGAGATTGGGATTCCCAGTATTGACATAATTAAGCTTCATTCTTTCAATCTGATAAAAGATATCTTAATATAATCAATAAGAATGATACATTTATCAAAATTTGCGAATAATGATAAATTCTGCGAAATATACCTCAGAATTCCTTTCAGGCCAGTTAAAAACCCAAGGGCAATACGCTGCAAGATTCGCAGGATTCGCAGGAAGATCGAGAGCGCCAGAAATATATGAACCTTCAAGAAGGAGAGGAAATTTACACCACTTATCATCTTTTGAGAAGCGTGGACCTTGGTTTTTACTTGAGTGATAATATATATCTTGCATAAGAAGTTTATCCTTCGCAACCTTTTTATCCCTATTCAAACGAACAGCCCAACACGTGTTATCTTTCTTCATGGGAATCACTTGATAATTCGCAAAGAAATTCTCCACGGTATATTTCACTGGAATAATTGGGATATCTTTAAAATCAGGATGTTTCTCAGATTCAGGATAGAGAGATCCTTTACCAGCTCCACGAGAGGCATATTCGAGAATGAGATGAATACAATCTCCACTTAATTGGAAGATTGCTCGTGAAAATTTAACGTCAGAAATAATTTCGTAAAAAAGAGGGAGATCTGGGTTATAAAGAGGGATAGGAAGGCCAGCTTATAATTGACCTAGCGAAATAAGGATTTTCCCATTGGAAGAAGGAAATTCTGAAATTAGATCAATGGAGAGATCAGTGTCTGAAGATTGACCAGGGATCTCAGAAAGTGTGAAACCTAAGATTTTGAGCTTCTGTTGGTGTTTTTGGAAAGTAGGTTGACCTAATTTTTTAGCAGGAGCCATTTTTTAGTATGGGAATGATGATTAAGATGAAGAAGAATAAAGAAACAAGATATAAACAGTAGTAGATCCGGAATTTGCGGAAGAAGATGAAGAACAGAAGAGTTGCAGAGAAAAAAGTAAAAAGAAGAGGAGAGATTAGCGAAGAAGATATTTATAAGAGAAGAAGATTCTCGAGAACATCAATGCATTTAATGAAGAAAAGACGTGAATGGTCAGAATTTAACGGTTGAAAAAAGATGAGTCAAGGAATAAATGAGAGAAGAAACACGCGTAGAATATCTAGCGATGGATGCAGAGACGTGTCAGAGTGAAGGTATTGTGAAAAGATAGGGAGTTGCGGCAAATCAAGAGATTTAAATTCTCATGATCTTTACCTTCTTCGCAGAAAAGATATGAGAAGAGGCAAGATGTAGGATCAGAATATTGTCATAACAATATTCCTGCGAAATAAACAACAGTTCTGCGAGACATGTTTACGATACATCAATGATATTCTGCGACAAATCTCAAAGTGACGTAAGGAATGACATATCGGATGAAAACGACAGAAACATGAGTAAAATGTGACATTTTTGCGACTAACTAATAAAACCTGCGAATGATTAAGGTGGTGCTAACTGCGATTTATCGCAAGAACTGAGATCCGAAATTAAAGGGAATCTTAGCTGTAAATGAACTGTCATGAGCTGTAATCCATTATGTAAATGCCTATATAAAGGAAATAAATAGTTCCAGAGAGAGAGATGAATTTTTGAGTGCTAAGAAAGTTTTTAGGAGAGAGAAAATCTTATTAAGTGAATTGTATTCTTGATTACTGTAATTCTTTTAAGATCATATCAATAAAAAAGGTTCTTAATCTTCAAATTGTGTCATAAATTCTTGAGTTAGGTGTAGCGTGGGAATTCCTGCAGCTACACTAACAATGTTCTCATCAAGCCGAGCTTCTAGAGTCTCGCCCTTCCATGACTTAATATCCTTATCGGTCAGATGAATTACTTTCTGTATAATCATATATCTGATTCTAGAATTAAAAGTTCTATCAAGTATAGAGACTCACTTGTGTTTTCAAACACTTACACTAGTGCCATCACTTACTATCCAATAATAAGTTTCCTGAAAAATTACTAACCCTTATATGATATCTTTGCAGCCGCAAACCATGAAAAGTAAGATCCAATTACCAAAACCCTTTTGTTCCGCAACAAATACAGGATAAACTAGAAATCAAAGTGGTTATATCTCATAAAAGTATAATAAATTTTACACCGGCTTACCAGCCTCGCCACAACCCACATGAGTGGGACAGGAAAATCAACATCGTCCGTCAAAAAATCAAGGTTCTCAAAAATATTTATGTCTAAGGCCCCTTCCTATGGGTGTGGAAAATCAATAGATTTTCCATTTAAGCACCCTCTATGAAGGGGGGAAACAGGCAAACCGGCCTGGCTAAGTGGCAAATTTTCCACTTAGCCAGGCCAGGTGGAGTTTCTATCGAGCGGTCGAGTCGCAAATGCTCGGTACACTATAAAATGACCGGTATATACTACACCGGTAGCGGTTTCTATAAGACCGGTAGATAGAATCTGATCCAACGACCATTAATATTCACCCCTTTAAATACCACATTCCTCTACCATTATAACTCACACCTTCTTCCTATTTTCTTAGATTTTCTAATGGATCAAAACATGTCTATGGATCAATTCATCGAAGAGCAACATGCGGCCGAAAATCGAAGATTTGCAGATCGAGCTAGAATGCAAAATGAATTAAGAAGAGCAAAAAGTTGGAGAGTTGCACAACAACGCGATTTTAGAACGTTAGAAGATGAATGCATCTGCAGAAATTATGTTTTCTTCACTAATCATCCAATTGTTGATGGATCGTTACGGCTTATTCCGTTTTGGTGACGCGTTTTAATGAAATTTGAGGAAGAAAAAACGAACCTCAACAATCGCAATTTAATGGTGTTGAGTGCTCGGTTCTCCATAATTTCCAAGAATGTTAACAAGTATATTGGTATGATAAGGGAAGATTCTCAAAACATGAAAAGTGGTGAAACCCTGCTGTGCATTGATCAAAGATGTCGTGCAAAGTGGCTCTGTGACACCGGAGAGGAGTTCCGATATGCCAGTTGTTATGAAATATTAAAATTGTTGCCCCAATTTAATCTAGGTTATCAATTCTAAGTTCGCAATTATGTAAAAAACTTGAAATGAAGATTTAAACAAACCACAATTCTAAGTTCGCAATTATTTATCAGACAAAAGTGCAATTACATTAACAATTTAAACAAACCACAATTCATATTAACGAATAAACAAAACTCTAAAACTAACGATTACCACGAAATACGTAATCCCCAAAGCCTGTTGGATCTTCTGAAAACTCAATGTTTGGAGTCTAAGATGGTGGTTGAGTAGCATCAGGTGATTCATAACCTTGAAATGGTATCGGAGCCGTTGGAGGTGCTTGAAATCGATGAAATGCTGAACTTGGGGTATAAATTGGGGATTGCCTAAATGCATCCAAATTGACGTGTTCACCAGCAAGAGTAAGTATAGGACCTTGGGGCATGAAACCAATAGGAGACTGCAAATCTGCTGTTGGTTGTAGCTGAGTGTCTTCCACCATAGTCTCGTCCATGATAATTGGAGTGCGTTGATGACTTGTACGACCTCCACGCCCACGAATTCCATTTTCACGACTTCCACTTGCATGACTTCCACTTGCACGACTTCTAGTTATTGTATTGCTCTCACTGGGAGTCTCTAACATTTCAAAACTCAGACTTTCCCTCAAAGACTGCATCCGACTCAAGCGAAGACGTTGTAACCCTTGGATAAAATGCTCATAATTGTTACATTGCTTCCGATACTCTTCTCTTGTTGCATCCACAACATCATATGGATAGGTCAGCTGCATACCTTTAGTAGTGAGTGGAACTGAAACAATATCTCCACTTTGTGATAAAGTATTGACTTCCCATCGCAATTGAGGCATATCTGACTGCTAGGGTACGTACATGGTTCGCCCGTAGGTGGTGGGGGTTGGGATGGAAGATCTGTAACTGGAAAATTTCCAAGCGCTGGAAAGTCAACACTACCTAAGCTATGTGGTTGAACAACAATATTTAGCTTGCATACCTTTTGGAACCAACTATAGTAATCAGAGTCATTTTATGGTTCTTGGATCAAATCATCAGATTCTTCCCAAGGTTGTCCATTATTTATGAACTTTATCCAATCATCATGTGAAATAATTGAAGATGGAAAAGGTTTGATTTTACCTTTCTTCATTGTAGCTGAAACAAATGTCTTTCTCCATAGTACCAAATACCCTCACCCCTAACTGGACTGTAAAACACGCTTCGCTTTAAGATTAACTGAATCATGGATTGTACCATTGGTTCATGGAACTCACTAATTACCGTATACGGCGTTAGCTTAATGTTGACACTAGTTCTGCATAGTTGTTGCATCCTTTGAACGACAACAATGTTTTGACCATCATTGATCTGCCCAATCCAATTATCAGCTTTGTACATGTATATGACTGGTAAAAGTAATCGTTTATCGTGAAGATCAGGTTCGCCGACTGTAAAGTAAGTATACCACCAATACTGAAAATGATGTGTTAGTACATTCACCACAAATACATTCAACTCGATAAATAAATCTAATAAATAGTTCTTACCTACAAAACGATCCAAAATGCATTTAAGCTCTCTGACTTATTAGTTGAGCATTCACCGAGACATATGTATATCTCAGCTAAAATTGCAGAACCCCAATCATAATTTGGCGCTTTGGCTAAATCTTCTAAATATTCCAGAAAACCAATTAATGAAACGCTTCTAGCATTGGGGAACAAAACTTGGCCTAACATCCATAATACAAAAATACGTTCAAGCTCGGGATAATCTTCAGGTCTGTCTATCCCCTTGCCTTTGTAACGGGTCAAAAAAGCCTTCAACCCAGACACTCTTAATCCAAATGAGTGTAAGTCTCTGGACGTTGGCATTCCTTCAGTATCATTTGAGTACAAGGGGAGTAATTGTTTCCATCTTCCTTCTGATATCCACTTCAACTAGTTAAATTTTACTATTTCACCTTCACTTTTTATTCCAGTCAACATATACAAATCTAACGGTGTGAATCCTAAAAACATCATGGTCATAAAATTAAAGTTTGTATGCGAAACTAAAATTGGTATCAAACTAAATAATTGAATCTCTAAAAATTAAAGTTTGTTTCTGAATTAAAATTAAAGTTTGTTTCTAGATAACTTACCCCACTCGAAATCCTTGAAAAAGAACGTATTTGCAGTGTTCCACCAACGTTCACAAATTACTCGCACAACTTGAGTCCTGTGATTTTTCCTTTCATGAAATATAAGCACTGCCAAGGATATCTTCTCAAGGATGCTTGAACACCTTGGGGGAGTAACTCAAACACTTCAGTTAGCTCATACCACCCACCTCTTAATTTAGGTAACAAAACTCGTTCGGGATGGTTACATAAATGCGTAGATTGTACATCAGATCCAACTAGTTGCCTAACATTAGCGAACTCGTGATGTTTATCCTGAACCTATACTATATCACTATCTGCAACATATTTTCCCTTTTCTTTCCTATTTATTTTCCTTTGCCTATTTGTTTTGGAACTACTACTCATTTTTTAAAAATCACTCTGCTCTGATGTAAACTGAAGAGAAGTGGAGAAAAGTTTTTGTGAATGAAAAATTAAGGGAATAGGGGTATTTATAGCCGGTAGAGCACCGACCGTGAACGATCGAGATTAAATCGGCGGCGGTGTAATTTAAACATGGCGATCTCTTAGAGACTTCTAGCGGTGTAGTCTCGACCGCTAGGTAGAGACTCGATCGCTTATAGTTTTTACCATAGTGGTGCGGCCAGTTTGCAGGCCAGCTGGCATGAAAAATGGGTGGGTTTGGCATTTCCATAGGAAGGGGCCTAAGGTCCTCAAAAATATTTATGTTTGAATACGATAGCCTGCAAAGCATTTGACTGGTCCAGCATCCTCTAAATACTGATTTGAGATAAAAAAAATAGTTTATGTTGGTCAAAGTGGGTAAAGTCAGAAAAGCAAGATCATCTGTCAAAAAATCAAGGTCCTCAAAAATATTTATATTTGAAAATGGTAGCCCTCAAAGCATTTGACTGGTCCAACATCGAGTAGTGCTAGGTTGATAAAAAAAAAACCGAGGTAAATACCGTGGGAGGATCCAGCGTCTGAGAGTGGAAATGACTTGAGCATCTTGAGGGTAAAGGCTCATGTGGGTCCCACTTTTTTTTTGGTGAGATGCGGTGGATCTCACGGGATCCCATCCATGGTGAGCGTAGAATTATCGTCCAACATCCTCCAAATACTAATTTGAAACAATAGTTTATGTTGGTCAAAGTGGGTAAAGTCGGAAAATAAACATACCAGTACCATCAAGCAATTGAACAACATGGTATGTCACTGTTAATATGGCACCTCACCATAGTTTGTTGTGGTTTGTACCAATAACGCTTGGTGTACCAGGAGCAAATATCGGGTCAAATCCCGTGACTCACACAGGAGGGACCCACTTCAGCCTATACCCATCCCAATGCAATGCAGAGAAGTATTCCTTCTCATCCACCCGATCCCCTCACGGGATTATATCCGGAAAAAGCCCCGGTGGTTGTAGCACTACTCGGTTGATACCCACCAGTGATCAGATCCTTTCCAAACTGAAAGGCTTGTTTATTAACTTTCAAAGTACATTTTGGTCGGCGTCGGCATATGTTGGGGATTCATTAGATTTTTCCCCAAATAGACTGGGCCAACTCTATCCCACCACTAGACACGCGCTCTGATATATAAAAACACTAAATACCTCGATCAGTCATCATCATCTAATCTAATGGAGTCTGAACAACAGAATTTTGGGAATTCTGAAGAATCAAAACAAACAATATCCAGTAATGATGATTTAAGTAAAAACAATGAAATGAATGAGAAGAAGTTGAAAAACAAAAAGAGTTTGATATTTAGATTTGGTTGTTTAAGATCACAAACATCAAGTCCTGATAGATCATCATCAGATGAGAAACCATATATGGAGATGGAATCAGTTACTAGCGAAGATGGTCCGCCTCCTACCCATCTTGTTTTTATGGTTAATGGTATTCTTGGCAGGTTAGTTCTTCTTCTTACTTCATTTCATTTCTGAATCTGAGATTGTTAAAATGAATTGGATGGTACCATTTTGAAATCAATGTCTTGCAAATTAGGTCTAAATAATTGGATAAGTGAAATATGTACAATATGGATTAGCATTTCAAAGATCAGTGTCACAAACTACCTAAATTCCCCCAATTAACAGTACATGTCCACCAAACTACCAATTATAGGAGGGAAACATAGATAATTAAGACTAGTCGGAAAATATGCGGATAGGGTCAAATAGTTACTGTTTAAGATAAGCTTCCTAGGTCACAATTATGGTTGCCGAAATGCTTTATTTTGCTGTTCCACATTAGTCATCTTTATTGGTGGTTTGGTAGTGTTACCTCAATTAAGAGTTCAGTATGATTGTCACATTTATGATAATAATGAAGCTCTACGGATACATCCATACAGCCCTGAAGATTGGAGATCGTCTGCGAAGCTATATTTGAAAAGATATCCTAAGGAGTTTCTGGTGCATTGTGAGTATTTGTTTTTCCTCTTCTTCCAACCTCCTTATTTGTTAATTGTTATTATTTATTCTAAGCATTAGATGTTTTTTGTGGTTGTGACAATTGGGGTGAATTTGGTGAACTACATGAAAATCTTTATCTCCTTGTGTATTCAAAATCTCTATGGGCTCCTCTATGCACTATGAGTTATCTATTTTTTTTATTGTTTTGCAGTTATGGCATACAATAGAGTTGCTTTTCTATCTTTAATGCTCTGGGACCTTCTGTATCGCCTATGTGTTGTTATTCTTTCTGGATACACTTAAAACTTTTCGTTTTAACACCTTCTTTAGGTATTTGATCTAAAAATAATAATTAATGTGATCGTGAATTAGTAAGAATAGGGTTGCTAAAGTTACTTGGAGCACCTCCTCATACGGACATTGGTAATTCTTCTTTTTTAACATGCAGGCAGTAATTGTAATACCACATCAACGACATTGGGTGGTGTTGTCGTAATGGGAGAGAGATTAGCAGATGACTCGATGAGGTGCATAATGTTCTGTTGTTTGATCTCAACTTTACCTTGTTTCCTTCTCTGTGACCCAGGTTATGATCTAACATTTATCTATAGAGATCAACTATTGGTCTTGAAGCAGCTTCATTTTATAATTATAAAACGTGTATACTCTTATTTACGTTTTGGACTGTTTATATTTAATTCCAAGTTCCTCTCTGGTTTTCTTGTTTGATTGAAAGCTTAGAAGAATACTGTTGTTTCAGGTGTTGTCTGTAGTAAAACGAAGACCATAGCAAGGTATGTTATTGGTAGGCTCTATTCTTCAAACCCGGAGCACAATCCTTCTGAAGGAAATGGAGATTGTAGTGGTGATGGAAGCGCACGCCTTGAAAAAATCGATAGTCAAAGATTGGAGCCCATGAACTTTATAACAGTTGCAGCACCATATCTGTCACGACCGCAAAAATTCAGGCTTCTATTGAGTCGGAATTGACCCGATGGATCGAGTCCAACCCAACTAGCAAGGCCGGATTCTTGAGTCATGACTATGGAACAAGATTTTTTTTTTAATAGTAAATAAAGTGCAAAATAAATAAAGACTTCATAATTTATTTTGCTTTCAAATTCAAGTCCAAATAAATAAATAAAAAGGTTCCAAATAATAATTATTAAAGATGTTCCAAAAGTCATAAAGTAAGAACAATAATTTAAAAATCATTTAACTAGAAATGTCTCTTATTAAAAATACTTGAAAACTCCAAAGTAATAAAAATGATAATCAATAGAAGTACCCATTATCCCCATGATATCATATAGTAGTGTCTTGCGAGAATACTAACATCTGACCACTATGCCGTAAGCTTCCAAGACCGCTTACTGTGCTAACTGCTCCTCAAACTCTGTTGGGAGAGAAAAAGGAATTTGGGGTGAGCAAACCACAGCTCAGTAGGAATTTCAAAAAATAATATAGTGCGACGAAAATTAAACCATGCAGCCGATAAAAATAAATAAAATCCACGTAAGTCAAAATCCTCTGAAATTACTTACTCATTTTACTCACATAAGCCAACCTATAATTGTAGGTCCTAGTCTACTGTCAGAGTTATTCCGGTTACAAACCATACTGTTCCTCGAACAGTCTTCCCAGGGTAGCCACCAGTGGTGGGATGCCATAAAGGCCTGACATTTCAGCAGCAGAAATATGTATACATCTATAATTCATTTCTAATCACTACCTTCAGTATATCCGCGTAAAAGTACCAAAATAGTTTTGAGAACTCAAGAGTCTTGATCAATGCATATGTATAATTTGTATATAAGTTTGAACAAAAATGAATTCATAAAATTCTCGATAACAATCGAAATATACTGTATCTAAACCGACGATATAATGCCTAAGCAAAATATAACAAAATGCTATACCGTACGTCGTTAAAATATAAAAATAGGGTTCATAGTCTATTTTATATCGGCGAAGTGTAGGGAACGTCATGGTAATGAAAACTGGAAAGGACATAACTCAAGAAGGAATTAGACGAAATTTATGAAATGTGGATTAAAGACAATCCATAAAGAAATATGGAGAGTAAAATGGCAGCTACAAAGTCTGTCGGTTACACTACAAACGTAAAGCTTTCCGAAATAAATCTTTTGGTTCATTTTGTCTAACAAGAACATTAGCAATTATTGAAAGATGTTTTTATTTTTTTACCATATAAAACGAGATATAGGAAGCCTAATAGTCCTTTTAACATTATTTTTTTGAACATATGATTAGAAGGCCCATGTGCTAGGCAGTACTACCCATCGAACCTTGTTTCAATTCTTTTGCATATCAGTAGAATAAGAAGGAATCAAAATCACTAGGATTCAAATGGTCATATGGACTATGGAGTGCAAAATTGTTTAAACAGTGGAAAGATTAGAGAGAGATGGGGTCAGAAGCATTGAACAAAACAAGAAAAAAAAAATGATGGTGGTAATATGATAACTAAACTTATAAGAGAAACCCCACCAAAATGCAAAACAGAATTTCCTTTTAGTGGATATAATATAAAAATAGATTAGGGAAAGGGGGGTCACCTGTACATGCAGTCAAAAATCATGCAGTACTTTTTATAGCTCATTTTCTTTGAAAACTATGAAGGCATCTAACACTTACTTTAGTGAAACCAAACTCTTTTAAAACCAAAAAGTGTACAAGTAATTTTGTCATATTAAATCCAAAAACAGATCTCTTTTCTGTCTAGCTATTAAACAGTAACAAAACGTATGTCCCCTTTAAATTAAATGGGTCAATTTTTATTAACAAAAATATCCAATGAAAACGTTGATACAACTAGTATTTTGTTTCTAACGCATCCGTACCAAAGAAAAATCAAATCTGATATATAATGATAGAATGAGATTAAAATCAAAACAAAATCAATACATACAAATATTATCATAATGCTAAAATAGGTTTTTGTTTTAGTATTACGTAGAAACCCCTACCTCTTACGCGATTCAAGTGAAAATCCTGATATCCTAGCAATCCAAGCAAGTAGTATTCCAGGCAGATAAAGTAACAAAACAGATTCCCTTTTTTTTTTTTTTTGTAAAGTAGCAGAGATGAAAAGAGGAAGAAAGAGATGGTTTCTTTATCTTTTCTAGGGTTTTAGGTAAATAACAAAAACAATATATATAATAATTATAACCCTAAAAGTAAATCCAAAGAGAGAGAAAAAGACTTATTCTTCTTCTCACACGTATTACCAGCCACAAAAAAAAATCATGTGATGTACTAGGTAGTGACCCTATCATTCCATGGGCTAACTATTTATTTTAGCCACCCACTAATTTGAGCTATATGCACCCCAAAAACCATCACACACAAAAAAATACTACTCCCTCCGTCCCCTATATATAGGCGGAGAAGTGCATTTCTCTTAGAATAAGAAAACTTCTTGATTTTACAAATATCCATTCACTTTCTAGTTTTACCCTTTGTCCAATTTCCAATGCTAGAGACATAGACTTGATTGTGATAATACTCATGTTATTTATTTAAGGGTATAAGTGGAAAAAACCTTCTTGAAATTAGATTTCCGCCTATATAATGAGACAAGAAATTTTCAAAACTCCGCATATAAACTAGGGACAGAGGGAGTAAATAAACTAGGATTTATACATCACATATATACAAAACGCTATGTCAACTCTAATGAGTTGAAAACGGGCTTTAAGCCCGGGTTCATAAAAAAAATACCAGGCGTTATAATATCTTGGTTCAAGAGGGCATAAACAGGTAATTAGCATATACCATTTTCTAAAACAGTATTAATTCACTGATCTTAAAATTTTCAGATTGCTTGAAATAACAGATGATATACTAAACCAAACTCATTGATATATTAAAGACAAATGCCACCAACATAAAATCAAACAGAACGTTAGCAAACTCCTAGCTCCAACTGAAAACCCAAACCAGACCAGAAACAGACTTCAACTTCTTAAAATCAGACAGCAAACTAAGACAACAGAAAATGAAATAGAACTAAAAACATAACAGATCACCATCAGATGCAGCAAACAGAAGTCCCTAGTTTGAACCTTCACCGTCGCCATAGACAGAAATGCGATCAATAATCTTGGCAACCACATCATTGGAGTCCCTGAGCAGTTTAATGCTTCGGTTCAGCTTGACTCGTTTGGATGACACAGAAGGTGATTCTTCCAGCATCCTCCCAATACCACCACAACCACTAGGACCACCCATGAGTTCACTCGTAATATCTTGCTCCATATCCTTGTTAACTAGATTTTGAACAGTAAAAAGCAGATGAAGGGCCATATTATCGACCAACCTCCCGAGAACAATCTTCCAATATGCCATCAATCTCATCTTAATATCAAAGGCTTGTTGAACAATCTGTGTGTCCTGCAGATGACCAAATTCAACATCACCTAACATTTCAAAGTTTAATTTCTTAGGATTTGACCCGCCATTTAGGATATCCTTGAACCGCTGCTGCTGCAACATTAGCCTAGTCCATGTATTAATGTAATCAGGACTGCAACTATAGTCTGCCATTTTCTCCATTTCAACAATCTCCTTCACCCGTTCAATAGATTGGTTCCTTACTTTCCTCATCAGATTGTGAGCTGCCCATCTAGTAAAAGATTGAAGCTGTGGATAGCTTTCGGATTTCATTGTGAGTATGCGGACAAACACATCTTCCACATAATTCCAAACCTTTTGTGCAAACTGGATTGGAATTTCTGCCACTATCTCGATTCTTCTTTGTAAGATCGTGAGAAAAGCTGTACGAGGTAAAAAGTTAGGTAGCCCAATACCCTTCGTTTTGTTAACATAATATATCGTATCTTGCACATATATCGTATCTTGCATATATTGCATGGTTTAGATACTCTATATCTTTTCATATCTTGTATGATTATCCTGTAGTTAGTGTGTTGTATTACATTTACCATAAGTGTAGGTTGTAATTCTGTATAAGTTGGTCGAGTCTGTATCTTTATGATATATACTTCTCAATACAAGGTTTCTTTCATCCAAATCCTTTTCTTTAGAACTCTATGCCATGACAAGTTCTGTCATGGTATCAGAGCAAGGTAAGATTCAATAACCCACTTCCGTTGTTAATCAAAGAGATCAGTATTGTGATCAAGAAACCAAAATCAATTCTTCTTCCATTTGTTAACCAAAAAACCCTACAATCATGTCACGTGAAGAATCTCAACCCATCACTGTGAAGTTCGATGGATCCAACTATAATCATTGGTCCTTTCTCATGAGAAGTTTTTTAAAGGGAAAAAGCATGTGGAAATATATTGATGGCAAAGAAACAAAGCACGCAACTAGCACTAGTAGTAAAGAAAAAGATGCCGAAACAAGCACTTACGAGACGTGGGAAATCAATAACCACAAGATCATTACGTGGATAAGTAACACTGTTATTGCATCCATAAGTATGCAACTTACTTGGTTTTGAAGAAGCCAAAGAAGCATGGGATTTTCTCGCTAAGAGATACACACAAGTCAACTTTGCACGAGAGATACAAGCTTGAACAAGACATTCGATCCTTGAAACAACAACCGGAGCAAACAATATCAGATTTTCACTCTGAAATGTCAATTGTATGGAATCAACTAGCACTTATGGAGCCTAAATGGACTGCTGATATAGAATTGTGGCGAAAATACAGGGAAGAATCACGACTTGTTCAACTTTTAATGGCTTTAAGAGATGAGTTTGAATCTGTAAGAGCCTCTATCCTTCATAGAAATCCAATGCCAACTGTAGAAAGTGCTTTGTCTGAACTTATTACTGAAGAGACGCGCAAAAGAATCAAACCAGATATTCCAGCTGTTTTTGCAGTCCCTTTTCGACCAAACTCTAATTCAAGCTTCAGTTCGCAGAGAAATTTTTCACCTTCAACTCATCGTGATCTCTCTCGGTGCAGTGTCATAAGTAAGAATTATGGACATCTGGCAAAGAATTGTCCATCACCTGTGAACACCAAGTAGTTCTCAAAGTAATCCTCAAAGGCTAACAATGCAAAACTCAACACCTCCACCAGGTACACCACGGTCGCAATTCTGCAAGGAATATGGACACATTGTAGGAAAGGCGCACTTCACCCTCTTCAAGAAACATGAGAAACAAGAGAAGGTTTGGCACTTCTTTGCTCCGTCATATTATTCTCCAGGACATGATCTTTGCTGCACCAGCTCTAGAACAATCACACGATTCATCAAACAACCTTGCAACTACAACAAGTTTGGCGAGATATTCAAGAAATGTTGAAGCAAGCTCTTTCCATTGGTAATAACTCTACAACCGACAACACTTATTCAGGTTCCTTCAGGTAATTTTTCAACCGACTGGTTTCTTGATTCCGGAGCATCAAATCATATGACATATAACTCGAGTTATTTGAGAAGATGAAACCTATTGTTACTCCTAGGATTCATACGTGAGACGGGTCGAATCATTGCCACTCATATTGGGCGATTCTGATTTCAAACAAGATACATATAGCGAGATGTTCTTCTTGTTCCTAAAATTAAGATGAATCTTATCTCTATTGGTCAATTATGTAACCAGGGCTTTAATATCTTCTTTTCATTTCATGGTTGTGTTATACGGGATCCGAAAAACGAGAGAGGCTTATTGGGATAGGCCGTAGAGTTGGTCGTCTTTATCTCCCGGAGTCTCTAGCCATTCCTCAAACCAATAACAAACTTGTTGCTGCTCTAGCTTCTACGTTACCTTCTACAATATCTCCTTTTATTTCTTGGCATTCTAAGCTTGGTCATGTCTCGTTTTCTAGACTCTCATATATGATTAGTAAAGGGTTGTTAGGTTTACATTCCTTTAGACAAAGAACCTCATTGCATTGCTTGTAAGATGGGCAAACAACCAGCTCTTCCATTTAATAACAATATTACTCTTTCTTCTACACCCTTTGATCTCATTCATTCTGATGTTTGGGGAAAGTCTCCTATTGCTTCAAAAGGAGGAGCTTTATATTATGTTATTTTCATTGATGATTACACTCGTTATACATGGGTGTATCTTTTTTAAATCTAGATCGAGTTCTTAAGAATCTACACCGAATTCTCTAAAATGATCAAAACCCAATTCGAAAAATCCATCAAAGTTTTCCGAGCAGATCGGGGAGGTGAATACATTTCCACTCCTTTCAAAGAGTTTCGAAATCCGAGGGTACCTTACTCCGGTTATCGTGTCTTTGAAACACCGGAGCGGAATGGTGTTGCGAGAACGTAAGCATCGACACATCATAAAAACAGCTAGGACACAACTTCTCTCCTCTTCTGTTTCCTCAAATTTTTGGGAGAATCCGTTCTCACTGCTGTTTATACTATTAATCGAGTTCCTCTTTGCTGTTATAGGTGGTATATCTCCTTATGAACGCTTATATAGTAAGCAACCGGTTATTCGAGCTGCATGTGTTTGGTTCCACCTGTTTTGTTCTTCTTACGAAAGAGAACGCAACAAACTTGGTAAAAAGAACACCATTTGTGTGTTTCTTGGTTATGGCATAGAGCGAAAGGGTATAGATGTTATGATACGAAAGTAGGAGATTGCGCATTTCTCGTCATGTTACTTTACTCGGGACAAGATACCTTTTGGTCCCTTCCTAGTAGTAAGGCATCTTCTGTAGAAAATTTTTCATACTTAGATCCCTTTGGTGATGAATTCTTATCTTTTCCAACCTCTCATAGTACTTGATAGTAATATTGTTCAATCTCCACATGATGAACCCACGAGTTGTTATTGACCACTCTATGGAAGATCCCAATACGGCAACTCAACATGAGGATCACATTCATGAAGCTGCTCAACTGCCTTCTCGACCTCGACGTCCGCCAGCTAAGTACTCTGATTATCACTGCTCTCTAACAACTATTTTATCGAACATGAACCTAAAAACTACGGAGGCTTCCGTAATACCAGATTGGCAAGACTCGATGAAAGAAGAACTAACTCTCACAAACATCTTTGCACGTGGGATATGGTAGATTTGCCTCATGGTAAACTGTTGTTGGAAGCAGATGGGTATACAAGGTTAAGACTAAATCGAGATGGTACATTAGATCGAAGAAAGTCTCGTGTGGTGGCACAAGGTTATACTCAAGAGTATGGTATCGATTATGAAGAAACCTTTGCCCGGTTGCAAGAATGACTACAGTTCGTACTTTGCTCTAGTTTTTCTTGCTACTCGAAAATGGAATCTTCATCAAATGGACGTTAAAAATGCATTTCTTCATGGTGATCTTCGGAAGAAGTTTACATGAGACCACCCCTGGCTTAGATCATGCTCCAAATCAAGTCTGCAAGCTGCGCAAGGCCCTGTACGGGCTGAAACAAGCTCCTCGTGCTTGGTTTGAAAAGTTTTCAACGGCAATTCTTAAGTATGGCTTCACTCAAAGCCCTTACGACTCAGCCATGTTTGTGCGATCAACTAGTAAGGGTATGATCCTCCTCTTACTCTATGTTGATGATATGATTATCACGGAGAAGTGACCTAGATGGTATTCAAGCTCTTAAATCTTATCTACACTCCTGTTTTGAAATGAAAGATCTTGGTCTTTTGCGTTATTTTCTTGGAGTTGAAGTTGACAACTCTTCGACGGATTTTTCATCTCACAAGTCAAGTATGCTTGACATTTTGCATCGTCTTTGGTTTAAGCGATCGTAAGACTGCAGACACACCTCTTGAATTGAATGTCAAGCTCAATCTATTGAAGGCAAGGCTCTTCCAAATCCTACTCTTTACTGAGCAGCTAGTTGGGAGTTTAAATTATTTAACTATCACGGACCGGACATCGATTCGCCGTTCATGTTGTTAGTCAGTTCATGTACTGCTCCGCGATCTCCACATTATCTTAACATTCTTCGCATTTTGCGATATATCAAAAAGGTACTCTGTATCAAGGGTTACATTTCTCATCCGTTTCGACTGCGACTTCGTGCATATTCGACTCAGATTGGGCGGAGATGTAACGACAGACGATCAACTCACCGGGTATTGCATATTTCTTGGTAATTCTCTTATTTCTGGCGTAGCAAGAAACAATGTTGTGTCACGTTCTAGTGCTGAAGCTGAGTATAGAGCTTTAGCTCATACTACCTCGAGATTGTTTGGCTAAGATGGCTTTTGGGTGACATGGGAGTCCATCGACATATTCTACTCCTCTCTCTTGTGACAACAAGGCTGCTATTCATATAGCTCATAATGATGTTTTCCATGAGCATACGAAACACATCGAAATAGACTGCCATTTTGTTCGTCATCATTACAAACACCAGACTATTACACTTCCGTATGTGTCCTCTGAGTACCGGCTTACTGAGATCTCTTCACCAAGTCTCTATCTTCTCCACGCATCGTTTTTACGGTCAACAAACTCAAGATGTGTTCTGCACCGTCTTGAGTTTGAGGGGGGGTGTTAACATAATATATCGTATCTTGCACATATATCGTATCTTGCATATATTGCATGGTTTAGATACTCTATATCTTTTCATATCTTGTATGATTATCCTGTAGTTAGTGTGTTGTATTCTGTTACCATAAGTGTAGGTTGTAATTCTGTATAAGTTGGTCGAGTCTGTATCTTTATGATATATACTTCTCAATACAAGGTTTCTTTCATCCAAATCCTTTTCTTTAGAACTCTATGCCATGACAAGTTCTGTCACGTTTCACATAGAACCTTAACTTCCTCCGTTAAAAAACTATCTTTATTGTTATTCCACGGAGACATGGACTCCAGATCAGCAGCGTAGGAAGCTAGCATCTCAGACAACCGAGCTGTGCAGTGCATATTTCCTTCATCTGGGAACTCATTGAATTCTCTAGTGATGAGGATCTTCCTTAAAGTTTCCTTGGCAGATCAAAGGACAAGCATGAATGCTGTTACAGCATCAGCAATGCTAGAAAGACTTTTTGGCATGTTATTAAGTTCAGCTGCATTTTGGTTAAGCTTTTCATTAATCCTTTTCACTATATCAGGCAAGAAATTAGAAATACTTGCCGCCTGTATTTGCACCAGCTTTTGAGCCAAAACTGGTACACCCACAATTGATTTATCAATCTTCGAGAGTAATGGGTGTGAATTAAACAATCTAGCCTCCTCAGTCCTCGCTTCCTCGTATGTCTCATCCCCAATACGATTCCTCACACAAACATAACCAAGACCAATATTAACATCATCAGCAGTAACTTTCTCGAGCAAACCTTCTGGAGATTTATCGATTTTGGTAACCACAGCCAGAGTTCTCTCACCAGTTTTGTCGACTTTCTGAGACATCCTAATCGATTCACATGTAGGAAAATCAACAGAGGCAGATAAAACATTAAGTATAATGCTTTCCTTTGGTTTAATATACTCCATAATAATATTATTAATCTGTTCGTATATATCTTCAGGCTGACCATGAACAGGAACTCTTGTAATGCCAGGTAAATCAACCATTGTCAGATCTGGAACTCCTTTTTTGTTCACTACAAGAGTAAGAGGGGTATTGGAAATGCATTTACCATCGCCTGCAATCTCGTCAGTCGCAGAAGAAATTGCTTCAGAAATGCCCGCCTCATCCGTAGGGACCTCCTTCCCATGAAATTCCAAGTGAAGCTTCGGTTCAGGTGAAGAGTGATTCTGGAGACGCATTATCAGCGGAACACGAGTACAGATTCCTTGGCCTCTCGGAAGACTAATACCAGATAAGGATTCCAGCACACTCGATTTGCCAGAAGATTGATCTCCGACTACAACAATGGTAGGAAGTTGTATTCCTTCATCCATGACTTTCAAATGACGAAGTTTGTCAACGGCATCGAGCAGTGGACGTATGCGGTCATTGAAGTTTGAGATTAAAGGTGTTGAGTTCTCTACATATTCTACTAGTTTGGTTTCACTGTTCATGACAGGCAATTTCATTTTGTTATGAAGTGAAGTTGATGCTGAACGAGAGAGAGAGAGAGAGAGAGAGGAAGGGAGAGAGTTATGATTCAAAGTTGAGGATCTGCTAGGGTATTTATAAGGGAAGCTCAGAATTTAAGTCTCTATCACTGTCTACCATGCATAGAGAATATGGATAGCTCACGGTTCGAAAAAAAATGATACTGTAAAAGGAATTTGTAACGATCGGGAATGAACTCCTTCACGCATGCATCATTATTCTCAATGAGGATAAATGCAATTAGGCAATACTAGAGTGCTGAGGAATTTGTTTGCACAGAGAACATGAATATGAATAGCTCACTCAGAAAAATTTAATGAAAAGAATTTGTAAAGCTCGGGAATGAACAGCTTCATGCTTTCCAACTAAACCATAAATATAGGTCTTAATCTGTGCACAGAAACGAGGTTGCTTAGTGAACTTTTATACCATTGGATCTAATAGGAAAATCGAAAAATCCGATGCTTTAATTTGAATAGTAAAACTTTTCATTTACTCACCAAGAGATTATTGACTAAATTAAGAATGGCATTAAATCTTTGGTAAGGCTGGAAGCCTAGGGAAAGTGCTAATCAATCTTCGGTAGGGGTGAAATCACTAAATTGTTATTTATTGTGTAAAAGCAAGCAAGGAAACAGAAAACTTCTGCAAAATCAAAATTAATGTCTAGCTTGCATAATCCAAGGAGCCTTACAATTAGATTTGATGAATATGTTTGTCAAGCAGATAGTGGTGGTGTACTCCTAATCCAGCAGTAATGGCACCTCAAATGTGTTCCCAGAGATTGAGAGTGGCTCAGGTAAATACAGGTTCTGCTGATAAAATGTTCAAAACCAAAAAATAGGACTCATTGATTCTCGTTTAGGGTGTAAGAGTAAGAGGTCTCTCCCCAGTTCAATTCCCTTCCCTGGTTGGCCCAAATCTCATTAGATGCAAATAAAAGCCTTTCACATAGAGAACTGTTTTGTTATGATTACCGGTTCAGAGAGAAAGTAGCAAAATGAAGGTTCTGCAATTAACCTCTATGTGTTTTTGTTTCATTTCATAGCTTAAGTTTTGCATGATTAAGATGTTTAAATGAACATAACTAAGTTGCACATTTTTATTCGACCAAGTATGTCTAACAAACTTCATAGATCGGACTCTTTGCCCACTAAAACATACTATAAAATCACCAAACTGTCAACTGATTATCTCAGCTCTACTTTCAGAGCATAAGGGCAATTGGTCTAGTGGTATGATTCTCGCTTAGGGTGCGAGAGGTCCCGAGTTCAATTCTCGGATTGCCCCAAAATCTCTTATTTTTCATTTTAGAGATGAATCATTTTTCTTTCGCTCACTGCAAAAATCTCTATTAGAAGGCACATACATGTTTTTTTCTAACAAAAAGCAAATGGTAGTTGGAAGCAATC
The DNA here is from genome assembly GCA_023529315.1 of Papaver bracteatum. Classification (NCBI taxonomy): domain Eukaryota; kingdom Viridiplantae; phylum Streptophyta; class Magnoliopsida; order Ranunculales; family Papaveraceae; genus Papaver; species Papaver bracteatum. The sequence continues at coordinate 469,349 of JAJJWX010005417.1, read as the reverse complement.
TGGAGGACTCAAGGTGATCATTAAGATTTTGCAGGGTTCATTTCTTCTGAAATTGCTAACTTATAAAGGAATGAAAGTGCTAAAGTTATGATACTTCTTCTCGTTATGTTTAAGCATTTGCTTATGTCAGCTCATTTTTTAAGTTGATCAACAAACTTGCATTACATTTTCATCAAACATAAAGACCAATAGAGAATGATTATAGAAAAGTTTCAAACCCGAATACTGCTACGGGGCGCTAGGGACTACTCCTGACAAAATGCAGGTTTAAACAGATGGATTGCCTATGCCTACGTTTTAGCTTCATTCGCTGTTGCTTTTCTCTTGAGTGCAACAGCAGTAAAAGTTAATCAAAACTATTTTAAAACTCTCTTAAATTTGAATATCGCCTTAACCCTGTTTAAGAGGACAGAAAAAAAACAAAACTTAACTGTAATTGATGATGCACGTACGTTGAACCTTAGCCAAACTAGGCGGTACGGGAGTACAAAAACGTTACACGCTTTTCCAACTTTCGAGTGTCATATTGAAGCATGTCTTAAAGATCGAACAAGAGAGAGGAGAACATAAACGCGGAAGCGTAAAGACTACATTGATATTAATCTTGGTGGAATACAATCTATTTGATATTGTTGATTGATTCTTACTTTCTTACTTACAAATGAATACAACATGCCTATTTATAGGCTACAAAAAGAAGAAGAGAACTATGCCTATGGAGGCTAACAACTATGCCTTTGGAGGCTAACAACTATGCCTATGGAGGCTTACCAAACCAACTACTAGACAATCTAGTATTCTTGTTTGATTTGTCTAACCCTAGAACACTCATTTTACACATGTTAATTGTCTAATATTGACTCTAGACATCCTAGATATTTCTAGGTTAGTCTAGATAGGTGTGAACTCTTGACTAAGTTGGTGTTGAATATTCAACACTCCCCCTCAACACCTACTTTCCAACTTCTCTTTATCTTAGACGTTTCGGTCCCCTTCATAGTTTAAGGATGTTTCGGTCCTCTTCATAGTTTAAGGACGTTTCGGTCCTCTTCGGAAGTTTAAGGACATTATGGTCCTCTTCGGAAGTTTAAGGACATTACGGTCCTCTTCGTAGTTTTAGAACATACGGGTTCCATCGTAGTTTAGGGACATTGCGGTCCTCTTCGTTTCAGTAAAATACTTCTTGTACTCTTTAGACAACTCATAGGATTTTTACCCACTTTTGTTGTTCTCTATCTCATCACCACTTGGTGATTGCTTCCGTTTCTTCACAACATTTTTTGTTGTTTCTTCTTCTATTCATCTTTGTTCCAAATCCACGCTTTTGTTCGAAAACTCGTAACACTTCTTTGGTTATCGATTCTCTCACAATCTTTCATTTCGTCAAGCTTCGCCACAAGCTCTGACTATTCTTATTCTTGTTATATTCTTGTTACAATTTTGTCCACGCTATCCAGTTTGCCACATTTCTGAATTCGTAACAGATTTGCAACGCGTGACAATTATTGTCACACTTATGTTTCCATGATCATCCTTGCATTTAAACAAACATCTTGTCTCGCATCTTCTCTATTTTCTTTGAGGCTTTCACCCATCTTCGAATCACCTTAACTTCTTATTTGTTTCGAATTTTTCTTGATTCTACGGCATTTGCGAACCCAACATTTTTTTTTTCTTGTCTGCCAGTGAGATGGACGTTTGGTGTGTCGGTCACATCATGAAAAGAGAGTTGAATGTCACTTTCTCACTGGCAATCTCCTTTTTTTTTTTTTTTTTGCTTTCTGCTGCATGCGCGACTATCCATCTCCAACTCCATCGACCACCGTGTATCATCATGGAAACATTCTGTTTCTCTCGACACAACATCATGTTCTTCTTCCTTCAATGGTTAATTCAGCACTTGTTCGAATCTCCATCGGTGGAAGAATTCATTACAGCAGCAACACCTCAATCCACTCTTATTGCTCAACCCATTTCATTCCTTCATTTGTTGGCAGCAGCATCATCATTGTTGGGAGTGGAAGCAACAGCAGTCTCCGTTCTCGAGCTCCAACAGTATCATCACTGTCCCAGAGAAACACCGGAAACAACAACCACCGTATCTTCCATGTTTCTTCCTTCTCGAGCTCTAAAGAAGCAGCACCTCTGAGAACCATTCAACTGCATGTTCTCGAGCTTTCTTTATTCATCTTCTGCCATTGCTCGTGTTCTCTCAAGCTCGACCATCTTCATCTACTCATCTCCCACTTTCTTTGTCTGCCATCGCATGGGATTATTACTTTCTCATTTTTTTTTTTTTTTTTATGCATGTGCTAACAGCCCATGCTTTTCACGTTCTCTTCTCTTTTTAATTTTTTCTTTTCTTCTTTCAACCATGTTGTCTCTTCTTTTCTCCACGTGCATGCGTATGCCATCACGTTCTTTCCATCATCGTCAAAAACAGCCGAGTTCCCTTACTATGTTCTCATCGTCCCTGGCATTCACCGTCATTTCCAGCTTTGTTCTCGTTGTCAACACCTATCATTTCTGGCATGTTTCCAGCTCGAGCTCGTCTTTCCCATCTCTTTTCATTATTGCCTCGGACTAAGCTCCATCATTACTTCCAACAACTCTCGATCACTCATGCTCGACTCCATTTCTGCCCAGCAAACCATGGCAGCAGCAAGTCTTCACATCTTGCTTCATCATCAATGCCAACACCGACCAATTCTACAGCCACCATCCAGCGAGAACATAGCTTCGAACTTCACTGCCACCTATCATAGCAGCATCTACGATCACCATGAATCACCGAGTATATACAGCCAATGCCTCCATTACCAGCATCTTTTAGTCACAGCAAGCTCACCATTTCGTCTTCAGTGACCATTGATGATGATCATCATCACCGAGCCATTGCTTTTCATCGAGCTTAACAACTCCATCTCGAGCTCTATCTCCTTCCATTCTGCTGCCGTTGTTACCCGACAGACAATTCCATCACGAGCTCGAACTTATCCCAAACACCATAGCTTCTCCGTTCAACTTCCAAGCTCGTATAACTCCATGAACGCAAAGAACACCACTATCATCACAACGGCTGGGTAAGAAACATTAACCTTGTCATCCACATGATATTCCATAGTCAAATTCGAGTCTGACCCTTTGTTCATTGATGAAGTAGATGCCATTCTCGCCTTAAGTTCATCCCCATCAGTGTCTTTATGCACATCGTTTCTTATGGTTTCTTGAACATCCAACTGATGGAAGTTATATGCTCCTTCTCCCTTTTTCACAGGGCAAACAAAATAGTTTTGACCGGTTGAATCTGTTATCGATCGCACTTTCCAAAGATCACAACGACACATTGGGTATGAAGATTCTGAAGAACATTGCGCTGTTTTTGCATCAGTAGTAGTTATTTTCTCATCACTCAGTTTGAGTCTGCCGATTGGAGAAAGTATTTTGTCGTAAGCCATTGAATCCAATCTGACAGTACATTCCTTAAATGGAAACTCTGACCCGTATTTTGACGATACATGAGGGAGAACTTCTTTTAGTTTATTACCACCATCTCCAATTTTGTATTCTTCATTTGCTCTATTGGTCTCCTCTTGGCCACCATATGCCAATTTAGGAGTCTCCAGCCACTGCTTAAAACCACAAAAAGAACTTATACGCTAACAACCATGAATTTTCTGAGTTTCTCTAACTCTCTTCCTCTCCTCTCTCTTCCTCTAACCTCGCTCTGATACCATCTTAAAGATCGAACAAGAGAGAGGAGAACATAAACGCGGAAGCGTAAAAGACTACATTGATATTAATCTTGGTGGAATACAATCTATTTGATATTGTTGATTGATTCTTACTTTCTTACTTACAAATGAATACAACATGCCTATTTATAGGCTACAAAAAGAAGAAGAGAACTATGCCTATGGAGGCTAACAACTATGCCTTTGGAGGCTAACAACTATGCCTATGGAGGCTTACCAAACCAACTCATGTCCACCTCCCTATCATAGAGTTTAACAAATTTTTGATATTCATCTTCAAAAGAATCAAATCTCTCAATAAACTTGTTATGTTTTTCTTCGATGGAATTCAACTTGTTTGTAGTTCGTAATGCAAACCATAAACCTGCTGAACCAACTGCCAATGGAACAAGCAAATTAATAAAACCATTCTTCTTTTCATTCCCCATAATCACGAACCGAAGTAGGTAGCTTCAAGGACAATATGAAAAAGGCTTTATAGTTTCTTCTACTTATCTTATCTGGAAATTCTAGGTCTTGGGTTTGGACGGAAATCCGATATCGAAGGGATTTTTGTTTCAATTTATAAGATTTTCCGGTAATCTCGAGGAAGGGACTAGTTAGAAGTGTTCCCACGGAATCTGAATTTCTATGGGCTTGGGTTTTCCATTAAAACCCATTATCTCCGTGGTTTACACTAGGACCTTCTTTCTTTATTTGTAGCTGACTCGGTGTCTGGTCTGAGTCAACCCCTGACTAGCACCGAGTCAGCGGTCAAACCGTTTGTTTTTTTTTATTTTGAGTCAGATCTGACTCCAGCTCTGACTTAGACCTAACCCCTGACTCGGACTCGTTTGAGTCAGGTAACAAAATATCCCTGACTCATGGGACCAAACCACTGACCCCACATATTTTTGAGTTAGATGAGTCAGATATGACTCAAAACAAACATATCGAGTCAGATCCATGCGATTCAGATGAGTCAGGAGTAAACAAACATGGTGTAGCACCTTAAAATTTATATGTGTAACACAAAATAGAAATAAATGTTTAGTCTCATAGTTAATGGGATTCAAACGTCCTACTCCTGTCCCCCGAAACCTAGGATGTTCTAATCCTTAATTTATTTTTTTATTTTTTTTGATCATCAAACCACAAGTATTTCATTCCATAAGAAACGTTTACATGATGGTTTTAAAGAGAAACAAATACATCATAACATGAAAAAAATACAAAGAAAGATACAAAACGTAAATAAATCGCGAAGAGAAAGAGCGATCTACCACGATAGCACCCAAATCTTGTACTATGAGATTGGATAAGGAATGGTATACGAAATCATAATTCAACCATTTTGATAGATTTTTTCTTCTTAGAAAAGAGATGCTCCTATGACAGAGGAGTGATATGCCCAAAAATTCTTCATGTGCAACTAACCCGAACTCAAGATCTATTTTTCTGATGAAGAAGAAATTGATCTTCGTCCTTGCTGAATCGCCGATGTACTTTTATCAAAAAACCAAACACGAACAAATCGTTAGAAAGAAACACTATAAAAGTGTAGATAAAATCGCCCAAACGGCGAAGATAAAAATCGCTCTAATAGCGAAGAAATTATTGAAAACAACAAAAATAACTAAAAACAAGAAAGCTTTGCTCAGATCTAGCCCCTAAAGGACTAAATCTAAGCAAAGGAAGAAGAAGAAGTTGATGGGTTTTTTTCTAGTTTTTGAGAGGTGAGAGAGATAGAAGAGGAAAATTTTGCTTATAAAAAATACTTGGTTAATCCTTAATTTTAAAATGTGGACATTTTAGTCCATTTTTTGTAGAAGTTAATCCTTTCCCACTGATTCAATTTTCTTATTATTGTCCAAAATATCCTTTGATCTATTAAACGTATTTGATGATAGTTTTGAGATAGAGAGAGAGGTGATTTCAGAATTGAATGATTTTTAATCATCTTGATTCAATTTTAAACATCTTCGAAAACTTAAAAATCAACATTAATGATAGACACATCTTTGTGTCTGAATTGTCCTCGGTGTCCCTATTGTTAGTGCTTGATTTTGTACTTATTATGGTGTTTTTATGCTTGTGTAGGTGTTTTTGGAGAAATACACTTGTGTGGAAAAAGTTGCTCATAAAGTGCTTTTTGGACCCCCGGAGAAAAGTACTAAAGACACCCTTAATTTGGATAAGGGGCATCCCAGGGCACCCCAGCTGATAAAGGCGCCTGAATTTTGGATCGGGGCACTCCATCTTCAACATTTCAAACTTATCAAATTGGCGGGAATTATGTAGCCTTGTCTGCACAGCTCCGGGAAAAGATTAGAAAGAATTTACTGGAGATTTTCAGGGGTCTTAACGTCTGATTATGTTTGTTACCTAATTCAACAAAGAATGACGCGTGCTGGAGCAAATAAAAAGGATCAAATCTTCTTATATTCGGCAATTATCCAAAACAGGAAATAATTCATTATTTACGGAAACTGTGTTTTGTTATGGAAGTTACATCTAGGAGAGAATATATTCATTGAGGGCTCTATCTTTGGAGAGTTTCGAACCACTAGGACTCTTCAGTTTACGTGGAACAGGAAGGTAGTTTGGCCATGAAGACACTCACGGGTTAAGTGAGCTGAAGCGTGTATTGCATGCGTTTAAGAGAGTCGGGCTGCAGTTTGGATTGTGAAGAAGCTACAAAATGATATTATGCCATGAACCAACACAAACAGAGACGTGATGGAGGTAAAAAAGGAAGTTATCACCGGGAAGAAGAAAGAAAATATTCTCACGATTAATTAATGAAGATTTTGGGACCTGTTGTGTATAAAAGTAGTCATTTGGAAGTCAGAGAGGGGGATGGAAAGTTAGGGGTGAGAACAGAGGGTAGAAAATCGAGTTGCAGAGAGTTGATGCTGCTGCCATTAGAGAAGAACACAAATAACAATAGACTGCAAGGATCAGTCGCTTTCTAGTGTCTTAAAACCGTGTCATTTTCTTCCAGAAAAAGATAGTTGCTTCTGCGACTGTTTTGTGCTATAATTTTGTAACAAATTCATTACAACATTTGTAACACCCGTGGACCATTGCAAATCTCTGTTTTATCTTATTTCTCCAATAAAAACACCATTTGAGCTATGAATTACCTTTTGAGTGTGTTTTCACTATGTGGAGCTAGAACCCATCACTGGGACGACGGAGGAAGTTGTTTTTCACCCATGTGGTAATTATATTTAATTCCTTTATGACTGTTTGCACTATTATAATCGATTTATGATTTGTCTTGAGTATTTGTGATTTCGTTAGATGTCGCATGCTTAGTCTTAGGTACTTTAGATGCGTCATGCTTGTGATTTACATATAATTCTTTGTAAAATCTACCTTGACAAAGATTTAGAGTCGATGTTTGTTATTTTATGAGCTTTAATTGTACGGAATTAATAGTTGAACCGCATGAATGTGAGAATTGGTGGAATCCCGAGTCCCAGTCATCTCTTCATCCTGTGACAATATTTTGTATATATTTTATTTTAGTTTATTAATTCTTAAAATCAATCTCATCAAGTCCGAGTGAACGACAACTTTAATTACCACTATCTAAAATTACATCAATTTTTGGCGACGTTGCCAGGGACAGGGCAAGGACTAGCCATACAATATAATGGTTCGGATTTCATCACCGTTCTCTACTTTCCCACCTTAGGAAAACGATACCAAACATGAACCTAAGCTTAAAATTATGACTAGAACGAGACCGATAGGGTAACGAGCTTAATAGGAAAGTCATTCGAAAAATATTGGTTACTCTTTTAAGCATACTTGAAGTTCATTATGGTTTCTGTGAGTTTAATGCGTGACTGCGCCGCCTTGTAATGCGGTGAGGCGTTGGGTTTCAAAGATCCACGCAGCTTCCCTCGCCTCTATTCAACTTACTTTGACTCGGATTGATTCTAGAAGGGTTTGCTTAAATTGTAACGAATTCCCTTTCGAAGGATTAGAAGCTGGTCTAGAAACAATCTAAGTGGAGACATCATGCTTTTTGTTTGCTAGAAATCAGTAGGTTTATTTTAGCTGAGTCAACATGTAAGTTAACTGAGTCAACACGTGAGTTTGCTGAGTCAACACATAGGTTAGAGTTAGAGACGGAAGAAATAATTGCTCGAATTACTCTTGATTGCCAATACATTCTTTCCTATATCACCCGTGAAAATGAGGACAATTTTTATAATCAGGATGACGAGGTTAGAATTGGTAACACTACCTTTTCAGATGAGGTTCAATCATTTTCATGTTATTATAGTGATTATCATGATGTGGATAGTATTGATGAAGAATCTGAAGTTTTTAGGCATAGTGATCAGGAATTTGTTACTCCTATTGAGCTTTATAATGATAGTAATATTTCTGGTTTAAATCCAAATAATTTTAATAATTATTCACCCATTCAAAAGGATGAGGATTTGACTAGAGATTCCCCCATTTTAGACGATGTAGTATTTCCTTTTGATTACGAAGCCAATGATGGTTTAGAGGAACGAGTTTATTTTGAGTCTAGTGATTTAGAAACAATAGACTTGGAAAAAGAAAACGAACTCGTAGAGATGAGTGAGGATGTACCTGACTTAGAATCAATTGACCATTTTAAGGAATCAGATGACCTTGTGTTTATGGGTGAAAACTATTCCTGCCGGATTTGGTAATTTTGGGTATGTGGATGAGGAATGAATCTAAACCCTAAACAAATGCACTGCGCGGTGAGTGCTTTTGATTCAAGATATCAATCTATACAATTCTGGCATAAACCAAGAAATGGTCGTTCTAGACGTGTTTCGGTCACAAAGTGAAGGAGATGGGGTTGATCTTAGGGAGGGAAGCAAAGAAAGTGTTGAGATTGTGAAGGTGTAGGCTTGCCTATGACTTGTAACATAAAATGTGAATAGGCTTACGAATAATGCAAGCAGGCTCTGGGTGTTTGAATACATTGTGTATTAACACTTGGTTTCTGTGTTGTGTTGTTCTCTCTTCTGTTGTGGAAATAGGGCGGAGAACCTATTTATACAAGTCACTTGAGCCTTATTAACGTCTCTCGTGGGAAGTGGAGGAAGTGGAGTAGTGGAGTTGTGTGTTAGTGTCACACTATCAATCTTGCCCACTTCTCCCATCATCACTAACCGTCCATGTCTTCCTGACACGTTCTTGCGATGGCGCGTTGCATGCTGCACGCTGTAAACCGCCAGACCAATACCCCAGTATGTATCCCCCAGTTTGTGACATGATTCATGTCTCGAGTGTGGATCGTGGTACCCACAGAAGGTAGCATGTAATGCTAGTTAAATAACTAAGTTATTTAGGAAGTCGACACTTGTAAAGTATCGTGTGTATTCTATGCATGTTATGCATTGAATGTATTTGGCATGTATAAAGCATCGTTTTTGAGCATCATGCCCTACCTACTTCACATGAGAGTTTGGAGGCTTCATGGGTGAGCCATGCCTTAGCCGATCATATTAGGTAGAAGAGTGACGGACGGTGATCATGGTGGTACCTCACTGGCCGCCTAACTCCCATCCTAGGCCGTCCGTCTAAGCTGGAGAAGTTGGACGGTCGAGATAACTTGAGACCCATATCTGCGACCGTCGGATTAGAGTTTAGGAGTGCGCAAGTACTCTCTTTTAGCTTGGTCGAATCCAAGCATGGGAGGCGCTTCATGGAGGACCGACCAAGCATGCGTGTAGACGGCATGCTGGTGTCCATGTTCATGCTTCACTTTCCCACGAAAGTTTGATCTAGGCCACTCGAATTTACCGGTGAAGTTGAGTGGATGAGATCGATTTGCGACAGAAATCCTATGCCGCAAAGGATTCCTATAGGGCGTGACATGCCATCTTCAAGGCACGCGTTTCGAGGCAACTAAACTTGGTCGGTCTCGGCCGTTTGGTAGGGCGTGTAGATGGTAGGCTGATATTTGCGCCTATACCTGATTGTCCCATGGAAACGTGATCTAAGCCACTCAATTTGTCTGGCGAAGTTGAGTGGTCGAGATCAATTTATGATTTGGGAAGCGTGACCATGCCGGTTTGGGTGCACGAATCGAGGAACATGTCCAAGGATGGATTTGGACGATCGGTTGGACATGAAGCCGGCCCGCAGTGGTCATGCTAGCATCTTCGGCCTTCCCCAATATTTCATCTTTGCCTTCCATTCAAGCCTGCGAAGATGGACGCTTGAGATGATTTCGCGACACATAGATGATGTTGTAAGCCCCAATTAGGGTTTTACAGGTCATGCATCATGATTGGTTTGGTGCGCACGAATTGGGACAACCAATCATGGTTGGTCCTGACCGATTGGTCATGTGTTCAGGCGGGCCCACAGTGATTATGTTGACATGCTCTGGGCCCTTTGAATGTACATCCACACCCTTCATCTATGCCTGCGAAGATGGATGGTTGAGATCATTTTGCGACATATGTAATGTGCCGCAAACCCTAATTTAGAGTTTTTTGTCCATTCTACTTGGTTTGGACGGTTTGGCAAACTATGCCACCCTTTTTGGGGAGGCCGACCATGTGGGGCATGCATTGCGTCAACAGTGAATGTTCCAATACCTGCTTGGGGGTATTGGATTCGATCTGGACTATCCAATCATGCCGGTAAAGTTGGATGATCGTGATTGTTTCTAAACTACTATGGACAGTCTAGACGCTCAATCGGGCTAGTATAAAACACCGAGAATTTACAACCTGTACGGGCATTTCGTGCATGCCTCATTGTTGGTACTTGGATATTCATGCTACTCTGCTGCGAGTAACAATCAGTCATCATGCCGCACCAATAACGAGAGTTCTACTAGGAACATCACAGTAAATACAAGGCGTTTAATGCATTAATCAATAATGCTAAAATTCACAGAATATTCTGGGGATGGTTGCTACATGCTCCATTCTAGGTGAATTAATGAAGCGAAGAAGTATTCATCACTTATAAAATAATCTCATCCTCTGCAGGATGGTCACACAAATATTGGTTTTACAACTTTAGCCATGAACTAAAATCCACCATCAACACCTTGAAATTAGGGAAGTTATGACTAGTCTTTCTAGAGACACTAAAAACTCTAAGTTTGGGGGTGATTATCATTCTCCATGTGCTTTAACTCTTAGAAAGGTCCATAACTTGGGACTTGACATATGTGCCTCAACCAATTTAAAAGATTATCTTCATACAATTTTTCTTGAACGTAGTTGTGTCCATAAAGAAGTTCAGTTCTTAGAAACCCATCCTCTTGTTGATGTGGTTAACCCAGGCTATGATACCACGATTGATTTTGTTTTCCCACCAAAAACCTTCCTTCCAATTGTGGGAACGTATAAGTTTCAGATGTGTCAATTATTAAGTTTTGAGACTAAACCTAATTATTTTAGGAGATTAGGGTCGACACATTTGCTTAAGAATGACCACTACTGTGGTCAACTGTGTGAGCCAAGTATGATTGACTTAGAGGATCCCCAGTTATTCAGGTTATTGTTATGTGCTTCTAAGTTCTTAATTGAGTATTTCCAGACTCTAGAACCTGATCTTCAGGATCCTGCCTTTGAGGAAATCCAGCCAATGAAAGCTTTTTATCTAGACCCTTTTATAGAGCCTGAACCCGAACCACAACTAGATGTAGTTGTCTTAAACAAAAAAATAGATAAGGGTGTGTTGGATATCTTCCTGGTCTGTTGCAGTCTCCTCTTCTTGTGGGTAACACTTTTTGATCCAGATGACCCACAGTTATTCCTACTATTGCTATATGATTCTTCGAGGTGACTAATCTCTTCCATTGTCTGGCTGAATACTTTAAACTTATCACTTCTTGGGAGGTAACCCAATATTCTTGCAACATGGTTATATCTTTCCTTACTCTTTTCTTCAAGTGGTAACAGTTTCTCCGTGTTCATGCTTTTAAATTCATCTTTAGAACATTGAGGACAATGTTAGATTTAAGTTTGGGGGTATGGGAGAAACTTTTTAGTTGCACTTTTGAAACTTCTAGCGTCACATGGTATCCGGTTAGCTAAGTTTACATACTGTTCCTCACCGAAAATATAGAAATTAGAATGCTAGGGATAACAACCTATTGAGACATTAGAGAAAAAGACATTGAGATCCTTGAAATTCAGGAGAGAACTTGTTCCTTTTAAAGGGTAACCGTGATGGACCTAACCATCCATGATGGAAAGGCAAGTAGGTCAGGAAATGCCAGAAAGACAAAGCAACCTCACAATGTAGTCTTAGTTACTGGATTACGACTCTCTCTCAGTAAAAACTTATCATCATTAACAAACGGAGCGACATCAAAATCTATGAAGAAAGTTAAAGACGTTTAAGGTTTAGAAGCAACAATAGAAAATAAAAATTCAAAATCAAGGGTTACAAGAAGTTATAAGAGCAAGAAAAAAGAAGAAAAAAAACGATATAAGTTGTTGAAGTTCATGATACTAAGACATTATAAGTTGCGAAGATCAAAGTGTTAAATTCCTTCTGTGATGGCCATGTAAATTTTTGTCTTGTTATTACTCTTTTTCAAAAAAAAAAAATGAAAAATGAAAGAAAGAAGTTTAAATTTTGTTCAATAAGGCCATAGGAAAGTAGAAATCCATAAGGAAATTTCAAGTGAGAAATTGAAGAGAAGAATTAATTGTCAAGGTTCTACGAGGTTCAAGAATTTATCATCAACAGTTGAAGCCGAATAAGACGTTGTTTCTACTGAGAACTATGAGAGAGTCTAAGAAAGATACATTTGGTTGCTTTGTTAGTCCGCTTTCAATCTGGCACAAGATCTTTCTAACACTGGTTCAACTCATCACACGTAATTAGTCCAGCTGTGTAGCATATGTCCCTCTCATATTTTTTCTCTCTCCTAATCTTATCCAGCTGTAAATCAGCGGACGCATCTTACAATGTTTATCTAGTTGTATAGCGGATATCTCTTTATCTAGCAGTGTTGCGGATGTGTCTCCCCTTTTCTTCAGTCAGCTTTAGAGTTGACACCTTTAATTTCTTTGGCATTCTGGTTACTTGGCGATAGGTTGAGAATATGTATGTCCTCTTAGCTCTTTGGATACTGGTGACCAATTAGAAGTCAAGGTTTTGTAGGTACACCTCTGGTAAACCCTCCCGAGATTAACTCGGTCACTGGGGCCACCTAGTGAGTTAGATTTCTATTTTCTAGATTAGATTTGCTCGAGGACTAGCAAATAATAAGTTTGTGGGTATTTGATAGACACATCTTTGTGTCTGAATTTTCCTCAGTGTCTCTATTGTTAGTGCTTGATTTTGTACTTATTATGGTGTTTTTATGCTTGTGTAGGTGTTTTTGGAGAAATACACTTGTGTGGAAAAAGTTGCTCAAAAAGTGCTTTTGGACCCCCGAAGAAAAGTACTATAGGCACCCTCAATTTGGATAAGGGGCATCCCAGGGCACCCCAGCTGATAAAGGCACCTGAATTTTGGATCGAGGCACTCCATCTTCAACATTTCAAACTTATCAAATTGGCGGGAATTTTGTAGCCTTGTCTCCGGGAAAAGATTAGAAAGAATTTGCTGGAGATTTTCAAGGGTCTTAATGTCTGATTATGTTTGTTACCTAATTCAACGAAGAATGACGCGTGCTGGAGCAAATAAAAAGGATCAAATCTTCTTATATTCGGCAATTATCCAAAACATGGATGAATTCATTATTTACGGAAACTGTGTTTTGTCATGGAAGTTACGTGTAGGAGAGAATGTCTTCATTGAGGGCTCTATCTTTGGAGAGTTTCGAACCACTTGGACTCTTCAGTTTACGTGGAACATGCAGGTAGTTTGACCATGAATACACTCACGGGTTAAGTGAGCTGAAGCGTGTATTACATGCGTTTTAGGGAGTTAGGCTGTAGTTTGGATTGTGAAGAAGCTACAAAATGATATTATGCCATGAACCAACACAAACAGAGATGTGATGGAGGTAAAAAATGAAGTTATCATTGGGAAGAAGAAAGAAAATATTCTCTCGATTAATTAATGAAGATTTTGGGACTTGTTGTTTATAGGTGAAAATGGTTTCTGCTGGGTTTGGTAATTGCGGGTGTGAAAGTGAGAAACAATTCAAACCCTAAACAATGTACTGCAAGGGAGTACTTTAGATTCGAGATATCAATATGTACAAGTCCGGCCTAAACCAAGAAATGGCCGTTCCAGACTTTCTTCGGTCACAAAGTGGAGGAGAATGGGTTGGTTTTGGGGAGGGAAGCAAGGAGAGTGGTGAGACCAGAATAGTTGATTATGGAAGAGCAGTCTGGTTTCTACGACTTGTTATCAGAAAAGTAAGAGAGCTCACGAGGAGAGCTAGCAGGTAAGTATTTCCGAGTGTTGTCTGGTCGAATGAACTTGTTGTCCAAAGGTAAATAGGTAAGACCTATTTATACAAGTCGAGATAGAGAGACCTCAACACAGGGTTCTTCCATACGAAAGCATCGATCAACACAAGAATCAACTATATCCATCAGCTGCAAGATACCAACGACATATGGATATATAACCAAAGACAAATTGCTAAGATGCTGATACAACACTTTGAGAACCAATATATTGCCAACCCAACCAACGTTGACATGCAGTTGTTCACGCACATCACTCTGAGGATTTCAAACTTCCATTGTTTGGAATTAATGAAACCACCAACGGTGGATGAAATACGTGCGGCCCTGCTGAGCATTGGATCGGAAAAACCATCGGACCTGATGGGTACACAAGTAAGTTTTTCAAGGTTTATTGGGATACCACTAATATTCAAATCATTGATCTAGTGGAGAATTTCTTTGAGAAGGTAGAACTAGCTAGCCAGTTCAATCACACCAACATTACACTCATTCCAAAAACTGAAAACCCATCAATGATAGGTGTCTAAAACACATTTCTATTTATCTATTGTTTATGCTTTCTCTGCTAGTTTTCTTGTAAATTATGTATCTTATGTTTTGTTTTTGATTATTTAGGTACTTTGGAGTCATTTGGAACAAAAGAAGAAGAAACAGTGCAAAAGCGTCACTTCAAGTGCAAGTGCGGTTGGAGGCGAATTATTTCTCATTATTTACTTTTATTTCTTCATCTCTTCTGAAAAGTACGTCGGCTTTAGTGATGCATATTTTGTTTGAAAAACACGACATCTTTAGTGATGTATATAACTTGAAGAGAAGAAGTGAATCTGAGAAATAAGAAGCATTTGTTGTTGATGAAAGAATTCAAAGAGGGACAAAAGCGTCATTTCATACACCAACAATATCTGGAGCCCGGTCATGGTTAAGGGACAACCAGTTCTACAGGAGCACTAAAGATAACCAGCTGATGTTAAGGGGTGGCCAGCTGTTATGGGGTACCCGTTGGGGTGTCCCTTAGCCTATGGACTGGAGTGTCAATAACCACCCCAATCAATTCTTTAACCTAAATCGAGAAGGTCTTCTCTTAATCATTTGTTTGTGAAATTGAGAAAGGGCTGCTGTGCAACTTTATCATCTGAGTTTTTGCTGATGGGTGATTCTGGTGAAAACCAGAGAGATTTGAAGTTGTTAACGACCGGAAATTCAATTGTTGAAGAATAAGATGAATGTGTATTCGAATTGGGTGAACTTGTGAGTGGAAATCAAGCCGAGAAGTTAGGGTTTGATAGAAATGAGAGAGAAGGAAGAGATTGTTGATTCCTAGTACAAATTAGAAGAATGGGTTCTCGAATTCAAGCAGTAAAGATGATGAATCAAGACAAATTTGTGAATTAGGGTCACAGAAAGTGCAACTAGGGTTTTGGATAAATTGAACAGATGAATGCACTTGTGATTTGGTGGCATTTCAGTTGTGCTTAGGTGGATTTATAGCTTAACTATGATGCTGAGAAGAGCCTAAGCTGTGAATTGGTGGGTGCATGGCAGATAAATTGATATAGCCTTGTGTTGATGAACTACAAGATTGAAGTTCTGGTGATGTTGAGGAGTTGGTGGTGATTTCAGGGTATGGTTAAGTGCATGGTTTAGTGGGAAGTAGCTGGCCTGAGATGGCAGTGAAGCTGGTGCCGAATTGAGAAACAGTTGAACTGCACTGCACAGTGACTGGTGAATATGCAATTATAATGGAAATTACAGGTGGAGGTATAGTTGGCTGGAAATGTTACAGGTGCAGCTTTGAAGGGATTCAAGATGGTTTTGAAATGGAAGGAATTAAGGAACTAAATGTTGCATATTGGTGATTGCAGTTGAGGTAGCAGTTAGCAAGAGTGTGATGTGGTTGTACTTGAAGAGCTGTTGGTGCAGCTGTAGCAGGGAAAATCTAGTGCTGCAAACTGGTAGAGTTAGTTGGGAAGTGAGGTATGTACTGGGATGTTGAGTACTCGAGAATGAATGGGTCGGAGCTGTGAAGATGGGTTTCCATTGGTGTATGGCTTGGGAGGATGTTGCTGTGGAAGTTGGTGATGCTTCTATGCTCGGGTAGAACTGCAGTGACGGAGTTCGAAGTTCAGGGAAGCAGTGAAGGCTTGAGGGATGAAGCTACAGACAAAACTGAGAATGGAGGAGATGTTGCAGGTGAGTTAGGAATGATTGCAATTGGTATTGAAATGACAGAGTTTTGGGAAAAGATAAGATGGAGTGGTAGTGGTTATGAGCTTCAGTTGAAGGCACTGGTGATAGAGCATATGAAGTGCAGTCAATATAACAAGTGAATGGTCTCGGATCTGGAGTTGGTGGTGATCTTAGATGTATGTGTAGGTATGGATGGTTGCAGGTGTACTGAAATTGAGGTAGAGGTTGCAGCAGTGAACCAGTGAATGGATACAAGGCCTGGAAAGAGAAATGGACAGTGTCACAGCAGGGGTTGAGAGCAATGAAGCTTGCAGTTCAGTGAGGATTATGGAATGGGTGGCTCAAGTTTGACAGATAAGACATAGGAGGGTTCTGCGATGGAGTGACCATGGCTCACTTAGAAGCAAGGAAGGTTTACTGGCAGAGCTGATTGCAGGAAGCTACAGATATTACAGTCAGGATGCAGCTATTGTTGGCTAGAATGGGTGAGTTACAGCCATCATGGCTGGAAATGAGATGCAGGATACAACCATCTTGGCTGTGAAGCACAATGATGGAAATCTGAGCCATCTTGGCCGTGAACTGCAACAACTATGGCCTGGACCTGTTTGACTCGTTTTTGACCCAGTTGACTCGCTGAGGTTGACCGACTCGACCTGTTGACTGTTTGACTTTTCAGGTGTCCTGCGACAACTTTCCGGTGAAGGATTCCGGCCAAAAACACAGTTTTTCGGCGAGCGATTTTGGGACAGAATTTCTACACGGGTTTCTCTCTTTTTTGGGCTTGGTGGACTTCTATCTAATGGACTTTGAAGACAAAACCTAATTTTGGAAGGAGAAAAAAAGCTATAAAAAGGAAGTTTTCTACAACTTTTAAAAAAAATATATATGACGTTTTATTCTATTCTTGGAGCTTTTGCAGAGAACTACTTCTAGGGTTTGCTTTCTTTTATGTTTCATTTACTTACTTTGAATATTATGATGATAAACTCCATTAATATGAGTAACTAAATACAACTATTGGTTATGGGATAAAAGTTGATTTCTTCAAGCATTTTATTTGATTCTATGAATTAGTTTTGTCTCAATTCTATCGTTTATGATTCATTATTTTTATTATCATATGATTTGAATGCTAGTTTGGTTGAGTCCGGAATCAATTGGATTGGTTTTCATCTTTATAGCTATATTAGGGTTCTCAATACGTAAAAATTGTTTATCCCTGATTTTTAGTAGCATCTTGTGGTTATTACTTGTATTGATACATCTTTTTAATCGCATATGAATCATAACCTTTGTTAAAACGAATTAGTACTTTTACACGTTTGTTTGCATTGATTAGTCTTATTTCATAGAACTTATTGCTCTTAGGGAGTTAAACCTAATTGTGCTTTTACACTTTAGGCTGCCTTTTAAGTAGATTTCACAATAGAATCTTTTAATGTTGTTAGTGATAAAATCAGGAAATAAACGGGATACTCTTGCAATCAAGATATCCCAGGGCTTTTGATAATTGCGAGATTAAATTACCAATTCTAGTTATAGATGAGAAATACATGCTTGTGAATGACACTATCCCTTGACCAATATCTTCTTCTTATTGATTATTCCTATTATTTACTTTGCTTTATTTAGTTTTATTACTTTGATAAAAACAAAAACACACCCTGGGTTACTTGGTTACTTAAGAATCTAAAAATTGCATAACAACAATAGCCTCTCTATGGATACGAACTCTTTCTCATCACATACTTCATTTATATTTAGTAGAGTGAGAAAGTGAAATTATTTTTGCTCGGATGACAACCGATCAAATTTTGGTGCCGTTGCCGGGGAGGCATTCGGCTTGTTATATAGTTTTTAGTTTCTTTTTATTATTTCTGCTTGCATTCTTGTGTTTCGTTTCTTGTCTTGTTTCTCACTTGTTTGCGAGAATTGTTTTTTCAGGTACCTAATCCCTGGCTTCTAAAGATTGGAATTATCCAAGGTGCGGGATAGCTACTCGAAAAGGAACAATACTCTAACCAAGGCAAGCCACAACGGAAGAACACAACTTGGAAGTAGAACACGAAGCTCTTCAGCAAGAAGGAGAAGGAGTAGAACACGAGATTCCTTTTAAAGAAGAAGGAGAAGAAGAAGAAGTAATGGGTGACGCTTAAAATCGTACACTCAAGGACTTGGCTTCGTACAAGTTGGATACACAACGAGGTTGTATTCAAACCGACTCTACTTTTGAGATAAATCCGGGATTGCTTACAGAATTACCAAAGTTCCATGGCATGGTGAATGAAGATCCAAAAAAACATCTTATGGACTTCCACACCATTGTCACGGCTATGCTCCCAGCGAATATGGAGGACGATGGTGCTATGTTGAAAGTTTTTCGATTCTCTTTGGCAGATAGTGCTAAGGATTGGTTATATTATTTACCTCCCGGAAGTGTCACAACTTGGAATGGGTTGAAGAAACTCTTCTTAGAGAGATATTTTCCTGCATCTAAGGATACTCAAATTCGCAAGGAGATTTGCGAAATGAAGCAAAATGTGGGAGAATCGTTATATGATTGTTGGGAACGATACAAGAGATTGGTGGAAAGCTGCCCTCATCACCAATTTAGTGATGCAATGATTATCCAATACTTCTATGAAGGTCTCCAAGCAAGTGATAGGAATCTTATTGACGGTGCAAGTGGTGGTGCACTTATGAACAAGACGGTGACACAAGCTAGAGAGTTGATTGATAGTATGGCAGCAAATTCTCAACAATTTTCAAGTAGTAGATTAGAACCACCTATCAAGGGAGTTAATTCAGTTGACGAGATTATTGAATTACGTCAACAAATGAGCAATATGATGGAAATGATGCAACAAATTGCAGCAGTGGTTGTAAAACCATCACGCCCAGCTTATGAGAACGTAGCGCATGTCAATGCTATATTCTCAACTCAGACGTATGGTATTTACTCCAACACTTACGAGCAAGTTGCAAGTGCAAGTTCTGTTTACAGCCATCCGCATGAGTTCCAACAACAAGTGCAATAACCACAACAAGTGCATAATCCAAAATTGGAGAAGATGGCTACTTTGGTGGAGGCTCTAATGTCCGTGGTACAACAAAATCAACAACTAGCGATCTTAAATCAGCAGAAAGCGGATAATGCAATTAAGGAGTTGAAATTACAAGTTGGTCAATCGCAACAACAACAGTTCCAGCGACAACAACAACCACCTGAAAATCAAGGGTCCAATATGGAAGAGTTGCTGAAATCTTTTATGTAAAGAACAGAGGGTATGGTCCAGGACTTGCAAACACAAGTAGGTTCAATGGCCGAGGATATTGATCAGTTGCATGCACAAAATGGTGAGAAACTCCCTTCCCAACCTCTTAACTCAAGAGAGGGTATCAATGCTATTAAGTTGGGAAGTGGTACACAATTTGTGCAACCCGAAGTTACAAATTCGGGTGAAGAAGAAACGCCAAAGGAACCAATTTTGGAGTAAAAGAACGCGGATTTTCCCCAAACTCCCGAGGTAACTAAATCAAACTCTAAACCTCTTGTTTTTACTTATGTTCCTCCTCTACCTTTTCCTGGCAGGTTCGCTAAAGCTAATGAGAAGGTGGAACAAGATAGGGATATTTGGGATGTTTTTAAGAAGGTCTAAGTGAATATTCCACTCATTGAAGTAATTATGCAATCTCCTCGCTATGCAAAGTGTGTAAAGGAATTATGCACTAACAAGCACAAGCTAACCGGTAATGAGGTAATGAGTGTGGGGGAAAACGCTTAGGCGTATCTTACAAGGAAACTCCCACCTAAATTGAAAGATCCCGGTAGTTTCACTATTCCATGCACTATTGGTAAAACAAGGTTTGCAAAAGCTATGCTAGATTTAGGAGCGTCTATTAATGTTATGCCTACTTCGATTTATGATGCTTTAAATCTTGGTCCTCTCAAGAAAATCGGCATAGTTATTCAACTTGCCGATAGATCTAATGTTTACCCTAAAGGGATTGTTGAGGATGTTTTGGTGCAGGTAAAAGGACTAATATTTCCAGTGGATTTATACGTTTTAGACATGAGTGATGTGAATTCATCCTCGTCTACACCTTTACTATTGGGTAGACCATTTATGAGTACCACTAGAACGAAGATTGATGTCCACAATGGCACCTTGACTATGGAGTTCAATGAAGAAGTCATACACTTCAACATCTTTGAGGCGAGGAAACATCCAAGTACCATTCAATCAGATTTCCATAATGTGTTGGAAGACGGCTAAGGCGTAACAAGCAAGGAGTAAGTTGGGCTGACGACTTTAAACCAAGCGCTAAGTGGGAGGCAACCCACCGGTTTTGTATCTTTATCTTTTTATTTTTAAGCATTTGCTTTTATCTTTATTTTCTTTGTTTTTGCATATCATTTGCAGAATTTCCCACCTTGAACTTTCTTTGGACGATTCAATTTTACATTGAGGACAATGTAAAGTTTAAGTGTGGAGGAGCATTTATATGTTTGTATAGTTTGTTTTAGTTTATTTTATGCCTTTAGTAAAAAAAAAAAACAAGAAAAACAAGAAAAAAATTTGTGGTTTTTGAACTCCGAAATCTAGAAACTTGTGCCTTTAGGATGACACCATTAGTGGATGGAACCATTTTGATTGCAGGAGTTGAGGAACCAATTAACTAAAAAGGACGAACATAGCTCAGAAATCACAAATAACATGATAGTTGTTACCATATCTCGGAATATCACCATATCACATTCTATTTTTATTTTTCCATATTTATCTATTGTTCTCTAAGTGCTTTGGTGGGTCACTAAACATCGACTTGTTATTACTGCTAGGATGAAATAGAGTGATTGAGTTGCTAGAAAGAAAAAAGAAGAAAAAGAAAAAAAAAAGACCGACCAATTAGACCAAACGGAATAAACAAGACACTTGGATAACAGTATGTGTGAAACGTTGTCCTTGTCTCCGTCGCCTAAACAAGCGTGGAATGCAGGATCCAAGGAAACTATCACATTCTTGATGACAAAGAAGCATGTGCTTGGGTCCAAAAGATCTAATCATGTTGTCTAAAAAATAAAAAAATAAACTATTATGATTGTTGAATAAAGTCACTCCTGGTTCCCTTGTATATGCCGGTTGAGTTGATGTAGAAATAAGATTGTTGACCATTGGTTCCCTTGTATATGCCAGTGTGTTGACACTAGAATTCATACCAGTAGCTCAATCCAATAGGATGCATAGGTTCATCTTGGCAGTGACCTTCAGACAGATATGGGAAACATCGATCACTTGTGAAAATTCGCCAACATCTACATCTATATCCATCTTCTTAATATTTTCATTGTGATTGTGGTTTGTTAGTTTCCGAGTATTGTGGTTTGTTCGACTATCTAATTAAATCTTTATTTACTAATATATGAATTGAATTTGTGCAAGGTACCTCCTCTTGTAGTCATTTTGGATTCGTTCATTGATTTGTCACAAATAGACGGAGTTGGAAATATAGGTTTTGTAGGCAGACCTCTTGTAAACCTTCACGAGACTAAAACTCATCCACGAGGGACACCTAGGGGTTCAAAGGCTTGTTATTTATGCTTAGAGTAACCGTAGCCTCGACGAGACGGAGTTGTATGTATGTTTTATAATTATTTTGTTTGATTTGATCGAGGACTAGCAAAGTCTAAGTGTGGGGGAATTTGATAGGTGTCTAAAACACCTTTCTATTTATCTATTGTTTATGCTTTCTCTGCTAGTTTTTTTGTAAATTATGTATCTTATGTTTTGTTTTTGAGTATTTAGGTACTTTGGAGTCATTTGGAACAAAAGAAGAAGAAAGAGTGCAAGAGCGTCACCTCAAGTGCAAGTGCGGTTGGAGGCGAATTATTTCTCATTATTTACTTTTATTTCTTCATCTCTTCTGAAAAGTACGTCGGCTTTAGTGATGCATATTTTTTCTGAAAAGCACGACAGCTTTAGTGATGTATATAACTTGAAGAGAAGAAGTGAATCTGAGAAATAAGAAGCGTTTGTTGCTGATGAAAGAATTCAAAGAGGGATGAAAGAGTCATTTCATACACCAATAATATCTGGAGCCCGGTCATGGTTAAGGGACAACCAGTTCTACAGGAGCACTAAAGATAGCCAGCTGATGTTAAGGGGTGGCCAGTTGTTATGGGGTACCCGTTGGGGTGTCCCTTAGCCTATGGACTGGAGTGTCGATAACCACCCCAATCAATTCTTTAACCTAAATCGAGAAGGTCTTCTCTCAATCATTTGTTTGTGAAATTGAGAAAGGGCTGTTGTGCAACTTTATCATCTGAGTTTTTGCTGATGGATGATTCTGGTGAAAACCAGAGAGATTTGAAGTTGTTGATGGCCGGAAATTCAATTGTTGAAGAATCAAATGAATGTGTATTCGAATTGGGTGAACTTGTGAGTGGAAATCAAGCCAGAGAAGTTAGGGTTTGATAGAAATGAGAGAGAAGGAAGATATTGTTGATTCCTGGTACAAATTAGAAGAATGGGTTCTCGAATTCAAGCAGGAAAGATGATGAATCAAGACAAATTTGTGAATTAGGGTCACAGAAAGTGCAACTAGGGTTTTGGATAAATTGAACAGATGAATGCACTTGTGATTTGGTGGCATTTCAGTTGTGTTTAGGTGGATTTATAGCTGAACTATGATGCAGAATGGTGCTGAGAAGAGCCTAAGCTGTGAATTGGTGGGTGCATGGCAGATAAATTGATATATCCTTGTGTTGATGAACTACAAGATTGAAGTTCCGGTGATGTTGAGGAGTTGGTGGTGATTTCAGGGTATGGTTAAGTGCATGGTTTAGTGGGAAGTATCTGGCCTGAGATGGCAGTGAAGCTGGTGCCGAATTGAGCAACAGTTGATTTGAACTGCACAATGACTGGTGAAGATGTAATTATAATGGAAATTGCATGTGGAGGTATAGTTGGCTGGAAATGTTACAGGTGCAGCTTTAAAGGGATTCAAGATGGTTTTGAAATGGAAGGAATTAAGGAACTGAATGTTGCATATTGGTGATTGCAGTTGAGGTAGTAGTTAGCAAGAGTGTGATGTGGTTGTACTTGAAGAGATGTTGGTGCAGCTGTAGCAGGGAAAATCTAGTGCTGCAAACTGGTGGAGTTAGTTGGGCAGTGAGGTATGTACTGGGATGTTGAGTACTCGAGAATGAATGGGTAGGAGCTGTGAAGATGGGTTTCCATTGGTGTATGGCTTGGGAGGATGTTGTTGTGGAAGTTGGTGATGCTGCTATGCTCGGGTAGAACTGCAGTGATGGAGTTCGAAGTTCAGGGAAGCAGTGAAGGATTGAGGGATGAAGCTACAGGCAAAACTGAGAATGGAGGAGATGTTGCAGGTGAGTTAGGAATGATTGCAATTGGTATTGAAATGACAGAGTTTCGGGAAAAGATGAGATGGAGTGGTGGTGGTTATGAGCTTCAGTTGAAGGCACTGGTGATAGAGCATATGAAGTGCAGTCAATAGAACAAGGGAATGGTCTCGGATCTGGAGTTGGTGGTGATCTTAGATGTATGTGTAGGTATGGATGGTTGCAGGTGTACTGAAATTGAAGTAGATGTTGCAGCAGTGAACCAGTGAATGGCTATAAGGCCTGGAAAGAAAAATGGACAGTGTCACAGCAGGGATTGAGAGCAATGAAGCTTGCAGTTCAGTGAGGATTATGGAATTGGTGGCTCAAGTTTGACAGATAAGACATAGGAGGGTTTTGCGATGGAGTGACCATGACTCACTTAGAAGCAAGGAAGGTTTACTAGCAGAGCTGATTGCAGGAAGCTACAGATATTACAGTCAGGATGCAACTATTGTTGGCTAGAATGGGTGAGTTACAGCCATCATGGCTGGAAATGAGATGCAGGATACAACCATCTTGGTTGTGAAGCACAATGATGGCAATCTGGGCCATCTTGGCCGTGAACTGCAACAACTATGGCCTGGACCTGTTTGACTCGTTTTTGACCCAGTTAACTCGCTGAGGTTGACCGACTTGACCTGTTGACCGTTTGACTTTTCAGGTGTCCTGTGGCAACTTTCCGGTGACGGATTCCGGCCAAACATACAGTTTTTCGGCGAGCGATTTTGGGACATAATTTCTACACGGGTTTCTCTCTCTTGTGGGATTGGTGGACTTCTATCTAATGGACTTTGAAGACAAAACCTAATTTTGGAAGGAGAAAAAAAGCTATAAAAAGGAAGTTTTCTACAACTTTAAAAAAAAATATATATGACGTTTTATTCTATTCTTGGAGATTTTACAGAGAACTACTTCTAGGGTTTGCTTTCTTTTATGTTTCATTTACTTACTTTGAATATTATGATGATGAACTCCATTAATATGAGTAACTAAATACAACTATTGGTTATGGGATAAAAGTTGATTTCTTCAAGCATGTTATTTGATTCTATGAATTAGTTTTGTCTCAATTCTATCGTTTATGATTCATTATTTTTATTATCATATGATTTGAATGCTAGTTTGGTTGAGTCCGGAATCAATTGGATTGGTTTTCATCTTTATAGCTATATTAGGGTTCTCAATACGTAAAAGTTGTTTATCCCTAATTTTTAGTAGCATCTTGTGGTTATTACTTGTAGTGATACATCTTTTTAATCGCATATGAATCATAACCTTTGTTAAAACGAATTAGTGCTTTTACACGTTTGTTTGCATTGATTAGTCTTATTTCATAGAACTTATTGCTCTTAGGGAGTTAAACCTAATTGTGATTTTACACTTTAGGTTGATTTTTAAGTAGATTTCACAATAACATCTTTTAATGTTGTTTGTGATAAAATCAGGAAATAAACGGGATACTCTTGCAATCAAGATATCCCAGGGCTTTTGATAATTGCGAGATTAAATTACCAATTCTAGTTATAGATGAAAAATACATGCTTGTGAATGACACTATCCCTTGACTAATATCTTCTTCTTATTGATTATTCCTATTATTTACTTTGCTTTATTTAGTTGTATTACTTTGATAAAAACAAAAACACACCCTGGGTTACTTGGTTACTTAAGAATCTAAAAATTGCATAACAACAATAGCCTCTCTGTGGATACGAAATCTTTCTTATCACATACTTCATTTATATTTAGTAGAGTGAGAAAGTGAAATTATTTTTGCTTTGCTGACAACTGATCAATCAACCCCTGTCTATTTTAGACCCATTGGACTTTGTAATGTGGTTTACAAAATCATTTCAAAAATTCTAGTAGATAGAATTTGTCCCATTCTGCAATTCATGATAAGCCCGTACCAAAGTGCATTTATACCAAATAGATCCATTCATGATAATATTGCAATTGCGACTGAAATTTTTCACCACATTAGATCCACAAAACCAACAAAAAACCAAAAATAGCTCTGAAACTAGACATCAAGAAGGCTTATGATAGTCTAGACTGGGGATTCATAAAACAAACCCTCACTGCTCTTGGATTCCCGACAAAGTTTGTGGAATACATGATGACGTGCATAACCTCAGTGACGTATTCTATCAATATTAATGGTGCTCCACAGGGACACATAAAACCATGTAGAGGCCTGCGACAAGGTGATCCTTTATCACCATATATTTTTATAATGTGTGCTGAGATACTATCAACCAATTTAGCCGTGATGGAAAACGATGAAAAGCTCAGAGGGATAAATATTTCTTCAAAGACTCCACCAAATAAACTCTGCACCTGTATGTATGATTGACAAGATTGCGAGGAATTTTTTTGACATGACAAAAACGCGAATTACCTACTCCCATTAAAACAAGGTGGCGATCAAAAAACATAATTTTGTACTTCTAGGTAAAAGGGTCTGTGATAATTTGAAACAAATTCTTCACACATATTCGGCCCTTTTGTCCAGACGTAGCAGACGGAAATCAGTAAACACAAATCAGTCATCATACACCACCCTCATACAAACCAAACAACCAGGGATTGGATCTCTACAACCTTTGACATTCCAACCACCCATAACCCACCTAAATACTTGGGGGTTGAGTATATGTGACCTAGATGGTTGTTACCAACAATAGCCTAAACCGAATAACACAAACCATTACCGACCCGACGTGATAGCTCCCTCCAACTTCATTGAGTTTCTGAATCTCAAATCAATAAAGAGCACTTCACATCATGTTGCTTTGTCATATGGAATTCTCCACTACAACAATTAATCCAAACCCCAAATCGATCTTCCACATCGCGTCTCTTGTTACCACTCAAACACAAACTACTCAATCAACCACACATGGACCCAAACTTCCTTAATATAATTGTAATGAATGATTCCATATCACATACATCGGATGCGTGATTCCATATGGACTTTGTATCCCAGAGAGATCTTCTCTTAATAAAATTACTTCTTTGGTTAAAAAAAAAATATTTGTATATAGAGAGTCAAATAGGGCTGCTGATAGGCTAGCAAATAAGCATTTCGGAGAATTTTTTGTTGTGCTTATTAGCATTGATTGATAGCCTGAATGGTGAGATGCTTAGTATTCTTGAGATGATAGAACTAGCTAGGAAGATTTACCATAAGAAGCGGTAGTTTTGGATGTAAATTTTTTTTGTTAATTTAGTTCGTTTTTTAATTTTTATAAGGTTCTGGGCTTTTTTAAACCTGCGGATCGAGTCAATACCAAAGAAGAAAAAAAAAAACATCCTCCTCCATAGATATCAGCATTGCTTCGAGATGGAAACATGTTGGACCGTCGAAGTGGTTCTTTCGTCGCTTTCGAAACTGAGAGCTCATTGGCGTCGGTGTATGTTGGGGATTCAATAGGTTTTTATGTTGGGGATTCAATAGATTTTTCCACAAATAGACTGGGTCAACTCTCTATTCCACCATTAGACAACAAGCTCGGATATAAACAACACTGAAAATACATCGATCAGTCATCTTAGTGGAGTCTGAACAGAATTTTGGGAATTCTCAAGAATCGAAACGAACCATATCTAAAGATAGTGAAATGAATCCTAATGGTGAGAAGAATTTGAAAAAGAAAAAGAGTTTGATATTTAGATTTGGTTGGATTAAGATCACAAACAACATCAAGTCCTGATAGATCATCATCAGATGAGAAACTGGAGATGGAATCAGTTACAAACAAGTGAAGATGGTCCGCCTCCAACCCATCTTGTTGTTATGGTTAATGGTTTTCTTGGCAGGTTAGTTCTTTTTCTTACTTAATTTCATCTACTGATTTCTGAATTTGAGATTGTTAAAATGAATGAATACATTGAATGTGTGAATTGGATGTACCATTTTGAAATCAAGGTCTGGCAAATTAGGTGTAAAGAATTTCATCAGTGAAGTAATTATAATATATTGGGAACTATTATTATTTACACGGAAATCAGGAAGGTGGTGATTATTGTTGAAAATGAATTTTCTTGGAAGACTTTCTTTATTAAACCCTGTACGAGAGAGATGGGATGGGAAACTCAAGGCAATATGGAAGCAACCTCATGCGATATAACTCGTTTGCATTCTATTTGTATGAATAAATAACATCCAATATAGCTGAACTGATGATATATGCACAATTCCAATGTATACATGGCAGATATCTGTTGGTCAAGGACACATCTGTCTTTATATTCCATTCTGATCCTCATCAATCTTGTTTTAGGTCCCAGTGTTTGTGGCCTTCGCTTCCTGGAAAACAGCAAAATAATTCTCCTCGTTTGTCAGTCACATGAATGCAAGAATAAACCTCAGCCGAGGATTGCTGCACCTACCAATTTTTGCTCCAGCAAAAGATCCCGAAAGGGGATTGGATGGTTTAGGGAAGCGATTATCAGTGGGTGGAAGTGGGTCCCATGTACTGTTTGTGACAGGAATTTAGTCGGGATAACCTAGCATTTTCACCTCAGCAAGTTTTCATTAAAAAAAAATAAAGGGCGTATTTTGACAAATTGATTGTAATCCATATAACAGCCGGTCACATATAAACCATGAAGGAAACATGGGCATCTAGATATAACCTACACAATTAAGGAACTTATCAGATATAGAGTTAGGGTTAGGGACACGAAGCTCTTAAATCACAAGTGCGGGCAAACAACCCCTAATCAACCAAGCTAGCCGAAGTTGATTAAGGTAAAACTAGATCGAAACTGTCTCTTCAATTAAAATTAATCAGCCATGTTTAACTTACATAATCAAGCATATTTTACGAAGAGAAAAAACAACTGAACTTAAATTAGTATAAATAATCTACTTTCTTCTTCATATCTCGAACGTACCATTCAAGCCTGTCAATCTCATCATCGTAGCGTTTAACGAATTTTTCATGTTTGTCTTCAATAGAATTTAACCTCCTTGTTGTTTGTAATGCAAACCA
Source organism: Papaver bracteatum (assembly GCA_023529315.1). NCBI lineage: Eukaryota > Viridiplantae > Streptophyta > Magnoliopsida > Ranunculales > Papaveraceae > Papaver > Papaver bracteatum. The sequence continues at coordinate 440,608 of JAJJWX010005417.1, read as the reverse complement.
TAAACCTGCGGTACCAACTACTAAAGGAACGAGGAAATTAACGAACCCGTTCTTCTTCTCATTCCCCATAATATCTAAATATATGCCAATCAAAGTAGCTAGTTTCAAGGACGATGGAAAAATATAAATTTAGGGTTAAACCTTTATTTATATAGGGGAAATTTTAGGTTTGGATCGGAAAATCCGAAACCATGGGGATTTCCTTTTACAGTCCACTACACGGGACGCAAGGGCTTCGGTTTAACAACATGTTTGTGAATATGGTTGATTCACTTGATGGGGCACGAGAGTAAGAGAAGCTATATCCGGTTTAGATATCTTCGGTTTAACAACATGTTTGTGAATATGGTTGATTCATTACTTATAATATCGGATAAAAAAAATCCGAAAAATTAAAAATGTTTTACAAGGGTTTTTAAGCTTTTTTGGTATAACTAGTCATAAAAAACCCAAGGATATCCTATAGGATATTATCGGATATCCGATAAACTTGTGGTAAAAAAAAAACCCCAAACTTGTGGTAAAAACAAAATGTTGAGATCCTTTAAAACTCTATCTTAAACAAAATTGATATAAACCCCAAATATTTAAAAATTGATACAAAAACCCCAAATTTCAAAATTGATTTCATCAAATTTTACGATGAAACCAAAATTTGGTTTCATCAAATTCTTTGGGGTTTCATCAACCGCGAGTTACTTTTGTTTTGTTAGAGTTTTTGTGTTACTTTTGTTTTGATGGGTTTTTTTTTTTGATGGATAGTAGGGGGCTGCACAAGACCCACCCACTATATCCATACCCGCCCATACCCGCTAAACTCGTGGATTTTTTGTCCAAACCCACCCATTGTGGGTGCGGGGTTGGTTAAGGAAAAAAAAACCCGATGTCCATGGGTGCGAGGTTGGTTTTAGCTCATACCCGCCCGAAAAACCCGCTCAATCTACACCATTGTTTACAACTAATCCTAGTTGTCTGTTACTCAAACCCTAGTGGTAATATTAGATTGCACAGTATAAACAGGGGCGGAGCTAGTGTATAGCAAGGGTGTGCAATTGCACACCCTTCCAAACTAGCTCCAAAGCCTAATTTAGCCCAATTTTTCAATTTTTTGGGGTTTTAAGCCTATTTTATCATAGTTGCACCCCCTAAAAAATTTTGGGGTTTTTTGCTCCCCTTAATTAGATTTCTGGCTCCGCCCCAGAATATAAATTCGTATTAACAAGATTCCTGTTTTCACATGTTTCCTCACAGCTACCAGCACATTGGCTGCATCTTGGGCTGCCAACATAAAATGAAATCTCTTCGTACAAGTTTCCTTCGGCTCTGCATATATCTTCTATTACGGACTTATATAACGGTGACAAGGTCTTATGTTCGGGTAATGTAGATGGAAGAGAAAGTGACGACGCAGCAGAGATTGTTGCGTCCATCTCAGGAGGTGCTTCACAGCAACATTGGTAGTCTACATGAGTTTTTTTTATGAATAAACCAGTAGACTTAATTTCGCAAACATCTCCAACAGCTAATCGGCCGATCTTAGAGCATATACTCTCACATTGGTTTGTACACCAACCACAATCCTTCCTACCTAAATTGAGGGTTTAAGCAGGTTTAAACCCAAACCCGCCCGCTATTTGTGGGTGCGGGATTGGTTATGAAAAAAAAAAACCGCAGTCTGTGGGTGCGAGGTTGGTTTGAGCTTATATCCTCCCATACCCGCCCATGTGCAACCCTAATGGATAGTGACACCTTTAGAGGTTATAACTCGCGGACCGAAAAAAAAAAAAATCTACGATTCTATAAGTGACAAGTTCTTCGAACAATAGACATTCAAGCCGATCAAGGGTTGGTTGGCCCTCCTACAAAACATTGAACACCATGCCTCCTCATTGGCAAGGAAGCCATCTGGCCATCTGGCCCATCTCTACGTGCCTTTGCCAGTTTCCCTTACGACGAGTAGTGGTGACATTCTTTTGTGCTGTGACGCCAACACCACTATGACTTACAGACTCTTGCTAAACTATTACAGTCTCATTTTATATTCAGTATTTCTCTTTTTAGATGGTTCCTTTGAAATTTTTGTTTCCTCAGTTTATCAGAATTCTAAACTATATAATTCTCCAGTAGAACTAAGTTTATTGGAATTGACTGATGTCTGCAGTATAAAATTTTAAAGGAGAGGGGTTCATGAGTTCATCAATAAGTTCAAAATATCATACTTTGAAATGCTTAGTGCATTTACACCTCTATTTGATATTCAGAAATTTGTGTGAAGTCTCCACCCCGCTGCATTAGCCCATGAAAGAAGTAGAGTGCCAGCTTAAGTACCAAGCTCCAAGTCGGTCTTAAAAGAGTGGCTAACTTCAAAGGTGCGCTTATTTCTCTCCCTCCAATAAAACCCAGTATACAGCTGCAGGTATATGAATGGTCATGCAATTGGACCAGATCTTGGGAACCCAACAGGTAACCAACAGAAGTGCTAGCTTATGAAGAGTATCAGGGAAAACCCAAGATCATTTCTTATTTGGAGTAAGCATAGTCCCAACATGTCTAGCCACTTTGCAATCCAACAACAGATGATCGACAGACTCCTCTTCATTGACGCACATGATGCAAGAATTATAGACACCGAAACCTATTCTATTTAACATGTCACTGGTGTTCAGTCGATTCAACACACCACACCACATGAAAAAAGTTCACCTTAGGAGATATCTTAGCATTCCAAATAAACCTGCAAGGGAACTGCACAGCATTGTTATCAGAAACAAGACAGGAATAGAGGGATTTACTGAGAAAACTCCATCTCTGAAGTAAGCCCTCCATCTTCAAGCATCATCAGTCGTATCAAGAAATGGTGGCTTCTCCCAGTGACCTGCAATGTGATTATGAATTCCTCAACTTCAGCTTCACGTAAAACTCTCTTAAAATCCCACTTCGAGCTCACTGAACCATTCTCATTAGGAATACAATCTTTTACTCTTACATTCTTGTCACGTACTAGCTTAAAATCCCATTCTCATTAGGATGGACAAATATCTTTAAGAAGACTGCATCCCGGCCAACAATCAAACCGGGGTTCCCCAGAATGGACAGTTCACAGTTCACACACAGTTGTCATTTACCAATTGCCCACCCCTTGCAATTGCCTTCTTGTCGACCAGTGAGATGGGGAGTCTCCATACTTGCTGCCAATAACAGAGAACCATAGATCAATTTACTAAGCATAGCCTTGTTCATCTCTTTCAGACCAAGTACACCTAGCCCACCATTAAGTTTTGATGTGCACACTTTTTTCCAGTTGACTTGAAGTGCGAATTTTTGAACCCTCTCTAGACTCCCAAAGGAAGGAATTGCATTTCCTAGGTCATAACCAGATACGCTATGGTGCAACATTGAAGAGAGAAAGATTAACGAAAGAAACCATTATTGAAAAACAGGTATGAGCTCTTGGAAATTTAAAAATGCAGGATAAACCAATAAAAGAGCAGTAAATGAAACATCCATGAAATTTCTTTATAATCACATCACATCTAAAGAAACTCGGTTAACAAGATTAACAAAAAAATAAACACCGATTCTCTCTAGACATCTAATCAATCAGCAGTAGACTTCTTTGCAGCAGGGGATTTGATAGGCTATTTCGCTTTAACAGTAGTACCAAGAGCATATTTCCTCTGCAGAACCAGCTTTCTTTGTTGGAGTAGTAGCAGCAACTTTCTTTGCAGGAGCAGCAGTTTTCTTCTTCTTAGGTGCAGCAGTAGTAGTTTCAGATTTCTTGAAGGTACTAGTTTTCAATTTTGGAACAACAGCAGTAGTAGACTTGGGCTTTGATGATGATGATGTTGTTGGTTTCTTCCTGCTCTTGGTCTTCTCATCAGCAGCAGCAACAGATTTCACACTTTTTGGTTTAGGAACAACAGCTTTAGCTTTTATCTCTTTCTTTGATGCATCAAAAAGCTTGAAAGAATAAGCTTCAACCTTAATCAATTTCTGAGTAGCAACACAATTCTTCAATTGGACACCTAAGGTTTTCTTGTAACTTGCTGGTAATACATCTTTGTGTTTCTCTTCCATGTACTTGGCGATTGCACATGAACTTGATCCACCTTTCTCATTCAACCCCAACAAAGCTTCCTTAATCATCTACAAAATCATAAATCAAACCCTAAATTAACCAAAAATCCCAATTAATGAAAACCGATTGAAACAAAAACATAACTGAAATTGAAATTGAATTCTGCGGTTTTCTTTCTTTACCTGAAAGTAAGGAGGGTGAGAGAATTTATCAGATTTAGATTTCTTCTCGATTGATGTCTTCTTAGCCGCTGCAGCTGGTGGTTGTTCCTCTACCTCCTCCATGGTTTTACCATCAACTTTACCAATTATCAATTTGGTAATCCTCTCAATTAGATTGGACCAATTGGTTTTACTAACCAAAGAAGCAAAGACCATATATGCAACAATGGTTGTTACAGAAACATCCGAGACCTTCTTTACAACTCCATCAACAACTTGCTTCCCAATCGATGGATTCCATCTTCTGATCAAACAGATAACAAGGAGACTTGCTTCCAGAACAATCATTATAGGTATGACTGCAGGTAATTCACGTCTCAAAGTTTCAATCACAAGTGGTGGAGTCGTCTGAACTATAAAATTGAAATTCCTGCTCAATGAGTTTGAAATTGTGGATCTAGCGAGATTTTTCCTGGGGCTTCCAAGTTGTCTGAATGAAACTGAAGCAAACCTTGGTAACGATATTGATGATCCAGCAAGCTTTCTGGTCAAAGAATTACCTAATTATATAAATAAACAACAATAATCAAAAACCAGGATGGAAAACTAAGAAAAATAAGAAATACAAATTTCAATTTCAAAACAAAACAAAACAAAATCTGGCATATGAGAAAATTAAACCTAAACTAACTGTAATTGAAAAGAGAGATGGTATCGGACCTTCCTTGAAACACATACATCGGGAGATAATGAGACTAGCCATCTCAGAATGGTGGAAGGAGATGATCAGAAAAAATTGGGGAAAGAGTTCTAAACAGATGGCTTCCAAAATGTTTTTGATGAAAATGGGAAAATGAAATATGCGGGAACACAAATGAGGGTTTTTAAATTCAAATACATAATTTTGGAAATCTTTCGGTGTAATACGGAGCATAATTACAGCCGTGTGACAGTTTGACCCAAAGTCAAAGTCCCAAAAATCAACCGTATCAAAGAAAAAAAGAAAAGAACCCAAATTTCAGTCTTACTTAAAATGGTGAAAATAAATCCTTTTATCAATTCAAAAAAATAAAAAAATAATAGCTCAACCGTTGCCCGTTTGAATTAAGGCAGCCTTAGATCTCCAAAACAACTTCATCATTGGAAGTTTTTTCACTTATTCTTGATAAAGAACAAGTGTTTAATCGATCATCACCGACGCGCTACTAAACAAAATGCAACCGTTACAAAATATAGTCTCGGAGATGCCAGAGCTGAAGGGTTTTACTTGCCATGGATTCATCTTCATTGACATAAAGAAATAAAAAATGAGTGAACGGACTAAACTGAGCAGCTAGTGCATAAGAGCATCTCCAAGAGAGGGTGGATTTATTTATTTTTAGAGACACATAGAATTTTACACCCCCGTTTGGCATAAATCCATCTCCAACAGTAGGGTGCTACAAGTTAGGAGTGACTAATTACTAAATATGAAGGTGTCCAAAAAAGTGTTATCTACACCTCCGGTTGCACCTCCACGTCATGTTTTAACCAATTTTCTTTTAATTATAAGAGTTAAATGTCTCACTGTTGGAGATGATTTTTTAAATATGAGGTCATATATTTACTCTATGTATAAATTCCATAAATAAAATGACTAAATAAAAAATTCACGTAGGAATTTTTCCACCTTCTGTTGGAGATGCTCTAAGAGTGAGGAAGTGGAGTTTATATACTAGGTAACTTTTGGGTTGGGTGAAGGAGTGATACAATATTTTAATGTTGTACCTAAATGTATATTTGTCAATAAGAGGTGATGCTATTTTGTCCCTCCGATCATCCTATTTAACAGTTTTTTATTTATTTATCTGAAGGAGTGATACAATACTTTAATGTTGTACCTAAATGTATATTTGTCAGTAAGAGGTGGCGCTATTTTGTTCCTCCGATTATCCTATTATCTTAACAGTTTTTTTTTTATCTGGCTCATCTTAATCTGATTCGCATGTATCTAACTGAAATCACCAGACTCATTTAGTCTGAATCAATATGCTAGTTTTTTGAGTCAGATTTGATTCAAAAATATGAGTCAGTTGTTTTTACTCATGAGTCAGTAGTATTTTATTTCCTTGAATCAAACTGGAATAAGGTAGCGAGTCATATTTGACTCAAAAGAAAAACAAACGGTATGACATTTGACTCGGGTCGAGTCAGGGGCCGATTTAGATCCAGACGTCGAATCAGCAAAAAAAGAACATGTCGTAAAATTACCTAGCGAACTTCGAAAGATGAGACATTGGCTCGGATCATGGACATGGTGTGTTTTGATTAATGTTTCTAGGGAAATTACGCATTATTTTAACGGATTTTTTTACGTTGTTATATCAAATAAATAATTTTATTTAACAGTTACAACGTGCGTGAAAACAATTATAACGGATATAATAACGGTGACATAAAATTATTAATTCTTTTTTTTTTAAATGTACAAAAAGTTAGATCATGTGCCTTATTTGGTTTCGCAAATTTGATTCAAAAAAACCAACTAGTTTGACTTTCTTTTTCTGATAGAACACGACTTAGAAACAAGGTTTGAAAAACGGTGTCATGTACCCTACGAATTGTAATGAGCTTGGGTCTTATATTTTTGTTCGCAAATTATTTTAGTAATGGTAATTCAATAAGAACCATGAAATAATTGAGTTGGGGTTAATTTTATTCGAGTTTCACACTTAAGGACTAATGTAATGATAATTGTTGATATGCAATTATTTCAAGCGAGAGTATTTAAAGCTAATCACTACAAGAACTCGACAATCAATTATTATTCTCATTTTTGGAAGAAATTCGGCTATGTTTACAGAGAGAACGTATAACTTGCTACCAAATTCATCTAAGTTTTGTACTAATACCATTGGTATCAGATTCACTTCTGAAAACCTGCATCACGATGCTAGTTGGGAAACCAATGGTAAAAGACATTCTCCGGATTGCTCAAGCCAACTCTGATGACATCTGCTCCTAACCAATGATTGCTTTTGTAATACCCGGTATTTTTACTTACCGGTTAGGGTCGGGGTTTAGCCAAATTATCTTAGGTTATTATTTTTTTTTCTTTAGTCTTGGTGGGTTGCTTGAATTAAAAACTTAGGGTGAAAATATAATCACCTAAATATGAGGAGAATCAAAAGACATTTGAAATTAAAATAAGTAATATAAAAATAATAAAAATATTTATTAAGTATTATTATTAATATTAATATTAATATAAGTTTTAGAAAAGTTTAGGGAAAGAATTTTAGAAGTTAGAAAAGAAAAGTCTAGGAGAAGGAGATGGAGCTAAGTTTCTTATAGAGAAGAAGAGTATGGAGAATCAAGAGGATCAAAGGAATTAAGATAGAATGCTGACTTCCCCTTCTCTTTGTGTCTTGTTACATTTGATTTTAATTTACTTAAATCTTACATTATTAGGTTTCTGAAATTTATCTGCTTAATTATATGCATACGATCGATGATCAGCCTTTGGTTATTGGTAGATAACATAATTGGGTATCACTAGCTAAATTTTGAGAATAATCTACCCTAAATTCAACGTTGAATGTTTGTTTTAATTTGGGTGATAGTTTCTGAATTTCTGTACAATTACGTGTTGTTATGATTTTGGTGTGTTTAGGCAATCTAAATGATTTAAGAATGATTTGTGATCTTGACAAAATTTGTAGCCAATTTATTATATCTTCCATTGTGCTTTGAATTTTCTCAATTTTAGGTTGTTATGAATTTATCATGAATTGTTTGGTAATGACATGTAATTTGCCTAATTTTTAGGATGTCATTGTAAATTTAATAGACTGTTTATTGAGTTATTTATGTTCTCCTAAACTTTTAGGAAGATCGGATAAAGTAATCACCCCGAGATGTATGATGTAAACAATGGGTAATGATCCCCGGGAGTTAAATGGGTAATGATACTCATGTAGGAACGTGTGTTTCCTAACCATCGATGGTGGTTGTTCGTGCCGAATAACGAAAATGAAATGGGTAATGATCACCGAGAACAAATGGGTATGATCCTCATATGAACTTTTATTCCTGGCCATCGATAGAGGTTGTTCGTACCGAGAAAAGATATATGGGTGTACGAACCAAGGTTTTCGTACCGTGAACTCATGGTTTGTTGGTGATAATATTAATTCTTGAACCGTGTGTTGAAATCTATATTAAATGATTTGTTGGAAACATAATTGATGTTATGAACTCATGTGAAAAATCTAATTGTATGAATTGTTGGAAGCATTATTGGTATTATGAACTGAAGTGTTAAAATCTAATTTAATAAATTGTCGACAAAAATATTGGTATTGTGAACTCATGAATAGACAAGTGAATTGGATGATTTAGTGAAAATAATTTTTGTCTGGTAATCTTGTTGGTTGAAAATATATATCATTGATTAATAGAAATTATGTCGTATTCTCAAATTGCTTGATATTTGATTCGTTGATATTGTTATGCATGTTTTCAGATTGAGAATGCAATCTACTGAGCTGATAACTCACCCCAATTGACATTCCTTGCAGATTTATGGAAGTTGGAAGTGGAACTAAGCATTTAATTATCTTGATATATTGTAATTGCCGGACGTGTAATGTTTGTAAAGAATATTACTAAAGAATGTTTAAAAAGATAATTCTTGTCTTTAAATTTTAATCATTCCTAGTGAAATATAAACTAAGAAAATAAATATATGCATAAGTCTCTTTCTGACCCGTAATGCTTCGAGTTCAGATCTCCATATGGGTTTGCCCCTGGTCCAGAACTCGGGGTTTTACAGCTCTTGATGCTGCTGAAGCTCGCACAAATGCAAATTTTCCACTTCTTTTCAAATCAATGTGTATTACTTCATCATTTCTTACTGAGGTTACTTCAGATTCAACTATAAATCCTGGTTCAGTTTATGATTCTAAGAGCGATTCAGATCAAGGAGTGAATGGGTTTTCCGATCTTGTTAAAAATAATTCTTGTGGTAAGTTTTCTCGCGCTCAAAAGGTTGATTCCCAGAGAATTAATGGTACGAATCCAAGGGTTTGGCTCAAAGATGTGAAAGGTACTTCTCGTTTCATAATTTTGTTGATGTAGACTGAGTTGATATGGCTGTTCATTTTTATTCTAAAACCAATCCATGGTATTTGAATTATCAGCAGGGTAAACTTAATATTCATGGGATGCATTTGTTAATGTTTTGGGTGTTAGATTTGAGGATGTTGCTAATGATAACTATATAGGTAGTTTTAACAAATTATCTCAAATTAATAGTATGAAGGATTATTATGATAGGTTTGAGCAATCTAAAGCATACATAGTGGCTAATAATTATACTCTTCCAGGGAGTTTTTATACTATATGTTTTATTAGTGGTTCAAAATATGAAATTTGTAATATTATGCAAATGTTTAAACCAGAAAATATTTCAAGAGATTTTACTTAGATAGAATTAGTGCAGCAATCTTCAATGGGTACTTCTATTAAAAAAGTGAGAAATCCTTGTAGACCTTTCAGTCTGACTCTTATTTCTATTCCTTATCATTTTTTGACAATTAAAGCCTTATTTTACCTTCTTCTAATTTTATCTTCTACTACACCCATTGTCACTCATCCCATTACACCCACTAAATCTGAACCACCACTTCCACATGTTAGGAAACTCATTCCTCGGAAAATGAAAGCAAGAAGGGGAAAAGGTCTATGTTATAATTGTGATGAGTTTTTTAGACCAGGTGTTAGAGAATTGCACGATCAAACTCGCATGCATTGTTATCTCAAGCATTGTGAGACCCGTGTTTTCGGATAATAGTTTTAGAACCTAAAACCGGTAAAATCCAACCCGTGTAGTGTTGGGTGCGTATTTATGAATTTGGGTGGTCATAATTAAATTTAAGTAATAGGTAAAAAAAAAGGCTAGCTCTTATCTCTGTGGTGGTTGAGAATAACGATTCTCATTTTGATTTTCCCCTTATGAATTTTGTGGGATGTTCCCTAGTAGTTGCAAATCCATTCTCTTATATCTCACGTGTGGTAGAGAAAAACCTAATCAATTCTCTCTCATTTTCATTTATAATTAGGATTATTAAAATATATATTTTGTCATTTCCAAAACCCTAAAAGAAAAAGTTTCTCTCTCTGATTCCTCTACTCCATCTCCATTCTTTTACAAAACAAAAAGGAATACTACTCCATTAATCTCTTGGAAAACGTGGTGGTGCATCAAATTTATGGATTGCTATTTTGAGGTAGGAGTTTCTACATAATATCAACTAAAACCTAATTTAGCATTAATATATTTTATCGTTAATCTTATTTTATTGTGTTTGATATATGTCGATATTTTTGACATTTGATTTGCACTTCGTCGAACTAGAATTCCAATTGGCTTATAAATCTGTTCATAGTATTTTGTTTTTAATGATTATAAATATCGATACAACACTCCTTACTGATTTATTGTTGGGTTTTTGATTTCACAAAGTATATACAGTTGTGGCTCCTGTATGACGGAGCAAAAAGTTTAAACCGCATTATTTTATTTTTTTCTCGATTTATGAAATGTTTTTGCGTCAGTTACCTATTCATCCACTGTCACTATTGATTCCTGATTAGTTATGTTTAGCTATGTCTCGACTAGTGAAGTTTTAAGGGTTTTCCTTTGATTTTCACTTTACTTGAAAATGAAGATAAAAATTATGTTGTTCCTTTTGAACATTTTTTTAATCATTTCCAAATAGTGAAGGGGGATTTTGTCTATTTTGGAAGAAATGTTAACTGTCAGCACCTCCGTTTTCACCAATCAATTCTTTCCTATTTTCATTTTCCTCTACTCAGTACCCACTAGTCAATTCATTTATTTTGTTATATGTTCCCAACACCTTCTCTGTCTATTTCCACAGTTGATGTGAGTCCCCCATTTTGCTTGTTTCCCCATAAATTAGTTTGGATATTATATATGCAAAAATTTGTTTTGACATCATATTGGTTTTTCAATACAAAACTAGCTATCCCATTTCCTTGGTAATTAATTAGCAGCAAACTTCCATTTCAATTTTCAGCACTTCTAGTTATGTCTATTGTACCATTTGGTTTAATTTTTTATAATAAGACAAAAACAAGGAAGTTCAAAGGTCACAAAATTTATTAGTTTTTTTTTAAATTGTTTTCTCATGGTGACAATTATCAACTGCCGTCTCTGTTTTGAGTTTGCTACATAGGACACCCAATAGGCAATTTTGAGGTCTTCTTTGTTTTGGAGTATGAATGCATTGTCTGTTCCTATAAATTATAAATATAAATGCATTGAATAAGTTTTATTGGATTACGGACGTGTTTGTGTTTTGTATAAATATGAGTGTACCAGTAAGAAATTAATTTTGGATACATATATTTCTGTTGTTGTTGAAATGTCAGGCCTTTACGGCATCCCACCACTGGTGGCTACCCTGGGAAGACTGTTCGGGGAACAATATGGTTTGTTTACCGGAATAACTCTGACAATTAGATTAAGAATCTAGAATTTTAGATTGAAGTTTTTTAGTAAGAAAATGTTGATTATTTGTGGCTGAGAATAGCGTAAGTATTTTTGCGAGTAAGAAAATGTTGATTATTTGTGGCTAAGAATAGCATAAGTATTATTGCCAATTTTTATGCACGATTTTGATTATTGTATCTGCTGCATTTGTTTGATTTCGTTGCACTTTATTATTTTTTGAAACTTCCTACTGGGTCGTGGTTTGCTCACCCCTTTTTCTCCCTTTCCACTGAGAATGAAGAAAGACTAGCCGTAAAAGAAATTATTTTGTAGCACGTGGATTTGGGTATTGCGTTTTGGATTTTATCGAGGTGTTGGTTTGTTTCAATTTTGTACTTTTAATTTTGTAATTAGTATTTTAAAGTTTTGTAATTTCGAAAGTAATATTTAATAAAATTTATTTGAGTTTGGATTTCATATTTTATTTACCAAAATAGTTTTAAACAGGAAATCTGGTCCTACACGAGTGGCGGTCCGAAAATTTGGACTTGCTAGCTGGATCGGACCCGACCCACAAGGTCGAATCCGTGTCCGGTGGAAGTCTGAAAGACCGGGCTATCACAGTTGGTATCAGAGCATGGTTCCGATTTACTTGGACTGTGCGTATGGACTTACCAGTTTTTGAAAGTCTTATTTAAAAAAATAAAAAATAAAAAATTTACAATGATTCTTTTTTTTCTTTCTTTTATCGAAATAATTTTTAGAGTTTTGATCTGCGTGCTTTCTCATTGATTTTGTCTTTATCTAGAGTCATTTTTAAGTTGATTTCGTTTTTGATTTATTTTGGGAATGGGGTAAATAAATAAAATACTTAAACATAAAATTTTGTGCTAAGGAAATTTCGATTTTGAACTGTTCTAACTTTATTGATTTTGGGACAATTTCCTTTTTAAGGAGTTAATAGTGTGAGACCTCGTGTTTTCGGATTCGATTTTGAACTGTTCTAACTTTATTGATTTGTGGAATTTGGGACAAATTCCTTTTTAACGGGTTAATAGTGTGAGACCCGTGTTTTCGGATAATAGTTTTAGAACCTAAAACCGGTAAAATCCAACCCCTGTAGTGTTGGGTGCGTATTTCTGAATTTGGGTGGTCATAACTAAATTTAAATAATAGTTAAAAAAAAAAGGCTAGCTCTTATCTCTGTGATGGTTGGGAATAAGGATTCTCATTTTGATTTGACCCTTATGAATTTTGTGGGATGTTCTCTAGTAGTTGCAAATTCATTCTCTTAAATCTCACGTGTGGTAGAGAAAGTCCTAATCAATTCTCTCTCATTTGCATTTATAATTAGGGTTATTAAAATATATATTTTGTCATTTCCAAAACCCTAAAAGAAAAAGTTTATCTCCCTGATTCCTCTACTCCATCTCCATTCTTTTACAAAACAAAAAGGAATACTACTCCATTAATCTCTTGGAAAACGTGGTGGTGCATCAAATTTATGGATTGCTATTTTGAGGTAGGGGTTTCTACATAATATCAACTAAAACCTAATTTAGCATTAATATATTTTATCACTAATCTTATTTTATTGTGTTTGATATATGTCGATATTTTTGACATCTGATTTGCACTTCGTCGAACTAGAATTCCAATTGGCTTATAGATCTGTTCATAGTATTTTGTTTTTAATGATTATAAATATCGATACAACACTCCTGACTGATTTATTGGTGGGTTTTTGATTTCACAAAGTATATACAGTTGTGGCTCCTGTATGACGGAGCAAAAAGTTTAAACCGCATTATTTTATTTTTATCGATTTATGAAATGTTTTTGCGTCAGTTACCTATTCATCTGTAGTTGCAGGAAATCCTACACTACACCCTTGTTAAGAATTTGTAATAACCAACTCAAATTTGAAGATTAAGAACGACACTTTATTATTTGATTTTCAGAAATGTTTACAGGAAATGTAAGAATTCAAGAATACAACTTTTCTCTTGAAGTTTCTCTCTCCTCAAGACTTTCTCAACTCTCAAAAATACATCATCCTTTTCTGGACATATTGGGTCTCTATTTATAGGGTAGTTACATAATGGATGACAACTAAGTTTTCCTCTTATTTCGGATTTGTTCTGCGATTAAATCGCGATAGTTACAATGTTTATTCTCGCAAGCTTTGTAACCATCGCGGGACAAACATGCTTTTCTCATGTTTTCTTCAATCGTCAGCTATTACGTCACTCTTTTGACTACTTTTGTGACATTCACAAAATGTTGTTAAAAAGTTTGTGGTGATGCTCGCTGGGAAGTGTTGTTAATCTCGTAGAGAAGTGTTGTAGCGATATTCTGGTCCTACATCTTGCCTCTTCTCATGTCTTCTTCACAAAGTGGAGAGGATATGATAATCTTCAACTCTTCATAGTGCTCGCAGCTTCTTTTCTTTCCATATTTTCTTCTCGACATAGCTCCGTTATTTTAGCTTGACTGCCTACACGTGTTGTAAATTCTTCTTTTTACCGACACGTCTCTAACCAACAGGTCACCTCCTTTTCCCTATAAAAGGTAGGATTAGGTTACAAAACTAATTTTCTTCTTTTACTTTTCTATCTTCTTCATCTGTTTGTTTTGTTTTCCGTCTGCAACTTTTCTCCTTCTTCATATTCTCCTGCTACTGTTCTAATGGAGTCATCAAGGTATGCTTTTCAATTATGATATTTGTTTGAACCAATTTTTACTCGTATCTTCCAATCTTCTCTATTTGATTCTTCATAATTCTCATATTATGTTTTCTCTTCAGTGGAGCTACTCCTAATGCCCAGTCTGTAATTAAAAACCCTAACTCTCGTAAAAGACCGATTGAAAAGACGAAGAAGAGTTCTGCGAGTAATAAGGTAGTAAGAAACACATTTTATCTCTTAATAACAATATTGTTGCCTCTGTTTCTTATCTAAGTTATTATTCGCAGAATGACAAGCGTATCGCTAGACCTCCTAAAATATTTCACCAAAACAAAACTCTTGAGGCTGATTTCATCATTCCAGAGTTAACGTCTGCAAGAGCTACTCCCATTTCCTTACAATCAGATCTTCATTCTTCTGTTTGCGAGGATATCGATGTTAACATCCCTGACTCTTTGTTAAATAAAACCCCCACAGTTGTTGTTAATAATATTCCCTCCAGTCCTTTACAACCTTCAACTGTTACTTTTCCAAATACCCCTCCCTCTGATGATACCACCATTACAAATAACCCAAATCTCCAACTCGCCATTCTTAATACTTCTTCCTCTACACCTCTTCCTTCATCTAAAGAAACATCAATTGGGGTCGATGTTGTTTTTGAAGTTCTATCTAATATTTTAGATGATGCTAGAAAATCTTCTACTGATCCTGTCAAACAAATTGTTTACGATACTTTAACCAAATATTTTGGTTCTGATGGCTCTGCATCGCAAGCGTATTTAGAAAATGAAATTGAAGTTTTAAAGAGAGACCTTCAAGTTAAGACTTCAAAATGTGATGTTCTTCATCAACAGATTCGCAACTCTTCTCTTGACTGCGAGAATCTTCGTGGCAAAAACAAGGAGCTGAAAGGTATAATCTTCTTGCTTCTGTCTTTTTGTTTTTCTGTTTCTAGTAAATTTTCATCTTCCCTATACTTAAGTTTCTTTCTTAAATTCTTGGCTTGCATATTTAGTTTTAAATCAGAGTCGATTCATTGAAAGACTTAAATTTGAATCTATCGCTGAAGAAGCTCGTGTTGAAAAAGATTCTTGGATGGATCAGTTTAATAGACTAGATAATCTCTACACATATTCGGTTGATCAAATAGATAATCTCACTAATGAGAATAATCAATTATCACAGAGCCAACATTTATTAAATAGCGAGGTTACTCGCCTCTCATACTTGTTAATCAAAGCTAATTTGGCGACGAAATCTTTATCAGATGAAAATAGAACTTTATCTCAAGAAAAACATAAATTTTCAAGCTTGATGGCGATTTCCTCGCAACAATTGAGTAATCTCCAAAGAATATGCGATAATCAAGAGCAATCTCTTCGTTATCTTAAGGATGAACTCAAGGATGTAACTGAATCATCAACCGCTGAGAAGGATAAACTCATCAAGGGTAGGTTAACTCTTAGTTTAAAGGCCATCAAGCTTCAAGATCAATACTCCCAATTAAAAGAATCTTATTCTTTATTGGGAAAATAAAATTCATATCTCCATTCCAAAGAAGAAAACATAAAATCTCGCCTGAAGGGTATAGTTGGGGATAAGTTTGACGATGCCATGAATCAATGGGAGAATTGTTGTTCATTAATTCAAAATTTAACTTCTCAAAAAGAAGGTTGTCATTTGACTGCCTCACTTGCTGATTTTTTTTTGTCAAATTTTATGTTACATTTCTTGCGAGATCTTTTCCTGAATAATCTTTTTCCATTTCTGTTGCTCGCAGAATCTGAAAGAAGCCTTCACTCTACTATCTCTGATATGACTGATAAACTGGACAAAGTTCACAAATAAAACAGGGTTCTCACTTCTGATCTTGTAAAATGTCGCGATGTGGCAGAAACAAGACTTGATTATCTCGAATACTTCAAAAATATAGAGATTAGAAATCGTGATAGAGGTTTCCTTCGCAAGGTCCACCTTAGTGATGAAGTTCTCGTGAACAAGATTCTAATTTCTCAATCTCTCCCTACTGTATCTGTCCCTCCTCTAGAAGTTGATGATGATGAAATTCCTTTTCCCATGGATAAGGAATTAGAATATGCCAACGGTGAAGAAGATAGTGAAGAAGATTTTTTTCAGGAAGACCCAAAAGAAAAAAGTCTTCCTAGAAAAGTAACTACAGGTGGGGAAGCAACTGTAAACAATGAAGGAGAGACTCGAAAAGATAGGAATGTTGATGAGGCTGATCATGCTGGCAAAAATAATGAATCTGGCGAGACCAACGCTGAAGTTTAAATTTTATTTTTGCTTTTCTTTTCCTTCTTCTTCCTTGCGAGCAATGTACCTTTTGCAACGTTAGAATCTAACTTTTACTTTTTCTATTTTGAATGTTTCAAGAAAGATAATGAGATTTTTGTTTATCCACTCCTTTACTTTCCCTTCATTATCTTTCTTGCGATGGTGAATTATTTCCTGTATCTGCGATTATAGAAATGGATCTGCGATGTAATGAATATTGCTTGCGATATCTTCTGCTAAAAATCCTAATCTGTAAATAATGTTTATGTAAAATCTTGAAGGAATCTTCTTTCTCATATATTCTCCTAAGAGAAACAAATAAAATAGTTAATGTTTGAGATTATTCTGTTGGTCTTATTTTGCCTTCCTAGTTAAAGGTCTTATTTTGCCAAACTTTTCTTCCTGCGACAAAATCGCAGGACGTATTTACATTTGTATGTAAAAACCCATTGATCTTGCCTTATCTTTGTTTCTTCGAATTTTTTTGTGACAATATGACAGGTCTATATTCTTTTGAGAGAATGAAGTCCTATGACATTGCCGTCTTGCGATGAAATCGCAGGACGTCTTTACACTTTCATGTAAAAACCCATTGGTCCCATCTTAACTTTTCTCTTTTGTCTTGTTGCCTTTATATAATTTTCATCACGTGACAATATGACATGCCTAAATGTTCTTGCGATCATAAAGCCCCATGACATTGCCGTCTTAAGACACTTATCATCTCCCTAATGGAGGGTGCCGCCCTTATCTCCCCCTGGTTTCCCCTTCAAGGAGGGCACATCGGCCATACAAGACTAGCTCCTCCCATCCAGATTTTACAACAACCAGTTGTTTTCGCAGCCTCTTGTCCTTTATGCCTATATGGATTATAGTTACAAGACTGCACCTAAGTGGGGTTTTCTTCGGGACGAGTGAATCATAGCCAAGACTTTCCAAGGATGGACAGGGTAGTTTCGTACTCCCCGGGAACCCTTGACTCAACCGTGTACCTCGGCGCCTTGGTCATACTCTGCACTCCTTAGAAGAGGTTCTTAGTCGTCCAACCAGGGTATAACCTTATATAGTTGGAAATCCAAGATCCCTCTCCTGGATAGGTTTTCTTTAACCCCAACATCTTTATGACTCAGGTTCCAGCAGCAGTATAACCTTATCCCTGAGTCATGTAAAGAGATACCCCCTTATATGACGCACTATTAGGTCTTACATTTGCCTCTTGCGAAATTTTATTCGCGAACTAGGGTGAACGCCATAAAGGTTCGTCCCATTCTATTAATCTCTGCGAAATTTTTATTCTCCTTTCTTTCGATTATGCTCGCAACTCTTGTTTTGCTTTGTTATCAAAAGAACCTCTCAGTTGTAATAGAGAAAGAAGAATTTATTATTTGTTTCATCATACAACGTACCGGTATCTCTTATCTCGCAGAAGTTGTCATTGATAATACCTTTTCAGAAATAATCTATTCCATGGTCTATCAAGTCTTTGACAAACATCTCTCCCTTCAGGGTCCATTAGTTTGTATGCCCCGGTTCCAACTATCTCTTTAATGATGTATGGTCCATCCCATTTTCTCACCAACTTTCCACCATTTTCTCGCTGATAACTTGGTGTTTCTCGAAGCACTAAATCTCCAGGTTGAAACTCACATTTCTTAACACGTTTGTTGTACTTGCGAGCTAATCTTCGCTCTTAATTTTCCATATGTTGTAAAGTCTTTTCTCTGTTTTCTTCTAATTCATCCAATTTATTTAAAATCATTC
This sequence comes from Papaver bracteatum, assembly GCA_023529315.1. Classification (NCBI taxonomy): domain Eukaryota; kingdom Viridiplantae; phylum Streptophyta; class Magnoliopsida; order Ranunculales; family Papaveraceae; genus Papaver; species Papaver bracteatum. The sequence goes on along the minus strand of JAJJWX010005417.1, from coordinate 422,125 downwards.
CAGCACTTAGATTTATTTCCCAAGCCTCTCTTTTTGTTGTAGGAATAGCTACTTCTGTCGGTAACACAGCTTCAACTCCATACGTCAAACAAAAAGGTGACATTCCAGTAGATTTTCGTCTAGTTGTATTGTAAGCCCATATTGCATTATGCACCTGTTCGCACCATGCTCTGTGGTATCCTTCTTGCTTATTTTTTAAGAAGTCTGCGATTGTTTTATTAGTTGCTTCAGCTTGACCATTTGCTTGTGGGTATAAAGGAGTAGATTTTCCACACTTTATCTTAAATGCATTGAGTAGCAATTCTATATTCTTCCCTTCAAATTGCTTTCCATTTTCAGACACCAACTGTGCTGGAATCCCAAATCTGCAAATTATATTCTCAAATATGAATGTAAAAATATCTTTATCGCGGATATGTTGTATTGCCTTTACTTCTCCCCATTTTGTGAAATAATCTGTTGCGACAATTAGATATCTTCTTTGTCCAGAACCAGGCATAAATGGTCCCACAATATCTAATCCCCATTTCCCAAAGGCCATACACTTGTTGAAGATGATAATAGTGCTCCTGGTGCATGTATCTTCTTTCCATATCGCTGGCAATATTCGCAACGCCTTGAGAGTTGTTTTGCATCTTCATGCATATATGGCCAGTAATAGCCTTGTATTTTTGTTCTATATGCCAAAGATCTTCCTCCACTATGATTACCAGCATCACCACTATGCAACATCTTCAATATTTTTTGTCCTTCCTCCCTCGTCAAACATCTTAGCGATGGTCCACTAAAAGATCTGCGATATAATACTCCATCTTTAACTCATAATTGGTTGCCCTACTTTTTAATTTATGTGCCTCTAATCGATTTCTTGGGATTTCTCCTCTTGCCAAGTATGCATGAAGATCTTCTCGCTAATCTGTAATGTTGCTCTTTAATTCTTCTTCGCCAACTTCTACCATCATCACATCTTCCTCTTCTTCTTCCTTGTTTATCGCTGGTAATAAAAGTGTTTGAATTTTTATGAATCTCGCAGCTGGATTTGTCATCATACTGGATATGAAAGCAAAAGCATCTGCGAGTCTATTATCTTTCCTTGATATGTGTCTCCATTTTATTTTTGGAATTCTCGCAGATAATTCTTCGACTAATCTTTTATACTTTCTCAAAGATGGTTCGTTTGTTGTGTATTCTCCTTTTATCTGGCGAATAACCAATTGTGAATCGTTGATGATTCTAGCATTTTCCAACTTCATTTCTACCGCAAATTTTAAAACATGAATCACGGCCTCATATTCTGTCTCATTATTAGTGGATGCAAATTCCAATCTAAATGAAAAAGCTATTTTTTCTCCTTCTGGCGAAATAAAAACAACTCCAATCCCATTTCCTTCTCCATTTGATGATCCATCCACCAATATCTCCCATCTATCGGGTTCTGTTAATAGCTCTTTTGGATCTCCATGTTCCTCTTCTATATCCATCATTTCTTCCACAGCTTCATCATCTTCTAAAGTAAATTCAGCTAAGAAGTCTGTGATAACTTGTGACTTTGGCGAGGATAAAACTTCATATTGGATATCAAAGTGTCCTACTTGTGCATTCCATCTCTCAACTCTGCCTGATCTTTTTGAATTTTTCATTACTGATTCAATTGGCACTTTTGTTAACACTTTGACCTTATGTGCTTGAAAGTAGATGCGAAGCTTAAAATTTGCATGCACCAACGCTAGAATTAGTTTCTCAATCTTTGAATAATTTGTCTCTGAAGAATTGAACGTTTTTCTGATGTAATAAATTGGTTTTTCTACCCCTGCATCTACTTGCAGCAACACATCACTTAGCGCATATGTGGTTGTTGCGAGATAAATCAATAGTTCTTCTCCCGGTTCAGCTTTCTGTAAGATAGTTATGTTCATTAAATGTTCTTTTATTCCTTGAAAAGCCTTTTCACATTCATCTGTCCACTTGAATTTTGTTCCCTTCTTGAGTATATCGAAAAAATGTTTGCACTTGTCTGAAGATCGCAAGATGAATCTTCCTAGCGAGGCTAAGAGTCCATTCAATTTTTGCACATCTTTTACCGTCGCAGGCGTTGGCATATCACGGATTGCTTGCACTTTTTCCGGATCAACTTGTATTCTTTGTTTTGATAGAATATACCCCAGAAATTTTCCTAAAGATATTCCAAAAGTACACTTATCGGGATTCACTTTAATATTAAATTGTCGCATTTGATCAAAAATCTCTTTCAAATCTTGCACATGATTCTTAGCTTATTTTCTTTTGATAAGCATATCATCTACATACACTTCTAATGTTTTATGGATCCACTTTGCAAACACCTTCTCCACCATTCTTTGATATGTTGCACCATCATTTCGTAAGCCAAAGGGCATCTTTGTATAACAATATAATCCATTTGGAGCAAAAAATGCGGTATGTTCTTGATCTTCTTCATCGAGAGGGATTTGATTATATCCTTTATATCCATCCAACGAAGATATTCTTGCATTTCCCGCTACTGATTCAACCATCTGTGGGATATCTGGTAACGGAAAACTATCTTTAGGACAAGCTTTGTTTAAATCGGTGAAATCTATGCAAATTCTTATCCCCTTGTTCTTCTTTGGGACCACCACCATATTTGCAATCCACTCTGGATATTTTGTTTTCCTTATAATTCATGCGTAGAGCATCTTCTGTAATTCTTCTTCTATTTGAGAATGGTATGTTGTTGCGATTTTCCTTATTCTTTGCTTAAATGGTCTTATATTTTTGTTGATTTCTAATTTATGATATGCTATTGATGGATCTATCCCTGGCATCTCATCCATGCTCCACGCGAAGATATCTTTATATTCTCGCAAGAGATTTATAGTTCTTTCCTCCTCATCTGCCTCCATTCTAGTCCCAATTTTCAGCATTTTAGGCTCTTCTTCACTCCCAATATTTACTTCCTTTGTTGGTTCTTCTGAAGTATAACTGGCTTCAGGTTCTCCCATTGGTGTTGGTGTTTTCATAACTCTCGCGAGTTCATCTCCTTCTCGAGAGATTTCGCTGGGTATTCCTTTTCCTTCTTTTGCTCTTATCATGTAAACTTTAAATTCTTCTTCCTTCTTTGTTTCTCTAGCCAATTTTCTGCGAGCCTTTTGCAGCTTTGGATGTTCTTCACAATTTCTTACTTCAATTTGGTAACACAATTTCGCAAAATCTGTGTCTCCTTTAATTTCTCCAATTCCACTGGGTATAGGAAATTTGATGCATTGATGCAATGTTGATGATACAGCCTTGATTGCATGTATCCACGGTCTTCCTAATATCATGTTATACGGTGATTCCACGTCTACCACACATAATGTTACTTGTGTTTCAATCTCTCCTAGTGGAATTCGTACCACTATCTCGCCTTTAGGTTTTGTTAAAGATTTTCCAAAGCCATGAATATGATATGTTGAACAAGACATTTCTTCATCCTTATATCCCATTTTATTAAAAGTTTTTTGATAAAATATTATATCCACAGAACTTCCTGCATCCACCAAAGTTCTATTCATATCCCATTCTTCTACATATTTTATTGATTATTCCTTTCTCATTGGTATAGTGGATACCGTGATTACCAAAGGAAATGTATGACCTAGATTTTCTTTTGTATATTTCACATTGTTGTAAATGTGATCTCCTTCTTTTCCCAATCTTTCAATGATGATATTTTTTCCACCGTCATAATTTTCCTTCCTTCAAAATCCCGTTTGTGTATCTTCCCTTTAATATTTTCATGAAATCTATCAATCATTGTTCTTGTTACCATACGACACTCCAATTTTCTACAGTCTTCTTTGATTCTGACCATTCTTCCTTCAAATATCTCACCGATTTCTTTTATGATTTCCTTAATCTTGAACAATTCTTATCTTCTTCCTCACTTTTTCTATGATTTTGCTAATTCACTCCCTATTTCGGGCGCCAAAATGTAGTTGCAGGAAATCCTACACTACACCCTTGTTAAGAATTTGTAATAACCAACTCAAATTTGAATATTAAGAACGACACTTTATTATTTAATTTTCAGAAATGTTTACAGGAAATGTAAGAATTCAAGAATACAACTTTTCTCTTGAAGTTTCTCTCTCCTCAAGACTTTCTCAACTCTCAAAAATACATCATCCTTTTCTGGACATATTGGGTCTCTATTTATAGGGTAGTTACATAATGGATGACAACTAAGTTTTCCTCATATTTTGGATTTGTTCTGCGATTGTACCGCGATAGTTACAATGTTCATTCTCGCAAGCTTTGTAACCATTGCGGGACAAACATGCTTTTCTCATGTTTTCTTCAATCGTCAGCTATTACGTCACTCTTTTGACTGCTTTTGTGACATTCGCAAAATGTTGTTAAAAAGCTTGTGGTGATGCTCGCTGGGAAGTGTTGTTAATCTCGCAGAGAAGTGTTGTAGTGATATTCTGGTCCTACATCATCCACTGTCACTATTGATTCCTGATTAGTTATGTTTAGCTATGTCTCGACTAGTGAAGTTTTAAGGGTTTTCCTTTGATTTTCACTTTACTTGAAAATGAAGATAAAAATTATGTTGTTCCTTTTGAACATTTGTTTACTCATTTCCAAATAGCGAAGGGGGATTTTGTATGTTTTGGAAGAAATGTTAACTGTCAGCACCTCCATTTTCACCAATCAATTCTTTCCTATTTTCATTTTCCTCTACTCAGTACCCACTAGTCAATTCCTTTATTTTGTTATATGTTCCCAACACCTTCTCTGTCTATTTCCATAGTTGATGTGAGTCCCCCATTTTGCTTGTTTCCCCATAAATTAGTTTGGATACTACATATGCAAAAATTTTCTTTGACATCATACTGGTTTTTCAATAGCAAACTAGCTATCCCATTCCCTTGGTAATTAATTAGCAGCAAACTGCCATTTCAATTTTCAGCACCTCTAGTTATGTCTATTGTACCATTTGGTTTAATTTTTTGTAATAAGACAAAAACAAGGAAGTTCAAAGGTCACAGAATTTATTAGTTTTTTTTTTTAATTTTTTTTTCTCATGGTGACAATTATCAACTGCCGTCTCTATTTTGAGTTTGCTACATAGGACACCCAATAGGCCATTTTGAAGTCTTCTTTGTTTTGGAGTATAAATGCATTGTATGTTCCTATAAATTATAAATATAAATGCATTGAATAAGTTTTATTGGATTACGTACGTGTTTGTGTTTTGTATAAATATGAGTGTACCAGTAAGAAATTAATTTTGGATACATATATTTCTGTTGTTGTTGAAATGTCAGGCCTTTATGGCATCCCACCACTGGTGGCTACCCTGGGAAGACTGTTCGGGGAACAGTATGGTTCGTTTACCGGAATAACTCTGACAATTAGATTAAGAATCTAGAATTTTAGATTGAAGTTTTTTAGTAAGAAAATGTTGATTATTTGTGGCTGAGAATAGCGTAAGTATTTTTGGGAGTAAGAAAATGTTGATTATTTGTGGCTAAGAATAGCAAAAGTATTATTGCGAAATTTTATGCACGATTTTGATTATCGTATCTGCCGCATTTGTTTGATTTCGTTGCACTCTATTATTTTTTGAAACTTCCTACTGGGCCGTGGTTTGCTCACCCCTTTTCCTCCCGTTCCACAGAGAATGAAGAAAGACTAGCCGTAAAAGAAATTATTTTATATCATGGGGATTTGGGTATTGCGTTTTGGATTTTATCGAGGTGTTGGTTTGTTTCAATTTTGTACTTTTAATTTTGTAATTAGTATTTTAAAGTTTTGTAATTTCGAAAGTAATATTTAATAAAATTTATTGAGTTTGGATTTCATATTTTATTTACCAAAATAGTTTTAAACGAAAAATCTGGTCCTACACGAGTGGCGGTCCGGAAATTTGGACTTGCTAGCTGGATCGGACCCGACCCACAAGGTCGAATCCGTGTCCGCTGGAAGTCCGAAGACCGGGCTGTCACAAGCATGTTTGTCAATATTAGTGATCAAAACAATAAAGTCTTTGATTTTTAGTCTACTATATAGCTGAGGTCTCGGACTAGGATAGAAAGTGTAGTTGAGCTCAAGAACTCCATGACGATCATCATACAAGACGAAGGACTACTCAAGGAACCAGTGGATCTTCATCGACTAAAAGGTATGTGGAGACTTGAACTTATCTATCACTCAAAAGTTTATCTATTTTATATCCTATCTTGATACAAAAGTCGTATTACTATATAGACTAAGAATATACACATATGATATTTCGAGATGAGTATATCTCGCTTATCTATTTCTCGAAATATGTGTTGGTAAATCTTTCGATTTGGCCAAGTTCATCTTTACCTAGTGACGAAAGTAATGTTATATTTCAATCATTTTGGAAATTACTCTGACGAAAAATAGTTTATGAATAACAACTATATAACGCCCTCTGAGAATGTTTCAATGATTAAAATGAGAGTTTAGATAATATAACCATTGGAGGATACAAGCATTTTTGTGGAAACACATATATGTATAAGTCCTTAGTGCTTGAACCGAAGTTTGCGAGATTTTTTTATCAAGTGAAACCGGAGAAGTGCGTGAGCTTCAGTCCACGAACTGACAGAAGTTCTCGACCGAGAATTTCTGCTGGAGTTTGTGAACTCCATCCGGGAACTTAAGTCCGCGAACTTGAGTAGGTTATGTCTAAAAACGATGTTTGTGAACTTATCTTAACAAACTAAGGAATGCTATTGCAAACAGTGACTTTAGAGTGCAAAAATTGATTCGAGTGAATCACATGTTTTTGCTTCAATTGTGTCTTGTGTAGTACATAAAGATCTGAGCAATTGAACAACTCTCTAACTAGTTCATTTGAGTCATTTGGACTAGTTATGGTGAAGAAGAATATGGTTGATATGAAAATTATCATTTGGCTAACCATTTGGTTAACTAGTTTTGAACCAACTAATGTACAAGTTTGGGTACGGTTTTCACAAGCCTACAAACGTGCAGTACATGTGTGTATAACAAGATATGTTTTTGATCTAACGGTTGATAAATATTAGCTTGTATCTAATCATGTTTTCATCTAACGGTGAATATTGAATGCTTTGTTACTAAGCTAACATTGATTGCAAACCTTGATTTGAAAGACTATATAAGGAAGAACTCTAGCAACTAGGAAACCTAATCCCCACACATTCAGTGTGATACTATTTTGCTAAGCTAGAGTCGATTCTCCTTTAACCTTTTGTTTTCTTCTTCTAAAACCAGGTTAACAACTTAAAGACTTCATTGGGATTGTGAAGCCAGACCGATACTATTTTTATCGTAGTTGTGTGATCTGATCTTGTTATTTCTATCGTACGAGTATAATTGTAATAATTGGCTTAGGATTTCTATCTCCGATAGGAAAGATATAAAAGTAGTCACAAACACTTCGTCTCATCGTTTGTGATTCCTCAATAATCTTCTTCGCTACGTCGATTAAGTTTATTGTGAGGTGATTGATAAATCTAAGATGTTCTTCGGGAATGTAAGTATGGTTTTATCAATTGGTTCCTGTTTAGCTTGATTTATCAAAAGATGGAACAAAACTCATAGGTTTATTCGCGGGATACGAATTTATCTATCCTTGTAGACTTTTCTGTGTGAGACAGGTCTGTTTATTAAAGTCTTCGACTTTGGGTTGTAGCAACTCTTGGTTATGGGTGAGATCAGCTAAGGGAATCAAGTGCGCAGTATCCTGCTGGGATCAGAGGCGTAGGAGCATAATTGTACCTTGGATGAGTGTGAGATTGGTTAGGGTTCAACTACAGTCCAGACCGAAGTTAGCTTGGAGTAGGCTAGTGTCTGTAGCGGCTTAATACAGTGTATGTTTAATCTTGACTTGGTCCCGGGGTTTTTCTGCATTTGCGGTTTCCTCGTTAACAAAATTCTGGTGTCTGTGTTATTTCTTTTTCGCATTATATTTCGTTATATAATTGAAATTATGCAGGTTGTGCGTTATTCAATCAATTAGAATATCTGAACTTATTGGTTATTGATTTAAATTGATTGACACTTGGATATTGGTCTTTGGTACCATCCAAGTTATCTCTCTTTGATTAAGACTCGCAGATTTTATTTGCTTGAGTAAATCAAATTGAGATAATAACTCCTTGAGATATTTTTATCTAGATTGAGTCTAATTGTCTAGTTGATTCTCTAGTAAAGTAACTCGGAGTTTGTCCATACAGATTGCTAATCTAAATATTGGGCGTGGTTGTTAGACCCCCGCTTTTGCAATTAGTTTCAGAGCAGGCCAACACGTTCAAGACCTTACAAGTCAGTGTTTGTAGCGATCTGACTCTATGGACAGAGGTGTTATCTCAATTAACGTACCACCAGTCTTCGATGGCTCTAATTACTTATGGTGGAAAATTTCTATGCGAGCTTTTCTTCAAGCACGTGATTTCCAATCATGGGTATATGTTGTAATGGCTATGATGCTCCCGTTGAGGCAGTTGGAGGTGTAAACGTTCCAAAGAATATTGGTGAATACACTCCTGCTGAGATTCTTGCAGCAAAGAAAAACTCTGACGGTTTTAATGCCATTATACATGCCATTACACCAAATCTTCAGCACCATGTGTATAATTGCACTAAGTCGCAAGAAGCTTGGAATATCTAAGCAACCTATTCGAAGGTAATTTCAATGAAAAGGAAGCTAGACTTAAAAATCTTGTTTCTGATTGGGAAAACCTTCATATGGAAGATGAAGAAACATTTGATGAGTTTAATCACAAAGTGTCTGAAATTTTTAATGCATCTTTTGCATTGGGTAAGACTATTCCTGAAAAGGACATTGTGATGAAAATTCTCAGATCGCTGCCATCTAGATACGATTCTAAGAATCATGCCATCGTTGAGGGAAATAACCTTGATACTCTCTCCATAACTACGCTGGTTGGAAAGCTTAAGATCTTTGATCATGAACATTCGTCCAAATCTAAGGTTGTTGCGTTCAAAGAACTAAAGGACACTAAATTACTTGATAAAATTAATCAAGTGTATATCTCTGAAGATGATCACTCTAAGACAGATTCATCAGATGAAGATCTTGACAAATCAGTCTCAATGATCACAAGACAATTTAGGGATCTTTTGTTGAAGAGAAGTAAACGGTTATCCAGAGATAAACCTAAGGCATCAGTCAAACCTCATAATCGTGTTCCTTGTAAAAATAGGGATATTGATGAAACTGATGATGAGGATATGCCTCAGTGCTTTAAGTGTAAGGGTTTTGGTCATTTTGCAAATGAGTGTCCAAATGGAGAAAATACATTGGGAACAAAGGTCTTACCGCAACTCTTGATGAAATGTCTAACAGTTATTACTCTAATGAAGATTAGAAATCAAGTATTGCACTTCTTGATGAAAATATTGATTTTGATAATTATAGCAATACACATATCAATCTTGATATTCTTTCAGAAGAAAATCCAATAATTTTGGAAGAAAAAGTTGACTTAATCTTTGGAAACACTGCTTATAATGTTTCAGGTCCCAACATGTGCTTAGCTGCTTGCACATTCCAGAAGCCTGATTTTTATCCAAGTCTGGAGTGCTCATATTGTTCATTAAAGGGTCATGAACTCTCAAGGTGTTACAAGTTCAAACACCAACAAAGGCATGTCAACAAACTTCAACGAAGAGCAAATCATCTAGCAAGAAAGCTTAAACTTGCTTAGAAAACCGCTGAGGTATGTAAGATTTTATCTTTGTCTAAGAAGTTAGTTTCCAAGGATAAACTAAGACCATTAGAGAAGAAATTATAGTCAAATAGTTTTGATAGACAGAGGTCTGGGAATTCCTCCCAAGAGGAAATTGGTGGACAAATTGTTGTTCACCACAACACAACTTGATTGTTTTTTTTTTAAATCTTGTCTCATGTGCTTGATCAAAAGAGACAATGATTTTGTACCTCTCGGTCTTTAGGAAAAGTTTTTCTTCTTTTCTTAGGTTTGTTTCTTTTTGTCTATCAAACAAAATAAAGGGTACTATTCTCAATTATACTCTTCATAGGGTTAAGAGTTGGACATTTACGAACCTGTTTAAAGGTTTCGAACCCTACGTTCCTTTTCCTTCTCTAGAACCTATTTTTATCTCAAGACTACTTGTTGAGTTAATTGTGAATTCCTCTCACAAACCCATACGTTCATGGACGCTCCAAGAATGATGTCTTCAGATGGAAAGGATGGTAACATGATTAATAAGCCATCAATCATGAAGTAAAAAGAACAATCTCCATTGCCTCCTACATTTAAAAGAAAAAGAAGGAATGTGAGGAAGCCAAGAGCCGTTCCTTGAAATTCTCAGAAGTTTTTTGATGTTCTTGAAGTGATAAAGGAGTTTTGAAAGGAGATTCAATAGATAAAGGATTTTGTGTATAAGACTTATGAAATTCAGAAGGCCCTGTATCGACAATAGCAACCAAGAAGGTTTATTGATATAAACTCCTACCTTAATGAACCTTATGTTCCAATGGATGTTGACGACAAGGAGTTCGGGGACGATAAAGAATTTTTCAAAGGTCTTATTTCCTAGTAAATCTTCTATTGTTCTTGTTTTATTTAGAAGAATAACTAGTGTTTTGGAATAGCCATTATTGTGATTACACATAGCTATATCCAAAGTTTTCATCTTCCTGTTTTTAGATTTATTGGTATAATTCTAAACTTGTTTGGAAGATGATTTTTGCAGTATTAATCTTTTTGATTTTATATATTTGCAATATTATTATGGGATATGTGTGTTTACGTCCATGAACTTGATTGTCCCATATTTTGTCAAAAGTAAAGTCGTTCGTGAATTGATATGCAAATATTGATAAAAGAATGAATAGACTTTTGACAAACACAAAAGTTAAGCCTATATTATCAATTATTGATGTAAGATAGGTTAAAATCTTTTGTGATTCAAGGATTATGTTGTACTTCATTATGTAAATGGTGATGAAAATAGAATGAATCCTTGCTTATTCCACGGTATAAGGTAGATTCTCCGATACACAATTTTTGTGTAAATACCGTGTTGTTCCATGAAGTGTCTTATGTTAAGCACTAAAATAACAAAAGTTTATTGCTTTGTGATTAGATTAGTTGTTGTTCCGTAAGGTACTTTATGTTGAACATGATTGAACTAAATTAATAATCTCGTGTGATTATTTAGTTAGCACTCCATAAGTTTTCTTATGTTTGAGCATTTCTTTGACTGGGTTGATTATTCATGATTAACTTAGTCATTGATCCATAGATTTTTCTTATGTCAAGTGTGGCCAATTAAATTGATTACTTTTGTAATTAGTTTGGTTGAGTATGAAAATTATATTATTTGCGAGTTTTCTTGTGATTAATCTAATTGATTTAAGTCTCCATAAGTTTACTTGTGTCGAGCATATTTAGTCAAATTAATCTTGGTTCTCCTTGGTTAATATGATTGAATATTTCTTTTTGGATTCCAAATTCATACTTGTATGTGATTTGTTGAGTCTAAAGAAATCCTTATTTTCATTTGAAATTAAGGTCGCTCTTGTTGTTCCCTTGGGAATGATATTTTATGGGGGAGAGTTCTTTTAAACTTGCGCGTAATTGCCAAATCTTTGTGGGGAGTGTGGCTGTGGAATATTAGAGGGGTTATCTTTTATCTTTATGAACTCCTTGATGAATGCATTTAGCTGCGGATTTATGATTGCATCTAAATAAGATGATATACATTTACCTTTGGTTATGAAATGTCTCTTACGAAAATTTCATTAGGATCCTGTTCTTGTACCTTTGCCAATTTTATTGACAAAAAGGAGGAAATTTAATATGTAGTTCATACTACAAATACATATGGTTTTCATATCATTATGTAAAGGGGGGGGGGGTTTCCATGTGAGATGGAGTATTGACTAAGGAGGAGTGAAGTATCACCATAGTATTGTTGTTAAAGTTGTGATGCAATTGGACTTGGCGATGTGTAATGATACTATGACGTTGTATAACAATGATTGAGAACCATTGCTTTTCTCATTGTTATAGCTATGGATTTTCAACAACGATGGTGCTAAACTTACAACCTTTGGGATCATTGGATTACTTGGAAGTGACGAAGATTTCGAGTATTGTTGAAGATTAGACGACATGTGGAATAGCAGCAACAAAGTTTATTTATATATTTTGTATTCCATATATATTAATAGTTTTGCCACTAAAATTGACAACGGGGGAGATTGTTAGAGCATTGCTCCGTCTAACTCGCATGCGTTGCTATCTCAGGCATGTTTGTCAATATTAGTGATCAAAACTATAAAGTCTTTGAGTTCTAGTATACTATAGCTAAGGTCTCGGACTAGGATAGAAAGTGTAGTTGAGCTCAAGAACTCCATGGCGATCATCATACAAGACGAAGGACTACTCAAGGAACCAGTGGATATTCATCGACCAAAAGGTGTGTGGAGACTTGAACTTATCTATCACTCAAAAGTCTATCTATTCTATCTCCAATCTTGAGACAAAAGTCGTATTACTATATAGACTAAGAATATACACATATGATATTTCGATCTGAGTATATCTCGCTTATCTATTTCTTGAAATATGTGTTGGTAAAGCTTTTTCTTTAGCCAAGTTCATCTTTACCTAGTGACGAAAGTCATGTTATGTTTCAGTCATTTTGGAAATTGCTCTGATAAAAAATAGTTTATGAATAACAACTATATAACACCCTCTGAGAATGTTTCAATGATTAAAATGAAAGTTTAGATAATATAACCATTAGAGGATATAAGCATTGTTGTGGAAACACATATATGTATAAGTCCTTAGTGCTTGAACCGAAGTTTGCGAACTTTGCTGATCAAGTGAAACCGGAGAAGTGCGTGAGCTTCAGTCTGCGAACTGGCGGAAGTTCTCGACCGAGAATTTCTGTTGGAGTTTGTGAACTACATCCGGGAACTTAAGTCCGCGAACTTGAGTAGGTTATGTCTAAAAACGATATTTGTGAACTTATCTTAATAAACTAAGGAATGCTATTGCAAACCGTGTCTTTATAGTTCATGAATCGATTCGAGTGAATCACTTCGTTTTTGCTTCAATTGTGCCTTGTGTATTTCATAAAGATCTAAGTAATTGAACAAATCTCTAACTAGTTCATTTGAGTCATTTAGACTAGTTATGGTGAAGAATAATATGGTTGATATGAAAGTTATCATTTGGCTAACCATTTGGTTAACTAGTGTTGAACTAAATAATGTACAAGTTTGGGTACGGTTTTCACAAGCCTACAAACGTGCAGTACATGTATGTATAACAAGCTATGTTTTCGATCCAACGGTTCATAAATATTAGCATGTATTAATCATGTTTTCATCTAATGGTGAATATTGAATGCTTTGTTACTAAGCTAACATTGATTACAAACCCTGTTTTGAAAGACTAGATAAGGGAGAACTCTAGTAACTTGGAAACCTAACCCACACATATTTTTTGTGATACTAGTTTGCTAAGCTAGAGTGGATTCTCCTTTAACCTTTGGTTTTCTTCTTCTAAAACTAGGTTAACGACTTAAAGACTTTATTGGGATTGTGAAGCCAGGCCGTTACTACTTTTATCGTAGTTGTGTCATCTGATCTTGATGTTTCTATCATACGAGTACAATTGTAATAATTGGCTTGAGATTTCTATCTCCGATAGGCAAGATATAAAAGTAGTCACAAACAATTCGTCTCATCATTTGTGATTCCTCAATAATCTTCTTCGCTGTGTCGATTAAGTTTATTGTGAGGTGATTGATAAAGCTGAGCTGTTCTTCAGGAATATAATTCTGGTTTTATCAATTGGTTCCGGTTTACCTTGATTTATCAAAAGACGGAACAAAACTCATAGGTTTATTCATGGGAGACGAATTTATCTATCCTTGTAGACTTTTCTGTGTGAGACAGATTTGTTTATTAAATTCTTCGACTTTGGGTCGTAGCAACTATTGGTTGTGGGTGAGATTAGCTAAGGGAATCAAGTGGGAAGTATTTTGCTGGGATCAGAGGTGTAGGAGCATAACTGTACCTTGGATGAGTGTGAGATTGGTTGGGGTTCAACTACAGTCCAGACCGAAGTTAGCTTGTAGTAGGCTAGTGTCTTTAGCGGCTTAATACAATGTATGTTTAATCTGGACTAGGTCCCGGGGTTTTTCTGTATTTGTGGTTTCCTCATTAACTAAATTCTGGTGTCTGTGTTATTTATTTTCCGCATTATATTTCGTTATATAATTGAAATAATACAGGTTGTGCATTGTTCAATCAATTAGAATCTACGACCTTATTGGTTGTTGATTTAAATTGATTGATACTTGGATATTGGTCTTTGGTACCATCCAAGTTATCTCTCTTTGATTAAGACTCGCAGATTATATTTGCTGGAGTAAATCAAATTGAGAAATTGAGATAATAACTCCTTGAGATATTTTTATCTAGATTGAGTCTGACTGTCTAGTTGATTCTCTAGTAAAGTAACTTGGAGTTTGTCCATGTGGTTGTTAGACCCCCGCTTTTTCACCAGGCTATATGTGCAAGTCTTAACAATTATTTATGCTTATTGTTACTGATAAGTATGTAAGTGATCAGAGTGACTTGTCACTTGAGGAAGTCATGACATGATATCCTTCTAGTATTGACACTAGTTTGCAAATTTCTTTACATGCCCAGTCATATCTTTGTTTATACCAACAAGTACCCAGTCATGCTCTCGATAGACATGGTAAGTAATCCTAGTTTAATATATTCTCACATTATAGGTATACTTGTTCTTCATGTATCTCCTACAAGTCACACGCTTGTTATTGTAGCAAGACCATATGTGAGAATCTTCAATAAAAATGCAAGGATCTCATTTCTTAGATGATTTAAGATCTCTTCCACTCTGCGATATGGTGCACGGTGCTGATTGGATACGATAACTCAGTGATGTATTTTTTAACTTTGCTCAGCTCAGAATCTCATTTGTGCATTAAGGGTGTAAGATAACACTACATGGAAACTCTTATAAAACCTTTCTCGGTCTTATGAGTGGATCTTCTTTTAAGAAATTTATTACGAGTAAAGCTCATACCTTTATTTGTCAGTTTTTTTTCCACTACTGGAACTTCAGTGCATCCCATTCCAAGAGAAAAATCTACTTTACTAGAACCCTTTCCAGATGTTTTTGTTGAACTAACCAAACTTCCACCTTCAAGAATTTTGGACCAAAAGTTTCTTGTATATTCACCAATATTTGTTTGGGAAATTGGTACATGACATGCTCCGTATCCCATTTGTTTCTCCTATACTCCCGTCAAAAAGAAGTACGCTAGATGGAGATTTTGTATTGATTACCACAAGCCAAATGACAAGATTGTGAAAGATAAGTTTCCAATCCATTTAAGCAATGAGTTGAATGGTGAAAAAATCTTTTCCAAGATTATTTACGTTCTAGCTATCATCAAATTAGAGCATATGCGTCAGATATTCCGAATACTTCTTTTCGCACTCAGGATGGATACTATCAGTTTCGAGTAATGCCACTAATTCCCTGCAACATTCTAGGCGCTTAAGGATGAAGTTTTTCTGCCATTTCTCAGAAAATTTGTTGTTATCTTTTATGACGCGATTGCCCGTATATTACAGATTATTTGGAGCATCTTCACTTGACTATATCCTTACTGCGAAAATATTGTTTTTTGCTAAGAAATCCAAATGCTTATTTTCTCAACCTCGTCTAGAGTACTTGGGTAGTTTAATATAAATACAAATCCTTACAAGGTTACTGATATACGGAGTTATCCTCGACCAAAAACATTGAAAACAACTTAGAGGTTTTCTAGGTATTACGGGCTACAATAGAAGGTTCATTTAAAATAATGGCACTATTTGTAAGCCTCTAAAATATATGTTAAAGAAAAACTCTTTCTTTTGAAATGATGATGCAACTGCAACTTTGCCTACAATAAAGTCTGCTATTATCCTCAGCACCAGTTCTAGCATTACCATATTTTTCGAAAATCTTCACATTGGAAACTAATGCATGTTTCAGGGATGTAAGATTTTTACTTGTGTAGGAGGTATACCAATTGCCTTCTTCAATAAATCTTTAGGTCTAAAATCTCTAGCCTTGCCAACATATATAAAAAAGAGTTTCCGAAGTACCTAATGGAGTAGAAACTATCTATTCCCCTATAATAAAATGGATTATAAAACTGATGGGTTTTGACTCTGTGATCAGATATAATAAAGGTTTATATAATAAGGCAGTTGATGCCTTGCCCGGGTTACCAACTACTTCTTGTTCTGCTATGTATTTATCTTAACCTTAATGGGCATATAACATTATCTTAAGCTATGAACCAGATGTAGTATCTCAACAACCCATTTCTTAGCTTCCTGTGACTCTAGTTTTGCAGCATTGCTCTTACTAGCAAGGTATTTTGAGATTTAAAGGGAGACTTTATATTGGCTCGGTCAAACTCACAAGTGTTTCTATCTCAATCTTGTTGTCAAATTAAGTTGTCAAAATTATATCTTGATTTCTAGTCTACAATTATCCAAGTCTCAGATTAGGATAGAAGATATAGTTGAGAAATGGACATCACAGCAGTCATCACTGCGTTCTACCGTTTGAAGGCGAAGATCAACCGAATCTTTTGGAGAACTTCTTCAACAAAAGATAAGTGAAGACTAAACTCATATATCTCAAATTATATTCATCTTTCTATATGTGAGACGATGTCGCATAACAAATCAAACTATTGTAAACATATCAAGAATTTCGAGTCAAGTTTAACTTGGTAGTTAGTTCTCGAAATATATGACTAAGATTAATGAACATTTGATCATACTTGATGAATTTCGGTTAAGGACAATTTTATTGTTCGTAATCTAAATAGTGATTCAAGATTATCATTTGAAAATAGCCCGCAAAAGTGGTATGTGTCATTGATGTTATTTGGGAATGTTTCGAATCGATTTAGAGAGAAATTTAGAACTAATATTATTAATTGTTTATTACAAGACAATTTGCATACCAGTCTTACAAACTGGGAGAATTGTTATAGGTCTGGAACTGTATAGTACACGTACCAGAGTAGTTATATGTCGACAATTTTTTTTTGGCATGCATACCTTAAAAAGTCTGTGAACTCATGAAACTGGAACAGTACGCAAACCATTACGCGTACTGAAAAAAATCTGTCGGTTTGGAACCGATGTGGTATCCATACCCGGTACATATCTGGAAAAGTTCTATATGTTCCAAAACTCTAATTTGTTTTACGGTTCACATACCTGGTACAAGTACCATGACAAATATGTTCACAAAAAAGCTTAAATATACGTACTTGCCCTGTTGATTAATTTCAGATGCACATAAAATTATTTCAGTGAGATAATTAGCATTTGAACAATCTCTTAAAACACTATAGACTTATTTTTTGATCACATGATTGCGATTCAAGATTAAATTCTTAAGTGGTTTATAAAAATTCTTAAGCTTATAGTTCAGTTGGCTAGTTTCGGCTAACCATTCATGAATGTTGGCTTTGTACATGATTCGGTTATGGTCCATCCTAACCAGAGTGTATATCTTAATATGTTAATCAGATTCAAAGCTTTATCTAACGAGGGATATTGTTTGCTTGGTTTCAAAGATATCTTAGCTTAAACCTAAAGAAACCTACATTTTGAAAGTCTATAAAAAGGGGAACCTCAAGAAACTGGGATTTTGGAATCCTGACAATACTTTTTTGTGTGTCGTAGTTGTAAACTAGAGTAGTCCTCTTCCTAAAACTCTTCTAGAGTTTAGCAACTAAAAAGACTTCATAGGGATTCGTGAAGCCAGGTCCAGATATTGTTTATCTGATATCTCGAGTATTCCCATATTGTTTGATTGTTGAGATGTTCACTTGAACACGATAGATATAAATCATCAAAGTTCTCTTCGTCTCATACTTTGATTGATTCCACAAGTTTAATTCTTGTGAGGTGATTAATAATCTAGGTTACACTTCGGATAGCATAAGTCTGGATTTTGAGGTTAGATAGACTTTGTCTATTGCTATTGATTTCCAGTCTCACCTTTATCTACGATCAAAAAGGAAATCACACATATAGGCTTATCTGTGGGACGCGGATTGGTTTAAAGTATTCAATTGAGTTGAAGTAACTCTTAGGATGTAAAGGACTTCAGCTAAGGGAATCATTTGCACATAGTCATGATGGGATTCAAGAGGCGTAAGGAGCATGCGACTGTAACTGAATTTCTATGACGGTTTAATTTAGTCTCAACTACATTCCAGTTCGAAGTTAATTGGTATTATGCTAGTGTGTGTAGCGGCTTATAAAGTTTGGTGTTCAATATGGACTAGGTCCCTGGGTTTTTCTGCATTTGTGGTTTCCTCGTTAACAAAACTTTTGGTGTCTGTGTTATTTTTTTCCGTATTATATTATTTATATTTATAATTGAAATATCACAAGTTGTATGTAAATCAATCAAAGTAAATACATCCATCCTCATTTGTTGGATAAAGCTTGATTGATTACTTAGAAATTAATCTTTGGAATCACCCAAGTACTCTCACACGAGAATCAGGTTCACGGATTAGTCTCTGTAAAGTTTCTGATTATCAGAGAAAAATATATAACTCTGAATATTATTCCTTGATTGAGATTTATTAAGTTCAACTCTCGGAATTGTATTTAGGTTTTTTCCATACAGGTTTCCTTTTTAAGAAAAAGTTTGTGGTGTATTTTGGTACCCCTAGTGTTTTCACATTAAATCTTTTATTCTACATTCTTTACATTCTTCTGCTGTGGGCGGCCATTCTGGCATTGTGAGTATTGTACAATAGATCTAAGGATCATTTGGTTTGGCATAACATGAAGTATAACATTATTTAGTTTGTCTCAACTTGTGATATATGCCAATGTAACAAAGGTGAGCACTCATTTCTTGAGGGTCTTCTACAACCTCTCCCCATTCCTGACACAGCATGGAAACACATATCACTAGATTTCATAAAGGGGTTACCTATCTCCTATAAGAAAAATGTCATACTGGTGATTGTTGATGGTCTTACATATTATAGTCATTTCATCTCTCTTAGTCACTTATTCACTGCCGTCGCAATTGCTAAACAATTTCTCTCCGACATATACAAATTGCATGGTTTGTCGATATCACTGGTGGTTGTTATCACCGTAATTTAGGAAATAACACCCTAAAAGTTATGAAACTTTTGTAATTTTGGATAGCTACAATATTTCCGTATCACCGTAATTAGTTGTTGCCAATATTTTTGTATAAATAAATATATCATATATCAAAACATAACATAACAAAATTAGAAATTAGCTTTATATTTTTATAGAAATAACTTTTCAAAAAATTTAATGACTATATATATTTATTTATAGTTTTAAATTTTCATTTACTATTTACTTACATAAATTTCATTTATTCTTCAATAGAACATACAAGAGAATTGGATGGGAGATGAGCAACAAGTTGTGCTCCAATCCCTTTTTGAATGACGACCCCTAGTCTATAGAAAGGAAATCTCCCACACTGACATTTGCATCATGGCTAGCCATGCAGTTACACAATCTTTTCAAAAAATCTATAGTATCTCCACCACGATCCCTCGGAGTAGTGAACGCAAAACCCAAAAAAAAAAAAAACTGTTTCGCTTCCGTGTTACATCATTTCTAATTGCTTGGCCAGGGATAAAAGTGTGTACACCACCCCAATAAAAGGGGAGACACCAGTTACATCTAAACACATGTCATGACTCTTATCCCAGTTGTAGACCAAAATATCAGCCGGTCTCAAAGCCAGACCATTATTGGAAAGATAACCAAAAGCTACCTCTTTCCTAACTGTTACGCCTGCACGATAACACATATATGCAATAGTTTCACGTACTAAATCATGTCTGAATTTAAGACCAACCTCATGAGAACAATCTAGATCATGATCACCATAAATATCCATCTCCATATCACAATTGGAAAATGAAAACATTGTACACAAAACTTTATTTTCAATGACTGGATCCTTTTTACAAATGCACATCGTAATTTCTAGAGGTCTCATGTCATCACTAGGAGTGTTACCTACACTTTAAAGAACCACAGTACTGGAATATTCCCCATTTTGTCGAACGACCCCATCAAGCTATCATGTACCCAATTGTTTAATTTCAGGGGAAGCTTCTATTTTGAACAAGTTCCTTTTGACCTCATCATTGTGAATGGATTTCTGGTTAGACTATAAACCTATAAACTGTTTCTTGACGAGCCAAGAATGAGAACACTAGGAAGGAGAATACAGTTCTATAATTTCCATTCAATATGGATGAAATGTCTTAACATAAGAACAATTCCTTTATACTTTCTCCATCGTGGAAAATTGAACATGCATACAACTGCTAGGTTATTTTGATCAGTAATAACTTTTCCAGCCAACTTATGTAAAATCCAAAACCTCTCCATACTATAAACACAACTTCCAACCTTGCAATACATTGTGCATATAAATATCTCAGAATATCTCCTTGATAAGTGCATAATTCATATGATTTTAGTGTCCATTCCATACTTGTTTAAGTTATTATTCTTTCATATTTTCGTATTATTACTCTTATTTTCTTTTATTTGTCTCAATTAGGTGAATCATCCAAAAAGGATCTAAAAGTGCTGAAAATATTTATGAAGAGAAGTATTCCAAGTGTCCAAGTTCCCAAGTCCAAGAGAAGTGGAAGAAGTGCGACGAAAAGAAGAAAAACGCTCAAAATCAAGAGAAGGGCCAAAGACCGATCTTAACTCATTCAAATTAAGGATTTATCATCACCATATTGAAAATAATTTAAATATAAAAAGAATTCAAAAATAATGATGTCATTTTGAGTTCGGACGAAGACGTTGTGGCAATAACGAGTTTTTATCGAATACCAAAGACAGTAAAGTATTCAAACGGGTACGCATACTTTAATTCCGAAAATTTATGCTGGAATTTGATGTACGCATACTTAACAAGTATGAAAATGTGTATTCATACTTGTGAAGGCCAAAACTCACAGTTAGGGTCCTTATTTTGTATTTTCAGGTCGGGTTCCTTAACCGACTAGGATACTTGGAGGACAAGCATTGTAAACCTATATAAATAGGTATTAGGCCTTCTAAAGAAGATATATAGATCATCTCATATCACAAGTTATATATATTAAAACCTAGGGTTTACCCCTTTAGGGGGAAACCACCATTATTCATCTTCTTTGTAATATGAGTAGCTAAATCCTTTTTTGATTAAAGATGAATTCAATGTTCTAAGCGTGAAGCTATATTAATAATAAAAGTGTATTTGAGGTTTTAATCATCATCGTTTGTTTTCATTATATATAGGGTTTGTGATTGATTCTTAGATTGATTTGGGTGCACAACTAGATTAGTCTATTGATCATTCTATTTCTAGTAGAGAGTTTAACGATCCGTAATTGCATCTCCTACACAAGTAGAAAACATGAGACCTTGTAGAGGGATTCTGTAAAGCAATCGTGTATGGAAACAACACCAGTAAGTGAACCGAGCATACTGAGTTTAACTGCTGGAATCAAACCTAAATTCACAAAGCCTAAAGCGTTCGATCGAGTTATATCTTGTAAGCGTACCTCAAGGCGGCTCGGTTGGATAGAATTCGGTGACTAAGCGTACATGTTATCCGTTGATTCAAGGAGTTTGGGAATATCTAAGCGTACATGCTATTCTACGGTTGGTGATGAATGGTTCTAATGGAAGATAGATAAGTATTCTAATCCAGTTATCGCTTGGTAACGGCGAAGGATTCCTTAATCATCTCTTTTCTTTATTATTGTCTTTCTATTCATCTCATGAAAACCAAAACCCCCCTTTGTTATTTACTTTATCTTGCTATTTCAAATAACCTATCAATTACACAACTCTCCGTGGGAACGATCTCTTACTACCGCTATATTACCAGTTAATTAGTGGGAAATATATTTATTAATTTGTTGCATTAACGACACGCACCAAATTTTGGCGACGATGCCGGGGAGCAGTTGCTAATTGATTTGTTATTTATTTAGCTTATTTTGCTTTTGCTTTTTGCTTTTTGTTTTTTTATTTTTTATTTTTTATTTTTTATTTTATTTTTTATTTTTATTTTTATTTTCTCCTTCTTGTGAGTCGTCATGTTTCCTTACGGAAATAACATGCACGGAGCACAAGATCAGACATATAATAGTGGTAATTAATATGGTTTTCAATCTCATTCATATGACAACTACCAACCATCCTATCCTTATGGGTATAATCAAAACCAATCTTTTGGATATGATCAATATTCTACGGAACCTTATGGATATTCATAAACATATTAACAACCTTATAACGGGTATGTAAGTGAACAATCACAGGGATGTGAGGATAGTTATGCTTCTAATCATTTATCTCATGAACTTGAACAGAAGTTTGATCAAATTATGCTTCATTTAAAGGCTGGTATGTCCACATTGGAGTCACTAAATGAGCAACTAAGTGCAAAGAACAATATGCCAACCGAATCTTACTTCAATATATCTAACCAAACTCCTGATTGTTTTTATGATCATTCACCTATTAAAAAAGAGGAGACTTGGTTTGGAAATAGTGTGGTGAGTGAAGGTGTTGGTTTTGATGAATGTATTGACCAATTCCAAGCGATGGAACAACATAAACAAGGGGTCCATACAATTGAAGATGAACAATATGAGCAACTTCGGGAAATTCAAAGGCATGCAGAGAACTTAAAAATACAAATTGCTCAACTAAGTGAAGGTGGGAATGAGGAAGAAGTTTGTCCTTAAAACCAAAACAATTATGAAATTCTTATGGATGACGAAGATTCCGATGAAGATGAGTAAACTTTCGAAAGTCCTTGCAACAATGATACGATTATTCAAACTCCGGATCATAATAAATATCCCTCCCCTATTCAAAAGGAGGAGATTGGGTATGACATATCTATTGTTATAAATGGTGTAACATACTCAAATAGATATATTATGAGTTGCATCAATGAACTAGACTTTTCAGAGGAAGATTTTGATTCCGATGAAGAGGTTGACAAAGAGATTAAGATTGAGAATGAAACCAAATTAATTGATGTTGTGGAAGACCCAATTGAGCTAGATAACAATAGTTCCATAGAGGAATATAGGTGTCTAAAACACCTTTCTATTTATCTATTGTTTATGCTTTATATGCTAGTTTTCTTGTAAATTATGCATCTTATGTTTTGTTTTTGAGTATTTAGGTACTTTGGAGTCATTTGGATCAAAAGAAGAGGAAACATGGCAAAAGCGTTGGAGGCAGATTGTGTCTCATTATTTGCTTTTATTTCTTCATCTCCGTCTGAAAAGTATGCCAGCTTTAGTGATGCGAATTATGTCTGAAAAACATGGCGGCTTTAATGATGATTAAGACATTGAAGAAAAGAAGTGGACTTGAGATGCAAGAGGCGGATGCAGCTGGTGGAAGAGCATTTGGAGCATAAAGGGGCAAAGTGTCATTTCACGTCGAACACTATCTGGAGCCAGTCAAGTTAAGGGGCAGCTCTATTTGGAGGAGTACTAAACACCAAATAATCAAGGTTAAGGGGTGGCCAACTGAGTAACCCTTATCAGGAAGTAACCACCTATTATAAGCACCCATTTGGGTGGATTGTATGCGGAAGTGGGGTGTACTATCTTATCCTGGTCTACAAACCCTAAAACCGAGAAAACATTTCATTTATCCCAATCATTTCTTTCATTATATATCTGAGATCGAGAAGTCATTCAGTGATGGAGGTTTGATTGAACGAAAATCGAAATTGAGAGCTGGGATTTGAGATTAATGAGGGTTGCGGATTTCAAAGTTGTTGTTGATGTTGTTTTTCGTGAAGGCTGAGAAGAACACAAAGAGGATGGAAGTGAAAGATGATGAAATTGAACTGGTTGCTGCTGTTGATAATGAGTTTGTGGCCGAAAATCAAGACATGGAAGATGTTATTGGTAATGTAATCAAATGGGTTTACTGAATGAGTCGAGTTCAAGAAGGAAATCTGGTAGATGATGGGTTTCGGTGGATTAAGGTGAAGGATGATGATGTAATTGAATCGGAAATGGTTTGATGGAACTGTTGATTTTAGGTAAAATTGAAGATGCAGATGTTGCTCCAGTGGTGGTGTAGAGATCGAGAAATTGAGACAGAGCAGATGATTTATGAAGATTAGGGGTGGGACTTGGGTTGGGTCAACCCACCCAACCCATGCCCAACCCGAACGTTGGGCGGACATGGGAAACGTATTTCAAAACTTTGGGCAAGCTTGGGCATAAATTTTATGAACCCGAGTTAAATTTGGGCAAGCATGGGCATAAATATTTCTAAATCAAACAACCCGCCCAACCCGAAGAACTATATATAAGATATTTTTTATAATTAGTATTATCATTTATTTAGAGAAATTTTAGATATTATCTTCAATTCTATTAATCAAAATATAAATTATATCTATCTCATTAATCATTCGATATGAAAAGAGTTTATATTATTGTAAATAATATTCAGTTATTTGGAAATTTAAAATAAATGAAGCAATTAAATCTTATTATTACTAAATTTAGTATTATGAAATTAACAAACTTGTTTGTCTAGTGGAACTTGGGCCAACCCGAGGAACCCAGGGAACCCGAGGAACATAACTTGGGCGGACTTGGGCAACACCTCAATGGGTTCCACGGGTTCGATGGGCAATCTGGGCAAAGAATTCCTAGCTCGGGTCTTCCTTGGCCAAGCCTTCTAACCCGCCCAACCAACCCAAGTCCCACCCCTAGTGAAGATGGAGCTGAACGAGAAATGATTTGCAGAGAAATGGGTCTGGTTCTGTGATGATAGAATGAGGATTTTTCCGATGGGTTTGATCTGAAGCTGTTGGTGTTGAAGAATGGGTTTAGCGGCCGTAACTCAAATGATACTATAGATGTATGCTTAGGTGTGTTACAGGTGAAGAGAATGGCCTGAAAAAATGGCCGGAAAGTCCTGTAATTGAACAGAACTCGGCCGATTTTCCATTCCGGTGAGTTAACTCGTGCCGGAGGTGACCGATCCAGACGATCCCGATGAGCCGATCCGACCCAACGACTCAAACCACTCAGCCTGACTAAGAAGCTGACTCAAATCTAACTCGGATGACTCTGACATGGTTGACTAACGGTCTGACCAGAATGACCGTTATCTTTAACAGAGGACTGACGGAATATTCTGTCAACTGCGACAGCATCTCAGTTTACCGGCGGCGACTTTCCGGTACCGAATTCCGGCCAAAAAATCCCAGTTTTCCGGCGAGCGCTTTTGGGACATATTTTCTACACGGGTTTCTCTCACTCGTGGGCCGGGTGAATTTCCAAATAATGGACTTTGAAGACTTGGACCTAATTTTGGAAGGAAGAAAATCTACAAAAAGAAAAGTTCTACTAACTTTTGGAGACCACGTTTTATTCTATTCTTGGAGCTTTTGCAGAGAACTACTTCTAGGGTTTGCTTTCTTTTATGTTTCATCTATTTTCTTTGAATATTATGATGATGAACTCCATGAATATGTGTAGCTAAATACTATTATTGGTTATGGGATAAAAGTTGAATTCTTCAAGCATGTTATTTGATTCTATGAATTAGTTTTGTCTCAATTTTATCGTTTATGATTCATTATTTATATTATCATATGATTTGAATGCTAGTTTGGTTGAGTCCGGAATCAATTGGATTTGTTTTCATCTCTATAGCTATATTAGGGTTTTCAATACGTAAAAGTTGTTTATCCCTGATTTTTAGTAGCATCTTGTGGTTAATACTTGTAGTGATACATCTTTTTAATCGCATATGAATCATAACCTTTGTTAAAACGAATTAGTTCTTTTACACGTTTTTTTGCATTGATTAGTCTTATTTCATAGAACTTATTGCTCTTAGGGAGTTAAATCTAATTGTGCTTTTACACTTTAGGTTGCTTTTTAAGTAGATTTCACAATAGCATCTTTTAATGTTGTTTGTGATAAAATCAGGAAATAAAGGGGATACTCTTGCGATCAAGATATCTTAGGACTTTTGATAATTGAGAGATTAAATTACCTATTCTAATCATAGATGAAAAATACATGCTTGTGAATGATACTATCCCTTAAACAATATCTTCTCCTTATTGATTATTCCTATTATTTACTTTGCTTTATTTAGTTTTATTACTTTGATAAAAACAAAACACACTCTTGGGTTATTTGGTTACTTGGTTACTTAAGAATCTGAAAATTGCATAACAACAATCGCCTCTCTGTGGATACGAACTCTTTCTTATCGAATACTATATTTATATCTAGTTGAGTGAGGAAGTGAATTTATTTTTGACGCATACGACACGCATCAAGGACCACGATATACTTGAGGTAAATAATTCACTAGAAAAACTTACGAATGAGGATCCGAAACAAGGTTTGTCTAATCCTTTGCATAATTCTATATATATTGATCCTTTCCATCCAATTGAAGTAGATTCTAAAAGAGCTGTTAACCCAACTTTTAAGAAAATACCTCACTTAGGATTGAAGTTGTGTGCTTTCAAAGTTTTAATGGATTATTTTTCTTCTAAGTACCCACCACTTGATGTGTTTGATTCGAGTATTGTACAGGTCCACCAAGCTGAGGAACCTTTTGAAGTTCCCGAAATCTATGTTCTTTATCCACTTTCGAGTATAGAAATGACTAAGTGTGGAGGAAGCTTCAATAAAGTGATACCTTCAATATTTATGTTTTGTGCTAATGATTTTGTGAAACTATTATTTGAATTGCAGATTTTCATTTGGAAGGATTACCAAATTTTCAGAGTATTGGTGTACAGACGATAACAATAACATCGGGTTGATGACGTTAAACTAAGCGCTGCGTGGGAGGAAATTGTTGGAGTTTTTTGTTAAAATTATTAAGTGAGTGAAAATTGTTTTGAAAGTTATAACTCCAAGAGATGTGTTTGGGTTATGTCCTTTCACCATAAGACACCTAGTCATGAATAGGTGTTATGGAAGGTCACCATTGACCATGGTGAGTCACTTATTGGTGAAAAGTCTCCTTGTAGAGTCATCATTAACTCTATATAAGCCCATCTCTTAGAGTTGTTTTGGATGAGTTTTTGACAAGTTTTTGAGAAGCATAAAACAAGTCTCTATGTCAAGAGTCAGAGTTATTTAAGAGAACAATAATCGTTAACATTCACTGGCCTAATAGTATTGTAGTGCTACTTACTATAAGGCGTGATTGTTGTATCTTGGAAGGAGACATCCGTAGAACCGTGAGCACCATATGCGGGGATGAATTGTCTTTAAGGAAAGAGGATTACCTCGCCTCGATCAACCAATCCGATAAGTTTTTCTAACTCTCTTTTTGTTAGTATTTTGTTTGTTGCAGTAACATGATTTCCGAGAAACCGAAACCGCATATTATTCCAACAATCTTAAAGAAAATTCAATTCTTCATATTTTCGGTTTACTTGGAAATTCGATAGAAATGCTATGATATTGACTCTTCATTTCTCTACTCTCTAGTCTCTGGATACATGCACTAGGCATACTCGGACTAATGATACTGTTTGTCAAAATTAATGCATGTTCCCTGTGTGGATTTTTATTTCCGTACATGCCTTGAATTAAGTATAGTGTATGCATATTTGGTTTATGCTCATACTGTTTTATATTCGATTCGCACTCGTAAAATGTTTTTGTGTAGATAATATGATTGAGAGAAGAAATTGGTATTGTCATCGATCCATGTGAATTATGAATCTGTGCATAATAAACTGTTAAGGGTATTGATCATTTAAGGTTGTTTATGACGGCATGAATTGTTCTTCTTTTCTGTTTAAGTTATAATTCCTTGTGTGAAGAAAAAGTTATGTTGTTTCTAAAGCACAAAGACACTTTTGGGTACTGGACAGTTATAATACAAACCGTTACCCTCTTCTTTGATTGTTGATATTGTTTATCCCCTCTAAGGGATATAACTCTTGCGAAGAGATGTCATCTTAATTACAGATTCGTATAAGAGATATAAGTTCTCTTCCTGGACGCAGTAGCATGGATTTGAATTAAAAATGACAGGTACAGTTATGGAAGACAGTTACAACAAATGTAGTGCTTCTCTGAGTATCTCAATTTGGGATTTCCAGATTTACGATGACACCCAGAAGTGAGACACCAATCGTTTAAAGTAACAGGGGTTTCATCATATTTTATGATAATTTTAAGGGGGTAAATTTGGTTTCAAGTACTCGTAGAAGTTTGTGTTGCTTCAAACTTGAAAGGTTGTTGTAATCATGTGGGTTTACAAAACGAGCAAATGGGTGCGTCCTCATCCATGAAGTAATCTTAATCACTCTCATTGGGGTTTGTGAGTTTATTGAGATCTTGTTTGGTTGATCCTTACTAGAAGACAAATGTGGTGAAAGCAATGGAATTTATCCCTTGTGTATCTGGTTTGGTATATCCAAACAGATGGAATTTTTCGCTGGTTCCAAATTTGGTCAATCAAAATATTGAATTTGAACCCTATTTATAAATTGGGTCAAAGCAAATTCCTTTCAAAGGAACAAATTGTTCTTAATAGAACAATAGCGCCAAGTAGTGTCGGTTGGTCTCCCATTGAGAATTTCAGCAACGTATCCCCATCCCCTACCGTAACACGTTGATTTTGTAAGGATTTCATGATTGTGTAAGCAACCATGAAATGAGGGGGAACAGATTATATGCCCTAGTGTCATCTGAAAATTCCTTCAAAGTATAGGGAAATAGGTTTAAGGCTCTTGACTGTAGTGGCAAATCAGTACTGGTGATACTTCATGAAAATTAGAGATCATGAATAATTGTTGTGGGAGGTGTTAGGGATTCCATATGAAAGTTATCTTGATCAGTTGATCAAAAGAGTTACTTGGTAATAATGGAATCAACATATCTCGTATATTAGTGGAATATGAGAATTAGAAACTATTGCTTGGCACTTATTTTGATATAAGAAACAATGTACCACATAATTTTTTGTGTGTGTGGTGGTGGTGGGGGTGGAGTGGGGGGTTGTCATATAACAAGAGTGTTATAGAGATAAATTCATCAAAATACAGGGTGCCTAAAAGGTATTATGGTACGTTCCTTGAAATAAAAGGTCAACGAAATACCATAAAGCAATTTCTCTCAAATGCGTGCGCATCTAAAAGAAATAGTGTTTGAGAATTGTATCAAGTCGACAAAGAATACAAATTCTAGAGAGAGCTTAAAATTGCATTATCGATGGGAATGGGCTTATAACCTTATTAAAGAGTAAGTTGCAGAGGTAACCCAACCTAAGAGATTGGAGATCCCATGGTCTAGGTTCAAAAGGGAAAACTAAGTTGTGACGAACTCGCCAGATAACACTGAAAGAGATTTTTCTCTTTCCCATTCATATGATAAGATTCAGTGTTGCCTGTCACGTAAGAGGTTGAGATTTTCTCTTAATGATTCCTATAGCTTAGTCCAACTAAGAAAAGTATGGCAGGATACTTTCAAATAGGAGATCACCTATATGAGTGAGAAGTGGGGCCGCTTCTATGATAACTTTAAAGGCTAGGTTAATCTAGAGCACTCATAGAATTCCAAGAACGTTCAGGGCCGAAATGAACACAACCGAGAATTTGACGATTATAAGGAGATATAATGTGTGAGATTTATTGTATCCATTTACACCAACGGCTAATAGTTCAAAGACATCGCGTCCACTGATTGTCTAGTAAATATGGTAGATTTTCACTAGGTTTGGTTCAAAGCCAAAAGCTACCATTTACCGATGCATTATATTTTCTACTTGTGCTCTTAAAAGTTTTTTAAGTTTTGTTGAGTCAGTATTTTCACTCATGTGGGGGATTGTTGGAGTTTTTAGTTAAATTTATTAAGTGAGTGAAAATTGGTTTTGAAAGTTATAACTCCAAGAGATATGTTTGGGTTATGCCCTTTCACCATAAGACACATAGTCATGAATAGGTGTTATGGAGGGTCACCATTGGCCATGGTGATTCACTTATTGGTGAAAAGACACCTTGTAGAGTCACCACTAACTCTATATAAGCCCATCTCTTAGAGTTGTTTTGGATGAGTTTTTGACAAGTTTTTAAGAAGCAGAAAACAAGTCTCTATGTCAAGAGTCAGAGTCATTTATGAGCACAACAATCGTTAACATTCACTGGCCTAATAGTATTGTAGTGCTACTTACTATAAGGCGTGATCATTGTATCTTGGAAGGAGACATCCGTAAAATCGTGAGCACTGTATGCGGGGATGAATTGTCTTTAAGGAAAGAGGATTACCTTGCCTCGATCAACCAATCCGATAATTTTCAACTCTTTTGATTTTTGTTTATTGCAATGTCCTAAATCTATAATAAAAGTTTCTTAGTTTTGCATATCATATCTTGCATTCTCATCTTTGACTTTACAATGTCCTAAATCTATAATAAAAGTTTTTACGAAGCTATTCTCGTGTGACTACGCAGTTGTCATGAAAACAGCTCTCGAGACTTCATACGGAGTCCGATTTGAGTTGTTGACCCCAACTTTTAAAGAGGACAGACATACCTTTCTTTTCCAAAAATAAAATCTTAATTTTGAATCTGTAAAGTTGGATCGATTGGCCTGGACATTTGATTTTTGGTATTTTTCCAGAACTTTTTTAGATTGCATGACTGTCAGTCCGGAGGCCATAAAAGTCATACCATTTATCGAAACACTGTTCACTTTTGACACGTTATAGACAAAACATAGGCGAAATTTTTTAGTTTAGGATGTTTGTCCTAGTTCCTTACCCATCGGTACAGGTTTTGAGTTTTTTCAGGGCTGTTATGTCAGAAATTAGAATTTTTGGTTTTGAACATTGAGGACAATGTTGAGTTTAAGTGTGGGGGAGTAGTTAAGCATGTTTGGATTGCATATAAAATAAAGAAATAAAGAAATAATACTCTTTGATTTCTTGCATTCTTGAGACTTCATCTTTTGGAGTTAATTATGAGCTATTTATGATGACACTCTGAACCTTTTTAGGTTAAAACAGTTCTTACAGCTGTAGATTGAGTTCCACTTTATTGTTCTAAAATCCTTAATTACATATACGTTCATAATTGATTGTGAAACTCAGTTGCTAGCAATAGCATGATAGTCATTTTAAAGATTCATCCTCGTAATTTATCATTACTGGATCACTTTCTTTTTATTTTTGTAGTTATATGTTTCACTAAAGTGATTTGGTGGGATCCTGATACTACCATGGATGTTGTAGAAAGGTAATCATTAGTTGAGTACATAAACTCCCCATAGACAATTGTCTTACACTCATAAAGAGTGAGCCGGAAAAAAAAACATTTATATAAGGCTCCTCTTCATTTATCGACATTAATAAATGATAGGTCTGGAATTGCGGACTAATCATGTATTCGATGAAAACAAAAACCTATCATCATTATATAGCAAGTCAAAAAGACTATTTATGAGGTTCTTGAAACTTGGATAGCAGTATGTGTGAAATGTTGTCCCTGTCTCCGTCGCCTAAATGAGCGTGGAACGCATGATCCAAGGCAATTATCATGTACTTGATGAAGAGGAACATGCGCTTAGAGTATCTAATCATGTGGTCGAGTTAAATGGGTGATTCTCTCAACTATTGCGCTATAAATAAGAATCCTTTGACGACATTCATGCAAGTATTGTGGGTAGCATCTTTCACTTTAGTCAACATTTGCACACTTCACTTTTATATTTCCATTTTCTTATCTATCCATGTGATTTCAGTATGCGAGTGTTGTGACAAATGTTGCAACAAGTACGATGATTATCTTAGTAGAGTTTTGCAATCAAGTTGAATGTCACACATAAGTAATTGCTTGTATGTGATGATTGGAATATATGTGGGATGTTTGGAGCTAAAGAACATACGTAAGCTAATTATTTGGCTTTCTACTTTGGGTCTATCCTTATGGGTTCTTCCAAGGAAAGAGATTGGAATAGGTTTTGTGGGTATACCTCTTGTAAACCCTCACAAGACTATAACTCGTCCACTAGGGACACCTAGGGGTTTAAAGGCTTGTTATACATTCTAAGTGTAACCTTATTCTCAACGACATGGAGTTGTTGTATTTAGGATTGTTTTATTTTATTTTTCTCGAAGACTAGCAAAGGCTAAGTGCGGAAGAATTTGATAAGTGCATAATTCATATGATTTTAGTGTCCATTCCATACTTGTTTAAGCTATTATTCTTGCATATTTTCGTATTATTACTCTTGTTCTCTTTTATTTATCTCAATTAGGTGAATCATCTAAAAAGTAGCTACAAAGTGCTGAAAATATCTATGAAGATAAGTATTCCAAGTATATGAGTGCCCAAGTCCAAGAGAAATGGAAAAAGTGCGACGAAAAGGAGCAAAAAGCTCAAAATCTAGAGAAGGGACAAAGACCGATCTTAAATCATTCAAATTAAGTATTTCTCATCATCATCTTGAATATAATTTAAATATAAAAATATTTAAAAAATAATGAGGTCATTCGGAGTTCGTACGAAGAAGTAGTGGCCAAAACGAGTTTTTATCGAATACAGAAGGGTACGCATACTTTGATTCCGAAAATTTCTGCTGGAATTTGAGATACGCATACCAGTACGCATACCGGTACGCATACTTAACAAGTATGAAAACGTGTATGCATACTTGTGAAGGCCAAAACTCACGGTTAGGGTCCTTATTTTGTATTTTCGGGCCGGGTTCCTTAAATGACTAGGATACTTGGAGGCTAAGCATTGTAAACCTATATAAATAGGTATTAGGCCTTCCAAAGAAGATATATCGTTCATCTCATATCATAAGTTCTGAAAATGCGGGGGTCTAACAACCTCACCCAATATTTCGATTAGCAATATGTATGGACAACTCCGAGTTATTTTCTAGAGAATCAACAAGACTCAATCAATAGAAAATACTCAAGGAGTTATTATCTCAATCTCTCGATTTGATTTACTTAAGCAAATAAGATTCGCAGCCTAATCAAAGAGAGATAACTTGGATGGTACAAAAGACCAATATCCAAGTGTCAATCGATTTAAATCAACAACCAACAAGGTCAGATATTCTAATCGATTGAACAATGCACAACCTGTATTATTTCAATTATATAAAAATATAATGCGGAAAAGAAATAACACAGACATTAGAAATTTTGTTAACAAGGAAACCGAAAATGCAGAAAAACCCCGGGACCTAGTCCAGATCAAACATACATTGTATTAATTCGCTACATACACTAGCCTACTCCAAATTAACTTCGGTCTGGACTTTAGTTGAACCCCAACCAATATCACACTAATCCAAGGTACATTTATGCTCCTAAGCCTCTGATCCCAGCAGGATACTGCATACTTGATTCCCTTAGATGATCTCACCCACAACCAAGAGTTGCTACGACCCAAAGTCGAAGACTTTATAGATAAATTCGTCTCCCACGAATAAACCTACAAGTTTTGTCCCGTCTTTTGATAAATCAAGATGAACAGGAACCAATCGATAAAACCAGACTTATATTCCCAAAGAACATCTCAGTTTCATCAATCACCTCACAATAAGCTTAATCGACGCAACGAAGAAGATTATTGAGGAAACACAAACAATGAGACAAAGATGTTTGTGACTACTTTTATCTTGCCTATCGGAGATAGAAATCTCAAGCCAATTATTACAATTGTACTCGTATGATAGAAATAGCAAGATCATATCACACAACTACAAGAAAAGTAGTATCGGTCTGGCTTCACAATCCCAATGAAGTCTTTAAGTCGTTAACCCGAGTTTAGAGAGAAAACTCAAGGGTTAATGGAGATCGACTCTAGCTTAGAGAAAACTAGTATCGCACAAGAAAGTGTATGGGGATTATTTTTTCCAATAGCTAGAGTTCTCCTTATATAGTCTCTCAAATCAGGGTTTGCAATCAATGTTAGCTTAGTAACAAAGCATTCAATATTCAACGTTAGATGAAAACCTGATTAGATACAAGCTAATATCTCTCAACCGCTAGATCTAAAACTTAGCTTGCCATACACACATGTACTTGACGTTTTGAGTTCGTGTAACCGTTCCCAAACGTGTACAATGGTTGGTTCAATATTATTCAACCAAATGGTTAGCTAAATGATAACTTTCATATC
The DNA here is from genome assembly GCA_023529315.1 of Papaver bracteatum. Classification (NCBI taxonomy): domain Eukaryota; kingdom Viridiplantae; phylum Streptophyta; class Magnoliopsida; order Ranunculales; family Papaveraceae; genus Papaver; species Papaver bracteatum. The sequence goes on along the minus strand of JAJJWX010005417.1, from coordinate 387,789 downwards.
AACCATATTCTTCTTCACCATAACTAGTCTAAATGACTCAAATGAACTAGTTAGAGAGTTGTTCAATTGCTATGAGATCTCAACTACTACAAGAGACACAATTGAATAAAAAACGATGTGATTCACTCGAATCATTAATCATGAACTATAAATCCACGGTTTGCAAAATCATTCCTTAGTAATTTAGAATAAGTTCACGAATAACGTTTTTCAGACATAACCACTTGAGTTCGCGGACTCAAGCTAACATGTTGAAGTTAATAAACTCCAGCAGAATTTCTCGGGATGAGAACTTCCGTCAGTTCGCGGACTGGGTTCGCGGACTGCACCTGATCTTCAACTTCAACAGATATTCTCGGGTTCGAGAACTTATGCCAGTTCGCGGACTGAGTTGCTGCTCACGTTCCGGTTCCACTTGATCAACAAAGTTCGCAAACTTTGGTTCAAGTGTTAAGGACTTATACATATATGTGTTGCCACAACAATGTTTATAACCCCTAATAGTTATATAGTCTAAACTCTCATTTCAATCATTGAAACATTCTCAGAGGGCGTTATATAGTTGTTATTCACAAACTATTTTTCGTCAGAGCGATTTCCAAAGTGATTGAAACATAACATGACTTTTGTCACTAGGCAAAGATGAACTTGGCCAAAGCGAAATCTTTACCAACACCATTTCGAGAAATAGATAAGCGAGATATGCTCAGCTCGAAATGTCACATGTGCATATTCTTAGTCTATATAGTAAGACGACTTTTGTCTCAAGATAGGAGATAGAGTAGATAGACTTTTGAGTGATAGATAAGTTCAAGTCTCCACATACCTTTTAGTCGATGAAGATCCACTGGTTCCTTGAGTAGTCCTTCGTCTTGTATGATGATCACCATGGAGTTCTTGAGCTCAACTACACTTTATATCCTAGTCCGAGACCTTAGCTATAGTAGACAAAAAATCAAGACTATATAGTTTTGATCATTAAGATTGACAAACATGCTTGAGATAGCAACGCATGCGAGTTTGACTGAGCAGTGATCTAATAATCTCCCCATTTGTCAATTTTAGTGGCAAAACCATTAATACATATGGAATGAAAAAATTATATAAATAAACTTTGTATCTCCTATTCCACATGCCTAATCTTCAAGAATACTCGAAATCTTCGTCACTTCCAAGTAGTCCAATGATCCCAAAGGTTGTAAGTTTAGTATCATCATTGTTGAAAATCCGTAGCTATAACAATGAGAAAAGCATTGGTTCTCAATCATTGTTATACAGTGTCATAATATTATTACACAACATCAAAGTCCAAGTGCATCACAATTTCAACAACAATACTATGGTGATACTTCACTCCCCCTTAGTCAATACTCCATCTCACATGGAAACCACTCTGTAGGACCAGAATATCGCTACAATACTTATCTGCGAGATTAAAAACACTTCCCAGTGAGCATCACCGCAAGATCTTCAACTACACTTTACGAGTGTCACAAAAGCAGTCAAAAGAGCGACATAATAAATGATGAGTGATGGAAACTTGAGAAAAGCATATTTGTCATGCGATGGTTACAAAACTTGCGAGAGTGAACATTGTAACTAATCGCAGTACAATCGCAGAATCAACCCGAAATAAGAGGAAAACTTAGCTGTCATCCACTATGTAATTACCCTATAAATATAGACCCAATGTGTCCAGAAAAGGATGATGTATTTTTGAGAGTTAAGAAAGTCTTGAGGAGAGAGAAACTTCAAGAGAATAGTTGTAATCTTGAATTCTTCCATTTCTAAAACATTTCTAAACCAAAATAATAAAGTGTCGTTTTTCATCTTCAATTATGAGTTGATTATAGCAAAATCTTAACAAGGGTGTAGTGTGGGAAATCCTGCAACTATATTTTGGCGCCCGAAACAGGGAATGAATTAGCAAAATCAAAGAAAAAGGTGAAGAAGAAGATAAGAATTATTCAAGATTAAGAAAATCATAAAACAAATCAGTGAGATATTTGAAGGAAGAATGGTTAGAATCAAAGAGGATTGTAGAAAATTGGAGTGTTGTATGGTAACAAAAACAATGATTGATAGATTTCATGAAAATATTAAGGGGAAGATACACAAACGGGATTTTGAAGGAAGAAAAATTATGACGGTGGAAAAAATATCACCATTGAAAGATTTGGAAAAGCAGGAAATCACATTTACAACAACAGAAATACCAGAGGAAAATCTAAGTCATACATCTCCATTGGTAATCACAGTATCCACTATACCAATGAGAAAGGAGGAATCAATAAAATCTGTAGAAGAATGGGCTATGAATAGAACTTTGGTGGATGCAGAAAGTTCTGTAGATATAATATTTTATCATACTTTCAAGAAAATGGGATATAAGGATGAAGAAATGTCTTATTCAACATATCATGTTCATGGATTTGGAAAGTCTTTAACAAAACCTAAAGGCGAGATAGTGGTACGAATTCCACTAGGGGAGATTGAAACACAAGTAACGTTATGTGTGGTAGACGTGGAATCACCGTATAACATGATATTAGGAAGACCATGGATACACACAATCAAGGATGTAGCATCAACGTTGCATCAATGCATCAAATTTCCTATACCCAGTGGAATTGGATAAATTAGAGGAGACACAGATTTTGCGAAATTGTGTTACCAAATTGAAGTAAGAAATTGTGAAGAACGTCCAAAGCTGCGAAAGGCTCGCAGAAAACTGGCGAGAGAAGCAAAAAAGAAAGAAGACTTTAAAGTTTACATGATAAGAGCAAAAGAAGGAAAAGGAATACCCAGTGAAATCTCGCGAGAAGGAGATGAACTCGTGAAAGTTATGAAAACACCAACACCCATGGGAGAACCTGAAGCCAGTTATATTGCAGCAGAACCAACAAAAGAAGTAAATATTGGGAGTGAAGAAGAGCCTAAAATGCTGAAAATTGGACTAAAAAGGAGGCAGATGAGGAAGAAAGAACTATAAATCTCTTGCGAGAGTATAAAGATATCTTCGCGTGGAGCATGGATGAGATTCCAGGGATAGATCCATCAATAGCATGTCATAAATTAGAAATCAACAAAAATATAAGACCATTTAAGCAAAGAATAAGGAAAATCGCAACAACATATCATTCTCAAATAGAAGAAGAATTACAGAAGATGCTCGACGCAGGAATTATAAGGCAAGAAAAATATCCAGAGTGGATTGAAAATATGGTAGTGGTCCCAAAGAAGAACAAGGGGATAAGAATTTGTATAGATTTCACTGATTTAAACAAGGCTTGTCCTAAAGATAGTTTTCCATTACCAGATATCCCACAGATGGTTGAATCAAGCAGGAAATGCCAGAATATCATCGTTGGATGGATATAAAGGATATAATCAAATCCCTCTCGCTGAAGAAGATCAAGAACATACCGCATTTTTTGCTCCAAGAGGATTATATTGTTATACAAATATGCCCTTTGGATTACAGAATGCTGGTGCAACATATCAAAGAATGGCGGAGAAGGTGTTTGCAAAGTGGATTCATAAAACATTAGAAATGTATGTAGATGATATGCTGATCAAAAGCAAAGAAGCTGAGAATCATTTGCAAGATTTGAAAGAGATTTTCGATCAAATTCGGCAATTTAATATTAAAGTGAATCCCGATAAGTGTACTTTTGGAGTAACTTCAGGGAAATTTTTGGGGTATATTGTATCAAAAGAAGGAATACAAGTTGATCCGGAAAAAGTACAAGCAATTCGCGATATGCCAACGCCTGCGACGGTAAAAGATGTGCAAAAATTGAATGGACTCTTAGCCTCGCTAGGAAGATTCATCTCGCGATCTTCAGACAAGTGCAAACATTTTTTCGATATACTCAAGAAAGGAACAAAATTCAAGTGGACAGATGAATGTGAAAAGTCTTTTCAAGGAATAAAAGAACATTTGATGAACATAACTATCTTACAAAAAGCTGAACCGGGAGAAGAACTATTGATTTATCTCGCAACAAACACATATGCGCTAAGTGTTGTGTTGTCATGAGTAGATGCGGGTAGAAAAACCAATTTATTACATCAGCAAAACATTCAATTCTGCAGAGAGAAATTATTCAAAGATTGAGAAACTAATTCTAGCATTGGTGCATGCAACTTTTAAGCTTCGCATCTACTTTCAAGCACATAAGGTCAAAGTGTTAGCAAAAGTTCCAATTGAGTCAGTAATGAAAAATTCAAAAAGATCAGGCAGAGTTGAGAGATAGAATGCACAAGTAGGACACTTTGATATTCAATATGAAGTTTTATCCTCGCCAAAGTCACAAGTTATCGCAGACTTCTTAGATGAATTTCCCTTAGAAGATGATGAAGCTGTGGATGAGATGATGGATGTAGAAGAGGAATATGGAGATCCAAAAGAACTATTAACAAAACCCGATAGATGGGAGATATTGGTGGATGGATCATCAAATGGGAAAGGAAATGGGATTGGAATTGTTTTTATTTCACCAGAAGGAGAAAAATCAGCTTTTTCATTTATATTGGAATTTACTTCCACTAATAATGAAACAAAATATGAGGCCGTGATTCATGCTTTAAAATTTACGGTAGAAATGAAGTTGGAAAATGCTAGAATCACCAGCGATTCAAAGTTGATTATTCGCCAAATAAAAGGAGAATACACAACAAATGAACCATCTTTAAGAAAGTATAAAAGGTTAGTCGAAGAATTATCTGCGAGAATTCCAAAAATAAAATGGAGACACATATCAAGGAAAGATAATAGGCTCGCAGATGCATTTGCTTTCATATCTAGTATGATGACAAATCCAGCTGCGAGATGCATAAAAATTCAAACACTTTTTACACCAGCGATAGACAAGGAAAAAAAGGAAGAAGAAGATGTGATGATGGTTGAAGTTGGCGAAGCGGAATTAAAGAACAACATTACGGATTGGCGAGCATATCTTCATGCATATTTGGCAAGAGGATAATCCTAAGAAATCGATTGGAATCACATAAATTAAAAAGTAGGGCAACCAATTATGAGCTAAGAAATGGAGTGTTATATCGCAGATCCTTTAATGGAACATCGCTAAGATGTTTGACGAGAGATGAAGGACAAAAAGTATTAAAGATGTTACATAGTGGTGATGCTGGTAATCACAGTGGAGGAAGATATTTAGCATATAGAACAAAAATGCAGGGTTATTACTGACCGTATATGCATGAGGATGCAAAGCAACTCTCAAGGCGTTGTGAGGATTTCTAGCGAAACGGAAAAAATATACATGCACCAGGAGCACCATTATCATCTTCAACAAGTGTATGGCCTTTTGGGAAATGGGGGTTAGATATTGTGGGACCATTTGTACCTTGTTATGGACAAAGAAGATATCTGATTGTCGCAACAAATTATTTCACAAAATGGGGAGAACTAAAGGCATTACAACATATTCGCGATAAAGATACTTTTACATTCATATTCGAGAATATAATTTGCAGATTTGGGATTCCAGCACAGTTGGTGTCTAATAATGGAAAGCAATTTGTAGGGCAGAATATAGAATTGCTACTCAATGCATTTAAGATAAAGTGTGGAAAATCTACTCCTATATATCCACAAGAAAATGGTCAATCTGAAGCAACTAATAAGACAATCGCAGACATCTTAAAAAAGAAGCTAGAGGGATACCACAAATCATGGTGCGAACAGATGCATAATGCAATATGGGCCTACAATACAACTAGACGAGAAGCTACTAGAATGTCACCTTTTTGTTTGACGTATGGAGTTGAAGCTATGTTACCAACATAAGTAGATATTCCTACAACAAAAAGAGAGGCTTGGGAAAGAAATCTAAGTGCTAGAATGATTTTAAAATAAATTGGATGATTTAGAAGAAAAAAGAGAAAAAACTTTGCAACATATGGAAAATTACCAGCGAAGATTAGCCCGCGAGTACAACAAACGTGTTAAGAAATGTGAATTTCAACCTGGCGATTTAGTGCTGCGATAAACACCAAGTTATCACCGAGAGAATGGTGGAAAATTGGCGAGAAAATGGGATGGACCATACATCATTAAAGAGATAGTTGTAACCGGGGCATACAAACTAATGGACCCTGAAGGAAGAAATGTTGGTCAAAGACTTGACATACCATGGAATAGACTATTTATGAAAAAGTATTATCAATGACAACTTCTGCAAGATAAGAGATACATGTACGTTGTAAAAAAAAAAAATACGATTGCGATTGCGAGGTTCACCTAATAACAAAGCAAAACAAAAATTGTGAGCATAATCGCAAGAATGGCGGATAAAATTTCGCAGAGATTAATAGAATGGGACGAACCTTTATGGCGTGCACCCTAGTTCGCGAATAAAATTTCACAAGAGGAAAATGTAAGACCTAATAGTGCGTCATAAATGGGGTATATCTTGACATGACTCAGTGATAAGGTTATACCGCATTCTGGAACCCGAGTTAATGCGAGATGTTGGGGTTAAAGAAAACCTATCCAGGAGAGGGATCTTGGATTTCCAACTATATAAGGTTATACCCTGGTTGGACGACTAAGGACCTATTTTAAGGAGTGCAAAGTATGACCAAGGCGCCGAGGTACACGGTTGAGTCAAGGGTGCTCGGGGCGTACGAAACTACCTTGGCCATCCTTGGCAAGTCTTGGCTATGATGCACTCGGTTCGAAGAAAACCCCACATAGGGTGCAGTCTTGTAACTATAAGCCATATAGGCATAAAGGACAAGAGGCTGCGAAAAACAACTGGTTGTTGGCAAATCTGGATAGGAGGAGCTAGTCTTGTATGGCCGATGTGCCCTCCTTGAAGGGGAAACCAGGGGGAAGATAAGGGCGGCACCCTCCATTAGGGAGATGATAAGTGTCTAAAGACGGCAATGTCATGGGGCTTTATGATCGTAAGAACATTTAGGCCTGTCATATTGTCGCGTGACGAAAGTTATACAAAGGTAACAAGCCAAAAGAGAAAAGATAAGATGAGATCAATGGGTTTTTACATGAAAGTGTAAAGACGTCCTGCGATTTCATCGCAAGATGGCAATGTCATAAGGTTTAATTCTTGCAAGAGAGTTTATACTTATCATATTGTCGCAAAGATGTTGAAAAAATATTGATAAGACAAGATCAATGGGTCAATACATGCAAATGTAAAGACGTCCTGCGATTTTGTCGCAGAAAGAAAAACTTTTTTGGCAAAATAAGACCTTTAACTAGGAAGGCAAAATAAGACCAATAGAATAATCTTAAAAAAATTAACTATTCTATTTTAAGATGCAGGAAAGATTTGTTCATCGCAGGAGAATATATAAGAAAGCAGATTCATAACATTGTACATTTTCGGAATATCGCAGCTGTACTCATTACATCGCAGAAATATTCATACTTTCACACAGTTCACAGAGTTCACAGAAAGGAGACACATGAAATAATTCACCATTTCAAGAAAGATAATGAAGGGCAAGTAGGGGAGTGGAGAAATAAGATTTCATTATCTTCCTTGAGGATATTCAAAGTAAACAAAATCAAAAGTTGAATTCTCAAAATTTCAAAAGTTACATTATTCGCAAGAAAGAAGAAGAAAAAGAAAGCAAAAATGAAATTCAAGTTTTGACGATTGTTTCGCCAGATTCACTATTCTTGCTCACCAGATTCGTTATTCTTGCTAGAATTGTCAGCTTCATCAGTATTCTTATCACCGCTTGTAGTTACTTCTTTAGGAGGACTTCTCTCTTCTTCATTATCTTCTTGAGTGGTATTTTCTTCATCAATGAATTCTAATTCCTTATCCATGGGAAGAGGAATTTCATCATCATCAACTTTTAAAGGAGGAACAGATATAGGAGGGAGAGAATGGGAGAGTAGAATATCGTTCACGAGAACTTCAGCACTGAGGTGAACCTTGCGAAGGAAACCTCTGTCACGATTCCTAATCTCTATATTTTTGAAGTACTCGAGATAATCAAGCCTTCTTTCTGCTTTGTCGCGAGCTTCAATATAATTGGAAGTAAGAGTCTTGTTTTCTTTGCGAACTTAATCCAATTTATCAGTAAGATCAGCGATGGTAGAATGAAGACTTCTTTCAGATTCTGCGAGTAACAAAAGTGATAAAAGATCATTCAGTCAAAGATTTTGCAAGAAATATAACATAAAATTTGACAGAAAGGTCAACAAGAGAGGCAGTCAATTGACTACCTTATTTCTGCGAGGTTAAGTTTTGAATTAATGTAAAGAAATAGTTTTTCCATTGATTCATAGCGTCATCGAATTTATCGCCAACCACACCCTTCAGACGAGATTTCATGTTTTCTTCTCTGGTGCGTAGATACGAGTTTTACTTTGCTAGTAAAGAATGAGACTTCTTTAATTGAAAGTATTGGTCTTGAAGATCACTGGCCTTCAAACTAAGAGTTAACCTACCATTGATAAGTTTATCCTTCTCAGCAGCAGATGATTCAGTTACCTCCTTGAGTTCATCTTTAAGGGAACGAAGAGATTGTTCTTGATTATCACATATTCTTTGTATATTACTCAATTGTTGTGAATAAATTGCTATTAAGCTTGAAAATCTATGTTTCTCTTGGGATAAAGTTCTATTTTCATCTGATAAAGATTCTACCGCCAAGTTAGACTTGGTTAACGAATATGAGAGACGAGTAATCCCGCTACTTAATAAATTTTAACTTTGCGATAGTTGGTTATTCTCATTAGTAAGATTATCTATTTGATCGATCGAATATGTGTAGAGATTATCTAATCTATTATACTGGTCCATCCAAGAATCTCTTTCAACACGAGCTTCGTCAGCAATAGATTCAAATTTAAGTCTTTCCATGAAATGAGTCTGATTTGAAACTAATATATGAATCAAGAATTTAAGAATGAGACTTGAGTACAAAGGATATGAAAGCAAAACAGAAAAACAAAAGGGTAGAGGCAGGAAAATTGTACCTTTCAGCTCGTCATTTTTTCTGCGAAGGTTCTCACAGTTAAGAGAAGAGTTGCGAAGCATATGGTTCAGAGTATCACATTCAGAAGTTTTGACTTGAAGGATTTTTCTCAGAGTTTCAACTTCATTCTCTAAAGATGCTCGTGAAGCAGTATTATCAGAGCCAAAATATTTAAGTAAGGTCTCGCAAGCTTCATATTGGAGAGAGTCGGTGGAAGATTTTCTAGCATCGTCTAAAATATTAGATAAAATTTTAAAAACAACATCAACTCTAGCTAAGATTCCATTCGGTGGAGAAAGAGATGAAGAGGGTGAAGTGGTAACAAGGACAAGTTGATGATTTGAGTCATTTGCGATGGTTATATTATCATAAGGAGGAGTGTTGGGAAAAACAACAGTTGAAGGCAATAAAGGGATAGAAGGAATTTCAATCATAGCAATTTTAGGAGCTTGATTTATCAATGAATCAAAAAAAGTAGAGGTGTTGGCAGCGATATTCTCGCAGGTAAAAGAAAGAGGATCCAGTTGCGAGGGTGTGGGAGTAACTCTTGCAGATGCTAATGTGGGGATGGAGAAATCATCCTCAAGAGCTTTGAAATGACGAGGTCTTTTGGGAGGTGTAGTTGCAGGATTTCCTACACTACACCCTTGTCAAGAATCAATGAAAACTAAGCCATAATTGTGGATGAAAAACAACACTTTTATTAATTCACTTTCAGGAAGATTTACAAGAAAGATCAAAACTCAGAAGTACAACTTTCTTTCTGGAGTTTCTCTCTCCTCAAAATTCTCTCAGCTCTCAAAAATACATCATCCTTTTCTGGATCTATTGTGCCCTTTATATAGGGATTTACATAATGGATGACAACTAAGTTTTCCTCCTATTTCGGATTTGTTCTGCGATCTCATCGTGATCGCTATAATATTCCCTATCGTAAGAATGGTGGTTATCGCAGGATCAACACATTCTTCTTTTACTTCTTCCATCGTCAGTTTCTTTTAATTGTTCTGCAACACTCGTGAAATGTTGTTGAAGAATCGTCAGTGACGCTCGCGGAAATGTTGTTAATATCGCAGGAATAGTGTTATAGCGATATTCTGGTACTACATCTTGCCTCTTCTCATGTCTTTTCTGCGAAAAAGAGAAGATCATGAGAATTAAGAATGCCATAATCGCTTATCTTTTTTGCTTTCTCATTCTGACACCTTTCTATGTACTTCGCCAGCTGTTTTCACGAGTTTCTTTCTTCCAATAAATTTTTGACACGTCTTTTGTAACCGCTGCGATCTAACCACCCACATCTTTTCTTTGCATTAATTATTTTCGTCTTTTTCGAGAAATTTCTTCTTCTATAAATACTCTTCTCCTTCTTATCTTTCTCTCTTTTACTTTCTTCTTCGTTCTTCTTCTCTGCAACTTTACTGTTCTTCCGTAAATTGCGTATTCATTATTCTTCACGATTTCTTTCATCCTTTTCAACTTTTCCCTTCATTCCCATACTTGAAAATGGTTGCTGCTGGTGCTAAAAATTTGAAGGCCTTCAATAGAATGCGCGAGAAGCTCAGACTTAAAGGTTTTAACTTATCTTTAATTCCAGATCAAGATGCTAAATCTGAACTTTCCCTTAAACTGTTCAATGATGATCGATGTTCTCGCGAGAAAGTCATAGTATCGCTAGGACAACTTGAAGCTGGCCTTCCTCTCCCTCTTTATAACCTAGAACTCCTGTTATTCTATCAAATAATATCTGACGAGAGGTTCTCGCGAGCAATATACCAATTGGGCGAGGATTTCATCAGGTTACTACTTGAATATGCTTCTCGTGGAGCTGGTAAAGGAACTCGCTACCCCGATGCTCCAAATAATCCTTTGTTCAAAGATGTCCCCATCGTTTCTTGCGATTATATTGTGGACAACTTTTTCATAAACTATAGAATTGTCCCTATGAAGAGGGACAGTACATGTTAGGGTGTTCGTTTGAAGAAAGAGAAGGTCACTAGTGACAATGATCTTATGATGGATATTGACTTTCATACATCCACTAACCAAGGTCCTCGTCATTCTAACGATGATAAATGGTTCATTTTCCCATTAAGTCTTGAAGGTCCTTATATATCTGGTTCTCGCGAACTTCCCGAGAATCTCGCTGAATATCAACCATGGGTCTTCAACTGGCCTGAGAGAACTAAAGAAGTATATTCTCTCAACTTTTCATGTTATTATTATTTATTGTCTTCTTTATATTCTCGCTAATAATTTTTTTTATTTTCTCAGATTGATAGAATGAAACTCGGCTATCAAACTCTTAGGAAACCCAGCATTCGCCTGGCTTTGATGTCTTTCACAGATGAAGTAAGAAATATTTCTTTATAAGTTTTTAACAATATATTGTTGCCCCTATTTCTTATCTTCATCTGTGCTCGCAGGAAATCGAAGAATTAGAACCACTGCCTCCTCCACAAATCAAGGAGAAATCTCCAAAGGAACCATCTGGGAAATCTATAAAGGAGAAGTCTACTACTTCTTCTAGGGGAAGATCTTCCCCTCGCAATGATGAATCTAGTGAGCCTCCGTTAAAGAGAAGCAAAACTCAACCTTCTTCTTCTTCAACTCCTCAAACAATTCCAGAGAATCCAAGTGCTGGTTTTGACGAGGATTTTAATGCTGGTGGATTTCTTTCAATAAGAAATTCATCTTCTTTTGATTCTTCAATGACTCATCTGTCCAGAATTTTTAGCGATATTTCCCATAGCATGATATCTAATGGCGAGGATGAAGTCATTGAAAAGACATCCCAAGCTCTCGCTAAAGTTTGCGATGCTCCTATCTTAGTAGATAATGATTCTCTCCAAGGAATCTCTAGATCACTGACTCCCAGTCTCTTGAATTCTCTTGGTGCTTTGGTATGTTTTCACTTCCTTAGTTTGTTTATTTTTCTTCATCGCTATATTTTAATTTGTTTTTCTTCTTCGTAGGTTGGAAGAGCTTCTTTTGCTGTTGCTTATGATTTAGACAAAAGATGCTTCTACGCTGAAGAGAAAGCTGTTAAAGTTGGTCAAGATAAAGAAAAACTAGAGTCTGAAGTTATTGAACTTCGCAAGAAGAATAAACAGATGGAGGCGGAAGCTACTGTTGATAAGCAAAAGATCGCTAATCTCGATAAATCTAACTAACAACTTTATGGTATGACTGATTTCCCTTATTTCTTAATTCCTCTTATTCTATCGCAGCTTATTCAAGCAATCACTTTTAACTTGTAGATATTTATGGTCTTACTGACGAGGCTATAATCTTTCAAACTTTCCCTGAGCCTGTAGATGATCATACTCTTCTCGCTAGTCTTAATAATTCCTTGAGTAACTTCTCAGATGATAAGATTAACTCCCTCTCTATAGATGAACTTAGATCCAATTTTAATCTCTTAAAACTTGAACACATATTCAATTTAGGCTTGACTTACAAATATAGGCGCCTTTATTTTGATTCAAAGAAGGAAATAGAAAAATTAAGGCAGAAGAATAGCGATCTTATTGACGAGAAGGATCTCTCCATAAAAATGGGAGCTAAAACCTTAGCATATTTTCATAAAACTCTCCTTGAAGTTCAAAAGGTTAGAGATAAACTTATCCGCGAGAATGAAGATCTTCTTGCGAGGGAGACTCAAATTCGATCTCATCTCCTTATTAATAGCGATGACGAGTTTGCCTGGGCTGCGAAGGTTCTTGACAATGCAGAAATGATTTAGGTGTAAATGTTAGCCTTCAAGTCGAACATGCGGCTCTAATTAGAGATATGATTTCTAACAGAGAAGGTTATTAGCTAATCTTCTTCTCGCTAATTTCTTGCTTTCATTATTCTCTTTTATAAAATTTCTAACTTGTTGTTATATTCTTGTAGAAGTTGAAAAAGGTTATCTTGAAAGAATCAGGGAACTTGAGCAAGAGAAGGATCAACTAGAAAATAATCTTGCTGCTCGCAATTACAAATATTCGTAACTGAAGAAGCAGTTTGGCATCACCACCGCGAACTTCAATAGATCTCTCATTTTCGTTCACAATGATTCTGTTAAATTGGTCTGCGGTGACCATGGAATTTCTCCTTCTGTATACCCTGATCTTGCGAAAGAAGTTCCCGCAATGATTCCCATTCTTGACATCTCTGATAGTGAGGCTGAAAATTCTGAGGAGGATGAAAATGATAGTGATGATGAGGGTGAAAAATCTGGTGGAGAAGAAGATAGTGATGATAATGATAAAGGGGAAAAATCTGGCGATGAAGAGAAGTCTGATAGAGAGGATCGCGATGGATCTGACTAGTTCTTCTTTTTCCTCTTCTTTTTTTTGTAACATTGCCATTAGTTTCTCTAAATTTGTAAATTTCTTTTGCCTCTTTTGCTTCTATCTGTAAGAATCAGAAAACAGTTCTTTTTTTCTGCAAGTTAATCAATCAATATAACTATTATTCTTTTAATTATCTGCGTGCTTGTATCTATGCAATTTTTATATGATAGATGAATAATAACTTCATCGTTCTCATGCATTCCCATACTTGCCTCTATTATTCATCTGCAATATAAAAATTGATTTAAAGATTAAATAAAAATCAAAATTTTACCTTATTATTGGCGATCTTACCGTCAAATAATAATTGTGTGAAATTGCAATTCTTATAATATCTGCGAGTATTATCGCAGTAATCTTGTGATCTTATTGTGCCTTCCTAATTAAAGGTCTTATTTTGCCACGCTTCTTCTTTTTGCGACAAAATTGCAGGACATCTTTACACTTGCATGTATTGACCCATTGATCTTGCCTTAACTTTCTTCTTTGATAATATTGCGATAATATGACAAGTCTAAGTTCTCTCGCAAGATCAGAGTCTCGTGACATTATCGTCTTGCGATGAAATCGCATGACGTCTTTACACTTTTATGTAAAAACCCATTGATCTCATCTTAACATTGCTCTTGTGGCTTGTTGCCTCTGCGTTATTTACGTTACGCGACAATATGACAGGCCTAAATGTTCTTGCGATCATAAAGCCCCATGACATTGCCGTCTTATGACACCTATCAGCTCCCTAATGGAGGGTGCCGCCCTTATCTTCCCCATAGTTGCCCCTTCAAGGAGGGCACATCGGCCATACAAGACTAGCTCCTCCCATCCGGATCTGTCAACAACCAGTTTTTTTCGCAGCCTCTTTTCCTTTATGCCTATATGGCTTATAGTTACAAGATTGCACCCTAAGTGGGGTTTTATTCAGGCCAAGTGCATTGTAGCCAAGACTTACCAAGGATGGCAAGAGAGTTTCGTACGCTCCGGGCACCCTTGGCTCAACCGTGTACCTCGGCGCCTTGGTCATACTTTGCACTTCTTGGAAGAGATTCTCAGTCGTCCAACCAGGGTATAACCATATATAGTTGGAAATCCAAGATCTCTCTCCCGGATAGGTTTTCTTTAACCCCATCGTCTGCATGACTCGAGTTCCAAAGAAGCGGTATAACCTTATCGCTGAGTCATGTCAAGAGATACCCCCTCATATGACGCGCTATTAGGTCTTATATTTGCCCCTTACAAAATTTTATTCGCGAACTAGGGTGCACGCCATAAAGGTTCGTCCCATTCTTATGTCTCTGCGAAATTTTATTCGCGTTTCTCGCGAGTATTGTAACTCTGATAGAATTTCATAACTTTGATCATTTTGGTAAAGTTTTGCGATTCTTTCAAGCATAATATCTTGTTCAATTACATATTTTTCAAACAAATAATTCGTAGAGTTCTCTGAAGTTCATCATTTTACCTCTTTACTTACTATTTTCTGATTCTGCGTTTCTGCTACGTTTTGTTGTTGTCTCTTTTTCTGCGAGACGCTCGTCATCAGCTTTCACATCTTCTTTTCGTTCTACTGCATCAATCATTAACTTTTCACATTTCTGTCGTTTCTTAATTTTGCACTTCCAATTGCCATTCTTTTAAGCTCTTTCTTCGCAAGACTTCATATCGATTTCATAACATTTCTTGCTTTCTCCCCAATCTCCTTTAATAACTCCGACACCTTTTGGATGAGGAAATTTGATACACTGGTGATAAGTAGATGCTACACCAAATATCTCATGTAACCAGGGTCTTCCTATCAAGGCATTGTAAGGTGATTCAATGTCCACAACACATAATAAGATTTTTGAAGATATTCCTTTTAACGGTATCTGCATTTCAATTTCCCCCTTTGGTTTGTTAGTTGTGCCATTAAAACCATAGATTTTGTATGTTGATGGAATTAGATCTTCGTCTCTTCCTCCCATGGTTTTAAAGGTATGATAAAATAAGATATCAACAGAACTCTCTGTATCTATTAAGACTCTGTTGATAGCCCATGAATCTTCAACTTTACTATCATTCTCCTCATCTTCTTATTGCATCTGTTTTGGATTAATCTCTAATCGTACGACCAGTGGATTATCGTGCTGCTCGCCAACCTCAGGTACATCTTGCGCAGTGAAAGATAGAGTTTGCTTCTGCCACTCCTCTAGTGGCGAGGATCTCGCGATATTCAATATCTCTCTTCCATCTGTGTCTCTCGCAAAGACCCTGCTTAAGATATTGTCATGAAAGTCCTCTATAGTTCTGCGTGAATGTACAATAGAATTACAAAACAAATTCTTTGATTTGGCTCCAACTTCTATTACGAATGTTTCTGCTCCTTTTACAACATTCACTCTGCGAGTTTCTGGTGCTGGCGGTAATTGTTGAGATTGTGGATGTCCTACTAGAAAATGATTTAACTTTCCCTGATCAATCATCCTCAAGATTATTCTCTTCACATTCCTACAATCGTTTACTGTGTGACCATGAAAATGATGATAAAGATAGAATTATTGACTTCGATTGTTTGGATGGGGTTCTTTTCCCATGTTCCACGGAGAGGGTATATTTTCCATTAAAATGATAGCTTCCCAAATCTTTTCTATGCTAGTATTGAGAGATGGAATCTTAATTTCTTCCCAGATTATCCTCTGATTACCTTGTCCTTTAAAATTATTCTGCCTTTGTCCACCATAAGTTTCTTGAGGTTGATCGAGTCTTTGAATCTTATTATTACCACCGCGATTATAATAATTCTTCTCCCTTTCATATTCTTCCTGATCTCGGCTGCCCATCGCTACTAATTTTTGTTGATTATCGATAACTACCTTCTCTTGTTGTGATTGCTAGGTGCTCGCTTCATTATTTATCATTTTAGGGAGCAAACTTCCACTTGCCGCCAGCGAGCTGGTGTTCACGATTGGGTATGATTCCATCTCATTTTGTTTCTCCTCCAAAGCAATATATTCTTCCTGCAGTTCTCGCAATTCTGTCATGGTGATTGTATTTTTGATTCTGAAAATCTGAATGTACAGTAAATTAGTCGCGAACATTGCATTAATGAAGGATAAGATCAGATATCTTTCATCCACTCTTCCAGCCATTTCGTTGCACATTGATTTCCATCTTATAGTTAAGTGCTTCAGACTCTCGCCAACTCTTTGTTTTAACCCAAACACATCTTCAATACCTGGCCGTGATGAATTGTTGCTGATGTACGCTCCTAAGAATGTAGCTTGTAAATGATCAAAAGAAGTTATAGTATTTTTTGGTAATCCCTCAAACCATTTCAACGCCTCGCCGGTTAATCTAGATGCAAAATACTTGCATAACACAGCATCATGATTCTCCCACTGTAGCATACATCTAACATAAGCTTTAATGTATTGAACTGCACAAGTAGTCCCATCAAAAATGATGGTTAATGCTGGTAAATTGCATTTTGGAGGTATTCCTCTCAACTGTACTTCTTGAGTAAATGGAGTCCTCGCAGCTTCTTCAATAGCTTCATCAAGTTGCCTTCTACCTCCTTCTCTTCTATTGCTTATCATTCCTCGCATTTCTTCTAATTCTCTCAAAATTTGCTCATTCTCAGCTGAATTTTGTTCCATAGTCCTTTTTAATGCAGCTTCTCTTCTTATGCGTTCTTGTCTTTCTTGTCTTGCGAGATTTTGCGTATCTTCTTCTTCATCATCATCCTGTCTTTCTCTGCGATTTTCTCTTTCTCCATCCTCTTGAAATCGCAGTTGCCTATCTTCTTCTATGCGAATTTCTTCATTTCTCCTCACTTGTCTTCGCTATATCTCTATTCTCCTTTGTATCCTATCATACTCCTCTTGAATATTATCATTATATCGATTTTGTGCACGTCTTCTTTCTCGATTTTCATGGTTATTTTGTCGTACTGCCTCTCGGAATTCTTGCTCTTCTACTTCTGCTCTTAATCTTTCTCTCTCGCAAGCCAGGCGTGCTTGTTCAGTATAATATCTTTCAATTTATTCTTCAATTATTCTTTGATTCCTTTGATTCTCTCACCCATGCAATATCCTCCTTCCTTCCTCTGAATTCTCTTCTTCAATTTGGTTGTTTCTTCCCTCTTGATTTCTATTATCACGCAGATTATAATGATTGCCAATTATCTCTCCTTCTCTATGACGTTGTTCTCCATTTAAATTTTGTACATTTATGCTTTCTTTGCGAGTTTTAGTATGAATTATGTATCTTATGCTTACTTTTGAGTGGATTAGGTGCTTTGGAGTCTTTTGGAGCAAAAGAAGGAGAAATTAGCCATTAGGAGCTACAAAGTGCTAAAAGGAGCAAACAAGTAAAGTGTTATTGATGAAGAAGGGCCAAAGACCAATTTTAACTCATTTCAATCAAGGAATTCTTATCACCATCTCGAAGAGAATTCAAACGAAAAACGCAAAAAGAATGAGGTCATTCCGTAATATCTTTCAATTTCTTCTTCAATTATTCTTTGATTCCTTTGATTCTCTCTTCCCAAGTGTGGACAAGAATAAGTGTGGGGGAAACTTTTATCGGTTAATAGATTCGTTTCTAATGCAATATCCTCCTTCCTTCCTCCTCAAATTCTCTTCTTCAATTTGGTTGTTTCTTCCTCTTGATTTCTATTATCACGCTGATTATAATGATTGCCAATTATCTCTCTTCTTCCCTATGACGGGGTTTAAAGGCTTGTTCTCCATTTAAATTTTGTACTTCTTCTTCTCTAAGTGTAACATTTCTCATTGGGAATTTCTTATGCTTACTTTTGGTTCTTCAAAAGATCTTGAATTTGATTCTTATCTTCTCAAGAGAACTTCTTGACCTCCTTCTTTGTAACCTCAAATTCTCCATTCTTAGTTCATGATTTTGTCTTGTTAGATTCGCACGTTTTTGATATGATAAATTAGTTCCTCCTTGTTTGATCAATCAATCCTCTAATCTCCTTTCTTCCCTTTTAATGTTCTTATTCTTGTGTTCTTTGCCTCAGATCATCTATTGTCCCGTTTTCACGTCCCACATGAACTAATTCTCCATCCATTCTTTGATTTCTTTCTCCTTCTTCTCCATTTCTTAATTGTCGATTTTCTGCTTCTTCCATTGAATCCGACCTCCAAGTGTGTACGCTCACTCTATCATAATCCACATCCCTATTTTGCGATTGTACTTGTTGATTCGGCTGTTGATTTGAATTTTCTACTTCATTTCTTGTTCTATTTCTTCCTGATCTTATTCTTAAAGATTCTTCTAATTCACATGTTCCTTCACCTGCAAGTCTTTTGCTTCTCCTCACAGTTGTTAGTGGTTCTGATGTATTTCTTCTCCTTCTAGCCATTTCTCCAATTCTAACAATTTTTTCAAATTCTCAAGTTGCAATTTGAGATTTTATAGACTGATTCTCCCTGTTTCTGGGCGCCAAAATGTAGTTGCAGGATTTCCTACACTACACCCTTGTCAAGAATCTATGAAAACTAAGCCATAATTGTGGATGAAAAACAACACTTTCATTAATTCACTTTTAGGAAGATTTACAAGAAAGATCAAAACTCAGAAGTACAACTTTCTTTCTGTAGTTTCTCTCTCCTCAAAATTCTCTCAACTCTCAAAAATACATCATCCTTTTCTGGATCTATCGTGCCCTTTATATAGGGATTTACATAATGGATGACAGCTAAGTTTTCCTCCTATTTCGGATTTGTTCTGCGATCTCATCGCGATCGCTATAATATTCCCTATCGTAAGAATGGTGGTTATCGCAGGATCAACACATTCTTCTTTTACTTCTTCCATCGTCAGTTTCTTTTAATTGTTCTGCAACGCTCGTGAAATGTTGTTGAAGAATCGTCAGTGACGCTCGCGGAAATGTTGTTAATATCGCAGGAATAGTGTTGTAGCGATATTCTGGTACTACAGGAGGATTAGCGATGTTCTCGACATTCTGTGAATAATAACTTAGATAAGAAACAGAGGCAACAATATTGTTATTAAGAAATAGGATGTGTTTCTTACCACCTTATCATTCGCAGAACTTCTCTTCTTCTTCTCAGTTAGTCTTTTGCGGGCATTAGGGTTTTGACCTGAGGATTGGGTGTTAGGGATAGTTCCACTGAAGAGAAGACATAATACGGGAGTTATGAAAGATCAAATAGAGAAGATCAAAGAATATGAATAAAAATTGAATCGAATGAAGATTATAATCAAAAAACATACCTTGATGACTCCATTAGAATAGTAGCAGGAGAATATGAAGAAGAAGAAGAGTTGCAGACGGAAGAGAAAGTAAACAGATGAAGAAGATAGAAAAATAGAAGAAGAAAATTAGTTTTGGAGGCTGACTCTACCTTTTATAGGCAAAAGGGAGTAAAGACGTGTCAGTGGTTAAGAGGTTAATTAACGGAGCAATGTAAAAAGATGAATTTACATCACGTGTAAGAGGTTAAGCTAAATTAACGGAGCAATGTCGAGAAGAAAATATGGAAAGAAGAGAGACTGCGAGCACTTTGAAGAATTGAAGATTCTCATATCCTCTCCACTTTGCAAAGAAGACATGAGAAGAAGCAAGATGTAGGACTAGAATATCGCTACAATACTTCTCTGCGAGATTAACAACACTTCCCAGTGAGCATCACCGCAAGATCTTCAACTACACTATGAGTGTCACAAAAGCAGTCAAAAGAGCGACGTAATAAATGACGAGTGAAGGAAACTTGAGAAAAGCATATTGTCCTGCGATGATTACAAAACTTGCGAGAGTAAACATTGTAACTAATCGCAATACAATCGCAGAATCAACCCGAAATAAGAGGAAAACTTAGCTGTCATCCACTATGTAATTACCCTATAAATATAGACCCAATGTGTCCAGAAAAGGATGATGTATTTTTGAGAGTTAAGAAAGTCTTGAGGAGAGAGAAACTTCAAGAGAATAGTTGTAATCTTGAATTCTTCCATTTCTGTAAACATTTCTGAAACCAAAATAATAAAGTGTCGTTTTTCATCTTCAATTATGAGTTGATTATAGCAAAATCTTAACAAGGGTGTAGTGTGGGAAATCCTGCAACTACACACTCCCCCTTACATAATGATCCGAAAACCATATGTATTTGTAGTATGAACTACAATTAATTCTCCTCCTTTTTGTGAATAAAATTGGCAAAGGTATAAGAACGGGATCCTAATGAAATTTCCGTAAGAGACATTTCATGACCAAAGGTAAATGTTCTATCATCTTGTTTAGATGCAATCATAAATCCGAGGATAAATGCATTCATCAAGGAGTTTATAAAGATACAAGATAACCCATAAAAATTCCATAGCCGCACTCCCCACAAAGATTTGAAAATTAAGCGCAAGTTCAAAAGAACTCCCCCCCCATTAGATGTCATTCCCAAAGGAACAACAAGAGCGAACTTAATTTCAAGAGAAAAGAAGGATTTCTTTAGACTCAACAAATTGCATACAAGTATGAATCTGGAATCCAAAATATTCAATCATATTAACCAAAGCGAACCAAGATTAATTTGACTAAATATGCTCAACACAAGTAAACTTATGGAGACTTAATTCATCGATTAGATTATTTACAAGAGAACCCATAAATATTCTAATAGGATTACATAATTAAACTAATCACAAAGTAATCAATTAAATTGTCCACACTCGACATGAGAAAAATCTATGGAGTACTAACTAAATAATCACACAAGATGATTGATTTAGTTCATTTGGGCTCAACATAAGAGATTATGGAACCCCGACTAAGATTATCATAGGAAATGACAACCTTAACCGTACATGTACTCAACATGAGTAAACTCATGGAATACAAACTAAATAACCACACAAGTTGATTAATTTAGTTCTTAATGCTCAACATATAACATCTGATGGAACAACCAACCATGCCAATAAGAAATCGACTTAGTTGTATCGTGCTCAACATGAGATACACAATGGAACCTTCACGGTAATACATAATAATATGGAACAATTAAGCTCTATACCGTGGATAACAAACAAGGACCTATTCTATTTTTCCATCACAAAGTGACATAATAGACTTTATCCTTGAATCACAAAAGATTTTAACCATTCTTACATCAATAATTGACAATATAGGCTTAACTTTTGTGTTTTGTCAAAAGTCCATTCATTCCTTTATCAATATTTTCATACCAATACGTGAACGACTTTACTTTTGACAAAATATGGGATAATCAAGTTCACAGACATAAACATACAAATCCCATCAAAATATTGCAATATATAAAATCAAAAAGATTAATACTGCAACCATCATCTTCCAAACAACTTTAGAATTTAAACCAATAAATCTAAAAACAAGAAGATGAAATCATTGGATATATCTATGTGTAATCACAATCATTGCTATTCCAAAACACTAGTTATTCTTCTAAATAAAACAGAAAACATATAAGATTTACTTGACATTAAAAACCAAACAGAAAAACTTCCAAGTCTTCTGTACTTGTGATATCCTTATTGGGAAGCTCTTTAACATGGTTTTTCATGAGAACAAGATCAAACTTAACATTTTTCAACTCAGTTCTTACCACATCAAGACACTTCATTGTATCAACAAGTTGTTGCTTAGACTTCTCAAATTCCATTAGGAAGTCAAGAACTACATCCGATGAAATCTCTTCAATTTCTTCTATATCCGAGAGTGAATCATAGGATTGAGGAAGAGAACCTTCAATTTCAATAAGAGTTTCCTTTTCTCTATCGAGTTCACAATATACCGCATTATCAATGACATCATTAGTCAAGTCCGAAGAGCACGAAGAACAAGCCATTGATAACATAAAACCTAGAGTAAAATGTAACTCAATATGATAGGTATATAAAGAAAAACTCGAGAGATTTAGGGTTACGGGATAGGTTTACGGGAAAACTTGAACCGTACGTGAACCCATAGGATGGTTTTTCACAAAGCTTTACATGGAAGAAGGAAACACTTTTATTTTTCAAAGATGTTTTAGAAAATGAACATTTGAAAAGAAAAATACTCACAAACCGGTGTCTGAACAATTATCTTTCTAAAAACGATAAGAGATTAGCTAGATAATTAGAGTCACATAGTTATGGAGTATACCTATCCACTTCTCTCACAACTAGGTCTTTTTTGTATGTGAGATATTCAACCTTATGATTAATTCACACAAGTATGAGCTTTTAGCTCATCAAAAGAATAATGTTCATCTCTATCCTTATGTCTCTGATATGTACTCTTTCTAGTAAGATAAGACACTGATTGATTATCTTTCTTATCAGAATGACTAAATCTAGGACCTCTAGCATTAGGTTCAAGAGGATCTGAACAGATAGGGATCCATTTTCTAGATTTAGATTTATCAGAAACATCCTTATAAGTACAGGGAATGTTCTTATTAATACAGCAAAAAGGATTGCTAGATAGAACTTTATCCCTGTGATGATATCTAGGGTAGAGATCATTCTTATAAGTTTTCTGATTCTTGTGGGCATGTGATTCACTGCGTTAGTCAACTGACTATTTGTTGCATTGACAGTGAAGATAAGCAAATTACGAAGCTTAGAAATTTGTTTCCTTCTTGCGAAACAATGAATAGCATAGTGATTCTGTTTCCCACAAAAAGTACATGTTCGTGAATGTGGATCAATAACTGGAACCAGTTTAAACTTCATAGCCATATGAGAAGATTGGAAGTTATGCAAACTTTTCTTGTCACAATCTTCTTCCGGAGAACATTTCTTCGAATATGATGATTTTTGAGAATTAGTCACAGAAGAATTTCTCCTTAGGACAAAGTTTTCCTTTTCCAAGGATTTACACTGTTCATGGGCTAGAGTAAGAGATGCACAAAGTTTCTCTTTTTCAGCATGAAGTCTGTTGAGGTCTGATGAATGAGTCTCGATCAAACATTTTTCTCTAATTGAGTCCTCTTTAACAACTTCCTCAAGAGTACTTATCTTTTCCTGTTGCAGAGTAGTTTCTTGTAGAAATTTCTCAATGTTCTTAGAGAAGGACTTTATGATATGATAGAGATCACATTCTCGATTAAGAGACTTTTCAAATTCATCAATGAGCTGATCATGATTATTAAAATCAATATCTTCAGCTGTATGTTTTGAAATTCTGGTGAATTCCTTTTCAGCTTCTGCTACAGTGTCACATGCCTCATGAGAGTAAGAAATGTCATTATCACATTGAACATTATTTCTACCTCGGGATTCAGAAGAATCAACTAAGGAATAATCCTTTGAGGTGTTTCCAAGACACTTGACATGGTCAAAAGCTTTAGGAGATATTTTGGTATGCAAAACAGAGATTCTGTCCACAGACTCAGATTGCCACAAACACAGACTTGTAAGGTATTTAATGTGTTTGCCTGCTCTGATACCAATTGAAAATGCGGGGTCTAAAAACTTCACCCAATATTTCGATTAGCAATCTATATGGACAACTCCGAGTTGTTTTCTAGAGAATCAACAAGACTCAATTAATAGAAAATACTCAAGGAGTTATTATCTCAATCTCTCGATTTGATTTACTCAAGCAAATAAGATTCACGATCCTAATCAAAGAGAGATAACTTGGATGTTACCAAAGACCAATATCCAAGTGTCAATCGATTTAAATCAACAACCAACAAGGTCGGATATTATAATCGATTGAACAATGCACAACCTGTATTATTTCAATTATATAAAAATATAATGCGGAAAAGAAATAACACAGACACCAAAAATTTTGTTAACGAGGAAACCGCAAATGCAGAAAAACCCCGGGACCAAGTCCAGATTAAACATACACTGTATTAAACTGCTACAGACACTAGCCTACTCCAGTCTAACTTCGGTCTGGACTATAGTTGAACCCCAACCAATCTCACACTGATCCAAGGTACAGTTATGCTCCTACACCTCTGATCCCAGCAGGATATTGCGCACTTGATTCCCTTAGATGATCTCACCCACAACTAAGAGTTGCTACGACCCAAAGTCGAAGACTTTATCAAACAAATCTGTCTCACATAAAAAATTCTACAAGTAATAGATAAACTCATCTCCCACGAATAAACCTACAAGTTTTGTTCCGTCTTTTGATAAATCAAGGTGAACAGGAACCAATCGATAAAACCAGACTTATTTTAGGACCATAATATCGCCATGGCATTATTCTTGCGAGATTAACAACACTTCTTCGGGCGTCACCGCGAGTTCTTCAACAACACTTTGCGAGCGTCATAAAAATAACTTAAAGAGTGATCCAAAGAATGGCGTAATAGCTGACGATTGAAGAAATACGAGAAGAGCATGATCGTTCTGCGATGGTTAGAACGCTTGCGAGAATTGACATTATAACTACCACGAGAACATCGCAAGCCAGATCCGAAATTAAAGGACATCTTAGCTGTCATCCATTATGTAACTACCCTATATAAAAAGACCCAGTATGTACAGAGAGAGGATGATGTATTTTTGAGTGTTAGGAAAGTCTTGAGGAGAGAGAAAATTCAAGAGAGCGGTTGTATTCTTGATCTTCTTCCTTTACTTGTAAACGTTTCTAAAAATCAAATAATAAAGTGTTGTTTTAATCATCAAATATGTGTTAATTACTATAATATCTTATCAAGGGTGTAGTGTAGGATTTCCTGCAACTACATTTTGGCGCCCTAAATAGGGATTGAAAGTTGAAAATTATAGGAAAAAGCAAGATAAAAGATCAATATTCGAATTTAGAAGATGATTGAACAAATTGGTGAAGCAATTGAAGAAAAAATTGAAGCAAAGGAGGATTACAGGAAGTTGGAGTGCAATACGATAACAAAAACAATGATTAACCAATTCCATAAAGATATTAAAGGAAAGATTCATAAACGAGATTTTGAAGGAAAAATAATTATGACAGTGGAGAAAATATCACCTCTGAAAGATTGGGAAAAGCAAGAAATCATATTCACAGCAACAGAAATACCAAAAGAAAATTTGGATCATACATTTCCATTGGTAATTACGGTACCTACTATGCGAGTGAAGAAGAAGAAATCAACAAGATCTGCAGAAGAATGGGTTGTGAATAGAACTTTGGTGGACACATGAAGTTCTGTGGATATTATATTCTATCATACATTTAAGAAGATGGGATATAAGGATGAAAAGATGTCTTGTTCAAATTATCACATTCATGGTTTTGGAAAATCTATAACAAAACCTAAAGAAGAAATAATGGTACGCATTCCGCTAGGAGAGATTAAAACACAAGTAACATTATGTGTGGTGGATATGGAAGCACCATATAACATGAAATTGGGGAGACCATGGATACACACAATCAAAGTTGTAGCATCAACATTACATCAATGCATTAAATTTCCTATGCCTAGTGGAATTGGAGAAATTAGAGGAGATACTGATCTCGCGAAACTGTGTTATCGAATTGAAGTGAGAAACTATGAAGAGCATCCAAAATTGCGAAAAGCTCGCAGAAAATTGGCAAAAGAGGCAAAGAAGGGAGAAGAATTTAAAGTTTACGTGATAAGAGCAAAAAAAGGAAAAGGAATACCCAGCGAGATCTCGCAAGAAGATGAGCCCGCGAGAATCATGGAAACACCAACGCGAATGGGAGAACCTGAGGCCAGCTACACCGCAGCAGAACCAACAAAGGAAGTAAATGTTGGAAGTGAAGAAGAACCTAAAATGCTGAAAATTGGAACTAAGATGGGTGCAGATGAAGAAGAACAAACCATAAATCTCTTGCGAGAATATAAGGATATTTTCGCGTGGAGTATGGATGAAATGCCCGGAATAGATCCGTCAGTTGCATGTCATAAGTTAGAAATTAACAAAGATGTGAGACCATTCAAGCAAAGGATAATGAAAATCGCGACAACTTATCACTCAAAAATAGAAGAAGAATTACAGAAGATGCTCGATGCGGGAATTATAAGGCAAGCAAAATACCCGGAATGGATTGCAAATATGGTAGTGGTTCCAAAGAAGAATAAAGGGATAAGAATTTGCATAGATTTTATTGACTTAAACAAAGCTTGTCCTAAAGATAGCTTTCCATTACCAGATATTCCTCAAATGGTCGAATCAGCAGCAGGAAATGATAGAATATCTTCATTGGATGGGTATAAAGGATATAAACAGATCCCTCTTGCTGAAGAAGATCAAGAGCACACTGTATTTTTTGCTCCAAGAGGATTCTATTGTTACACAAAAATTCCATTTGGGTTACGAAATGCTGGTGCAACGTATCAAAGAATGGTGGAGAAGGTGTTCGCAAAGTGGATACACAAAACATTAGAGGTGTACGTAGATGACATGTTAATAAAGAGTAAAGAAGCTAAGAACCATGTACAAGATTTGAAGGAGATTTTTGATCAAATGCGACTCTTCAACATCAAGGTGAATCCTGAGAAATGCATTTTTGGAGTAGCATCGGGGAAATTTCTAGGTTATATCGTATCAAAAGAAGGAATTCAAGTTGATCCAGAGAAAGTACAGGCAATTCGCGATATGCCAACGCCAACAACAATGAAAGATGTACAGAAGTTGAATGGGCTTTTAGCATTGCTAGGAAGATTTATCTCACGATCTTCAGATAAATGCAAGCATTTTTTCAATATACTCAGGAAGGGTACAAAATTCAAGTGGACAGATGAATGTGAGAAGGCTTTTCAAGGAGTTAAAGAATATCTAATGAACATATCTATTTTACAGAAAGCGGAGCCGGGAGAAGAATTATTGATTTATCTTGCGACAACATCGCACGCCTTAAGCGCAGTGTTATTGCGAATAGATGCAGGGGTAGAAAAACCAATTTACTACATCAGCAAAACGTTTAATTCTGCAGAGAAAAATTATTCAAAAATTGAGAAGCTAATTCTGGCATTGGTTTATGCAACCTTTAAACTTCACATATATTTTCAAGCACATAAAATAAAGGTGTTAACAAAGGTTCCCATTGAATCAGTAATGAAGAACTCAAAAAGATCAGGCAGAGTTGAGAGATGGAATGCACAAGTAGGGCACTTTGAAATCAAATATGAAGTCATATCCTCACCAAAATCACAAGTTGTGGCAGATTTTTTAGCAGAATTCCCTCTAGAAGATGATGAAGCTTTGAAAGAAATGATGGACATAGAAGAAGAACATGGAGATCCAAAAGATCTATTAAAGGAACCCAACATGTGGGAAATATTAGTGGATGGATCATCAAATGGGGAAGGAAATGGAATTGGAGTGGTCTTTATCTCGCTAGAAGGAGAAAAAATGGCTTTCTCATTTCGTTTGGATTTCACATCCACTAATAATGAGACAGAATATGAAGCTGTGGTGCATGCTCTAAAGTTTTCCATAGAGATGAAGTTGGAGAACGCAAGGATAACCAGTGACTCGCAATTGGTTATTCGCCATATAAAAGGATAATACACAACGAATGAACCATTTCTGAAGAAATACAAGAAACTTGTTGAAGAATTGTCTGCGAGAATTCCAAAAATAAAATAGAGACATATATCAAGAAAAGATAATAGACTCGCAGATGCTTTTGCGTTCATATCAAGTATGATGACAAACCCAACTGCGTGATGCATAAGAATTAAAACACTTGTATCACCTTCAATTAATAAAGAAAAAAAAGAAAAGGCGGATGTAATGATAATAAAAAATGACACAGAAGAATCATCCAGCGACATTATCGCAGATTGGAGAGCAGAACTTCACGCATACTTGGAGACAGGAGAAACACCAAGAAATAGATTGGAGGCGCACAAATTAAAAAGCCGTGCAACAAATTATGAATTAAGGGATGGGGTATTGTATCGAAAATCTTTTAATGGGCCATTACTTAGATGTTTGACACGGGAAGAAGGAGAAAAAATGTTACATAGTGGTGATGCTAGTAATCATAGCGGAGGAAGATCTTTGGCTTATAGAACAAAAATGCAAGGCTATTATTGGCCGTATATGCATGAATATGCAAAACAATTATCAAAACGTTGTGAAGATTGCCAGCGATATGGAAAGAGGATACATGTACCAGGGGAACCATTATCATCTTCAAAAGGTGTGTGGACTTTTGGAAAACATGGCTTAGATATTGTGGGACCCTTTGTGCCAGGTTCAGGACAGAAGAGATACTTAATTGTCGCGACAGATTACTTCAAAATATGGGCAGAAGTAAAAGCAGTACAACACATTCGCGATAAGGATATATTTACATTCATCTTTGAAAATATCATCTGTAGATTTGGAATTCCAGCACAGTTGGTTTCTGATAATGGAAAACAATTTGAAGTGCAAAACATAGAATTGCTACTCAATGCATTTAAGATAAGATGTGGAAAATATACTCCTCTATACCCACAAGCTAATGGTCAGGCTGAAACAACTAATAAGACAATCGCAGACATCTTGAAAAAGAAATTAGAAGGGTACCATAGAGCATGGTGTGAACAGGTACATAATGCAGTTTGGGCTTACAACACAACCAGGAGAGAGGCAACTGGGATGTTACCTTTTTGTTTAACATATGGTGTTGAAGCAGTACTACCAACAGAAATTGCTATTCTTACAACAAAAATAGAGGTTTGGGAGAAAAATCTTAATGCTAGCATGATTCTAAGAGAACTTGATGAATTAGAAGAGAAGATAGAAAAAGCATTACAACATATGGAAAATTACCAGCGAAGGTTGGCTCGCGAATATAACAAGCGAGTCAAGAAACATGAGTTTCAACCAGGTGATTTAGTTTTGCGAGAAACACCAGAGTACCAGCGAGAACGTGGTGGAAAGTTGGCGAGAAAATGGGATGGACCGTATATCATTAAAGAGATAGTTGGAACAGGGGCATACAGGCTGGTAGACCCAGAGGGCATAGATGTTGGTCAAAGACTTGGTAGACCATGGAAAAGATTATTTTTAAAAATATATTATCAGTAACAAATTTTTACAGCTGCAAATTTATTCGAAAGATTATTCAAGATTACATAAAGAATGAAAGATTGCTATATACACAAAATAAACAAAGAACGAGAAAAACCTTTATGGCGTACACCCTAGTTCGCGAATACAATTTCGCAAGAGGCAAATGTAAGACCTAAAGTACGTCATATTAGGGGGTATCTCTTTGCGTGACTCAGGGATAAGGTTATACCGCTGCTAGAACCTGAGTCATGAATATGTTGGGGTTAAACAAAACCTATCCGGGAGAGGTACCTTGGATTTCCAACTATATAAGGTTATACCCTGGTTGGACGACCGAGGGTCTCTTTTTAGGAGTGCATAGTATGACCAAGGCGCCGAGGTACACGGTTGAGCCAAGGATGCCTGGGAAGGACGAACCTACCCTGGCCATTCTTGGTAAGTCTTGGCTATGATGCACTCGGCCCGAAGAAAACCCCACTTTGGGTGCAGTCTTATAACTATAAGCCATATAGGCATAAAGGACAAGAGGCTGCGAAAACAACTGGTTGTTGGTAAATCCGGATGGGAGGAGCTAGTCTTGTATGGCCGATGTTCCCTCCTTGAAGTGGCAACCATGGGGAAGATAATGGCGGCACCCTCCATTAGGGAGCTGATAAGTATCTAAAGACGACAATGTCATGGGGCTTTATGCTCGCAAGAGCATTTAGGCCTGTCATATTTTCGCGTGACAAATATTATACAGAGGCCATAAGCCATAAGAGAAAGTTAAGATGAGATCAATGGGTTTTTATATGAAAGTATAAAGACGTCCTGCGATTTCATCGCAAGACGGCAATGTCATGAAGCTCTGTTCTCGCAAGGGAACTTAGACTTGTCATGTTGTCGCAGAGAAATTGAAAAAATACATATAAGGCAAGATCAATGGGTTTTTGCATACAAATGTAAAGACGTCCTGCGATTTTGTCGCAGATAGAAAAATTGGCAAAATAAGACCTTTAACTAGGAAGGCAAGATAAGACCAACAGAATAATCCCAAATATTAACTATTTTCTTTTAAGAATGCAGGAAAGATTTCTCTGAAACCTTCGGAATTTTTTCAGAAATGTTATTCAGAATCACACAACATGATTATTCATCATATCGCAACATCATCCATAATTTCGCAAGAAATATCGCAACACGGTTCGCAAAGGAAGAATGCAGGAAATAATTGACCATTACAAGAAAGATAATGAAGGGAAAGTAGGGGAGTGGATAAATAAAATATCATTATCTTCCTTGAGAATATTCAAAATAACAGAAATAAAAGTTTAATTCCAAAGTTGAATAAAGTTACATTGCTCGCAAGAAAGAGGAGAAAAGAGAAAACAGAGAGAAAACAAAAATAAAACTCATGCTTTAGTATTGAGATCTCCAGATTCATCACCTTTGTTAGTATTATCAACTTCACCAACATTCTTCTCATTGCGATTGATTCGAGATTCTTCTTCTTCGCCAACAGTTGCTTCATCACCAGTAGTTACTTCTCTAGGAGGACTTTTTTCTTCTTCTGTTTGGTCTTCTTGAGAAATATTTTCTTCCTCACTTGCATATTCTAGATCCTTATCCATAGGAAGGGGAACTTCATCATCATATACTTCTAGAGGAGGAATAGATACAGGAGAAAGAGACTGAGATATTAGAATGTCATTCACAAGGACTTCAACACTAAGATGAACTTTGCGAAGGAAACCTTTATCGCGATTTCTAATCTCCAAGTTCTTAAAATACTCAAGATAGTCATATATTATCTCTACTCGATCGCGAGATTTAACATAACGAGAAAGGAGAGATCCATTTTCTTTGCGAACTTTAGACAATTTATAAGTCAGATCAGAAATGGTAGAGTGAAGGCTTCTTTCAGATTCTGCGAGAAATAAAAATGACAAGAAAATATTTAGATGAAAATCTCGCAAGAAGTATAGTGGAGAAATTAAATAGAAAAATTAACAGTCAAGATAGTCAAAATGACTACCTTCTTTTTGAGAATTTAAGTTTTGAATTAAAGATAAGCAACAATTCTCCCATTGATTCATGGAATCATCAAATTTGTCCCCAACTATACCCTTCAGGCGAGATTTTATATTTTCTTCTTTGGAGAGGAGATACGAGTTTTCCTTTGCTAATAAAGAATAAGATTCTTCTAATTGGGAGTATTGATCTTGAAGCTTGCTGGCCTTTAAACTAAGAGTTAACCTACCCTTCATAAGTTTATCCTTCTCAGCGGCAGATGATTCAGTTACTTCCTTGAGCTCATCCTTAAGAGAACGAAGAGATTTCTCTTGATTATCACATATTCTTTGAATATTACTCAATTGTTGCGAGGAAATCGCCATCAAGATTGAAAAACTATGTTTTTCTTGAGATAAAGTTCTATTTTCATCTGATAAAGATTCCGTCGCCAAATTAGCCTTGATTAACAAATATGAGAGGCGAGTAACCTCGCTACTTAATAAATTTTGGCTTTGCGATAATTGATTATTCTCATTTGTAAGATTATCTATTTGATCTATCGAATATGTGTAGAGATTATCTAATCTATTATACTAGTCCATCCAAGAATCTTTTTCAACACGAGCTTCTTCAGCGATAAACTCAAATTTAAGTCTCTCCATGAATTGATTCTGATTTAAAACTAAGTATATGAACCAAGAATTTAAGAAGGAAGTTTGAGTACAAAGAAAATGAAAATTTGTTAGAACATAAAAACCAGAGACAGAGGTAGGAAAATTATACCATTTAACTGATTATTCTTGCTGCGAAGATTCTCGCAGTCAAGTGAAGAATTGTGAAGCTTTTGATAGAGAATGTCACATTCTGAAGTCTTAGCTTGGAGATTTCTTTTAAGCGATTCAACTTCACTTTCTAAAGATGCTTGTGAAGCCATTTGGTTAGAACCAAGATACTTACATAAAACCTCGCAGGCGTCCTGCTTGACAAGGTCAGTAGAATACCTCTTAGCCTCATCCAAAACATCAGACAAAACTTTAAAAGCAACATCCACTCCTATCAAAGTTTCCTTAGAAGAAGAAGAAGGCGCAGATGATGAAATAATGACAGTAGAAAGATGGAGGTTTTGATTGTTCGCAATGATTGCATCGTCAGAAGGAGGAGTGTTTGGAAAGGTAACAGTTGAAGGTAATAAAGTGTTGGAAGGAGTTTCATTGACAACAACTTTAGGGATATTAGTTCCGATAGTCTCGCAAAAATAAGAAGGAGGTTCCATTTGCAAGGTTGTGGGAATAACTCTCGCAGATGTCAGCTTGGGAATAGTAATGTTATCCTCAAGAGTTTTAACTTGGAGAGATCTTTTGCGAGGACTAGCAATACTTTTGTCATCCT
Source organism: Papaver bracteatum (assembly GCA_023529315.1). Lineage (NCBI taxonomy): Eukaryota > Viridiplantae > Streptophyta > Magnoliopsida > Ranunculales > Papaveraceae > Papaver > Papaver bracteatum. The sequence goes on along the minus strand of JAJJWX010005417.1, from coordinate 355,123 downwards.
GCGAATAATAACTTAGATAAGAAACAGAGGCAACAATATTGTTATTAAGAAGAAGTAAATTTATCTTACTACCTTATGACTCGCAGGATTCCTTCTCTTGTGAGCTAATTTTTTGAGAAGATTAGGGTTTTGGGGTGCAGACTGGGTGTTAGGGGTAGTTCCACTGAAAAGAAGATATAGTATGGGAATTATGAATAATCAAATAGAAAAGATTAATAAAATATGAGTAAACATGATTCAAGTAAGCAAAATGGAATTTAGTAACATCAGGAAAACACATACCTTGAAGATTTCATTAGAACAGTAGCAGGTAGATATGATGAAGAAGAAAAATTGCAGATCGGAAAAATTTGCAGAGGATGAAAAAACGAAGAAGATAGAAGAGTAAAAGAAGAAAATTAGTTCTGTAACCAAATTCTACCTTTTATAAGCAAAAGGAGATGACATGTTAAGGAGTGACGTGCCGGTAAAAAGAGGAATTTACAACACGTATAGGCGGTTAACCTAAATTCACGGAGTTTTGTCGAGAAGAAAATATGGAAAGATAGGATGCTGCGAGCATTATGAAGAGTTGGAGATTCTCATATCTCCTCCACTTCGCGAAGAAGACATGAGAAGAGGCAAGATGTAGGACCAAAATATCGCCATGGCATTATTCTTGCGAGATTAACAACACTTCTGCAGGCTTCACCGCGAGTTCTTCAACAACACTTTGCGAGCGTCATAAAAATAACTTAAAGAGTGATCCAAAGAATGACGTAATAGCTGACGATTGAAGAAACACGAGAAGAGCATGATCGTTCGGTGATGGTCAGAACGCTTGCGAGAATTGACATTATAACTACCACGAGAACATCGCAAGCCAGATCCGAAATTAAAGGACAGCTTAGCTATCATCCATTATGTAATTACCCTATATAAAGAGACCCAGTATGTCCAGAGAGAGGATGATGTATTTTTGAGTGTTGGGAAAGTCTTTAGGAGAGAGAAAATTCAAGAGAGTGGTTGTATTCTTGATCTTCTTCCTTTACTTGTAAACATTTCTAAAAATCAAATAATAAAGTGTTGTTTTAATCATCAAATATGTGTTAATTACTGTAAGATCTTATCAAGGGTGTAGTGTAGGATTTCCTGCAACTACACTTATATTCCCGAAGAACAACTCAGTTTCATTAATCACCTCACAATAAGCTTAATCGACGCAGCGAAGAATATTATTGAGGAATCACAAACAATGAGACAAAGATGTTTGTGACTACTTTTATCTTGCCTATCAGAGATAGAAATCTCAAGCCAATTATTACAATTGTACTCGTACGATAGAATGAGCAAGATCAGATCACACAACTACAAGAAAAGTAGTATCGGTCTGGCTTCACAATCCCAATGAAGTCTTTAAGTCGTTAACCCAAGTTTAGAGAAAAAACTCAAGGGTTAATGGAGATCGACTCTAGCTTAGAGAAAACTAGTATCACACAAGAAAACTATGTGGGGATTAGTTTTTCCAATAGCTAGAGTGCTCCTTATATAGTCTTTCAAATCATGGTTTGCAATTAATGTTAGCTTAGTAACAAAGCATTCAATATTCACCGTTGGATGAAAACCTGATTAGATACAAGCTAATATATCTCAACCGTTAGATAGAAAACTTAACTTTCCATACACACATGTACTTGACGTTTTGAGTTCGTGTAACCGTTCCCAAACGTGTACAATGGTTGGTTCAATATTAGTCAACCAAATGGTTAGCCAAATGATAACTTTCATATCAACCATATTCTTCTTCACCATAACTAGTCCAAATGACTCAAATGAACTAGTTAGAGAGTTGTTCAATTTCTATAAGATCTCAAGTACTACAAGAGACACAATTGAATCAAAAATGATGTGATTCACTCGAATCATTAATCATGAATTATAAAGCCATGGTTTGCAAAAGCATTCCTTAGTAATTTAGAATAAGTTTACGGATAACGTTTTTCAGACATAACCTCTTGAGTTCGCGGACTGAGTTCGCAGACTCAAGCTAACCAGTTGAAGTTAATAAACACCAGCAGAATTTCTCGGGATAAGAACTTCCGTCAGTTCACATACTGGGTTCGCGGACAGCACCTGAGCTTCAACTTCATCAGATATTCTCGGGTTCTAGAACTTACGCCAGTTCGCGGACTGGGTTCGCGGACTGAGTTGCTGCTCACGTTCCGGTTCCACTTGATCAACAAAGTTCGCAAACTTCGGTTCAAGTGTTAAGGAATTATACATATATGTGTTGACACAACAATGTTTATATCCCCCAATGGTTATATTGTCTAAACTCTCATTTCAATCATTGAAACATTCTCAGTGGGCGTTATATAGTTGTTATTCACAAACTATTTTTCGTCAGAGCTATTTACAAAGTGATTGAAACATAACATGACTTTTGTCACTAGGCAAAGATGAACTTGGCTAAAGCGAAAGGTTTACCAACACCATTTCGAGAAATAGATAAGCGAGATATACTCAGCTTTGTCACATGTGCATATTCTTATTCTATATAGTAAGTCGACTTTTGTCTCAAGATAGGAGATAGAGTAGATAGACTTTTGAGTGATAGATAAGTTCAAGTCTCCACATACCTTTTAGTCGATGAATATCCACTGGTTCCTTGAGTAGTCCTTCATCTTGTATGATGATCTCCATGGAGTTCTTGAGCTCAACTACACTTTCTATCCTAGTCCGAGACCTTAGCTATAATAGACTAGAAATCAAGACTATATAGTTTTGATCACTAAGATTGACAAACATGCTTGAGATAGCAAAGCATGCGATTTTGACCGAGAAGTGCTCTAACAAGTTCTATATCAAAACCTAGGGTTTACCTCTTTATGAGGAAACCACCATTATTCATCTTCTTTGTAATATGAGTAGTTAAATCCTTTGTTGATTAAGGATGAATTCAATGTTCTAAGCGTGAAGCTTTATTAATAATACAAGTGTATTTGAGGTTTTAATCATCATCTTTTGTTTTCATTATATATAGGGTTTATGATTGATTCTTAGATTGATTTGGGTGCACAACTAGATTAGTCTATTGATCATTATATTGCTAGTAGAGAGTTGAACAATTCGTAATTGTCGTGCATCTCATATACAAGTAGAACACATGAGACCTTACAGATGGATTCTGTAAAGCAATCGTGTGTGGAAACAACACTAGTAAGTGAACCGAGCGTACTGAGTTTAACTACTAGAATCAAACCTAAATTCACAAAGCCTAAAGCGTTTGATCAAGTTACACCTTGTAAGCGTACCTCAAGGCGGCGCATTTGGATAGAATCCGATGACTAAGCATACATGTTATCCGATGATTCAAGGTGTTTGGGAATAGCTAAGCGTACCTTCTATTATATGGTTGGTGATGAATGGTTCTAACGGAATATAAATAAGTATTCTAATATAGTTATCGCTTGGTAACAACAAAGGATTCTTTAATCATATCTTTTATTAATCATCTATTTTCCTTATTTATCTCATAAAAACCAAAACCCCCCTTTGTTATTTACTTTATCTTTCTATTTCAAATAACCTATCAATTACACAGCTCTCTGTGGGAATGATCTCTTACTACCGCTATATTACCATTTAATTAGTGGGAAATATATTTATTAATTTGTTGCATTAACAACACGCACCACTCCTTGCCCATATGGTTAAGCAGACTGAACTATAATGTGTTGTGGGTTTTCAACATATACAATAACCCTAGCTTCCATCATAATCTTCTCAAATATTTTCCAGAGTTTATAAAGTAAATATCCTCAGTTGTTCTGTTGAAAACATATCTTACCATCTGAAAGTTAACACTTCTTGTTTCGAGATGTGTATGTGCTGGTAACAGCATCTGTATATGTTCTCCTTTTGGGATAAGATTTTCTTTATGATTGTTGTCGCCGGGATAGACTAGACTTAGTTGTAGTAGTATCCTCTATTTTATTTCTTCTCCTCAAGGTTTTACACACCACAAGCCAATGCGGCTTTCGAGGAATCTCATGAACACCATGAGGATTTGAGAAAGAGTCTTCACATTTGTTGTAAATGTCATACAACTTGGATGAAGCTTCATATAGTTACCAATCCAGTTTGAAGAATTTAAGCGCGAAATCTCCAAAACACTAAAATTCCTTGTTGGAGGAGCACGATCAGTGAAGTTGTTATCACCTGCTATTTGAAACCCTTTCTTAGCTTTCTTTCGTTTTGGAATCATTCAAGTGTTTCATAAGAAATAGTATGCCCGTCATTATTTGAAGAACTCTTCCTCGAGTCTAGTAAGTATTGCGAACATCCATCCCAATGAACAATATACTTTGAGTGTTTCAACAACTTCAACTATTTAGGCCTTGAAATAGGAAAATCCAAAAACTTAATATAACAACTGAAGTTATGGAAGCTTGACTTTGGCATAACAAAATCGATAGGAGTTCTAGAAACATCAACAATCTCAAGACATGAAGGTAGACTCATAACGGAATTATAAAGTTTATCTTGAGTATTGATATTCTTAGGAATATAATTATAAGTGATTGGGACATCAAAATCAGGTGACTGTGGATGCTTGATTTCAACAACACTAGAACTCACTCCATTGTCGTTCTTCTCTTCTTCATCTAAGATAGGTTCTTTTGAAGTTGACATTAGTGTAGATCTTCAGAACATAGATCATTATCGATATACTTTTTCCTAAACCACTCTTGAAAGCTAGTAAATTAAATATATCATCGAGCCCTTTCCATGAACCAGACATTGTTGTATCATTATATTTTCTAAGAGAGATTGTTTGGTAGGAAGATCTTGAACTGATGCATATTGATCAGAAAAATTATGTGATCCCATTCATTGATGCAATATGTTTCCTTGAAGAAAATCAAAACTATGCATACGTTCATTGTAAACAACACCTAAACTCTAAATCCAAGGCTCGCCTAATAACGCATGACAATTATTCATAAAAAATAATTCACAAGCAGTACTAAGATGCTTACCTTTGTGGAAACTAAATTCAAGAAGACCGCCAAATAAATCACATTCGCCACAATTCCTTTTCCTGAAGTAATTTGTTGATGTAAGACATGGTTTTTTCGGACTTGATGAATCAAGAATAAAGTTAGTGATCTTTCCAGCTGCTCTGAAAGTAATACGAAATTCCTTTTCCAAAACAAAGAACTTGAAAGTCAAAGAAATCAATGGGGGATCTTAGTCGTGGATAGAAAAAAAAGTCAAGAACTCAGTAATAGAGAATCTCAACCGTGGCTTTGATGCCACTTAAAGTAATATGAAAATGAGGTTTATTATTTTGTTATTGCTTGAATTTTTGTATGCTCATTTTTGTATCGGCTCGCTTTAAATTCAAATTCCTGCTTCAATTTTATATTTCAGATTCTAATAATTTTGTAATTTTTCTTCTTCTTTTGGACAAGATCAATAAAAAATTATTTGCAAGAAAGACACTTCATCGGATTTAAATGTTAGTACCCTCGAGGGCCTCGACCAATTTGGTCAATTTTATTTTTTCTAATTTCATCGGAAGTGTAATTTTATTCTTTCATACTAATTGATAGAATTGAGTTGTCATCATGAAAAGAATGTTTCTGAGGACTGTAACTGGACATCATACTTTTTATATATTTTTTTTTCATTCATTAATTATGCGATTGATTCTCGTGCGGGGCCAAAATATATCTTCTACGTTTTCTATTTCATTAAAAAGCTTGGTGGGGCCAAAATCAACCAGAAGTGAGAATTAACCACAAGCTACGGTGAATGAGAGGGCTTGAAGAAAATCTGTTATTATGTAGAGAATACGAATACATGATTCTCGTATCTAATTCATATATTTTAGGACCAGATTATCGCTACAACGCTATTCCTGCGATATTAACAACATTTCTGCGAGCGTCACTGCCAATTCTTTAACAACGTTTCACGAGTGTCACAGAATATCCAAAAGAAACTGACGATGGAAGAAATAAAAGAAGAATATGTTGATCCTGCGATGGTCATCATTCTTGCGATAGAGAATATTATAGCGATCGCGATGAGATCGTAGAATAGATCCGAAATAGGAGGAAAACTTAGCTATCATCCATTATGTAAATCCCTATATAAAGGGCTCGATAGATCCAGAAAAGGATGATGTATTTTTGAGAGTTGAAAGAGTCTTGAGGAGAGAGAAACTTCAAGAGAATATTTGTAATCTTGATTTCTTCCAATTCTGTAACATTTCTGAGATTTGAATAGTAAAGTGTCGTTTAAATCTTTGAAGTTTAATTGATTTCCAATAGATTTCTATAGAATCTTAACAAGGGTGTAGTGTGGGAATTCCTGCAACTACATATACCTATGTAATTTATTCCATAGTATCGAAACAAAAAAAAAACTTAATGTTGTACTAGATTTTAAGTGATGGAAACAAATATAGAAAACTACAAATTCAAGCCAATGAGAATGTTGAAAATATCGTGTCAGGTTTTGAAATTACTAGATAATAAGTTATAACTAGAGAGTTTTGATCTCTTGACCAGCAAAATAATACAGAAAGTCGGGCTAGTTAGCGTGTTTCAGATACCAAACAACATACATGATAGGATTTGTTGGTTATTCCCACATTGTTCATATTATAAGACAGAGACAGGTTTAATTAGTCTGATCTCCCTAGCAAGATCGTCCCTTCGGGGACATCCAAATAAAGTTTGACCGATACAAATCGAGAAATGGTGAGATTTTCTTGAAACCTGTTTTGAGGCATACTCAAAAACATTGAGGCATACAACTTGATCATCATACCTAGTGTGGGGTGATAAGGGTGGCTTATGGTTAATAAATTACTAATATATCCTTGAATACTTTAAATTACAAAAATACTTTTTTTACTAATTTAAAAACTTAAAATCAACTTTATTTTCCTCATCTTCTCTTCTGGAAATTATTCTAGAAAATCCGATTTCAAAATTTTATCATCTTTGATTTATAAAACTTTGATCGTCGATTAAACACAACAATAGAATAATCTGCACGAAGAATCGTAACCATTCTAATCATTTTTCCAGTCCTAGAAGAAGAAGAAGAAATCAAATCGAGTAAGGTTATGTACAAAGCATTTCCTACAAACATGTGTCTTATTTCTAGTGTTTGATTGACATATTAGGTTTAAATCGAAAAACCCAAGGTGTTACTCCGTTACAGGGTGAAGTTTGGTTATAATTTGAAACAAATTATCAGCCGAATCGCTCGTTGTTCTTCATTTTGAAAGTGCTTATGACAAGTTTTGCTGATAATTAAACATGAAAATGATAGCCGAACTTCTCATTGTTAAAAAGCACACTAATTCGACTGTTCAATTTTATGTTCGAATCAGTCGAACCTAAATTCTTCAGTTACAGAGTGAAGTTCGGCTGATAACTTGCTAGTCGAACCTATGTTTTCTGAAAATATACCTAGGTTTGGCTGACAAGTTATCAGCCAAACTATCTGAACCTCTAGGTATTCTTCATATAAGAAGAACACCCCAGGTTCGGTTGATAACTTGTCAGACGAACCTAGGTATATTTTCAGAAAACATAGGTTCATTTGGTCAACCGATTTAGGATGTAAAACTTCAAATGCTTGAAGAAATCAACTTATAAAAAGGCTATTAAACCTCGTTTAAAAATCTAACTCTATATTAACAAACCTTAATTATCTATTAGTTCAGCCGATTCCAAAAGCCTAATCTCTTCTTCTTCTTTGACAAACCCTATCTATCTCTCAAAAAGAAATCTCTTTTAAAACTAACGTCATAATCATTGGCATTAACTTCTAATCATTAATATTAGATTCTTCTAATTATTATCGTTGACACTAGTGAACTGAGGGTACTATTGTCTTGATAAAAATATGATGATAAGAGCGACTGCAGTGGTGCGAGTATAACCAAAGATCAAAGACCAAAAAACGACCAAATTTGAGTTTAGTCTGGTGTGTGACGCTATGGGCATAAGACTAAATTTGGTCGAGCGTAAACTATACGTCTTCCTGGTATGGGGCGTAAACTATAAGTACGCCCGATGAGATTCCAAAAAAAAAATGGGGCGGAGGTATAAACCACGCCCCATATATAAAGTGAATAAACCACGCCCATATATAAACCACGCCCCACAATAATAAAAAAAATTATGGGCGGTATAAACCACGCGAGGTATAAACCACGCCTGGTGTGGGGCAAACACTATATCAACGCCTGGTGTGGGGAGAACACTATATCAACGCTTGACTAAAATTTGGGTATAGTCTTGATCCCAGACCAAATATAGTATGGGTTTTGGTTTTAGTCAGGGATTTGATCGATAGTACGTCCCGCTATGTCTCGTTCTTTTACCAAATAAATGAGTTTAGTCGCCACTGCGGTTGCTCTATGGGATTATAGATTTTACCACCTAATGACTCTATTTTGTCATTACACCTTGTATGCCTCACAATAAGATTCATTTTTTGGTCCCCTGTCAACCCCCCAACACCAATCAAGTTACCCAAACTAGAGTAGATCTTTCCAAGTCAGGCCCATTGTGATATCAAATCAAAAGGCAATGATCATTTGTGGAATTGTGTATAGATAACATTTCGGGTACGACTAGAAAACCTAGATAGATGGCATAGGACGAGAAATCGAAGTAATGTTTTTGGAATGCTGAGGGATCAGCTGATTTTTTTTTCGCAACGATCCAAAGGGACATACGCTCCTAATAAAATTGTCGAGGAGTTGATACATTTGATAACCACGAGTCCACGAAAGTCTTTTGACATTTTCTAGTTCTTATCAAATGAGTGAAAGAAAACAAAGACATTCATAAGTCATATTACTATGGCGCCAAAACTTTTGTCGAGAAATTTTAGTCAACAATGGGACTTCCGTCTAGAAATTTCAACAATGGGACTTCCGTCGAGAAATTTTACTCAACAATGGGACTTCTGTCGAGAAATTTCTGTTGGTAGGAGCTTTGATTAATATGGCGCCAAAACTTGAAAAGGAAACTTAGATGCATGATAACTAGAAGTGACTGAAAAAGACGAGAAAAAAAACTATAAGCGACTGGAAGTTTGACTAATAATCACGTCACTTAAATTTAAAGAAACTTTATATGCTTGATTAATTAAAGTTAATCAAGATACGCTGTCTTACTAACTAATCATACTACTTGCTAAGGTTAATGTCAGAATCTTGAATTTTTTTGTCTTCGGTATGTCAAAGAATCTTGAATTTTTGTCTTCAGTAAATGTGCATCTTCGGCTGATGGATGCCTAGATGCTTTTGTTACTGTAAAACAAAAGAAGTTTTTTAGTCTTACGCCCTAAAAAAATTAAATAGAGATATAAGAAACTGTAACTAGCGATCGGCACCTTTGAATGTGATTAAGTATCAAGACTCGTGCTCCAAGAGGAATTTCTGCTTCTTTCAGATCACTGCACAAAGTAAAGGCACGAGGAAATAGTTCTCATCATCCTCAATAACATCAAAAACAAAAACATGACAGAAATTCCTACTGTAAGAATAAGCCAATTAGATGTTACAAATGTATTTACTTGCCTGTCTTTAAGGTAAGGCATAGTACAGTCCATCAACATGTTTTTCTTAAAGTTCTTCTCATAATATTGAAGGTCTAGATCTGACAACATGCATCTTGTCTTGATAAAGCATGCATCATCCAAAACTGGTGGCAGAGGAGAGTTTAAGACCTGCACATACACAAAACAAGTTGAAAAGAACAAGGTTATTATTCAGCGCTTGCTATTACAATATGTTCATAAAAAAAGACTGAAAAAGGAATATCCATGCTGAAAGATACACTTGTATAGAGGCTTAAAGCCCCTACATTGAGTTAAAAACTTAATGAAGTTAATAGCGAAGTCAGGCAGAGGATATGAAGGATGCTCATTTTTCAGTCCACGTTTCTGTCAGTTCCCCAATTTCTACTACTGTTCGGCCCAGCTTGCTCACTGCTGCTAAAGAAATATGACGGACCATTAACTTTATAAGGCGCTTCGGCTCAATATCGACAAATGATGGTTCTCTCAGTTTTTCCTCTATTCATATGGAAGTCAGGTTTTCTGTTGGTTTCTCTTGCTCGTAAACTGTCATCCTTGTTAGAAGCTATGAATTTGGTGCTTCATGTAATTGCATCCCCTAAGTTGATCCTGTACTTTGAAGCCGAAACAGAAGCTTCTTTCTGAGTTAGAACTAGTTATAAAATGCCGGTCCATTTTCTTGGTAGTGATACAGTCAGATGATTGTATCTACTCATTGCTCCCTTCTGGATTGAGCTTCTTTAGCCTTTTAAGCGTCCGTTGCTCAGAAAACTTCAAGTCCATCATATCATTTACAGACCTTTGCTCCATTTTCATTGAATATCAACATTCACAGATCTTTGCTCCATTTGCCATATTATGAAGAATAGTATGAAAGTTTACATGCAATAAGTGCTACTTCCTCAGAGCCATTGGTAGGAACAGCCTTTGGCTCTAGAAACGAACATAGTGTTGACGCTGCAGACACGAGAGAAGGTTCAGTTTTAATGAACTCTTCGCTTTTTCTTGACATGGGCAAGAGATCAGGATCACTACTCAAATCTCGCGCGTGGCACATTGTAGCTGTTCTAGCTTGGAGATTCTGCTCAAATCTTATCTCACAGTACGGATCATATTCAGACTGATCAGGGCCTGGAAATAACTTTGACTGCAAACACAAATCAGTTCCAGAATTTACTTGCTGTTGAACCTCTTCGAAATTCCATCTTCCTTCTCATATTTCTGGGCCAGAGCAACCATTTCATTAAAGTCTTCCCTGACACAAAAATCACAACTGCTACCACATGGGCAAACTTATTCACTTCCACAAAGGAGGCAGGTTGGTTGAGCCGTTGAGGAGATCAGTCGCACAGATGCTACCTAACAATCTCGTTTGCAAATACCGCAGAGAACCGTACCACGAAACTTCAATGAAACACTTGAACAAGCTCTTTGCTTCATTAATGACCAGTGAGCGCGATGCTGGAATCTCATTAGATGCACAAATGAAACCTTAAGGGAACGGTCAGAATCCAAATTCAAATTCTCTCCCTGCTGGACATCAGCTGTTGCAGATGAAGACCTAGAAAGAAGCATTGCTTCTTTATAAAGAAGTTCCCTGTGAGGAAGAGGAGGAGCTCTATTAAGAAGTGCAGAGTGTCGGCTAGCCACAGCCCTAAGTGGGAACCAATCACCGATCACAAAGTTTACTGCCTCACCACAGTTGAAACCATGACTAAACTCTGCATGATATGCCCGTGGAAAGGTAATAACAAACTTCCCAGGATTTTGTACAGCTTTACACACTGGAATATCATGTTCTAGCAAAATATTTGGAGGAAATATAGTCGTTTTACCCATAAGTTCATCAAAGGCACCATCAAAGTTCATCCTCAGTGTAGACATGCTTTCACGAACAACCTATTCAAAATCAGGAGCAGTGTCACCAAGAATCCCATACCAAGTTTTTGATGCCCCACAGTGATGATACTTTATGCTATACAAGTAGTGATCTTCCACATGCTATGCAAACAAACTGAATAGCATTCCGATGTAAAGCATGGGACCGGATACCCCTGGAATCGCATTTCCGAGAAGACGCAGTATGGAATTAGGCAACCCAAAAAGTGTCTTTAAGTTCCGTTTACTTTTGCCAAGCTGATCAATGGGAGAGGACGAAAAAGCACTACCATTAATCACATGCATACTCAACAGGTTCTATGTTTCCACAAGCTATTTCATTCCCAAACTCCCACATATGTGGAAGGAAGACATCCAGCACTGTAATATCTACGAGCAAACACCTTGTTTGCCATTTTCTCAAAGTCCCAAAATGTATACTTCTTCCACTCTTGAAGAAAGTGACTGTCTTCGCCTTCGGTACTCCACCCAGCGAGCCGGAGAGGTTGAACTCTAGCCTTGAACTTGAAATTAGCTTTCTCTTTCATCAGTACAACCCCAGCTGGAACAGAAGCATTGACTGGAGAAATGATCTTGCATATGCCATACGTTGCAGCCTCCGGAGCAATCTTTTGCAGACATATTAAGGGGTCTTCAAGTTCATCCGCTATTTCAAACTTATCTACCTTATGCTTATAAAAGGCATGCCTTCCACTTGAACCTAGCCGAGTGGCTGAGTGAACATTAATTCGAGTCCCACATGATGCGCCTCTAAGAGCATCTCCTCCACTTCTGGTCATCATCATATTAGTAACATTACACCTGAAACTCATCCGCTAAAGACTCTTCTACTTCAAAAAATTTAACCCATTGTTAGCATCACTTGCCACAAACCCTTCATTCCACCATTCATACCGAGCATATTCTGAGAAAGCCTCCTTTATTAATCCTTTAATTAGCAAAACACACCTCAAAGAAAACCCTAACAGAAGATCCTCACCGTGAAATATCCAGAATAATACTTATCTAATCCACATTATACAAACTCCCAGAGATCTATGACTTTCCGTTTCCAAATCAATAGAAACTTAAGGCAAGGAAACAAACAATTCCATTCTTTCGGAGTGTGTTTACTGGTTGAGATGATAGAGAATGTACCTTTGGTACAAATAATTTACTAACTAATAAAGGAAGAACATGGCTCATGATTAATGAAATAAGGTATTACTACTAGAGTAACTAATAAACATCAAAATCATTTTGAGATATGCTTACCTCATGCCAAACACCATGCCAGGCTGCAAAAAGTGCTCCATACAGGATTGCATCAACAGTTGAACCATTGTTGACTAGTTTAAACATGACCCCGGCAGCAAAACCTGCCACCATTCTGCAAAAACAAGTGAAAAAATCATGACCCAGATCATTTATATGTCAAGAAAACAATAAAGCAAACCAAGTTCAACTGTTACCTAGACTCGACATCTTCTTTTCCACGAATTTTTTTCATAACACAAGACACTACATTATTTGTTGCCATCAAAACAGAGAATGCACGAGCTTGTTGACGAGTAGTGCCCAAATTTCCGAAAGGAATGAAATCATTCACTGACTTGAACTTGGCCAGGGTTCCTTGGACAGCACCAACAACAGCTCCTTGGACAGCACCAGAAGCAGTAGAAAGAACAGCTTGGATAGGAAAAGATTGATCACAAACCCAGCCGTGGAATCCTTTTTGTTTGTCTTCAATGTACTTAGCAAATGATTTTAATCCACCTTTCTCATTCAATGCCATCAAATCTTCCTTAATCATCTACAAATCAAACCCTAAATTAATCGAAAAATCCCAATAGATGAAAATCGATTAAAACGGAAACATAACTGAAACTGAAATTTAATTGAAATTGAATTCTAGGGTTTTCTTGTTTTTCTTTCTTTACCTGAAAGTAAGGTGGGTGAGAAACCTTTGTTATGGGAACCTTCTCCATGACTAATTTCTTCTCAGCCGCTGCAACTGATGGTTGTTTCTCTACTTTCATGGTACGATCAACTTTCCTAAACATATTGAATCGAAAATTTGTAGAAGAATCTTCTCTCTCGGAATCTCTGATTCATTACTATGATTATCTTTAAAAGTTTTACGCTGCTGAATTCTGGAAATGGCGCCTAACTGATGTCACAGGAAACCGAGAGTTTCTTGGTGAAATAGTAGATGCATTCTGATTGCTTAACCAAAATCCACACGGATCGCTATCTTTTTCTTAAAATAATTATTTGTGACCGTCCACGTCTTAAGGACTCTCATCTTTGATTAAGCGGAAGAATGCTAGGTGTCGCATGGGCCTCAAATTTTCCATGGGACTTGACCGGTAATACTCACAATCTCACTCACAAATACTCGGCTTTGCCCACTTACATCAAAGTATGTATTTGTAGTCACTCTTAAGGAAATACACAACGGAAGTCTTTATTTCTTTCTCTCTAACTCTTTATGCCCCCATAAGCATAAGAAGTTTTCCATGCATAAAACCAATTGATCGATTCACAAAAATCAACAACATAAGATCTATGCCATTCAATTTGGCTAGCGAAGATGGAGGACTGTGATCAATTTGCGACAGCAGTATGTTGACGCAACACAAACTAGGGCTTCCAAAACATCGCGCTCACCCTACTTTGGGGCAAACGGTATGGTGCCCTCTTGACTCGCCGCGGGTAGGTCGATCGACCATGGATAGAGTTGGGTCGCCAATGAACACGTTAGCACTTCTTTAATTATTCGAAGGAAGATTTAAGTCGTCCAACTAGGCTAGCTAAGTTGGGCGGTCGTGATGTTTTTTGGGACCCTTTTTGCCGGTCTTAGCTCGTTTGAGCTCATTTTTCAACGGTGCGATCACCCATGTTCTGGATAACGTTTGAGGGTGTTATGGCAAAACGGATTCCGACCGGATGGTATGTTAGTGGGCCCTCCGGTGGTCATCATGATGATCGCCTAGTTCCACTAGGAGTAGGCTAGACTTGTTAAATTGCGTGGCCAAATCGTGTGGCCGTGATCGTTTTTTAAGACTAACATGGATAGTCTAGATTTTCCTTAAGGAATTTAAACGCGTCGATAGAGCTAAATTTTAATTAAAAGTGTGTCAACACGCCGATCTCTTTGCCAGACAGTGGAGTAGCCTACGTGAGTGTTTTTCATGCAGGTCTCAATACTGCCACTTCGGGAGATTCATGCTACTCTGCTGCGAGTGAACATTAACCATCATGTCATGGAAATATTGAGAGTTCTGCTGGGAACATAACATAGGAAAATACCAGGCAGGTCAATGCATTAGTGAATAATGCCGGTGGGGAATAAAATTCACAGAATATTTGGGATCGTTGTTGTATGCACCATTCTAAGTGAATATATATATATATATGTCCAAATATATTAAATTGTTGAATACATATGTGAGCGAAGAGGTTTTTGCACTCATCACTTTCAGATGGCTTTCGTTCCTTTGCAGGATGACAACACATTAAATACAGGGTTTTACAATTTTAGCCCTGAACTAAAAACCACCATCAACAGCACTCATCACTTACAAATGTCTTATGGTCCTTTGCAGGATGACAGCGCATTAAAAACAGGGTTTCACAATTTTGACCTTGAACCGAAAACCACCATCAATATTAATTCCCCTGCTTAGTACGTAACAGTGACATTGTTGCGGGGTAAGCACTAGATGGTGACAAATAAAGATAAAACTTATGAGGCAAAGTAGACAGATGTTACCAGGAGAGGTGGGTCGGCTTGTACTTGGAACATGACACGAGGCGTCCAGATGAGCGTTGCCCTAGCATGATGTCGGTTGGCCCCAAATTGATCAGGCATACGGTTGGTTGGTATCTCAAACCGCATTCCAAGTCCCTTGTACATCTGAGCATCGTCTAAGATCATGTCCAAGTTTTCCTGGCTTCGGTTGGTATGGATGAAAAATGGAGGCGCGATGAAGCATCTCAGCCAACAAGTGGTAGGACTGAAAGGTTTACTTCCTGGCTAAAACGCCGGAAGGTAGAGCATGAGAATCTCTCGGGAGAACGTGAACTCCTGGATAAACATGAATACCGTATTCATGACGGCGTCATAATCCTCGACTCTGACGTGGACGAATCGGAATACCCTCAAAAGGATGTTGAAGTAGTTTCTGAAAAGGATGTCGGGGCAACTTCTGAAAAGTGTTTAGGAGGAGTGGCATCTGGAGAAGATGTTGAATCGGGCTCCGAAGTGAATGTTGGTGCAGCTTCCGAAGAGGATGTTGAAGCGTCTTCTGGAGAGGATGTTGAAGCGGCTTCTGGAGAGGGTTCCAGTAAAGGCGCCATTGAACCTGGCGTTGATGATACTTCTTTGATGTTTAGTAGTCTTTTGTTTCATGCGGCTGGAGTCAGGGATTCATCAAATAATAATACTTCATTCATGTTGCTTTCATGATTTTATGTTTCCAGTTGGATGAATGAATGAAATCTCCCGACTAAGAAATCCAAATTCTTAGAAAGATCTCGCAATATCTAGAAACTTTAGATGTAACGCTGTATTCATTCCTAAAACACGATTTTGTAATCTGATATCTTCCCATTCTATTGAGGCGGCATGGTGGATATGAAGACATCACACAAATAGTAATGACTGGCAACTCTGTGTTTTCTTCTCATGGGAAGAGGCGCCTCTTCCACAATAATATTTTCACACATGTAACGCTAGTAACATCAATTTAGAGTAAGGAAAAATAAAAATTTATATATATATATATATATATATCCAAATATATTGAATTGCTCAATATATCCGTGAGCGAAGCGGTTTTTGCACTCATCACTTTCAGATGGCTTTCGTTCCTTTGCAGGATGATGGCACATTAAATACAGGGTTTTACAATTTTAGCCATGAACTAAAAACCACCATCAACATCACTCATCACTTTCAAATGGCTTTTGTTCCTTTGCAGGATGACAGCGCATTATAAACAGGGTTTCACCATTTTGACCCTGAACCGAAACCACCATTAACAACTGAATCAAATAAATTGATTAGAAATGGGTAAAATTACCTAGTAACCAGTGCTCGGATCATTTCCTTTGGAGTTCTTGGAGTAATTTTTCTCTGAAACAGTTCCATGGTAGGTTGGATAAGAATTTGGGGTTTATTCATTATCATCCAGAATAACATGAGTATTTTCATTAGATTCATCATTGTGACTAATTGAATTTTGATTTGAGGAGCCTCCTTTAGAATGATGAATTAGTGAATGAATAAGTTCCTTGTATGCTCAGGTTGAATGAAAAAAGTCTGGATATAAATTTTCAATATTGTAGTAATCGAAAGAGACATCAAATTCTCCTACCGTGGCTAGATTGGTTTTAAGCATATTTGACCCGTATCCATTTCCCTGCTCCATTAAATTATGAGCTAAAAAACTATCTGGATCCATACTTTGGTCCTGCTAACCCAAGACACTGGTATTACCAGGCCCACCTGTTTCCATTTTGTTTCTCTTCCCTTGTCTAGTAATATTATGAAAGCTGTTTTTAGGCATACAAGAAATTTATTGGGCATACCAAGTAAGACAAAATAGGAGTGTAAATAGCAATATTAGAAGCCCCTTAACCAAATATTTTTGGTAATGGCAAATCTGCCCTTTTAGGATTAGTGTTAATAGTAATGATTAGTTAAAATAAATCTGATTAGTGATTAATGATTAGTGATTAGTTTTAAGATTACTTTCAACCAAAATTGTTTGCCACTATCCGGGGGGGATTTTTTCCTGGTTTTGTAGGTTAAAATCATCAAAAGTTTGTGTTTTCTCACTAAGGTTCGGCTAGTTTGGATGAACAGTTCGGCTAGCTGGAAGTGTTGATTAAGATCCGAACCTACCTTGTAGACCAGAGTTCGGCTTGTTTTGTATTGTCCTAATAAGCCGAACCCTACACTGAACTGTCTGGAAGAAAAAATGTTTAGGGTTCGGCTTATATTTAGAAATTCGTATGCTAGAACCTGTTGGAAACACATTGTTCGGCTATTTGAATAAGTAGAATATAAGTTTTAACCGATCATGTACATTCCTGGGTTAATAATTTTGTATTGGTTCGGCACATATTATGATTATCGAATATGCCGAACCCCTATGCATCTCTTTCTGTGACTAGGTTCGGCTTGAAATTGCATGAAATTTCAAGCCGAACTGTTCATATACACTTACAGGAAGCTTTTGTGAAGAACAGTTCGGCTAAAAACACAACTCAATTATGAGCCGAACCTTATAATTGCACTAGGTTCGGCACATATTATGATTATCGTACAAGCCGAACCTAACCATTAATTTTTCTTTGGAGCATCTAAAAATGTTCGGCACATATTATGATTATCGTACAAGCCGAACCTAACCATTAAGGGTAAGGACATATTAGTAATTTAAATTGTTTGAGGATATATAAGTAATTACACTACCCCTTATAAAACTACCCTGGGTGGAAAAATAAATTTGTATGCCCAAAATGTTTCTTGTATGCCCAAAAACACCTTGTTGATTGCACCTTACAAACGTAATTGTCTGATGCTGCATGTCTGAAATAGTCTCTTTATTTTTGTCTTTAGCCGGTTGGACTTGAATGATTGCTTGAGTTATCGCTGGTGCAAAATCCTGAGCCAACATCCCATTCCTGACACTAACGGACGTATTTTGAGACTCATTTAATACAACTGAAACATCATTTATTACATTCAAAACATGTTGATTTTTACCTTCTGCCTGATTTTGTGAACGTAGAACCACTACATGTGTTTTTTTTTTTTGGTTCAATAATCATTTGGCTAATAATAGCTAGTATGAATAGCTTCGACTCCTCTTGTGTCTGGATTCTTCCTTGAAGGTAGATCTAAAATGGAGTTAGATGAGAGATAAACTTTTTGTTGTTGAAGGAGAAAATCATCTATAACACCACAATCCTGCTCTTTGTGACCAATTGTATAATAGTACCCACTGAAATTAAACGGTTTTTTCTCATATAACATTCTTATCCAAACTTCATCACCCACTGCATTTTTCATCGGGAAACCCATGCCGAAGCCCAAGGCCCTCTACAATAGTGTGTCTGACAGTGTTCTGTGATATTGTGATATTGAAGTCATGGGTTCGACTCCCATAAGCCAAATTGTTTTCTTCATTAAGGTTATATTGGTCACTTTTTTTATAATAAGATGTAACTACTTGGCTATTTTCTCACTTATAGCAGTAATGTTATATAGTGTTAGAGAGGTACAATACTATCATAGACCAAAACAAAGCTATACTAATTGATTATAGCATTACTAACTCGTACTAAACATAGAATGAAATTAAAAAATTGGTGCTCAGTGTTTCTAACCTTCATTTCAATTACTTGGCTATTTATAGCTAGTTAGAACATGAAATGCAGATAAGAAGCTAACACGTAGAAGGAATACATGTTTAGGAAAGAGCTTACTCCAACTAAGTTAAGTTCTAACTAATTGCCACTTAACTTGTTATGTGTCCAAAGAGGATTATTTGTCTAAGTGGCATATTGGGTCAGCCACTTTCTTGATTATTCTACAACATTCCCATTTGGATGACCCACCGTTCTAAATGTGTTTCCTCATTAAAATCTTGCCGGCAAAACCCGGTGGGGAAAAATTCCGGTCGAAGAAAAAAAAAAGTGTAACAAAGAAATCTTAGAACAGTGTTGGACACACATATGCTATCTCATTAAAACCTCGGGAAGGAAAAACCCAGTTGGACAAAAAACCTTGACTAAGGAAAATAGTACAGTGTGTTATAGTCCAAAACTTCCCTTCAACAAAACCTTTGTCAATGTGTCTGCTTATGTATGTGGCACATTCCGATTCTGTAAACCAGCTTCCATAAGAGCTTTATTGATAATGACTTGGTGGATAGATCAACATAATTCTCACATGAATGTATCTTCTGGATATCAATCTTGTTGTTCTTTTGGAGGTGGTGAGAGTAAAATAATTTCGGCGAAATATACTTCATTCTATTACCTTTGATGTAGCCCTCTTTAATTTGTGCTATGAAAGATGAATTGTCTTCACAAATTACTGTTGGCGTACCTATAATGGACGTTAAACTACAATAGCTTATGATATGCTCGACTAATGATAACGGTCACACACACTCTCGATTTGCTTCATGTAGAGAAATTATTTCGGAGTGATTGGAGGAGGTAGATGGCATGCTATGCTTACAAGATCTCCATGAAAATGCCGTGCCACCACTTATAAAGACATACCCCTTCTGAGAAATATCTTTATGTGGATTTGAAAGATAATCGACATACATGTAACCTTTAATTTTTGAGAAGCTTTCCGAGTCTTTTGAGTAGAACAATCCCATGTTTGTAGTACCGCGTATGTAATGAAAAATATGATTTACTCCTAACCAATGTCTCTTCGTTGGTGCAGAACTGTACCTGTCTAATAGGTTTATTGCAAAGAAATTTCTGGTCTAGTGCATTGAGCTAAATATAATAATCCACCGATAGCACTCTAATATGGTACTTCTTGACCAAGAAGTGTTTCACCTTCCTCTTTTGGGCGAAATAGATCTTTTCTGGGATCAAGAGATCTTACAACCATCAGAGTTTTAAGTGGATAAGATTTATCCATATTAAAGTGTTTGATAAGTTTCTATATGTGCGCTGACTGATGGATAAGAATTTTTCCCTCATAATGCTCAAGTTGTAGACCATGACAAAACTTTGTTTTACCGAGATCTTTCATCTTTGACTCCTTATTTAAGCATTTTTGTGCTTTAGAGAGCACTTCAGGAGTTCTAATAAGATTGATGTCATCGACATATACAACAATTATGGAAAATCCTTTGTTTGCATTTTTAATAAAAATACATAGTCATATAGGATTGTTCACATATCCCTGACTCAACAAGTATTCACTTAGATGATTGATTATACCACATTCGTCCAGACTGTTTCAGACCATACAAGTCTCGATTTAGTTTTAGTGAATACATATGACATGGTTTATCTTTCGATAACTGAAAACCTTCAAGAATTTTCATATAAATATTTGTTTCCAGTTTTATATACAGATACGCAGTAACCACATCCATTTGATGCATTTTGAGTCCTTCATGGACTACAAGACTAATCAAATATCGAAAGGTAATTGCATCCATTACATAAGAATATGCTTCCTCATAATTGATCCCTAGTTAATGTGAGAAACCTTATGCCACTAGTCTCGTTTTATAGAAAACGATTTCATTTTTCTCATTTTGTTTGCGCACAAACACCCATTTGCAACCAAATGGGCTCACATTATCTGGGTTCGAACCGCAATACTAAAAACGTTGCGCTTAGCGAGAGAAAGTAATTTTTTTCGTATTTCCTTTTTTCACTTTGACCAATCTTCCATTCGACGACATTCCTTTATAGAGTGTGTTTCAACACCATTATTATCCAAGGAAATGTCAGTAGCTACCATAAACAAAACTATGTGATCAACAATCACTGTGTTTTATTCTTAAACTTCTCTATTGCATACATAATTAATAGAGGCCTCCTCATTTTGAGACTCCATTGTTTCTTTACATACATTCTCCTCGTCCGGAGATCTATTTTCTGAGAGTTTAGATCCTTACTTAATAGTCTCCTCAAGAGCACCATTAGTCAATGATTGGGATTGGCTTTTCCTATTTTGAGGAGAAGAATCCTTCGATCCCACTGGTCATTCACGCTTAAGGCGTACCTCAGACGAATTATTTATTGCGACATCATATATTGTCCCATAGAAACATCAATACGTGATAGAGCATTTTTGTTGGCACATCTACTTTTTTTTTGTATCTATAAATGCATTAGGCATTTAATTTGCGATATTTTGAAGATGTAAAATCTTCTGCACCTCAGTTTCACACTGATTTGTGCGTACATCAAGATGAGACAACTCTGGTGTATAGAAGGATAATTCACGTCTTTCTTCAGGCGGTAGTTTTCCTCCCCTAATTGCGGGAAGACTGTCTCATCAAAATGACAATCCGCAAATCTTGTCGTAAAAACATCCCATGTTAATGTTTCAAGATATCGAATTATAAATGGTGAGTCAAATTCAACATATATCTAACTTGACGTTGTGGGCCAAACTTGGCGCGTTGTGATGGTGCAATAGTAACATAAATAGCATAACCAAAAACATGCAAATGGGATATATTGGGTGGATGACCTGACACATGTTGCAAAGGGGAATACCGATTATTTGCACAAGGTCAGTAACATACCAGTGCAACAATGTGTAAAATTGCATGTCCCCAAGTAGAAACATTGAGATGAGTTTTCATAAGCATGGATCGGGTAATGAGTTATAGGTATTTAATGAATGATTCCGCTAAACCATTTCGTATATGCAAATAAGAAACATGATGCTCAACCTCAATGCCTAACAACATACAATATTCACCAAATACCTTTGAAGAAAACTCCGCTACACCATCAAGCCATATAGACTTGATAGAATATTCAAGAACTTAGCACGTAATCTAATGATTTAGGCAAAAATATTAGCAAATGCTAAATTACGTGTCAAAAGCAACAGACATGCGACCATCTAGAAGAATCATCGTTAGAACCATAAAGTACTGAAGGGCCCACTATAGGGATGTATATGACCATATATATCACCTTGTATTCTTTAAAAGTAAATAGGTGATTCTAGAACCAATTTTTCAAAGACGGTTTTGTACTAAGTTTCCCTAAAGAACAAGCAGTACAACTATGTTCTTTATTAGATAGAAGTTTTTGTAAAGGATGTCCCTAGCAGTTCTGAACAATTATACTCATCATAGTAGAACCTAGGTGTCCAAGTCGATTATGTCACAACACAAACGTATTCGGGTCATAAAAATTTCGAATTATGACCGAATAAGATTCAACTTTTCAAATCATTGTATGGTACAACCCAGAGGTGAGAGCTTTAAGTATCTCAGCAACATGCCTTTCATTAGGCGATGTAATATATAAGTACTCCTTGTTTTTCTTATCAGACGTTCTAATGTGGTATCCATTATTCCGTATATCTTTGAAACTCAACAGATTCATACGATCCGGGACAATATAATGCATCATTGATAGTGAATATGGTACCACATGGTAATGAGATACAAGATTTACCAGCACCTTTCATAAGGTTATCTGAACCACTGGTAGTAGTAATATTATCCTTGAACCTTTTCAAGGTTACAAAGTACTTAGTACTACGAAATATTGAATTTGTCATTCCAATATCAACAAGACAAAATTCTCCATTGTGATTGCTTTCGGAGTCCATATACTTCGATATTCATAGAGAAGGTATAAGATAGTTGTACAAAACATTTATATTACACATAGTTCATACATATTATACATATGCAAACCGAAAAATTAGTACAAGCCAAAAAACATAACAAAAAGAGGCAAGTACAAGATACTAATTAACTACACACTAAAATATGATATTATAACTTTAACTTACACTAAAAAAACTATTAGCAAACTGATCAAACTCAGTCTTGTATATAGTACCCTCAAAATCAAGTAGGTAGTCAGAAACCTCTGACTTTGGAGATTTAGTTGAAATATTGTGTTCCTCCAAATTCATCTCGACATTTGATTCATTTTTCTTGTGAGTCTCAAAGAGATTTGGATCGGCACGACAATATTTATACCAATGGTATGTACCACCACAATGATAGAAACCTTGGTCATTTTTCTTATGGGGATTATCAGATTTCTAATGAGGATTGAAAGTTTATCATTTTCTCTTGTCTTGTTTTGCTTCTGTATTTTTGTTATACAGATGGATATGGGTATTCTATGCCCATGGCCTCCACGTTTATGCTTCTTCCCATGATAACCTTGTTTACCACGATCATGTCCATATCCAGAATACCATGCCTCATTTACTTTTTATTATAAATCATTTCTCGGTTGAACCCACAAGTTTTGCTATCTCAAGCTTGTTGTCAATGTTAGGTGATCAAAACTATATATTGATTTCTAGTCTAATAAGTCAAGTTTCTGATAAGATATAATTGTAGTTGAGTATTAAAGGTCGCCCTTGAAGACTGAAGATCAACGAAGATATTTGAAGAACTCTGTATCAGGTATGTGAAGACTAAATCATTTTATTTTACTAAATATACCATCGTTCTATCTATTGAGACTATGTCATATAACTTATAGTAGAATTAGAAAGAAGAAGTTTCGAGTCAATTAAGCTCGTCTTGGTAAAAATCTTGAAATATGATTTGGTGATTAGATGTTCAAAGGTCCTTAACAATATTAGTTATATGATGGATCAATTAAAAATATCCCATGCAAATGATTACATCACTTGGGGAATGTTTCAAACATCACAAGAGAGAAATATGAACTTACTATTATTTTTTTACTCAGGGTAGGTTAGCGAACCAGTTCAAAAATCATAGATATATGAGATACAAAAATACAGGAAGGTTGGCGAACTAGTTTGCAAACCACAAGTTCAGTTGGGAACAGTTTACGAATGGTTGGATAATCGTGGTGGACTAAATTTTATTAGTTGGATAAATAGGCTAGCAGTTGGCGAACCCGGTTCACGAACTGTGGTCAACTGAGTTTAGTAGTCTAGTAGGATTCTCAAACCCGGTTCATGAACCGTAGCACCCTAACACGTGGACAAGCCCTAAGGATGGAAAACCGTTGTACCAACTGTCCCAACAATGCTTAGCATATGCTTAAATATTTATTATTTTAATATGTTTAACATTGCTACAAATCTCTTAAATACTTTTAAGACTTCATTGGTTACTAATTTATTAGGTGTTTAAATGAACATCAAATAAATTTTAGTTCTTTGGCTAACTTTCCATACCGAACAGTCATTATACACGGTTCCATAACCGAACCTATGTGTATTGCCTTCTATAATATTTTGAAGACCTAAAGGCCATGTTTGGCAGCTTTGACAACCAAATAATTAGATGAGATACGGATTATCTTAGCTTGGTTAAGATAAATACGAAACCAATTAGTTTAAATTTTGTTTGTCTCAGTGTATAACCTATCACATATTATTTATGTATTGTGTTTATCTTTAATTTTAACTACTTCAAAATTATACCAATATATTGGGATAACTACCTAAATAACTTCCTATTCTAGGTTGGGATTTTGGAAAAACACATATTAAACGAAATATGTTATCCCTGCTTTTTTAGCCTCTTAAAATTAAGGAAAGATATGCTAATATTTTTCAGGAATAGGATTTAAGTGAAACAAACACAAAATAACCATTTTTATATAGATAACCTAGCCTAGGATGGAATATCAAAGGTCCAAACACGACCAAAATGTTTGCTTGATTCTCAAGTTATCTTAGATTGAATTCTAAGCTAACCCTGGTCTTTCAAAACTATAAATATAGCATCTCTGTCAACTAGGAAAATTAATCCCTGAAATTTTGTGTTCTAGTTGATTCTAGAGTCGTCCTCTATTGACCTAGTTTAGGTCTACGACTAAAAGACTTTTTTTTTTGATTAAGTGAAGCTAAAAGACTTTTCTTGATTTTATGGGAATTCTTTCAGGTAGAATCCATCTCGGACTTTATGATACCTCAAGATATATCTTTACCTTGATAGTTCTAGCTGAATCATGATCTTGATTTTATGTTATTGTAAAGGACATCGGATAAGAGAATCAAGGTTATTTAAGAGACGTAATCTCTTGGATTCGGTCTCAACTACATTCCGGCAAAATAGATTGTAATCGGGTGAGGTCAAACAAAATTTATGGTATTTTGTGTTTTTTCCTTTTCCGCATTATATTTTTATCTTTATAATTGTATTTACACAGGTTAGTACGTATTCTCGATTATGAGACTAGTTTATGATCTTGAAAGATAGATAACAAGGTTAATCCTCAAATTATTTGATAGATATCTAATGGACCTGATCTTTCGAGTACATGATTTTATATTGAGGATTATTCGGTTGTTAAGAATCTTGGTTGAACCCAGGATGCTATTTTTCAATTAAAGAGTCGCTTGATTATGTACTAGAGACAAATTTGTATATGTTAGTTTAGGATTACGGATTTTACTCGAAGACTTGAAGAATATGTTTGCTCCTTCCTCTCGAGGTTAGTAATATTTTGACTTGAACTTTTTCCTAACGTATCTTTCATGTCGTGCTAAACAATCAATGGATTTCCCTTTAAAACAAGCATTTACTAGGCGCATTAAATAAAATCCTTTAATGTGTCTCTAAATAATTACCAAGGTAATTTTTCAAATTAGGGTTAGACAAACCAAGCCCTAATTCTCACGTGTGCTACCTAGCCCAAGTTAGCGCCATGCCAATCGCACTCATGAGCCACATCTCGTGTGCCAATGGCAAACCATTCCAGCCACAATCAATGGCAAATCATGCCAGCCACACCTAGCCCAAGTTAGCCGCGCCATGGCCCTAGCTATGCTAGCCACATCTCGTGTGCCAATGTCAAACCATGCCAGCCACACCCAACCGCTCCAAATCATGCCAACCATGCTAGCCGCACCCTTGTGCCAATGGCAAATCATGCCAGCCAAAGTCACCTCATGACTTTGGCCTAGCAAAACCCTTGTGCCAATGGAAAATCATGCCATCCACGCCCATCCCAAGTTAGTCGCACCTATCCAAGTTAGTCGCGTCATGCCAAATATGTCGCGTCGTAGCCCCTAGATGCGCCACCCTACTGGCCTTCTCCTCACGACCAATAAAGTGAATGCATGCAACAATCAACGGTTTCCCTTCAATCCCAGGAGAAAATCCTGGCCGTCTAAGGTCTCCTCACGACCTTTGGCCCAAATACCTAACATGGCCACGCACCTAGCCAAGGCTTGCCACGCCGACTGCGCCATGCCAAACACGTCTCTCCATGGCCCTCATGCCACGCCACCATGCTGGCCTTCCCCTTGCGGCTACCAAAGTGAAGGCATGTAACAATCAGCGGTTGCCTTGGCCCCATGTGCCACCCTTCTGGACTTCTCCTCACGGCTACAAATCAATGGTTTCCCTTCAATCCTAAGAGAAAATCCTGGCCGCCCAAAGTCACCTCATGACTTTGTCCCAAAAACCCTAGCTTGGTCACACGCCTAAGCAAAGATAGCTATGCCATGCGACCATGGATAACCCTTGGCCCCATGTGACAAACCACGCCAAGGCATTCCATGCCAACCTAGTTGCGCCAAGGCATGCCATGATAGTCTGGCCATGCCGCCATCCCTCCTGAATTCTTCATGAGTTTCTCTCTCTGGCTGTTTTCTGCTCCCGAACAAGTTCAACACCTAAATATCCTTGCGTGAGGAGATAGGAAATTCTTTTCCGGTTGATTTGAGGGGTGGAACGTCAAAATCCGAGTCCGTATAAGAATTATACAGAGATTCTAGTGAAGGACGCTAACTAGGGTTTCTAAAACAAACGCGCGCATCAATGGTCCCCTCACGACTTTGGCCCAAAAACCTTAGCTTGGACACGCTCCTAGCCCAAGATAGTCATGTCATGCGACCATGGAAAACCCTTGTCCCCACGCGCCAAGCCAAACCGCACCTAGCTAAGCAAGCCGCACCAAGCCAAACACCCATGCCTTGGCTCTAGATATGCTAGTCACACTATTCCAAGCCAAGCACCCCTTTTCCTTGGCCCCAGCCATGCCATATGCCCATGGAAGACCTTTATCCCTATGCACCAAGTCTAAACAACACCTTGGTCGCGCCTTCCCTACGCGACCACCAAAACAAAAGGCATACGACCATCAATGTCCAACCTTCACCAGGAGCGAATCATGGCCGTCTAAAGTCACCTCATGACTTTTGGGTCCAAAACCTAAGTTTGGCCAGCCAAACCATGCCATGCCAACGGCATGCCAGTCTGGTCGTGCCACCATAATGGCCCTCACTACCAAAACTAAGGCGCGCAACGCACCTCTCAAGATACAAAATCTCGACCATCGAAGGTCACCAGGCTATCAAGTTCCCCAAGCTCGACTTGCCAAGCCACAACAACGTATTTCATGTTCTCCAAGAATATTCGAGACATCAACACAAATTGGGGGATCTTCTTTGGGTATTGTTTTGGTGGTCTACAACGTGCGGTGTACACTACGCCCCTCATATGGAAGTGTCATAAGAGTGAGGCGCCTTGTAAATACGGGAGTTATGTGGGAAAACGTTCATGGGACATAAAGCGTGAGTTAACAACCTTATGGAACATCAATTCCATATCGTTAACAGCTTCATGAAAATCAATTTCATGCGTTAACCACTTTATGGAATAATCAAGTCCATGCATACGGTTACCACCTCCTCCCATTACTCTTCACTCCTTAATGAGACCAGGGTACGTTTCTATTACAACTTGTATAAATAGGTTTTAACTATTTCTATTTGAACAACAAGTTCATTCGGACAAGACAATACTCATAATAATTAATGGCTAGCTCTCCTCGTGAGCTCTCCTATTCTTCTGAAAAAAAGTTGTAGAAACCCAATTGCTCTTCCAGAATCAATTATTCTTGTCTCACACTCTCTTTGCTTCCCTCCCCAAAACCAACCCATTCTCCTCCTCTTTGTGACCGAAACAAGTCTGGAATGACCATTTCTTGGTTTAGGCCGGACTTGTACAGATTGATCTCTCGAACTCAAAAATACTCCCTTGCAGTACGTTTGTTTAGGGTTTAAACAGTTTCTCACCTTCACACCTGCAATTACCAAAATCAATAGATTCTATTTTCACCTATAAACAATTGGCGACCACAGCGGGAGGATTGATCTATCGGTTACAATACCAACTCCAACTCTTGGTTTCTTTTCCCAAACGTCAATCCCAATATGGTGGAACTCAGGTCCGGAGCGGATGTCAAGAATACCAGCACAGAACAAGTCCCTGATGTTAACGTCTCCCCCAATAATGTCGTTACATCACCTACTGATTACGGCAACTCTGAAGGCGTCCCCTCAAGCGTAACACCGCCAATCACCAGTGCCAGAGCTGCTGCTGCCTCTAATGTCTCTGCGCAACCCTCCAATCACGACAATGAAAACACTTCTTCAGGATTTACGCCACCAGTCACCAGGGCCAGAGCCGCCGCTGTAGCTCCTAACGTCTCATATGGCATGACACCTCCAACCACAACCAAGGTCCTGACTACCCCACCGACGAGACGAGAAACCGGAGGGACCAGGGGAAGTTGCCCTTATGTCACCATCGCTGATTTGATGGAACGACAGGAAATGCTTGCTAGAGCCTAGACAGATATGGTTTCCACACATAAGGAAGTACTCGTATTTCTCAAGACCCTGAAAGAGAGGCTACCACGTTAGTCGCATCCTCCAGAGCCGTTTAGAAACATCTCCAACAGTCCCGACGCCAGCATCTCAATGGAACGCGCCTCCGCATACGAGGAAATTCGGGCTAAAATCCCAGTGGAAAGAAATCAGCCGTCCAACTTCGTCACGTGGGAAGATTTGGAGAAACTTCTCCGCAACCGAATCAAGAATGATGAACTGGACATGCATCAACACCAACCTCCTTACCCATCATAATTGAAAAGGATTCCTGTTCCAAGGGGGTACTCCTCTCCTCAATTTACCTTGTACGATGGTAGCGGGAATGCACATGAGCACGTCTCTAGTTTCTTGGAATCCCTAGGCAATCATGAGCATAATCACGTTCTTCGTCTAAGGGAGTTCTCAAAATCACTTAACGGAAGGGGGTATACATGGTACAACAGCATCCCGCAAAACAGTATCCCAGCTGGAGCAGCATGGTTACATCATTTTACAGGAAGTACTTCTTTGTGTCTGAACAAGTTACTTTTTTGGACCTCGGAAGGATGTACCAGTGGGATAACGAACACCTGAACGACTTTGTCAAAAGGTTCATGGTTCAAGCACTCGACTGTCACTACCCAAACGTGACTGAACAACAACTGGTAAACACATGCATCAATGGTATGGTTCCTATTTATCGTGCCTTTCTAGAAAACTTGCGCTTCCAAACATTCTCCGAACTACACGAAGCCACTAGACGATCCGCAACGACATCACCGACATTATTGGAGAGAACTAGGTCAACCCGAGTTGAAGACGCCCATGAGACTCGTGGGAATAGACGCCTAACCAGCAAGCAGTTTAATGTTGGCTCTCCCTCCATGAACATAGTGAACAAAAATGGAAAAAGGAAGGCCCCAGCTACAGGTCACCATCCAAAA
This sequence comes from Papaver bracteatum, assembly GCA_023529315.1. Taxonomy (NCBI): domain Eukaryota; kingdom Viridiplantae; phylum Streptophyta; class Magnoliopsida; order Ranunculales; family Papaveraceae; genus Papaver; species Papaver bracteatum. The sequence goes on along the minus strand of JAJJWX010005417.1, from coordinate 325,351 downwards.
CGTTAAGCACCAGCGCAACGGGAGGCCCTGCCACGGAAGACTGCCACTAAAACTCCCATGCATCATCATGAAACTGAAGGGAATGCTCTTGACTTCCCGTTCCCCATGGAGGAGGTGATTGACCTCCTGGAGGCATGGGTTTAAGATGATGTTATCAGACTTCCGCTTCCCAGACGTCCACCAACTGAGGCCGAGATGGAAAACCCTAAGTACTGCCATTACCACAGGTTCGTTCACCACCTTACCAATGATTGCAACAAACTAAAGCATATTTTCAAAGAAAAGATAGAAGCGGGAGAGCTCCAGCTAGGAAATGAGGGAGTACATCGAGACCCACTCCCAATAAGAAACTGCGGGTCCTATAGGGACTCCGTGCACGAGACTGTACAATCCATGATGCAACATGTATGCGAAATTATTTATCTTTCCAAGGTGCAGCGCCAAGATATTTTCGCGGCTCTCAATTGCGTCGTATCCGGCAAACGACTTTTTCTCTCCCCGGAAACCACGTCAGGGACCTAATCATTCCAAACAAGTGGATCCAAATGGTGGAACTGGGGACTGCTGACCATGTCTCGTTTAAGAGGTATCGAACTTGACGACACGCTCATCGACATGGCCTTTGACCTCAACATCATTACTTTCAAGACGTTAAAAGCAGCGGGATTTACAAAACAAGACTCTACCCATTCCCCATCTGTGATTATGAACCCGAGAGGAGAAGCTTTGAACGCGCATGGCTATATTAACCTCGAGATCAAGGTGGGAGACGCTGTAACGCATAGTAAATTCCACATTGTCAGAGAACTGGGTCATGACATAATATTGGGGCGTTTGTGGGTACTCGAAAATAAGGAGGAACTCGATGTGCATCCTCTACCGACGTCCATGCCTGAAGGAGTCTCCAACGGCTCATCCCACCGCTCATCACATCAACGAACTACCAAAGGGACCCATACATCCGGAGGAGGCCTGCTGACGATAGCTCATGGATTTCAAACATAAGTAAGTCTGACCGAGCGACCCCCTCTACACTCAGTCATTCCTCCCCCCATCCCGTCATGGGGACTCGACGCGACTATCGGCATGAAAGCTATCAAGAAATGTGAATGGGGTGATGGGCCATTTGAGCACTTTGCAAAGTGCCTAGAAACTTCCATTGAGACAAACGAATCCAAGACTCAAGCGGTTGCACGACTTCTGAATCCGTTCTCAATCGGGGATGTGGTGGTCAAGGCAAACTCATTCCAGGTTGGGGAGATGACGGAAAAAATGGCTATTCAAATCGATTCGCCCAATGGGAGAGAATACGAGTTGTATCTGGTGGCAGACATCCTTTTAGGAGGATATTGCAAGCTCATCAATGCAGACGCACCTGAAGGCATGATTATTCACTCACAATGGCTCAGGGCCTCCGCTCCTTAAAACGATGTACTTCCCAGTCATGCTCCCTTTAGCATTTCTTTCAACAATTTCTCTTGATATTTGTATTTCCCCAAGATGAATACACCATTTGTATTCTATACACCATTTGTATTCTATACACCGTTTGTATTCTTCCTCGGAGTTTCTTTCTCGTCAAAAAACAATAAAAAATAATCCCTTTCCGAATAAGTTCTCCAGATATCAGAGAAATACATCAAACTCACCCAGAGAACCATTACCCATCATATTGCAACCAAAATACCTCATTCAATCATTCAAAAAAAAAATATAGACAAGCGGAGTGTTAACTGGTGAAGAAAAGTAAAGAAAAACCTACAAGGACATCAGGACGACTAAGCAACAGGAATAACAAAGGGGAGGAACTAGCCCTCGAAGGATAGAACACGGGTCCCCTTGGTCAAGGACATCTTCAATCACTTTCCCCAGCAATCTCTTGGGCAACAAAGATCCCATTCAACGGCATTAGAAACAACAACCTTAGTGTCCCATCCCGAAGTAAGCGCAGCAGTAACAGTGACCGCTTCGATGACCGGCCCGGCATACGCCACCATGAACCCTCTAGTATCACCAACGACACCTCCAACACCATCTTTAAGGGCTACTTCATTTTCGACAAATGCTCATTTAAAAGTTTTCTCATTGACACCCCGAGGAAGATTTTTCGATTCATCTACATCAGGACCAAGAACCATGGTGCTCTCCTCCAAAATCTTCACACGCTCGATCTTCCTTTGCTTCAACCTAAGAGAAGTTCAACTCTCCTTACGACTGGGCCGAGGAACGGCTTTGCCGTGCCGGGACTTCTCAACACGCCAAGGTTCCTCCTTGCTTTCCCGTCCCTCCTTCATGCTCACCGAACCCAATAAAGTCCGAACACGCGCCAGCACTTCATGGAGGTAGATAGAAGGAAGGTCCTGGATGACCTCACCAACTTGACAAAGCAGGGATTCGATTCTAGCCAGTGCCTCCTCATGAGAAGATGACCCAATTCTGAAAACCTTCTCCAAAGAGTTGAAGATAAGACTGTCCTTGGAGGATCCCATCATACACTACAAAGAACGGGGAGAATGATCAAACTCCAACTCATATATGCACGTATAAAAAAATAGTATAAAAAAAAGGAAGAAGAAGGAAGCATGAGGCGATACCTGCAATGAGGATGGACGAAGACAAACTACCCTAATGTAGAACTCAAGATCGTCTTTTATGCATGACAAAATGATGCAACATCAAAAGGGAAAGTTTTGTACCGGCCATGAGTTAAGGCATGATATCAGATCCCAATTAAACCCCATGACTACCTACGGGGAATAATTATGGTTGGCGATAAAGTGTGGAACAATGTGCTCAAGGAACATCGGAGTATGTTTTCCCTTCCCACCACCAACGCTAAATTTCGGGAACGAAGCCGGTGGCATCACAAAAGCAGAGAAAGGAGGAGGAATTTTCTGGTCTAATCAAATAAAGAAAGAGGCAACCAAGCCCTTGAAGTCACGCCAGACCAAGCTATCACCACGGACCCATCACACCTAGCCGCATCTGCATGCTCCACCATGCCATTGTTGTGATCAAAGCCATGCCACCTACTCCGCCCTCCAGGATCGTGCCCCCTTTGCTGCGGAAAGGACCACCAACATGGAAATCCGAATTCCTCTCTACCACTTAAAAGGTTAGTCGGATTCTCCTAACCGTCTTTACAATAATTTACGTTGTCTGTCACCATCATATGCTTACCCCGCAACAAGGAACCTGTTCCGAGATAAGAAGAGGACTTAATGTTGATGGTGGTTTTCAGTATAGGGCTAAAATCGTAAAACACTAAACCCTAACACACATTTAAAACAAGCATTTTCTAGGCGCATTAAATAAAAGCCTTTAATGTGTCTCTAAATAATTACCAGGGTATATTTTTCAAATTAGGGTTAGACAAACCAATCCCTAATTCACACTGTGCCAATGGAAAATCATGCCAGCCACACATAGCCCAAGTTAGTCGCGCCATGCCAATCACACCGTGCCATGGCCCTAGCTATGCTAGCCACATCTCGTGTACTAATGGCAAACCATGCCAGCCACACCCAACCGCGCCAAAGCATGCCAACCATCCTAGCCAAACCCTTGTTCCAATGGAAAATCATGCCATACACACCTAGCCCAAGTTAGCCGCGTCATGCCAATAGCACCGTGCCATGGCCCTAGCTATGCTATCCACATCTCGTGTGCCAATGGCAAACCATGCCAGCCACACCCAACCGCACAAAAGCATGCCAACCATGCTATCCACTCCCTTGTGCCAATGGAAAATCATGCCACCCACACATGGCCCAAGTTGGCCGCTCCATTCCAATCGCACCGTGCCATGGCCCTAGCTATGCTAGCCAAATCTCGTGTGCCAATGGCAAACCATGCCAGCCACACCCAACCACGCCAAAGCATGACAACCATGCTAGCCGAACCCTTGTGCCAATGGAAAATCATGCCATACACACCTAGCCCAAGTTAGCCGCACCATGCCAATAACACCGTGACATGGCCCTAGATATGCTAGCCACATCTCTTGTGCCAATGGCAAACCATGCCATCCACACCCAACCGCGCCAAAGCATGCCAACCATGCTAGCCACTCCCTTATGCCAATGGCAAATCATGCTAGCCACACATGGTCCAAGTTGGCCGCTCCATGCCAATCGCACCATGTCATGGCCCTAGCTATGCTAGCCACATCTCGTGTGCCAATGGCAAACCATGCCAGCCACACCCAACTGCGCCAAAGCATGCCAACCATGCTAGCCGCACCCATGTTCCAATGGAAAATCATTCCAGCCACACCTAGCCCAATCACACCGTGCCATGCCAATCACACCGTTCCATAGCCCTAGCTATGCTAGCCACATCTCGTGTGCCAATGGAAAACCATGCCAGCCACATCCAACCGCGTCAAAGCATGCTAGCCGCACCCTTGTGCCAATTTCTAATCATGCCAGCCACGCCCAGCCCAAGTTAGTCGCACCTAACCAAGCTAGTCGCGTCATGATAAATATGTCGCGCCGTATCCCCTAGCCGCGCCACCCTGATGGCCTTCTCCTCACGACCACTAAAGTGAAGGCATGAAACAATCAACGGTTTCCCTTCAATCCCAGGAACAAATCCTGGCCGTCTAAGGTCTTCTCACGACCTTTGGCCCAAAGCCCTAACTTGGCCACGAACCTAGCCAAGGCTAGCCAAGCCGGTCGCGCCATGCCAAACATGTCTCGTCATGGACCCTCATGTCGCGCCACCATGCTAGTGTTCTCCTTGCGGCTACCAAAGTGAAGGCATGCCACAATCAGCGGTTTCCTTTCAATCCCAGGAGCACATCCTGGCCGCCCAAAGTCACCTCATGACTTTGGCCCCAAAACCCTAACTTGGTCACGCACCTAACCAAGCTAGTCGCGTCAAATATTCAGCGCCGTAGCCCCTAGCCGCGCCACCCTGCTGGCCTTCTCCTCACGGCTACCAAAGTGAAGGCATGCAACAATCAACGGTTTCCCTTCAATCCCTGGAGAAAATCCTGGCCGCCCAAAGTCACCTCATGACTTTGGCCCAAAAACCCTAGCTTGGTCACACGCCTAACCAAAGCTAGCTATGCAATGCGACCATGGAAAACCATTGGCCCCATGTGCCAAACCACGCCAAGGCATACCATGCCAACCAAGTTGCGCCAAGGCATGACATGATAGCCTGGCCATGCCGCCATCCCTCCTAATTTCTTCTTGAGTTTATCTCTCGGGCTGTTTTCTCCTCCCTAACGAGTTCAAAACCTAAATATCCTTGCGAATGGAGATAGGAATTTTTTTGTCCGGTTGATTTGAGGGCCGGATCGTCAAAATCCGAGTCCGTACTAGAATTGTACAACGATTATAGTGAAGGGAGATAATTAGGGTTTCTAAAACAAACGCACGCATCAATGACTACTCTTCAATCCCAGGAGCAAATCATGGACGCCTAAAGTCCCCTCACGACTTTGGCCCAAAAACCTTAGCTTGGGCACGCACCTAACAAAAGCTAGTCATGCCATGCGACCATGACAAACCCTTGGCCCCACGCGCCAAGCCAAACCGCACCTAGCTAAGCTAGCCGCACCAATCCAAACACCCATGCCTTGGCCCTAGCTATGCTAGTCATACTATGACAAGTGAAGCGCCCCTTTGCCTTGTCCCCAGCCATGCCATACGCCCATGTCAGACCATTTGCCCTACGCACCAAGTCTAAACAACACCTTGATCGCGCCTTCCCTACGTGGCCACCAAAGCAAAAGGCATATGACCATCAATGGCCAACCTTCAAACCCATGAGCGAATCCTGGCCGTCTAAATTCACCTCATGACTTTTGGGTCCAAAACCTAAGTTTGTCCACGCCAAACCATGCCATGCCAACGACATGCCTACATGTTCGCGCCACCTCAATGGCCCTCACTACCAAAACTAAGGCGCGCAACGCACCTCTTAAGATACAAAATCTCGACCATCGAAGGTCACCAAGCTAGCAAGTTCCCCAAGCTCGACTTTCCAATCCACAACAATGTATTACATGTTCTCCAAGAACATTCGATACATCAACACAAATTGGGGGATCTTCTTTGGGTATTGGTTTTGTGGTCTACAGCGTGCGGCGTACACTACACCCCTCATAAGGGAATATCATAAGAGTGAAGCGCCTTGTAAATAGGGGAGTTATGTGGGAAAACTTTCATGGGACATAAATCCGTGAGTTAACAAACTTATGGAACATCAATTCCATAACGTTAACAGCTTCATGAAAATCAATTTCAAGCGTTAACCACTTTATGGAATAATCAATTCCATGCATACAGTTACCACCTCCTCCCATTTACTCCTCACTCCTTAATGAGACCGGGGTACGTTTCTACTAAAACTTGTATAAATAGGTTTTACCTATTTCTATTTGAACAACAAGTTCATTCGGACAAGACAATACTCAGAATACTTACTGGCTAGATCTCCTCGTGAGCTCTCCTATTCTTCTGAAAACAAGTTATAGAAACCCAATTGTTCTTCCAGAATCAACTATTCTGGTCTCACACTCTCCTTGCTTCCCTCCCCAAAAACAACCCATTCTCCTCCTCTTTGTGACCGAAGCAAGTCTGGAACGACCATTTCTTAGTTTAGGCCGAAATTGTACAGATTGATCTCTCGAACTTAAAAGTACTCCCTTGCATTATATTTGTTTAGGGTTTAAACCATTTCTCACCTTCACACTTGCAATTATCAAAATCAACAGAAGCTATTTTCACCTATAAACAGAAGTATAACGCTTATTTTTTGAAGTTCATATATAAGACATCGACATAATCGTATGAATGTTATTGTGATTATGTGTATGTGTAAAGGTGAAGATTTCATCCTAGGAAATAATGTTTACATTTGTTTAAAGGAAGTACATTCATGAACTTGTTTTATGAATCAAATGGGAAATCGCTAGTCTTATTGGTATTGTTATTCATTACATATCTTTGGATTACCAATATGTGTGAGTTAGTAGAACCGATCATAACTTGTTATGTATCTTGGTAAAACTAGTCAGAGTGCCTGACTTATGATTTGGTATGACTTTTATTAGTGTAACTGATCCTAAGTAATCACCTATGATAGTATGATTGATATTTTTAATTGGTGTAACCGATCCTAGTAATTGGTATGATCGATCACAAAAGAGTTGTGTAATCGATCCTTGTAATTGGCGTAATCGGTCCTAGTAATTGGTGTAACCGACCCTAGTGACTTGTGTAACCGATCACAAGTAATACCATGAGTATATGGTAACCGGTCCTAGTAATTAATGTAACCGATCCTGGTAACTGATGTAACCGGTCCCAGTAACCATATTAAAGTAGAACCAATCCTTGTGTTTGGTGGAACCGTATACCATGATTAGTGAGTTGATATTTGATCAATCACATAGTTGTCTTGGAATACAGATGAACCAATTCTAAACTTGTTTGGAAGTGTGGTATAATCGATTCCAAGATTGTAAATCTAAAAGAGGATTTACAAAGAAAAGATGTCGACATAATTTGAACATGTTCAGTAACTCTTATCTTTTATTATTCAAAGATATTCCTTCATAACTCAAGGAGATCCTGGACCTAAATAAGTTAAGAATCCTTTGATTAAGGTTGTTAGTTGTATATGCTTTTAATTACCAGCAATTAAATGCATATCTCTGGAAAATAAAAATTGGTAATGTGCATTTACTAATTGGAGATGTTCTAGTGAGAATTCAGAAATATTGGACAAAGCATTTCTAGGAATTAGGAAAACCGATTTGGGCATTTATTGCATATATTGAGAATATTCGATTTTGGAAATTCTTTGGTGTCCAAACATCCTTGGTCTATAAATACCCAAGTTTGCATTCCTAGAAAACTATCCTAAGAGCCAAGCAAACTTCATCTTTTTTTTTGTTTCTGGTGGAGCCGTCTATTCGGAGAGGAAAGTACCATAATTAGGCAAAATCTCTTACGACCGCTCGTTTAAAGACTTCTGTGGGATTAATAAGCGATCTACGAGTACCATTAGTGGGAAACTGGATAATTACAGTTTATTTTAGTTTTCGATTGATTTTATTGACTAACGGTTGTTGAACTTTGATTGCACCTAGTTTGTTTATTCTTGAGAATCTTCTCTTCTGATATAAGATTCACTCAAACTAGATCGAAGTGTCAACGGGATCTTTAGAACTGTTTGTATATCTAAAGACTTCTTGTGATAATCCATTGTTAACAGACTCCGTTCTGTGCATGATTGATCACAAAAGATTCAAGTGGTGTTGTGCAGGTGTTTATTGAAGATTAAATAATATTTGAAGACAAAGAAGATTTCAGATTTGGTTTCTATATCTTCGGGTGTGCACAAACCTTGATCGGATGGGATCCAACTAGAATCGGATTTATTTGATTGATTAGTTATATAAGATCGGCATCACCTTATAGTTTCTTGTTTGATTCTATATTGATTGATTACAAATCTAAACTCTACTACTTCGGTAGTTGTTGGATAGATTGACCTAACCAGGCAAAGGAGTTTATTGGTTAAACAGAAGAGCCTTTGTTTATGACTTGAGATATCTTCATTTGAAATAATCAAGAGAGTTGCTACCAAACATATTTGTTGTTTATTTACTGTTTGGAATACGATCCAAAAGAATTGTTCTAGTGCGTGCACTTATTAAAAGTCGGAAGCACATGGATACTGAAGAAATTAAGTGAACTAGGTTTAGTTTCTTGGTCTCAACTATACAAAGTTGGTTTAGATTTTGTATAGTGGCTTAATTTTGAGAATATTCAATTCTGGACTAGGTCCCGGGGTTTTTCTGCATTTGTTGTTTCCTCGTTAACAAAATCTTGATGTGTCTTTTACTTTTCTATTTCCACAATTATAATTGTTTATTATAATTAAAAGTAAAAGTAAAATACACAAACGTTAACTCAGTATGACTTGATAGTGATCCTATAGAGTTTGGTTAAGTCCGAACCTATTATCAAGTAATCACACTTTGATTGTTGTATTGTCTCGATCTCGTATCCATAGACGATCACACAAAGTGTGAATACCGATTTGTAGTATTGTCTCGACTTTGTCCATAGACAATCACTTTCTGTAAGAGGATTTATAGGTGGATAATTTAAAGATTGTGGTGTATTTGGGTACCATCGTGTTTTCATTCTATACAGGTTATCGAACAAAAAAAGTTATGTGTATTTGGTATCCATGTGTTTTCACTTCTGGCACCGAAGCATAACCACAAGGATGGAACTCATGATTTATCACCAATAATTCATTATTTTTCTCAGCAACGAGAAGACAACATATAAGATCAGAATACCGTGTAAAACGTCGTTCCCGATACAACCTTAAAATGGTCATATTTCTCCTTAATAGTATTCCATAATTTTTGAGGGTTTATGCAGTTTCCTAACTCATCTCTAAGGGATGCGGATATATGACAATGCAAGTAATCTATAGTGTTGGCATGTTCGTTTGACGCACAATCTCCGCCATTGGTCGTATGACCAATATTTCTCACTTCCAAGTGCAATTCAGAATTGAGCGCCCATGAGAGATAGTTTTCACACGTATCTTCAAGTGCTATAAAATCAAAATTAATGAAGTTCGATGACATTATAAAGTAATGTAACAGAATTATCAAACTTGTCTTTTAAATTTCGAAATGGAGCTTGAAACGATCGAACGAGACGACCACTTATTTAGCTTGATCAAATGTTGAAACACCACGTATACGCCCAGCTATTTCGTACTGATAATGTTTTATAATAAGATTGAACTACATGCTACTTTATTATCTATAGCAGTAATGTTATATAGTGTTATAGAGGTACAGTACTATGATGAATCAAACCAAAGCCATACTAGTTGATTATAGTATTACTAACTTGTACTAAACATAAAGTGAAATTAAGAAAGCGGAGCTCACTGTTTCTTATTGATGGAACCTTCATTTCAATTACACGGCTATTTATATCTATTTAGAACATGAAATGTATTAAGAAGTTAACACACCAAAGGAGTATGTGTTCTGGAAATAACTTACTCTAACTAAGTTAGGTGCTATCTAATTTCCACTTAATTTGCCATGTGTCCATATAGGATTATTTTTCTAAGTTGTATGGCGGTCAAACACTTTCCTGACTGTTCTACAACATTTTTAAAGTTTTTTTTTCTTCCTTTTTTTAGTAGGAAAAGATAAATTAAATTGAGATTACAACAAGTTTCTCTCCAATGAGAGTTTTTAGCCAATTTGGCAGCTCCCCACTCCACCTCTCCTTACTACTCTATGTTCTATTTTTTTTATAAGGAATCTGTGATCCCATTTAAATCTTGATGAAGGAAGATTTATGAAACCTAGATCCATTATTCTCGTATTACTTGTACTTGTATTTTATTAATGAAATTTTTGACAATAAAACAAAAAAATATTTAAATTTGTTAATCAAGGTAAACAACACAAAACTGGTTCCATAACCCTCAAAAACATTTTTCTCGGTATAAAAGATGAGTAATAATTGATACTTTTTAAATACCTACAAATTATAAATATACTTTTTTAATATTCATTTTGGGTATTCTTCCCAAAGTTTTATGTGTTAGTATAACTAGAATAGAGAATTTGCCTCAATCTTATTTAGTTTTCTTATTATATACTAAAGGTTACAAAGAACTTAGATTAAAACTAATTTATATCATTTTCTAAAACATGTGTTGAAAAATCATTTGTTGTTTCTTTGTTATCATCATCGACAAATTTTCTTTCCCGGTTTTCGATTTTTTTCCCCTAAATCAACTGATGATTAATTAAGACCATTTCCAATTACTAAAAATTATTAGGTTGTTTGTTTATCACATTTTTCTCTGTTTTTCAATTGTTGTTGTTTTTCTTGTTGGTACAATCAAAATTTATGGTTAATAGATATTTCATTGAATACTATCTCTGGTGTATGGAAATTTGGGTTTTGATTATACATTCTTTGGTGCGATTCTTAACCGGTTTTGGAGGTTTGTTTTTTAGGTATATGTTGAGGAAGTAAGTATGGATATGGAAGATTAAAAAACGGGATAGATTGAGATGAGGCGAGTAGGATCGTGTGTCTTTGAAGATCGATATTGCTGGATCTTTTTATTCCTTTAACTAAACAATAAAATAGTTTAATTTTACACCCTCAATATATACAGAGGAACAAACAATATATCGTGTAATTAGTGGTACATGAATTAGTGAACTTAGTAAAAATAACTATTATCAAATTGACTAATATTACTAGTTGAATGAGCTGTGGATACTGCTTACTTGTAATCTCACTTCGTCCTTTCTTTATTATAAAAAATCAAACGTTCATATAAGCACCTTTTAATGTAGCCTAGTATTAAAACTTTTGTTCCAAGATTCCAAGAGGGATTTGTGCCTCTTAGAGAACACTACACAAAATCACACAGGAAAATATCACCAACTTCAACAAAGACTACACAGACAAAAACAAAATACAATATATATGCGAAGGAGAACCTCTAAAATCATAATATGAATTCATAAATTATTTTTGTGTGTGAATAAAGATCTTTTGTTACCAACAAAACAAAAGATAAAATACGCGACCTCACACTTTTGAAAAACCAAAATGCAAAAGCAAAGCAGAAGAACACAAAACAAAAGGATAAAAAATTGTTATTTGTCCCTAACTAGGAAATATTATTTGAAAGTTTAAAATTGATGAGAAAAAACTTTTAATTAAAAATCTGTTGTTTGTGTTAACTAGGAAACTACTTGGGAATAAAAGTTGCAAACATGCATGCCAAAGTAAAGATAAATATTTTTAGAACTATACTTCCTAGCTAATAACATTTAAAAAATATTTACATAGTAGGTGAATGAATACATATCTATTAGCAACCTCATGTTACATTGATAATACAAGAAGGATAATCAAATGACAAGCTTTTAGATATTATATCATATTTTATGAAGAAGATTTGGATGCACAAACTGTTATATAATCATGAAAAGTGAAACAATATGGAGATTATGTTACTATCTCTTTAAGCAAATTCATGGTATTCTCCGTTAACAATTTTTCTTGAAATTCTTCTCGTGACTATGCAAGCTTAGGTTGGACAATATGCAACTTATTTTCGCATAACATATATCCTTCACTACTAGAGCCTGGAAGGAGACAAATATATCCACATACACAAAACATCGTTGTGTTAAACATGAATATCATACCAAGTTTGTAATAATTACAAGCTTTATCGCTGTCTTCACTAGATTTATGCCTTTCAGATAAAAAAAAATGGTATGTTCCTCAATAAACTTCAAACCCTTTTCCTTTTCCATATTTTCAATTAAAACATTGAAATTCTTCTCTGAGAAGAGTACATCAACTATTTTTACATCAAATTCTCATTCGAAATTGTAAGGATCGATAACAGTGATATATATATATATACTCCACCTTACCAATGGTTTGTTTAATATCAACACGAGTACTAGGAAATTTTGGTGAATTTATCAACAAACCATCATAATATTTCTTTGAATTATTTTACTGAATACCAATGAACGTGACTGAAAGTAAGTACGACACAACTCGGGTTCGCTCCAAAAATTGTCATTGGTTTTAACTCATTTGTTTTCATTTGATTTGCGTCCTGATCATGTTATTAAATACTAGAGTATTGATTCATCTATTTTGTTTTACGATGTTTTATTTAGAATTTGTGAGTTTCATGTTTAGAGTTTTAAGATGTCTTGGATGTTATTGTTTAGTCAATTTGTTTGTACTTTTTTGTGGATTAGGGCAAATATGAATTTTTTTTCTTTGAATTTCCTGTGTATATTACATTGCTAGAATTTTGTTTGTAACATGATTACATTTCTTAAATCTTTGTATTGATTTTTATGGTTACATCTTATCAGCGAAGTCTTTCTTATCTAAGTAAGAAAAGAAATTTTTTATTTTCAGAGGATTTATTCTTACTTTGTTTGTTTGTTAAATAGGCCCGAAGAGTTCTACCTTCATCTCATTTATCGGTTCCAAAAGTTTTACATCAAAACTAGTATACCAAAAATTCAATTACGAACTCCTATGATTATCTTAGAAATCTAGTTGTTATCAATAAAAGTATCTTGCATTATAATTGATGATTCATGTACAAATTCAAATATATGAACCGAGTGAGGCTCAAATCATACATTTTTTAATAATCAAACGATCTGGCATTAAACTCGCTTATCTATTCTTATTTATAAACCAAAATTCCATATTTAGTAATATTTCTGTTCCACAAATATATGTCTTATCCATCCTCTAAACTTATGTGAAGAAAGACTTTTTGATGCTAGAGTACTTTTCCAGCAGCATATCTTAAACATACGATTTGCTGGTTTTTACGAAATTGAAGAGCCGGCCATGTGGAGACTCCTTGAACCGAGCGAAATGTTGAATCTCACACAGATGAACTGCAAGAAGGGGATGATTTTAATTTGAGAGATCAATCTGTAATACCCCGGCCTAAACCAAGAACAATGGTCGTTCCAGAGTCAATTCGGTCACAAGAGAGGATGGGTTGATCTGTAGGAGGGAAGCTGAGAAATGTGTGAGATCAATGGTGATCTGAGATAGTAGGTGTGTTGTGAATTTAGCGTGAAAATGCTCTGAATGATTGAATTCTGCCTGATTGAGAGTGATTTCTGTGAGTTCGTGTAGACAAAAGATTGTTTATATGAACTTTGATGAGAAATCGCTCGTTTAGGCGAAAGTTGCTTGAATCTTCGAATTGTTCGAATCTTGTTCCATGTTGTTGTTTTAATCAGGATTCAAAGACATTTTATAATGCCGGAGTTGAAAACACCATGATCCCATGAAGTGTGACAGTTGCTGGAACCAGAGAGTGGGAAAGTGGGAAATCATGTTAAATCAATTACTCATCGGCGGAGACTTGGTTAATTTTCCACCCACTACTTTGCTGACTCTTCCAACTGATTGCACGACTTTCTCACATTCTCATCGTGGGTGAACACACGTGTCGTAGACCTCCAGACCAAAACCCTAGTTAATATCCCCCCATTATGACACGATTGAAATCTCGTGATTGTGGAGTCAGTTGCCGACTTTGTGGGACGATGAGTCCATGTAGTGCTGAGTTGAACACGTTGTAGCAAATGTTCCGAAACTCATGAATTGAATGTATGTCTGCTGAGACGAGGTACCATTATGACCTAAAATGAGCAAACTGTGTTGCTGAATTGTCGAATATTGATAGTTGAACCAATATTCTTTGATCTCAGCAAATATTGCTAGTCTGAGCAGATATTGCTAATTTAAGTGAATATTGCCGGTTCGAGCAAATATTGCTCGTTTGATGAATTTATTGGTAACATGATCGAATAAAATAATAATTTAATTTACTGACTGCTGAGTCGAGCAAAATAAATAAGAATGTTGATCATGGAATCAACATAAAATTATTAGAGTGTTTGAATCTTCTCAGAATAATGTTTTCGTGGAGCTCTGGATTCAAAACCCTAATTTTACCGAGATGATGATTTATTGCAAATCAACATGGGACCGGCTACATGGGATGATGGGTTCACCATATAACGCCCAGATGCTCGAATGAGCAAAAATACCAAAGTCTCTTGAGGACCAGTTGGTGATATAATGATTAAATGCTGGTTTAATCATTTACCGAAATAATGCTCGTGTGAGCGACAAATAATAAAACCTGGTATTATGAAAACGTGAAGGACCGACCAAGAGGTCATTAGACTGGCTCCTGGTGCGTGTGGGTCTAGTGGATGGCCGTTTGAGCAAACTTCCAATGGTTTGGGAAGAGTTTGAACCTAATATGAGTAGTTGAGAAAATTAGGTTAAAATCATTAAAACATGCGGGACCAGCTGTTTTCAAGCCTCAGGGTCACCCTTGGTCGGTCAAGGGGATGTGCCCGTGTCACCACAACGTCCGTGTTTCAGTCCTGAGAATTTTTATATTTCTGGTGCACGTTTGAGCAACATTTGGAAAAAATATGCAAAATTCATGGTTTTGCTGAAAGTGGGAAAAATAAATGAGATGAGGGAAAATAAATAAAACAAGGAATTAAAAGGTGTGGGACCGGCCACGGATAGGGCATCGCCGGCCGGCTGACACGCGATCCCATATGCTTTTCCCAGTTTTATGTGATTTTATGTATTTTTCTATGATTTAAGGGAAATTCCATAAAACTAGAGAGCTTGGTGAAATTAGGGAATTCTCATAAGATGAGAGACATAAATAAATATAAAAAAGGGAATGGGAGTGTGGGACCGGCAATGGCCACTGCATGGTCGGTCGGCCAATGGGCGCGGGTCCCAAGCCACTCTTCCCAATTTTACCAAATTTTGATGATTTTAGATAATTTTCATAAAATCAAGGAGATTTGTTGAAAACCAAGGAGTTTTGTTGAAATCAGGGAGTTTTCATGAAATCATGAAACAATATACCAAATAATAATAAAACAATGGACACGTGGGACCGGCTAGGTTGAAACACTAATTAGCATCCTTTAGTAGAATCGATGTAGAATTCTCATACGGACTCGGATTTTGATGGTCCGCCCTTCCATTCTGTACGGAAAAGAATTTCCTATCTCCCTACGCGGGAATATTTAGGTTTTAAGTCGTTCGGGAGGTGAAAACAGCCCGAGAGTAAAATTTAGGAAGAATTCATGGGGTCGGTCCCATGATATTTTTTCCTAATTTTATCATGTTTGATAAAATCATGTGATAAAAATACATGAAATTAGGTAATTTTAGAGAAAATACATGAAATCAAGGAATTTTGATAATTTAAGAGAAATGACCAAAATAATGGGGACATGAGGTGTGGGACCGACCACGACTAGGGTATGACCGGCCGACCGGCGGTCCCATGTCACCTTTCCCTAATTTTATTATTTTTTGATAAAATCATGTGATTTATATAAAAATACATCAAATTAGATAATTTTCATGATTTTAGAGAAAATTCATAAGAAACCAAGGAATTTTCATAACTTGAGAGAAATAATAAAATAATGAGGACGTGAGGTGTGGACCGGCCACGGCTAGGGCATGACCGGCCTGCCGGCAGTCCCATGTCACCTTTCCCAAATTTTATTATTTTTGATAAAATCATGTGATTTAGGTAATTTCTTTGAAATAAAGAAAATTGCTCGAAAGAGAGGATTTTCATGAGATCAGAAAAATAGCAAAAATATGATAAAATATAAAATTGGGCACGGGACTGGTCACGGCATGACTGGCCGGTTGGTGAACCCAGTCCCCTGAAACTTTTGCTAATATTTTATTACTATTATTTTTCCTTCCTATTTTGCATAGGTTCCTCGTTCGTTCATATTTTTTTGAAATGCTCGTTCGTGCATTCAAGATGCTGGTCCGTGCATTATCTGCTAATTACACTTGCACCATTTTTGTCAGGGATTATTCGATGCTCAGATGCTTGTTTCGTTGGCTATTTATCACTAACCCATGGCATTCTGCTGGGAAGAACCACAAATTGAAGTGACTAAATATAATAGAGAATCGTAGAATATTGCTAGATATTCAAACGATTAAAGATGGCTCATAGAATATTGTTGGATATTTAGACAATGGTTCGTAGAATATTGCTGGATATTCAGACGATTTCATACAATCAATTGATGGCTCAAGAAGGGCTTCCTGCCTAGGAGCATTAATCATCTGAGAGTTTGAGCAATATGAACTTGCTGGAGTGTCATATTCCTATTGCATAGTCGGGGAAAACCGGTCGCATCCCGAAGACGTTGTCGCCCAATCTTTCGATTCTATACATTATGAGATGTGTCGTGGTCTCAGCTGGGAGACTGCGCATCTGCATCTTCTCTGAGAGACTTTCTCCATCAGAGGTATATGAGATGTGTCGTGGTCTCAGCTGGGAGACGGAACATCTGCATCTTCTCTGAGAGACTTTCTCCATCAGAGGGTTATAAGATGTGCCGTGGTCTCAGCTGGGAGACTGCACATCTTAATCTTCTCTGAGAGACTTTCTCCATCATAGGTGGCATGAGCTTTCATGCATAGAGACATGAGTCTCGATACTCATCTGATTGCTGGATCCGGAGTAATTATTGAAATTGCTTAGTATTCATGAGATGTGTCGTGGTTTCAGCTGGGAGACTACACATCTTCATGTACTCTGAGAGACAGCCTTCCCAGTCAGAGATTTGTGGCATGAGCTTTCATGCTTTGATCGAGAGACATGAGCCTTCATACTCATCTGATTGCCGAATTTGGAGTATAGTTTTACAATTATACCCCTTGTCGAAAATCCACCATCTACATTAAGTCCCCTACTTAGTGAGGAACAGTCATGTTCCTCAGTCAGCATTGAATGGTGATTTTCCAGGTATAAATAGAAATAAGTAATTGAACTTAGTTATAAGATAAGATGTTACCGGATTCTGACTGAATGAGCAAACCACGGTTTGAGCGGAAACCTCAGTGGCATAATAGGGCGTCATCCAGTGAATATAAATTCATGTAGAACCACTGATTCGATGGTGGAACCATGGTTGGTTTAGGATTTACGGGCCAGGCCCAAAAAGGAAATCCTTAAGGAATTAGGTTTTGGAAATAAAATTAGGTATAAAAGGAATTAATCTCCCTTTTTTTTTATTTCTCCCACACGTCCGACCACCATCATCACTTCCTTCCTCACATCGTAGCAGCAGCAGAAATCAGGAGGATTTTCTCTAGAGCACCACCAGCTGCCGACCGGAGATAGAATCGTCCTGCCAACTTCCGGCCGGTGCCGACCAAGGTATGTAAGTTTTTTTTTTTTTTCAGAGTTGCTGATTTCACGAGTTGCTCATGATTTCATTATGTTGAAATCTTATAATGTGTGTATGTTAATGTGAGTTTTGTAGAAAAACCCTAATTTTATTAAACGTATGTTCGTTCAATCATTAGTTTTGAAACTAATAATAAATCCCTGATTTATGAGAGATTTTTTCTTTAAAAAAAAGACCTGTGTCCAGTGGTAAAATTTTGTTTATGAGCTTTCATGGGAAACAAAACTTTATGTTAAGAGTTGTGAGCTTTCACAAAACCGAAGTAAAACTCGCTTTAGAAAATATGGTTCATTCGAGGAATTTTTTTTTATGCACGTAAACTTATGTCCAGTGATAAAAATTTATGTATGATCTTTCATGAGAATTAGTATTTTATCACAAGAGGTGTGAGTTTTCGCAAAACTAGCATAAACCTTCGTTTTTAAAAGAAAATGTTAATACGAAGGAAATAGATTTTTTATAAATATGTAGCCGTGACATATTATATGTATATAACTTATGTTCGGTGATAAAACCTTATGTATGAGATTTCATGAGAATTAGTATTTTATCACAAGAAGTGTGAGCTTTCACAAAACTAGTATAAACCTTCATTTTTAAAAGAAAAGGCTAATACGAAGGAAAATAGATTTTTTTTTATATACATGCAACCGTGACATATAATGTGGGATATGATGACATATGTTATTCACATGGATTTGCTTCTATTAAATAAATTCTTGAAAATTTACGTGAATAAGTTGCATGAATTATTGTTTTGCAAAATCAAGACGTGGGTTTTGAGCAACCTTTGAAACTAGACAATTTATTTATGATGAAATAATGTCTTGTTGTAAACTTCAAAGTTCAGTTGTGTGAATCTTCACATTATGAAAATTATGTCTATGATTTTATGAGAAAATCATTTTTGTGAACTAATGAAGTTTCGTTCGTTACTGCAGGTTTCAAGAAACGAACTAATTTTGTGTGGTAATTCCTACGGCGCAATCACTGTTGTTTAGTGAAATTGAAATAGGTAAGAGTTAATAATTACCATTTTGACGATGAAATTATCATGTTGATAATTCCGTGTTCCTGGTTTTCAGAAAAATGCCGACTTCCAACAGCAGTTTCTGACGAAGCCTCCAAAGCTTCTGTAGCTAAATCGAGAGCCATGGCAACTTGTAATGAAGAAACAAAACCTAGCATCCCTTTGAATGAACGAAGAGTCACCTTTGCTGAACTCTGGAAAAGGAAATCTGAAGATGATGCAAAAGAAGACCGTCAACGTGACAAGGATAGAGTCCGGCGCAAATCGCAAAGAGTTGAAGAGAAACGTCAATTCTTGGATGGGAGGCCTACTGACTATGATGCTGATGATTCTGAAGAAGACATATGGGAGGTACCACAACACAAGATTTGGTCTGATCGATGTAAAAAAGAGTACCAGAAATCCATGAATCAAATTGCAGCTGAATCCGGAGAAGATTCTGATTCAGATGATGATGATGATAATTTTTATGCTCGTCCAGCCATCAACAACAATTCTGACAGTGATTCTGAGGACGAGGATTCTGATGAAGACTTCTATAAGGACAGTGATGATGAATCCGACGAGTAGCTTCACTTTGGATTCTCTTTTCCCTTTTAGTATTTGAATACTTTTAATTTTCGTAGCAGATGTCTTCATTCAAACAATTTTATTGAAGTAGTTAGATTTTCCTTATGAATGAGAGATTTTATTAATGTCAGTTCTTCTTGGTTGAATCAAGCAACTTCCATGCCGAACCCATTGTAATCTCCCTTAACTCTTGTGACTCTTCATTTCACGGAAATACCCAATCATAACCGTATAACATATGAGGCCATGTGCCTTGCTGATCATGACTGACTCCGGTCAGTCCCCATTGTACTAATTTCACTCCGCATCTCCAGTTTGACTTCATTTAAGATCTAGGGTTTCAGCAAAACTCCCAACTGATTCGGAGATAAGTGTCTGACGTATCTTGTATATATTTTCAAGATTTAGGATTTATCACTTGCGAAATCACTTCTTCCATATTTTGGTTAGTTTTATCATAAGAAATTTCAATCGCCATACCTCTTACGCCATGTCTAGTGATAATACCTCTTCTCAGAATGGACTTCAGTCAGATCATGGATTAGCAACACCCATCTCAGTAAGTTATTCATCTTTTCTGACTTTGCTTGATCGAGGTTATTGACTGCAAGGAATCGATTTGATACAGAATAACCAGAAGAATTCTTTCTCTCACAACCCAAGACCTAAGAAGACTGTTAGAACCCCTACCCGGTACAGGTTGGCTCATGCTGAGGCTGGATCATCTTTAAGTAATTCTATAACTTCTTGAAATTTCCTTACGTCTAATTTGGCGAAGTTAAATGTTTCCCATCCCATCGCAGGCGGATGTTCGTGTCATTGTTGACGCCAGAAGGAGAAGGAGCGGAAAAGTCCGTGACCGTGGTTGAGTTTGAAGATAGTAGCGATCTGGTATGCAAAGACTCTGCAGAATATGTGGAGGCGGAAGCTAGTGTTCATGCTCATGAATATCCGACGGATGGACTCTTGTTTGAAGCTCCTTTGATCAATACTTTCCCAGATAATGAAGCGGTTGGTGGATTCGTCATTCCCAAGTGTCATGAGCCTCTGTATACTAAGATCTGGAAGAAGTACGGGAATATTTCTACTATGGAAGTGTGGAAATGTTTCCCACCAACTCTCTTAACCACAGTTGCAGGGTTGCTTCCAATCATTGAAGAGATGAACCAAATGCACTTGCGGGACGTCAAGAATCAAGAACTGCATAGGTGGGATGAAATGATTTCCAACTGTGAGATATTGTGATTCAATGTTGGCTGGCTCCACCGTCGGCTTGAGATAATCAAGATTCATAAGGCGACGGAGGCTGTTGATGTAATTTCCATGACTACCTCTTTATTGGAGGATGAGAAGATTCTAGCATTGGAATCGACAAGGGTTGAGAAAGCTGTTGAGGATTTGAGGACAAAGACTAGAATTTTTCAAGAGAAACTTGATAGAGTCTCTTATAGGGATTATCCATTGTTGGATGGTTTGCTCTGAGTAATCAGGATAATTAAGAAGTAGGTTTCTGATGAGGCAGAATAGTCTAGAAATTTGTTCAATTGATGAGTATTTGGTGAACAAACGAGCCTTTTGCATGCTCTTTACATTTGAGATGTATTTGAATGAAAGATTAATTATCTGATGTTGATCAAGCATAATAGGCTTTTAGCCATTTACCGTTGATAATATTTCCTTCTCTTCCTCCATTGATTGCTAAAATTTTGTAGCATCCGCTAGACACTGCCTTGGTGATAACATACGGTCCTTCCCATTTAGGAGAGAATTTGGGAGCGGACATATCTTGTTGAATGTGCTTCGCCATCCTTAATACCAAATCTCCTACTTGGAAAGTTCGAGGTTTTACCATCTTGTTGTAGGCTATGGATATCCTCTGTTTGTAGGCTTCTACATATTTTTATACCTTGATCCTCCTTGATTCGAGCATGTATAGTTCAGCAACTCTTGACTTGGACACTTCAGCTTCATTCCACTGTATTCCGATGGCTGCTGCAATTCTTGCTGAAGGAACTTTTATCTCAGCCGGGAGTATAACATCATACCCATAGACGAGCGAATAAGGTGACGTTCCAATTGAACTCCTTGGTGCAGTTCTGTAAGCCCATAAGGCTATGGGCAGTTTCTCATGCCACGATCTTGCATTGTCATGAATCGTTCGACTGATAATTCGGATCAAAGTTTTGTTGGTGCTCTCCGCTTGTCTGTTCCCTTGGGGATAATACGGTGTGGAGAAGATTTGTTTGATCCCATATTCCTTGAGTAACTTCTCAACATCCTTATTGGCAAAAGTAGTTCCATTATCTGTGATGATATGCTTAGGAACGCCGAATCTACATATAATGTGTTCCTTGATGAAGGCTGCAATAGTTACTCCCGTAGTACCTCTGAGTGGGATTGCTTCAACCCACTTGGTAAAATACTCGGTAGCTGTGATGATGTATTCATGCTGCTTTGAGGATGCCGGATTTATCTTTCCGATGATATCAAGTCCCCAGCTATAGAAAGTCCATGGACTATTCACAGAATGTAGTGGAAGACAGGGGGTATGAATAAGATTACCGTGAACCTGGCACCGGTGACACTTTTGAACATAGGAGGTTGCATCGTCCGACATAGTTGGCCAGTAATATTTCTCATGAATTTGGAGAAATAACTTCTTTTTCCCTTGATGTTCTCCTTCGTGTGTTTCCTTTAGAACCATCATAATTTTATCTCCGGCTAGACATCTCAACAAGTCTCCCCCGAAAATCTTGCGGTATAAGATTCCATCAAGAAAGACAAATCTCTTAGCTCTTTGTATGAGCTTGATTGCATCTTTCTTTTCCGGCGAGGACTTGTTATTTCGAAATTATTCGATGTAAGGTTTTCTCCAGTCCCCAGTACGATAGAGTGTCAGGATATCCAAATGGTGAGGCGACGTCTGACATTCAGGACAAGCTCCTTGTAGAGCCCTTGATTGAGTTTCCATGGAGGTCCAGTAATATCCCAGCCTTTGAAGTCTTCTGTAAAGTTTTATTACTAGAGTCTGGCCACATACTTCTTGATGTACACTTTCGAGTTTTTCTCTGGCTTCTTCATCTCTAAGGCATCGTGACAGAGAAGCATCGGGGTTGCGATGATACAATGCTCCATGAAGTAGGAAGAAGTTCTTCAATTATTTGAGACTTATTGTTCCTTCTATAATGGAACTGCTTAGTTCTCGAATAAAATAGGTGATCTCCAATCACTTGCTGGAGTAGTTTCAGTTTGATTAAGCCACGTGGATGACACAACTCGTCTCTGCACTATGATAGCTTTCTCTGACCCTTCGAATTGTAACTTGGAGGCAAGAGTTGCTAAACAATCATCATGTATATTGTTGGTTCGGCCGGTATGGATGATGGTCGCATCGGCAAAATGAGTCAGGATTCGTTGTGCTTCAGCCCTGAACGGAGCGAGCGTTATCTCCTTGAGAGAATATTTCCCATTCATCTGATTGACCAGCAGCTTTGAATCTCCTCTGATCTCCAAATGCATTGCCCCTGCATGTTTAGCTAAGGATATCCCTAGCAAGAAAGCCTCATATTCTGCTGAATTATTTGTACAGTGGAAATCTAACTTGAATGAATGTGAGAATACTTCCCCCGATGGAGATACTAAGACTATGCCCGCTCCCCCGGTATCATTGCTAGGAGTGGAGGATCCATCAAAGTACAACAACCATGTTTCTTCTTTGACGAATGAGATTTCGAGAAGTTCTCCCGGTACATCATCTTGCAATGTTGTGGAATCCTCTCCTAATAAGGAAGCCATCAAATCTGCCACTGCCTGACCCTTGATTGCTTTAGGGGTGACATATACTATGTCGAATTCCGACATCTGCAACAACCATTTGGCAGGTCTTCCCATCAGGGCAGGCTTTGAGAGTAAGAAATTTATGGGATCAACCTTGGATACAAGCAAAACTTTGTTGGATAGTAAATAATGTCTGAATATCTGTATCGCATAAGCTAACGCCAGTCACATTCTTTCAGCTTTTGGGTATCTGAGTTGAGCATCCTTCATGGTTCTGCTGTAATAATAAATTGGATGTTCGACGCCTTCTTCATCTTCTTGGGCTAGCAGTGCTCATATGGCGACGTCACTGGAAGCCGTTTACAGTATCAAAGGTCGTCCCTGCACTGGAGACCTCATGACTGTAGGTGACAAAAGTATCTGTTGTATCTTTTGAAATGTTTCATGTTGAACGTCCGTCCAGGTAAAAATTGCTCCTTTCTTCAGCAGAGGAGTGAATGAAGCGATAAGTTGAGCCAATCCTGGTATGAAGCGTCTGATATAATTTACTTTACCCATGAAGCTCTGTAGTTCCTTCACAGTGCGTGGAGAAGGCATGGTGGATATCGACTTTGATTTGTCTGGATCGACTTTGATTCATTCGGCGGTGACCAAGAATCCCAAAAACTTTCCAGAAGAAACCCCAAAAGCGCATTTTAGCGGGTTCATCTTCAACTTGTATTCTCTGCATCTTTCGAAGACTTGTCTTAGAAATTCTAAGTGGGATGCTCGAGCTTTCAATTTCACCACGATATCGTCGACATAATCTTCTACTTGCTTATGCATCATATCATGAAATATTGCTGTCATGGCCCATTGGTAGGTGGCACCTGCATTCTTCAATCCAAAGGACATCACAATGTAATGAAAATTCCCGATGGGAATACGGAACGCGGTCTTGGAAACATCGTGTTCAAACATCTTGATTTGGTTGTACCCACTGTAACCATCCATGAATGAGAACATACCGTGTCCGCTGGTCGCGTCAACGAGCATATCAATGTTGGGTAAAGGAAAGTCATCCTTCAGGCAGCATTTATTCAAGTTTCTGAAATCCACACAGCATCTGATTTGGTCATTTTTCTTTTTAACTAGAACAATATTGGCCAGCCATGTTGGGTGCTGAATAGGTTTGATGAATCCTTCTACCAGCAATTTTTGAATTTCGATCTTGATTTGCTACTCGACTTCATGCCTGAACTTCCTAGGTGGTTGTTTGACAGTTTTGGAGCCGGGGATGATGTGTAGACGGTGAGTGACTAGCTTGTCATATAGACTAGGCATTTATTCATACGTCCAGGCGAATATATCTCGGTACTCCTTCAGTAATTCCCCCAGGCATGCACGTTCTTCTGGTGATAGCGCAGAACTGATCAAGACTGGTCTTGGGTCTTCCTCTGTACCAATGTTAACTGTTTCAAGGTCATCAGTAGTAGAATTCGTGTCATCTTGCAACTGATGTGGAGCTTCCTGAACTTCCTCCTCATGTTCGTTCTGACACAACTCATCAGTTCGGGGAGACTCTTGATCAATCTCCCCTGTTAATTGTTAATCTTTACGTCGCCGGTAAATGACCCTTCCTTCTGCATCATGAGTGGTCATAAAATTGGATCCCGGGATCGTGATTTTATCTTTTCGGCGTTTGACTGGTGTAGTAGGTGACCTGACCAGTCCTGCCTCTGAAGGAGATGATGATGCGTCTGCGCCAGGTACTTCGATCATCTTCCAACTTGGAAGTGGAGTAGTGTATATTTTCTTAGGAGGTTCAGGGACACTCCTCTGGGATTCAATGAACTCAGCATCATAGGCGCGAGCGTAAGGAGATGTTGAAGCAGTTATGCGAACGGTTTTGTTGTTGAGTAAGGTCTTCATGCATTGGTGGTAGGTTGAGGGAACCACTTTGTTGTCATGGATCCATGGTCGTCCAAGTATCATGTGATAGTCAGGTTCTTTCCCGATCACGTGAAATTTCACTTTCGACTGAATTGGGCCCACTCTCAAATCTATGTACGCATATCCATATGTATGACTTTGGCTTCCTTCAAATCCTGTCATTATAATGGGATGGAGAATGATTTTACCTTGTGGGAATCTGGCCATCCTAAGAGTCTTCATAGTGACAATGTTCGTGGAAGCACCGGTGTCGACGAAAGCCCTTCTAAATTTGGTGCCCTTTGATGAAACCAATCACATATAACGCCCGGTTATGTCCTTCATCTTCCATGCGATCATCTTATCCAAAGGTGATGTTGTCGATGGTATGTCCAGACACCAAAGATACTTCTTCAACCGTTGGGGTTGGTGAAGTTATTTGCATGTCAGATGATATCTGGCTGAGAGCAGTAAACGTGTCTGCACGTTGATCCTTGGAGAAGTGTAGGAGTTTACATAAATTTTCAATCAGATATGTAACCTCTTGTTCCACTCGTTTCTCATACGTGGTGAAACTGTTGGTCTGAGAAAGATCATCAGTCGAGAGACTTGGAGGTTCCACCATCTCTTCTCCTAAAATCCTTGTCACGTGTACCAGACAAGTGACCATGCTATCGATCGCCCTCTTCAGCCGGTCCACGTTCCTTGACAAGTCTTCTCGTCTCTATCCTAATTCAGCCAAGCTTGGGGTTTATCCATTTATTGGTTCAACGGGGATAAATGGAGTTGTAAAATATGATAATTTATTATAACCAGAATTGTTCGAAGGAGTGTGAGGAACATTACCGTTTGAGCGATTCTGGTTGGGATCTGGAGCGGTTGAGTTATTCCTAAGACCGACCATCCTTGTGAAATCGTGAGACTGCAACCGAGAGATTAACCTCCCACTATGGTCGCCAATCTGTAGATGGGGAAAAACGATTTGCTGGTTTTTACGGAATTGGAGAGCTGGCCGTGTGGAGACTCCTTGAACCGAGCGAAATATTGAACCTCACAGAGATGCACTGCAAGAAGGGAGTGATTTTAGTTCGAGAGATCAATCTATAATACCCCGGCCTAAACCAAGAATAATGGTCGTTCCAGATTCAATTCGGTCACAAGAGAGGATGGGTTGATCTTTAGGAGGGAAGCTGAGAAATGTGTGAGATCAATGGTGATCTGGGATAGTAGGTGTGTTGTGAATTTAGCGTGAAAATGCTCTGAATGATTGAATTTTGCCTGATTGAGAGTGATTTCTGTGAGTTCGTGTAAACGAAAGATTGTCTATATGAATTTTAATGAGAAATTGCTCGTTTAGGCGAAAGTTTCTTGAATCTTCAAATTGTTCAAATCTTGTTCCATGTTATTGTTTCAATCGGGATTCGGAGACATTTTATAATGCCGGAGTTGAAAACACCATGATCCCATGAAGTGTGACAGTTGCTGGAATCAGAGAGTGGGAAAGTGGGAAATCATGTTAAACCAATTACTCATCATGCGGAGACTTGGTTAATTTTCCACCCACTACTTTTCTGACTCTTCCAACTGATTCCACGACTTGCTCACATTTTCATCGTGGGTGAACACACGTGCCGTAGACCGCCAGACCAAAACCCTAGTTAATATCCCCCCATTGTGACACGATTGAAATCTCGTGATTGTGGAGTCAGTTCCTGACTTTGTGGGACGATGAGTCCATGTAGTGCTGAGTTGAACACGTTGTAGCAAATGTTCCGAAACTCATGAATTGAATGTATGTCTGCTGAGACGAGGTACCATTATGACCTAAAACGAGCAAACGTGTTGTTGAATTGTCGAATATTGATAGTTGAACCAATATTCTTTGATCTCGAGCAAATATTGCAGTCTGAGCGAATATTGCTAATTTGAGTGAATATTGCCGGTTCGAGAAAATATTGCCATTTCGAGCAAATATTGCTCGTATGATGAATTTATTGGTAACATGACCGAATAAAATAATAATTTAATTTAATGACTACTGGTTCGAGCAAAATAAATAAGAATGTTGATCATGGAATCAACATAAAATTATTAGAGTGTTTGAATCTGCTCAGAACCATGTTTCTGTGGAGCTCTGGATTCAAAACCCTAATT
Organism: Papaver bracteatum; assembly: GCA_023529315.1. Lineage (NCBI taxonomy): Eukaryota > Viridiplantae > Streptophyta > Magnoliopsida > Ranunculales > Papaveraceae > Papaver > Papaver bracteatum. Next base: position 298,040 of record JAJJWX010005417.1, on the reverse strand, counting down.
TTACCGAGATGATGATTTATTGCAAATTAACATGGGACCGGCTACATGGGATGACGGGTTCACCATATAACGCCTAGAATACCAAAGTCTCTTGAGGACCAGTTGGTGATATAATGATTAAATGTTGGTTTAATCATTTACCAAAATAATGCTCGTGTGAGCGACAAATAATAAAACCTGGTATTATGAAAACGTGAAGGACCGACCAAGAGGTCATGAGACTGGCTCCTGGTGCGTGTGGGACTAGTGGATGGTCGTTTGAGCAAACTTCCAATGGTTTGGGAAGAGTTTGAACCTAATATGAGCAGTTGAGAAAATTAGGTTAAAATCAGTAAAACATGAGGGACCAGCTATTTGAAAGCCTCATGTTCACCCTTGGTCGGTCAAGGGGATGTGCCCGTGTTACCACAACGTCCATGTTTCAGTCATGAGAATTTTGATATTTTCTGGTGCACGTTTGAGCAAAATTTGGAGAAAATATGCAAAATCCATGGTTTTGCTGAAACTGGGAAAAATACATGAGATGAGGGAAAATAAATAAAACAAGGAATTACAAGGTATGGGACCGGCCACGGCTAGGGCATGGCCGGCCGGCTGACATGCGATCCTACATGCTTTTCCCTGTTTTATGTGATTTTATGTATTTTTCTATGATTTAAGGGAAATTCCATAAAACTAGAGAGCTTGGTGAAATTAGGGAATTCTCATAAGATGAGAGACATAAATAAATATAAAATATGGAATGGGAGTATGGGATCGGCAAGGGGCATGGCATGGCCGGCCGGCCAATGGGCGCGGATCCCAAGCCACTCTTCCCAATTTTACCAAATTTTGATGATTTTAGATAATTTTCATAAAATCAATGAGATTTGTTGAAAACCAAGGAGTTTTGTTGAAATCAGGGAGTTTTCATGAAATCATGAAACAAAATACCAAATAATAATAAAACAATGGACACGTGGGACCGGCTAGGTTGAAACACTAATTAGCGTCCTTTAGGATGAGTCCTATGCAGGGGTGGAGGCAGTGTGTTGCAAAGGTGTGCAATTGCACACCCTCAAATCCTAAATTTCTCTATTTTGCAAGCCCAGATGAATCACCAACCGAATCTTGCACCCCTAGTTCTCACTTCTCAGTCACGTACTCGCACAACGAGAGATGAGTGTCGCAACCATTAAGGGAAACTTAGCACCAATAACAATGGTAGCAACCCTTAAAGACAAGTTAATAACAATGACAAGGGATAGATGGACACTTTGATTCTTTGGTGTGCAAATAAAAAAAAAATCCTGGTTCTTTTATTTTGTTGTATATCTTTTCTTGCACCCCCTCTCTTCAATTCCTAGATCCGCCCCTGGTCCTATGGGCTAGATTTGAGTGCTAGATTAGCCAAAAAGTGTTGCAAATCAAAAAATAAGTGTTGGAAAAAAGTTAACAGTGATAGTGGATAGTTCTCTCTCCTAGCAACTGATCGCTCTCCAACTATCAGCGAGATTGAAACGCTGAATAATTCGGCACTGAAAAAGTGACACTAACGCTGTTCCATTCGGCGCTCAATGGAATGTTGTACGATTGATGAGTAAAATTAAACTCATCACATGCAACAGTTGGAGCAGTGAGATAAGAATGGATGGCTAAATATTGGACACCTGGACTGTGGTCCCATAAAGTAATAAACTAGTGATGCATATTGCCTTTGATGAACATAATCTGTATATTGTCTGACATGGTCTAGTGGTCCCGTATGGGATAGAGAAGAATACAAACAATTTTTATATAAACTCTCTCATGCTTTTTCACGCCGGGAAAGAAGGAAATGTGTTAGCGCCGAATCATTAGGCCCCCAACGCCGTTCTATTCAGCGACTATATGCTAGATTAGACACACCATAAGACTTAGGAGGTTGCCAAGGCTGACGTGGATGGCCAATCCAGCAGCTAGATATCTAGCCCATAAGACTTAGCCTTAGTAGAATCGATGTAGAATTCTCATACGGACTCGGATTTTGATGGTCCGCCCCTCCATTCTGTACAGAAAAGAATTTCCTATCTCCCAACGCGGGAATATTTAGGTTTTAAGCTCTTTCGGGAGGTGAAAACAGCCCGAGAGTAAAATTCAAGAAGAATTCAAGGGGTCGGCCCCACAGTATTTTTTCCTAATTTTATCATGTTTGATAAAATCATGTGATAAAAATACATGAAATTAGGTAATTTTAGAGAAAATACATGAAATCAAGGAATTTTGATAATTTAAGAGAAATAACCAAAATAATGGAGACATGAGGTGTGGGACCGGCCACGACTAGGATATGACCGGTCGACCGGCGGTCCCGTGTCACCTTTCCCTAATTTTATTATTTTTTGATAAAATCATGTGATTTAGATAAAAATACATGAAATTAGATAATTTTCATGATTTTAGAGAAAATTCATAAGAAACCAAGGAATTTTCATAACTTGAGAGAAATAATAAAATAATGAGGACGTGAGGTGTGGACCGGCCACGCCGTGGAATGACCAGCTTCACGGCGGTCCCATGTCACCTTTCCCTAATTTTATTATTTTTGATAAAATCATATGATTTAGGTAATTTCTTTGAAATAAAGAAAATTGCTCGAACGAGAGAATTTTCATGAGATTAGGAAAATAGCAAAAATATGATAATATATAAAATTGGGCACGGATCGGTCACAAAGATGATCGCCTACCGGTGAACCCACCCGACGCTTTTGCTAATATTTTATTACTATTATTTTTCCTTCCTATTTTGCATAGGTTCCTCGTTCGTTCATATTTTTTTGAAATGCTCGTTCGTGCATTCAAGATGCTGGTCCGTGCATTATCTGCTAATTACACTTGTACCATTTTTGTCAGGGCTTATTCGAAGCTCCGATGCATGTTTCGTTGGCTATTTATCACTAACCCATGGCATTCTGCTGGGAAGAACCACGAATTGAAGTGACGAAATATAATGGAAAATCGTAGAATATTGCTAGATATTCAGACGATTAAAGATGGCTCGTAGAATATTATTGGATATTCAGACGATGGTTCGTAGAGTATTGCTGGATATTCAGATGATTTCAGACATTCAATTGATGGCTCAAGAAGGGCTTCCTGCCTAGGAGCATTAATCATCTGAAAGTTTGAGCAATATGAACTTGCTGGAGTGTCATATTCCTATTGCATAGTCGGGGAAAACCGGTCGCATCCCGAAGACGTTGTCGCCCAATATTTCAATTATATATAGTATGAGATGTGCCGTGGTCTCAGCTGGGAGACTGCACATCTGCATCTTCTCTGATAGACTTTCTCCATCATAGGTATATGAGATGTACCGTGGTCTCAGCTGGGAGACTGCACATCTGCATCTTCTCTGAGAAACTTTCTCCATCAGAGGGTTATGAGATGTGCCGTGGTCTCACTGGGAGATCGCACATCCGCATCTTCTCCGAGAGACTTTCTCCATCGAGGTGGCATGAGCTTTCATGCATAGAGACATGAGTCTCGATACTCATCCGATTGCCGGATCTGAGTAATTATCAAATTGCGAAATTCATGAGATGTGCCGTGGTTTCAGGAGACTATTTCATGAGATGTTCTCGTGGTTTGTGGCATGAGCCTTCATGCTTTGATCGAGAGACTACACATCTTCATGTACTTTTACCCTTTGTCGAGACATCCTTTAAATATTTCTTTACGATTCAATTTTTTTTTTTTTTTTTTTTTGAAAATATTTTTGGCATGAGCCTTATCATACAAGATAATCTTTGATTGCAAATACATCGCGAAGAGAAAGAGCATGAGCCCAATTTTTGTACCATACTCAATCAACTCCGATTTGAAATAATTATCTTCTTCTTTCTTCAATAAGAGATGCTCCAAATAAACTGGAGTATAGTTTTACAATTTTACCCTTTGTCGAAAATCCACCATCTACACATGGTATATATATTTACCATATTACAAACTTTAAATATTTATTTACGCATTCAAATTTTATTATTCAAATTTTATTATATGGGCATAACTGTTGGTGGATTTTGCAAGTGTTTCTCTTTTTAATCACTTTATATATAAACATATTAAATCGCTTCAATTATTTCATTATCAGATTGATGATCCCTTTTTAATTTAATTTTTATATTTCGTAATTTTAGGGTTATTGTGTCCTCTTATTAGGTAGCAGAATAACATTTGGTTTTCCACGTTTTCATTTAAAGTACGTTAGTTTCTTAAATCACCGTGTTTGATTATTATGCACGATTACATGTTAGACTCGTATAAAAGTGAAAAACTTTCACTTATTACTACCCGTTTAAGGTTTCACTTAGTGATGAAAATCTAAGGCTTGTTCTTGAGTCGAGAAAAGTTGAATCTCCAAGACATAATTTTTTATTTAATAAATTTCTAAAAAGGATTTGTGGCACCCTTTTTTCTCACTCGAGTTGTAAAAGAATCCACTCATAAATTCAAACCCCACCCTTTGATAAAATCCACAATTTTTCTTTTTAGTTTAGGTTTGATCCAGAAAATCGAGAGACTAAACTTGATCATCTTTTTTTTAATCTCTATTTTGTTAATCTTACCCTCATGTAACTTAATCCTATCTCTTGGGTTTGTTTTCACGAAAAAAATGATATTTTTCAAAATCTGATCATGACCAGATTGTGTGACGATTGTTTTTCCAATATTTTCCCATCACATCTTCATAAAATTTCATTAGTGAATTTATAAAAATGATGGAGAAAACATGAAAAAAAAAGGTGATGCGAGGAAACGTGTGAAAATAAATAAATTTGATTGTCCACATGGATGCCACCTAAGGGCAGGTGCATTGGGTGCACGAAAAATGGTGCCACAAATCATTTTCGATTGCCATTAACTTTTCCTAAATGTGTAGGTTTCCATATGATAAATCCAAGGCTCGTTCTTGACTCAGGAACATCTGAAAATGTTTTTGCTTATTATGATATCTTTGGACAATCTTTCAAACTTATGTAAGGTATTTTTATTTTGATGTGCATTGTTTTAACATTATCTCTTAATCGTATTATGTCTTATTTGTAGGATCATATGAGATTGGAAATTGTCGTTGGAACACGAAGATGTCCAAACATTAGTAAGGAACAATTCTTTGGTTGAAAATTACTTGAATCCAGAGCATCGTCAAATTGCTTTGTCGAGGTTCATGGTGAAACCGATACAACGCACTTCCCGTTCGGAGATGAATTTTTCCCCGAGATGTCATATATGTTATCGAAAATCAATTTCAAGGAATTGAGTCAGATTGTGTGATGGGACCCGCACGATATCGCTATACCGCCGCAATACCGTTATACGGGACAGTAATGGCAAACTGGGTAGTGCAAACTTTCCAGTACCTTGACCTGTTGGAAAAATGGTGCCATTTGATGGCAATGAGAAGGGCTCATTTGTCGAATTGGTACAATTTTTTTAATCTATGTTCAATGTATTTTCCATGTATATTGTTCACATTGGATTAGGTGTGGTGTTATGAACACTTCCCAACCTTGTTCAAGGACTGCCCATTCTCAAGATCAAAGACCTTCCCCGAACCCGATCCCTAGAGCTCAGCATATGAGATTGGTCCTATGAGGAAGGAAGATCTTACCGTCAAAATCCCAAGATCTTTTGTACCATGGGCCTTTGTACCACCCAAGAGGATACATCATGGGACCCATGCTTGATGCGCCAAATGGATTTAAAAAATTATCCCGTTTTTGGTCGACCTCCCGATGATAATTATCTTCTTTACTTTTTCTCGCAATTCAATCCCCAACAAGTATGTAGTTGATTAGGGAAAGAGACCCACGTGTGATGATTTAATGGTCACATCCTTTTTCCGGTGGAAGCTCCACACCAAGAAAACTCCTCCTCGCTGAAATTCCTCCAAAAGACTTTAATGGTGGTAAGTGATAGTTATTAAATGTAAACATAACTGAATATTAATATATATTCTTATTATGTATTTGATGTATTAAACTAGCGAGACTTGGCAAGGTTACGAAGATGTTAGGTTGCAAGAAAGGATGGAGTTGTGCTATCTCTTCAAGAAATCAAGGAACTCGAGGAAAGCTTCATGAAGAAACCGACCCTACTTAAAGCTTGTATGGGGAAACAAGGAAGGCGCCAACTCAAAAGAAACAAAAGACTAATTAGTGATGGGTTAACTCTTTAGTTTTATGGTTACGTAAAAAACAATTTCAAACTTGTTTTGGGTGATGTTGAACATGATTAGAGTTTTGGTTTGAAAGTTAAAATGTTCCGACATATGACAGCTGAAAATAATTTCATAAAAACCGATAGTAAAATGATTGTTGCCTAAAACCTGAATAGAATTTCCTCAAAAACCGCATTATCGTGCCACAACATCAGTTTTACTTCATCCATTGTCTGCTGTTTTGTGCATTGCCATTTTTAAACCATACTTTTAGTTCCTAAGAGCTTTTTAAAGGAATGGATACACCCATCCTTGATACCTCACAGATATATCTCCAATGGATTATTACTCACCGCCCGCGTTCATCAATTCCCTGAAAAAGAAAAACGTTTGAGGAGCATATTGTCCAATTCGACAGAATTCAATCATCAACTGATTTACCCAACCCCATTGCCACAATACTAGAAAAACTAAGGGAAGGAAGAAAACCACCAACTCAATTGTCGTGGAGGAAGAGATAAGTAAAAAGGAAGAGAGAAGAAAAATAGGAAGCAAAGATTGAACGTTATCGTCAAAAAATAGATAAATATCGTTTTAAACATCAAAAAGAAGCTAAGATAGAAAAGGAGGAAACATAATGGATTAGGAATTAACTTAGTATTGATTTGGCGAGGATGAACGCCGCCGAAGTAATGAATGGTTCTTACAAGCATTACACGGTTAACGGTAAGAAACGCAAAAAACTTTGATCAAATAGTACGCATTCGAACAACTGATGTCTCAAATACAAACGTCAAGATCTGATAGGTATAAAGCTTGCATATAATTTTTTAGGCAATCTAATTCCAATAAATTATTTTAAATTGAACTATTGATATCTTTAATTCTATGTGTAACGTTATTCCCTTAAATGATGTTAGTTGGAAAATGCTTGAGATCTTATGTTTGTGGTTAATGATATTTATTTCCTCAAATACCAAAGAAGTTAAAAAAATAAGAAGTTATGAAAAAACCGGCATCATGTATATGTTTACGAAAGATGCCAACACTTTAAAAATAATGAACTCGCACGCTGATCACCTATGTAATTGTCAATTTCATTTAAAATTTCATTCAACTTGGTCGAATTTCATTCAACTCGGTTACAATTTCATTCAATTTGTTCGACGGTTTCCAAATACGACGGTTTCCAAATATTTAATGAAATTCGAAGGTTACAAAATCTTTCTTTAATGACGTTTCAAACTTCCAAAGATATAAGTGATTTTGAAAGAAAACTATTTTATTCAATCTTTCCCTATTTTTTTCATCTATTATACCAAAAACAATGGTTCAAATATAACCCCAATGCAGAAATTTGTAAGTCATGTATAACACAAAGTCTCTGGAATTGAAGTAGTTTTTAGGTTTATCCAATAATATACAACACAAAGTGAAACTTGATAGAGTTCATGATGGATTGCAGGTTTTGAAAATTGCATTCTAGTCAATTGAGTTCAATTTGAAAAACAAAAAAAATGTTAAGTTTTGGGTAAAAAATAGCGTAAAACCGGCATTCCAAAATTATCATCAGAATTGTTCCGCGTTCACGGTATGGTAAATACAATGCCGGTTTTTGTTCCCTAAATTTTTTAAATTCCCGATACAATTCAACAAAAACCGCATCTTCGTATTATCCTAATTTCGTGAATGCCGGTTTTGTGTGTGTTCATTTTATATGCCGGCATGCATTATATAAATCCGTTTAACGTGTTGGAACATAGTCTCACGCACCAAAAAAAGGACAAAAAGGAAAAGGAATAGCGGCTACATGATGATGATGAGAATCAAACTCCACAAGAACCGGAATGCTTCAAACTAATGATGAAAAGGCACCCCCACCTCACTTCCCTGATACGTTAGACTTAATTCGAAATGATGGAAAATATTGGGGTCAACCTATAAACCCGCAAATTTTATTTTCGTATAAAGACTCTTGGGCTCGATGGATCTATCAAACTTATGTAAGACGCTTGTATCTTGTTATTCCTATTATTTACACGTGATCAATTTAATAAAGTTTGATGATTTTATAGGACCACAGAAAGCCCGGCATGTTAGCCGCTAAAATCTCATTGATCCTCATCTACCGATTTTTATTTGCATTTTCATTTTTGACCATTATCCCCAAGAAAAGGATAATATGACAGAAACCGGGTTAAGGTAGAAGACAAGAAGGACCTAGGGTTCTATGAGCTAACTGAAAAGTTGTTTGGATGGAACAAGGAAACTTGGAAAATTTGTACAAGAAACAAACTTCTCATACAAAGACTATAACATTCGTCCAACTCACTCAATTGTTTGGGAATACAAAGAACAAGGAATTGACTCGCACAAGCTCAACAAACTTCCGCAAAGATATATGTTGTTCATTTTGGGAACCGCTTATATTCCCGACTCTAAAACAGGGTGCATTTGAACAACCTTTTTTGGATCCGCTGCTCATAAGTATTCATGGTATGCAAATGCGAGCTTCTAAAAGGCGTTTAATGGGAATTTCACTGATTCGTGCAAATTACTTATTTTTTGATTGTTATCATTACATTTGTTAGTTTCCAAATATTAATTATCTTATACATTTTATGTCCAAACACTTCCGGATGCATGACAATGGCTCTAGCTCGTAAATACTTCTTCGGAAATACCCTACTCCTAACAAGAAACGATATTGACAATTAATTTACAAATGTTGAACAAATTTTTCATGATTCCTGGAAAAAGGACAAATATTATCCACATTCGACACCGATATTCTTTCTCTAACACGAAGACAACCCTGAATACATTTCTATTGTAAGATTAGCATTATAGGAGATAACCTAGTTGTCAAAAAAGGTTCCACAAAAATTGGCTGTTAGGGACATAATTCATGTCAATGTTGTTATTTAGATTGGATCAAAAAGCTGACTTAACAAAAAAGAAAAAACCATTATGAGTCTATGTCCATTTAAGTCTATCTATTCCATTAACTGGAACTCTAATATGAGTTACTTGACTAACAATGTGCTCACCAAACCAAGCTTTCAGAGCTCGCCCTTCCATAACTTAATATCCTATCGACCAGATCACTTGCTTTATGTATACTCATAGATCTCATTCTAGAATTAACAATTCTATCAAGTTTAGAGACTCACTTGTGTTTTCAAACGCTTACACCAGTGCCATCGCTCACTTACCAACAATAATTTTCTTGGAAAATTTCTAACCCTTATCTGATACCTTTGCATACCCCACAAACCACGAAAAGCAAAATCCGGTTAACAATTATGGAGACCCTTTTGTTCCGCAACAAGTCCAAGATATATTAGAAATCGAAGTAATTATATCTCATAAAAGTAAAACAAATTTTAGGCCGGCTTACCAGCCTCGCCACAACCCACAAAAGTGGGACACGAAAAGCTAGACCATCTGTCAAAAAATCAAGGTTCTCAAAAATATTTATGTTTGAGAACGGTAGCCCCACAAAGCATATGACTGGTCCAGCATCCTCCAAATCCAAATACTGATTTGAGATGGAAATAGTTTATGTTGGTCAAAGTGGGTAAAGTCAGAAAATAAACATACCAGTACCATAAGCAATTGAACAACCAAAGACAATGAAGAAAACCGAGAAAAAAAAAACCGAGAAAAGCTCTCACAGTCGCCCAGCCCCCTGCTGGCTTCCGCGAGGCTCACCCAGACCCACAAAAAAAAGTGAGATAAAAAGCAAGTTTTGTTTTGGCATTATCCAGATTCTCGGTCTGTAAAGAACTGCCCTTGAACAACATGGTATGCCACTGTTTATATGGCGCCGCACCATAGTTTGTTGTGGTTTGGTACCCCACCAGTGATCAGATCCTTTCCAAACTGAAAGCTTGTTTATTAACTTTCAAAGTCCATTTTGGTCGGCGTCGGCATATGTTGGGGATTCATTAGATTTTTCCCCAAATAGACTGGGCCAACTCTATCCCACCACTAGACACACACCCTGATATTAAAAACACTAAACACCTCGATCAGTCATCATCATCTAATCTAATGGAGTCTGAACGACAGAATTTTGGGAATTCTGAAGAACCAAAACAAACAATATCCAGTAATGGTGATTTAAGTAAAACCAATGAAATGAATGAGAAGAATTTGAAAAAGAAAAAGAGTTTGATATTTAAGATCACAAACAACATCAAGTCCTGATAGATCATCATCAGATGAGAAACCATATATGGAGATGGAATCAGTTACTAGCGAAGATGGTCCGCCTCCAACCCATCTTGTTGTTATGGTTAATGGTATTCTTGGCAGGTTAGTTCTTCTTCTTACTTCATTTCATTTCTGAATCTGAGATTGTTAAAATGAATTGGATGGTACCATTTTGAAATCAATGTCTTGCAAATTAGGTCTAAATAATTGGATAAGTGAAATATGTATAATATATTGGGATTAGCATTTCTAAGATCAGTATCACTACCTACCTAAATTCCCCAAATTAACAGCACATGTCTACCAAACTACCAATCATCAATAGGAGGAAACATAGATAATTAAGACTAGTCGCCTCCGGAGAACGCGGATAGGCTTTTTCTGTGAGTATAACTAGAATACTAGATGAGCTTTGTAGTCTAAGATGCATGTGGTGAACATAGCAGTGACAGATTGTGTATTTGCAAGAGCCGAAGGTTTAGTTTGTTGTATGACTCAAGCTTTGTGTGATTTGGTGAGATATTTTTATTTTGCTGTTCCATATTAGTTATCTTTATTGGTGGTTTGGTAGTGGTACCTCAATTTGGTGTTCAGTATGCTTGTCACATTTATGATAATAATGAAGCTCTACTGATACATCCATACCGCCCTGAAGATTCGCTGCGAAGCAATTGAAATGATATCCGAAGGAGTTTCTGGTGCATTGTGAGTATTTTTTTTCCCTCTTTTTCCAACCTCCTTATTTGTTATTCTTTATTCTAAGCATTAGATGATGTTTGTGTGGTTGTGACAATTGGGGTGAATTTCGTGAACTACATGAAAATCTTTATTTCCTTGTGTATTCAAAATCTCTATAGGGCTCCTCTATGCACCATGAGTTATCTTTTTTATTGTTTTGCTTAGTTATGGCATCCAATAGAGTTGCTTTTCTATCTTTAATGCTCTGGGACTTTCTGTATCGCCCTATGCCTTGTTATTCTTCTTGATACACTTGGAATTTATCGTTTTAACACCTTCTTTAGGTATGATCTAAAAAAATAATTAATCTGATGATGAATTAGTCAGAATAGGGTTGCTAAAGTTACTTGGAGCACCTCCTCATACGAACATTGCAATTTCTTCCTTTTTATAATGCAGGCAGTAATTGTAATACTGCATCAACTACAGTGGACTGGACGGTGTTGACGTAATGGGAGAGAGATTAGCAGATGAGGTGCATAGTGTTCTGTTGTTTGATCCCAACTTTACCTTGTTTTCTGCTCTGTGACCAAGGTTTTGATCCAACATTTATTTATGAAGATCAACTGTTGGTCTTGAAGCAGTTCGTTTTATAATTATAAAACTTTATACTCTTATATACATTTTGGACTGTCTATGTTTACTTTCCAAGTTCCTCTCAGGTTTTCTTATTTGATTGAAAGCTTAGAAGAATATTGTTGTTTCAGGTTTTGTCCGCAGTAAAACAAAAGCCAGATCTTCGAAAGATTTTTTTCGTGGCTCACTCATTAGGTGGCCTATACTATTGCTAGGCTCTATTCTTCTAATCCGGAGGACCGGAGCACCGTCCTTCTGAAGGGAATGGAGGTTGTAGTTGTGATGGAACTGGAAATGCATGCCTAGAAAAGAAATCGATAGTCAAAATTGCGAGATTGGAGCCTATGAACTTTATAACTGTTGCAAAACCACATCTTGGTTCAAGAGGGCATAGACAGGTAATTTGCATATACCATTTTCCATAGAAGTGTTAGTTCATTGGTCTATGAAATGACAATTTTCTTTGTAATGTGACTACTGACCTGTGGACATCGTTGAACTCTGATTCCGGACTCTTCTTTGACCAGAAAAATGTGTTGGACAATCCATGTGCTTACTCTGTGTGCCAACTAAAACCTCACAGTAATCATTTTCTGCATTCATAACAGAAAAATGTAGATAGGAAATAAAATACTACACAAGCATTCTTTCCATTTAACTTGCAATGCTAGCTCATACTTTCGATTTTTGTTTGTTTGTTCATTTCCCGCCTAAGATAACATCAATCTCGGTTTAGGTTCTAGTGTTTGGTGGCCTTCGCTTTCTGGAAAAACAGCGAAGTACACATCTTGGCTGGTTGGGGAAATTGGGAAGCATCTTTTTCTCATTCAGCACAATTGCCATTTATGAGGGATTAATCTTACTTTTTAGATTTTGATTTCAAAATTTTGATCGTTATTTATCAGGGATTAATCTTACTTTTAGGTTTTGATTTCAAAAATTTGCCTTAATATGAATGACTTTACTTGATTAAAGACCTTGTTGGCTGGACTGCATCATTAATATGTTGTCACTAATGAGCTTCCAAAGCTAAATAATAGTGTTGTCAATGTCATTTTCTTTTCTTTTGCAGCACCAACAATTCATGTAAAAATATAGAGTGCGATCTTAGTTTCCTCTCCCTCATCACAATTAAATCACGATTAACCTTGCATTACTTCGCCTTTGCAACTTCCTTAGCTGTAATAGACTGTATATCTAAAGTAGAAATATTTAAATTTCAAATATCCCAGGGGAAGAGCGCTCCTTGTAATGGGCCTAATGGCAAATCAAATAGACAGACTAAGGTTCTAGACTAAAGAAAGCTGTTTTTGGGCATACAAGAAACTTATTGGGCATATCAAGTAAGACAAAATAGGAGTGTAAATAGCAATATTAGAAGCCCCTTAACCAAATATTTTTGGTAATGGCAAATCTGCCCTTTTAGGATTAGTGTTAATAGTAATGATTAGTTAAAATAAATCTGATTAGTGATTAATGATTAGTGATTAGTTTTAAGATTACTTTCAACCAAAATTGTTTGCCACTATCCGGGGGGGATTTTTTCCTGGTTTTGTAGGTTAAAATCATCAAAAGTTTGTGTTTTCTCACTAAGGTTCTAAGTGAGTTTGGATGAACAGTTAACTAGTTGGAAGTGTTGATTAAGAGCCGAACCTACCTTGTAGACCAGAGTTCGGCTTGTTTTGTATTGTCCTAATAAGCCGAACCCTACACTGAACTGTCTGGAAGAAAAAATGTTTAGGGTTCGGCTTATATTTAGAAATTCGTATGTGCCGAACCTGTTGAAAACACATTGTTCGGCTATTTGAATAAGTAGAATATAAGCCGAACTGATCATGTACATTCCTGGGTTAATAATTTTGTATTGGTTCGGCACATATTATGATTATCGAATACGCTGAACCCCTATGCATCTCTTTACGTGACTAGGTTCGGCTTGAAATTGCATAAAATTTCAAGCTTCAACTGTTTCATATACACTTACAGAAGCTTTTGTGAAGAACAGTTCGTCTCAAAACACAACTCAATTGTGAGCCGAACCTTATAAATGCACTAGGTTCTAGCACATATTATGATTATCGTATGCTTCTAACCTAACCATTAATTTTTCTTTGGAGCATCTAAAAATGTTCTACCGTCCTAAATACAAAATATGTGCCGAACTAAGGTAACTTTCATTGTGTTGATGAAACAGAGAGTAGTTCGGCTTGTACGATAATCATAATATGTGCCGAACCTAGTGTATTTATAAGGTTCGGCTCACAATTGAGTTGTGTTTTTAGCCGAGTTAAACCAATTCAATCAATCATAAACAATAAAATAAGAGATGGGTTTGTGATAAGTACCTTCTAATTCCATTTTAGGAGTTGTTTTTTCAATCAGTTGAACTAAGGTAACTGATTTTGATTTTAGTTTTTTTTTAAGGGTAAGGACATATTAGTAATTTAAATTGTTTGAGGATATATAAATAATTATATTACCCCTTATAAAGCCACCCTGGGTGGAAAAATAAATTTGTATGCCCAATAAGTTTCTTGTATGCCCAAAAACAGCTTTCATACTTGAGCCACCTTAATAGCGAGAATCACACTAGTCTTCTCCCGACCATTGAAGATTGCAATGAGACCCTAACAAATTATCAATGTTTATGTCAAGTAATTCACATGATTGCATCCTTTTTGTCTTTCAATAAATGGTGTTATTTGTTTGAAAGCAGTTTTTACAAGTACGAGTCATTTTCTATTCAAAAGTAGAAAATTATTTTCCTTTTTTTTTTTTAGGTGTAAAACTGTAAAGCATTTCAATATTTGAAAGGGCGGGGGAGGATCCATGATAAACTGTTTTGTTATGCTTTTTCAATATTTGGAACCGAGAATGTATAAATGCGTACGATTGGTCTGGGTTCAATTGTGAATCTGATCTAAGCTCATCAAGGATTTCACTGCAAAATGGCAATGACTATGAAACAAGAATGCATTTGGAAGAATTCAAAAATCAAAACACAACAACAGAACTTGTATCATCAAATTCCTTTTTCCTTCCAAATTCCAGTTCTCGGCAAAAGTAAAGACCTTTTTTTGCTCTAGCAATGATACTCAAACATTGGAAGCCATACATTATATGAAACACAATTTTTAAGTGAAAAAGTTCCGGAGTGATTGGGAGATGGCTAAAGTTCTCAAACACAAGATATTATAAACAGAGATCAAACCATATAAGAACTAGGGACAAACATTTAACCAACCAAGCTAGCCCAAGTTGGTTAACAAGTAAAAGTTACGGACAGCTATTTCAAAACTCTCTTAAATTAAATATAATTGACCATGTTCAAATCAAATAATCAATCAAATTTAAGGGACAAGAGAAAAAACTTAACTGTAATTGATGATGCACGTTGAACCTTAGCCAAACTACGCGGTGCGGGAGTACAAAAATGTTACACGCTTTTCCAACTTTCGAGTGTCATATTGAAGCATGTCCACCTCATTATCATAGCGTCTAACAAATTTTTGATATTCATCTTCAAAAGAATCAAATCTTTCAATAAACTTGTTATGTTTTTCTTCAATGGAATTCAACTTGTTTGTAGTTCGTAATGCAAACCATAAACCTGCTGAACCAACTGCCAATGGAACAAGAAAGTTAATAAAACCATTCTTCTTCTCATTCCCCGTGATCTGAACAATGTAAATATAGGTTTCAGCTGTATTAGGGTTCTCTTTTACTTGCTTTTTATCTCTAAACAATTTATTTATATAGGAAATTGATTGTTTCTAGGTCTTGGGTTTGGATCGGAAATCCGAAACCATAGGGATTTCTTTGAAGACTGTTTTTGGGCATACTCAATAAATCCAAAAGGGGATGTCAAATAACAAAGTTAGAAGGCCCCTTAACCAAAAAAAATTTAATGACAAATTTGCCCTTTATGTATTAGTGTTAGTAATTAGGATTAGTGATTAATTTTTTTGTTTAGTGATTAAGAAAACTTTTTTTGTTTAGTGATAAAGTGAGAAATTTATGTTTGTTAATCAGAATTTTGGGGGAAAAAAAGTTTTTATTGAGAAGGAGGGAAGGGGAAGGAGAAAGTGGGAAACTTCATTTCTTGATTCAATGGAGGATGAGGAGGGTGATTATTCATCTAAAAAACCTAGGAAAATACACATCAACTACAACAATGATTCCCAAATGGCTGATTTCTTAGATTATGAGAATGATTTTACTCAAACTCAAGCTCAAGGTCATACTCAAACACAAACTCAATATGATGGTTTTTATGAGCCAAATCCAGATGATGAAGACATTGATGAGGAACCCAATGCTTCTACTACACGGGTACACTTCTATCATATGCTTAATCTCACTTTTATTGCTTCAAATTATCAAAAGTTTGTATTTTTACATTGAGGTTCGGCGAACTAGGTTTAGGTTCGGCTTACATCTATGAGCCGAACCAACACATTGATGAACAGTTCGGCTTACTGTTCATGTTTACGGACAAGCCGAACATATATTTTCCACTTCCAACTGATTTTGTAGACACTAGTTCGGCTTGTAACTCAAATTACAGAAATAGCCGAACCTATTACTGAGAGTTCCGGAATACAATTTTTAATGGTTCGGCTTATATAATTAAAATCGTATGAGCCGAACATAATTTGTTAACGATTCGACACATATTTAGAATATCATATAAGCCGAAACCTCTTTATGTACAAGGTTCGGCACATTATATGATTATAGTATAAGCCGAATCTAACTATTAATTTTCTTTTGTTGTATTTATCCTTGTGATATTCTTTGTAGATCGCGCTTGCCGGACCTGTACCGATGGAAAATCAACCTGAACCGGTAGACATAATTCACGAAGATACTAAGGATCACTTCCAAAATGATTTGGCAGAGATCTTGATTGCCTTCGCATTCCCCTTATCAGCTTTCTTTTGACTTTCCTTATTGATAACGAAGGGATGAGAAATCTGGTTATACCAATCCATGTAGCCCAGATCCTCTTCACATGGATCATCACTTAAAGGTACTAACTTTCCAACATCTAATTTGTTAGTATCTAAAGTCCTCCAATACTCAAGGGTAGGGTCGGGATCATACTTTGGTTCCCATGATGAAGTGGTGCTTTTAGTTCCATTACCACCCTTTGGCAACAACCTGAATTTCTCGTCAAACAAAGGAACCTTTTGGATGCATCCTAATTGACAGAGTATTCGTCGAGGATCGTATATGACATAACCACCGGGATAAAACAATGGACCATGGTACACATCCACCGGCATATCCTCATCTTCAACAATTTCATCTTCTTCATCTCCCTTCACATATGGTTGAAAAAGGACGTCATCAACACCCATTGTATCTAACTTCTCCCTCAAACTTGCCACCAACTGTTTTTTGTTCCTTTTCTCAGAGTCCTCATACTCGTACCTTGCTGATGTTGGCTCTGTATCAACCTACTCGACATCCTCTTCAAGCGTTTTGGCCAATTCCAAAATTGGGAAATGGTCATATACCCACACCTACATCCAAATAACCACATAACTAACTTAAAATGATTGAAGTAATAGAAACATAACAGTAGACATTGTTTGCTTTGACACAACAAAGTAAGAAGGAAATATGAATACTCAGTGCTTTGTTCGGCTTACATAGTAACATGTATTATAAGACGAACCTTAAAAGATTCATAGTTCGGCTTAAATACTAACAATTATTGTAAGCCGAACCTGATAATATTTAAATTTCGGCTTATATGTGATAACAGTAATTAGCCGAACCATGCACTGATGACCCAAAAATTTCAAGTTCGGTCGTCGAGAATTACCTGAAGCATGGTGAAGTTCCATCCAATGTTTGTGCTTGTCAACCTAGAGGCGCCCGCAAGTTGGTCCAATAAGTAAGATAGTTAAGCCGTTCCCCAAGCATACTTGTTAACGGTAGAAATATTCTTTACCAATTGGAGATAATTAGCATTCACCTTGTTTCCGGTAGTGTCAGGAAAGATATCTATGCCAAGAGTATAAAGCAAGTAGGAGGTTCCGGTTTGCTTCACTTTGATCTCATTCATTACCAACAACCATTCTTTTACTTTCTCCTTTGTGTTCTCAAATTCCTTTTTCAAGTTAGTTAGCTTGATTTTCTTATTCTTCTTATTTGTCCCACCAGCTATGAAAACGGAATCGACATCTTTAACGGATCGACAAAACTCCAACTCAGTTTTGTATGCATCCCAACTAAGAAATTCATGGTACAACTTGTACAGCTAATCCCAACTCATGTCATAATAATCAGCATCCACGCTTCTACCCCTTGCCTTTAGGCCTGTAATCTTACTCTCCTCATCAGGAGTGATGGCCATCTCTCCAAAAGGTAATTGAAATGTGTAAGTCTCTGGACAAAATTGATAGGTGTTGTAAAACACCTAATTTTATATCTAGTATTTATGATTTCTTTGCTATTATTATTGGGAATTGCATCTCTTATGTTTGAATTTGAATATTAGGTGCAATGAAGTCTTTGGGAGCAAAAGATGGAGAAAAGCGTCTATTTGGAGTGTAAAGGGCAAACAGATAAATTCACATGCAAGTGTAGCTGAAGCTAGCTGAGGTTATGCAGCGAGAAAGGAGCGGAAGAATCAACTGTCAGTTGTGCAAAACTGACAGTTGAGCAAGAAAGAAAATAGTCATGTCAGTTCTATGGAACCGACAAGCCATGTTTGAGTTGGTTATCCCTTAACCACTACAGCTGGGTGTAAATAGCTTTTCTAGCTATTACCTAGCCCTAGATTTCAGAGAAAATCATTTCTCAATCATTTTTCAAAGTCAGAAGAGAGTGGCTGTTGCGGCTGGTGGGAGAAATCACTGAAGCCATGACGGCTGCTGCTGAGAGTTAAATCGAGAGATGAAATCTCAGAGAGTTGGGAGCCGGATATACCAGGAGAAGGAAGTGGAATCTACAGATTATGGTGACAAAGACTCGTTGCTGCTTTGGCTACTGTTAATTTTGAAGATGGGTTTTGTTCGAGTGATTAGGTGTTTGATTGAGAAGAAATGGAAACTAGGGTTTCTGGGATCTTTTGTTGAAGAATTAAAGGAAATCAATGGTGGAAATAAGATGGGTTTCAACTTTGTTGTTTCAGTTCAAGTAAGATGGTGTTGATTTGAATTAGGGTTTTGTTGAGAAGATAATGAGGAATTGGGTGTTTACTGTTGATCTGAAGAGATGGATGTTTATGCTGGCGATTTAGGTATCAAGAAATGGGTCTGGTGGTCTGAGCTGTGAAGTTGAGATCTGAGGAGGTGGGTTGTGACAATTCTGTTATTGAGGTAGAGTTACTGGTGGTGAACACTGGAAGTGATGGCATCGAAGAAGGAATTTAAAGACATTGAGAAGATTCGAGTTGGATGGTTGAGATATTCAAGGTTTAAGAATTTGACAAGCCTGGGAAACTTAGGTTTCAGTCAGATTTGAGTTTTCCAGAGATTGAAATGGTTTTGATATTGGTGGATAATTACTGAAGAGATCATGGAAGAGATTTGTTGTTGTTGTCAATTTGATACAAGACAGAAATGCAGAGATGATGTTATTGATGGTGGAACGGAGAAGGAATTGAAGCTTGTGGTGGTGTCTAAGGTTACAAAAGAGAAGAGTTGGTCATGTTGTTGATGCTGTGTTGCTCCTGTGAAGGAGATAGAAGTCTGGACCTAATGGTGCTGCCGCTGTTGTTTCGATTGGCTGGTCATAATGGTTATTTGTTTGAGTTAATGAACTGGTGCAGAATAGTTACAACTGCAGTTTCAGGTGATTCAAGCTGTTGTTGGTGATTATACTGAATTGCAGCTGAGATTTCAGGGAAGGTTATGGACTGTTGGAGGCAGTGCAAGTCTGTGGATGATTTGGTTTTGAGTAGATGATGCAGTGAAGTTGGTGCTAAAATAGATTTCTATGACTCAGATTTAGGCTGTGTCAGATGAATGAATGAACAAGGATTCAAATCTACTGTTGGGTAAAGAAAATGGAAATGGTGCTCAGTTCAAGATTGCAGGCTAAGTAGCTGGTGCAGCTGGAGTTGGCTCTGAGATGTTTGAATGAATCTGCTATGAAATAGAGAAAGTTGGAGATGCAATATAAGGTTTTGATGATTGCCAAGGGTTTGGTTGTCTTCTTGTGCAACTGAAGTTGTAGTATGCATGCATTTCAAGTGGTGAATGTAGTAGCTGCTGAGTCGAACTGAAGCATTACAGGTGGAGATGTTAATAATGAGTGATTTGCAGTTGATGAATGGAGGAACTCAATGAGAAATTATGGATGTAGATGGATGTTTTGTGTACCAGGTGGTTGGAATTTATGGGTTGGATAGGTTTGGAGAGAAGCTGCAGTTGCAGGAGCAGTTGCAGGTGATGTTTGAAATGGCTACGCGCTGCTGGTGGCTTGTTGGAGGTTCAAATGAGGTGCTGTGGTTTAATGCAATGCATAACTGGAGCAGTAGAGCATGATGGTTGTTTGGCAGGTGGAACGAGGAGCATATGCAGTGTGCAAGTGGAACTGCAGATGATGGCTGACTCAGTGGGTTATGGTGAATAAAATGGGTCTGAGATGATTGCAAGAAGTAATAGGGTTATGCTGCAGTGATGGGTGCTTGAACTTGTGTGAGATGTTGCAATTTGAACAGCATCTGGAAGTAGTGCAGGTGCAGTAAGAGTTTGGGTTTATGGCTAGGATGGAGTTCAATTAAGATTTGAGTGTTAGCTGCTAGTTTATGGAGCTGGTGCCAGGTAAATGAAGCAGTAATACTGTAATTCAGATGGTGCAGTTGGAACCTTTCGATTGAGGTGATTTCTATTGAAGCACACTAGAGCATGATGGGAGTTGCAGGTGGATGACAAAGGTTTCGAGTATGTTTCTGCCATGGATTAGGTGGTGACAGCTAAGAATGAAGCGGAGAATGTGCTTGTGGTTTGATGGGCACGGGAATGATGCCGCAGTTCAGGATGTGATGCAGTGGCACAGCCATCATGGCTGGGACTGAAGTATGGCATTTGCAAGGTGCAACAGCTTTGGCCTAGAGACCAATCAGTCGAGTTAGCTAGTCAACTCGGTATAACTCGGTGCTTGACCCGAGTTGACTCAGCTTCTGACTTGTTTGACCCGACAGTGACTCAGTTGAATTCTCGTTAACTGTTTGACTTTTCAGGTGGCCGACGACTACTTTCCGGTGCCGGATTCCGGCCAAAAACACAGTTTTCCGGCGGATAATTTTTGGGTCATATTTTCACATGGGTTTTTCACACACATGAGTGTAGTGGACTTCTTACCTTTGGACCTTGGGCTTTGAAGACCTAATTTGGAAAGTTGGAAAGCTATAAAAGGAAGAGTTTCTATTCTTTTAAGGGACATATCATATCACGTATTTTTCTACTAGAGTTTGGAGGAGAGCGATTCTACTAGGGTTTGCTTTCGTTTATTTTTCATGTTCTTCATTTTATTTTTGATAATAATTATGTTGAATCCAAAAACTATGAGTAGCTAAATACCTTTTATTGGTTATGGGATAAAGTGGATTTCCAAATGATATTTGATTTAATGAAGTAGTTTTGTCTCAATAAATTACTGTTTATGATTCATGGTTCATATTGTTTATGATTTGATTGTTTATTTGGTTGAGTCCGGAATCAATCCGATTTGTTTTCATATCTAGAGCTATATTAGGGTTTTCAATACGAAAACGTTGTTTGTCCCTGATTCTAAGTAGCATAAATGTGGGTAGTGCTCGTAGTGATATATCCTACTAGTCACATATGAATCATAACTTGGGTTAAATCGATTTAGTGCTTTTACACATTTTGATTGCCTTGATTAGTCTTATTCCATAGAACTTATTGCTTTTAGGGAGTTAAATCTAATTGTGCTTTTACACTTTAGGTTGCTTTCTAGGAAGAAGTCACATATGCATCTTTTAATGTGGTTGTGATGAAATCAGGGAATTAGCGGGATACTCTTGCGATCAAGGTATCCTAGGACTTTTAGTAAATAAGAGATTAAATTTTCAATTCTAGTCATTGTTGAGAATTCGAATTTGTGAATGAAACTATCCCGTGACCAATATTTTCTCCCTATTGATTATTTTTATTATTACTTTGCTTTCAATTCATTTTTATTGCTTTGATAAATCAAAACCCCCCTTTGGTTACTAGGAAATTGAAAATTTTTATAACAACAAAAGCCTCTCTGTGGATACGAACTCTTTCTTGTCGCATACTATTTTTATTTTAGGAAGTAAGAAAGTGAAATTATATTTGCGTCGGCTGAAAACTAACCAAAAATCTCTCGGCAAAGGAGGACGCTGTCACGCTATCGTATTATTTATGTCCATATTGAATGGCAGGCCATAAAGCAGAGGATTGTACGTTAGCAACCACCTCATCAACCTCTTCAGAAAGTTTCCATTCCGCTGCCCTCTGGTATCTCAATACTCGGACTGCACGATTGTGATCTGGGGTCTCATAAATTCTTTTTGCCCAAGATTCGGCGTACCCAATCAACACATTTCCACCATCTTCCGGAAGACCATGAGGCAGACCATCCGATCTAGGTGAAATTATGTCATCTTCATCAGGAATGTGTAAACTTGTAACCCGTTGTTCTGCAACTTTCTTCTCTCCCTCGGGTTTTGCAACCTTCTTCCTTTTCTCGGGTTTTCGTTGGGGTTGTGTTTCTTGACTATCATCAACTTCTTCAACAACATCTATTACTTCCTCTTGTCTTCCAACTCTTCCTTGTTCATCTGCTTCTTCGGCTCACAACGTAAACTGCATAATACGCCGAGTCTATCATTATAAATTGAAACATGTATTCGGCGCAACATGATATCATATAAATAAGGTGATCTTATCCCTTTTCAATTTTATGGAATTCTAACAATAATATTCGGCGTAACCTAATACTATCGAATGTGCCGAATCTATACTTATGAATTGAAACATGTGTTCGGCGCAAAATGGTGTCATACAAATAAGCCGATCTTAAACACATGCGAAATTTCTGAAATTCAATAAACATTTATTCGGCGCAAATCTAGTATTACAATATAAGCCGATCCTATAGACATGCAAAGTTTATAAAATTCGGACAACATAAATTCGGCGCAAATCTAATACCATCGAATAAGCCGATCCTAAATATCAGTCTTTGTGGCAATAAGTTCGGCTCATAACGGAAAATAATTATATGTCGAACCGTTCATATGCACATTCAGGGTTCAGTTCTAAGAACATCTCGGCGCACATTTGAATTTTTTTTTTTACGCCGAACCCAACTCTGTAACCGCCGCACATACATGATTTTGACGAATTAAATTTATCATGCCAATCAAAAACATCAAATAAAAGATAGGTTTGTAGAACTTACCTTCTAATTCTTATTTCAGGCATTGTTTCTTGAATTTGTTCTTCCGGTTCGATTTGTGGTTGGATTTGACTTTGTTCTTCACTTTCTAATTCTTCATCTTCAATTGGTTCTTCAGTTGGTGCTGCAATTGATCTATTAGAACGCATTACATTTTTATGACGAACCATTATATAGTAGAGTTTAATCGACGATCAAATTTTCACGAATCGACGATTATCAGTTTCACCGCGATGCGACGAAAGAAAATAGTGAGGGAGGAGACGAGAGGAGGAAGAAGAAGGAATAAGACTTTTTTTTTTTTTTTTTTTTTTTGAAACTGATTTTGAAGGCTTAAGGATTAGGGTGTATTAGGGTTAAGGGGTAGATTAATAATTTGGAAGGCTTAAGGATAAATTGGTAATTGAACTACCCATAGGGGTGCCCCTTATAAGGTCACCCTATTGTTGAGTATTCCCAGAAAGAATTTGGTATGCCCAAAAACAACGTTCATTTCTTTTCCAATTTTGAAGATTTCGGTAATCTTCTGGAAGAGTCCACACATAGTCTAAATTTTATGGGCTTGGGTTTTCCGTTAAACTATTATTACCACCATTTTTTTTTTGAAGCATTAGTAACATATATTTATTTTCTTTTCACCGTATTCTTTCGATGCATTAAATATATGAAAACAAAATAGGATCTACGCGAGGATTTTATTTATTTATTCATTTTATTTTCACAGAATATACATGTGATATATGTGTGGTTTATTTTATTTATTTTTTGTTTTCCTTTTTGTATTAATTTGGAAAAAAGAGTCCTAATACGGTAAGTACCCGACTTCCGAATTGAATTTGGACTTCCATAAAAGTTTTCCTTTTGAGTTTATAATTCTTAAACGAATCATACGTTACCAAGTGTCCTCATCGAAACTCTCGTTTCACAAAAGCCACAAAAGGATTATTTTGGCCAATAAGAAACGAGGGTTTCCTTACCTTATTTTTATCGACCCATTATCTTTCTTTTTCTTCTCTGAGAATCGGCGATAAATGAGTTAACTCATTTATACGAATCGGTCTTTCTTTCTTGTGATTTATGCAATTGCTATGATTGTCATCTTGCTTTTTCTCTAATCTGCTGCATGAATCCAACCTCGGTTATCAAATTTACTGCATTAAGGCTTGTGAAACCACTATAATGGAGTTTTTTCTTTTCTGATATTTAACTTTACAGATTTTCGAGTTTTTTTTTTTTTTAAACTTTCAATTCTTATTTTATTTAAATCTTATTTGTGAACCGTATTTGTAAACACTTCTTGATTCTTCATCTTGATCTTATCTAAATGGAAAACTAAATTTTGCAGGTATCCTGACTATTTGTGGGATCCTGTGGTGGCATTATATTCAATATGTGGAATTTTCTTGATTCAAAAACAGTGGTGTCAAAAAATAGAAAGCTTGCAGCAGTGGTGCTAACCATCATCTCTATGATGGTCCATATCAGTAGTATCAGTCTGGGATTATTCTTAGATCAAACACAATCAAGTCCCTTTAGCAATCCTCATACAAACCAGTTTACTTTCAGAAACCTCCACTATCAGAATTTTCAAATTCAAATTTTGGCTCCTAGAAACTTGCGTATGAATAGCCGCAAATAAAGCATCAGTCAAAACTTCAAGAATATTTCCATTCTAGAAAAGTCACCGCCATTGAATACAAATCTTACCAATATTTTCCTCGCAAGTTGTTCCAGACTTATAGGAATGGAGTTTACCACTCAGAAACAACCCATAAATATCAAGATATATATATTTAATACTGATTGTTCGGGGGAATGGCAAACATCTTTGGAAAGTTTACAGATGCTACAAGAGATATTCAACGCGGATATCCAGGATTGAAGATATTTATTCAAGGAAGATATGCAACCAACTCAAGACAGTTTGTTTTAAAAGCCACTTTTCTCAACACTCTCAAACTATCTCATAATAAAGTTTGACGAAAGAAAGCTCTCAAAGAAACATATCATGGCGACTCCCATTGATAATATGGCTGCTCCCACTGATAACATAGCGGTTCCTGCTGAAAATCGCATCACTCAACTGTCAAGACAACTTAGGAGAGCCAGTATTTATTTACCTGAAAGGAGAAGAACAGTGGGATCTGCATAGAGTGTTCAAGATACTGATGAATGGGCTTTTGGAATACTGGGTAAACTCATGTGGAAACACAAGATTGATATGAGAACAATAAGAGCATATATTAACTCACTTTGGAGAAGCTACAGAAACAAGCAAATACGTGTTATGTGTCAAAACTTGATGCTAGTAAGGCTAAACTTAGAAGAAGAAATAAATGAGATCATCCAAAATGGTCCATGGATTGTTGTGGAAGCTCTTTTTCCCGTTCAAAAATTCACCAATGGTGTCTCAATCTCTGAATACAAATTCACTCACCAAATATTTACCCTTTATTTCAAGTATCTGAAGCTTGAACATCTAAATAGTTTAGTGGTGGATGAAGCAATCGGGTTCATAGGAAGGAAAATCTCAACACACCCACCAAACTGCAGGCCTAGGTATGAAAACACTATAAAATCTAGATTGGAGATAATCCTTACAGAACCTCTTCATAGAGGAGGCTGGTAGAATACAACTACAAATGAAAAAATCTAGATTCGTTACCATTGGGAACTTCAGCCTAAGAAGATATGTCCCAAATGTTTTTTCATAGATCACAATGAAAACAAATGCATGCATACTTCCCACCTCATGTATCTTGACAGTTTTTCATAAGAAGAATATGCAGAATATCTAAGCAGCAAAGCGGATGTGTATGAAGGAAATGATGAGAGGAGTATGGACAATGATGTCTTTTTCTTTGAGACAAATCCTGGAAATGGAGCTAATGATGCTAGTGAAGACTTAAGGCATACTAAGAGGATAATAAATTCTGATCTCAACAATGCACCATCCTTGAATCCGCACAACATCCATGTTCAACCACCTATTACCACTGAAAATTCTGAAACTACTGAAATGGATACTAACAACACGATGATGGAAGCAAATGGATCAGGAGAAACCACATCTGAAACCACAATCACTAGTCAGGAGATAATCACACAGGTATTTTCAAAACTTTTCCAATAAGTTAACTTGTACGTACATCCCAGTTCTAGAAATCGTTTTTTATTGTCTTTCATATTTACGGTTTTTACTGCTCTTGAAATCTCACAGTCAATATGCGTATTATATCTTGGAACTGCAATGGGTATGCTGCGAAAGATACAAAAAATTATCTATTTGTTCTAAATAAAATGCTTCACCCTGACATTATCTTTCTACATGAAACAAAAATCAATTCTGATAAGATTCTTCAGCATGTGAGACCTCTAGGTTTGCCTAATACTTTCTATGTTGCGTCTGCTGGTAGAGCTAGGGGTATCTGTTTATTATCGAAAGATGGATTTTCCCTCGACATAGTTTACCATGAAAATAACATGATCCATTATCTTGTTAGAAGTAACCCAGCTAAGCCACAATGGCTGTTATCATGTGTTTATGGATCTCCATATCCACAAGAAAGAACAGACCAATGGAATTTTATCAAGACTGTTTGTGAAAATTTTAACATAGATGCACCATGGATTTTACTTGGAGACCTAAATATAATCATGCATGGTGATGAGAGAGCTAATAGCTCTGGCTCTTCATTTAAAACCTCTAAGATAGTAGAAATCATTCAAAGTACTGGTCTATCTGATTTGGGATATCATGGTAGTCCTTATACTTGGACAAGTAGCAAGAATTGAACTGGTAGGATAAAATCTAGATTGGATAGGGCCATTATAAACCTTGACTGGCTTTTAATCTTTCCTGACACTATTCTTAAACATCTACCTTTTCTAGGATCTGACCATTGCCCTATTCTCATATATTTCTATCCTAATGAGATTATGAAAAGCAGAAATTGGAATTTTTTTGAATGTTGGCTTAGAGAAAATACTTGCAATGACCAAATCAACAACTCTTGGTCTCAAAATGTTCATGGCTCTGCCACTTTTAGACTTGATAAAAAAAACTATAAATAACCACAAGAGATTTATCCAAATGCAATAGACAAACTTTTGGTAATATCCATGAAAATATTAAATGTATTCAAGATAATCTAACCATAGTACAACAGAATATCTCTGGTGAAGATCTAAGTTCACAGGTCAAACAAATAGAGCTTCAAATGAATGAATGGCATGTAAGAGAGGAAGAGTTCTACAAGCAACAATCGAGAGATACTATGTTCAGAGAGGTTGATCAAAATACTGAGTATTTTCATCAGCAAGCAAACAAAAGAAAGTCAAAAAACCGTATTAAATCTCTACTAAAACCAAATGGAAGTTGGTGCGCTGGTTGAGACAACCTTGAAGAGCTGCTCATATCTCATTTATCAAACATCATGACTTCAAATGAACCAAAAAATGATGATGCACTGCTTGATCTAATTCCAAAATCCATCACTGAGATGGAAAATGCAGCTCTTATCATAATTCCAGATGAAGTGGAGATTTTCAATGCCTTACAAAGTATGCATCCATGGAAGGAGCCAGGACCAGATGGTTTTCCACTTGGTTTCTTTCAATCTCAATGGACACTACAAAAGAAGATGTTATAAAAATTGTGCATTTTTTTGTTGCTATTGGCAGAATATTGCGAAAAATGAATAAGACGAACTTGTGCTTGATACCAAAGACATGGCTACCACAATCTGCTGGTGATTACAAGACCATATCCTCATGTAATACTACATACAAGTTAATCACAAAGATTATGGCGCTTTAACTGAAACCACTAATGGACAAGCTAATCTCACCAATGCAAGCAGCATATGTCCCAGACAGACAAATCAGAGATAATATAACTTTGGCTCATGAATTAATCCATTGTATGAGAAGAAAGAAGACAAAAATGGGATTTATGGCATTGAAGATGGATATGTCCAAGGCATTCGATCGTGTATAATGGTCTTTCTTATGCAAATTTATGGAAAGTTTTGGTTTCACTGATCATTTTTGTGACTTGATACAGGAATGCATTAGCACCACAAAAATCCAGATTTTACTAAATGGAGCTCCATGTAAATCCTTGAAACCAACGAGAGGAATATGACAGGGTGATCCTTATCACCCTATCTATTCCTGCTCACCATGGAGGTATTTACAAGATCACTAGCTAAAGCAGAAGCTGAGAAAAATATTCAGGGAATAAAAATAGCTAAGAATGCACCACTAGTTTCCCATCTATTGTTTGTTGATGACTGCCTACTCTTTGTGAAAGCTTATCTTCATAACTTTAATAACTTACTTCAAGTTATATCTCAATTCAGATCTATATCAGGTCAACAAGTTAATCTTCATAAATCTGTTATTTTCTTCTCAAAGCACCTTCATTCAAGGCACTGCGGGATCCTGTTAAGAAAATTAAAAATGAAGAAGATGACACTTGATGATAGGTATTTGAGAATCCCACTTTTTCTTAACAGAAGAAGAACTACATCATTCTCCTCCCTGGTAGAAGCAATGAAGACAAGACTCTTGAGGTGGAATGGTAAATTCTTGAGGCAGTCAGGGAGATCTGTCATGGTTAAGCATGTCTTAAATGCTATGCCATCTCACCAAATGAGCATTTTCAAAATCCCAAAGGCAATAATTAAAGAGCTGGACACGGTACAAAGAAGATTCTGGTGGAAGAAGAAGAATAGGAAAGGTATCTATTTAACTTCGTGGGATAATATCAACAAAAGAAAAAAGGATTGAGGTATGGGTTTTCGTAATCTAGAATGTTTCAACAAAGCACTTTTAGCAAAATCTGTTTGGGGATTGTGTCACAATTCTCATTAAATGTGGGTTAAAGCTCTAAAAGAAAAAAACTTCCCTGATACATCAATACTTCATGCAACAAATAAAAAGAACATAACTTGGGCTTGGCAGAGCATTTATGGTAAAATTAACTTTGTTCAAAAGTATAGCTTCTGGATGTTGGAAGATGGCAAAAAGATACTTACTTGGAAGGATAACTAGATTACAGGGAAATAAGAACCTCCAATATCAATTGCAGATTTCGAAACGACAATCACTTATTCCACTGTAAGTGACCTAATTGATGCAGATACCAAATCGTATAAAACTAAAATTGTTCACCAACTCTTCTCAGCAGATGATGCAGAGAAAATGCTTAACATAAGAATACCTGCATATTCTACAGACAGATTAATTTGTAGTCTCACAAGGAATGATCAATTCATGGTTAAGTCTGCCTACAAAAAACTGGTGGACATCAAAACTAATGCAGCTGATATGCACGATGCGAATCAGGCTTTATTTTGGAAAAACTTGTGGAACTTGGATACTCTGCCAAGAGTTAAAACCTTCCTATGGAAGTGTATGAATGATATCATACCATTCAGTGAACGTATGTGTAGGGTAATGAAGTATTATGGAGATATGTGTAGTATGTATAATCAAGCTGTAGAAACGACTAGACATATAATGTGGGAATGCCACTTTGCTCGAGATGTTTGGATGTCAATACCTAGATCTAGAAGAAGCATGGAAGCTGCTGATACTACGATGTATGACTGGATCACCAGTTGGTTCTCAAACGGTTTCATCAAATTAGATGAATACTGGATAATCAAGATGGAAAATGCCTGTTGGGAAATTTGGAAAGAAAGATGTCGATGTGTTTTTGATGGGAAGAATCCAAACCCTATGGCAACTATTCACAATATTCAGTATCTCAACCATACAATAGGGTCACGAATGAAGAAAACACAATAACAAACCTATCATAATAGCTTAACAAACAATTCTCAACAGATCTGGATACCTCCTAATGCTTTTAATTATTCCATATGTTGTGATGCTGCTTTTAAATCTTTATTAAACGTAAATCACACAAGTATTGGTCTAATATTTCGTAATCCTACAGGTGAATTCGAACAAGGGCATTGCATCTATGAACGTGGATATCTAAACGCAGAGCATGCAGAACTTGAAGGGCTGAGGAGAGCTATGATATGGGCAGAAGAACTTAACATATACCAAGTGTGTTTTGAGATGGATGCTCAAACTATAGTCGCAGCGGACAAAGGATATTACCAGAAAGTTCGATGGGAATCTCAAACTCTAGCTTTGGAAGTTATTAATCTTTTTAGAAAGCATCCACTATGGTCTTGCAAGTTTATCAGTAGGAAAATTAATAAACCAGCAAACAAGCTAGCAAAACATTCACGTTTATTTCAAATTAGTAGGAGTTGCATTCAAAATCCACCAAACTTTATTGTAGAAGCATTATATGCAGACACAAGAGGTGTAACCAATTCCGTGAGTTAATAAATTTCCTTTTTAGTATAAAAAAAGGGTTTCCTTATCGTTCAATGTTGGAGCTTTATTCGTTTGACATAATCGTGTATTTTCCCTTCTAACTATGCTTACGCCTAAACTTGTATCCAATCTGAGGTAGTCCAACCTATCTCATATTTACTTTCACAAATCTCAAACCATCAATATCAGTTGTCAACACGAGATGTAAATAACACATGTGCATTGGCTTATTTGAATGTATATATAAATTAAATGAGATGTGAGTTATAACCCCAAAGGTGTCACTATCCATCCACAAAAAACCCATCAAAACAAAAGTAACACAAAAATCCTAAATAACAAAAGTAACACAAAAACCCCAAAGGTGTTTTTGCCACCACTAACTACCACTACTAGCAACCAACACCACATCCACCAACAAATACTAGCACTACCATCACCATAAAAAGCACCACCACCAACCAATACCACCACTAACCAGAAACGGTACCACCAAATTTTGGTTTCATCATGAACTTACAATTTCATCATTAAATTTTTGGTTTCATGATAAAAATAATCGGCAAAAATATGATGAAACCAATTTTGTTTGGGGTTTTTGTAACAATTTTAAAAAAAATTGTGTTTTTGTATCAATTTTGTTTAGTATGGAGTTTTAATGGATCCCATCATTTGAACGGAGTTTTGGTACTCCAAATTTGGTTACCTTAATGTTTTACTACTAGTTTTTGTATCATTTTTAAATTCATATTTCAGCAGATTTACTACATGTGAAAAATAACGTACCTGATCGCTATCCCGCTTTCGATATGCCTCATGCTGGCACTGTGGTACATTGTTTGTAACAGAAGATTTCCCTTGTCCCTTAATTCAGAAAAACAAAAGTTTTATTTAAATCATTGGAATTAAACATTGTAGCGAGAAAAAAATTGAGCGATAGTTATGATATACTAACATGAGGTGCAAGGTCATCATTATCCAATTTGACGTAAGAGCCATGTCATGTGTTAGAGAACTGCTCGGTCGAACTCGCAAGCTTTGCTATCTCAACCTTGTTGTCAAGTTTATTTCCAAAACTATAAGTCTTGATTTCTAGTCTACTTATAGCTAAGTCTCGAATTAGGATAGATAGTATAGTTAAGCATTAGACTTCACGGCGTTCATCGATTGAAGATGAAGAACTAATAAGGGTATCTTGTGGAACTTCATCAACAAATGGTATGAGGAGACTTGAACTCATCTATCACTCAAAATTCTATCTACTATATCTCTTATTCGAGACAAAAGTCGTATAGCTATATAGACTTCAATTATACACATTTGATATTTTGAGCTGAGTTTAACTCGCTTACATATTTCTCGAAATATGTGTTGGTAAGCTTTTTCTTTCGCCAAGTTCATCTTATATTCTTGACGAAAGTCAAAATATGATCACGTGAAAATCTCCTGGTAATATCTTACATGATTTGTGTGAGACAGTCATTTGATGTAGACTCAGAATGTTTCGTATTGATCATTTGATCACTTGAAAATTGCTTTGAAGCTAATAGTTTGTGTGAGACAGCTATTCCCATCTTCTAAGAATGTTTCAATGGTTGAAATGAGAGTTTAGAACAATTGGATTTAAGCATAGTGTCGTACTTGCATATATGTAATCCATGTCCATGAACCATGGTATGCATACCCGTATGCGTACTTGTTGGTTTGAGAAAGTCCGGGAACCTGGTATGCAAACCGGTACGCATACTGGTGTAAAGTTCAGGTCCGGGAATTTCGGCTGAGTTTGGATGGTATGCGTACTAGTTCGCATACTGGTGAAACCCAAACTTAGTCCGGCCATTTAGGTATGCGTACCCATATGCATACCTAAGTGGATGATGTTCTAAAATAGGTTTGTGCATGAACTAATGCATTTATATCATAAGGAATGCAATCTTTTGCAAACCGTGGATACAATGTTCATAACTTGATTCAAGTGAATCAAAATCGATTTTGTTTCAATTGTATCTTGTATATTTCTATGAGAATATAAACAATTGAACAACTCTAGAAATAGTTTCATTTGAGTCATTTGAACTAGTTATGGTTAAGATGAATATGGTTGATATGAAAGTGTTTATATGGCTAGCTAACTTCGGTTAACTATTGTTGAGTCAACAAAGTGTACACATTTAGGTACAGTTACTCATATCTAAATAAAGGTATATTTCATTTGTGTGTAACAAGCTAAGTTCGATCTAACGGTTGAATGATATTATCTTGAGACAAATTAGGTTTTCATATAACGGTGAATATTGAATGCTTTGTTACCAAGGTAACATTGATTGCAAACCCTGATTTAAAGACTATACAAAGAAGAACTCTAGAAATTGGGAAACCTAATCCAAACACCTCATGTGTGATACTAGTTGAAATTAGAGTTGATTCTCCTTTAACCTTAGGTTTTTCACGAAACCCTGTAGGTTAACGACTTAAAGACTTCATTGGGATTGTGAAGCCAGACCCAACTATTTTCTCTATAGTTGCGTGATCTGATCTTGTTGTTTCTACCGTGATTGAGTACTATCTTCTCTAAGATTGGTTCGAAATTTAATCTCCGATAGGCAAGATAAAAAGTAGTCACAAACATCTCCGTCTCATCGTTTGTGATTCCACAATATCTTGTTTTGCTACCATACGATTAAGATTATTGTGAGGTGATTGATATTACTATGATGTTCTTAGGGAATATAAGTCTGGTGTATCAATTGGTTCATGTTCAACTTGATTTATCAAAAGACGAAACAAAACTCATAGATTATCTGTTGGAGACAGATTTATCTATACAATAGACTTTTCTGTGTAAGACAGATTTGTTTATCAAGTCTTCGACTTTGGGTTATAGCAACTTTTAGTTATGGGTGAGATCAGCTAAGGGAATCAAGTGCATAGAGTCTTGTTGGGATTTAGATACGTAAGGAGCGCAACTGTACCTTGATCGGTGTGATATTGGTTAGGGCTCAAATACATTCCAGTCTGAAGTTAACTTGGAGTTGGCTAGTATCTGTAGTGGCTTAATATAACGTGGTGTTCAAATATGGACTAGGTCCCGGGGTTTTTCTGCATTTTTGATTTCCTCGTTAACAAAATTTCTGGTGTCTGTGTTATTTCTTTTCCGTATTATATTTTGTTATATAATAGAAATATCACAGGTTGTGCGTAAGTTCGATCAATTGGGAATCAAACCTTTGGTTGTTGATTAAATTGATTGACACTTGGATATTGGTTTTTGATATCGTCCATGTTGTTTCTTATATTTAATCGGGCTCGCAAATTCCTATTTTTTTGATTATGGATTGAATTGAGAAATGAAGATATAAGTCTTTGATATACTTTTCTCAAGATTGGGTCTGAATATCTAGTTGATTCTCTTGAATGTATATTGGAGTTAGTCCATACAGATTGCTAAGAGAAAATATTGGGTATCGTTGTTGTACCTTCGTATTTTCATCATGTACCATGTTACATGAGCCATAGCTATTATACATTACATAAGAAATCCATAGAATTAACTCTCATGGAGAAAAGAAATCTCACAGATGATTGCTTTTTTTGTTTACTCTGTTAAATTTTATAAGCTAGGTGTCAAAGATAAGGTAGTACACAATGAATGATAAACAACAAAGTTAAGATAAATATTATATATTTCATATACTTGACCAAATAACATTTAATTGATCGAGTAGAATCCAATCAACATGCCTTCATATAAAAGAATTATTCATATCTGCACTATGATTGTGAAATCATTTTGTATTTTATTGAAGTGGATCTAATAGACTTTCAAGTTATATCCTCCAACATGATCATCATTGCTACCTTAAGAATTAACACCTTTCAATTTGTCTCTGTTATATGTGATCAAGTTGACTATGTCTCTGCCGTATGAGATCAAGTTTCATTCGTCTTTGTTTTCGAGCATGACGTTGTAGACTTGTAGTTGTAGACTTATCATTGTTGTTGGGTTATCTTGGTTCAAGATCTAGGGCCAAAATAGACATATATTATATTAGTAAGTGGGTAGAATGCACAACTAAAAGATGATAATTCTCTGAAAAATCTGAAGAACATGGATGTAAGAATTGGTACACACACCATCAATGGTTCCCTTACGAGAAAATTTTATTCTAGCAGCAAAGAACTTAAACGTTAATACTTTTTAGGTATTTCCACAAACGCATAAGGCTCTTAATTTACATGTTCCTCTACTTTTCAGAAACCTATAACTGATTGATGAGGGTAGATTAGCTTCACCACAACTTAAGAAATTCAACATAATTTACGCAGCTAAATTAACTTTGAGAATACTTACATTGGAATGATTTGTTGATTTCTGCAGAAGATATGCAGGAATTTGTACTTCAAGCTCAGTAGTCAAACAAACTAAACAAGAGACAATATAGGTTTCCTGTTGTTATCGAAATTGCATAATCAATTAATCCAGTAAGATATAATTGCAAACCACTACCTGTAGTTGTAGGAAATCCTACACTACACCCATGATAAGATCTTATAGCAATTAACACATATTTGATGATTAAAACAACACTTTATTATTTGATTCTCATAAATGTTTACAAGTAATGGAAGAAAATCAAGAACACAACCGCTCTCTTGTATTTTTTTTTTTTAGTGTTGAGAAAGTCTTGAGGAGAGAGAAAATTCAAGAGAGCGGTTGTGTTCTTGATTTTCTTCCATTACTTGTAAACATTTCTGAGAATCAAATAATAAAGTGTTGTTTTAATCATCAAATATGTGTTAATTGCTATAAGATCTTATCATGGGTGTAGTGTAGGATTTCCTGCAACTACACTACCAATTGTAAAACCAAAATGTAAACATACAACATAAAAGAAGGAATGATGTATTAAATAAAATAATTAAATAATTAAACACTAGGATGAATTTATGATAAGATAATTGAGATTTCGATGAGATTCTGGTATACGGTGATTATTAAATTATCATCATCTTGGTTTAACGAGTGGTGATTTAAGGTATTACTGGTTTATTCTGAGTAAGGAACGGGTGTATGTTAAGAGATAACAATATGATGAGATCCAAACCTCAACATATCCCTTCTGGGGAATATTTCCGAATCGATTTTCCTCTAAGAGCATTTTTCTTGTTGGAGAAGGGTGATAAGAGAGATGAAGAAACATCTTCAATGGGACTTTTTTTATTACCCGCTGTGAATACTTCTAACACTTAACTCGTTTGGATTGTATTCCGAACAGTAAAAAACTATTTTTTTCCCGTAACCGCTATATCAATCTCAAAGATCAACAAGTTGATTAGGGATATAGTTTAGTTACAAAGGCTCTTTCGTTTAATCAATATAAACTCTTTGAAATCGGTTAGATCAACCAATATTTATATAGACTATCAAAGATAATCAATGTTAGTTCATAATCTATCAAGGTATGTCTCAAAAATAAATATTAATAAATAGATCACTACTTTATACAACCAGCTATATGATGTCTATCAAGATAATAAAGATTGTCAGATCCCAGTCAATCAAGTGTGCATGAAATATAATCACAAAGATCAGAATACCAATCATAAAATATTTTTGTCTTCAATTTACATGTACAAACAACTTGAGATCAATCACTCACATAACAGAGTTTGTTGATAATAGATGATCACAAGTCATATCTTCAGATCTTCAATCAACAAAGATGAGATTTGAAATCGTTGACTCTCGATCTAGTTAGAGTGACCTACAATCAAGATTCAACTTTATCATTAGTCAATCAAATCAATGATTGAAAATTGTAAAAAAAAAACCGATTTAGTTTCCCACCAACAGTACTATTAAAAGCTTCATAAGAGATTTTACCTAATTAGATTATTTTGAATACTAACTATTAGAGCATTGCTCGGTCAAACTCGCATGCGTTGCTATCTCAAGCATGTTTGTTAATATCAGTGATCAAAACTATACGTCTTGATTTCTATTTTACTTATGACTAAGTCTCGGTCTAGGATAGTTAAGTATAGTTGAGCTCCAGACTCCATGGCGATTATCTTACGAAGACGAAGAACTACTCAAGGAAATAGTGGAACTTCATCCGACCAAAAGTTATGTGGAGACTTGAAATTATCTCGCACTCAAAAGTCTATCTATCTCCTACTCTTGAGACAACGTTCGTATAAGTATGATAGTTTTCATACATACACATTTGTTATTTAGAGCCGAGTTTACTCACCTATCTTTTTCTTGAAATATGTGTTGGTAAGCTTTCGCTTTAACCACTTTTCATCTTTACCCGTGATGAAAGTCATGATGACGTTTCAATGTTGAAAATATCTTTGATGACGATAGTTGTGAATAACGATTGTTATAACATTATAGAAGAATGTTTCAAAGATTGAAATGTAGAGTTGAGATTACATAACTATATATGGATATAAGCATATATATATATATATATAGTGTGTTCGCACATTAGTGTATAAATCCATGTACTGGAAACCAAGTGCGTGCATATGTGTGCATGCGGTATTAGTGAAGGAGACAGGTTGGGTACGAGTACCCGTACCCGAACTAGCGAAAGTTTTCGAACCGAATATTTCTGCTAATTTTATAAGTTTGCAAACTATCAAACTAGTCACCTTAGGAACGCATACCCGTACGTGTACCCACTGAAGTTTTCGAAACAAAAATTTCTGCTGAGTTTGTAAACTCAAATCCGGTAGCTAAGGTATGCATACCCATACGCGTACCCAAGCTGGTTATATTTCTCAAATCGGTAGCTCATGAACTTAAACAATAAATCAATAAGGAATGCAATCTTTGCAAACCGTGGCTATATTGTTCATGAATTGATTCGAGTAAATCAAACCAATTTTTTTTCAATTGTGTCAATGTATAAAAATCTAAGCAATTTAACAACTCTTCAACTAGTTCTTTTGAATCATTTGAACTAGTTGTGAAGAAGATGAATATGGTTGATATAAAAGTGCTCATATGGCTAACCATTGGTTAACTATTTGTGAACCAACCAAATATACACATTTAGGTATGGTTACTCAAACCAAAATGAAATACATTTTATTTGTGTGTGACAAGCTAAGTTTCGATCTAACGGTTGAAATATATTAGCTTGGATTAATCAAGTTTTTCATCTAACGGTGAATATTGAATGCTTTGTTACCAAGGTAACTTAGATTGCAAACCCTAATTTGAAAACTATATAAAAGAGACGTTTAGCAACTGGAAAAACTAATCCCCCCACCTCCTGTGTGATACTAATTGGTTTTGCTAGAGTCGATTCTCCTTTAACCGTAGGTTTCTTGTTGAGACCCTGTCGGTTAACGACTTAAAGACTTCATTGGGATTGTAAAGCCAGACGAAACTAATTCTCTTATAGTTGAGTGATCTGATCTTGCCATATTCAATTGTACGAGTTCAATTGAATAATTGGCTTGAGATTATATCTTTGATAGGGCAAGATAAAAATAAATCACAAACATCTTCGTCTCATCGTTTGTGATTCCAAAATATCTAGTTTCACTACTATTCGATTTAGATTATTGTGAGGTGATAAATAATTCTAGGCTGTTCTTCTCGAATATAAGTCCAGATTATTGATTAGTCCCTGTTCACCTTGATTTTATCAAAAGACAGAACAAAACTCGTAGGTTTATCTGTGGGAGACAGATTTATCTATTATCGTAGACTTTTCTGTGTGATACAGATTTGTTTATTAAAGTCTTCGACTTTGGGTCGTTGCAACTATTGGTTATTGGTGAGATAAGCTAAGGGAATCAAGTGCGTAGTATCCTGCTAGGATCAGAGACGTAAGGAGCACAACTGTACCTTGAATCAGTGTGATATTGATTAGGGTTCAACTACAGTCCAGACCGAAGTTAGTTTGTAGTAGGATAGTGTCTGTAGCGGCTTAATACAGTGTGGTGTTCATTCTTCACTAGGTCCGGGGTTTTTTCTGCAGTTGCAGTTTCCTCGTTAACAAAATTTCTGGTGTCTGTGTTATTTCTATTCCGCATTATATTTTGTTATATAATTGAAATATCACAGGTTGTGCGTTGTATCGATCAATTATGAAATCAAACCTTTGGTTGTTAATTCAAAATTGATTGATCCTTGGATATTGGTCTTTGGTACCATCCAAGTTATATCTCTTGTATTTGATAAAGACTCTTAGATTTCTATTTGCTTGAGTATAGATCAAATCAAGAGATAGAGATATTAACTCCTTGATATACTTTTTATTTAAGATTAAGTCTATTTGTCTAGTTGATTCTCTTAAAATTACATTCGAGTTAGTCCATACATATTGCTAATCGAAATATTGGGTGAGGTTGTTAGACCCCCGCTTTTTCACTAACAGTCTTTAAATGAAATGCACATTACGAGAGTACTACTAGTGGGATTTAAATGAAGAGCACTAGGGAAAGGGTGTGCAACATATATGCTTTAAAAGGTCTTGGATTTGGAGAAGGCATCTTGCAAGGTAAATGCTTCCCAACCTTCTCTATGAAACTTGGTGTTGATCTTTATTTGATTACATTTAAGATGTGCCGATAATGTTTTTCTTAATCTCTTGCAGGACTTAGTAAATTGATTACTATATTTCTTGACATTTAAGTATTTGTGATAGGCTGGCTTAGGCGGATCATGAGATTCCATTGACGTGTTCTCTAGTTATGAACTCTTAGCATCAACTATAACAATGATAGGAGAAGAAAAGTAAATTGGTGTGTCTGGATTTTTTTCTTTTTCTTTTACCAATCAGTTACTGTTTTTGCTGGCCTAAGTTGATAATCTATCTTTTTCCTACATAGAATAGATATATATGGAGCTTGGGGGCAGTACCTTGGGTTATAGTATTATGAGATTTTAAAAGTGTTTAGATGCTTGATTTATTTGATTGAGCATTGATGGATGGGAATGTAGTTCATCTAATACTTCAATGTTTTTTTTTTATTTAACTAAATATTTTTAATAATTTGTGCATTAGTTCATTAAATAATTATGAATCCACCAGACAATGGGGTCTTATTCTGTATTAGATGTTATTGCAACTTAGCGTGAGTATATCATTCACTTGAGCTAGCTCCATTCTGATTATTCTGTATTAATTATGGGGTTTCTTATTTTGATCAGTTTTTCTCTGAGGATTGAGTTATTTAGGACTTCTGTTAGTGCAGAAGTTCATTAGTTACATCTTTTTAATAACTGTAAACTATTTAAAGTGTTCAAGCAACGCAATACTTAGTACTACATTTTTGCAGTTATATGTAAATAGTATTATGCCGCATAATGAACCAAGATCTCATAGCATATTAGGTAAATAAATCTACAATGGTGAACAAGTCATTTCTGGCAAAGTAACATTGGAGATATGCGAAAGAAAACCATGCTTTTTGGAGGAGAATACTCTTTGAGAAGAATGGTTCGAATGGATATTATATATTACCTTTGGGTTCGAATAATACCAATGACAGAAGTATGTGGCCAGTTATTATGCATGTTAGAGATGATTTCCATAATGGTGTCACTTTGAAAGTTGTAAGTGTGAGAAACATTAGGTTTTTGGCATGACTAGTAGATTAATAATAAATCTCTAATGCACAGATTTTCGACGTTGTTAAAACTTAGTTCGCGAAAAGGTTTGAGTATGTTAAAAGTGATAGGTTCATTGTGGATGCTAAAATTCAAAATAAATTTACACCCGGAGGATTGCATGATGATTTCAATGCACTGACATTGCAACCATTAGATGAACATTACTTGGAAGGTGATTACAGTGCCAGGAAGCTTTATGTATCTCTGTGCGGGAATCAGGAGTTTGCACGCTATGAGGAGGTGATAAAGTTTGAATAAACTCCTCCAAAGGTTCTCTTTATTGTTTGGGTTGTACTGCAAAAATCTATCTCGACGAGAAATATGCTTCCTAATTGATGATTCATTATGAATAATGTTTGTTGCATCTGCAGTAATATGGAAGAAGAGATTGTACATCATTGTTAGAGAAATGCTTAGTCAAGCTTACATATTTTGGTATGTTGAGCTTGTTATCAAATTTAGTATATCAAAACTACATGTTAATTTATAGCTTACTGAAAAATCGGGGGGTACAACAACCATACCCAATATAAGAAATATATCTAAGAGTTATATCTCTGTTTCTTAATATAATCACCAAATCTAACCGATAGAAATCCATGATCCTAATCAATATAATAAACAACTTGGAAAGTATCAAAAACCAATATCCAAGTGTCAATCAATTCAATCAACAACCCAAAGGCCGAATTCAAGAACTGATTGAACTTACGCACAACCTGTGATATTTCAATTATATAGAAAATACAATGCGGAAAATAAATACACAAAAACCAAAATTTTGTTAACGAGGAAACCGCAAATGCAGAAAAACCCCGGAACCTAGTCCAGCTTTGAACACCACACTTTTTTAAGCCCCTACAGACACTATCCTACTACAAGTTAACTTCGGACTGGAATGTATTTGAGCCTTAATCAATCTCACACTAATCAAGGTACAGTTGCACTCCTTACGTCTCTAGATCCCAGCATGAATCTATGCACTTGATTTCCTTAGATGATCTCACCCACAACCAAGAGTCACTATGACCCAAAGTCGGGGGCTTGATAAACAAATTTGTCTCACACTGAAAAGTCTATTGAGATAGATAAATCTGTCTCCTATAGAAATACCTATTAGTTTTGTTCTGTCTTTTGATAAATCAAGGTGAACATGAACCAATTGATACACCATACTTATATTCCCGAAGAACAACCTAGTAATATCAATCACCTCACAATAATCTTAATCATATGGCAGCGAAACAAGATATTGTGGAATCACAAACGATGAGATGAAGATGTTTGTGACTACTTTTTTATCTTTCCTATCGGAGATTAAATATCGAGCAAATCTTAGAGAAGATAATGCTCAATCACGATAGAAAACATGAAGATCAGAACACACAACTACATATAAAATAGTTGGTTCTGGATTCACAATCCCAATGAAGTCTTTAAGTCATTAACCTACAGGGTTTTGGAAAAACCTAAGGTTAAAGGAGAATCGACTCTAGTCGCAACTAGTATCACACATGAAGTGTGGGGATTAGGTTTCCCATTTTCTAGAGTTCTCTTTTATATAGTCTTCAAATCAGGGTTTTCAATCAATGTTACCTTTGTAACAAAGAATTCAATATTCACTGTTAGATGAAAATCTGATTAGACTCAAACTAATATCTTTCAGCCGTTAGATCGAACTTAGCTCGTTACATACAAATAAAATGTACCTTCATTTAGATATAGGTAACCGTACCTAAACGTGTACACCTTGTTGGCCCAATAATAGTTAATGGAAGTTAGCCATATGAACACTTTCATATCAACCTTATTCATCTTAACCACAACTAGTTCATATGGCTCAAATGAAACTAATTATAGAGTTGTTCAATTGTTTATATTTTCATAGAAGTATACAAGACACAATTGAAGAAAAATAGGTTTGATTCACTCGAATGAATTCATGAACATTATAGCCACGGTTTGCAAAATATTGCATTCCTTATTATATAAATGTATTAGTTCACGACACAACCAATTTTAGAACATAACCCACTCAAGTATGCAAACGAGTACGCATACTTATGTAGCCGGACTTGGACTGTGTTCGCCAGCATGAAAACGGGCATGCATACTGTTGTACTCTTCCAAGATCCAATTGAATCCAGTACGCATATAGGTACACATACTACAGTACCCGGACTTCAACTGACTTCGCCAGTATGCGTACAGGTACACATACTCTAGCTACCGGACTTTACCTGACCTCGATAGTACGCATACGGGTATGGATACTACATTCCGGTCTTGGATCAACACATATGTAAGTACGCATACTGTTCTTATAATCCAATTATGGTTAAGTGTTCCAAACTCCCATTTTAATCATTGAAACATTCTTAGAAGACAACAATAGCTGTCTCACACAAACTATTAGCTTCAAAGCAATTTTCAAGTGATCGAAAGATCAATACGAAATATTCTGAGTCAACATCAAATGATTGTCTCGCACAAATCATGTAAGATGTTACCAGGCAATTTTCAAATGATTATCTTTTTACTTTCATCAAGTATATAAGATGAACTTGATCAAATCGAAAGCTTACCAGCACATATTTCGAGAAATATGTAAGCGAGTTAAACTCAGCTCGAAATATCAAATGTGTATAATATGAAGTCTATATAGCTATACAAATTTTGTCTCAGATAGGAGATAGAGTAGAAATAGACTTCTGGGTGATAGATGAGTTTCATTCTCTACATAAATTTTGTGGATGAAGTTCCACAAGATCTCCTTAGTATTTCTTCGTCTTCAATTGATGAACGTTGTGAAATCCAAATCTCAACTAAATATTGTATCCTAGTACGAGACATAACTATAAGTATATTAGAAATCAAGACTTATAGTTATGATCATTGTACTTGATAAACAAGCTTGAGATAGCAACGCTTGCGAGTTTTACCGAGTAGTGCTTTAACAATCTCCCCTTTGTCAATTTTAGTGACAAAACTATCAATACATATGAATTACAAAATAATTAAACTTTGTAGCTTCTCATCCAAATGCTTGATCTCCTTGGTTCTTCAACATTACTCGAAATCTTCGTCACTTCCAAGTACTCCAGTGATTCTGAACGTGTTCAACTCAGCATCATAGTTGTTGAAGATCTGCAGCTATAACAATGAGAAAACAGTTGCTCTCGATCATTGTTATACATTGTCATAGTATTATTACACATCACCAAAGTCCAATTGCATCATAACTTTTACAATAATACTATGGTGATATGTATCACCCCCCCTTAGTCAATACTTCGTCTCACAATGAAAACCACTCCCCCTTACATAATGATCCGTAAACCATATGTATTTGTAGTGTGAACTACACATTAATTCTCCCCATTTTTGTCAATATAAATTGGCTAAGGTACGAAACTAGTGGGATTATAATGAAATTCTTATAGAGATACTTTTTGACTAAAAGAGAACATATCAACTTGGTTTCGATGATTTCACATAGTCAAAACTTAGTGTATCCATCAAGGAGTTTATAAAGGGGTATATTATTTATATGTCCTTACTTTTGACAACCAATAAATATATCCTTATACAACAATAAATATGTCCCTACTTTTTAATAACCTTATCCATTTAAAATTAGATTATATTAATACCCTTACCACCAACATTCAACTACCATTCCATCACCAACCTTCAACGACCACCACCTACCAACCGCCACCACCACTAATATTCCACCACCACCTTTCCGACACCACCACCATCGCCACCATCAGTCACCACCATCACCTTACCACCACAGCGCCACCATCGTCCACCACCACACCACTACTCCACCACTAACCACCACCACTAATCTGCCGCAACCACTACTGATGCTTCCATCAGTCTGCTACTGCCACCACTAGTTTTAGATATATTGTATCAACAACAATAATTCATCCAAATAAAAATAGAATCGGCAGCAGAAGTTGATCCAAATTAGGGGATCAACAGCAGTAGTTGATCCAAAAAGAAAAAGGGAACAACAATAGAAGTTGATCCAAATTAGGGGATCAACACCAGTAGTTGATCCAAAAAAAATGGATCAACAATAGAAGTTTATCCAATTTAAGGGATCAATAATGGTAGTTGATCCACTAAATTGGATCAACAATGAAAGTTGATCCATGTAAGTGAAGTGAATTTGGCGTGAGCCGAACACACATCATATGACATGGAGTCAGTCATGGTACCATTGCACCACAAGTTCAACATTGGAATAAAATTACATGATTTAAACTACATGCATGATTATACTTATCCAAGAAAATATTGTCAACAATAGGAGTTGAAAGGATCAACTACAGTAGTTGATCCAAAAAAAGAAGGAGGATAAATACCACCAACAATGGAAGTTGATCCATTACTATCACTTCCACCCCAACAACATCCACCACCAACACCATAGCAACAAGCACCAACACTATATTGGAACATCCACTACTACTGCTACAAACGCAAACAACCACCACCACCATCAAAAACATGCAATATAGTACAATTATAATAG
The DNA here is from genome assembly GCA_023529315.1 of Papaver bracteatum. Classification (NCBI taxonomy): domain Eukaryota; kingdom Viridiplantae; phylum Streptophyta; class Magnoliopsida; order Ranunculales; family Papaveraceae; genus Papaver; species Papaver bracteatum. The sequence continues at coordinate 253,362 of JAJJWX010005417.1, read as the reverse complement.
TGTCACTACCACCATCAACAGTAGTTGATCCCATAAAAAATTGGGTCAACAACAGGAGTTGATCCCATAAATGGATCAACAACCGCAGTTGATTCCATAAAAATCGGATCAACAACAACAATTGATCCCATAAAAACATATAAACAATTGGGATTTTACATTTTTCACTCAAGAACCCTAGAAAAAGTTTGGTGAAAATTTTCAAAATTCTTAGCTCACAAGCGAGATTAATATAAATCTAGACTATGGTTATTAATTAGAAATGAAAATCGAGATGAAAACAAAGCTATTAGGTTACCTGTAAAAAAACAAATATGAATAAGTTAATCTATTGGACTAGAACGATATGGAGATATCATACTTATCTTTTGATTCATTTTTCGTTGATTAATCTTCGTTTTTAGTTGTCGTTGATGATTTTCATCGACTTTTCTCCATCGATTAAAAAAATCTTCATGAACTGATGTCGTCGACGGATCTGGTTGAAGAATAAGGGCAAGCAAAACATGATAGAACACAAGAAGTGACGGAGGTGGTGGTGTAGATTTTGGTGTTGGTGGAAGCGATGGAGATGATGGTGGGAGCGATAAGATTGATTTGATTTTTATTTATTTTTTGTAATAAGAAGTGTCGAAGAAGAGCGATAGTAGGGAGGAGGGATAAATACAGAATCATCAAAATTATGTTTTTAATGAAAATTTTCAATTATGCCATTAGGGATATTTGTAAAGTCTTTTAGGGATATTTATGAAGGACCATAAAAAGCAGGGACAATAATTCAATTTCCACTTTTTAAAGATACAAGATAACTCCTACAATATTCCACAGCCGCACTCCCCACAAAGATTAGGCAATTAAGCACAAGTTCAATTAAGAACTCTACCCCATAAAATGGCATTCCCGAAAGAACAACAAGAGCGACCTTACTTTTACAAGAAAATAAGGATTTCTTTGGACACTAAGATACTTAACAGAAATTTATCGGCTAGAAATAAATGCGTAATTGAAACAACACTAAACTAGAATTCCAAACTTAATTGCCCTAAATGATTGAAATAAGCTCAGGGGCAAGAAGTTTGGAAAACTAATGAACCAGAACAACACCATTAAACTTCCGTAAGTGTTGAAATATAGCATTATCTAATGGTTTGGTGAGAATATCATCCAATTGTTGTTCAGAAGGCACATATTCCATATTGATGATACCATTTTCATAGATATCTCAAATAAAATGATACCTTATATCAATGTCCTTAGTTCTTGAGTGCTCAACAGGATTCTCGGTGATATGAATCGCGCTTGAGTTATCACAAAAGATCTTCATTATTCCAGTGTCAATTTCATAGTCAGCAAGCATTTGCTTCATCCACATAAGTTGAGTAAAACATGAGCCTGCAACAACATATTCTTCTTCACATGTAGAAAGGGATTGTGAATTTTATTTCTTGCTATGACAAGCTACAAGATTCAATCCTACATAGTAGAAACACCCTGATGTACTCTTTATGTCTTCCACGTATCTTTCCCAATCAACATCCGAATAGGCATTAAGATCAGTGTTAGTATCAAAAGTATAAGATAGACTATACCCGATAGTGTGATTAATGTATCGTATGATACTTTTTGCAGCTGCAAGATGAGATTCCTTTGGACTGGCCTAAAACCTAGCATAACAACCAACACTAAAAGCAATATCATGTCTAGTAGCTATGAGATATAAAATACTTCCAATGATAAATCGAATATTTTTTTAATCTATATTTATACCTTTCTCATCTCAATGTAGTTTACCAGTGGTGGGCATAAGAGTTAGTTTTGGAGTTCACTTATCAAGACCGAACTTTGTAACAAGATCCCTTGCATACTTTTCTTGAGATAAATATATTATATCCTTGTGTTGTTGAATTTGTAAACCCAAAAAGAATTTTAATTCACCAACATTGCTCATCTCAAACACCTTACCAAGAGAGACTTGAAAATCTTTTACAAGTTTCTCAGATGTTGATCCATAGATGATATCATCTACATAAACTTGAGTAATAACAACATCATTCCCACCCACTTGGTAAACAGTGTCTTATCATCTCCACCTCTCGAAAAACCTTTCCTAAGAAGAGAAGTAGACATTTTTTCCAACCAGGCACGAGGTGCTTGTTTAAACCCATATAATGCCTTATTGAGCTTAAGAACATGATCCGGGAAATATGGATTTTCAAATCCCTTAGGTTGAGCAACATAGACCTCTTCCTTTAAGTTTCCATTTAGGAAAGAAGATTTTATGTCCATTTGAAACATCTTAACCTTAAGAAAACAATCATGAGCTAATAAAAAACGAATGGAATCAAGGCGTGCCACATGAGCAAAGGTTTTGTCAAAGTCAATACCTTCAATCTTTGAATATCCCTGAGCAAAAAGTCTTGCTTTGTTTCTGACATGTGTCAAATTCATCAAACTTTTTCTTGAATATCCATTTGGTGCCAACAATATTGATATTAGGGGGACATGGTACAAGCTCCCATATATCTTGTCTTTGAAATTGATTCGACTTTTCATGCACTGCATTCACCCAAAAGGGATCACTAAGATCTGCATCAATATTTCTCGATTCTACTTGTGATAGATAACAACCAAAATTGTAAATATTTTGAAGTTTTCCTCTCGTCTTAGCTGTATAATCTTTTCGCCCAATAATATTGTTAGTATCGTGATTACTTTGAACCCATAGGTGTCGTGGAGGAGCATGTTCTTGTTCAACAGGAATAGCCTGACTAGGGCTTTTCTCCTCATCACTAGAAACATCAGGATCAACAACTGTTGGAATAACTTCTACTGATTCTGGAATTTATTTGACTTTCTCAATTGTCTCAGTTGGAGACAATTCAACGGGAGAGTTATCATGAAGAAAATTACTTAGATCATCAATGATAACATCTGCTGATTCCATCATGACTTAGGTTATTAGATTAAAAACTCGAAAACCACGACTGTCAGATGCATAGCCAAGAAAAATATCTTCATCACTTTTCGAGTCAAATTTTCCTCTCTTTTTTCCCGATCCTTTAGAATGTAGCACTTACTTACGAACACTCTGAGATAGTATAAGTTAGGTTTTTTAGCGTACCATAACTCATAGGGAGTGTTTAAGATCTTGGACCGTAGATAAACATGATTGATCAAATAGAATGCTGTAAAGACAGCTTCTCCCCAAAACCTTAACGGTAATTTCTTGTTATGGAGCATAACCCTTTCCATTTCCTAAATGTTCATATCCTTCATTTATGTAACTCAATTATCTTGTAGAGTAATGGGTGGTGTGTATTGTTGAATAATACATAGTTTATCATAGTATTCAAAAAAATTGGTGTCTTTGAATTCAGTGTCACTATCGCTTCTAATTTTTTTTAGTTTCCGACCCTGTTCATTCTGGATTCTATTAACAATAATCTTGAATTCACTGAGGTTTTCATTCTTATGAGTTAAAAACGCTACCCAAGTGAATCTGGTGTAATCATCAACCATAACTAAATCATACTTCTTCTCAGCAACAGTGGGTTGTTGAATTGGGCCGAAGAGGTCCATATGAATTAAATAAAGTGGAGGTTTAGTGAGAATATCTTGAGATGAATTATGTGGAACTTTCGTTTGTTTACCCTTTTGACAGGCACCACAGACACCTTAAATCTTAGCATTGATTTTGGGAACACCTCTAACAAGTTCTTTATTAATGATCTTAGTTAGAAGGCGATAATTGATGTGACCAAAACGCTCATGCCAAAGATGTATAGATTCCACCTTAGTCAAATTGCAATAATTATTAAACTGAGTATCCAAAAGATAACATTTATTTTTGCCACGAGATCCCTGAAAAATTACTTTTCCAGACTTGTCTACAATGTCACATCTATTTGCATTGAAGACAACTTTATGGCCTTTGTCACAAATTTGACTAACAGAAAGAAGATTAGCATCCATACCTTTAACTATACGACATAGATTTCAGGAACGCCAGGTAATTTGATCGGCCCCTTCTTGCTTATGTAACAACATCTCCCATCTATGAATGTTACTGGACCACCATCAAAGTCATTTGTATTGAAAAACCATGAAAGATCTCCAGTTATATGTCGTCTACATCCACTATCAAGGAACCATTGAAAGGGTGATGTTGATTTTAGAGCAAAAGCTCTCATACTAACACTACTGACCAATTTTGGCATTCTTGTTAGTATTGAATGTCTTTTAAGAGTACACAAAAGTTGTACAACTTTTCTGTCAAGATTACAAGCAACTTTTAATTAATTCTTGAAAGACATACACACATGTTGATATGATCATAAGAATCACAGAATAAATATCTGGGCACCATCAGGTTTCACAAAGCCTAGACCTCACTTATCACCTGACTTACGGTAATCCTTCAGAGAAGGATTAAAAGAGTTTCTCAAACCCATCGAAGAAGTTATGACAGATTTCAAATCCTTATGTTTTGTAATTTCCGTAAATAGATCAGATTTGATCCGGATTTGTTCATTCGACTTCTTCTGGAGATCCACTACCTCTTCAGAACGTTCTCGAAGCTCAGATTTTTTGATATAAATCTCGTAATGAAGTCCATCATTTTTCCTTATCAATCGTTGTTTCTCTCGACAAAGATTATTGATGTTTTTTTTTTTAATTCAGGATGCTCAACCTCATATGTGGTTTCTAGAACACGCTTGGAGTTGATTTTATCCATTTCTGGTGAAGCGTTTTTAGAGACATTATTGTCTATAGACAAATAGCTACAAATACAGACTTAGAAGGTCTTAAACATTTTTGCCTGCTCTGATACCAACTGAAAAAGTGTGGGCACAACAAACACACCCAATATTTCATTTCGGCAATCTGTATGGACTAACTCCAATATAATTCAGAGAGCACCAACTAATAAAATGAGCTCAATCAAGAAATATATCTAAGAGTTATATCTCTATTTCATAATGTAATCAGCAAATCAAACAGATCCGTGAGCCTGATTAATATAAGAAACAACTTGGATGGTATCAAAAACTAATATCCAAGTGTAAATCAATTCAATCAACAACCCAAAGGCCGGATTCAAGAACTGATTGAACTTACACACAACCTGTGATATTTCAAGTATATAGAAAATATAATGCGGAAAATAAATAACACAGACACTAGAATTTTGTTAACGAGGAAACCGCAAATGCATAAAAACCCATGGACCTAGTCCAGCTTTGAACACCACACTGTATTAATCCGCTACAGACACTAGCCTACTACAAGGTAACTTCAGACTGGAATGTAGTTGAGCCTTAATCAATCTGAAACTGATCAAGGTATAGTTGTGCTCCTTACATCTCTGAATCCTAGCAGGACTCTACGCATTTAATTCCCTTAGCTAATCTCACCCATAACCAAGAGTTGCTACGACCCAAAGTCAAAGACTTGATAAAAAAATCTGTCTCACACTGAAAAGTCTATTGAGATAGATAAATCTATCTCCCACAGAAATACCTATAAGTTTTGTTCTGTCTTTTGATAAATCACGGTGAACATGAACCAATTGATAAACTTGACTTATATTCCCGAAGAACAACCTAGTAATATCAATCACCTCACAATAATCTTAATCCTATGGTAGCGAAACAAGATATTGTGGAATCACAAACGATGAGACGAAGATGTTTGTGACTAATTTTTATCTTGCCTATCGGAGAATAAATCTTGAGCGAATCTTAAAGAAGATAGTACTCAATCCTAATAGAAAACAACAAGATCATAAAACACAACTACGGAGAAAAGAGTTGGGTCTGGCTTCCCAATCCCAATGAAGTCTTTAAGTCGTTAAACTATAGGGTTTTGGAAAAACCTAAGGTTAAAGGATAATCGACTCTAATCGCAACTAGTATCACACAAGAGGTGTGGGGATTAGGTTTCCAAGTTGCTAGAGTTCTCCTTTATATAGTCTTCAAATCAGGGTTTGCAATCAATATTACCTTGGTAACAAAGCATTCAATATTCACCGTTAGATGAAAACCTGATTAGACTCAAGATAATATCTTTCAACCATTAGATCGAACTTAGCTTGTTACACACAAATAAAATATACCTTCATTTATATATAGGTAACCGTACCTAAATGTGTACACCTTGTTGCATCAACAATAGTTAACCGAAGTTAGCCATATGAACACTTTCATATCAACCTTACTCATCTTAACCACAACTAGTTCAAATGACTCAAATGAAACTAGTTGTAGAGTTTTTCAATTGTTTATATTCCCATAGAAGTATACAAGACACAATTGAAGCAAAATCGGTTTGATTCACTTGAATCAATTCATGAAAATTATAGCCACGGTTTGCAAAAGATTGCTTTCCTTATTATATAAATGTATTAGTTCATGAAACAACCGATTCTAGAACATAACCCACCCAAGTATGCAAACGAGTATGCATACTTAAGTAGTTGGACTTGGACTGTGTTCGCCAGTACGCAAACGGGTACACATAATGTCATAGACTTTCAAGCTTTAGTTGAATCCAGTACGCTTACATGTACACATATTATAATACCTGGAATTCAACTGACTTCACTAGTACGCGTACATGTGCATATACTCTAGATCCTGGACTTTACCTGACCTCGCCAGTACGCATACGGGTATGCACACTACATTTCGGTCTTGGATCAACACATATGCAAGTCTGCATACTGTGCTTATAATCCAATTATGGTTTGGTGTTCTAAACTCCTATTTCAATCATTGAAAGATTTTTAGAAGATGACAATAGCTGTCTCACACAAACTATTAGCTTCAAATCAATTTTTAAGTGATCGAAAGATCAATACGAAACATTTTGAGTCTATATCAAATGACCGTCTCACACAAATCATGTAAGATGTTACCAAGTGAATTTCACATGATCATATTTTGACTTTCGTCAAGTATATAAGATGAACTTGGTTAAAGTGAAAGATTACCAACACATATTTCGGAAAATATGTAAGCGAGTTAAACTCAGTTCGAAATATCAAATGTGTATTATATGAAGTATATATAGCTATACGAATTTTGTCTCAAATAGGAGATCGAGTAGAAATTGACTTTTGAGCGATAGATGAGTTCCAGTCTCCACATACCTTTTGTTGATGAAGTTCCACAAGATCTCCTTAGTATTTCCTCGTCTTCAATTGACGAACTTCGTGAAGTCTAAATCTCAACTACACATTCTATCCTAGTCCGAGACATAGATATAAGTAGACTATAAATCAAGACTTATAGTTTTGATCAATAAACTTGACAAACAATCTTGAGATAGCAACGCTTGCAAGTTTGACCGAGCAGTTCTCTAACACTTACTAAGGTCAATTTTGGTCTTGTAATAGAGCATGATATTTGAATATCAAAATTCACCAATTGACCCTGAAGATTGAAGACTAATTAAGAACAACGAAGACGTCTACATCAACAAAAGTATGTGAAGACTGACTATCATATTTACTCAAATTATCTACCATTTAATCTACTGATATATTTCGTATAACTTTAGTACTATGATGATCATTGCAAAGAATGATTCAAGCAATATTAAACCTATCTCATAATAGGTTGAGAGAAATTTATTGTTCAACATATCACATTTGCGTATTGAGTTCATAAGGAGTCATCAGGTTATTTTTTATGTTCAAAAACTAATTTGCTAAGTTCACAAACTTGAACTTATAAACATATGACTTGATGAATTGTTCTTTAATTAACTCGCGTACATGAACTGATTTTGTTAGTTCGCGAACTTGTTGATTTTGATATATTACTGGATATTTTTTGTTTCTCTAGTACACGGTATAATTTTCTCAGTTTGCGAACTTGATTTTAAGATATCCATACACTTTCAGTGTTTGAGTACACAAACTGATTTTGACAGTTCGCGAACTTATCAAAAAGAAAGGTTCTTGAACTCCGAAATGATAAATATGCACGAATTGTTTTGGCGTTGTGAGTTACTATACTCCATCTTATACTTGAAGGTTCACGGACAACTTAACCATTGTTCATGAGTTAACTACTTGTGGAACATCACTTATTTCGAGCAATATGCGGTTGCACATTCTTCTTTGTGATTCAAATCAACCTTCTCACATGCTTACATGATCAATTAATATGGAAAAGTTAAGCTTGCTTGGTAACAAAGTAATTCGTAAGCATGGAAACAAGTTCACAAACTTAACTTTGTTTGTAAGCTACCTAGCCACTTTCATCAATATAAATAGAAGAGAGAACTCTCTGCATATTAAAATATCAATTCTTACATTGTTATGTCATATTTATGGTTAGGATTGTTAGAACATTGCTCGTTCGAACTCGCAAGCGTTGCTAGCTATCTCAAGCTTGTTTGTTAAGTTTAGTTGATCAAAACTATATACTTGATTTCTAGTATACTTATAACTAAGTCTCGGGTTAGGATATAAGTGTGTAGTTGAGATTTATACTTCACGGCATTCACCAATTAAATAAGAAGATCTACTAAAGATCTTAGAGGAACTTCATCAACAAAATGTATGTATCTATCACTCAGAAGTACATTATATTTTATCTTCTAAAGAGACTAAGTCATATGGCGGCTATATAGACTTTTACATTATACACATTTGATATTTCGAGCCAAGTTTATCTCGCTTATCTATTTCTCTAAATATGTGTTGGAAACTTTTTTCTTTATCTAAGTTCATCATATTCTTGATGAGTTTAATTGGAAATAATTAATTTGGAAACTAAATATTAAGTCAAAAGATGATGAAGTGAAAATCATGTTGAAACATATTACATGATTTGTACGATACAATCATTTGATGTCGACTTGGAAAGTTTCGTATTGATCGATTAATCACTTGAAAATTACTTAAAGCTAGTGGTATGTGTAAGATTACCAATGTTGTCTTCCAAGGATGTTTCAATGATTAAATGAGATTTTTAGAAACTACCATGTCTGGATATAATACAGGTTGCATACTTTGTATGTTAACTGTACTAGTCTAGTTCAGGTTCGGAACTATTATTCGCGATCTCTGTTTGCGAACTGGTTTACCTGTGAAAATATCTGAAACTTTTTTTCGCGTACCCTATTTACGAACGGCTAAACAAGGCCAAGTCCGGAACTCTTGTTCGCATACCCTGTTTGCGAACGGCTGGACAAAGTCGAAGTCCGAAACTCTTGTTCGCGTACTAAGTTTGCGAACAGAGTGGTTAAGTTTTAAAATCAGTTAAGTGTAATTTTCATACTCATGAACTCGGGTTCATTTTCGAACTAATTCCCTGGAAATTTAATGAAATAAGGTATGTGAATTAGTTTTATAAACCGTGGCACAATGTTCATGAATTGGTTCTTGTATAAGTACTTTGTACAATTAGAAACCAAGACGATTTTGTTTCAAATGATTCATATATGTGTTTCCATAAAATGATGAACATTTGAACTACTCTCTTGAAACACATTTAGATTCATTTATATATCATGATTGATTGATCATCATATTTTATCTAGAAGTGTTAGATGAATATGGCTAAGTTATAAGTATTAATATGGCTAACTTCGGTTAACTATTATTGAGCCAACAAGTATACACGTTTGGGTATGGTTCATCCATATCTAAATATATGTATATTTCATTTGTGTGTATCAAGATAATACCATCTCACGGTGGATATTGATTGCTTAATTTCTAAGCAGACTTAGCTTGAATCTTAAATCAGGAGTTCATCTATCGTGGATATCAATTTCTTTGTTACTAAGCTATCTTAGCTTTGATTGTAAGAAAACATGATTTGAAAGGCTATACAACGGAGAACTATAGCATCTGGAAAACCTAATCCCTACACTTTCGTGTGTCCTAGTTGCAAATTAGAGTTGATTCTCCATTATATTAGGGTTTTCTAAAACCATTATTAGGTTAATGACTTAAATACTTCATTTGGGGTTCGTGAAGCCAGATCCAACTATTGTCTCTATAGTTACGTATTCTGATCTTACTTTTTCTATCATATTGAGTTTTATCTTCTCTAAGATTTACTTGAGATTTATCTCTGATAGGTATGATATAAAAAGTAATCACAATGGTTCTTCGTCTCAGACTCTTGTGATTCCGTAATAACTTTTTCTGTTAATCAGTTGGGTTATTATGAGGTGACTGATATTTTTAGGCTGCTCTTCGGGAGTATAAGTCCGAGGTATTAGTTGAGTTTGTTGTTCACCTTAATTTATCTTAAGACGGAAACAAAACCAAGAATAGACATATCTGTAGGAGACAAATTTGTTTATAAGTCTTCGACTTTGGGTCGTAGAAACTCTTAGTTGTAGGTGAGATCAGCTAATAGATTAACATGCGCATAATACTGTTGGGATTCAAGAAGCTTAAGGAACATGACTGTACCTTAATCGGTGTAAGACTTGGTTAGGGCTCAACTAAATTCCAGTCCGAAGTTAACTTGTAGTAGGCCAGAGTCTGTAGCGGCTTAATATAGTGTGGTGTTCAAATCTGTACTAGGTACCGAGGTTTTTCTGCATTTGCAATTTCCTCGTTAACAAATTTTCTGGTGTCTGTGTTATTTCATTTCGGCATTATATTTGTTTGTACAATTAAAATATCACAGGTTGGGCATAGTCAATCGCAGTTGATATATTCGACCTTGTTTGTTGGATAAAACTTGATTGACACTTGGGCATTGGTCTTTAGTACCGTCCAAGTATTTCTCATATCAATCAGGCTCACAGATTTCTATTTGTTCGATTTGATGATTGTATTGAGAAAGAGATAAAGCTCTTTGATATGTTTCTTGATTAAGTCTCACTTTTAAGTTGGTGCTCTCGGAATCATATTGGAGTTAGTCCATACAGATTGTCGAATGAATTATTGGGTGTGGTTGTTATACCCTCGCATTTTCATGGGTCGTCCTCTAAAATCCTAGGTTTTCGCTAGAGTAATTATCAGGTTATGACTTTTAAAGTCTTCACCTAGGAAATGGTGAATCCTGGTCTGGCTATCTGTTACCTGATAGTTCTTTGTTCTCCGGATCTTGTTCTTATCGATTGTTATAGTTCTTGAACTATAGATCAAAAACAAGATAGATAGAAATCACAAAGTACTATTGGTCTCAGATTTTTTGATTCTACAAGATACATATATAAACTTTTTTTTGGTTCGTTTACTTTTTTTTAGGTTAAATCGAATAGGCATCTCTATAAAAATTTGAAGAGAGTACGCAAACTATCCCAATTGTCTGGGTTTGCTTGATATCTTCTTTTGATTGAAGATCACTCATAAGAAACCATATTTCTATTTCCTTGATTGAATATCTTTCTGAAGGAAATCAGTAGGCTAGTGTTTGTAGCGGATTAATATAGAGCGGTGTTCAAGACTGAACTAGGTCCCATGATTTATCTATATATTGCAGATTTCTTCGTTAACAAAATTTTCGATGTCTTATGTTATTTTTTTTTTTTATTATATTAATTATATTCATAATAGAAATATCACAAGTAGCACGCTAAACAAACTAGACAGTTTTCAAGCTCAAATTGTACATAACCTACAATATTTATTCTTCTGAATTCGTATCTTGAAATATTGATTACAAGACTTCTTCTTGTTAGAGTTCAGGCTCGTATACAGTATGGGTACATACTAGGTTGATTCTTGGATATTTATTTTTGAGATCGTCCAAGTAAACTTGTTTAAAAATCAGGTACAAGATCTTTTCTGTTGATTTGTACTACTGATTGTAACAAGTTTATTCATATAGGTGTACGAAAAAAAAAGTTGGTGATGTACTTGGTACCTTTTCTTTTTTAATCATCTTTTTATTTATTATGATTTTGCAAGCAATATTTGGAGCTTCTTCCTGGAGACTTTGAAGATTAAATAGGTTATGTCATTTGATGCAACTACGTTACTGCATTGGTATAAGATTTCGCAGGTAAGGGATAAAAAAAAGCTGGGATTTGGCCACTTTTGGTGTTTGCAGTCCTATGGGAGTTGTAGAAGGAACATAATGAAAGGATAAATGATAGAAAAGGAAGGTATGTGATGAAGTAAAAATGTTAATCAAACAAACAGTTCGCATATGGTTGACGAATAAGCCAACTTTTGATTCCTTCTCAATTTCTCAAGTATTTCAAAAATGGGAGAACATAGTGATTCTATAAGTAACTTGTAATTTTTTCCAGTGGATTTTTGAACGTATATGACCTATTTTGTCTTTTTCACAAAACCTCTCTCCTCTCTAGCTTCTTCTCAAAACCCAAAAAAAAAACCTTCACCAACATTAAAGCTTGCTACTCAGATCTAGTCCATTTTGGGCTTGATCTGAACAATTTTTTTTAAGTATTAAAATAAAGAATATATAATTACATCGAAGAAGTGGGTAAGCGCACAACAAGATGCGCCGCAAGACCTTTTTAAAAACAAACTTTCTCTAACCGGGAGTCGTGACATTACTATGCATGACCTTCTGGACTCTCTTGAGAAGTTCAACCGCCTCGGGAACCAATAAACCAAATGTGTCAAAAGCGAAGGGAATAAAGGCATGATTTTTTTTTCTTGTTCTCTTAGATAGTTAGTAGTCTAGGTTATATTTATTTAAGTTTTTGTCTCAATCTCCATTGTTTTTAGGATATTTTTTATGGTGTTCTTGTGGGTAATTTGTCCCCTTTGTTTGTGTCTTCTCTTTTAAGAAGATTCTATGCGCTCTCATGGCGTTTCTTTGTGATCTCAATAGAGATTTTAGGTGGAAGTTCAAGTGTTATGATCAAGATTCAAGACTTTGGGCATATTACGCTAATATTTTTGTAAGAAGATATCTTTTTCAAGAAGAAAAAAATATTTTCAAATGGTTGGATTATAATCCCAAAACTATTCTTTCAATATTAGGATTGCTTGGTACTTTTGTTGGTAGTTTGTTACTTCTCTTACAAATTACTCTTTGTTAGTACCTTTTAATTGTATTTTGATCTTTAATCTTGATGTATTTGAAGTCAATGTAATCTCTATTTTATCATGAATGAAATTTTATGAGATTTATCAACAACAAAACGTCTATGACCTCGCCATGTAAATAATTTTATTAATTTCAATACGTATATCCATTTTCCTCTTAAAAAGAAAAACTTTTTGTTTCCCTAATCTTATTTACTTTTTAGATTTTTATGCTTTTGTTGTTATCACTAATAAACCTGTGAATTTTTTTTTTTTGAAACGGTTGAAAACTATAATAAGATAACAATATAAACAGATTGAACCTATTGGAAGAGAATAATCCTTTAACATATGAAGAGTTGGAGGAGAGAACTCAGAACCTGGTGAATTTAAATGAGTTGAAGATTACAAGAGCAAGAATGGTGTTTCAAAGAGCAAAAGTAAGAGGCTTTCAGGAGGGCGAAAAAAACACAGGTTACTTTCATAGAATTGCTTCATCTAAAAAGAAAAGGAATTGCATTTCGAAGCTGGAAATTGGAGGGGTTGATGTTTTCTATCAAGACACTATAAAAAATGAAATCCAGCATTATTATTCAAGTTTGTTCACTGCTTCTTCACCGGTGGATCCTAGTTTCAATAACTTCTTTTTTAAAACCATTAATGTGGAGCAACGAATTTGGATGGAACATGATTTTGAGGAAGATGGGGTACTTCGTGCAATTAAATGTTGTGGCGCTAACAAAGTACAGGGACCAGATGGCTTCAACATGGAATTTTACAAGTTCTGCTGGAATTTTACAAGTTCTGTTGTTGGCGTTAAAAGTTTTTCATACATATGGTAAGGCATATTGGAGATTAAATACGTCGTTCATTAAACTAATTCTTAAGAAATAAAATTCTTCAACTACAAAAGATTTTAGGCCTCTTAGCCTTATCAGTAGTTTTTACAAAGTAGTTTCTAAGGTTTTGGCGGAAATAATGAAAGTGGTTATGCCTAATCTTATTTCAAGCGCTCAGGTGGATTTTGTGTAGCATAAACAGATTCTCGATGGTATTTTGGTGGCAAACGAATGTATAGATAGTAGACTAAAGCTTAAAAAACCGGGTATTTTGTGTAAAATTGATATGGAGAAGGCTTTCGACAATGTCAATTGGACATCCTTATTTACTATCTTACAGAAAAATGGTTTTGTCGAAAAATGGATTAAATGGATTAGGTGGTGTATAACTGAAGCTCAGTTTTTGGTTTTGGTTAACGGTAAAGCAACATATAGAATTAAGCCATCAAAAGGTGTTCGACAGGGCGATCCATTGTCGCCATTCCTTTTTCTATTGGTGGTAGAGGTTTTATCGATGCTCATTGAAGATGCAAGGCATATAGGTTTGATCACAAGTTTTCAAGTAAAGGAATGAGGTACTATGGTGACTCATTTGCAGTTTGCGGACGATACGATCATTTTTCTTAACGCTACTAAAGAAGTGGTTAGGAATTTGCTTGTTGTCTTAGTGGTTTTTGAGGTTCTCACTGGTCTTAAATGAATTTGGACAAGAGTTCGATGACGAGCATAGGTGCAGATATGGTGGTGTATGACTTGGATTTGGAACTAGGTTTCAAGGTGGATGTTTTGTCGATTATTTATCTAGGGATGCCAATTGGATCAACTAGAAGAAATAAGGCAGTTTGGGATGTCATAATTCAGAAAATGAAGAAGAAATTAGCTCATTGGAAGAGAGTCTTTCTCAATAAAGATGGGAGAATAACTTTGATTAGAAGTGCACTTGAGAGTATTGCTACTTATTTCATGTATCTTTTGGTCCTTCCTGCAGCTGTTGAGAAATAATTGAACACAATTATGCGAAGATTCTTATGGGGAGAGGATAGAGATCAAAGGAAGATGAGTTGGGTTTCGTGGCTTAGGATATGTAATATAAAGGAGAACGGAGGTTTGGGGATCAGGAATTTGAGGCTGGTTAACAATTCTTTGCTGGAAAAATGGAACTGGAGTTATGCAAGGGAGAAGCAGTCGTTGTGGAGAAAAATTATTTGTGAAAAGACCGGTTCGGATGAAAACAGCTTAGTCCCTATTATTCCTAATGAAGCTACACGCAGAATCATGTGGATTGAGATAGCTAAAGCTCGTGAATTTTATAAGGTTGCAAGTATTATGATTGGTGATGGAAAAGGGATTCGTTTTTGGTTTGATTGGTGGAACGGTAAGTTTGCTCTCAAGGATAAGTATCCGCATCTTTTTAAGCTAAGTACACAGAAGTTTGCATCGATTTAAGAAATTCTAGGAGGTAATATGCTAATGATTTTCAGTAGAGAGTTAAACCCGACTTATTTTTTAGAAATAAGATATGATACAAGAAATGTGGTTCTTACTACCGGCGTGGAAGATAGCGTGACAGAAGACTTTACGACAAAGGATTGTTATAGAAAACTGTTAACGACACCAGATGAGATAGACTTTACAGTGCTGTCAACTTGAAAGCAATCGCCTCCTAAGGTAAAGTTTCTTTGTTGGGACGCTTTTCACAATTCCATTCCTTCCAGAATTATGTTACGCACCCGTGGGATGAATCTTCAAACAACAACTTGTGTGCTTTGCAACGAAGCTGATGAAGACATGGATCATCTTTTTATCCATTGCAATTGGGTTACAATCTTGTGGAATTATTTTACCAGCTATTTTAAAGTTAGTTGGATAATGCCTGGTGATTTTAAGCTTCTTTTACAGAGTTGGAGGTTAACTAGGATTGGAAAAAAGATAAGCTTTCATATGGAAGATCATACCTTATGTTATTTTTTGGGAAACCTGGAAAGAGAGATTCTCAAGAATGCATGGAGGAAGATTGAAATCAATTGAGGAAATTAAAAGGAACATCAAGGAAACTATTTATGTGTGGAGTACGGGTACTAACTCTTTTGAGAACGTTTCCATTACACAGGTTTTGTTTCAATGGGAAACAATAGTTGTTTTGTAATCTGACTTCTTTCCATTTTTTTTGGTTAGAGCTTTTGCTCATCTTGTACATCTGTAATTATTTTTTCCTTCAATATATCCTTTCTTTTCAAGAAAAAAAAAGAAGATATATTTCAGGAGCAACTCAAAGGAGTAAAGTGAGTCTCATTCTTTCTTTCAGTATGATCCATGTGCCCATGTTAAATAGTCCACTGTATGAAAAATTTACTATCAACTATCTTATCAGAAAACACTTTAAAACGATAAGGAAAAGAAAAATACCCACATTAATCTGAGATATATATATCACTTTCTTATGCTTCCCAAAAAAATACTTTACTTTCTTTCTGATAAAAAAATTCCTGGTAATAACCAAGTAAAGTTTTCCCAAATTGAGCACGTGTAATCTCAATTTAGGTTTACCCAAATTCAGTATTATACTGTGTCTATAGAGAAGGAAATCAAGCAGTGGACGGTCTGACAAATCGAGCGGCAGATAATTGCTTTATAGGGAAGCTCGCAACAGTATGGGAGAACATAATTATCCCACCTATAAGTTCTATTGTAATAGTAGACTCTATGATAACATTCATACGTGTAACAGTTTAACTTAATATAATGCATGCTTCAAAAAAAAAGGCTCTCGACCCATCAAAAGTTGTCTCTATTTTCGCGCTATAAAATATTAAAAATTAAATTCGATCACGATTTTACTGCCAAATTGTTCATTGACTTTCCTTTGATGATGCCAGAATTTATTATTTTATTTTATATTTTCATAAAAGAGGGAAGAACCTCAAACATAAAAAGATATTAAACGCCTCCCGATACTATAATTTACGCAGATTTTTTTTTTTTTTTTTTTGAAGCAATTCATGTTTTCGGTCCACTACCCTTTCTTTACCCTTTAGAGTGGGTAAAGGGTAAAAACTTCTAATAAGTTTCAAACAAAATTAGATCATTCTGTATAAGAACTGCTGCCTATCAAGTATATGTGGAGATTAGATGCACAGGTTGCTATATCACTTAACATTTCAAGCACGAGAAGTGAAATTAGATGCACAGATTGCTATATCGTTTTATATCTCAAGCACAAGAAGTAAAATAAATTGGATGGCAGAGATCATAGTACTAACATGTCTTTAATCAAATACATGATATCATCGGTCAGCAAGTTCTTCATGAAATTCTTCTCGTAGCTCTGAAGGCATATGCTCAACAACATGCATCTTACTTTAGAATACTTGCATATATCCTCCTCTACTGGAGGAGGAGAAAGTGATACCTACACAAACAAAACATACATGAATATCATATAATGTTAACACATAAACACAATTAGTTTTTTACAAGCTTTAAGAACTTACAATCAACATGATTAGTAGTTACTTGTTCTGATGATTTTGGAACTTCTTCAATAGCAATCTTCTCAGCTGGTGATTTTGGAACTAGTTGTGCCTTAATAAGATCATGAAGCTGTAAAAAATTGATATTGAACAAATAAAGAATGCCTAGGCAGTGAACAACATTCACAACAGATATGTCAGCGAGTTTCTTAACAACTGCATCAATCACAAGCTTTCCAATCTTTGGATTAAATCTTTTCACTAAACAAAGAACAAGAAGAGATGCTTCCACATCGAGAATGATAGGTATACTTTGAGGAAATTCATGTCTCACAAATTCAGTTAACACTGCTGGTGTTGTCTCAGTGACATAATGGAGAATGGAATTTAAAGAGTTACAAACTCTGTATCTAGATAGGCTAATGAGCTTTCCACGTTGCTTTGACATAATTTCAATTGGAAAAACAATTGAAGATCTAGAAACCTGTCTGGAGAATGATGACATTTGACCTAATTACAAAAAATAAATAATACAATGAATTAAAATAGAAAATCGAACTGCAGAAAATTTAAAACCAATGAAATGACTTCTTGCTTCAAATTAAGAAAGTGAGATGAAAATCCTTTAATTAAGTAGCAACTCTATGAACATACAACAATCTCAATTTTGATTGGAAACAAAAGAAAAATCCTAAAAATCGTAAGAAAATTTGAAATCACTAACTAATCTATAATTGAGAAGAGATAAATTTTCGAATCTAACCTTTTCTGAGAGCAATGCTTCTTGAGAGGACAAGACTCGCCATCGCCATGTAGCACCAGAGAACTTGAGATTGGTGGAGGGAGTTTTGATTATCGGATGGAATTGGGTTTGATGGATGACAACGCTAATATAGAATAAGCGGGAGTATTTCAAATTAAAATTAAAATTTGGGAAATGCCTCTGTGTATTAAGGTGTATGATTACAATCATGGGTTTATGTGCTTTGACTTGGTTAAGTTCACCCACATCATTTAGTTGACCTGACCTCAAATCAACAACAATTAACATTGAGGTATAATCAAGGTTTGAAAAACGGGTCATGGCTCAGGTCACAGACACTAGGCGTGACCGTTATAATGCATTTTCACAGGTGTGAGCACGTTTTGGGCAAAAAACGCGTTTTTTGGACGTTTTTTTGAAAATAACGGGCGTTGTAAGGGTTACATAGGAAATAATAAAAAAAATATGATATAAATTTCCTATGTAATGGTTATAACATGGGTGAAAACATTTTAACGAGTCTAAAAAACATTGTTACAAGGTATTTTTATTTTTTAATACTCCATACGTCCCTAAATAGATGACCTATTAATTTTTAAATTTTGTCCAACTAATAGATGACCTATATCATTAAGGAATTCTAATACTACCATTTTATTTGATTATTGTTGTATAAGAAATGTGTAAAATTCGATAGTCATGTTTATATTCTTTACATAGGTGTTTTTAAATGCTTTTCACTATACAATTTATACGAAAGTTTGATAAAATTCGTGTCGGTAAATTATAGCCACTTAAATTTTTTCGGCAACAATTAGCTATGTATACTTGTCCCTTTATCAGATTGCAGAATTTCCATCAAATGCCAAGAAGTAGGCAGGGTTTTAACAAGTCTATATGGTACTAGACTACTACTTTCTAAAAATTAATTATTGAATTCTTAAAAAACTCGGTAAAGTAGGAATTGCATGGTGAGTTTGGGTAGAGTCAATCAATCCATTATCAGATCCGATCTAAAATTGCACCACTTCTAAGATGAAATAATTATTATGTCCAAACCATGTACCCACCACCACTGCATGACGATGCATATATAGTTTTTTTTTTTTTCATTTTAAGTTTTAACAAAGAAGTGAAGAGCTAAAGCAGAGGAGTTGAACCAAGTGGGTCCATTTGGGGGAGGCAATGGATAAAATGTCGCATCACTTTTTTCTTTCATTTCCCTTCTTTTAGAAAACAAAATCATGATCACGCTATTTTTTTTCCTTTCTCTTCTTTATGTTCACCCTTTAAAAACACAAGAAGGCGTATTGTTGTAGTAGACAAATAATCTATAACTCTACTTCTTCCTCGGAGAAATTCTTCCTTCCTCTGTGTTTTGAAGTTTCCAAGTTTCAACTTCCAACTACAAGTTTTAAGAGGTAATTTTAATATTTTATTAAAATAAGTATTTACCACTAAATTTATTGTTTGTTTCTATGTAATTTATTTACATCAAATTTGATTTTTTCTTCTTCATGATACCGGATGATGATGCGGACGTAATGTTGTCTTTGAACTATAAATTTTAACTATACATGTACTCTTTTATATCAACATTTAAGTTAATAGTTGCCTCTTTTTTTTTCATCATTTTCTTCATGTTGTACATATATATATTATAATTTAGGATGTTGCCATAACTTTATAATAGAGTTTCAAGGAAATAACAAAAGCTCAAATCAAGATTGGAGGAAGAAAAAATGAAGACACAATTAAATCTAGTCAATAAAAATCTATGCAAAAAATAAAAAAAAAAGAATTGATATTCAACTTTGATTTATATATATATATTTGGTTTAATATTTGCATCCTACTTAATCATTAGTATAAAACAGGGTTTGGACAAGTTGGCCTTTGTTAGTGGTGGTCAGGATTTGTCTGGACAAAGATAAATCTACGGCTGTAGTTCTCTTGACCACACCCTCATCTCGCAAGTGTAAGTGATGGCCAAGATTTCATATCCCAATTGATAAATCTATGGTTGTAATTTGTCCCATAAAACTAACATTTAAAGACCCTTTAATGGAAATCTAATATAATAAATATAGTAAATGATTAATATAATAAATACCTAACTAATTAGTGTTCCACACTATATTAAATATTTAAATTTCTTTAATGTAATTGCTCATAATAATGTTTGTTCACTAATTGCTCATAATAAATAATCTATTAATTTCTTCCATTATAAAATTTCTCTTAGTTAAATTAATAAATTTGTATTTCTTCTATTAATAAATAATTTTGATAAAAACAGAAAAAAAAAATATCAATAGATATTAGTTGCGACAGTAGGTTGTGGAAGCGGTGGCGAAGGTCGAATGAATCACTAATCTAATAATATCAATAGATATTAGTTACGGCACGGGTTAAGTCCTATAAACACATAAATAACCACTAATCTAAGGAACGAGTACAAGAGACCTGGATCTTCCGGTAACTCATATAATAGAACACTTTATGTTTTGTTTATGCAATCCCATTAAGCAAAATCAATACTAATACTTTGTTACTTCACTTTCTCATTATTATCATCAAGAATATAAAACACAGTTTGTAATAACTTTGCTTATGTAAGTGGCGGTTCAAATTTTTCCTCACAAGAGATAAATCTAGGGAGGTAATCGTTTGTCATAGGTGATGGTTGTGATTGAGATTATAAATGCATCTAATGGACAAAAGTTATCATGTCATTAAGGTTCCATAATTCTTCATAATAAATAGTCTATTAATTAAATGTCAAACTAAAAAAGATAATATATAAATTATTCTACTAATGATGATAATAAAAGTATATTTTTATTAGCTAATACTTAGAATTAGTTTGGTATTGCTGCGATCTTTACAAAATTGCTTTTTCGATGTACTTTATTGTGCGGAGCTATGTAAAAAAAAACAATTGGTTGCCGTGCCGAGCTTTGTAAAAAAAAAACAATTGAACGGTTGCAAATTATAAACTAAAGCTAAAACTATTTTAAAAAACAGACATATCTCTGAAAATATCATGTTCAACTATAGTTAGTGAGAAAATGACAAAAGCAGACATATTTTTGAAAATTGTCTATTCTATTTTATAGTGCGTAAAGTAAGTAAATTTTCTACTATTAGAGTACGTACACATGTAATATCAAATTTACTAATTAGTATTATTACTAAAAAGTATTATTTTTCTAAACCACTTTTTAAAAATCCATAATCTCTTAATATTTATCGTTGAAAATAAAAATATATTTTAGTGATATGATATAACATAAAATGTAGTTTGAAAATAAAAAATAATTATCTTTAAAGAATATAAAATATAAAAAATAAAAATTGATGATCATATATAGGTTCAAGGATAATTGTTGTCAGTTATAAACAAAATGGGATAGAATTGGAAAATAAAATATGAAGCTAGGGTGAACTATAAATTTTGCTTTTGAAGCTTTTAAAAGCTCCTTCTGCCCACTTTACAAATTGATAAATTTTGGAAGTATACACTTTATGAAATCTTTAATAAACACTAAGATGAAAAAATATTGCTATCAAAATGTTTTCAAAATACTTTTTTTGAATGAAAAAAAACAGCATCAAACTTAGTTAAATTGGCTAGCAATTATATAAGTGGACCATAATGACGGTGGCAAGTATTGGTGCCCAGTGAGTAATTTCGCATCGCCTCACATATTTCTTGATAAATGGTTTAACGTTATTTTTATTCAATGATGATGGATAACAGAGTTTATTGTTAGTAGAGCTTATTGTTATTAGGTTAATTACTTAATGATTTGACTTACTAACTAATCATGATTTTATTATTTTTATGCAACAAATAACCTCACATTTGGAGGCATAATGTCGTAGAATGTAATGGCCTTCCCTCTACCGATAATGTCCTTACTAAGACACTGCGTTCATATGATAGTATTGAGTTTTCAATGGTAACCGCTGCGTTCATCTAGCAACAACTTCTTAAGAGGTCACCCATCCCAAGATTACTCAATACCGAGCATGCTTAACTATAAATATTTTTCGCCAACTACGAAGCCAATTATGCTGAAAAGTTCTCGGTGTTAGCCAATGACAAACCATTACCTCTATTCCAACTTAATTTGGAGCCGTCCTCGGGTACGGAATATGTTCAATCCTAGACTCTGGCATTTTTTATCACTCATGAGACTCTGGAATATGTTCAATCCTTCAAGCATACTCTTTCGCCCTCGACATGTAACCCTTGGTCGACTCTAATACCATTTTTAAGGACCTTATCTTTGCCAATACTGTTCCCACTTAGTCATTGTGGTTATCCGATAGTGTGGAATTTTCAACTAAAACTGATGTGGACATCCATTAGCAGTTTTCTGGGAGGTATCCCATACCTAGATTACTCTCGCCCGAGAACCCATAAATTCAGTGATTTTTACCAACTCTGGATCCCACTATGTTGAAAAGGACACAATGTTACGAAAGGACAAGCCATTACCTATATTCCATTCGGTGAACTCTTCCTGCCAAATTGAATTACGTACATAATATTTATGGGAATTTTGAAAAACTAGAACTACATCGTATGTGGGTAAAATGATTACCATCGGAAATGACTTAACATTTTAAAGTATAATATATTAAGTGAATGAATTAGATTTTAAGTATGTCATCATCATTGAAATAGTAAGAACATACAATAAGCTTGGACTTCTCCATACATAGAACCGAGGCTTTTTAGTTAAAAACCCCTCACCTCTTATCCTAAGGTGGTCAAGTGGGGTTTTGTGTTATGTGGTTAGGCCATGAGTAGTGTCTGATGGTCCATGAAGATCCTAACAATTGGTATCAGAACCCGTGGTTGGGGATACTGTTCGAACGTTGAAACGGTTATGGATGTCACCCGGTTTAGGGCGGAAGTGAAATCAGACTCAAGGTGAAGAAGGCAAGGCCCAAAGTTGCTGGCGCTCAAGGTGGAGTTAGTGTATCACTCATTAAGTCAGGTGGACTAGGGTTCTAGATCCGAAAGGCAATGCTCAAGGATGAACTGGCGCTCAAGGTGGAGTTAGTGTCTCACACATTAACTCTCAAGTAGTAGGGTTCTATGTGGGCAAGGAAATGCTCAAGCTAGAGTTGGTGCTTGCCTTCTCATTAAATCAAGGTGAAGTAGGATTGTATGGCGTATAGTGACAATAATCCTGATTGATGGGTAGCATATACAAATGGCAATCATATGGTGAAGTCTGATTGGACTGGTGAAGTGGTTTAATATCGTCAAGGTGGATATTTTTGGAGTATGTGGCACGATAAACCACTTAATTATAGATAGGGATAGTCCCACATGGAAGAAAGAGGAGTACATGTTTAGCTCAATAAACTTGGGCATCTCCTTACGTAGCACTGAGGCCTTTTAGATTAAAACCACACACCTCATATCCCAAGGTGGCCAAGTGGGGACATGATCGGTGCTACGTTGTCGGGCCCATAGTAGGTTCCTATTTTCCATGAACATCCTAACACCATTCACTAAATATAAGAAAGATGAAAAAAGGTAATACCATTTCAAAAGATCGATAAGATATCTTTTTAAACTAAAAAACATATCAAATAATATTTATTTTTTTTGGGACAAAATATGTAAAAAATAGTTTCGATATAATTTCATTGTTGGCTTGAGGATACAACTCGAAAAAGGAGAGACATAGTATATGAGGATGTAAGGCGGAAAATGCTATAAAGGATGTGAAGTGAAGAATAAAAATATCAATCGGGCTTCCCTTTACTTTTGCAACGATAAGAAGGGTAAACTTGATATTAATACATATTATATTTGATATTCCTATGTCGGAAAATTCATAACTGGGTTAAGACCTAGTTATATACAAAAAATAAGAAGATTTGAAAGTCTTTTTTTATTACACTTATAACATTATATCAGTTTTTTATTTTTGATCATCCAACTGTAAATCACATAAATCAATAATGAATTAATTAATTCCAACCACTGTCAAGTATAAAGAACATGATTAACGAAGCAAAAATATGCATGAGATTTAAGTTAATGCTTTAACTTTCATAATGATGAAATTAATTAACTAGAATGATGACATGATGAGTTGATGCTAGTTAAATATAACTTCATACATGCATGTTACCTATTGTGAAATCTAATTAGACGGATTTTAATGTCAATGTTAGTTAAAAAATATTAAACAATAACTAATATACTTAAATTTGGTACAATTTTATTTACTTTATATGAGTGTAACCATTTTAAGGAAGTCTTCTCAATAACTAATTTGTACTCAAAAGAGTCAAAAGTTAAAAGAATAATAAAAGTAAAATAAAATAATTGTCTTCATGATTAAAAGATCTAGCTAGTCTATGTTCCTTTATGCATGCAACCAATTTTTTTATTGTTTCAAGAATATATTGATTACCTAGCTACAATATAGACATCTAGAATTTTCTATTTGTGGACACAAACTAAATAAAGGCCAAAAATAATACCGGTGAATAAGAAAAAATTAATAGTTTAATGAATTATCTTCATGCTCAATACGTAATTTGTTCCATGCACTTGCTACATGTGTGGAAACTATACAAATGGGTTTGGGATCAAATCGAAATGCTTCTATCGTGGGTGTAATAAAGAAACGATGGAAAAGTCATTTGAGTTCTCCTTTTCATGCTGCATCGTATTTTCTCAATCCTTATTACATCTTTAACCCAACAACTAATCTCATCAATAATGAAATTTTTGAGCCGCAAATTTGTCTTACTGAAGTTATATCAAAAATGGTTAGTGGCCCGCAAGAATAAGCGCAAGAATAAGCAAAATGCATGCTAGAGGTACAAAATTACTAATACTATCTCCAAATATGTATAATTAAGTAATTTGAATTTCTAGTAACAATTGTACTTTTCTTTGTACGCAGGAAGAATGCGAATGATGCAAGGTCAATTTGTATCACCATCAGCACGTATTGCATCTCAACATGGTGATCCTGTAAGTTGGTGGTAAGATTATGGTGCTGAGTATCCATCCCTTCAAAATATTGCAATAAAGATATTAAGTCAAACAAATACATCGTCTGGATCAGAAAGGAATTGGAGTGTGTTTGAAAGAATCCACACCAAACTACGCAATCGTTTACTTTCATCGAGAATAAATGATATGGTGTATGTCCAGTACAATTTGAAGTTGGAGCAATAAAGAATTAAAGGTAAAGCAAGGAGACATAACATTGATGTTCACGACGTTCATAGTCTATTAAGGGATGACAATATGCTTGACTGGATAGCGGGGGAAGATGAAACACCGGTTTTACCTCAATAAGAACAGTGGTTAAATATGTTGGAAGAGGAGGCCGTTAATAATCCAGAGCCCGTCTCTCTACTATACAACTGGCATGATCCTGAAGTTGAAATCCCATACGAAAGGTTACCGATGAGTGACTTTGTTTATGACTTTGGTAATCTTTCATTTGGAGACAATACACAAGGTTATGAGAATGTGAATACAACATATGATTCTTGTTACACTTCCGATCGCTCTGACCATGGTGTTCAACATATGAACGAAGGATATGATTCTAATATTGATAATAATAATGAAGTAGGTAACAATAATGATGATACTAAAGGAGGTTATGATAATGATAATTATGGTTATTATGATGATGATACTTATGCAAACGAAGATAGATAGTACCCCGACAACGATGACTATGATGTGGAAAGGAACCGTCGAGGAAATAAAGAATACTTGAAAAAAGGTGGTGGTCGTAGTTGGTTCGCGTAGATTTTTAAATGATGAATACGAGTTAAACAATCCTATGTTTTTTAAATTTGAATTTTTTAATCCTGTAGTTAGTTTCCTTGTATCATTTAATTTTTTTTTTTGAAGTTTTCAGCTTTCAATACGGAGAAAAAAGAAAAGAAATGGTAAGAAAGTTATTTACACGGTTATAACGTGCGTGATAATGGGAAAATAGTTCTAAAAAACGCACATTAAAATGTTATTTAGAAGAAAAAAAACATTCAAACTAATTTTAGAAAAACAGTTATAACGTGTATGAAAACTGAAAAACGGTACTAAAAAACTGTCATTTTTTCCTATTTATCGGCATAATAAAGGCACGGGGTTCGGGGACCCTCACGGCCACGGTATATGTGTGTGACCGTTTTAACGACCGTTTTTTCGGTTAAAACGGGCGTTTTTAAAACCTTGGGTATAATTGAAACCTAAAAAAAAAATACCCAAAAAAGAAACCCCAGATTTCAAAATTATTTGAACGGTGAATTAAACAAAAGGCAGCCTCAGATCTACAAAACAACTTCATTAACAAAAGCTTTTCTTGATAGAGAATAAGTTTTGTAACTACCATCATTGGCGACTGTATGCAACTAGTAAAAAAAAAGTCTCAGAGATCTCAAGGAGTGAACAACTGAAGCCTGAAAGGGCTAAAGTTTCTCACAAGCCATGGGTTTATCTTCATAAACAGGAAAAAAAATAAAAAAATTGAAACCTTTCGACTGACTAATATTCAACAGACCTACTCTTAGAGATACCCAAAGAAACAACTCAAAAGAGGGGTCTATCATTTGCTCTTGAATAACAAAGACTAAAACCCAAATAACCATTTTTCAAAACATAACCGAGTGAAAGTGCATAAGAAGGAAGAAGTGACAAATTTATATGGGTCGGGCAACTTTAGGGTTAGGAGTGGGATAACATACTTTTGATGTTGTACCTAATTATTCGCCCTTCGGGTGCGGCGCCATTTCGTCCCTCCGATATTTCTAGATTTTATTGGAATCAAATTCACTAAACCAGCGGGGTCTGCAGTCCAAATACAACAATTATAGTGAGGCTTAGTTTGGTGTTGCTTGCCGCTATTGTAAAAGCACTCTCATGTTGTGTGTTGCGGTGTTTGCGTGATATGAAAAAAAATAGTTTGACATTTGGTAAAATATTAACTAAAGTTAAAGCTGATTAAAAAAACAACCAAAGTGTGTTTGGTAAAACATCAGATTCAACCATTGTTGTAGCAAATGACAAAAACTGATATATCTTTAAAAATAGTTTTATTCAATTTTATTGGGCTTAAAAATAATCAACCAGGGTGTTGGTGCCCAGCTTGTTGCTAGGTTGCCAACTAAAACTTTGTAGAACCTTGATTCCGTTGTGTATTTTTTAAGAACTATTAGATATATTATATATAATATTAACATCCCGTTCAGTTGGGAGCATTAGAATCCTAGGAATTCAACTATGGGGTAATCCAATTCTTGGAATTTGATTCCAATCCAAAAAAATTATGTTCAGTTGTGGTAATTCAATTACCTTTGTTTTTACCCCCGGAATCCAGTTCCATTACATAATTGGACCATTGAAATGGAAATCTATCATTTTGGAGGGAATTGGATTCTTAGGAATTAAAATTCCCAATTACATAGAGTTCATTTGTCCCGTTCGGTTCAAGGAATTGGACGCATTCCTTAGGAATTGGACGCATTCCTTAGGAATTGGATTCCAAGAAATGCAATTCCTTGAAACGAACGGGCTGTAAATTTACTAATTGTTACTATTATTATGATTGTTAAAAAAATTTATTTTACTTAACCACTTTTTAACATACATATATATATATATATATATAATTTAAAAAAAAATCAAACAAAATTAATTAAGTAATTATTTAGTATTTGTTTTTATTTGTATTGTTGATAAATGAAATGAAATGGTATATAAAATGGCTTGATTTGGGTATATCCAGATTAATTGGGGTATATCCAAATTTAAATGGACCTAGAGCCTTTGCTAAGGGGTGGTCAAAATTGGTGATTTCACTTTAATGCCCTTAAACTAATTAACTTAAAACTAAACCCCAAAAATTAAAAACTAAAAAACTCTTAATCTTTCCTAATCTCTCTGCTCTTCCCCTTCATCATCTTCCATCAAAAAAATACATGAACCCAAAAATTTAATCCTGAGAATGTTGAAAAGAACTATTTACCGACGAAAAGAAGACTGTAAATGATGTCTAAACTCAAAACCATTATTGTGTTGTGTTTTTTGATTGTTATATGATTGTTATATTAGGTTAGAAATCGAAAATTATGATTTCTGTGTCTTTTGTCGGCAAGGCCGTAACATGCATATCTTGCCGACTTTTCATAACATCCATGATTTCAGATTTTCTCAACAGCCGGCAGGGTATTTTTTGAAGACCTTGCCGACTAATACATGATTTCACATTTTCCTCAACAGCCGACAAGGTAATTTTCAACATCCGACATGTTTTTTTTTTTGTAGACCTTGCCGAATAATACATGATTCCACATTTTTCTCAACAATCGGCAGGTTTTTTTTTGTAGACCTTGCCGACTAGTATTAGTCATCTTTTGTGTGTCAAAAAAATAAAGTCGGCATTGTTATTTAGGAAGAACCTTTCCGGTCGAAGTTAGTCGGCATGGTCTTCATTCGTCGACCTTGTCGACTTTTCATACTTTCAGAACTGAAAGTGTTGATTCCTGATCTAATTTTTAGTATGATTTCATACAACAGCTTTGTAATCCCCTTTTTAGAAGTGTTTGGGTAGTGTGTTTTCATTTCCGTTGCAAAAGATTTTCTCAAAACAATTTTTTTTCATCAAAAATCTTCCCAAATAAGTTCAATCAAAAACAAATTTTCATAACTCAAATTCATAATTTGAGAAGTTTTAACCTACTCAATTAATCAATCCAAACTCAATTAATTAAGTTAATCAGATTTTTTAGTGTTAATTAAATAAGGGTATATTAGCCATTTAGAAAATACATGGTTAAGGGGTGTCCTATTTTACTTCAAAATGACCCAGGTTTTGTCTCATTAGGTATACCCCAATTAATCTGGGTATATAAAATAGTTTGAAAATAAAAAATAATAATATCTAAAGAATAAAATATAAGAAATAAAGGTAACTTTTGTCATTTTTTATAAAATAAAATAAGGACAAAAAAGATAAATCAAGCATTAAATTAATGTTGGACCAAAGCTTATGTTTTGTAGCTTTTACAAGCTCCTCCACCCCAGCTTTTAAAAGTTGGGGAATTTGAGAAGTGCTTTGGATAAAAAGCAGTTCAAATTGTTTTCATCGAACACTAATTTCAGAAATTATTGACATATATAGGTTTTGAAAGTGCTTTTGAAAAAAGAAAAGCATTACCAAACCCAGCCTGGAATTACGTCCGGGTATGTTATGCTATTAAAATATTATTACTTATAGGTGAGGAATTACATTGTCCCATACTGTTGTTGTGAGCTTCCCCTAAGAGCAATCATCTCCAACTCGATTTGTCAGATTGTCTGCCACTTGATTTCCTTCCCTTTAAACATGCCTAGTGGTGTATTGTTGGATTTGTGTAAACCTTTGCTTCTACAATCTGATAAGAAATATACCACGGTGAGTTGGTGTCCAAGGTTAGAAATCTCATTAAATTCTCCGAGTCTGTTTCGAATTGAACTTTTTGCCACCTCTGTTTCGTTGTTATTTTAGAAGGGATGAGCATGGCCCAAGTTTCCGCTGTAAGTGCGGTGGTGATTCTCAGTGGTTATGCTATTGTTAAGATTGTGTCGGCTCCCTCATTTCGGCATATAATACATTCCCCTTATTCTAGGATATCCCCTTGCTGCTCCACCCGTGTTAATTTTGATCCAATCTAAGTGGGACTTGAGTCACCCCATGAATATGGTTGATGTTGCTAGTGCTCTTTGTGCTAGGTTTGGATATGGTTGCATCCCAGGTAAAATAGGTGGTAGTTGGTTCTGAGCCCAGGAATATTCCTGCTGGAGTTTGATGGCTATTTGAATTATATACGTCGTATTTGGTTAATGTTGGTGATAGACGATGTCGTTCTTGGTTACCCATAAGGACCAAAAAAAGAAGCAGGAGGTTGTGGTGACTAGGCATGAGATTTTATTTGAGGAGTTGGGAGACATTCGTTCGATGGGGTAGTGAGGTGGGTATGTCATGAGTTATGGTCTGGTTGTTTGTGAAGTGAGATATAAAGAGGTTCCAAGAGTCTATATGGTTATTTGGACAGTGAAGAAAAATATGATTGGACATTTCTGGATTATAAATGTATTGAGGGTATAGGCTGGAGTTGGTAGTTGGATGCGATTGAGAATGTTGAGGGTTGTCAGACCTTCATAGATTGTGTTAGATCATTGCTCGGTCGAACTCACAAGTGTTGCTATATCAAGCTTATTGTCAAATTTAATTATCAAAATTGTATCTTGATTTCTAGTCTACAATTAGTTAAGTCTCGGACTAGGATAGAAAAATAGTTGAGAAACAGTGAATCACAACACTCATCATTGCGTTATACCGTTTGAAGGCGAAGATCAACCGAAGCTCTTGGAAAACTTCATCAACAAAAGGTAAGTGAAGACGGAACCACCTATTTCTCAAGTTATATTCACTTTTCTATCATTGAGGCGATGTTGCATAACTAATTAGACTATTATGCATAGACAATAATTTCGAGTCAAGTTTATCTTAATAATTAGTTTTCAAAATATAATGATCAAACTCAATGAACATTTGTTCATACTTGATGAATTTTGGTTAAGGAGAATTTACTGTTCGGAATAAAAATCATGATTCAAGTTTTATCGTTCGAAAATAGCCTGTAACCGTGATTTGTGTCATTGATGATATCCGGGAATGTTTAGAATCGATTTAGAGAGAAATACAGAACTTTTATAGATTCAGATACAAGATACTGTGATCAGTCTTACAAACTGAGAAAACTGTTATAAGTCGGAACTCGTATTACATGTGCTCGTACACGTAGCTATATATCGACTTGCATATTTATGGTACGCATATTCTTATGTATATCATGTGAAAAATCTGTTCAACTCGTGAATCGGATCGGTATGCATACTCGTATGCAAACCATTTAGGAACTTTGGTCAAGGAACCGGGATTAGTATCCAAACCGGTACACGTACGAAAATAGTTCTGTGTTCCCGAACTCGGTTTAGTATCCATACCGATACGCAAACCAAAATAGTTATGTGGACTCCGGAACCGGTCGTAGTCTTAAGGTTTCCAAACCGGTATGGATACATAAATAGTTTTGTTAACTCTGGAACTTGGTTTGGTTAAATGTTTACAAAACTGGTACACTTACTCTGACTGACCTTACTCGTGAACGGATATGGCATTTGTACTTTGTACACCTACTAACTATGTCGATTATATTTAAGTGCGATTAAATTATTTCTACGAGATAATTAGCATTTGATTAATTCTCTAAAAACACTAGACTTATTTGATCATGTCTTAAGTGTTCATGAAAATGGATATTAAGCTTTTAAGTTCAAATCGGTTAGTTTCGGCTAACCACCTTGAACGTAGTCTTTGTACACGGTTCGGTTACGGTTTCACCTAACTAGAGTGCATATCTTGTTTATGTAAATCAGATTCAAAGATTCGTCTAACAGTAGATATTGATTGCTTGGTTCGAAAGTTATCTTAGCTTAAACCTTAAGAAACTTATGCTTTGAATGTATATAAAGGGGGAACTTCAGGCAACTGGATCTATGAATCCCAACACTACTTTGGTGTGTCCTAGTTGTAACTAGAGTCATCATCTTCCTAAACCTTTTAGGATTTAGAGACTACAAATACTTCATAAGGATTTGTGAAGATATGTCCAGATATCATTCCTTGATAACTCGAGTATCCTGATCTTGATCGATTATTGAGATGCTCACTCGAGCGAGATAGATATAAATCATCAAAGTTCTCTTCGTCTCAAACTTTGTTGATTCCACGAGTTTTATACTTGTGAGGTGAATAATAATCTAGGTTGCACTACGGGTTGCATAAGTCCAAATTTTGAGGTTAACTAGACTTTGTCTATTGCTATCGATTTCCATCACCTTTGATCAAGCTTTTTTATTGTAAAAGGAAATCATATATAGGCTTAATCTGTGGGAGGAAGATTTGGTTTAAAGTCTTCAATTGAGTTGAAGCAACTCTTAGTTGGTGGGACATCAGCTAAAGGAATCAATTGCGCGGAGTCGTGCTGGGATTCAAGAGGCGTAAGGATCACGATTGTACCTTAATCGATGGGATACCTCCTTTTAGGGCTCATCTACATTCCAGTCCTAAGTTAAATGGTAATAGGTTAGTGTCTGTATAGGCTTAATACAGTTTGGTGTTCAATCTGGACCAGGTCCTGTTTTTTTTTGCATTTGCATTTGCATTTGCGGTTTCCTCATTAACAAAACTTCTGGGTTTTGTGTTATTTCTTTTTTCGCATTATATCGTTTATCTTTATAATTGAAATATCACAGGTTGTGCGTTGATCAATCATAGTAGATACATCCGACCTAGTTTGTTGGATATGACTTGATTGATTCTTGGACATTGTCCTTTGGTACCGTCCAAGTAATATCTTTGTGATTAGGTTCACGGATTTGTTTATGTAAACGTTCTAATCCCAAGAGAGAGAGAGAGAGAGAGATAACTTTAAATATGATTCCTTGAATGAGTTTAAATCTCGGATTAAATTGAGTTTTTCCATACATATTGCCTACGAAAAAGTTGGTGGTGTATTTTGGTACCCACGCATTTTCAGATTTCTTCCCACAAGAAAAGTTGTACTTTTTGGGGACAAGGGAATGTCCAAAGGAAGGTTGTAGGGGAGAGGGTTTTGATGAGTTTGCGCAGAATTGTTGATGAGGCATTTGTATCCTGATGTTGTAGTATATTTTTTTCTTTTTCTAAAAGGACATATGATCCTATCTGGCTGGTTGCGCTATGTGATATGAATGCCGACGATTCGTTGAACCACGAGTTGGGGTAGTAGAATCAACCTATCATGATTACAATTCCTTGTTAACAGGTCGATGGTGTCAGCAACCGATTGTATGGGATAACATAGGGTTGTTCAATATTGTTATTAAATTGTGGGATCCAATTTGCTTGGACGAATGTGTTTAATATGTTTCCAATTTGATGAAGAAGGTGATATTTGAAGGTTGGTATGAGGGATTCCAATTGCCTCTATTGTGGGATGGGAAATGACGAAAGGGGAGGGACATTTTCGAAGATTGGGTTCTATTTGAGGTATTTTTGCACCATATTATTTGGCTAATACAGAGGTTGGTTTCCGTGAATATTATGGATTCGTTGATTAGAGCGCTTTGATGTGATCCTTGCATCTTCGGATGCCCAGTCCTCCCTGAGCTTTGGGTTTGTGTAGTTTGTCCCTTTCTAGTAGGTGGAGCTTCTTGATGGGAGAGTCGCATCCCCATAAGAAACCTGTCGTGATACAATCCATTTTTTGGTGGATGTCTATAGGAAGGATTTATATTTACATGAGGTGATTAGTTGTAGGGGTAAGGGACAATTTTATGAGGGTGAATCTTCCTGCTTGGGTTAGACATTTAGTCACCTATCATTTTTCCTTGCGAGTTAGGCGTTGAAGGATTGCGGAAAAGATATGGCGGAAAGATCTCTCATGTTTAAATTGCACTCCTAAATAGGTGGGGAAGTTTGATGTTGCTGGCATATTGAAGGCTTGTTTTAATTCATATAGTCGGTGTTGTTCAAGCTTCGGGTGATGGATGATTATGGATTTTGATGTGTTGATGTGTTGGCTCGCTGAGTATCCGTAAGCTTGCAGCAGATGTTTGAGGTGGTTGGTTCCTTCCAAAGTTACTTTATATGTTATCAATATGTCATTCGCGTAGATGAGGTGTAGTATTGGCGGGTCTTCTCGGATATATGGATCCCCTTTATCTTTTTATGGGTTTAATGAATTCTTAAATTTGTGGATAGTATTTCCGCACAAATAATAAATATATAAGATGTGAAAGGATCCCCTTGCCTTATTCCCCTAGTTACTATTGATATGTACATTAAAATATAATTCACGAAGTTCGAAGGGAAGCCCAAGCTGGTGAAAGCATGTTTGATGAAACCCCAGTCAAATGAGTCATAGGCCCTTTTAAATGTCTAGCTTAAGAGATATTTTGGGATCTCTAGTGAGGCTTGAGGTTTTGATGTAGTGAAAAAGTTCATCAGCGATAGCTATGTTGTCGTGAATGGATCTTTGTGGCACAAAGGCACTCTCGTATGGGCTTATAAAAAATGGGAGTATAGGTCTTATGCGATTAACATGTATTTTGAAATAATTCTATAAGTGACATTACATAGCCCTTAATTAGAGCAATGCTCGGTTGAACCCACAAGTTTTTCTATCTCAAGCTTGTTGTCAATGTTAGATGATCAAAACTATATTTTGATTTCTAGTCTAATAGGTCAAGCCTCGGATTAGGTTAGAATTTGGTAGTTGAGTATCAGACATCACCCTCGAAGACTGAAGATCGACGAAGACATTTGGAGTAATTTTGTATCAGGTATGTAAAGACTCAACCATTCTATTTTACTCACTATCTTACCATTATATATGTTGAGACTATGCCGTGTGACTTCTAGTAGATTTACAAAGAAGAAGTTCTAAGTCAATCTTATTTTGTTAAAAATCTCGAAATATGAATTTAAGCAAAGATGTTAAACGGTTCTTACCAATATTAGTTCTAAGAAATTTGTTGTTTGTGAATTAATTTGTGGATCAATTGAAAATTGCCTATGCATATGATTTTATCATTTGGGAATGTTTCAAACATCATATGAGATAAATATGAACTACTAATATTTCTTCTCAAGTAGGTTGGCGAACTAGTTCACAAACCATAGATATATGAGTTTCCGAAATAGATGAAAGGTTTGCGAACCAGTCCGTAAACTGTAAAATTTCAGTTGTGAACAGTTCACGAACCGTGGTGAACTGAATTTTTAAGCTGGTAGAATAGGTTAGCAGTTGACGAACCCGGTTCACCAACAGTAGCACCATGACTCGTGAACAAGCCTTACGGTTCACGGACCGTTCTACCAACTGTCCTAGTTTATTTTAGTAGATGCTCAAAGACTTATTTTCTAAATATGTTTAGCATTGTTAAAACTCTCTTAAACACTTCTAAGACTTTATTTATCACTTAAACACTTATATGTGTATATCATGATTAAATTCTTAGGTGTTTAAATAAACATAAAATTGCTTATTGTTCTTATGACAAACTTGCCAGACCGAACGGTCATTGTACACGGTTTCGTAGTCGAACCTATGGGTATAGACTTTTATTGTTTTTTGAAGACCTAAAGTGTTTGCATGATTCTCAAGTTATCTTAGTTTGAATTCTATGGAACCTCTGGTCTTTGAAAACTATAAATAGAGATGGTCTTTCAATTGGGAAATTCAATCACTGACACTTTATGTCATAGTTGATTATAAAGTTGTCCTATATTGGGCCTAGGTTTCCTATGAGAAACATATTTAGTTCTACGACTAAAAGACTTCACTTTTAGGATTCGTGAAGCCAAGTTAGACTATCTTTACCTTGATAGTTCATGTATCCTGATCTTAGTTTTTTGTTATCGAGGTTTTTGTAATCTTTTTCAGGAAAGATAGATAAAAATCACAAAGTTCTCTTCGTCTCAGTCTTTGTGATTCCCCAAGATATATATCTAAAAACTTGTATTGATTGATCTTTTGAGGAATGTTCTTGAGAGGTGGTTAAGAATCTAGGATGCTCTTCGGGGGTTGTAAGTTCGGGATTTGTGAGGTTTGATAACTTGTCTATTGCATACAGATTTCTTCACCTTGATATTTGATCTAAGCAGAAATCAAATAAGCCTATTTTTTAGAGGCATATTGGTATCAGATGTCTTCACTTATTTTGAAGCAATTCTTGGGGTCTAAAGGACGTCAGCAAAGGGAATCAATTCCTTAGACCTTGCGAGGTTCAAGAGACATAAGGAGCGCGACTATAACTGCATCACTTCGAGGGTGGATTTGGTCTCAACTACATTTTAATTCAAACTCTGATAGTAGGCTAGTGTCTGTAGCGGCTTAATACAATTTGGTATTCAAATCTTGACGAGGTCCCGGGGATTTTAATCGGTTTCCCTGTTAACAAAATTTCTGGTGTCTTGTGTTTTTCCTTTTCTGCATTATATTATTTATCTTTATAATTGGATTTACACAGTTTTGTACGTATTTAATCTAAGTAGATACATCAGTTTAATTATAATCATATATGAGACTTGTTTCTTATAGAATTCTTATCTTGAAAGATAGATAACAAGTTTAACTACTTGGCAGAACTCTGATTGGGTTATTTGGATACGACTAGATTGATATTGGATATTGATTTTTGAGATCGTCCAAGTACTTTGCTTAATAATTAGGTTCACGGACATTATGTCTATATACATATTAATTAATTGAGCAGAGATTGAGATATAAACTTTATATACATATTTTCAAGGATCATTCAGTTGGTATACTTGCTATTGTATTAAGTTTTTGTCTATACAGGTTTCCGAACAAAAATGTTGGTGGTGTACTTGGTACCCCTGCATTTTCAGCCCCATTGGCCTAAATTGTGAGGGTTTTGATGGGTGATCAATCTTTAAGATTAACGCGAGGTTAGTATGGTTCATGAGATGGTGGATGCTAAGGGAATTAAAGAAACTCTGAACCATATCAATCAGCTGTGGTTGGGTTGTTACCAGAAAACTTTGAAAAACTTACTAGTATATCCATCCGGTCCTGGGGCACATTCTGATCCTATGGAAAAGAGTTCCTCTTTGATCTCCTGATCAAGTGTTACCTCGTCCGTTAGCAGATTACATTGTTGAGGGGTTAGCCTTGGTGTTATTACTTCAAATATGCTTTCGTCAATTACTGTATTTGGTGTTGTAAGATGATCTGTGAACTGCTCAATCATGAGCTTGATAATTTCTTCCTTATCTATAATCCAAGTGTTTTTATGATGCTAGAGTTATTGTATGTTGTTACATATTTTATGAATTATAGCATTGGCATGAAAGAATGTTGTGCTGCGGTCCCCCGATTGAAGCTATTAGATTTTGGATCTCTGTTACCAGTAAGTTGCGTGGCATTCAAGTAAATTTAGATGTTCAATTCAGAGTTGCTTTTCTTTTTGAATTCAATTTTCCAGTTCAGTGCCAGTCTGTGTCGCGCATTGATGTTGGGATGATTTCATTCTCATGGTTGATTTTTTAATCAATGTGGGTAGGTGGCCGAAGTTGATCTTGTTTCATTTTGTGAGGGTTTCGTTAGTTGATATAAGTTTGGGTCGGAGACTTAAGGGTGGGTCCGAGTCATGTATCTTATCCCATGCTGAGTTAACTACTTGATGAAGTTGAGGATGAGATAACCATAGGTGCTCAAATTTGTAATTCTTGTGAAAAAGCGAAGGTCTAACAACTTCACCCAATATTTCGATTAGCAATCTGTATGGACAACTCCGAGTTGTTTTCTAGGGAATCAATTAGACAGTTAGACTCAATCAATAGAAAATACTCAAGGAGTTATTATCTCAATCTCTAGATTTGATTTACTCAAGCAAATATGATTCGCGAGTCTAATCAAAGAGAGATAACTTGGATGGTACCAAAGACCAATATCCAAGTGTCAATTAATTTAAATCAACAACCAAAATGGTTGGATATTCTAATTGATTGAACAACGCACAACCTGTATTATTTCAATTATATAAAAATATAATGCGGAAAAGAAATAACACAGACACCAGAAATTTTGTTAACAAGGAAACCGCAAATGCAGAAAAACCCCGGGACCTAGTCCAGATTAAACATACACTGTATTAAGCCGCTACAAACACTAGCCTACTCCAAATTAACTTCGGTCTGGACTGTATTTGAACCCCAACCAATCTCATAATGGTCCAAGGTACAGTTATGCTCCTACGCCTCTGATCCCAGCAGAATACTACGCACTTGATTCCCTTAGATGATCTCACCACAACCAAGAGTTGCTACGACCCAAATTCGAAGACTTTAATAAACAAATATGTCTCACACAGAAAAGTATACAGGTAATAGATAAATTCTTCTCCCACGAATAAACCTACGAGTTTTGTTCTGTCTTTTGATAAATCAAGGTGAACAGGAACCAATCGATAAAACCATACTTATATTCCCGAAGAACAGCTCAGTTTCATCAATCACCTCACAATAAACTTAATCGACGCAACGAAGAAGATTATTGAGGAATCATAAACAATGAGACGAAGATGTTTGTGACTACTTTTATCTTGCCTATCGGAGATAGAAATCTCAAGACAATTATTATAATTATACTCGTACGATAGAAATAGCAAGATCAGATCACACAACTACAATAAAAATAGTATCGGCCTGGCTTCACAATCCCAATGAAGTCTTTAAGTCGTTAACCTGGTTTTAGAAGAAGAAAACCAAAGGTTAAAGGAGAATCGACTCTAGATTTAGCAAACTAGTATCACACAGAATGTGTGGGGATTAGGTTTCCCAGTTGCTAGAGTTCTCCCTTATATAGTCTTTCAAATCAGGGTTTGCAATCAATGTTAGCTTACTAACAAATCATTCAATATTCACCGTTAGATGAAAACCTGACGATATTGGGTTTGTGTAACCATACCCGTAACCGTACCCAAACGTGTACAAGGTTGGTTCAATAATAGTCAACTAAATGGTTAGCCAAATGATAACTTTCATATCAACCATATTCTTCTTCACCATAACTAGTCCAAATGACTCAAATGAATTAGTTATAGAGTTGTTCAATTGCTATGAGATCTCATGTACTACAAAAGACACAATTGAATCAAAAACGATGTGATTCACTCGAATAATTTCATGAACTATAAAGCCACGGTTTAAGATAAGTTCACGAACAACGTTTTTAGACATAACCTCTTGAGTTTGCGGACTCAATCTAACCGGTTGAAGTTAATAAACTCCAGCATAATTTCTAGGGACGAGAATTTCCGTCAGTTCGCGGACTGGACTTGAGCTTCAACTTCAGAAAATATTCTTAGGTTTGAGAACTTACGCCAGTTCGTAGACTGAGTTGACTGCTCACGTTCCGGTTCCACTTGATCAACAAAGTTCGCAAACTTCGGTTCAAGTGTTAAGGTATATATATATATATATGTGTT
This sequence comes from Papaver bracteatum, assembly GCA_023529315.1. NCBI lineage: Eukaryota > Viridiplantae > Streptophyta > Magnoliopsida > Ranunculales > Papaveraceae > Papaver > Papaver bracteatum. Next base: position 214,205 of record JAJJWX010005417.1, on the reverse strand, counting down.
TCCACAACAATATTTATATCCCATAATGGTTATATAATCTAAACTCTCATTTCAATCATTGAAACATTCTCAGAGGGCGTTATATAGTTGTTATTCACAAACTATTTTTCGTCAGAGCGATTTCCAAAGTGATTGAAACATAACATGACTTTTGTCACTTGGAAAATATGAACTTGGCTAAAGCGAAAGCTTTACCAACACCCATTTCTAGAGAAATTGATAAGCAAGATATACTCAGCTCGAAATATCACATGTGCATATTATTAGTCTATATAGTAAAATGACTTTTATCTCAAGATAGGAGATAGAGTAGATAGAATTTTGAGTGATATATAATTTCAAGTCTCCACATACCTTTTAGTTGATGAAGATCCACTGGTTCCTTGAGTAGTCATACGTCTTGTATGATGATCGCCATGGAGTTCTTGAGCTCAACTACACTTTCTATTCTAGTCCGAGACCTTAGCTATACTAGACTAGAAATCAAGACTTTATAGTTTTGATCACTAAGATTGACAAGCATGCTTGAGATAGTAACGCATGCGATTTTGACCGAGCGGTGCTCTAACATATTGCTTCCTTGCCAGTCTAAAACTTTTATCTGGAGTAGGATATGAGCATGATCTGACGCTATGCACAGAAGATGAGATACTACAACGTGAGGGTTGGATGTTCTCATAGGTTTTCTATTGATCGATCGAGTCTTTCCTGGATGTTGTATATTCCATGTTAGATGTTTATCCAAGTGAATGGGTCTCCTCTAGTTACAACATCAATGTATCCCATCTGATCTAATTTTTTTTTTTTGAAAAGGCTATGTTCGTGCATAGGTGACTGGACTGCCACCTTTTTTTCTCCAATTGGTACATCACTTCCTTGAAGTCTCCCATGAGTATCTACGGTGTTTAAGTACTGGGAAATATTGTTGGGAAGTCTTACCAAAAGATTTTCCTTGGGTATGGGTGTGGAGGGCCATACATACCTGTACAAATCCAAGGTCGGGATAGAGCGGGTGGTGTGATGAGTGCATGAATGCAGTTCTGGAACTTCAAGATGATTTTGACACTGACCTCGTTTGTCCACAATAGGCATAAGCCACCCTTATACCCACTTTAGGAACATAACAGTGATTTTGATATTGTAATGTTTGGGCGATGCACAATATTTGTGTTTCATTGGCCAATGTTTCTGAAAGGAATAAAATTGTTGGTTTATACATCAAGATAATTCTACGAAGGTATTGATCCATTGTTGGTAGGTTTAATCCCTGACAATTCCAAGCGAGAGTAGTCATATTATTTGGATTGAAATGGTATGATAAAGTTGGGTGGTAATTGGTGTAGGTGGATGCAGATAGTGTGGTATCTCAGATGAGATCTTTGATATGCTGGTTGTAACTTAATGGGCTCGTGCCTAGGTTTATATGTTATTTGATAAATGAGGATGGTTTGTGTGATACAATATGATAAGAGTTTTTGACAACAAGAATGAGAAGAGTTATAACAACTAATGATTAGTCTACTAGAAATGGTAAATATACATAGAGGGAATTTTGTGGTGCTTTATAATATAACACTTACAAGTAATAATTCAAAACCAAGTTACACTATAAACAAGACTAGACGATGTGCTTTATAATATAACACTTACAAGTAATAATTCAGAACTGAGGTACACTATAACTAGGACTAGACATATTTTTAGAGCAATGCTTGGTTGAACCCACAATTTTTGCTATCTCAAGCTTGTTTTTAATGTTAGACGATAAAAATTATATCTTGATTTCTAATCTACTTGGTCAAGTCTCGGACTAGGTTAGAATTTGGTAGTTGAGTATCTCACATCACCCTCGAAGATTGAAGATCGACAAAGACATTTAGAGAACTTCTTTATCAGGTATGTGAAGACTGAATCAATCTATTTTACTCACTATCTTACCATTTTATCTGTTGAGACTATATCGTATGACTTCTAATAGATTTACAAAGAACAAGTTTCAAGTCAAGCTTGTCTAGTTAAAAATCTCGGAATATGAACTTAAATTAAAATGTTCAACGGTCCTTAACAATATTAGTTCTACACAATTTATTATTAGTGAATTAATTTTTGGATCAATTAAATAATACCCATGAAAATGATTTTATCACTTGGGAATGTTTCCAACTGAAAAAGCAGGGGTCTAATAGCCTCACCCAATATTTCGATTAGAAATCTTTATGGACTAACTCTAATATACTTTTAAGAGAATCAACTAGACAGTCAGACTCAATCTTAATAAAAAGTATATCAAGGAGTTAATATCTCTATCTCTCGATTTGATCTATACTCAAGCAAATAGAAATCTACGAGTCTTTATCAAATACAGGAGAGATATAAACTTGGATGGTACCAATATCTAAGGATCAATCAATTTCCAATCAACAACCAAATGTTAGATTTCACAATTGATCGATACAACGCACAACCGGTGATATTTCAATTATAAAACAAAGTATAATGCGGAATAAAAATAACACAGACACCAAAAATTTTGTTAACGAGGAAACCCCAAATGCAGAAAAACCCCGAGACCTAGTCCAGATTGAATACCACACTGTATTAAGCCGCTACAGACACTAGCCTACTACAAATTAACTTAGGTCTGGATTGTAGTTGAACCCTAATCAATATCACACTGATTCAAGGTACAATCGCGCTCCTTACATCTCTGATCCTAGTAGGATACTACGCACTTGATTCCCTTAGCTGATCTCACCCACAACCAAGAGTTGCTACGACCCAAAGTTGAAGACTTGAATAAAAAAATATGTATCACACAGAAAAGTCTACGATAATAGATAAATCTGCTTTATATAGTTTTCAAATCAGGGTTTGCAATATAAGATACCTTGGTAACAAAGCATTCAATATTCATCGTTAGATGAAAAACCTGATTTATCCAAGCTAATATCTTTCAACCGTTAGATCGAAACTTAGCTTGTCACACACACACACACGAAATGTATTTTATTTAGGTTTGAGTAACCGTACCTAAACGTGTACATTTGGTTGGTTCACAAATGGTTGACCAATGGTTAGCCATATGAGTACTCTCATATCAACCGTATTTATCTTTCTCATAACTAGTTCAAATGACTCATAAGAACTAGTTCAAGAGTTGTTCAATTGCAAGGAAATCTTATGTAACTACACAAGACACAATTGAAGCAAAATCATTTTGATTCAGTTGAATCAATTCATGAATAATATAGCCACGATTTGCAAAGATTGCATTCCTTATTGATTTATTGTTTAAGTTCATGAGCTAACCGATTTGAGATATAACCAGCTTGGGTTCGTGTACGGGTACATGTACTCTAGATTTACCGGAATTGGGTTTGAAAACCCAGCAGAAAATTGGTTGAAACTTCCGTGGGTACGCGTATGGGTACACGTACCTAAGGTGACTGGTTTGTAAGTTCGTAAAATCCAAACTCAGTTGTCTCCTTAAACAATGCCGCATGCACACATATGCACGCACTTGGTTTCTGGTACATGGATTTATACACTAATGTGTGAACACACTATATATGCTTATATCCATAGGTGGTTACGTAATCTCAACTCCAAATTTCAATCATTGAAACACTCTTCTATAATGTTATAATAGTCGTTAGACAGAAAGAATCGACTATAGTCATCAAAGCCATTTTCAAGATTGAAACGTCATCATGACTTTTGTCACGGCTAATAAACGTGGTTAAAGAAAAAGATAGGCGAGTAAACTCGGCTCAAAAATAAATAAATATGTATGAAAACTATCATACTTATACGAATGTTGTCTCAAGAGTAGGAGATAGATAGACTTTTGAGTGCTAGATGAGTTCAAGTCTCCACATAACTTTTTGGTCGGATGAAGTTTCACTAGTTCCTTGAGTAGTTCTTCGTCTTTGTAAGATAATCGCCATGGAGTCTGGAGCTCAACTATACTTAACTATCCTAGACCGAGACTTAGTCATAAGTAAACTAGAAATCAAGACGTATAGTTTTGATCACTAATATTGACAAACATGCTTAAGATAGCAATGCATACGAGTTCGACCGAGAAATGCTCTAACAATCTCCCCCTTTGTCAATTTTAGTGACAAAAATATCAATACATATGGATTACAAAATAAATAAAAAATTGTAGCTTCTCGTCCACATGCTTGATCTCCTTGGTACTTCAACATTACTCGAAAACTTTGTCTTTTCCGAGTACTCCCATGATTCCATAGATGTTCAATTCAACATCATAGTTGTTGAAGTTATGTTATGTACCTAGATGTATAATAACATGGTTTAAATCATAAACACTGATAATATCTCAATTCTCACGAATCAAGCCTATCGGTTTCGAAGAACACGACCAAAATCGATTAAACAATTCAATTGATTATAATTTTCTTAAGAGTTTCAGTACAGAGATACTAGCCTTGTAAAGCTAGGTTTTCTCAACTCGATCTAACGATCACAAGCCACCCAGATGGTTACATCTCAACCATCTATTACACTACTAATTAACTCTAATTAAACTACTAATCAACAATTAATATTAGAGACTAACACCAGGACTATGATAAGGGACACCCTCTTCTCTCATGCAGGTACATGACAATCCCTTCCCCATGAGAACATCCTTGTCCTCAAGGATGTGAACTGTGCAAATCTGGGTCAGAAATAGTGAGTCATATGTGGCTATAATACGGCCAGAAGGTTCAGAACTGTGAGCTAGATAAGTGTCAAGTAAATCAACTCAGGCATCATCATCCTTGAACTTTGAAGCGATGGAATAATATAGATAGCAGCTTGAAATCCATAAAACGGTACCCTGGGTAGCTGGATGACAAAGGTGTTGACACAATAGCAGAAAAAAGCCTCACATGAATGCCAGCAGATGGCTCTTCCTCGGTAATGGTACTCGCAGGTTTGTATCCATAGACCTTTGTGGAGGAAATGGAATATACAACGGTTGCTTGCTCTAGAAATGGTATGCCAGGACTGGTGGAATCTTTTAGTGGATCCCGTATTTGTGATATGAATGATAAACCATTGGTAGATAATAGTTCTTGTATGGCCGTCCCGTATAAAAAGTGTGACTATCTTTGCAAATCATAGCAACACCCCTTGAAACTTCAATATTGGCTAAGACTCCACTGCCTTCTAGTGTATGAACTTCAAAAATAGAGTATACATCCCTTAGCTGCATAAGCACTTCAGTACAGGTCCTCAGTACCCATATGATTATTAGGAGAAAAGTGGGAGCGAAAATTTCAGTGAGAACTGATCTTGGATTAGACCCATTTAAACTTTCATCCTGATCAGAAAAATGAGATTCAATATTTATAAGATGAACACTTACTAGCGTCACAAGGATCAAGCTATAATCCATTCTTAGTTGGTACCATGAACCCCACACATGACTTGGAAAAACTTTTCCTCTATCAAACACAAACGAACTATAAAACTCCAGAAATTTAGCAAGGCCAATAATTATCCCTGTGATACCCTTGCAGACTTCAAAATCCATCTTGACTTCACTTGTGGGCACTATAGGAAGAGTGGAAGCAAAAGATACCTTGAGAAATGACATTGGTGCACATGCAACAAAATTTCTAAACTGAGTAAACATTCTCACCGGTATACAGTTATGTTTGGAATATTCAGTCTTGAACGTGTATGTAATGGTATAATATAGAATATCCACCCCTATATAATCCCTCTTGAGACGATAAAATAAATCCAACAATTGATTCTAATCACAATTAAAATGTCGATTATCCTTAAAAGTTTTTATACTAAACCAGCAATAATCCGAGGTTGCTATCGTAAACTGTTTGCGAGCACTATTGTGACACATATTCCATAGGCCTGCAGAGTATAACTTGAACTTCCACTTCCACTTCAAATAGTTTCCTGATAGCAGATAAACCTTCATAAATCCCACCACTTGGTTGTAACCAGAAGTCAGACAAGGAATAAAGTGAAATGGTTTCAAATAAATCCAATGGGAATGCAAAGGCGTCTCACAAACATCAAAACTTTAATAGTCTCTAGGTGTTGGCAACCTTTTATTGTGCACCTGCACTAACCTCCAACAAGCCAACAAGTATGAATGTTGTAGCAGTAAGCACATCACATCAAATTTATACGAGAATAGTCGCATCACCACTACTGAACCTCCCCACTACAGCCTCAGCTAGTTGACCTAAAATTACATTTCTCGCAGCCATTGTAGCAGTTAGATCACTCTCAAACACAATTGTAGCATCATGAACACATAAAGGAATAATCAATTCTATACCCGAAAAGTCTGAGTGGTACCCAAAGCTCAACAGAAAAATCAAATTCTCATAAGAAAAAACACCAGCTGAACTGTGAAACTGAATCAGCTGCGCAGATACATGTCTAACCAACGCACAAGTTCAATCAATCTGGTCAAACCAATTACCTGAGAATCAGGAAACCACAGTGCAACATGAAAGAAGACCCAAGGTCGCAGATATATGAACCAATGGTGAAGTATGATTACAATATTGAACAATATAGACTCATTGATACAGTCCAAACTCCCTAAACGAATCCGAGTGACTACCAATAGTCCAAAAGAATGGACTGCAATCTCATAACTGAAACCACACTCCAGCTGTAAAATAAAAAATTCTTCTCTGCACATCTGAACCATGTGAAGCACCAACTGAGAAACCATCTTAATAGGAAGTATTCTAGACAATAAAACGTTGTCTTTCTCATACATTGTGACCAACATCATATTACCTTTTCCAACTGTGATATCATTAACATCTACATGAACCATTGGACACAGAGACGACAATTCAGATTGGTACCTCCAGCTTCTAGTAAATGCACAACATTCTTGAGAAACTACTCTAGACATTATGAGTAACATAATTTTATTTTTCTTTGAGATTTCAACAAATACTTTCCTTGCATCATGAATTTCAGCATTATTACCACACAATAGAGCAAACAGATTGATAAACCACAAATCTGAATCATACCCAAAGCTAAGAATCAATTGCTCAAGGGTTTTCTCAGAAGTAAACGATGATAAAACATCAGACTTACCTCGATCAAATAAGCATCGAGTATCGTCAAGATGGAGAAAAAACCAATCCATATAGATTAACTTGTTGTGATGTAAGAACAACTCCTTCAAATACTCAGGATTTTTGCAAAACTCCTCAAAAAAATTGAAGCAAATCTGCAGCTCAAAATTTTCTACTCCGTCAATTTTGACTTGAATCAACTTGAAGAAGACATTCATATCTAATTTTGCAATTTCCTCATACCGTACCCTCACACCATGAAGTGAATCAACACCTTCGTTTTTAATGAAGAAAAATGGAGGAATTAGATCCAATTCGAGGGAATCATCATCTTCCTCATAAAAATAAGAAGGAATCAATTCCAACTCAAGCGAATCATCTGTTTCTTAATCAATACCCATAGGAATTGGTATTTCTTCTTCAGATTCAACAACCTTGAAATCTCTAATTGGTGTAGTAGATTCTCCATTTTTTGATTTCGAATTGAAAGACCCAATTGAAGCAGCAGTGTTCTTGAGGTTAGGGTTGGGAATGTTGAAGAACTTGAAAAGACCCAATTGAAGCAAAGTGAATCTGATACCAAATGGTATGTACCTAGATGTACAATAACATGGTTTGGATCATAAACACTGATAATATCTCAATTCTCACGAATCAAGCTTATCGGTTCCGAAGAACACGACCAAAATCGATTAAACGATTCAATTGATTATAATTTGATTAAGAGTTTCAGTACAGATATACTAGCCTTATAATGCTAGGTTTGCTCAACTCGGTTTAACGATCACAAGCCACCCAGATGGTTACTGTAGGATCAGAATATTGTCACAAAAATATTCCTGAGAAATGAACGTCTGTTCAGCGATATATCGATAATAAACGAACTACTCTGCGATACATCAGTAATATTCTGCGACACATCCAAAGATGACTTAAACAATGACGTAATGACCGAAACGACGAAAACACAAAGAAAGTGTGACATGTCTGCGATATATCAATAAAACTGCGAAAGTTAAAGGCGGTGCTAATCTGCGATTTATCGCAAGAACTCGAATCCGAAATTAAAGGGAATCTTAGTCAGAATGAGTAAATGAGTAATCCACTATGTAAATACCTATATAAAGGAGATAAATAGTTCGAGAGAGGGTAATGAATTTTTGAGTGTTAGGAAAGTTTTAGGAGAGAGAAAATCTTTATCAAGTGTTCTGTGTTCTTGATTTCTGTAATTCATTAAGATCAAATTAATAAAAAGTGTCCTTAATCTTCAAATTATGTCATAGATGTTGGTAAATTCTTGAATAGGGTGTAGTGTGGGAATTCCTGCAACTACATTTTGGCGTCCAGAAACAGGGAGAATCAAACTTGAGAAATTTCAAATTACAGTTTGAAGATTTGAAGAAATTATTAGAATTGAAGAGAAATGGCTAGAAGGAGAAGAAATACGTCAACCACCAACAACGGTGAGAAGAAGTAAAAGAATTGCAGGGGAAGGAACAGGTGAATTGGAAGGATCTTTAAGGAACAGATCAGGAAGAAATAGAAGGAGAAATGAAGCAGAAAATTTAATCCAACCACCAAATCAACAAACACGAGTACAAGATAGAAATATGGATTATGATAGAGTAAGTGTGCATACTTGGAGGTCGGATTCGATAGAAGAAGCGGAAAATCAAGGAGAGGAAAGAAATCAAGAAATGGATGGAGGATTAATTCATGAAGAACATGAAATGGAAGATGATTTAAGACAAAGGATACAGGAAGAAAGAATATTAGAGGCAGAAGATCGTGCCAATCTTACAAGACAAAATCATGAATTAAGAATGGAAAATTTGAGGTTGCAAAACAGAAGATCGAGAAGCAGCATGAGATCAAATTCAAGATCATATAGAGAAGAAACAAGGCAAAATCTCCCTATACAAAATGTTGGGGAGAATTTGATAAATGATCGTTATATTCCACGCGGGGAAACTTTAGACATTAGACATAATCAGGATGAGGATGAGGGAGAAAATCAAGAAGAGAGAAGGAGAATGTTACGTTATGAAGAGATTCGAAGAAATCGCAGGATTATCGAAGATGATATTGAGAGACATTATATTGAGCAAGTACGCTTAGTAGGAGAAAGAGAGAGATTGCGAGCAGAAGTAGAAGAGCAAGAAATTCAAGTAGCGTTGCGTCAGAATAATCATGACAATCGAGAAAGACGACGTGCGCAAAATCGTAATAATGATAATCTCAATGAGGAATATGAGAGAATTCGCAGAGACATAGAAAGGCAACGAAGAGAAACAGTAAGGGATGAGGAAATTCATGGAGAAGAGAATGAAAGACAAATTAACTTGCAAGAAGAAGAAAGTCGCAGAAGAAGGCAAAACCAAGATGTTGGAGAAGAAGCGAGAAACATCGCAAGACAAGAAAGGCATGAATGCAGACGAAGAGAAGTTGCGTTGAAAAGACCAATGGAGCAAAATTCTGATAGAAATGAACAAATCTTGCGAGAATTGGCAGAAATGAGAGGAATGATAAATAACAGAAGAGAAGGAGGAAGAAGGCAACTTGATGAGGCAATCGAAGAGGCTGCGAAAACTCCATTTACTCAAGAGGTACAATTAGGAGGGATACCTCCAAAATGCAATTTACCGGTGTTGACCAGTATATTTGATGGAACTACATGTGTTGTCCAACATATCAAAGCTTATATTCGATGTATGCTACAATGGGAGAACCATGATGTCGTTTTGTGCAAATATTTTGCGTCAAGTTTAACTGGAGAAGCATTGAAGTGGTTCGAAAGTCTTCCCAAGAATACAATAACTTCGTTCATGCACTTGCAAACCACTTTCTTAGGAGCCTACATCATCAATAATTCTGCGCGACCTGGAATTGAAGATGTGTTTGGATTGAAACAGAGGGTTGGTGAGAGTTTGAAGCACTTAACCATAAGATGGAGGACAATGTGTAGTGAAATGGCAGGAAGAGTAGATGAAAGATATCTCATTTTGTCCTTCATAAATGCTATGTTTGCGACAAATCTATTATACATCCAGGTCTTCAGAGTTAAAAACACAATCACTATGACAACGTTGCGAGAATTGCAAGAGGAATATATCGCTTTGGAGGAAAAAAAAATGAGATGGAGTCTTATCCAATTCTTGCAGGCACAAGTTCAGCCGCAGCAAAGGGAAGTTTGTTACCAAGGATGATTAATACAGTAGCAAGTACTTCCCAAAATCTGAGAGAGAAAATGGAAACTAATAATCAACTTAAGATAGTAGCAATGGGGAGTAGAGATCAAGAGGAATTAGAAAAGGAGAGAAATTTTTATAATCGCAATAACAATAATAAGGTCCCACGATTTGATCAACCGCAGGAAACTTATGGTGGACAGAGGCATAATTATTCAAGAGAGCAAAGAGGTCAGAGGAATATGTGGGAATATATCAAATTGCCGCCTTTAAATACTGGTATAGACAAGATTTGGGAAGCGATTATTTTAATGGAGAATATACCCTCACCCTGGAACATGGGGAAGGAACCACATCCCAACAATCACAATCAAGAATTTTGTCCTTATCATCATTTTCATGGTCATTCCGTGAATAATTGTAGAAATGTGAAAAGAATCATTTTGCGAATGATCGAACAAGGAAAATTAAATCATTTTTTAGCAAGATATTTACAACCGCAAAAATTTCCGCAAGCACCAGAAATTCGCAGAGTTAATGTTGCAAAAGAAGAAGAAACATTTGTCATTGAAGTAGGAGCTACAACAAAAAATCTATTCTGCAATTCAATTGTACATTCACAAAAAACGATAGAGGATTTCCATGACAATGTGCTAAGCAGAGTATTTGCAAGGGATATAGAGGGAAGAGAGGTGATAAATATTGCGAAGATTTCTCCATTAGAAGAATGGCAGAAACAAGTTATCTCTTTTACTGCAGAAGAGATACTAGAGCCTGGGAAGATGCATGACAACCCATTGGTGGTGAAATTAGAGATAAATCCAAAATACAGAGAAGAAGAAGATGATGATGATGCAGCAAGTGATTCTTGGGCAATAGATAAAGTTTTAATTGACACTGGTAGCTTGGTGGATATTTTGTTTTATCATACTTATCGCACAATGGGTGGAAGAGATGATGAGCTAATCCCTTCAACTTACAAGATCTATGGTTTTAATGACACCGCAAACAAGCCAAAAGGAGAAATTACTATGGAAATTCCATTGAACAAGATATCTTCAAAAATTAAGTTTTGCGTAGTGGATATAGAATCTCCTTACAATGCTTTAATTGGAAGGCCATGGCTCCATGGGATCTTGGGCATAGCATCAACATATCATCAATGCATAAAGTTTCCACATCCTCATTGTATTGGGATAATTAAAGGTGATTGGTTTGAAGGCAAAAAGTGTTATGAAGTTGACATTAATACTTGCGAAGAAAGAAGCGCCCGAAATCGTAATTGGCAACATAACAGGAGGCAAAATCAGAGAGCTGAGAAATTGATGGTGGACAATATAGAGTTGCGGGGAAAGGATATACTTCAAGAATAGTTTGTTCCAAAAGATTCAATAACGATCGATCATACGAAGATGGGGAAAAGTTGGAATCTTTATTCTTCGCAGGAGCACAAAAAGTATAAGATGTTGCGATGAATCGTTTCTCGCAAGAAAATAAATAAAGTAACAAGAGGTTGCGAATAATCATTCATCACAGAAGAAAATAAGTGCAACAATATCATATTGCGAACAATCGAAAAACAAGATGATTTCGAATCATATAAGAAAAACTCTGCTCAAAAATGAAAAACATTTCTATTAAAAAAGAAAAGTTGGTGATTTCTAATCATATAAGAATTTTTAATGCAAATGCATAATAAGGGTGCAAATCGCCTAAAAATATATAAGAACGGGACGAACTTTTATGGCGTACACCTTAGTTCGCGGATTCTATTCCGTAAGAGTAAATGTCCTTAAAGTGCGTCATAAGGGGGGTATCTCTTTGCATGGCTATGGGAAAGGCTATACCGCTGCTGGAACCTAGTCATGGAGATTTGGGATTATTGAAAATCCATCCTGGAGAGATAACTTGGATTCCCAATTATATAAGGTTATACCCTGGTTGGGCGCCCGAGAGTTTCTCCTAAGGAATGCAACGTATGATCAAGGCGCCGAGGTACACGATTGAGCTGTGGGTGCCCTGGATGGATGAACCTACCCTGTCCATCCATGGAAAGTCTTGGCTTACGATGTGTTCGGCTCGAAGAAAACCCCACTTAGGGTGCAGTCTTGTAACTATAAGCCATATAAGGCATAAAGGACAAGGCTGCGAAAATAACTGGTTGTTGGCTGAACCGGATGGGAAAGTGCTAGTCTTGTATGGCCGATGTATAATCCTTGAAGGGGAAACCAGGGGGAGAGATAAGGGCGATACCCTCCATTAGGGAGTTGTGTATCAAAAAAGACGACAATGTCATGGGACTTTATATTCGCAAGAATATTTAGGCCCGTCATATTGTCGCGTGACAAGCAAGAATATTTAGGCCCGTCATATTGCCGCATGACTGGCCAAAAATCCTAATAAGAAATGGTAAGATGAGATCAATGGGTTTTTGCGATAAGATCAAATAATGAGATAAATGAAATCAATAATAAGAGGATATAAATCGCAAAGACGTCCTGCGATTTCATCGTAAAGACGGCAATATCATAAGTCTTAAAAAGCAAAGAGAGATTAATCTCACAAGATGGCTTAGATTTATCATATTGTCGCAGAAATTAAAATTAAATGATAAGGCAAGATCAATGGATTATTACGTATAAAGGTAAGAATGTCCTGCGATCTTGTCGCATAAAAGTGGCATAATAAGACCTTTAACTAGGAAGGCAAAATAAGACCACAAGAAAATTATGTCTGCGAAACATATAGTTCGCAGAAAAATTTACGATGATTCATTTATCATATTGCGGATTAATAACAAGAGGCAAGTATGGGAACGATGTATAAAAACAATAAATATTGTTATTAATCATTATATGATAAATTCATATAAATAACAGACGGATAGAGGCAAAAAAAAGGAATTTATATATATTGAAGAACATCAGGAATTACAAGTATTTTGCAGAAAGAATGATACAATTTGTCGCAGATAATTATCTCAAGAAAGAAAGGGAAAAATACAGGAGAACATCAAAAAGAAGAAGCAGAACTATTGGGATTTATCTTCGCCATTATCTTCATCTTCGTCTTCATTATCTTCATCATCAGTTTCTTCTTCATCTTCGCTTTCATCCTCATTTATATCAGCCTCACTGTCAGAAATAATTGGTACTTCAGAACTGGGTGGGATATTTTCCAAAAGGCAAGGATATAAACTAAGGGGAAGATCATTATCTTGGCAGACTTTCTCAATAGCATTATTGTGAACGGTGAGAAGGTTACTACGCAAATTGGAGTTGGATATCTTTATCTTCTTTCGCAGTCTAGAGATTTTATCATTCCGGGAAGCAAGATTATTTGCAAGACTACTTTTTTCTTCTTCAAGTTCTGCTATCTTTGAAGAATGTTTTTCTTCAGATTTTGCGATAATACAATAACAAGTTAGAAATTTATCAAAAATTTACAAAAAATATAAAGATGTTAGAGGATCAATAAATAACCTTCTCTTTCATGAATCATTTCTTGTATCAAGGTTGCCTGTTCGGTATGAAGACTGACATCTATTGCTAAATTTTTCCTAGCATTATCGAGAATTGTCGCAGCCCATGCGAATTCATCATCATTTTGAATAAGAAGATGGGAACGGATTTGTTTTTCTCTTTTAAGAAGTTCAATGTTTTCATCCTTAAGTCTATCTCTCTCAAGTTCAGTGTCAATAAGGGCATTGCAGAACTTTGATAGAGCTTCAGCACCTTGAAGAGTAATGCGTTCTTTATCCTTTTCAAGTTCCTTCTTTTGGGCTTTCAAGGTTTTGATTCTTTTTCCAAATTCATCCCTACAAGTCTTAAAACTATTGGATATACTCAAAGTAGATCTATAATCCATTCTTATAAGGGAAATGTGATATTTAAGCTCATCGATAGACAGAGCATTAATTTTTTCATCGGAATAATTATTTAAAGCGTCATTAAGACGCTGAAGAAGAATGGATTCATCTATGGGTTCATCAAAAGAATTGAGAATAAGAGCTTTATCAGTAAGATTATAGGCATCTGCAAAATGGTTGTTCAAATAAGCTAAAATAGCAAGAAAGAAGAAAGTAAAAAATAAATAAATAAATCATACCAATAATTTGTTTGCATAACTTCTCCTTGTCAACTAGTTTTTGTTGAAGAACTTCAACATCTACTTCAAGCGATTTATTCTTGTTAAGGAGCTCAATATTCCCAGATGCTTCCAATTGCTTACATTTTTCGCGAAGAATGGATATTTCATCTTCATATTGCTTATTCTTTTCGTGAAGTTTCGTAGATTCAGATTGTGAATCGGTAAGCCTTTTCTGCGATAATGATAATCTATTTTCTAATTCCGAAGCAACATAAAAAGAAGCTCTAGCAGTCTGTGGAATATAAGAGAAAATAAGTAAGGGTAAGTAAAAGATATTCGATATTCATGACAAGTGTAAAGTTTACTACAAGAAAAATAAAAGAAAAGGGGCATACCAATGAAGCTAGTGCATGAAGAAAATCTGGGTTGATAAATCTCGAGACTCCTTTAAGATCTTTATTATTAGTTAAGATGGAAGCATCGCGGAAGGAAAGGCCAGCTACTAGGTATAGGAATAGCTTGGCTCAGATTTTTACCTTTGAGAAATAATTGCAAGCGTGAGCAATATCGTCATCCCCAATACCTTGCATGGGATTTTTAAAGATATTTGACAGTTGATCCATGGGAGTCTCAGGTTGAGAAAGACCCATCGCAGATCTAACTCTTGCGGAGGAAAAACGTATTGAAGAGGTGCCCATGGTAGCATCATTATTAATTCTTCCACTCTCTTCAACCTCATTATCTTTTTCAAATGACGAATAAATTTCTTTAAGCGGCTGAGTTTTTCTTCTATTTTTTGGAGGACTCTCAGCAGTTTGATTCTCATTGCGATGAGGAGAAGTGCCAGAACTCTCATTTGGAGTTATTACTTTTTTGCATTTATCCTTGGCTTCAATCACCGCGACAAATGGTATTTCCTAGAAAACAACCACACATGAAGATAATAAACAGGGGCAACAATATATTGTAAAAAGTTATAAAAGAATGTTTCTTACTTCATCTGTGAAGGTTTTCAAATTTTTTAGGAGATTGGGATTCCTAGTACTGGCGTAGCTAGCCTTCATTTTTCCAATCTGAAAAAAGATAATTCGATAAATAGTAAGAACAATATATTTATCTAAGTTTGCGAATAATGATTAATTTCGCGAGATATACCTCAGAACTCTTTTCGGGCCAATTAAAAACCCAAGGATGATAAGCCGCAAGATATGTAGGATTTGTAGGAATGTTAAGAGCGCCAGAAATATATGGACCTTCAAGGAGGAGAGGAAATTTACACCATTTATCATCCTTGGAGAAGCGTGGACCATTGTTTCTTTTGGAATGATAGTCTATATCTTGCATAAGAATTTTATCCTTCGCAACTTTTTTATCCCTATTCAAACGAATAGCCCAACATGTGCTTTCTTTCTTCATTGGAATCACTTGATAATTTGCAAAGAAATTCTCCACGGTATATTTCGCTGGAATAATTGGGATTTTTTCATAATCGGGATGTTTCGATGATCGGGATAAAGGAACCTTTACCAGCTCCGCGGGAGGCATATTCAAGAATAAGACGTATACAATCCCCACTTAATTGGCATATTGCTCGCGAAAATTTAACATGAGAAATAATCTCATAAAAAAGAGGGAGATCTGGGTTATAAAGAGGAATAGGAAGGCTAGCTTCTAATTGACCCAGCGAAATAAGGATTTTCTCGTCTGAAGAAGGAAATTCCGAAACTAGATCAATGGAAAGTTCAATATATGAAGAATGACCAGGGATCTCAGAAATTTTGAGTCCTAGTGTTTGAAGTTTCTGCTGGTGTTTTTGAAAAGTGGATTGACCTAATTTTTTAGCAGGAGCCATTTCTTAATATGGGAACGATGATTAAGGCGAAGAAGAGTAAAGAAGGAAAATTGAAAGAATAATAGATCTGGAATTTGCGGAAGAAGATGAGGAACAGTGAAGTTGCAGAGAAGAAAAGAGAAAATAAAAAGAAGAAAATAAATTAGTAAAGAAGGTATTTATAGGAGAAGAAAATTCTCGAGAATATCAATGCATTCAATGAAGAAAGGACGTGAATGGTCAGAATTCAACGGTTGAAAGAATACGTGTCAAGGAATAAATGGAAGGAAAAACACGCGTAGAATATCTAGCGATGGATGCAGAGACGTGTCAGAATTAAGGAAATATGAAAAGACATGGAGTTGCGGCAAATCAAGATGTTTAAATTCTCATGATCTTTCTCTTCTTCGCAGAAAAGATATGAGAAGAGGCAAGATGTAGGATCAGAATATTGTCACAACAATATTCCTGAGAAATGAACGACTGTTCTGCAATATATCGATAATAAATGAACTACTCTGCGATACATCAATAATATTCTGCGACAATCCAAAGATGACTTAAACAATGACGTAATGACTGAAAACGACAGAAACACAAAGAAAGTGTGACATGTCTGCGATATATCAATAAAACCTTCCAAATATAAAGGCGGTGCTAACTGCGATTTATCGCAAGAACTCAGATCCGAAATTAAAGGAAATCTTAGCTGTAAATGAGCTGTCATGAGCTGTAATCCACTATGTAAATACCTATATAAAGGAGATAAATAGTTCCAGAGAGGGTAATGAATTTTTGAGTGTTAGGAAAGTTTTAGGAGAGAGAAAATCTTTATCAAGTGTTCTGTGTTCTTGATTTCTGTAATTCCTTAAGATCAAATTAATAAAAAGTGTCCTTAATCTTCAAATTATGTCATAGATGTTGGTAAATTCTTGAATAGGGTGTAGTGTGGGAATTCCTACAACTACAGTTACATCTCAACCATCTATTATACTACTAATTAACTCTAATTAAACTACTAATCAACAATTAATATTAGAGACTAACTAACACCAGGACTATGATAAGAGACATCCTCTTCTATCATGCAGGTACATGACAAGTTCCGTAGCCATAACTAAAAAAGCGGGGGTCTAACTACCACACCCAATATTTCGATTAGCAATTTGTATGGAAAAACTCCGAGTTACTCTCTAGAGAATCAACTAGACAGTCAGACTCAATCTAGATAGAAATATCTCAAGAAGTTATTATCTCAATATCTCGATTTAAATCTTACTCAAGCAAACAACGAGTCTCAATTTAAATACAAGAGAGATAACTTGGATGGCACTAAAGACCAATATCCAAGCATCAATCAATTTAAATCAACAACCAAAAAGGTCAGATATTCTAATTGATTGAAAAACGCACAACCTATATTATTTCAATTATATAACAAAATATAATGCGGAAAATAAATAACATAGACACCAGAATTTTGTTAACGAGGAAACCGCAAATGCAGAAAAACCCCGGGACCTAGACCAAATTAAACATACATTGTATTGAGCCGCTACATACACTAGCCTACTCCAAGCTAACTTTGGTCTGGACTGTAGTTGAACCCCAATCAATCTCACACTGATCCAAGGTATAGTTATGCTCCTACGTCTCTGATCCTAGCAGGATACTACATACTTGATGACCTTAGCTTATCTCACCCACAACCAAGAGTTGCTACGACCCAAAGTCGAAGACTTTAATAAACAAATTTGTATCACACAGAAAAGTCTATAGCAATAAATAAATTAGTCTCCCACGAATATACCTACAAGTTTAGTTTCGTCTTTTGATAAATCAAGGTGAACACGAACCAATTGATAAAACCAGACTTATATTCCCAAAGAACAACTCAGCTTTATCAATTACCTCACAATAGTCTTAATCGACGCAGCGAAAAAAGATATTGCGAAATCACAAATGATAAGACGAAGTGTTTGTGACTACTTTTGTATCTTGCCTATCGGAGATACAAATCTCAAGCCAATTATTTCAATTGTACTCATACGATAGAAACAGCAAGATCAGATCACACAACTACGGTAAAAGTAGTATCGGTCTGGCTTCACAATCCCAATGAAGTCTTTAAGTCGTTAACCTGGTTTTAGAAGAAGAAAGCCAAAGGTTAAAGGAGAATCGACTCTAACTT
Source organism: Papaver bracteatum (assembly GCA_023529315.1). Classification (NCBI taxonomy): domain Eukaryota; kingdom Viridiplantae; phylum Streptophyta; class Magnoliopsida; order Ranunculales; family Papaveraceae; genus Papaver; species Papaver bracteatum. The sequence goes on along the minus strand of JAJJWX010005417.1, from coordinate 195,818 downwards.
AGCACAACTAGTATCACACCGATTGTGTGGGGATTAGGTTTTCCAGTTGCTAGAGTTCTCCCTTATATAGTCTTTCAAATTAGGGTTTGCAATCAAAGTTAGCTTAGTAACAAAGCATTCAATATTCATTGTTAGATGAAAACCTGGTTAGATTCCAACTAATATTTATCAACCGTTAGATCGATAACATAGCTTGTTACACACACATGAAATGCACGTTTATAGGCTTGTGAAAACCGTGCCCAAACTTGTACATTATTTGGTTCAACAATAGTTAATCAAATGGTTATCCATATGATAACTTTCATATCAACGATATTCTTATTCACCGTAACTAGTCCAAATGACTCAAATGAAATAGTTAGAGAGTTGTTCAATTGCTTAGATCTTTATGTACTACACAAGACACAATCGAAGCAAAAACGATGTGATTCACTCGAATCGATTCATGAACTATAAAGCCACGATTTGAAAAAGCATTCCTTAGTTAATTAAGATAAGTTCACAAACATCGTTTTTAGACATAACCACTCAAGTTTGCGGACTGGGTTCGCGGACTCAAGTTAACCGGTTGGAGTTCACAAACTCTAGCTAGAAATTCTCGGGTTCGAGAGCTTCCGTCAAACTAAAAGATGTTGTCCCATGTTTGTTTTGTGATTGCTCGAATCACTCTCAACATAAATGTGTGTCTTTTAAAATAGATTAAGAGTTGCAAGAAATCTTCATGAGAGAACTAAACAACTATTTACGTCTCTGAAAAGACATAAAAAACTATTGGGAAATTCTAAACAGAATAGTACGAATAGTATGGGAGCTTTTGCTTTAAAATAAACATCACCCTTTCAATGGTTTCTCAATAGTGGATGTAGCAGACATATGACAGGTGATCTCACTTGGTTTGTTTCTTCAGACGACTATGAAGGTGGACCTGTAACATTCGGTGATGGGATATGCTGCTACATAAGAAAAAAGGGAACGATCAAATTGCTTGGCGTACCTGGAATTCATGATGTGGTCTACGTAAAAGGTATGACTGCAAATCTCTTATTTATTAGTCAAATTTGTGACAAAGGCCATCGAGTTATCTTCAATGCAAACAGATGTGACATTGTAGACAAAACTGGGAAAGTAATTTTTCAGGGAACTCGTGGTAAAAATAACTGTTATCTTCTTGATACTCAGTTCAGCAATTGTTGCAATATGACTAAGGAGGAATCTACACATCTTTGTCATGAACGTTTTGGTCACATCAATTATCGTCTCCTAACTAAGATCATTAACAAAGAACTTTTTAGAGGTGTTCCCAAAATTAATGCAAAGATTGAAGGTGTATGTGGTGCCTGTCAAAATGGTAAACAAACAAAAGTTCACCATAAATCATCTCGAGATATTCTCACTAAATCTCCACTTGATTTAATTCATATGGATCTCTTCGGACCAATTCAACAACCTACGGTTGCTGGTAAGAAGTATGATTTGGTTATGGTAGATGATTACACCAGATTCACTTGGGTGGTATTCATATATCATAAGAATGAAACTCTTGTAGAATTCAAGATTATTGTTAATAGGATCCAGAACGAACAAGATCACAAACGAAAGAAAATTAGAAGCGATCGTGGAACTGAATTCAAGGACATTAAGGTGTTTGAATTTTGTGACGAACTGGGAATTATTCAACAATATTCTCCACCTATTAATTCTTAAGCTAATGGAGTTGCAGAGAGAAAGAATATAAATATTTAGGAAATGGCCAGGGTAATGCTCCACAACAAAAACTTACCGTTACGGTTTTGGGGAGAAGCTGTCTTCACAGCATGTTATTTGATCAACCGTGTCTACTTATGGTCTAAAACCTTCAACACTCCTTATGAGTTGTGGTACGGTAAAAAACCCAACTTGCACTATCCTAGAGTGTTTGGTAGTAAGTGCTACATTCTGAAAGATCGAGAACAGAGAGGGAAATTTGACACCAAAAATCATGAAGGTATATTCCTTGGCTATGCTTCCTTGGTTGTTATCTGTCTCTTATTGAACCAAGAAATATTGATGAAGCTATTAGCGATCCCGCTTGGGTGAATGGTATGCATGAAGATTTAAATAAATTGCAAAGGCAAGACGTATGGGAACTCGTACCTTGTCCCTCTAATGTTAATATTGTTGGTACCAAATGGATATTTAAGAACAAGTCTAATGAATTTGTCACAATTGTTAGAAATAAAGCCATACTTGTCGCTCAAGGATATTCACAAATTAAAGGTATCGAGTTTGACAAAACCTTTGCACTTGTGGCCCGCATTGAGTCCATTAGACTTTTATTAGCTCATGCTTGTTTTCTCAAAGTTAAACTTTTCCAGATGGATGTAAAATCTGCGTTTCTAAACGGGATTTTAAAATAAGAATTCTATGTTGCTCAACCAAAACGGTTTGAAAACCGTGATTTTCCATATCATGTTCTCAAACTCAAAAAGGCTTTATATGGTTTAAAACAAGCACCTAGAGCCTGGTTTGAAAAACTTACCACTTCTCTTATTAGGAAAGGTTTTTCAAGAGGTGGAGCTGATAAGACCTTGTTTACCAAATGGAGTGGTAAAAACGTTGTCATTTCTCAAGTCTATGTAGATGATATCATCTATGGATCAACTTATGAAAAGCTAGCAAAGAATTTTTAAGCTTCACTTGCAAGAGAATTTGAAATGAGAAATGTTGGTGAATTAAAATTCTTTCTAGGATTTCAAATTCAACAACATAAGGATGGAATTTACTTATCCCAAGAAAAGTATGCAAGGGATCTGGTGTAATACCATGTATTTTTAGTTACGGTTTCGGGTCGGGTTATACCCAAATTAGCTAACCATGTGGTTTATATTGTTTCCCTTACCTTACCTTATGTGGGTTGATTGAACTAGAAAGACTACAAGTTAGGGTGGAAATAAAATAATAAATAATAAATAAAATTAAAGGAAAATGAAAATGAAAAGATACCTAAATAAAATAGTTTAGAAAAGAAAAGAAATTTTATAAGTTAGAAAACATAAGTCTAAGGAGAATAATAAAGAGGTGGAGCTAGGTCTTTAGAGAAGAATTCTATGGAGAACTTAGAGGAGATTATAGCTAATAAAAGGTAGAATGTTTAATCCCTTTCTCTTTGTGTTTTTCCTTGTTATACTTTAATTTCAATTTTATTTATTCTTATGTCATTAGGTTTCTGAAATTTGTTTATTTAATTTGATGCAAATTTTTGATAATTAGACTTCTATTATAGGTATATAACATGATTGGGTATCACTAGTTAAAATTTGAGAGTATTCCACCATATAGTCACCGTTGAAAGTTTGTTTGAATTTGGGTGATAATTTCTGAATTTCTGGACAGTTTCGTGTTGATGTGGTTTTGATGTTCTTAGGGAATTTTGGTGATGTTAAAATGATTTGAGGTATTAACAAAAGTTGTAGATAAATTTATTATCTTTCAGTGTGCTTTGGATTTTCTTAATTTGTGACTAATATGAATTTATAGTGAATTGTTTGGTAATAACATGTAATCTGCCCAGTTTTTAGGATTCCATTGTAAATTCAATATATTTTGTTTTAACCACTGGTTTGGTGTGAAATTTGGATATGTTATGTATGAATGTGTCAATATTGTTCATGTAAATTTTGAGGATGATCAGATAAAGTTATCATCATGAAATATATAATATAATATGGCGGCAGTTGACTTGTTTGCATAAATGCTTGAAATAAATTCATGCTCTTAAGCCATGGTTGAAAATTGTTGTGTATAAAAGATATTTTGAAAATGAAATGAGTTCATGTTTTACCATTAGATGAAATATGATTTCATGCTAATGGCGGGTAATGATCCCCGAGGGTTAAATGGGTAATGATCCCCATGGAAACTTGTGTTTCCCGACCATCGATTGCGGCTGTCCATGCCGGTAAACGATAGGTGGTGTACGAACCAAGGTTTTCGTACTGTGAATGAAACAAGTAATGATCCCCAAGAGCAAATGGGTATGATCCCCATATGAACTTTTATTCCTGACCATCGATGGAGGCTGTCCGTGCTGATAAACGATAGGTGGGTGTACGAACCAAGGATATTCGTACCGTGAACTCAAATGATAAAACCTAAATTGGTAGCTTTGTCGAAATTATTATTGGTGTTATGAACTCAATTGTGAAATCTAATTGGATGAATTATTGAAAGTATTATTCGTATTATGAACTTATGATTGAAGGATGATTTGTTGAAATAATATAAATATTGTGAAGTCTTGTTTTGAAATCTTAAGATGATTTGCTATAAACAATATTTGTATTATGAATTCATGATTAAACAAATGTACTTGTGTGGTGATCATGTTGGGTGAGTATCTATATTAGTGATTTTCTCGAAATTATGTTGTATGCTCATGTTGTATGTTGTTTGACTCATTGACATTGTTATGCATGTTTTGAGATTGGGAGTACATTCTATTGAGTTGTCATCTCACCCCAATTGACATCCTTGCAGATTTATCAGAGTGGCGCAGCGAAATCTAGGAATGAGTAGCTTAGTGATTGAATTGCTTAATTGTATTGCTTGAAATGTAAATTGAAATAATATGTTTGGTTGAATTCGTTGTTAAGATAATAAGCGGATTTATATGCTTCAGTTTATGTTATATGAAGTTTCAACTATGTTTTGTGCAAAAGTAAATTAACAAAAATATGTATGCATAAGTCTCTTTTCGACCCGTAACGCTTTGAGTTCAAACCTCCATATGGGTTTGACCCTGTTCCGGAACTCGGGGTGTTACATCTGGTAACAAGATTCGGCTTGGATAAGTCTTCTCCAAAATTGACACATATGCCTACTACTGGTAAACTATATAGATATGAGAATGGAGTAAAAGTAGATCAAAAATTGTATCGATCTATTATTGGAAGCCTTTTATATCTAACAACTACTAGGCCTGATATTTCTTTTAGTATTGGTTGTTGTGCCATATTTTAGGCTAATCCAAAGTAATCTCATCTTGCAGCTGCAAAAAGGATCATATGATATGTCAATCATCCTTTCGGGTATGGTCTATCCTACACTTTTGATACTAAAACTGACCTTTCCGCTTATTCTGATGTTGATTGGGCAGGATGTGTAGAAGACAAAAAAAAGTACATCAGGGGGTTTCTACTATGTAGGACTGAATCTTGTTGCATGGCACAGTAAAAAACAAAATTCATAATCCCTGTCTACATGCGAAGCAGAGTATATTGTTGTTGGGTCATGTTGTACTCAACTTCTATGGATGAAACAGATGTTGGCTGACTATGGAGTTGATACTGGAATAATGAAGATCTTTTGTGAAATCTCTAGTGCGATTAGAATCACTGAGAATCCCGTTGAGCACTCAAGAACGAAGCACATTGACATAAGGTACCATTTTATTCGAGATCTTTATGAGAATGGTATCATCAATATGGAATTTGTGCCTTCCGAACAACAATTGGCTGACATTCTCACCAAATCATTAGACACTGCCACTTTTCATCACTTATGGTAGTCTATTGGTGTTGTTTCCGTTCATTAGCTATTTCCTTACCTCTTTCCCATGTGCCTATCTCGACCTTTTGGGCAATTGAGTTGGAACTCCAGTAGGTTTACGTCATGTTTGTGTCTCATTCGCATAGGTTTTCGGATCATTATGTGTGTGTGTGGGGGGGGGGGGGGGGGGGGTCCATGTGAGATGGAGTATTGACTAAGGGGGAGTGAAGTATCACCATAGTATTGTTGTTAAAGTTGTGATCCAATTGGACTTTGACGCTATGTAATAATACTATGACACCGTATAACAATGATTGAGAACTCTTGTTTTCTCGTTGTTATAGCTATGGATTTTCAACAACGACAATGCTAAACTTACAACCTTTGGGATCATTGGAGTACTTGGAAGTGACGAAGATTTCGAGTAATGTTGAAGATTAGACATGTGGAATAGGAGCTACAAAGATTATTTATATATTTTTTGTATTCCATATGTATTAATAGTTTTGCTACTAAAATTGACAAATGGAGAGATTGTTAGAGCACTGCTCGGTCGAACTCGCATGCGTTGCTATCTCAAGCATGTTTGTCAATGTTAGTGATCAAAACTATAAAGTCTTGATTTCTAGTCTATTATATCTAAGGTCTCGGACTAGGAGAGAAAGTGTAGTAGAGCTCAATAACTCCATGGCAATCATCATACAAGATGAAGAACTACTCAAGGAACCAGTGGATCTTCATCGACTAAAAGGTATGTGGAGACTTGAACTTATCTATCATTCAAAATTCTATCTACTTTATCTCCTATCTTGAGACAAAAGTTGTATTACTATATAGACTAAGATTATACACATGTGATTGTAGTTGAAGGAAATCCCACACTACACCCCTCATTTTAGGATGAACATCACAATCTTTATTGATTAATCTCACAAATTTTACAAGAAAGGAAAGAAATGAAGTTAGGAAATTAACAACTGCTCTGGATTTTCTCTCTCCTAATGACTTGCTTAACACTCGAAAAGATCTCCCCTCTTAAGCCTGCTCGGCTCTTTATATAGGAAATTACATAGTAGATGACAGCTAATCTGTCCTTTATTTTAGGATCTAGCTTGCGTTATTTCGCAAGATTACAACTGTATATTTTCACAAACGTTATTAATTTCGTAGAATCATCACACTTCTCCCGTGTTTAGGTTGACTTTATCTATTGTATCATTTCTGTAATTAGTTTGCGATGGCTTCATAACGTTGTTGATGAAGATTTCGCAAGTGTGTTGTTGCTGCGATATTATGATCCTACATCTTGCCTCTTCTCATGTCTTCTCTGCGAAGGAGAGAATGTCATGAGAAATTGTACTTCAAAGTGTCGCGGCTTCCCATCTTTCCAATGTTTTTCTCTATTCATCCAGATTCCTTAAATTTAGCGTAACCGTCTACACGTGTCATCATTCCTTTATTTACCGATCAAAATGGTCATCTTCTTTTGTCTATTTAAAGAGGGATCTGATGAAGAAATAATTTCCTTCTTTTACTTTGTCTTCATCTTTCATATTCTTTGTAATTCTTCATCGTCTGCAACTTTCTTCATCTTCCCTATCTTCCTGCTATTGTTTCTTTTTTCTCCCAGGGAATCAACAAGGTTAGTTTTCTTCCTTTTCTTATTTTGATTTTACTGAAACTGATCTTATTTATTGGAATCATCTTGTTTATTTTGTCTTTTGAGTAATTCCCATACTGTTTCTGTTTCAGTAAAAACACTTTTAATGTTGAATCTACAACTCAAAACCCTAGTTCACCCAAAAAATCGCTTCCCAAAGTTGTTGTGAGAAAAAGAAAGTCTGCGAATAATAAGGTAGTAAGAAACATTATTCTTTTAATAACAATATTGTTGCCTCTGTTTCTTATCTGGATTATTATTCGCAGGGTGACAAAGATGCCAATAAACCCTCCAAAAAATCTCGCCTTCTTAAGATTGTTGAAACTTCTATTTTCTTCACTTATCCCTTTAAAATCTCTTGTGGTACCTTCACAATCTGAACCTTTACTTCTTATTCACGAAAATATTGTCTCAGACGTTTCCCCTTAAACTCGTCTTCTTACAAACGAAACTCATCTTATTAACCCTTCTGCGAATGAAACCCATTCTTCTCCTGTTGTTAATGCTTCTCAAATCGACTCTTCCTTAATCCCAACTACTGATTTTCCCCAAAATTCACCTTCAAATGACATATTTATTACGAAAAATGATTCAGTTCCTTAATCTTCTAATATCACCACTTCTTCATCTGAATTCTCTTCCTTTTCCAAAGATGCTATAGATGGGATAGATATTATGTTCCAAACTTTATTTGATGCTTTGGATGGCGTCAATAAATCTTCCACTAACCCCATCACATTGAATACTTGCGAAATTTTAAATAAGTATGTTAGCTCTGAGAGAATAGTTTCGCAAACAACATTGGAGAAAGAAGTGGAAATTTTGAACAAAAATCTCCAGACGATGACTTTGGAACGTGATGCTCTTCGCCCGGAAAATCAAAAATTCCAAAACATCTCGCCGGATTGTGAACTTCTTCACAAGAAGAATAATGAACTTAAAGGTATGATTTTCTGATCTTCGCCTTTGATTTATCTTATATAATTCTGTCTTTTTCTCATGCAATTCCCTTAAAGTCTTTTATTCGTACGCTAAGTTTTAATCCAGAAATGAATAATGGAGAGATATCAATTTGAATATGTCGTTGAAGAAGTTCGTGTTGATAGAGATATTTGGATAGATCAATATAATCAATTAGATAACCTTCATACATATTCTATTGATCAGATAGATAATCTTACCAAAGAAAATACTCAATTAGTTCAGAAGAAAAACTCATTAAATAGTGAAATATCTCGCCTCTCTTATTCTTTGACTAAAGCTAATTTACAGGTGGAAACTATATCAGATGATAACAAAACTTTATCTTAGGAAAAGCGAACTCTCTTAAATAAGGTGGCGACCTCTTCGCAGCAACTAAACATTCTTCAAAAGGTGTGTGATAACCAAGAAAAATCTTTTTGCTCACTGAAAAATGAACTTAAGGAGGTAACCAAATAATCTATTGCTGAGAAAAATACACTCATCCAAGGTAGGATAGCTTTAAGTATAAAGGAAAGTTAACTCAAATAACAATATTCCAAATTAGAAGAATCTTACTCCTCACTTGTGAAGCAGAACACTTTTCTCATCTCTAAAGAAAAGAAATTAAAATCTCGCCTGAAGGGTTTGGTTGGAGATAAATTTGATGACGCAATGAATCATTGGGAGAGTACTTGCTTGGCATTAATTCAAAACATAATTTCGCAAAAGGAAGGTAGTCATTTTGAATGCCTCAGCCATTCTTTCTTTGCTAAATCTGTTTATAATATGATGCTTGCTAATTCTTTATTTTGATAAATTTTTTGTATTTTTTCACTTCGCAGAATCTGAAAGAAATCTTCGTTCTCCCTTTTCTGATTTGGATTTGAAGTATTCTAATATTTGCAAGGAACATGCACTTCTCGCCACTCACCTTGCTCTTTCTCGCGATCGAGCGGAAATGAGACTTGATTATCTTGCATATTTCAAGGATATCCAAGATAGGAATCACCAAAGATCGTTCCTTCTCCAAGTCCACCTTAAAGCTGAAGTTCTTGTGAATGCAATTTTGTTGTCCAATTCTCTTCCTCCTATATCAATTACACCTTTAGAAGTATATGATGATGAAATTCCTCGTGCTGCTAATGTTGATTTTGATTATGAAAGTGACATGTAAACTATTTATCAAGAAGAATATGAAGTAGAATAACATCCTACTAAAGAAGCATCTGCTGGTGATGACCAAGACGGAAATGAAAAAGAAATTCCTCTTAAAAAAACTATCACTGGCGGACATCAAGGTAGAGATGAAGCTAGAATTAATCAAGTTGAAGAAAATACTGTTGAGAGTGAGAAAAATAACGAAGAACACCCTTAAGTCAACATTGAGGATTGAGTTTCTTATTTAATTCTGTCTTCTTGAGTTGTTTCATGTTCTTTACTTTTTGCGAATAGTGCACCTCAGTCAACTTTGAAATTTACTCTTTAAATACTTTGCGGAGAGAAAGATAATGCCTCTTGTTTATTAATTCTCATACTTGCCTCTCATTATATTTCTTGCGATGAATGATCTACATAAAGAACAGTTAGTATTTATAAAAAAATTGTTCTGTTATGTGGTCTTATTTTTCCTTCCTAGTTAAAGGTCTTATTTTTCCATTTTTTGTCATTGCGACAAAATCGCAGAACGTCTCTGCACTTTCATGCAGAAACCCATTGATCTTGCCTTAAATTTTTGTTCTTTGTCATTTTTACTGCGACAATATGATAGGCCTTAGTTTTCTTGCGAAATTAAAGCCCCATGACATTGTCGTCTTGCAACGAAATCGCAGGGCGTCTTTACACTTGCATGTAATGACCCATTGATCTCGTCTTATCTTCTCTTTTGTATTAGTGCCTCTTCAGTATTGTCGCACAAATATGACAAGTCTTAATACTCCCATGAGTAAAAAGTCTCATGATATTTGCGTCTTAAGACACTTATCAGATCCCTAATGGAGGGTGCCTCCCTTATCTCCCCCCTGGTTTCCCCTTCAAGGAGATGTACTTCTGCCATATAGGACTAGCTCCTCCCATCCAGTCTTGATAACAACCAGTTGTTTTCGCATCCTCTTATCCCTTTTGCCTATATTGATTATGGTTACGAGACTGCATACTAAGTAGGGTTTTCTTCAGGCCGAGTGCATCATAGTCAAGACCTGCTAAGAATGGCCAGGGTAGTTTCATATGCCCCGGGCACTCTTGGATCAACCGTGTACCTCGGCGCATTGATCATACTCTGCACTCCTTAGGAGAGTCCTTATTACCTTAGTCGCCCAACTTGAGTCATATGCTCAAGCTGAGAATCCAAGGTGCCTCTCCTGGATGGGCTTTCATTGACCCCAAATCTCCATGACTCAGGTTCCAGCAGCGGTATGACCTTATCCATGAGCCATGAAATAGATACCCCCTTCTATGACGCACTTTAGGTCTTACATTTGCCTCTTGCGAAATTTTATCCGCGAACTAGGGTGTACGTCATAAAGGTTTGTCCCATTCTAATATGTCATTAATTTCTGATTTTCTCTTGCGAAATTTTCGCATATTCTCATTTTTTTTGATCTTGAATAATCTCACAACAGCTTTTCCATAAAAAAAAATTGTTCATATTCATTTTGTTGCATCATACTTTTTTTTTCGCTAAAAGAGAATTTATTAAAACAAGAAAAAAGGAGGGGGACTAGGCCTAACCTCCACAAAGGCAAACAAAGGAGAGCAAACAAACAAAACCAACTTGAAAGAAAAATTACATATTACGAAATCTGTATAACGGTAGATGGGAGTTGTCTATCGCAATCTTGTTTCTTGTGAAGATTGGAGCATTTACCAACGTGATTCTACCATAGCGCCATGCTTTGCTAATCAGTCTGCTACCAAGTTACCTTCACGAAAAGCATGCGTACAAATTAGCGTAATAGAAGAAGCAAACTTCAAACAGTTAAGCTAGTGCGTCACCAGCTTCCACGGAACTATGTCCGGATTTTTTAACGCTTGAATAACAAAAGTGGAGTCGCACTCCATCCAAAGACTTCTAATTCTTCTCATATGGGCTAACCTGAGAGCGTAAATTGCCCCCCCATAACTCAGAAAACATCGAGTTATTTACCCCAAGATTTTGCGCTAAGCAGCCCTGCACCCTGCCATTCCAGTCTCGAAGCACAACACCACAACCTGATGGACCAGGGTTTCCTATCGAGTAGCCATCAATGTTTGCTTTAATCCAGCCCCTTTCCGGCGACATCCATTTAACCACAATAGCCCTAGGCATTTTAGGAGCCCATCTCTTTATGCCCAAGATGTCCATAATTCTCTTATAATCATGAGTGTAGAAGGAGAACCCTCCACTAATCCTACCCGACTCCACTATTACAGCCTGTTCGTTTCAAGGAATTGTATTCCTTGGAATCCAATTCCTAGGGAATGCATCCAATTCCTTGAACCGGACGGGGCAAATGAACTCTATGTAATTGGGAATTTTAATTCCTAGGAATCCAATTGCCTCCAAAATGATAGATTTCCATTGCATTGGTCCAATGATGCAATAGAATTGGATTCCGGGGTAAAAACAAAGGTAATTTAATTACCTCAACTGAACATAATTTTTTTGGATTGTAATTCAATTCCAAGAATTAGAATTAGATACCCCGGAATTTAATTCCTAGGATTCTAATTCTCCCAACCGAACGGGCTGTTAGGTTAGTCAGGTGCCTGATAGCCTTCTGGGAAGAGGTAACCTGGTGATCAAATCTTAACTTATTGCGGCAAAACCAAATAAGCCAAATACATCTCGTAACAGCAATCCAAAGGAGATTCTTCGTTTGAGTGCAACCCACAAAACTTCTCACAAAATCAAAAATCTCACTAACACCTGAGAAGTCCAGGACCGTTTCGAATACTTGCATAATCCAATGCCAAAGGAGCCTGGCAAACACATAATCCCAAAAAAGGTAACTTTGAGTCTCAGCACAGCAAGGAGTAAGGCACAGATTACAGCAGTTCACCGTGTCCCTTCCATATTATTTAACATTATCGTCCGATGCAATTCTATTGTGCAGTAATTTCCATACCGTACATGCGCGCCTGGGAGGAATTTTTATTGACCATAAATATTTGAAATCCCTCAATTCCACAGCTCTAGGTTTATGAAAATTGTACGCATCCTTCATCGTGATGTCACCCGAGCTACTAATCATCCACACCTGTTTATCCTCCGTATGAAGGGCAAAAGGAGTTTGTTTAATAAGCTGCTGAATTTTACCTGTTAACTCCGGAATGTAAATAGGGAACTTCCACTTCGCCTCTACTATAAAGTCTGCCATGAAGTTATGGAGATTTTTATTGTATATCTCTAAGTAATCAGCAAGCGATCTCTCCATTTGACTATTCCAGTGGTCATTCCAGAAGTTTATTTGTCTACCATTTCCAACTAACCAAAGTAAATTTTTTTGAATTATGCTCCACTGTTGTTTAAACCCATACCAGATTGAAGACTTTTTATAAGCCGCACCTGCAAAGCGAGCTTAATGAAGTTACCAAAGTTAGAGTTGGAAGTCATCATCTTCCAAGTGAATTTCATTAGAGCCGCTTCATTCATGCTTCTCAAAGACTTAATACCTAAACCCCCTTCATTCACTGGAAGACAGACCCTGTCCCAAGCCAAATTGTTGTGATGCGAAGTTTTGATATCACCAGACCATACAAAGTTTCTAATCTACATTTCAAGAACTTTAATGTAAGAAATTTTCCATTTATAGACATGGAAGCTATGCAAAGCAGAACTGGCTATCACTGAGTTAACAAGTTCCACTCTACCCATCATTGATAAAGACTTACCTTTCCACGCTGAGAATTTTATTTTTATTCTTTCCATAATCTCCCTAAAATGAACTGCTCTTGGCTTGCCTTTGAAAATTGGGACTCCAAGATACCTAAAAGGCAATGTACCCATCGGAATGTTATAAGAAGATGCTACATTAGAAATTTTGTTGTAAACGCACTTACTTGAATACATTGTGCACTTGGCAGCACTTATGAATTGACCCGAGTTTTGACCATACTCCTCAAAAATTTACATTAACACCCTGATGTTACTTTTAGTACCTCTACAGAAGAATATGATGTCTTCCGCATACATCACATGAGAAGGAAAGATTGTCCCTCTCGGAGAAGAAATGTTATTCGTCTTCCCTTGCGCAAAAGAATTAGTGATAGCATTACTTAGAACATCTTCTGCCAAACAAAACAGAATTGGAGATAGAGGGTCCCCCTGACGCAGACCCCTCTTGCAGCCAAAATATCCCATCGCTTTGCCATTGATTACAATCGACAGTCTAGCCAAATTCAAAATTGAACGAATCCACCCCAGGAAGATATCTCCAAAACCATAGCCTTTGAGCGCCTTAATCAGGAAATTCCAGTCGACCGTGTCGAACGCCTTACGAATATCCATCTTGAGAGCCACGTTGCCTCCAAAGTACTTGTAGTCCAGCATGTTAATTGCCTCAGAAGTAATGCCAATGAAGTCAAAAATATCCCTATTTTTGAGAAAAGCTCTCTGCTGCGGAGATATCATTTTTAAAGCTATTGGAGTCAGGCGGTTGGCTAAGATCTTACCAATAATATTAAAGTGGAAGTTGCTTAGTGCAATCGCGCAAAATTTCTCAATCACATCAGCGCCTTTCTCTTTAGGGATGATTATAACATGGCTAGGGTTGGAATTAGGTATTATGCATCCATTTTGAAAGAAGAATTTAACAGAATTAATCACGTCTGTACTGACTAAATCCCATAAATAAATAAAGAAGATACCTCCGAACCCGTCCGGACCAGGAGCACCATTAGCGTTCATTGCCACCACCGCTTCTTTTATTTCCCGTTCATCCGGAATTGTAGAGAGACGAGTGTTATCTTCTTGAGACACCACACTCCTAGTATTCCTCGAGATAAAATCTGTAGAAAGATTAACATTTTCTGTGTCATAGAGATTTTGTAAGTAAGAGACCACATGGTCAGAAACTTGTTCATGAGAGCACAACATGTCATTATTTGCCTTGAGATGAGTTATTTTGTTGGTAGCAGCTCTGATCTTCATGTAGGTGTGGAAGAATTTAGTACAGAATCCCCATCCTTAACCCACTTTATCCTAGACTTGTCTCTCCAGAACTCTTTCTGAATTTTGAGAGCTACTAGAAGATTGTTTGCAGCCTCTATCTCTATCAAATGAAGGTCGTCTGAGTAACCCTCCTCCCCAATACGACATTGAATATATTCTAGAGCCTTTTTAGCCACAGTGACCTTGAGTTGAATATCGCCAAAAACTTCTTTGTTCCAACCCTTCAACACCGATTTGAGGAATTTCAGCTTTTGAATGAGCACATACATTGGGCATCCGAAGAACTGTTGATTCCAAGAAGTTTTAACCACCTCTGCTAAACCCGGGTGATTCAACCACGCACTCTGGAACTTAAAAGACGAGGGAAAAGATTTATCTCCCTTGTTTGACTCCAATAGTAGAGGAAAGTGATCTGACTTAATATGAGCCAGCGTGCTACACACCGTAGAGTCCCAAGATAGAATCCATTTCTCGTTACAGATTGCTCTGTCCAGCCGAAGGTCCGTGTGATGCTTGACTTTACAACCATTCGACCAAGTGAATTTAGCCCCCTTAGTATCTAGATGCTGGAGATCATTAGTCTCCGTGAAAGCCAAGAAATCATCACAAGAAATTTTCGAAGGAGGAGGACTACTAGACTTCTCATGGGCCCCCAAGACAGCGTTAAATTCGCCAATTATACACCAAGGGCCATTATGGTTTTCCATCAAATCAGTTAGATCGCACCACAGTTCCCTGCGAAGAAGATAAGAAGTTGCAGCATAAACACCAGCAATGTAAAAGTTCACTTCACCTACGGTAAATTTACAGGAAATCATATTCTTGGTGTTCTTTACGACCACCATATTAACATGGTTAGCACAAATACACCAAAGATTCGACTTCCGGCTACCCCTGTCATTTGCTGCCACTAATTGCATGCCAAGGTTAAACCAAAAGCTGATTGGAATATCCGAGATATTGATCCACAGTTCCGCTATAAAAACAAGCTCAAGTGAATGTTTACGACAAAAATTATAAGTCAGAGTTTCCAAAGCCATGTAAGTTCCAAAAGAAAGCTCTCATTGAGAAGAGTTGGTTAAGTTACTTGGATGCATATTCCAAGGTTTAGGTTCAGCTAACTCCGCTTTTTTTCCTTCACTCGAGCACGCTTTTTCCGAGATTTAGTCTGAGCTAATTCAAAAGGATGACCTTCATCATTTGTCTTGTATAAAGTCTCAATAATCACAGTATCCTCATCTTTTATATTAGATTGAAATGTCTGTGTACTCACAGTATCCTCCGTAGTACTTGGATGCTTGTCATCTACGTTACCCTCCTCTCCTTCCATAGCCTCTGGGTGAGCTTCACTATCACCATCTTTAATTGTACCCTCAGTAGCATTCACTTCTGAAGTATTAGTGATTTGGCATGTATCCTCATACGGAACAACCAGAGCTTCAAATCCTACCGGAATACTAGTAGTAGCCGCACCTGTTTTTCCTCCATCCCTATTTGTTTCAGATTTCTTGTTAAGATGTTTTTGCTTTATAGGATTTCCCATTTCCGTGCTCGATTCATTAGCATTAATCTCTCTTTGTTTTTTATTCTTACAGTTGCTTTTATCATGCCCAATTGTTTTACAGAATTGACAAAATGATGGCTTAGATTCATAAAAAAAATTAGCAGAGAAGAAATAGTTGTCTCTCTCAACACGAACTTCATATAGAGGAGTTTTATCTAGATCAATCTCTACAAGAACCCTCGCGTAGAGGCCAAACGTTCTGTCTATAGTAGCCTTATCAATGTATAAAGGATCACCTATGGCACTAGATATCTCAAATAAGGTTTTAAATCTCCAGTATTCATAGCCTAGATTGTAAATTCGTATCCAACCTGAGCTAGTGATTGGTTTTGCTTATAAGGATTGAAATCAGGGATCCATTTCCTAAAATTAAAAATTCCCGGCTTTAAATTGCAAGTTCCTGCATATCGAACAACAATGACATCTTCCTCGCAAGAGAAGTTGAAACAGAAAAACCCTTTACCTAGTGGTGAGATTAACCAAGGTTTAATATTCCATACCTGCTTCAGCTTTTCCTTTATTTCTATTAGCTTCAATGGTATCGCTCCCTTAGGTAGCACCAATCTTCAAATCAAGCAATTTTTACAATCCAGCACTCCTTGTTTCATCATACATTACTTCATTATCAAAGATTTCTCAAAGTCCTTCATGGGTAATATCTCTTTAAATATAATCTATTCCATGGTCTATCAAGTCTTTGACCAACATCTCTACCCTCTGGATCCATCAATTTGTATGCCCCCATTCCAATTATCTCTTTTATAATGTAGGGGCCATCCCATTTTTTCGCTAATTTCCCACCACCTTCTCGCTGGTAAATTGGCATCTCGCGAAGAACTAAATCACCTGGTTGAAATTCACCTACCTTGACACGCTTATTGTATTCTCGGGCTAATCTTCGCTGATAATTCTCCATATGTTGTAAATCTCTTTCTCTCTTCTCTTCTAGCTCATCAAGTTTGTTTAGGATCATGCCAGCACTAAGGTTCTTCTCCCAAGCCTCTCTCTTTGTTGTGGGAATAGCAACTTCTGTTGGTAACACTACCTCAACTACATATGTCAAACAAAAAGGTGACATTCATGTAGCTTCTCGCCTAGTTGTGTTGTAAGCTCGAACTGCATTATGTACCTGTTCGCACCATGATTTATGATGTGCTTCTAACTTTTTCTTCAATATGTCTGCGATTGTTTTATTTATTTCTCCAGCTTGTCCATTGGCATGTGGATATAGAGGGGTGGATTTTCCACATTTTATCTTGAATGCATTGAGTAACATTTATATATTCTTCCCTTCAAATTGTTTCCCATTGTCAGATACCAACTGTGCTGGAATTCCAAATCTGCAAATGATATTTTCAAATATGAATGTAAAGATGTCTTTGTCGCGAATATATTGTACTGCCTTTACTTCTGCCCATTTCTTGAAATAGTCTTTTGCGACAATTAGGCATCTTTTTTGTCAAGATCCTGGTACAAATGGTCCCACAATATCTAAACCCCACTTTCCAAAAGTCCAACATTGAAGATGATAATGGTGCTCCAGGTGCATGTATTTTCTTTCCGTGACGCTGACAATCTTCGCAGCGTCTTGGTATTTGCTTCGTATCTTCATGCATATATGGCCAATAATAACCTTGTATTTTTGTTCTGTATGCCAAAGATCTCCCCCCTCTGTGATAGCCAGCGTCTCCATTGTGTAACATTTTTAACACCTTTTCTCCTTATTCTCGTGTCAAACATCTAAGTGATGGTCCATTAAATGATTTTCTATACAATACCCCATCTCTTAGTTCATAATTTGTTGCACGACTCATTAATTTATGTGCCTCCAATCTGTTTCTTGGTGTTTCCCCTCTTGGTAAATATACATGAAGTTATGTTCTCCAATCTGCGACATTGTTTCTTGGTTCTTCTTCATCACCTTCTATTATCATTATATCTACCTCTTCTTCCTCTTCTTTATTGATTGATGGTGATATAAGTGTCTGGATTTTTATGTATCTCGCAGTTGGATCTGTTATCATATTTGAAATGAAAGCATAAGCATCTGTGAGTCTATTATCCTTCCTCGATATATGCCTCCATTTTATTTTTTGGATCTTCGTTGACAATTCTTCGACAAGTTTCTTATATTTCTTCAAAGATGGTTCGTTTGTTGTGTATTCTCCTTTTATTTGGCGAATAACCAGCTGCGAATCATTGGTAATTCTAGCATTTTTTAATTTCATTTATATTGCGAATTTTAGGGCATGCATCACAGCTTCATATTCTGTTTCATTATTAGTGGATGCAAACTCCAATCTAAATGAAAAAGCCATCTTCGCTCCCTCCGGTGAAATTAAGACAATTCAAATTCCATTACCTTCCCCATTCGAGGATCCATCCACCAATATTTCCCATCTATTTGGCTCTGTTAACAAGTCTTTTGGATCTCCACGCTCTTCTTCTATATCCATCATCTCTTCGACAACTTGTGACTTTGGTGAAGATAATACTTCATATTTAAATTCGAAATGTCTCTCAAATCTGCCTGATCTCTTTGAGTTCTTCATTACCGATTCAATTGGTACCTTGTCAATACTTTGACTTTATGTGCCTGAAAATATATGCGAAGCTTAAATGTTGCATATACCAATGCTAGAATTAGCTTTTCAATCTTTGAGTAATTTCTTTCTGCTGCATTGAATGTTTTGCCGATGTAATAAATTGGTTTTTCAACCCCTGTGTTCATTTACAATAACACATCACTTAATGCATGCGAAGTTGTCGCAAGGTAAATTAATAATTCTTCTCCTGGTTCCGCCTTTTGCAAAATAAATATATTCATCAGATGTTCTTTTATTCCTTGGAAAGATTTCTCACATTAATTTGTCCATCTGAATTTTGTACCCTTTTTAAGTATGTTGAAGAAATGTTTACATTTATCTGATGATCGTGAAATAAATCTTCTCAGCGAAGCCAAGAGTCCGTTTAACTTCTGAACATCCTTCATTGTCGCTGGTGGTGGCATGTCGCAAACTGCTTGCGCTTTCTCTAGATCAACTTGTATTCCTTCTTTGGATACAATGTAACATAAAAAAAATTCATGATGCAACTCCAAAAACGCATTTTTAAGGATTCACCTTGATATTAAATTGCCGCATATGTTCAAAAATTTCCTTCAGATCTTGTACATGATCTTTAGCTTCTTTACTTTTTACTAACATGTCATCTACATACACTTCTAACGTTTTGTGTATCCACTTTGTGAACACTTTCTCCACCATTCTTTGATATGTTGCTCCAGCATTTCGCAGACCAAATAGTATTTTTGTATAACAGTATAATCCTCTTGGAGCGAAAAAAAGAAGTATGTTCTTGATCTTCTTCAACAAGAGGAATTTGATTATAACCTTTGTACCCATCTAGAGAAGATATTCTATCATTTCCCGCTGCTGACTCAACCATTTGTGGAATATCTGGTAATGGAAAACTATCTTTCGGACAAGCTTTATTTAGATCAGTAAAGTATATATAAATTCTTATCCCTTTATTATTTTTTGGTACTACAACCATGTTTGCTATCCACTCTGGATATTTGGCTTGTCTTATAATTCATGCATCAAGCATCTTCTACAGCTTTTCTTCTATTTGGGAGTGATACGTCGTTGCGATTTTTCTTATTCTTTGTTTGAATGGTCTTGCATTTTAGTCAATTTCCAATTTATGACACGCCACAAACGGATCTATTCCATGCATCTCATCCATGTTCCATGCGAAAATATCTCTATACTCTCGCAAAAGATTAATAGTTCTTTTTTCTTCATCTGCCTCCATTTTGGTCCCAACTCTTAGTATTTTGGGTTCTTCTTTAGTTCCAACATTCACTTCCTTTATTGGTTCTAGTGCAGTGTAACTGGCCTTAGGATCCATGGGTGTTGGATCTTTTATCACTTTCGCATGTTCGTTTCCTTCTTCCGAAATTTCGCTGGGTATTCCTTTCCCTTCTTTTGCTCTTATCATGTAAATTTTAAACTCTTCTTCTTTCTTTTCCTCTTTCGCCATCTTTCTGTGAAGTTTTCGCTTATTTGGACGTTCTTCATAATGTTTCACTTTAATTTGATAACATGATTTTGCCCTATCAATATCTCCTCTTATTTCACCAACTCCGCTTGGTATTGGAAATTTGATGGATTGATGTAATGTTGATGCTACAACTTTAATTGCGTGTATCCATGGCCTTCCTAATAACATGTTATATGGTGATTCCACATCCACCACACACAGTGTTATTTGTGTTTCAATTTCTCCTAGCCAAATTCACACCATTATTTCTCCTTTAGGTTTTGTTGTAGATTTTCCGAAGCCATGAATATGATACATTTAATGAGTCATTTCATTTTCTTTGTATCCCATACCTTTGTATGCATGATAAAAAATTATATCCATTGAACTTCCTGTATCTACTAAAGTTCTATTCACCGCCCATTCTTCCATGTTTTTTGCGGATTTCTTCTTTTCTTTCCGTGTGGTTACCGTGATTACCAAAGGAGATGTGTGGCTCAAATTTTCTCTTGGTATTTCTGCTGCTGTAAATGTAATTTTCTTCTTTTTCCAATCTCTAAATGGTGATATCTTCTCTACTGTCATAATTTTCTTTCCTTCAAAGTCTCGTTTATGTATCCTTCCTCTAATGTTCTCATGAAGTTCATTAATCATTGTTTTTGTGATTACACTACACTCCAACCTTCTTTTATTTTCATTAATCTTGATTGTCTCTTCTTCAACTATTTTGCTATTTTCTTTCATTATTTTCTTGATTTGATCAATATTTACATCGATCTTCACAATTTTCAACTTTCAGTCCCTATTTCTAGCGCCAATATGTAGTTGCAGGAAATCCCACACTACACCCCTCACAAGAATTCATGCAATCAAATCATTTTAGGATGAACAATCACAATCTTTATTGATTAATCTCACAAATTTTACAATAAATGAAGTTAAGAAATTAACAACTTCTCTGGACTTTCTCTCTCCTAATGACTTTCTTAACACTCGAAAAGATCTCCCCTCTTAAGCCTGCTCGGCTCTTTATATAGGAAATTACATAGTATATGACAGCTAATCTGTCCTTTATTTTAGGATCTGACTTGCGGTATTTCGCAAGCTTACAATTGTATATTTTCGCAAATGTTATTAATTTCGTAGAATCATCACACTTCTCCCGTGTTTAGGTTGACGTTATCTATTGTATCATTTCTGGTTTGTATGGCTTCGCAACATTGTTATTTTGCAAGCTGTTGTTGATGCGATTGATCCTACAATCATTTCTTGCTTATCTATTTCTCGAAATATGTTTGCTTTCGCTTTAGCTAAGTTCATCTTTACCTAGTGACTTAAAGTCATTTATGTTTCAATCATTTTGATGAAGATTTTGCCCTCTGAGAATGTTTTAATGATTGAAATGAGAGTTTAGACATTATAACCATTGGAGGATATAAGTTGTTGTGGTAACACATATATGTATAAGTCCTTATTGCTTGATATTTGCGAACTTTGTTGATCAAGTGAAACCTAGAGTAGTGCGTGAGCTCAATCTGATATTTCCGAAATCCAGTCTGAGTATATCTTGCTTATCTATTTCTCTAAAAACGAAACTATGTGCTATTGCAAACCGGTTTATAGTTCAGCTTTGAATCACATCGCTTATGTCTTGTGTTGTAGCTAAGTTCATCTTTACCTAGTTATGGTGAAGAAGAATATGGTTGATATGAAAGTTATCATATGGCTAAAGTCATTGTTATATTTTAATCATTTTGGAAATCGCTATAATGGCTATGTGTAATCAAAATAATGGACACAGCTATGTGTAATCAAAATAATGGCTAATCCAAACCACTATTTATTATTCTAAATAAAAACATGAAAAATAGTAGATTTACTATTCCTCAATAATCTTATTCGGCAAATTTAAACTCAAACACAATTGGTTCATGTTCACCTTTATTTATCACCAAAAATCATAGGTTTATCACAAGCTAAATTAATTTAACCAAATATGCTCAACACAAGTGAACTTATGGAAACTTAAGAAATCAATTAGATTAATCACAAGAGAACCCACAAGTAATCTAATCAAAGTACACAACTAAACTAATCACAAAAGTAATCAATTTAATTGGCCATGCTCAACACAAAGTTAAGACACTTTATGGAACAACACAATATTTTCACAAAAAAATGTGGATCTAGATCGAAATTCATAATCACCATTTGTACAATGACATAATTGACTATAGGCTTAACTTTGTGTTTGTCAAAAAGTCTATTCATTCTTTTATCAATACTTGCATATCAATTCAAATTTACTTTTGACAAAGTATGGTACAATCAAGTTCACGTTTATATCCCATAACAATATTGCAATATATAAAATCATAAAGATTAATATTGCAAATATCATCTTCCAAAAAAGTTTAAAACCAATAAATCTAAAACAAGAAGATGAAAACGTTGGACATAGCTACCTTTACTATGAGCTTGTGATTAATATTATCAACTGCGTCTTCTGAGAAGATATACTTATTGAGAAGTTCTTTAACATGTGACTTCATGAGACCAAGGTCAGTAGTAACCTTTTTGAACCCACTTCTAACCACATCAAGATCCTTCATTGTATCAACAAGTTGCAGTTTTGCTTTCTCAAAGTATATAAGAAAGTCATGAATCACTTCAGTAGAAACCATATCCTCATTCTCAACATCTTGATGTGAGTAGACATAGTAGCACGAGGTATTAGGTGCACCATCTTCTACAAGAGTTCTTTTCTTCCTTCCTTTTGATTCAAAATCAAAACCTTTCTCAAGAAATCCCTTAGCAAAAATACCATGGAGAGGTGAATAAGAGGACATTCTTGATAATCCAGAAGATAACCTAGAGTATACGTACGTGACTAATGTAACTCAATAGGTCATATATTTAAAAGTTTTTAGGAAGGAAAGCTTTTAGGGTTTTCAAGATGTAGACTCGAGATGGTAACCCGTGTACACATTCGAATACAGTACACCCCATAAGGAAAAAATACAAGATAAATAAACAGGAAAACAATAAAAGACATTGCAAATAATTTTTAAGCAATATTGTCTGCTGGCACTAGTTTAGCTATAGACGATAAGAAAATAGCTTAACTAGGAGAAACACAAATTGCCAAAGTACACCTGAATTTTACACGTCTTTCCCAACAGGATTTTTATGAGCAATTTCCTAACCCTTGTGATTAATTGGCACAAATATGAACTCAGAGCTCATCTAAGGAACTGTGTTTATGATCAAGTCTCTTTTTCCTCCTGTTTTTTGAGAGGGATCCCTTTTTATTTGAGAAATTATCATAAAACTTACTATCATCAAAATATGAGACATAGTTTGAATTCTTACCATAAGAGTCTTGACTTGAGGTGGATGACAACCTGTTGACAATTTATTTGTACCCTTGAATTATCTTTATCAGGTTATTTCTCGTATCATCATTTTTCCTTCTTTCTCCTGGAATTTCTTTCAAATCAAGGGACACGTTATTTTCAGAGACAACATCTTGGTCTTTCCTTAGACGATTCTTATTAAGACTTATGTTCTGCTTTCGAACATTTGAGGAACTCATTGAACTGACCTTCCTGGTAACATACACAGGGTACGTATGAAAACCAATAGGTTTCGACATACGGATGTCAGTTACACCTTTGAGGATTAAGTCTAAGTTGTGTTGAAGTTGAACAAGATAATTTTTATTCAACCTAGAGTTTCTATTTTGTTTAACAGAACCTTTTTCTTCGTAAAAGAGACATACTTTCTGATCACATGAGTGATTAGATAGTTTAGTCTTAACATTCTTGTCAGGAGATTTATTTCTTCCATATGGTGTGGAATTTCCTTGATCATAGGAGACTAACACATCTTTCTTAATTGGAAGGGACTTCATTTCTACTTCTGGTGCTGGAGTATTTTCAGTTGTAGCAGAAGTAATTGGCATATTGGACTGCTTAGAGCATCTTGAATAGAGAGTTTACTCAAGTGATGTTCTATTTCCAATGCATCCTTTTTAAGACTTTCCTCAAGAGTCATACACGAAGGATGATCTTCAGTATTTTCTTTGGATTTGCAATCTCTTATCATACAAGAAGAACACTGATGTGTTGTTTCATCCGATTGAGTCTATCATCTTGGATTCTAATAAGATTTAGAATCAACTCACTCTCTTCAGCTGTTTCCCTTTTATTTTGAGAAATAAACTCTTCTGTAAAGTAATCCGAATGACACATATCAGAACCTGTCTGTCTAGTTTGAACACAAGGTTCGTCTATGTTCGAGATTGAAGAATTGTTATCTTTAATAGAAATATATGAGACGTATTTTTTAATTCTGGTGACGCGTTTATCAGAGATACTACTCTTGTCCATAGAGTCAGATCGCTACAAACAAAGACTTGTAAGGTCTTGAATGTGTTTGCCTGCTCTCACACCAATTGAAAAATCGGGGGTGTAACAACCACACCCAATATTTCGATTAGCAATCTATATGGACAAACTCCGAGTTAATCTCTAGAGAATCAACTAGACAGTCAAACTCAATCTAGATAGAAATATCTCAAGGAGTTATTATCTCAATCTCTCGATTTAAATCTTACTCAAGCAAACAACGAGTCTCAATTTAAATACAAGAGAGATAACTTGGATGGTACCAAAGACCAATATCCAAGCGTCAATCAATTTAAATCAACAACCAAAAAGGTCGGATATTCTAATTAATTGAACAACGCACAACCTGTATTATTTCAATTATATAACAAAATATAATGCCGAAAAGAAATAACACAGACACCAGTATTTTGTTAACGAGGAAACCTCAAATGCATAAAAACCCCGGGACCTAGTCCAGATTAAACATACACTGTATTAAGCCGCTACAAACACTAGCCTACTCCAATCTAACTTCGGTCTGGACTGTAGTTGAACCCCAATCAATCTCACACTGATCCAAGGTATAGTTATGCTTATACATCTCTGATCCCAGCAGGATACTACGTACTTGATTCCCTTAGCTGATCTCACCCACAACCAAGAGTTGCTACGACCCAAAGTCAAAGACTTTAATAAACCAATTTGTATCACACAGAAAAGTCTACAATAATAGATAAATTTGTCTCCCACGAATATACCTACAAGTTTTGTTCCGTCTTTTGATAAATCAAGGTGAACAGGAACCAATTGATAAAAACAGACTTGTATTCTCGAAGAACAGCTCAGCTTTATCAATCACCTCATAATAGTCTTAATCGACGCCGCAAAAAAAGATATTGCGGAATCACAAACGATGAGACGAAGTGTTTGTGACTACTTTTGTATCTTGTCTATCGGAGATAGAAATATCAAGCCAATTATTACAATTGTACTCGTACGATAGAAATAGCAAAATCAGATCACACAACTACGATAAAAGTAGTATCGGTCTGGCTTCACAATCCCAATGAAGTATTTAAGTCGTTAACCTGGTTTTAGAAGAAGAAAACCAAAGGTTAAAGGAGAATCGACTTTGGCTTACCATAATTAGTATCAAACAAAATGTGTGGGGATTAGGTTTCCCAGTTGCTAGAGTTGT
The DNA here is from genome assembly GCA_023529315.1 of Papaver bracteatum. Lineage (NCBI taxonomy): Eukaryota > Viridiplantae > Streptophyta > Magnoliopsida > Ranunculales > Papaveraceae > Papaver > Papaver bracteatum. The sequence goes on along the minus strand of JAJJWX010005417.1, from coordinate 170,321 downwards.
CCCTTATATAGTTTTCAAAACAGGGTTTGCAATCAATGTTATCTTAGTTACAAAGCATTCAATATTCACCGTTAGATGAAAACCTGATTAGATTCAAGCTAATATTTATCAACCGTTAGATCGAAAATGTAATGCACGTTTCTAGACTTGTGTAACCGTACCAAAACTTGTACATTAGTTGGTTCAACAATAGTTAACCAAATGGTTAGCCATATGATAACTTTCATATCAACCATATTCTTCTTCACCATAACTAGTCCAAATGACTCAAATGAACTAGTTAGAGAGTTGTTCAATTGATTAGATCTTTATGTACTATACAAGACACAATCGAAGCAAAAATGATGTGATTCACTCGAATCAATTTATGAACTATAAAATGCAGAGATGGCAATTAGAAATGGCGTGATCTATAACAACCATCATCATCAAAGAATCCGTGAATAATTGATTAGTTGTTTCGCGAGCGATAACAGCCTCATCCAACGCACGCTAGATCTCCAATGGCACATGGACTGATAATTCAGCTCGCTGAATGGTTTGGTATTCCTCATTCCGTTCCCTAAAACTCGCGCACTTGGTATCTCTATTCGCCATTCTCTGCTCTCGAAGATCTTCAATTTCAGTCCTCACGAGCAAAATCCGCTTCTGTTCATCACGTTTAAACATCACCGAGACCAACATAAGAACAAGTGCCAAGGATAACACGTATCCGTGAAGAGAACTAGCCATGCAGGTGATATGCTGACCAAAAGATGGGGAAAATAAAGTTAAAAATAAACCAGTGATTTATAAACTAAGAAAAGCAAACTATATATAAAAGGAAATGACACAATTTACGATACAACAACCGTTCACATCCCTCCTTTGCTTGTTATGATACGTGTCGACCCATATTAATGATGATGCGTGAAATACGATGCTTCCCTAGGTAGGTCTAGGGCACCTCCAAATGGGAAGGCAATCTTGAAATGAGCCCTGGGGACTTGGGAACTAAAGACCAAGACCATCATGGCAACATCCATGAGACAAAAAAGTATAAGGAGGATCAACAAGGAAGAAAAGTCTAGAAATAAGTAATGAATAATATGAACGCCAAAGAAATTCCGCAAGAGGAAGAACCCCCAAAGCAGATGCACAAAAAAAAAACACAACAACTACAAAAGCAACAAGTTAAGTTATCCCGAAACGACATGCAACCTATCCGATTATCAACGCGTAACAGCGGGCCATGTCCATATCCACGGCTTCCGCCATCAGGCGCCTTTCATCACACTGAATGTTGGCCTGAGACAAATCCTAGTTAGACTCGCTTATCAACCGATATATATCTTACATGACTTTACCCTTGCCTCCTGCACTACGAACGAGTACAAGAGTACCTTCATGTTCATCACATTCTCTACGCGCCTTGTCTTGACAAATCCTACTGAGAGCCCATAGTACCTCCACCTCTGCTCTTAGCACCAATAAGCGCGTAAGTTCATCTTTGGGGTATGACAAACTTACAAGTGCCGAAACAACCTCTAGGGACAGAGCGTACCCGGGAAGTCGCGGGGTCGCTTGACCAGATGTATGTGAACGACAATCAAGGATGGCATGCTCTATAGTCGCTGTCATCACCGATGACTCCATGAGAAGTGAATTAGCGGCATACCGAGCAGTGACAACATCGTCTAAAGAGTGCTGGACTGCGGATGTCACGTGCCCAGAGGGCTCGGCCTGTTGAACAGCTTGATATGCTTCATGACACTCCGTGAACTGAACGAGCATAGCATCCTTATTTTCTAGCATATTCTCACGAAGTGCCTCAACCTCAGCTTTCACCAGCAATAGGCACGCCAGGTTCATCTCCTTGAACATTGAAACTAATGCAGGGATAGGCGCTAAGGTTAAAACATTCCGTAAAGGGAATGATCCATATGAGCAAAGTATCAGACAGAAATAGGAAAAAATAGAAACAAGGAGCTTGACACCGATGATCAGGTAGAGAGCATGATACTCTAATATAAGGAAAACGTTGTCATAAACGATGTGATAACCGCCCCGCTTCTAGCGGCACGTGGTGATCAAAAATGTAAAGTAACTTGACTATTGGGTCATTTAACAATTGACCCAATAGGCAGGGGACTAATGTTGATACATGAAAAATGATACCCTTAACGGGTTCGGGATGCCCCTAAGAGGGGAGGTAAGCCTACTATGAGATGTGGAGTCTTGGGGAGTCTTGGGGACTAGGCCCAACCCCAATGAGAAAGTGCCCATGAGATAGGAGGGACAAAGAAGGAATTAAGGGATAAGAAATGGATTATATTAAGGAATGCCATTAGAGGTAATTAAGGAGGTTTAGGACATGTGTAATGATGTCATAAAAAAAGGGACTTTTGGGAAAGTCTATATAAGGAAGGACAAGGTACAATGGAAAGGTAACTCTCTCTCTCTCTCTCTCTCTTACTATTCCTAGAAAGCTTAGGTCACTTGGTGTAGCTAGGACGGGTAGAACCAAAACTAAAATCACCCCTCAACAGCTGTCAATCACAAGCTCAAAGATCTCAAGGCTCATGAGGATTCCGAAAAGGCTACTTGATTTCGGTTTATGTTCGGTTTTGATGTTTAAGAGTCTTTCTTTGTTTCTTAGCTTGTTGATTTCTTATTTTGTCTAGGAAACTTCTTATGAGAATTTATTCTTGTGTTTTTAAGAAGGATAACTAGGGTTTGGAATAGCCATTATTGTGAGTACACATAGCTATTTCCAACGATTTTTATCTTGCAATGTTTTTATATTTTTTTATTTAAATTTTAAAGTTTATTTGGAAGATAATTTTGCAGTATTAATCTTTATGGTTTTATATATTGTAACTTGTTATGGGATATGTGTGTTTGCGTCTGTGAAATGTGATTGTCCCATACGTGGTCAAAAGTTAAGTCTTTCATATGTCAGTATGCAAGTATTGATAAAAGATTGAATGAACTTTTGACAAACAAAAGTTAAGGCTTTTGTGTCACTATGCAAATATTGATGGAAGAAATGATGAACCTTTGTTTACAAAGATTAAAGTCTATTATATGTCATTGTGCAAATAGTGATTAAAAATATAATGAATGTTTGTTTATTTCGCAGTATTGATCTTCCCTGATCCATATCTTCATGTATATATTGTGCGGCTCCGTAAGTTCTCTTATGTGAGCATTTCCGATTAAATTAATCATGAGATCTCTTGTGGTTAAGTTAATTAAGATTTATGGATACAAATTCATATTCTTATGTGATTTGTTAATGTCTAAAGAAATCCTTCATTTCTTGTGAAAGTAAGGTCGCTCTTGTTGTTCTTTCGGGAATGACATTTTATGAGGGAGAGTTATTAATTGAACTTGTGCTTAATTGCTAAATCTTTGTGGGGAGTAAAGCTGTGGAATATTATAAGGGTTATCTTGTATATTTATAAACTCTTTGATGAATGCATTTAGTTTCGGCTATATGATTGCATCTAAAAAGGTTGATATGTGCTTTTCTTTTGGTCATGAAGTGTCTCTTTGAAAATTTCATTAGGATCCCATTAATTTTCGTACCTTTGCCAATTTTATTGACAAAAAGGGAGACAATTAATGTGTATTCCGCACTATAAATACATATGGTTTTCGGATCATTATGTAAGGGGGAGTGGTTTTCATGTGAGATGGAGTATGGACTAAGGGGGAGTAATACATATCACCATAGTATTGTTGTCAAAGTTGTGATACAATTGAACTTTGATGTTGTGTGATAATACTATGACATTGTATAATAATGATTGTGAGCTATTGTTTTCTCATTGTTATGGCTACATATCTTCAACAATGATGATGCTGAATTGAATACCTTTGGAATCATTGGAGTACTTGGGAGTGACGAAGATTTCGAGTAATGATGAAGAACCAAGGAGATCGAGCATTCGGAAGAGAAGCTACAAAGTTTATTTATTTTTTATTCCATATGTATTGATAATTTTGTCACTAAAATTGACAGAGGGGGAGATTGTTAGAGCATTGCTCGGTCGAACTCGCAAGTGTTGCTATCTCAATCTTGCTTGTCAAGTTTAGTTGCCAAAACTATAAGTCTTGATTTCTAGTCTACTTATAACTAAGTCTCGGATTAGGATAGTAAGTGTAGTTGAGCCTTAGACTCCACGGCGTTCATCGAATGAAGATGAAGAAATACTCAAGGGAACTTATGGAACTTCATCAACAAAGAGGTATGTGGAGACTTGAACTTATCTATCACTCAAAAGTCTATCTATTTTATCTCCTATTTTGAGACAAAAGTCGTATTTTTATATAGACTTCAATTATACACATGTGATATTTCAATCCGAGTTTAACTCACTTATCTATGCATCGAAATATGTGTTGGTAAGCTTTCGCTTTGGCCAATTCATATTTATTAGTGACGAAACTCATGTTGATTATTTCAATAACTTGAAAATCGCTTTGATGAAAAATAGTTTGTGAATAACAACTATATACCATCCTCTAAGAAAGTTTCAGTGACTGAAATGAGAGTTTAGAAAATGTAGCCATGTTTGGATATAAAAATTTTGTGTTCTCACATTTATGTAAAAGTCCAAAACCGAGAACCCAAAGTATGCGTATCCGTACGCGTAATGGCGGTTGTTGGAAATCCGGGTGAGTATGCGTACTTGTACGCATACTGGCGGAAAGTTCACATCCGTGAATTTCTGCTGCAGTTTGAAAGTGAAAAACAAACTCAATCCGGTTACTTAAGTATGCGTACCTGTTTGCGTACTTAGGTAGGTTACTTTCTAAAATCGGTTTGTTCATGAACCAAAATATTTATATAATAAGGAATGCAATTTTTGCAAACTGTGGCTATAATGTTCATGAATTGATTCGAATGAATAAAAATCGATTTTGTTTCAATTGTGTCTTGTATACTTATATAAAATCTAAGCAATTGAACGACTCTCTTAACTAGTTCATTTGAGTCACTTGAACTAGTTATGGTGAAGATGAATAAGGTTAATATGAAAGTGCTCATATGGCTAACCATTGATTTTTGAACCAACTAAGTGTACATATTTAGGTACTGTTACTCAAACCTAAATGAAGTTACATTTCATTTGTGTATAACAATCTAATTTCGATCTAACGGTTGAAAGATATTAGCTTGAATCTAATCAGGTTTTCATCTAACGATGAATATTGAATGCTTCGTTACCAAGGTAACTTAGATTTCAAACCATGATTTGGAGACTAAATAAAGAAGAACTCTAGAACTGGGAAACCTAATCCCCACACCTCCTGTGTGATATTAGTTGTATAAGCTAGAGTCGATTCTCTTTTAACCTTAGGTTTTTCACGAAACCCTGTAGGTTATCGACTTAAAAACTTCATTTGGATTGTGAAGCCAGACCCAACTATTTTCTATGTATTTGCGTGATCTGATCTTGTTGTTTCTATTGTGTGTAAGTACAATCGTAATATTGGCTTGAGATTGATATCTCCGATAAGCAAGATAGAAAAGTAGTCACAAACACCTTCATCTCTTCGTTTGTGATTCCATAATATATTGTTTCGTTAATCGATTAAGATTATTGTGAGGTGATTGATAATACTAGGCTGTTCTTCGGGAATATAAGTTCGGGTTATCAATTGGTTCCTATTTACCTTGATTTATCTGTGGGAGAAAAATTTATCTATTCAATAGACTTTTTTATGTGAGATAAATTTATTTATCAAGTATTCGACTTTGGGTCGTAGCAACTCTTAGTTGTGGGTGAGATCAGCTAAGGAAATGAAGTGCGTAGTATCCTGCTGGGATCAAAGACGTAAGGAGCGAAACTGTACCTTGATCAGTGTGATATTAATTAGGGTTCAACTACAGTCCAGACCGAAGTTAGCTTTGTAGTAGGCTAGTGTCTGTAGCGGTTTAATACAGCATGGTATTCAAATCTGGACTAGGTCCAGGGGTTTTTCTGCATTTGCAGTTTCCTCGTTAACAAAACTTCTGATGTCTGTGTTATTTCTTTTCCACATTATAATTTAGTATATAATTGAAATATCACAGGTTGTGCGTTTAATAGATCAATTAGTAAATCCAACCTTTGGTTGTTGATTGAAATTGATTGATCCTTGAATATTGGTCTTTGGTACCGTTCAAGTTATTTCTCTTGTATTTAATCAGGCTCGCAAATTCCTATTTGTTTGATTGAGGATTGAATCGACAAATTGAAATATAACTCTTTGATATACTTTTTATTAATATTAATTCTGACTGTCTAGTTTATCTCTTAAAAGTATATTGGAGTTAGTCCATACAGATTGCTAAGCGAAAGATTGGGTATGGTTGTTATACCCTCGCTTTTTCTGCGAGTCTTTATCAAAGAAAGATAACTTGGATGGTACTAAAGACCAAGATCCAAGTGTCAATCAATTTAAATCAACAACCCAAAAGGTCGGATATTTTAATTGATTGAACAACACACAACCTGTATTATTTCAATTATATAACAAAATATAATGCGGAAAATAAATAACACAGACACCAGAATTTTGTTAACGAGGAAACCCCAAATACAGAAAAACCCCAGGACCTAGTCCAGATTAAACATACATTGTATTAAGACACTACAGACACTAGCCTACTCTAAGCTAATTTGGGTCTGGACTGTAGTTGAACCCCAATCAATCTCACACTGATCCAAGGTACAGTTATGCTCCTACGTCTCTGATCCCAGCAGGATACTACGTACTTGATTCCCTTAGCTGATCTCACCCACAACCAAGAGTTGCTACGACCCAAAGTCGAAGACTTTAATAAACAAATATGTATCACACAGAAAAGTCTACAATGATAGATAAATTTGTCTCCCACGAATAAATCTATGAGTTTTGTTCCGTCTTTTGATAAATCAAGGTGAACAGGAACCAATCAATAAAACCCGACTTATATTCCCGAAAAATAGCTCAGTTTTATCAATCACCTCACAATAGTCTTAATCGACGCAGCGAAAAAATATATTTTGGAATCACAAACGATGAGACGAAGTGTTTGTGACTAATTTTATATCTTGCCTATCGGAGATAGAAATCTCAAGCCAATTATTACAATTGTACTCGTACGATAGAAACATCAAGATCATATCACACAACTAGTATCGGTCTGGCTTCACAATCCCAATGAAGTCTTTAAATCGTTAACCTGGTTTTAGAATAAGAAAACCAAAGGTTAAAGGAGAATCGACTCCATCTTAGCACAACTAGTATCACACAGAATGTATAGGGATTATGTTTCCCAGTTGCTAGAGTTTTCCCTTATATAGTCTTCAAATCAGTGTTTGTAATCAATGTTAGCTTAGTAACAAAGCATTCAATATTCACCGTTATATGAACACTTAGTTAGATTCAAGATAATATTTATTAACCGTTAGATCAAAAACATAGCTTGTTACACACACATGTAATGCACGTTTCTAGGCTTGTGTAACCGTACCCAAACTTGTACATTAGTTGGTTCAACATAGTTAACCAAATGATTAGCCATATGATAACTTTCATATCAACCATATTCTTCTTCACTATAACTAGTCCAAATGAATCAAATGAACTAGTTAGAGAGTTTTTCAATTGCTTAGATCTTTATGTACTACACAAGACACAATTGAATCAAAAACGATGTGATTCACTCGAACCAATTCATGAACTATAAATCCACGGTTTGCAATAGCATTCCTTAGTTTATTAAGATATGTTCACAAACATCGTTTTCAGACATAACCTACTCAAGTTCGTGGACTAGGTTCGCGGACTTAAGTTCCCGGACGGGGTTCACAAACTCCAGCAGAAATTCTCGGGTTCGAGAACTACGCCAGTTCGCGGACTGGAGGACTGAAGTTCACGTGTTTCTCCGGTTTCACTTGATCAACAAAGTTCGAAAACTTCGGTTCAAGCAATAAGGACTTATACATATATGTGTTTCCACAACAATGCTTATATCCTCCAATGGTTATATAGTCTAAACTCTCATTTAAATCATTGAAACATTCTCAGAGGCCGTTATATTGTTGTTATTCACAAACTATTTTTCGTCAAAGCAATTTCCAAAATGATTGAAACACAACATGACTTTCGTCACTAGGCAAAGATGAACTTGGCTAAAGCGAAAGATTTACCAACACATATTTCGAGAAATAGATAAGCGATATATACTCATTTAGAAATATCATATGTGTATAATCTTAGTCTATATAGTAATACGAATTTTTTCGCAAGATAGGAGATAGAGTAGATAGACTTTTGAGTGATAGATAAGTTCAAGTCTCCACATACCTTTTATTCGATGAAGATCCATTGGTTCCTTGAGTAGTCCTTCGTATTGTATGATGATCGCCATGGAGTTCTTGAGCTCAACTAAACTTTTTTTATCCTAGTCCGAGACCTTAGCTGTAGTAGACTAGAAATCAAGACTTTATATTTTTGATCACTAGCATTGACAAAAATGCTTGAGATGGCAACGCATGCGAGTTAGACCAAGAAATGCTCTAACATTATTAATAAGTTGTTTTTTGTACGATTGGAGAAGAACCACTGAAAGTATATAGAGTTAGGCATTCACCAAAAAGGGTGAATGGCATGTTTAGTCCATGCGATTGACTTGTTTATGTAATCTTCCTTAATGCAAGAAAATAGAATGTTGCGTTATATCTTTGTGTTCATTGTGTTCCCAATTTGTGTGAGTTTGTTTAATTACATTGATGCATGTAAAACCTCTTATGCTTATGGGGGCATAAAAAATTAAAAATAAAAGAAAAAAGACTTTTAGTGCATAAGGCCTTAGAGCAAAGGCATATGCATACTTTGGTACGAGTGTGCAAGGTTGAGTACTTGTGGCTGGAGTTGATTCATTGGACCACAGAGTATTCCCGCTCATGTCCCATGGAAAATGAAAGTCGCGAACTGGCTGAGTCCAAAGACCCGCATTAGATCATAACCACAACAGACGTTCTTGTAGACTGCAATCAATATTGCTACTAAGCTAATTTTGGAGAAGGGAAAAGACAAGAGAAACTAGATGTGCATGGATAGTAAAGTAATTTTTAAGTTTGAAGAAGAATGTGATCTTCTTTCTTCATGGAACGTAGTCAACTGTGCCTCAATTGCAAGGATTCTTAGCCTTATTTGTAATTGTCCAAGTTAGGGAAGTTGTCCACAATAGTCATTGACAGTATGACTTACTAAGGTCTATGGTGATGCTCATAATCACCAAGTTAAGTCCATTCCGATTGTGCAAAGGGCACAAGAGTGTGTAAAAATTAGGGTATTAAACCAGCACGGTAGAAATAGCACGCGCGAAATGGGATTTGGACATGACCAGGATGAATGATGCGACTATAAATGCAAGTTACGACGAATTGCAGATGCATGAAAAAGTAAGTACAAAGTAGTGATGATACATAAGAATGGTATGAGATCATTCTTGAAGGAATATTCATAGAAGCTAAAGTAACATGAATTCATTAGTTTGTCGTGTTATGACAAGAGATATTAAGAACCCTAAATGGAGATGATCAATTATCTGCCTCTAACACAGTGAGCAGCCTTCTTCACTATTTTCTCATTAGTTTTCAAGATCCGTACAAGCCACACTTATAACGAGTAGCTCAAAACCCTAATGCATATGGGCCGTCAGATGACGTTAACCCTTACAATAGCCGTGTGATTCAAAATTAATCCCTAATGCTTACTTAATGACTAATCTACCTAGTAATTAATACGTCTAATCATTATTTAATCGGCTAGTAGATAAAATCTGATAAATACACCCATAATACTACTTCAGGTAGTCCAGTGATATGACAATACCCTCTTCTGGTAAACATCCTTGACCTCAAGGATGAAACTTTAGGAAATGAACACGGATATGAGTCTCATCCTCCCATGTAGCATCTTCTGGCGTCGAGTTGGTCCAATGGATGAGTAACTGGCGAACCATAATGCCTCCACGATTGACTTATCGATCCCCTAATAGGGCTAAGGGCTCAACCTTAATCAGCCCTTGCTGATCTACTAAAGGTAGTTGAGGAATAGGGATAGTGGCAGCTCCAACCTTCTTCTTGAGTTGATAGACGTGGAAAACTGGAGGTATCTTGGAATCTGCAGGTAGCTGCAATTTGTAGGCTACAGAGCCAATTTTTTCTTCTATTGGAAAGGGCCCATAGTACCTCGCAGATAGTTTCATATTCTTCCTCAATGCCACTGAAGTTTGCCTATATGGTTGTAGTTTGAGATATACAAGATCTTCCAATTCAAGGGATCTGTCAGTTCTTTTAGAATCTGAGAAGAACTTCATCCTCTCTTGAGACTTGTGTAATGATTCCTTGAGTATGATGAGCATCAGATCTCTCTCCTTGAGATACTTCTCAACATCAGCAACTGAACTGGTAACACTAAGAGGGAAGGCCATGCAAGGAGGCTGGTATCCATATAAGGCCTTAAAGGGGGTCATATGCAGGCTGGTGTGATAATTAGAATTGTACCACCATTCTGCTAAGGGTAGCCATCTACTCCAAGCCTTGGGTTGATGCCCAGTCATGCATCTTAAGTAGTTCTCAAGACAACCATTAACCCTCTCAGTTTGCCCATCAGTTTGAGGGTGGTAAGATGTACTGAGGTGTAAGCTGATGCCAATAGCTTGGAAGAGATCCTGCCAGAAATTGCTGATGAAAACATTGTCTCTGTCAGAAGTAATGGAAGCTGGGAGGCCATGCAGCTTGAAAACATTATTGAGGAAATGCTGTGAGCTCTTTGTTGAGGTTTGTGTATGGATGGCTGAGAGCTATAAAATGCCCATACTTGGTGAGCCTATCAACTACTACCAATATAACATCTTTACCTCCAGATTTTGGCAGTCCCTCTATGAAATCCATGGAGATGTGCTTCCAAGCATGATCTGGTATGGATAGAGGTTGTAGAAGCCCAGCTGGATATGTGTGATCTCCTTTATTTCTCTGGCAAGTGTCACAAGATGCAACAAGCTCAATGATCTCAGCCCTCATACCTGGCCAATGGAAGTAAGATTTGGCTCTCATGTAAGTACCTTGCATCCCAGAATGACCCCCAATTGATGATGAGTGTAAGGAGGTGATGATTGCATTCCTTATTCCATTCTCATCCCCAACATACAGTCTTCCTTAGTACCTTAGTATTTCACCATTATAACTATAGTGGGTGACTACAGTTGAGGAGATAAGAAGCTTTGGTATGATATTTTGGGCAATGCTGTCATCCTCATAGCTTTTAATGATATCAGTAGACCAAGTAGGTTGTGAAGTTTGGGTATGGTGGCAAGAAGCAGAAGGTAGTCTACTGATATCATTAAAAGCAATTTATACTGTAGAAAATGTACGAAGTGCACAGCTGACCTATATATGTAGTTCATTTGAAAAGTGTAAGCATTAAGTATAAATGACTTCCAATACCAAACTTACATTAAGCAAGTCCAGGCAAACAAAAAAATTAATATGATGTGTGTACAGAAATCTAAGTACACCATTTTCTGAAATGATATTGAATAAACAACACGATGCGATAAAACCATGGGACAAATGCCGATATTGGACTACCCCAGATAACCCGTGATATACAAATTATAATCAAGCAAAAATACCAACTTTTGCTCAAGCTCCTAGCTGCAAGCTCTTCCCAAGCTTACCGCCACAACCTTACTTCGTACTTTGTGGGAAAACAAAATCAAAACGGGGTGAGCCACAGCCCAGTAGAGGTTACGGAAATAACGTACCGAAAGATAATACCAACTTAATATAAATCAAAGTAAAAGAATAAGCAAGTCCACATTCAGAAATACATAAATCTCAACAAATCCGCATTCATTTGAAACAGTAGAAATGAATTATTTGTCAACCGATGGTGAAGAAATTCACGTATGCTACTAGTGAGGACCAGTCTCTAATGTTAGGATAGTCAGGATATCAGCCACCGTCCCGGACGGTCTTCCGCGGGTATCCACATTTGTGGGATGCCCCTTTGGGCCTAACAAACTCACATGTAGCCTTTCAAAGTTCTTCCAAAACATGCTCAAACGATCTTTTACGGAAAATCCAAGTAAACCCCAAGTGTGAAACCATTTCTCTGAAGATCAAAATCTGTTAACAATCTGCCAACTTAAAAATAAACGGTACTACAGTGTAAGACTAGTTTATGAGAGACATGCGAAACCAACCTATCCTTGTAAATCAGTAGCACGATATCAAAATGCAATAACGTAAAGTAACCTCTGGCAGGAACCACTTAAAAGAAACGAGTACAAATACTTACGGCTCATTGGATAAAAAAGAAACAACAGTTGCATTTAAAAGAGGGCATGGCTTATAAATGGGAAAAAAAATAGGAAAGTAGCCATAGCAAAGCTTCTTGTGTGAGTAGGTATGAAATAGTAAACTCCCTAGTGATCAGTTTTCCAAATTTGTTGGAATGTAATATGTGAAAACTTTATATCTGATAGATAGAGAGCAAAAGAAAAATGGAAAACAAAGCGAAATTCTACGAATCAACAAATATCATTTGGTGAAAATTTCCTTGCAAAATAAAAGCAAGAGAAATAAGGGTTGGCCAGCTGCTAGTCAAATGTAAGAATTAAACAAAGAAAAACAAAAGTTAGATCGCATGTGCGAGCTATTATATCCTTAACAAAACCAGTAGTTGAAACAAAGGGATATATAAAAATGGAGGTCAGATTAACCAGTTAAGCTTCATTTCTTTTATAATACTAAGCAATTATAAAAACAAAGATATCCAAAGTGGTTAATCAAAGAAAGAGTTAAGATTATAAAGGACATTTTGGTTGTATATCATTTGTTGCTGACCAACATCAACTTGAGGTTTAAATTTAGAAACCAACGTCAATATGCTCATTAACTTAAGCTGCATTTCAAAGACCCAGCTCACAGGGTAATTTTAACAAACAGGTTATGGCTTGTTCAAAAGAAAATCAATTTTAAACTTGAACTGTAATGGAAAACTAAACTTAAATAGATGCAAATATATTTAGTCTTAACAAAATTGTTTAAAATCACCCACTGATCACTTGACAAGGATTAAATCCATAAATAACATGATATTTACCAAGGCATGGAGATAAAGAAAACATTTACAACAAAGAGAAGAGAGAAAAGTATGCACTCAAACCAAATCAGGGCTGAAAGAGATTGTACAAAAGAAAAATTAACTCAAGAGAAGAACCCCTACTCAAATACCGATTAAAAGGCGCAATTGAAAATTGTAGATAAAAAGAATGGAAAAACCCCCTACCTCAACTGCCGATTCGAATCCAACGGTTAACACAATCTTCAATTGAGAATGAAGTTTTTCATCTTTGATAGGTGTAGAATACATCGTATTTACTATCCATAGAGTTTATGCTTTCTTTGTTATTTTTCTTGTAAATTATGTATTTTATGTGTGTTTTTGAGTTATTAGGTACTTTGGAGTCGCACGAAAGGTAAGAAGAAGAAATCATCCAAAATTGAGAAAAAAGGGTGTAATTGTCATTTTCCAGGCAAACATTATCTGGAGCCCAGTCAAGGTTAAGGGGCAACTCTATTTGGAGGAGTACTAAACAAAGGCCAGCTGAGGTTAAGGGACGGCCAACTTGGTTAGCCCCTATCAGAAGTGACCACCTATTATTAAGCACCCCAGTCTGGGGTGGTTGCTATTCCTGGGGTGTACCATCCTACCCTATACCTAACCCTAAATCGAGAAAAACTCTCTTCTCCATCATTTTCCACTGAAGTTGAGAAAGAAATAGAGGCGCAGCTTAAATTCGAGAGATCGTGATGCTGCTGTTTGATCGAGAGAAGAAACTGGATCTGTTGTTACCAAGAACAGACATGGAAGCTTGAAATGGAGCCTGGGTGATTGTGACTGCAATGGGCTTGTGGATTGAAGATAATGAAGCTGTTATTATAAGACCAGCAGTGGAGAAATCAAAGATGGATTCAGTTGATGATTGAAACAAGGATGAATTGATGGGTTCTCGCTGAAATTGGGTTCGATCTGTTGCTTTTCTTGAGATGAAACTCGAAACGTTAGAGATGGGTTTAAGTGAGACTGTCACTGCTGTCGATTGAGAGAAAATGGTGTTGATGGTTTGAAGAATTAAGGTCGATTTGAAACCAGAGGAAGAGATGAAGTTCATAGCTCATATAGAAATCAACCAGGCATGTTGCTGTAATCGATTAACAGAAACGGTTAGGGTCTGATAGTTGCCGGAAAGATATGGAATTAGGGGTTTGTGGTGTTGAGTTTCGGATAGAGGAAGATATGATAAAATTCAGAGATTTAGAAGCAACAGGAGATGGGTTCAATCTGATTTACAGTACTGAGATGTTGCAGCTGTGTAATTCGAAATCAGAAGATGGGATTGAGAAAGAGCTGTTAGTGCTGCATAGAAGCTGAGGAGTCCAGTTTGTGTATGAATCGCAAGATTGAACCAAGATGTAGTATCAGGGAATGAAACTGCAGGAATGAACTCAAAGTTGTATAGATGAATGTTAGGTGTTCAGGTGAAGACAGAAAAGGCCTGAAATATGGCCGGAAATGCCCTGTAAACAACCAGAACTCGTCCAGTTTTCCACTCCGGCGAGTTGACTCAGTACCGGCGATGACCGATCCAGACGATCCCGGTGACCGATCCAAAACGAGTTCGAAGAGCCGATCCGACCCAGCGACTCAGCCAACTAAGCTCTGACTAAGACAGATGATTGAGATGACTCTCCCTTCCTTGACCTAGTCAACTAACAGAAGACTGTTATCTTGACCGTTGGTCCTAACGGTGGACTGACGGAATATTCCTTGATCGGACAGAATTTTCAGGTTGCCGGCGGTGACGGATTCCGACCTATTTCCGGCCAAAAACCCAGTTTTCCGATGAGCCAAAAATTACAGAATTTTGTATGGACTTCTCTCATGTGTGTGAAGACTTAGAATTAGGAATTGGATGAAAACTTGGAAGTTTTGGAGAATTGGACTAGAAATTGGAATATGACTCAAATTGGGAAAGTGGTGTTCTTATGGAATGTGGATTCTTTTCCTACAAAGATATGGAGAGTATTGAAGCCTATAAATAAAAGAGTTCTCTACAACTTTACACACACATCTACTTTGGAGAAGGAGTTAAAGTGCACAAGGATTGGAGGAAGGAGCAACCATCATCTTTTCAATAAGTTTTTCTTTCTTCCTTAATTATTATTATTATTGTGTGAACTCCAAACTATGAGTAGCTAATTTTCTTATTGATTGAGGATGAATTCCTAGTTCTTAATATATGATTTGAGTTTTGTTTCAATTCTACTTTGAAGTTTTTCATATGATTATCGTTTGTTTTTACCAACATTAATGTTTATGATTGATTGATAGGTTGTTTAGAGTGCACGCTAAATTGATTTGTTAATTTAATCTAAAGCTAGTGAAAGTTAGGGGATAAGTAATCGTTTCTTGACTCTTTACACAAGTAGAAAACACAAGACCTTGCGGAGGGATTCCGTGGAGCAATTGTGTATGAAAACAACGCTAGAAAGTGGACCAAGCGAACCGAGTCTAACTACTAGTACTAAACCTAAGTTCATAAATCTTAATGCGTTCGGGGAATTACATCTTGTAAGCGAACCTCAAGGTGGTTCTTTTGAATAGAATCTGATAACTAAGCGAACCTGTTACTCAGTGAAATAAGGAATTTTGGGGTTAGATAAGCGAACCTTCTATCCTACGGTTGGTGATAATCTATGACTAATAAAAAGTGGAAAAGAACATAACTTTAATTATTGTTTTGCAGAGAAGAGGATTCCTTGATGTAATCTCTCTTATTGATTTCCTTTATCTTTTTAATTGCTTTGTTTATTTATTTTACTTTCTTTTGCTTATAAAATCTAAAACCAAAACCCCCCTTTTGTGACATTATAAGACAACTAAAACCTCTTGCTCCTCGTGGGAACGATCTTGACTACCCTATATTACTTGTTAATTAGGTAGTAAAATAATAATTAATTTGTTGTGGTTACGACACGCATCAATCTTTCGTTTTCAAATTAGATTTTCAAAGCATGGAAAAAATAGGAAAAACACATTGTTTACTTCATTTTGGTTCCTCTTTAGAAATGAAAATAGAGAAGAAGAACCTCTTTTGCTCACGGTGGTTGTTGCTAAATTGGAGAAGAGGAAAATAGCCACATAAGTATATAAAAAAAAAGTGAATTCTTAAACCAGAGTGGCTTTGCAAAAATACCAAACTCTCTCTATTGCTCATGTTTGACATGTGTCCGGCATGCTTAAAAATTCTAGAGAATTCCCTAGCTTATGTTAAGCTAAGCCCCTAATATTATAAGGGACAACCTATTTATTTAAAAACACCCACATTTAGTTTGGGGCACTCACCGTGACTATATGCACACGTTATTAGGATCGTACACACACCCTGCACAAATACAGCTTCCTACTAGAATTGGTTAAGCTTAGGTTCGGATCCGAAGAGAGATTTTAGTGTCGTTACAAGCACAGTGGTCATTTTTTGCTCCATGAAATACTTTATGCTCTGCTGGTCAGTATGTATAATAAAATGGTTCCCCATCAAGTAGCTCCTCCATTTGGTGACTGCCATGACAATAGCCAAGAGTTCCTTCTCATATGTGGACAATCCAAGAGATTTGGGTCCTAATGGCTTGCTGAAGTAAGCTATGGGTATGCCTTCTTGCATGAGAACAGCTCCAACTCCTTTTGCACAAGCATCAGCTTCTAGAATGAATGGCTTTTAAAAGTCAGGAAGTGCAAGGACTGGGGTGTTACACAATATTCCCTTGAGTTTTTGAAATGCAACCTCAACTTCCTCACCCTATACGAATGCTCTTCTTCAAGAGATCAGTTAGTGGCTTGCAAATTCTCTCATACCCCTTCACAAATTTTCTGTAATATCCAGTAAGCCTTAAAAATCCCATTAACCCCTTAATGGTAGTGGGGATGGGCCAAGACAGCATACTGGAGACCTTGGAGGGATCCGCTGCAACCCCTTTGGCTGTTATGATATGCCCTAGGTACTCCAATTCCTCTTGAGCAAAACATCACTTAGATTCTTTGGCAAATAAATTATGCTGCCTTAGTAACTCAAACACTTGTTTCTGATGTTGCTCATGCTATTCATGTGATGGGTTGTACACTAGAATGTCATCAAAAAAGACTAGTACAAACTTCCTCAGATAGGGCTTGAACACTTCATTCATCAGTGCTTGGAAGGTGGCTGGGGAATTGGTTAGTCCAAAGGGCATAACCATGAACTCATAATGACCCTCATGAGTTCTAAAAACTGTTTTGTGGACATCAGGGCCAAACACTCTTATTTGGTAATACCCAGACCTAAGATCTATCTTAGTGAATGGAACCATGTAGCTCATCTAACAACTCATCAATCACTGGTATTGAAAATTTATCCTTGATGGTGATATCATTTAACTTTCCATAATCCACACAAAACCTCCAAGAGTTGTCCTTATTTTTTTACTAGAAGAATGGGTGATGCAAAATGGCTATGACTTGTTTGAATGATCCCATCTTGTAGCATCTCCTTCACCAATGATTCCACCATAGACTTTTGTATGTATGGACACCTATAGGGCCTTTGATTTGGAGGTGTTGAGTTTGGTTTGATAGGAATGGTATGATCAAGATTTATTTTTGGTGGAAGGGCCTTGGGTTCAGTGAAAACATCAGAGTACTCTTGAATTAGTTTTTGGATAGCAGGTGGTGTTGGCTGTTTGGCAGAGGTAGTGGAGATAGAAAATAGTTTCCCAACTAGACCATGTGTGTTCTTCTTAAGGAATCTCTTGATAGCCCCAGCACTCATCATCTTCAATGCAGGATTATCTCTTGCACACTTAATGTGATATTCTTCCCTAGATGCAAAAAGCTAATGCATAGCTGCTTAAAGTTAAAAGTCACATCTCCCAAAGTTCTCAACCAATCAGCCCTAAGAACCATGTCACAACCTCCTAAGGGTAAAAGCCTCATATCAGCAACAAATTTGCTCCCCTGCATAGACCATGGTAGTTGCTTACATACCCCTGAGCTAACTGTCTTGTTACCATTGGCCACTGTGACTAACAATTGAGATGTGGGTTCAACTTCACATTGCAATTGTTGAGTTAGTTCTGTATCAATAAAATTGTGCGTACTCCAAGTGTCAATTAGTATAGAGATAAGCTTCTTCTTTATGAAACCAGGGATTCTAATAGTCTCACTACTTAAGCTACCAGTGAGAGCATAAAGAGAAATCTCCATGTATGATTCCACAAGATCAGTACCCCCTTCCTCATTATTATCATCATGACACTCTTGTTCTTCTTATTCCTCTTCACCCTCTTCTAGAGCCAGCATATAAATTTGTTGTTGCTTTCATTTATGGCCAAACTTGAATGGAGAGTCACAGTTAAAACAAAGCCCTTTTTCCCTCCTCTCATTCATCTCTTCATAAGAAAGCCTCTTAATAGGTGGGTATCTGAATTGGGGTTTGTTATTGAAGGTTTGTGGGGGTTTAGAAGGTATTGTATTCATGGAGTTTCTGAAGGAAGTAGAAGTGGATGTGGTTTTGGAGGAAGAGGCAGGGAAATGGGTGGTGGTAGGCTGAGGTTTAAAAGAGGATTTGAACTTTCTCTGTTGGACATCTACAGAGAGTTCTTGTAATTTAGCTAGTTAAAATGCCTCAGTCAGGCTTGTGACGAGGCGTCGAACTCGTAAAAATAATATTTCTCTACTTCTCTTTAAACTAACTAGTAGTATACGGATAAGCAGGTTCGTTCCTAAGGGAGAGTTGAGTCTAAGTTGTCGATTCAAATTCTGAATAAGAAATGCAAATATGAGAATGATCAAGGACTTTTTCTAAGTCACAAAACATGAATCTTATTGATATAGATAATTTCTACAAAGTACCCATAACTAATAACCCTAGAATATTTAGTACGCTCAAATACTCCGCAATATCTCCTAATTCACCGGACACGGAAGCGCTCGACTACCGGGTTCTACTTGCCAAGTTTCCTAGAGGTACGTTTACTAGGTGTGACTCAAACAAATGCATTAAGTTCCGTGAGATAGGCTATTCCTAGTGACAAACACATAAGCTCGATTCATCTACTAGTGTCATTCAATACACATGGATATTTAACAAAATCCCATCGTCAATAACCACATATTACTACTTGTACTCGGAACATCTAGACAATTACGGGTCGAAGAGTTCTCAAATTAGCAATCGAATCATCCATAAACCAATTTAATTTGCAACTTAAACGATTCATAAATAACTCATAAACACTTATGGCACGGTAAAGAATAAGCAATAACGAAATAATTGCGAGAAAACTGGCACTTTAAATATCACTTCGAATTCATGTTCGGACGTCGAAATCGTCCCTAATCAAGATGCTTAGCTACTGGAGTTCATGGCACATAATGAAGCAAATAAAATAGGAATACAAAACCGAAACAGCTGCAAGTGGAGATGAATGTGGACTGATGGTGTTGGCGAAGGTGCGGCCTGTTGATAATGGAGTGGTGGTGGCGTATGCAAGCTGCTGCTGCCTTGGAGATGTATTGTATATGCTCCCTGCTACCTTGGTGCTGTGGAGATGGATGTGCTCGTCAGTTCCAGGTCCTGCTGCGAATATATGAAAGTGGTTGATCGAGGCGAACTAGTGGTAACGTCGTAAGGCGAGGTGGACTGTGACAGTACCTGGTGATGATGGTGTATGCTGATGAGGTGGTGATACAATGGAGGTGGTGAACTGGATATGCAGGTGGATATGCAAACTGATAATGGAACTGCGAACTGGTGGATGAAATGCAGGTGGGTGTATGTTGTGGTGGTTATGCAGATGTGCTGGTGGTATGCAAAGAGGTGTTAATGGTATGGTGGTGGTGTATGCAGATGGAATGGAAAGGTGCAGGTGAGATGATGATTGGAGAGGAGCAGATAGCTCCTCTCTGTTGAAGATGCGGCAGTCGTGAGGCGGTATGAGATGTCTCCCTTTGCTGTATATTTTAGGTCTTCTTTTATATCTCAGGCTCTTTCTGTAAACTTGGAACCTACGCAAACCCAATCTAACCCATCTCAACTTCAATAAATATCACTTCACTTCACAGCCGTTCATCGCTTAAAATAATGCCAGCAAACTCTCTTTCCTAAACTGGTTTCTCGGCTCAAATTCTGTCCAAACTTCTCTAACAAACTTGATTGCTACTCCAGTTCTTGTGTCGGTGTTGAAACATCACCTAGACAATTCCAAAAACTCCCAAAACATAGCCATCGAACCATTGCCAATGGATGCACAGAACCACATCATAACTAGTGTGGTTTTCACTGCTTTCTCGGTCAAGCTACAACCAAAATCGTATCACACAATCTCTCCTTTATCTGGTTTCTCAAATTTCATCCTCAGCCTTAGTGAACATCCCCTCAAACCATGGTTAACCAAAGGCAGAGACTTGGTTCAGTGAGCAATAAGAACTGTTATAGAAGTGGTAATTCATTCAGGCCTTTTATCGAACATCTTATGTGCCAGAAACTGGCAATTTAGAGATGAACTCCTGCTTGATTTGTATGATCATTCCATCTCCTTCCCTGCTCAGAATTCACATTCAAACACAAACCCATACATTCATAAATCATTGAAACTAAGAAACACACATTCGCGTCATTCATCAAAGGCAACAACTTGTCTTCACTAACTTTTCTTGGATGGAAAATCATGACAAACTCATACCATTTGATTCCATCACAAACCCAACTGTCTTTGTCCTTTAGAGACTCTAAATAACTCCTTCATCCTCTCAGTTCATCCTCATTTCAAACGGCAGAGATCATCTTCTTCCATGTTTGTTGTTCTCAGCCAAGGTTCTGTTAACACCATAACTCAAACCACTTCTTCTTTCTTGTAGTCAATATCCCCTCCGAACCCTTGGAAGATAAGACTTGAACTATGGCTTGCTGGTAATGTAACTCTTGGCATTAGCTCTGGTTGAGATGAGACGAAGTAGAAATAAGCTACTGTTGGTTCCTTCTGAACTGAGATGAAATGGGTTTAATTCGACCTACTTCATTGTACACAAGAGAAAGGCTGGCCCTTAGCGGAGAGTGCGGTCTGCCTTTAGTGTTTCTGTCATCTAGTTACCCCTCAACCTCAGCTTCCTAATATCAATTGCCTCTGAAATATCAGTTTTTCCCCATTTTGCACCTATTCCTTCTTCCTTTACTCCAACGACACCAAAACTCCTGCAAAACTCAAAAACAAAGCGTAATATACAAAAATACAAGAGAAATAACTAAGAAAAGCATAAGAAATTGACATTCGAAAGATGTATTTTAGTCACTTATCAAATTCCCCCACACTTAATCTTTGCTAGTCCTCGAGCAAACAAAACAAAACTAAAATACAACAACTCCATGTCGTCGAGATTACGGTTAATTTTAGCATAAATAACAAGCCTTTAAACCCCTAGGTGTCCCTAGTGGACGAGTTATAGTCTCGTGAAGGTTTACAATAGGTGTACCTACAAAACCCTTCTACTCCAAATTCCAGCTACCTGTGAAAAGTCTATGAATGAATCCAAAATGACTACATGAGGAGATACCTTGCACAAATTCAATTCATATATTAGTAAATAAAGTTTTTCTTAGAAAGTCGAACAAACCACAATACTCGGAAACTGACTAAACACAATCACAATGAAAAGATTAAGAAGATGGATATAGATGTAGATGGTGTGAATGTTTACAAATGATCGGTGTTTCCCATATCTGTCTGAAGGTCACTGCCAAGATGAACCTATGCATCCTATTGGATTGAGCTACTGGTCTGAAATCTAGTGTTAACACACTGGCATATACAAGGGAACCAGTGGTCAACAAACTTATTTCTACATCAACTCACTGGCATATACAAGGGTACCAGGAGTCGACTTTATTCAACACAATAATAATATTTTTTTCTTTTCTTTTTCTTTTTTACTTTCTTTTTTCTTTTTTCGAGACAACATGATTGGATCTTTTGGATCCAAGCGCATGATTCTTGTCAGCAATTATGTGATAGTTGCCTTGGATCCTGCATTCCACGCTTTTTTAGGTGACGGATACAGGGACAACGTTTCACACATACTGCTTTATCCAAGTGTCTTTTTATTCTGATTGGTCTAATTGGTCGGTCTTTTTTTCTTTCTTTTTTTCTTTTTTGTGGTAACTCAATCACTCTATTTCATCCTAGCAGTAATAACAACTCGATGTTCAGTGACCCACCAATTCACTTAGATAACAATAGATAAATATGGAAAAATAAAAATAGAATGTGATATGGTGATATTCCGAGATATGGTAACAACTATCATAAAATTTGTAATTTCTGAGCTGTGTTTATCTTTTCAATTAATAGGTTTCCTCAACCCCTGCAATCAAAATGGTTTCATCCACTTACTTATATTGGTAGTGTCATCCTAAAGGCACAAGTTTCTAGATTTCGGAGTTTATCATGCATTTTTTTGGTTTTTCTATTTATTTATTTTTTAACTAAAAGCATCAAAATCTAAAAAGTATATACAAATTACATAACTACAAATGATACTCCAACTCATATCTATTTCTGAACAATAGAGGATAAACACTAAACTAGATATTTAGTTGGAATTTAACCATGACTCAGCCAATATATATACCTCACCGTCAAGAAAAAATTCCATCTACTTAGAAAGGCTAGTGTTTATTCTAAATTGTTCAAAAATCTCTAAAAGTTAGAGTTTTGTATACGTCAATTTTTTTGCTCATATTATACCCTACCCCCACACTTAAATCAAACAGTGTCCTCAATGTTTCAAACCATTGCAAAAAGAATAAGAGGAATACTTGAAAAAGATAAGGAAGTAAGAATTGGAATTGTGCACCTGATTGACGCATACGAGAAACATTCAAAATAGACTCCCCATATATCAACAATCTGAAAATTTGAGGATCCACCCACAACACAATCTGCATATATTGCAAAAGCTTCACAAGAATGTTAGCAAATTGTGAGAGAAGTGAAATTATCATCCCGTGAGAGTCACCCCCACACTTAGTCCTTTCTACACTCGGAAGTGCATACAAAACGTAAGTGGAAGGCACTTCTATTTGTTCCTCTTGGAAAACCTGCATGGTGTTAGACTCAAACACATATGGTGGATACTTAGATGCAAGAAATTCAGATAAAATTATAGAAGCGCATAATTCCAGCCCCAAATGAGGTATTTTTCTAAAATATGGATTAACAACTCTTTGAGAAACTACTACTATTTTGGGAGGATCATCATTATATAGATATTCACATAAAGGGTTAGACAAACCTTGCAAAACCACTTGTATTTCGGGATCCATGGTACTGCTGGACACTTCCATTCTCACATCAGAAGTATCATCATTCTCACTCGAACTCTTGGCAAGACATTCATTGGTTTCTTCTATAACCAAGTCCTCCTCATCGGAAAAGAAATCAGGATCTTCTAAAAGCAAATTATCGTAATCCTTACGTTCTTCACAAGTTGACTTCTCATTCAAAGTATCGATGATCTCTGAATTTGGGGTACGGTGCACAAAGAAGTCATAATCATCATCGCTCTCATACACAACATAAGTCTTACCATCAATAATGGTAATGTTTCTAGACTCAACTTTTTCCTTTTGAATAGGAGAATGATCATTAAAATCATGAGTTGAACTAGTAGCACTATCATTATCAATATTTTCCAAGGGTTCATCATCCTCGGAATCTTCTTCTTGGGGCTCTTCTCCATTGTAAACACGGCGGTTAACCTCATCATGTATGGCCCTAGTAATTGCTCGAAGAATCTCTTCTGGTGCTTCCTCTTCTTCCAACTTCTCATATTGTCTAAAGAGTTTCTTTAAGTTAACACATTTTCCGTTACTATTCACAATAGGTTCTCTAGACCACGCCTCTTCCCTTTGAATGGGTGAAGAATCATAAATACGATCCGGAGCGGGTCTATATACACTATCATATGTTTCACTTGGTACGAAACTCGGCACGTTGGGAGTTGAGTTAATCTGGTTCCATGCATGTCGTAAATCCATGAATTCATTAGGCATCTGCAAGATACTAGATTGCCACGTATGAGAAGTATAACTATCCCCCCATCCTTGTGATTTTCCACTTACATAACCACCAAAAGGTTATTGCGATGTATGAGAATAATCACAAGGTCTTGTCGAATAGTTGGAAGAGTGAGATTGAAAATCAGAATTATCACCATAGTATTGTTGGTCTCTTGAACCATATATATATTGTTCTCAAAAGGATTCATCTTTCACACAACTAGTTTAGAGACTTACCTCTTGTTCCAATTGTGCACACGCAAAAACAATGATTTATGGTACCTGAAAATAAAATTCTAAAAAGATAAATTAGTAAATGCAAAGAATGAAACTAAATGCAAAAACAGAAAATCAAATAACAACTCAAACTAGCGACTACTCCCCGGCAACGGCGGCAATTTTGACCGGGCGTCGAACTCGCAAAAATAATATTTCTCTACTTCTCTTTAAACTAACTAGTAGTATACGGATAAGCAGGTTCGTTCCTAAGGGAGAGTTGAGTCTAAGTTGTCGATTCAATTTCTGAATAAGAAATGCAAATATGAGAATGATCAAGGACTTTTTATAAGTCACAAAACATGAATCTTATTGATATAGCTAATTTCTGCAAAGTACCCATAACTAATAACCCTAGAATATTTAGTACGCACAAATACTCCGCAACATCTCCTAATTCACCGGACACAGAAGCGCTCGACTACCGGATTCTACATGCCAGGTTTCCTAGAGGTACGCTTACTAGGTGTGACTCAAACAAATGCATTAAGTTCCGTGAGATAGGATATTCCTAGTGACAAACACATGAGCTCGATTCATCTACTAGTGTCATTCAATACACATGGATATTTAACAAAATCCCATCGTCAATAACCACATATTACTACTTGTACTCGGAACATCTAGACCATTACGGGTCGAAGAGTTCTCGAATTAGAAATCGAATCATCCATAAACCAATTTAATTTGCAACTTAAACGATTCATAAATAACTCATAAAAACTTATGGCACGGTAAAGAATAAGCAATAACGAAATAATTGCGAGAAAACTGACACTTTAAATATCACTTCGAATTCATGTTCGGACGTCGAAATCGTCCCTAATCAAGATGCTTAGCTACTGGAGTTCATGGCACACAATGAAGCAAATAAAATAGGAATACAAAACCGAAACAGCTGCAAGTGGAGATAAATGTGGACTGATGGTGCTGGCGAAGGTGTGGCCTGTTGATAATGGAGTGGTGGTGGCGTATGCAAGCTGCTGCTGCCTTGAAGATGTATTGTCTATGCTCCCTGCTACCTTGGTGCTGTGGAGATGGATGTGCTCGTCAGTTCCAGGTCCTGCTGCAAAAAGATAAAAGTGGTTGATGGAGGCGAACTAGTGGTAACGTCGTAAGGAGAGGTGGACTGTGACAGGACCTGGTGCTGATGGTGTATGCTGATGAGGTGGTGATGCAATGGAGGTGGTGAAATGGATATGCAGGTGGATATGCAAACTGATAATGGAACTAAGAACTGGTGGATGAAATGCAGGTGGGTGTATGCTGTTGGTGGTTATGCAGATGTGCTGGTGGTATGCAAAGAGGTGTTAATGGTATGGTGGTGGTGTATGAAAATGGAATGGAAATGTGCAGGTGAGATGATGATTGGAGAGGAGCAGAGAGCTCCTCTCTGTTGAAGATGCGGCAGTCGTGAGGCGGTATGAGATGTCTCCCTTTGCTGTAGCTTTTAGGTCTTCTTTTATATCTCATGATCTTGCTGTAAACTTGGAACCTACGCAAACCCAATCTAACCTATCTCAATTTCAATAAATATCACTTCACTTCACAGTCTTTCATCGCTTAAAATAATGCCAGCAAACTCTCTTTCCTAAACTGGTTTCTCGGCTCAAATTCTGTCCAAACTTCTCTAACAAACTTGATTGCTACTCCAGTTCTTGTGTCGGTGTTAAAACATCACCTAGCCAATGCCAAAAACTCCCAAAACATAGCCATCGAATCATTGCCAGTGGCTACACAGAACCACAGCAGAACTAGTGTGGTTTTCACTGCTTTCTCGGTCAAGCTAAAACCAAAATCGTATCACACAACCTCTCATTTATCTGGTTTCTAAAATTCCATCCTCAGCCTTAGTGAACAACCCCTCAAACCATGGTTAACCAAAGGCAGAGACTTGGTTCAGTGAGCAATAAGAACTGCTAAAGAAGTGGCAATTCATTCAGGCCTTTTATCGAAAATCTTATGTGCCAGAAACTGGCAATTTAGAGATGAACTCCTGCTTGATTTGTATGATCATTCCATCTCCTTTCCTGCTCAGAATTCACATTCAAACACAAACCTATACATTCATAAATCATTGAAACTAAGAAACACACATTCGCGTCATTCATCAAAGGAAACAACTTGTCTTCACTAACGTTTCTTGGCTGGAAAATCATGAAAAACTCATACCATTCGATTCCATCACAAACCCAATTGTCTTTGTCCTTTAGAGACTCTAAATAACTCCTCCATCCTCTCATTTCATCCTCATTTCAAATGGCAGAGATCATCTTCTTCCCTGTTTGTTGTTCTCAGCCAAGGTTCTGTTAACACCATAACTCAAACCACTTCTTCTTTCTTGTAGTCAATATCCCCTCCGAACCCTTGGCAGATAAGCCTTGAACCATGGCTTACTGGTAATGTAACTCTTGGCATTAGCTCTGGTTGAGATGTGACGAAGTATAAATAAGTTGCTCTTGGTTCCTTCTGAACTGAGATGAAATGGGTTTAATTCGACCTACTTCATTGTACACAAGAGAATGGCTGGCCCTTAGCGGAGAGTGTGGTCTGCCTTTAGTGTTTCTATCATCTAGTTACCCCTCAACCTCAGCTTCCTAATAGAAATTGCCTCTGAAATATCAGTTTTTCCCCATTTTGCACCTATTCCTTCTTCTTTTACTCCAACGACTCCAAAACGCCTGCAAAACTCAAAAACAAAGCGTAATATACAAAAATACAAGAGAAGTAACTAAGAAAAGCATAAGAAATTGACATTCGAAAGATGTATTTTAGGCACTTATCAGCTTGTGGGTTTGAATATTTGGATAGTGTATTTTTATCTCATCTTTCAACCCACTCATGAAACTCAATACAAAGTAGGCTTCAGTCATATAGGGTTTTTTACTAAGCATAATGTCCTTGAGAGTTTCATATCTCTCAAAGCATTCTTCCACAGTTTAAATTTGTACAAGCTTATTAAGCATTCCAAAATAATTTTCATTAGCCACATCTTCAAAACGAGTACACACAGCAAGAGAAAATGATTCCAAGAGATAGAGCCCTTACCTATCTGGTAGTCAAAGAACCAAGCATCAGCTTTACCCTCCATATATAAAGAAGAAGTACCCACATAATCTTTTTCTTCAATGTTCTTGTTGATAGAAAAGAACCTTTCACATTTACGGATCCACCCCCTTGGGTTGTCTCCATCAAACCTTGGGAAGTCCATCTTTGGAGGCCTGTGAGAGAGATAGTTTGATTTATTAAAGAGGTCTGTACCCCAATTTCTGGATGACTCATTGTACTTAAAATCTCCCGATTCTTCCTCTAGATCTTTACCTTTCTGTCTTTATGTGAACTCATTGATGACAGCTGTGGTACTCTTCTGTGTATCATGTGATTGAACAAGCAACCTCTCTATTGATGACAATAACTTATCATTTCTGTCAGCAGCCTCTTTCCTATGAGTAGATTCTCGATTTGCAATCAATGTTAAGTCTTCTGCTAGTTTTGCAAGAAGATTTTTCATCTCTTTAGTGTGATTATCAAAGTGTTTCTCTAAGTCCCTGTTAGATGGACCAGTCATGATGGATCCAACCTGCTCTGATACCAATTGTCATGTTATGACAAGAGATATTAAGAACCCTAAATGGAGATGATCAATTATCTTCCTCTAACACAGAGAGAAGCCTTCTTCACTATTTTCTCATTAGTTTTCAAGATCCGTACAAGCCACACTTATAACGAGTAGCTCAAAACCCTAATGCATATGGGCCGTCAGATGACGTTGACTCTTATAATAGCCGTGCGATTCAAAATTAATCCATAATGCTTACTTAATGACTAATCTACCTTGTAATTAATACCTCTAATCATTAGTTAATCGGCTAGTAGATAAAATCAGATAAATACACCCATAATACTACTTCAGGTAGTCCAGTGATATGATATATATAGTTTGAAGGAGTATTTAACTAAGTATTAATTATATTGTGCCTTGTTATGAGAGTTGCATAAGAACACCGGTAGTTAGAAGAATGCACGTGACAATGTGATTTGGAACATTGGAGACGGTAGGTATTGTCTCGTTTCCTTGTTTCTTACAAGTTTATAGTCAGTTGGTGCAAGTGATTACTTAAGTTTGAGTATACTTTCGGTTTTGGGTCGTGTGAACCTTGGTGTTAAAATTTGTCTCAATATGCAAGGTGGTATTTAATGAGGGTTTTTGAGAAGAGATTTCTTGTCTCTTTCTTTCAAAGTAAAGCTAGTTCATATATAACATATTAAGCCAAAATATGAAATATAAGACGCTGAAAGTGAAAGAAACAAATAGAATTGGTGGCATAGACGTGTTTGCTATTGATAATTACGTGGAAATGAGACATCATATTGGCAGTGACGGCATGGAGTAACACAAAAAGAATGTAAAAGTAATCCCATCAAGTAAAATGAGTACAGATTGACTTATGGCTTGGAAGAACATACTGTTTTCTAATACATAAAGCCTAACAGTTGAAAAGATCAAGTGTTGCATGCTAGTTTCGAGGGCACATGGAGTGGATACCTAGTACAAGTCGACGTTGGGATGTCCCTGGTGTCATAAGTCATGACTATACCCAAAGTCATGCATTTCAATCAAGGTGTTGCAACTATGCAAGCACGGCACAACAAGGTGTTGGTTATATGGCATGAAAATGATGCAAGTCCTAGAAGGTGATGTTTGCAATATGATTTGGGGGGAAAATTTAGTATAAGTGATGTTGCATTGCTGAAGCCAGTAAAGGATATGAGTTTTGGTGCATACCTTAACGATATGGAGTCATATCATGCGTACCTTAAAGCATGGCATGATTTGGCAAAGGTTTGGTTATTGATGCAACAAACTGTTTCGCAACATGATTGAAGAAAATGTTGAGTCTTGCATAAGTCCTATTGTATTTCGTGGTGCAACTAAAGTTGGGTAATAAAGCAAAAAATAATGCAATAATCAGTGAGATCGGTTTGGAAGAATCACTGATACATGCGAAGTTCAAGCCTAATTCATGAAATTGGAAAGAGGAAATTAAGTTTGCATTTTGGTATTGATATGCGATTGGAGTTGGAGTTGGAGTTGGACGTGACAACAATAACACAAGTCAGTAGGATCAATAACAAGGCAGTTAGCTAAGTGATCTGTATATCGGACTAGGCAGGAATTTTTGGCAAGTTTTGTAGATAAAATTGATTCACTGAACCACAAAGTATTTTCGGCCATGTCCTAAGAATTATGAAAGCCGCGAATTATGCGTGTGACGCCTATACTATCAATTTTCAATTTTGACAAGATAGTTTATAATGTTTAGAGTAGATTGAGATATTTTAAGATGTATACCATCTTTCCACATTACACAGAGTTCCCCTCTGACACCTACCTATATGATTTAAAAACTAAGAAATAGGAAAATTTAAAGGTTTGATTAGCCTACTCATTTTGAGGTAGTTTTTCTTTGAATCATATTATTGGGGCTTCAACCCAATAAGATATGGGGGCTTAAAATGCTATGTGTAGCCAAGAAATGGATAGGGGGGCCTCGAGATATATGAAAAAGTCAAAATTACCCTCACTTAAATTTCACTATTCATCAAAAAATCATAAATCTTAAATTTATAATCTTCTTCTTCTCATTGACAAATCAAGATGAAGACGATGATCACGATTTCATCATTAAGAAGATGAAGATCATGAAAATAAATAAATAAATTATGTTTTCCTCATCCTTCTCTTCTCATTCATAAATCATGATGAAGATGATGATCACAATTTCATCATGATGAGGATGATGATCATAAAGAAAACCCAAAACTATTATCTTCGCATTCATAGATCATGATAAAGATGATGATCATAATTTCATCATGATGAAAAATGATCATCATAAAAAGAAAAAACTAAGAAAACCCATCATTTATTTTTGCTTTTGAATAGTTAAATAACCCGATTCGATGAATTTCGGGTAAAAAAAAAGCAGCTTCTAAAGGTGTTTACGGCTGGGAGTTCATAGATTCCCAGCCGAAAGTACAATTTTCGGCTTGGTTTTCCAAACCGAAATTATTTTCTGATTTTTTTTTATTTCCAGAACTAGTTACAGCTAGGTTTTCAAACCGAAATTATTTTTCTGTTTTTATTTTTGATTTCCAGAACCAGTTACGGCTGGGTTTTTCCAGCCGAAAGTGTTGTTACGGCTAGGTTTTTCCAGCCGTAATAGCACTTACGGCTGGGAAAACCCAGCCTTTTCTGGTTCCGAAAACCAGAAAAACAATTTCGGCCGGGAGTTCTTATTTTCCCGCCGTAAATAATAAATACGGCTTGGAACACCAACAATTCCCAACCGTTTTTGCATTCTACGGTTGGGTCGACAAATTATCCCAGCCGTAAACAATACTTTCGGCTGGAAGTTCATCATTACCCAGCCGAAAAAATGTCGGTTGCGGCTGGGATTTCATGTTTTTCCAGCCGAAATTGCAAAAAACCATATTTTTAATGGATGTTTTCCGATTTAAATCAACAAAATCCTCCAAATATAAGTCTATCCTGAGTAATTTAAGGATATGCTCCACCATATTAGGTGGTTGATTTTCAAAAAAAGTTAAAAAAAGATCCTTAGAGTCCTCTTAATCAAAAAAAAAAATGATGAAAAAAAGGTTTTTGATTTTCATAAAATTAGTGTAATGATTAATCCTAATTCATACACTAATCATAATTAGTTTACTTAATCACCCTAATTAACACTAATTCAATTGAGGATATATTAAGAATTAATAAAATAATAGGATAAAGGGCTATTGGATTTGCTATTTCATGACCTAAAATAGCCCCCAAAACTATTTGGGTTTCAAGCCCCAATAATAGGATTCTTTTCTGTCTCAAACAAAAAAACTTGGTTTAATTGGGGGCCATTCAAATTAGATGGGGGCCATGAAATTTTGTTTGCACCCAATTATTTTTAGGGGTGTATTAATCTTCATATGAAAGTACTATTTTACCCTTAGTCTTAAAAATCAGTTGAAGGCTAATTAACTACCCTAATCAAGGCCCCTAATTTATACCCTAAACAAAACCTAAATTTTAAAATCAGTTTTACTTTTTTCTTTTCATCTTCTTCCTCTCATCCTCTTCATCTTCTCCACTACCACCATTAACGACCCTCGAAGAAAACGATTTCTTCATCCGATTCATCGTGTAATCGTCGATGATAAAACTTTGATCGACGATTAACTTCTTCTACAATCATGGATGGAACAAAGAAGACCGATCACAAAGCAATTCAACTCCACAATTTCGTCAAAGCATTGAAATGCAAGGTTAAGCAGAAACCAGTCTCAGTCTCGAAACCCGAAAAATCGAAACCCAAGAAACGCATGGCCCTAATTAGAAGGTATGTGAACTAAAACCCAACTTGTATTCCATATTTTGGTGTGATTTTGGTGTGTTTTGATTGTGAAATCGAGTATGATAACCGAAAATTGGAAGTTGCAGTGTAAGGGTCGGTAGTTTCGTAATGTTAAAACCCTAACGACCCTGGAAGTTGCATGTAAAACGTATGAAAAATCATTAGGTTGTTAGGTTGAATATGACGACCGTTTTTCTGAAACTGCAATTCTGGTGACCTAGATTAGAGTCGTTTGGGTATTAGTATGAAGACGACGACCCTTTCATAACGACGATTATTGTATTTTAACGACCCTATTGGTATCCACCAAACGACTCTACCTAATACACCAACGACCCTACTGGAGAAAATGACAGACTGTCTGTCCAAAAAAAAAGAAATAGTCGTCACCCACTATATAGAGTCGTTTTTGTGTCTTAAAGGGTCGTTTGTTGTTAGATTCTTAAATTAACGTCCCTTTAACTGAAGATATGAATATAACTCATATGTTTGTTATGTTATTTTATGTGTATGGGCTGTAGTGACAATAAGGCCAAAGACAAGGTAAAAATGATGATAACCCCTCCTTCCAAACTTCCCCGGCATGATAGGTACTTAAATGCCGGTCCATTACGCGGAAGAAAACCTAGTGATGTAGCCTTTTCTATCACTCAACCAAGAGACAAAGGTGAGGAATCGTCGAATTCATCATGTTCATCCTCTCCTGTTATTTTTACTGAAGGAAGTGATAAGGAAGAAGAAGAAGAGATACAATAAGATGATGGTAATGGTGATGGGAATGGAAATGGTTGTGGTGATGGGGATGGGGATGGGGATCGGAATGATGATGGGGATGGTAATAGGGATGGTGAGGAGGAGGAGAAAGAGGATGAAGAGAAGGATGATGATGGTGATAAGTATTATGAAGGTGATGATGCTGATAAACAAGGCGGTGAAGAGATTGAACAACCGAAAACTAAAAAAAGGGTAAAGAAGGATGGATCGGACATTGCACCTAGCGTGAGACACGTTCCTCCAATATATTTGTAGCTGACTCGTCTTAGCAATGGTAAATCGAGAGGAGAACCTAGGGATGGATGTAAAGTTCTATTTGGATATCGGGGATCGTGGGCTCGTACCATCTATGAGACAATCGTAAGTATATTATCTATGCTTGTTATTCGATTATTTGATATAAATTTGTAAATACATTCTAATTATGACTTGTTTCTCTTTTGTAGGATCATAAGAATGTTGTCCGTACTTTCAGGCACCAATATTCTTTCGGTAAAATGGAGTTGTGGCCTTTAGACGAGGAATATGAAAGAGTTAGAGCTTATGTTGAAAACTCTGGTTTGTATACTGCCATTCAGAACTCAGTGATTGATTATGATAAGGTTGCAGTATCTACTCTATATGAAAGGTATTACCCTGAAGTCGATACATTCCAATTCCCATTTGGCGAGATGGAAGTTACTCCTGATAATGAGGAACAGACATTAGGGCTGCACGTCGAAGGTAAATCCACCAGTGAGAATTTCAAGATAAGGCCTAATTGGGGGGATATCTATGGGTGGACCAATAACTTGTTTGGATGGGATCAAGCCACCACTGATGGGCTATTTAAGAAGGGAACCAACTATAATAAGAAAGAGTTCAAACTTGTAAAGATTAGGGAGATGTTTGCTGGGACATTGGAAAAAGAAAAGGAGAGTTTCACTGATTTGGAATGTCGTTACGCTGCAGGCGCGTATTTTTTTTACGTACTTGTGTCTGTTATATTTCTCGACAGCAAAGGTAATAGGGCTAGCGCCAACCTTCTTCAGCTTTTGGATCCTTTGGAAGATGTGAACAAGTACTCTTGGGGTACTGCCATAGTTGCACATTTGAATAGTCAACTTTCCAAAGCATCCCGGGAACAAACTTCTCAGATCAATGGCAATTTGGGTCTACTCCAGGTATTTGGATTGATGAAAGTTGTTTTGTTTGTCTAAATTATTTTCCTTAAATCTTTTTATGTTTATTTCATTATTTTAAATATAGGTGTGGTTTTATGATCATTTCCCGTCACTAAACAAACGTAATGAATATGTAAAACCAAACCAAGATTGGAAGAAAGGTAATCCAACAGGTGCACGATATTTGTTCGCCGGTTCTCAGGATAAGGAGCAAAAAGAGGCGTTGGTAGCAATGCGGGTAAAGTTGGACAACATCAAGGTGGAAGAGGTAAAATTTAATCCGTATGCACAGAATAGAGCTGGCGTAATGGAACCTGTCGTGCTGTACGATGGTCCTTTATTTCACCCTTACGGTTTCTCGATGTACAATCCGATGAGAGTCATGCATCAACTTGGGTTTATTCAAGATTCACCCGATGAAGAGTACGTACCTCCGTTCAAGCATAAGTTGGATAAGTGTCTGGCTGACGAGTCGAACATAAAGGTGTTTTACGACCCTAAACCCAGTTACACCCATTGGAATGCTAGATACTCTAGGTTAGTAAATGTACAACTTGGGCGCATGTCAACGAAGGGAACGAGGCAACACTAGATTACCTTGAATGGTATGATAGTTTCTCGCATGGTCGAGTTATTCGGATTGATCAAACTAGGAGGACCAACAGAGAATCCTCCTCTTTTTCTCAAGCTAACCCTAGAGATGATTCTACAATTCTTAAACTAGTGGTGAGTATTTATTTTTTATATTGTGTTATCCATCTAAATTCAAATATAAGCTAGTTAACGTTGAATTCGTATTTAAATGCATATAGAGGGAACGAATGAAGCTTTTTGTCAAGGAACTATGTTTCTCGGATGATAAAGGGGAAGTCTTCGATCCTGAGAAGCAACGTCGTTACGCTCAATACATGGAGCACATTGAAAATCCAAAAGCAAATAAGATGTTTGATAAGCTCTCCAAGGAAGGCAAGAGGATCCGGAAAACACGTGCACAGATGGAAGAAGAACGTTCTCAACAGGGACAAAGTAGCCAACCCCAAAATGAACAAGATGGTGGCGGTGAAACTCAGGGTCATACAAAGAGAAAGAAGACAGTCTCTAGATCAGGGAGGTCGTAAAGAGGAGGTGGTCTTCGTTAGAAAGAAGTTTGTTAACTTTAAACTTGAAGTTATGTTTTATAACTTTTCTTATATAACTTATGTTGGATGGTTTGTCTAAACAACTTTGTGTCTTAGGTTTGGATACTTTAACATTGAACTTATGTTTTATAACTTATGTTAGGTTTGGATACTTTAACATTGAAATTATGTTTTATAACTTTTCATAATATTTTGGAACGACGCTCAGAAGGGTCAGTAGTTTATTTTTTTAGCATGTGAACGATTGTTAGAAAAATACTTTTATTTTTCTTGATTAGCAGAAGGGTCGGCAACATACATTTTAGCAGATGAGCGACCCTTCAGTTGATGCTTTGGATTTCAATTCCCAGTATTAGAGTCGTTTACTATAACTGTATCAACACGACGACTCTTTATTCACAAAACATCCAGGAGAGCCTAAGAAATATATGGAAAGAGTCATTAGGATGTTTATGGATACACCTAACGACCCTTATCTAGAGCAAAACATCCATGACCGGCCATGTAAGAATAGTTATAGGGTCGTTATTTTTATTTGGAATACACCTAACAACTCTATGGATGCAATAATCCAGGAGAGCCTAAGAAATACATGGATAGAATCGTTAGGGTGTTTATGGATATATCTAATGACCCATATCTAGAGCAAAACATCCATGACCGGCCATGTAAGAATAGTTATAGGGTCGTTATTGTTATTTGGAATACAGCTAACGACTCTATAGATGCAATAATCCAGGGGAGCCTGGCTAGGGTCGTTAGGGTGTTTATGGATACACCTAACGACCCTTCTCTAGAGTAGAACACCCATGACAGGCCATGTAAGAACAGTTAAAGGGTCGTTAGTATTATTTGGAATATAACAAACGACTTTTTATATGCACAATATCTGACCCAAAAAAAAGGAATTGATTTCAATAAAAAAACAACATTATATAGAGTGTAGCATCATAGAAAAACTAGTAAGGGTAATCAAGAATCCGGCGCATCAAATGTTCGTCAATAAACCTTCTTGCTCGTCGATACAATGTGGTATATTCTTTGTGGTGAATGAACCTAGTTTCCCCATTACGAATTTTCCATAACCCATTGAAACATTCCAGCAAAAATAATATAGGAATTCTTACATTAGTAACTTTTAACAATGAATAAGGTATAAATATTATTGGATTACTCACCTTTTCCCTTAGTGGAGCTTGTGGATGATAGTCATACACGTACTCTCGTATTACACCTTTCATGTAGTTGAATCGAAATGCTAAGTCTCTCCATTTGCGGTTATTAGGATTCCCGGTACGCCCATAGAAGAACTCTTTAACTCTCTTCCAAAACATTGAATATATTTCATTTGGACGTTCACGAAACGTATTAGCAAACGATTTTACGAGACACAAATCCTCATGCCTTTCCCATTCCACCATTGCAATAGAAAGATTGAGTATTTCGGAAGAGAGTTAAAGTTTCTGGCAATTTTATCAACATGTGAGGGTTGTATTATATAGAAGAAGCCTCCAACGGTTTTTTTTTTTTTTAAATTCGCAATAAGAGTCGTTAGTCTGTCAAATTAGCCATTTTGTGTTAATTCTTGGTTTTTGGCCCGACTCCTTTTCTTGGGAAGGAAAGACTTCTCGTACTCCGTAAATTCCGCTTGTACATAATCATGACATGAAGGGTTACTGGTGCAGCTCTTCGCATCATTCACAGTTTGTCTAAACAACATTTTAGTTGTTGGTCTTCCATTTGTTTTTTGTTTAATTGGCTCTTCTTCTACTCCTAAGCACTTTCGGGCAGCCGTCCATAAATTAGAAACCAATATTTGTCTTCCCGTATAATTCAGTCTTCGATATTTCTCATTGCTGTACTTTCCAATCTCCAAATTGTTCATCATAAGCTCCTGAGGGAGTTGGGTCAAACGAAAATTGCTTCCAAAAAGGATCAATATCTCCGAGAGGAATAAGCTCCTTATACCCTCCAAGCTTATGTCTACAAGGGAGACCAAGCCATGTAAACACTTTTCCTTGGGAAGCTTTCTCTCAGAATCTGAATAGTCCAGCCATCATATGCTTTATTGCCCACCATGACACTTGGTGTGCAACCCCTCTTAGAAAATCTTTGTCTGGTAGGTATTGCTTCAAAAAATGGTCTTTACTATGCTCCATCTGAGAATCAATCTTGATAAGATCATTCTCGGCGTGCTCGTGAATAGCTTCTTGTACCTTAACCACCCCACCATTGTTGAGCTCAAGATTTTTTTTCAAACGCCCGTGAGACTGCTTAACAATACTCGTTGACTCATTTTTGAAGTGATTGTACTTATTGGTCCATGCATAAACAAACTTCTCCTTCCAAGGATTCAACCATGTATCTAGGAAATAGTTGACCACCTTCTTATAATCCATACTCCAATCATCAATAAACTTTTGGGTTTGGGGAGGTGGGGAGTTTGAAAACACTAGATGGTCCCAGTCCTAGCATTGGTCAACTTTGAATGGATGTCCCAGTATTTCCTTTCATTATATGTCTTTAACACTCTTCAAAGAATATATATTAGTTAAAAACGCTCGATCATCAGATTTGATCAGAATTACATATATTATTATGGAAATTTATAGTTCGGAGATGAAACATGTCCGAAGAACAGCTGGCTGCTGAACGAGAGAGGGACCGCATTCGTGTAAGAAACCGTCGACAGAATTTGACGGAAGAGCAGAGTTCGATCGAATGTAAGCGTGATCGTAACCAAAAAAAAGATGCCAAGGAAAAGGTAAACCTCCCTTCAACATCTGCAAACGTAGTCATTCCCCGTCGTAGCCCAAGAATCTCATAGCAAGTTCAGCGACAAATGGATATCGAGGAAAAAAGAGATGACCTTGAGGAAACAGGAACACGTTGCAGTAATAATTCTCAAGATAATGCAGTAATATTCATCCCATGCCGAAGTCCTAGACTTTTAGGGAAACTTCCTCGTGCAGATGAAGACCCCGCAGAGACATCAAGAAAGAGAAAGGGAAAATTTGTTGCGCCACACCAGGTATGTATACTTATGAAATGTAGTTCACAATGTACCATGTTTCTGAATTTAGACACGTAGTTCACTGTATCTTGCATCATGTTAGGAATTGATTTAGGTTAGTGATTCTTTCTTTTTTTTCATGGTAAACAGCCTCGGAAAAAAAGAAGTATACCACACAAAATGAAATCAAGTAATTTTCAAATGAGAATTGATGAAGTTGTACGGTATGAGATTCCTGTAAAAGAAATATTTCCATATTTGATTTTTAGTCTTACATCGAATAGAGAGGCAAGGAAAGCTCGAACTAGAAGATTAGCACAAATTTGTAAAAATCGAATACTAAGGTACAAAAAGTCATTACTCGAACGATGTCGAAGTCCAAGAATTGCACAAGCTCCACCCAAAGAGAAGCCGAGTTGCGATGGATTTATTGATGTACCAATTACATATGCATTAAGTGGACTAGGTAGCCTCTTTGACGTACCAGTAGCAACAGTCTCAAATGGAATTCTTGGGTAAACATTTAAAAACTCGTTTTCTCTTCTTATTTTTTTCATATCTTTTCTTTAAGTTCCAAAATTGATTTTTATCGGGGTGAATTTCCTTTCCTTTCGATTTTATACAGGTTGACAATGAATTCAGTAACAAATGAGCGAGACAGCCTTTTGTATGTACAAGTAACATATTCAATACCCTCTGCACTTTCTAATTCTGCACGCCAAAGAAGATATTATGTATCACGTACTAGGAAGAAAATAAGCATTAGGCGTGCCATGTTCAATCTGCAACAAAGAAATCTTCGTCGTATAAATGCTCAAATAAATACTGACAGTATAATATCAAATGCTCAATCAAGTAACGCTATACCATCAAATGCTCAGAGGTTCAGAGAAATAATGGATGAGATAAAATGGGGTTTTTGTGTGCAATGTAAAACGATGTTCCCAGATATGTCACTTGAAGGGATTTGTGCATATTGTAATAAAGACAAAGAGACTCACCCAGAAGTTTTGTTGTTTAGTAAAGACAATGAAATGGTTCCTAGAGATGTACCGGATGAGTTATCCCGTTTAACCGATCTTGAGAAGATTTTGATTGCTCGTATCCATCCAGTAATGTCAGTGTATCGGGTCAAAGGTCAACAATATAAATATAGTGCTAATGTTATTAATTTCGTACATGATATGAATGTTATAGCTAAAGTACTTCCATGCAAACCTAAAGATCTATCAACAATTTTGGTTTTGAAGAGAATTGGCAATGTATTAATGAAAGAGTTTATAGTACGGAGGGAGTACGTGCGGCAAGCTCTAAAGTGGCTACAAAAAAAAATAATACAAAGATATAGAAATTAGCGATGAGAACATCGATGCTTTGCCCGAGGAATGTGTTCCATCTGACCTTCCAGATATTGATGGAGGTATTGGACAACAAGGAAATGATTGTTCTTCTGGCATTAACAGTAAAGATGATGGGTCTGCTGGGCCTCCAGAGTTGCAAGATCAGAGTATCTGTATTGATAAGTTTGAAACTATAGGCACAATTAGAGTAACGGTACAACCATATCAAGAGAGACACATTATAAGAGTTCTAGAGAATGATGGCATAGATAAGACCAATGTGGATTTTTCATTTACTGGTAAAGTGATCAGTGAGTTTACAATAGAAGGGTACATCAGCATGGAGTTTCCGACTTTATTTCCCGACGGTTCTGCAGATTTACGGGAAGGAAGAGTTAGGAAAGTACCTGAACGTCTGTATTTTTAGTACCTGATGAGATACCACGACGAGTGTTTCGCTCGTGACTCAAGATTTAGATACTTTGCTTTGAATTCGCTGACCAGGTGGCGTGCATTATCTTTAGGGTCTCTTTACATTAACAAGCACCCATAAGATCGTGAACTCTCGATTGAAAGTATTCGAGAAATGGTCTCATCACGGGACATCAGATTAGCTGACCGTATTTCTTATGTTGCAGAACAAATTCGTGGATGCAGAGCTTATTGGTACAGTAGGATAAAGGAGCTTATATGTATGGTGAATCAGTTGGGGCCGCTATCTATTTTCTTCACACTTAGTGCAGCTGACCTCCAATGGCCTGAACTCTACATGCTCCTTGACCCGGAAAATAGGTTGGAAGCTTTAGATCCAATAAGAAGAAGGATAGAAAGGGCAAGGTTACTAAACGAGAATCCATTGGTTGTCTCGTGGTTCTTACAAAAAAAGGTAGATGTATTCTTCAAAGAGTTTCTGAAGAAAGAATTTCCTTTGGTTGATCACTGGTATAGGTTCGAATGGAAGAACATAGGTAGCGGACATGTGCACAGTTTCCTGTGGTTCAAAGATAGACCGGATGCTTCCCGAATTGCGATAGATAAGCATGTAAGTAGATTTCCGATGCTATGTCCTTGTTTTCTAGGCACATTACATATTTTGGAGGAAATGGATTTGCTTTACAACAAATGCTTGGAAACACGAAATTGGTGCAGGTGATGTTTATTTGTTTCCAGGAACTTCAATATTGATTTTTGGTGGCTTTTACATCCATTGGCCATAGAATAAAAGATGATTTTCTTACTTCAGTTATCACTTTTTTTGTCACAGTATAAGCTTAGGTTGCCATTGTTTGCTCTCTCTTAAATTTTGGATGTGACTAAAGCTAATAATGTATCTTGTTATTCATACCGTGTCTATTGTTTTATGATCGGTTTGGAAGATACACTAACTTTTATTGTTTTCAGGTACGTCGTAAGATTATTGAATACTTTGAGAATATCATATGCACATGGAATACAGACCCCAATTTCAGAGTCAACA
Organism: Papaver bracteatum; assembly: GCA_023529315.1. NCBI lineage: Eukaryota > Viridiplantae > Streptophyta > Magnoliopsida > Ranunculales > Papaveraceae > Papaver > Papaver bracteatum. Next base: position 129,540 of record JAJJWX010005417.1, on the reverse strand, counting down.
TGCAAGACCATCATCCATGTGCAAAGAAAATTTCTGGAGGTTCAAATCTAGAAGATGATGAGAATGATTATGCGTCTTTGGTTAATTGGGTGATGCGACACACAAAATGTGGTAGTTACTGTTTGAGAAAAAACAAGATTACTAAGCGAAATGAATGCCTCTTCAGATTCCCAATTGAGCTTTCAGATAATTATAAGCTTGTTGAAAAACCAGCCGATAACAACATTTATAGATTTGTTGGTCGGAGAAATGATGTATTGTTGAACTCGCACAATCGAGCGGTTCTACAGACATGGAGAGAAAACATAGACTAGTCTGCTGTAACAACCACGGAATATGTTACCCGTTATATTTCCAAGTATGCAGAAAAGTGCGAAACAACATCAAAGGATTTCATCGACGCTCTACAAGGAATTATTGATGATCCACTGAGACCTTTCCATGACTCAACATATGCAATAAGAAGACTGCTCATTTAGAATGTATTGGAAAGAGATGTATCTTCACAAGAGGTGTGCCACTTGCTGATGGGTTTGAATATGACAAACTCGTCAAGAAAGTTTATTTTGCTAAATCTAAGTGAAAGTAGGTTATTATCCTGTCAACTGCGGAAGAATCGAAGTAATGATGATGGAGACCAGGGGATAACTGACCCCAATTTCTTTTCCAGATATTTGATTAGATCGGATGACTATGAGCAGATGTCTTTGATTAAAATGGCGAAAACACGCTATTATGCTCGTCGAAAGTGGTGAAAACACCATGTCGAGCCTGTTATTAGGATTATACCCGAGTTTAGTGGGAAAAATATCATGCCAGATACTGATCATTGGGAATCCTATTGCAAACAACAAGTATTATTAAATATCCGTTACAGGAGTATTGGATAAGCGAAGCGAAATTTTGCTACGTGGTCAGATTGTTATTCTCAACTCATCCGTCCCACTGAAAATCCGCCAGTAGATCTGGGCATGGTTTACGATGAATTAGAAGACGACACACACGCAGAAGGTGAATATTTAGATGAATGGATGGTGGCATCAGCGATGGCACCCAATTCTAGGGTATTAGAGGATACTGATTTAGGTTATCGGGAAATTAATCTCATCCATAATTGGTCACAAGGGTTACTGGACCACCCTTCTATTCGCGATAAGAAAGGATTTATCAACACGTTAAGGAAAATTATGCACGAGACACATTCAGTTTCTATTTCAGATACTTCTCTCATAGCTCTATCAAGACAGCAACAAATCGCACATGATCTGGTTCTAGGATCTTTGAGATCGCAATCAACTATTCGGTTGATTATCAGTGGAGGGGCAGGCATGGGAAAGTCGATCCTTATAAGTGCTATTGTCCACTCAACAAGGGAATTGTTTGGCAATGAAAAATATGTTCGGATCATGGCTCCCACCGGTGTGGCCGCATTCAACATTGGAGGTTCAACTATCCACCACGAGCTCGCCATCACAGCGGATAAGAACCTTTCATACAAGAAGCTGGAGGCATAACGGTGCAGACGTATGCAGGTAAACACCATGGAAATTCTGTATTAATACCTAAACTTATTGAATTAGGTATATTTGAGGAGTTATTCTAGGGCAATCCTTCATCTAACAGTAGTAGACTAATTTTAAATTCATGTATTGCACCCATGTTGTAGAAATCAAGGTTTCACCTTTTTATATTACTCTTTATTGTTGTTTCAGGTTGATTTTAAAGACACCAAACTGATCATTATTGACAAATACAGCATGATCGGAAGAAAAATGCTTGCAAACATCGATCTTCGATTAAGAGATATTTTTTCAACAAGTGAACCATTTGGGAATGTATCCATTATGCTCGTCATTGATATGAGACAACTTCCACCTATTTTTGATACGCCATTATATGCTGAAGGCGGAGGTGAGTTACAACTGACAGGTACTCTATCTTACTCAGTGTTTAAACAGTATGTTCGCCTTGAACAAGTTTTCCGGCAGTCTGGAGTCGAGGAATATGGATATAGAGAAACGTTGTCGAGATTAAGTGATGGAAACTCCACTCTTGAAGATTGGAAACTGTTTGTCACCAGGAGCTATGCGACCCTTTCAGTCCAAGAGAAAGACAACTTTAAGAATGTTGTTCATCTATTTCCAACTAAAGATGATGCCGCCAATCATAATTATCAACGCCTCAGACAGCTTGAGATTGATGTTATGCACATCCCTTTAAATAATAACTGTGTAACAGCTAAGGAAGCAAATTATGATGAGGCAAAAGGGCTAGAAGATGTCTTATTTTTGTCAAAGCAATCAAGGGTTATGTTGCGTAATAATTATTCCACTCAGTTTGGTTTGGTGAATGGTTCAATATGAACTGTCAAGGAAATTATATATGATAAAGAAGAAAAATCACCCACAGGTATGCCTATTGTTGTTATTGTCGACTTCGACAAGTATATCGGTCCAAGGGTGTACGAAGAACCAACTTTGATTCCTATCTTTCCAGTCACAACAAGATGGATATCATCTTTCGGGGTGGCATGTGAGTGTATTCAGTTACCGCTTATGTTGTGTTGGGAAATAACAGTTCACAAGAGCCAGAGGTTGACTCTTGATCATGACGTGGTGAATATAGGAACCACAAAGAGACTCGGAATGACATTTGTGGCACTATCACGTACTAGACGACTTAGAAACCCGGCGTTCTACCATATGTTTGATTTCTAAAGAATAAAGAGAATTGGTGATTGTTACAGGATTAAAAAAAGGCGTGCAGAAGAAGAGCGGTTGCAACAATTAGCAACTGCGAAGCAAGAATCTCTAAGATGATTTCTCTCTTGGTCTCGTTCACAACTTGTTTGTTATGCTCAGTTCATTGTACTCTCAACATTCAACTTATATTTGTTACTTTCCTAAATGAGATCTTATTGCAGGTGAATATCATTTTGATACCACTAAAAGCGGTGTTTCGTTTGTTTTCGGTCGGCCCACCCCACCGTGGTAGCGGTGTTCTAGTATACAAGTATTGTCGAAAACTTCAGAATGAATGGGACTATACACGGCTTTCAACTTAGTCAAAGTTCCATAGAGAGCACCAATAGCACCTCCTTGGATAGCACCAGAAGCAGTGGGAAAAATAAATTGAATATGCGCGGCTTTCGACTTAGCCAAAGTTCCATAGAGAGCACCAATAACACCTCCTTGGACATCACCAGAAGCAGTAGAAAAAATAAATTGAATAGGAGAAGATAGGTTACAAACCCAACCATGGAACCATTTGTGTTTGTCCTCCATGTACTTAATCATCTACAAAATCAAACCCTAAATTAATCAAAAATCCAATATATGAAAAGCGATTGAAAATTTGAAACATAACATAATTGTAACTGAAATTGAAATTGGATTTCTAGGCTTTTCTTGTTTTTCTTTCTTTACCTGAAAGTAATATGGGTGAGAAACCTTTTCGTTTTCTTTAGAAACCCTTTGATTCTCCTCTCTGGGAACCTTTTCCAACACTGATTTCTTCTCATCCGCTGCAACTGGTGGTTGTTTCTCTACCTTAATGGTTCGATCATCGACTTTGCAAAACATATTGAATCGAAAACTAGTAGAAATTTTTCTATCTCGAAATATCTGATTATCTAAAATTTCTTATGCTGCTCACTACTGGAAAAGTCGGCCAACTGTGTCCATAGGCAAATGGGAATTTCTTCGTGAAGTAATAAATGAATTCTGATTGGCTAGATTATTTCCACATGGATCGAAATCTCTTTCTTAAAATAATTATTTATGACCGTCCACGTCGGAAGGACGTTTTGGTGGTGGGGGTACGTGCCCCACCACCAATGTCTCAGTCCATGGCAAGGTTGCCCAAGTCGTTAATATTAGGCACTCTGTGTACCTGAGAGGCGAAGGTGAATTTGTAAAAATATATTTACTACCGGTAGGGGTGAGCATGGGCCGGTATGGACTGATTTTTACCTCATCCGCATCCAATCAAATCCTATCTAATACGGATTTCAAATTTGGCGTCCGCATCCAATCCAACATCCAATGGATGCACGGATGAACATATTGGGTGCGGATAATCCAATGGATTTGTGTTAGTTAAAATTTATAATAAAAAAATAAAACCAATGTAGATGACTTCTTATAAAACTTACATAGTTTATATATCTATATAAATATAGAACTGTCATGGACAACACTCCAAGCAAACACCTTAAAAAGTTCAAAACTATCTATATATTTTCTAGAAACTATATAAATGCCCTTATTCTAACGGATATGGATGTCCAACGGATTTTAAAGGTTACATCCGAGCCCAATCCGTAATCCGTTGGATTTCAAAAATCTCATCTGCGTCCAACCCATTAACGAACAGTCCGGGCATCCATCCGCAAAAATATGGTTGGTCCCGGTTAAATCCGCAGATTATGGATAAAATGCTCACCCCTAACTACTGGAATGTTGAAAAAATGGCATGGTCACCTTTGCAAAGGCCCAGTACCTTCAACAATGGTGTCGCACATGAATAGATGTTTTGGTTCGACTCCCATATGCCAATTCTTTGTTATTGTTATTTATCAAGCTTTAATTTTATTTTTGAAGCATGGAGTTGAATTAGAAAAATAAAATAAAAATAGAGGTCTATTGCACATTGATATTTGGTACCCACAGAGTGATTTAATACAATCTGACTAAGAAAATGTGAGATTTCCTGGTCCCATGTTGTGGGGAGGTTTTCCAAATGATTTTTATCTGCAACATAGTTTGTTAGTTCATCGGTCGTTTGGTTTCATTCTTTATAGCTGTGTTGTATATATATATTGCACCGTGTAATTGGCTGCATTCTCTGCTTTATTTCGGTAATCATTCCTGAAATATACCATGGAGGTTCTATGGAAGATTTTATGAAGCACATGAGATTTTCATAATCCTTTTCAAAAGGACTTTTGGTCATTGTCTTTTAGTCGCAATTATGTCAGGCACTAGCTTGGCCTACGTCTGTCACTAATTCAATTGTTATTGCAAGAGTCATTACAGTTCTCGCTTTTGAATCCTTGCAAATGAAACCTGCTTCTGCAATTCCTAGGTGTACCCTAGCAGCTCCATCAGTGTTGATTTTTATCCAGTTCATATTTGGATTGGATCAGCCTATCGAGATAGTTATTATTGTTCTGAAGTTGCTTGGATAAATAGAGGACCTATTTATAGCTGAATTCTCTAATCTCAAGTCGTTGAAGATAGGGATTTCTTGTCGTACCGTGTGAACACTTCTTGTTAGAGCATTGCTCGGTCGAACTCGCATATGTTGCTATCTCAAGCATGTTTGTCAATATTAGTGATCAAAAATATATGTCTTGATTTCTAGTTTACTTATGACTAAGTCTCGGTCTAGGATAGTTAAGTATAGTTGAGCTCCAGACTCCGTGGAAGTTATCTTACAAAGACGAAGAACTACTCAAGGAACCAGTGGAACTTCATCCAATAAAAAGGTATGTGGAGACTTAAACTCATCTGTCACTCAAAATTCTATCTACTCTATATCCTACTCTTGAGACAAAATTCTTATAAGTATGATAGTTTTCATACATACACATTTGTTATTTCGAGCCGAGTTTACTCGCCAATCTTTTTCTCGAAATATGTGTTGGTAAGCTTTTGATTTAACCATTTTCATCTTTACCCGTGACGAAAGTCATGATGACGTTTCAATCTTGAATACAACTTTGATTATGATAGTCATGAATAACGATTGTTATAACATTATAGAAGAATGTTTCAATGATTGAAATGTATAGTTGAGATTACGTAAACAACTACGAATATAAGCATATATAGTGTATTCGCACATTAGTGTATAAATCCATGTGCCGGAAACCAAGTGCGTGCATATGTGTGCATGCGGTATTGGTGTAGGAGACATCTTGGGTACGCGTACAAGCGGAAGTTTTCGAACCGAAAATTTCTGCTGAGTTTGTAAGTTTGCAAACTGTTAAACCAGCCACCTTAGGTACGCGTACCCGTACGTGTACCCACGGAAGTTTTTGAACCAAACATTTATGTTGAATTTGTAAAATCAAATCCGGTATCTATGGTACACATACCCATACGCGTACGCAAGCTGGTTATATCTCTCAAATCGGAAGTTCATGAACTTAAACAATAAATCAATAAGGAATGCAATCTTTGAAAACCGTGGCTATACTTTTCATGAATTGATTCAAGTGAATCAAACCAATTTTGTTTCAATTGTGTCTATGCATAAAGATCTAAGAAATTGAAAAACTCTTGAATTAGTTCTTGTGAGTCATTTGAACTAGTTATGAGAAAGATGAATACGGTTAATATGAAAGTGCTCATATGGAAAACCACTGGTTAACTATTTGTGAACCAACCAAATGTACACATTTAGGTATGGTTACTCAAACCTAAATGAAATACATTTCATTTGTGTGCGTGACAAGCTAATTTTCGATCTAACGGTTGAAAGATATTAGCTTGGATAAATCAGGTTTTGCATCTAACGGTAAATATTGAATGCTTTGTTACCAAGGTAACTTAGATTGCAAACCCTGATTTGAATTCTATATAAAGGAGACATCTAGCAAGTGGAAAAACTAATCCCCATACCTCATGTGTGATACTAGTTGGTTTTGCTATAGTCGAGTACGTTTCTTCTCGAGACCCTGTCGGTTAACGACTTAAAGATTTTATTGGGATTGTGAAGCCAGACGAAACTACTTCTATTGTGTTTGAGCGATCTGATCTTTCCATTTTCTATCGTACGAGTTCAGTTGAATAATTGGCTTGAGATTATATCTCCTATAGGGAAAGATAAAAAGAAATCACAAAAATCTTCGTCTCATCGTTTGTGATTCCACAATATCTAGTTTCGCTACCATAAGATTTAGATTATTATGAGGTGATTGATAATTCTAGGTTTTTCTTCGGGAATATAAGTCCGGGTTATCGGTTAGTTCATGTTCGCCTTGATTTTATCAAAAGACGGAACAAAACTCGTAGGTTTATCTGTGGGAGACAGATTCATCTATTATCGTAGACTTTTCTGTGTGATACGGATTTGTTTATTAAAGTCTTCGACTTTGGGTCGTATGAACTCTTAGTTGTGGGTTAGATTAGTTAAGGGAATTAAGTGCGTAGTATCCAGCTGGGATCAGAGACATAAGGAATGAAATTGTACCTTGAATCAGTGAGATATTGATTAGGGTTCAACTACAGTCCATACCGAAGTTAGTTTGTAGTAATCTAGTGTCTGTAGTGGCTTAATACAGTGTGGTGTTCAATCTGGACTAGGTCCCGGGGTTTTTATGCATTTACGGTTTCCTCGTTAACAAAATAGATGGTGTCTGTGGTATTTCTATTCCGCATTATATTTTTTTTATATAATTGAAATATCACATGTTGTGCATTGTATCAATCAATTGTGAAATCCAACCTTATATTGTTGATTGGAAATTGATTGATCCTTGAATATTGGTCATTGGTACCATCCAAGTTTATTTCTCTTATATTTGATAAAGACTCGCAGATTTCTATATGCTTGAGTATAGATCAAATCGAGAGATAGAGATATTAACTCCCTGATATACTTTTTATTATTAAGAGTGAGTCTGACTATCTAGTTGATACTCTTAAAAGTATATTAGAGTTAGTCCATACAGATTGCTAATCGAAATATTGGGTGAGGTTGTTAGACCCCCGCTTTTTTCAATTGGTATCATAGCAGACAAACACGTTTAAGACTTCAAAAGTCTGTGTTTGTGGCGATCTAACTCTATGGACAGAAGTGTTATCTCAATAAATGCACCACCAGATCCAGGGATTTCATAAAATGCTTCCATGACTGGTTTGATTAAATCCATAGAAGAAATTCTGGATAAACCTCCACCAGGTCCAAATTCCCTTGAAGTCTTCTCAGGACTTGAAAAGAAACTTGAAATCTTATCTTCTGATGTTGATCTCCAGAAAGAACAAGAATCTCTTGACATGCTAAATCAAGTTATGATGAATAATGCTTATGTTGAGGAGGATATTGATTTACTAATCAGTAAGAGCAATGCTCCTCCTCTGTGTAACCCAATTAGTTGTTACAAACTAAATGATTTACAAGAAGAGTTTAAGTCTCAGACATCTGAGTATATCACCTCAAATCATGAATCAACTCATGGCTCAAATACTGATACTTCCTATCAAGACAGTTGTGCTGTCTTCATATTTAAAGAGGTTATAACGCCCTCTTTTGCTAAAAGAGGTCCCCTCGCAGTACTAGAAACTATCTGCAAAAATTGTTCTTTATAAGACGAAAAACGAGAAATCAGAAACACAAATTATTTTGGGTTCTCTTGAAGTTATGTGATAATCTTATAAAGACAGTTTCTTTTGTGTCTCTCGCTACTAGAAAAAATTGAGAGTTGTTGGAAATAAACCCTCTCTTGGTGCCATGGTATGCATGAAGAAATAAATCATAGGTATTGTTTTGATTGAGCTAAAACAAACATGCCTTATGTCACACGTGCAGTTCAAGTACTTTGAACTCACGGGAATAGATCTTGTTCCAGTCTGAAACGTCTTGTTCGTGTACCTCCACGTGTCTTTTAAAAGAGAATGTTTTGTTTCTCCTCGCTCGCTTCACATTATTCTTCTGTTCGAGAACTCAAGAAAAAAAAAAACCAACAGTTCACGTTCTAATCCCTCATTCAATTCTTGATTCTTAGTGTTTTTGCTTAATATTTGCATCATTAGAATCATAAGAAGATTTTGCATGTTGGGTCGAGAACATTTCTCACTTTGCTCACCGGTTTTGAATCCTACCATCAACAACAGTTCACGAAATCAAGTAAGTTGTTCATCCTCTCTGTTGTGTTTTTGTTCAAAAATGGCTCCTAGGAAAAGGTTAAGCCGTGGTGAAAGTTCAAGTTCTCAACACAATCAGAACTTTGATAGTGATAATGAGATTAAAGATGATGAAATTGGTTTAGACATTTTACAGCCTTTTTATGACCCTCCTCTTCAAATTAGCTTTACTAGTCTCCTTACTAGGAATAAATATGTCAAGTTCCTTGACGGGAAGTTTGTCATAGAAAGGGTTTATGATCGTACTGTTAACGAACCCGAGTTTTACCAGTTTATGAAACAACATGAGTGGGTTTATATTCATGATGGTCTTGGGTCTTCTTATCCTGAAATGACTTTCCAATTTTATGTTAACCTTCATGCTGCCGAAAAAGCCAGTTGTTGCTTCAAGACAATGGTTGTAGGGATAACATTTGAGGTAAATTTTGAAGCACCAAGGAGATCAAGCATGTGGAAGAGAAGCTACGAAGATTTATCTATTTTGTAATCCATATGTATTGATAGTTTTGTCACTAAAACTGACAAAGGGGGAGATTGTTAAAGCATTGCTCGGTCGAACTCGCATGCGTTGCTATCTCAAGCATGTTTTTCAATATTAGTGATCAAAACTATATGTCTTTATTTCTAGTTTACTTGTGACTAAGTCTCAGTCTAGGATAACTGAGTATAGTTGAGCTCCAGACTTCATGGCGATTATCTTACAAAGACGAAGAACTACTCAAGGAACCAGTGGAACTTCATCCGACCAAAAGGTATGTGGAGACTTAAACTCATATGTCACTCAAAATTATATCTACTCTATCTCCTACTCTTGAGACAAAAGTCGTCTAAGTATGATAGTTTTCATACATACACATTTTCTATTTCGAGCCGAGTTTACTCGTCAATCTTTTTCTCGAAATATGTGTTGGTAAGCTTTTTCTTTAACCATTTTCATCTTTACCCATGTTGAAAGTCATGATGACATTTCAATCTTGAAAATAGGTTTGATGACGATAGTCGTGGATAACGATTGTTATAACATTATAGAAGAATGTTTCAATGAATGAAATGTAGAGTTGAGATTACGTAACCAACTATGGATATAAGCATATATAGTGTGTTCGCACAGTATTGTATAAATCCATGTGCCAGAAACCAAGTGCGTACATATGTGTGCATGCGGTATTGGTGAAGGAGATAGGTTGGGTTCGAAAACTTCCGCTAAGTTTGTAAGTTTGCAAACTATTAAACCAGTCACCTTAGGTATGTGTACCCACGAAAGTTTTCAAACCGAAAATTTCTGCTGAGTTTGTAAACTCAAATCCGGTAGTTATGACATACATACCCGTACGCGTACCTAAGCTGGTTATATCTCTCAAATTAGAAGTTCATGAACTTAAACAATAAATCAACAAGGAATGCAATCTTTGCAAACCATGGCTATACTGTTCATGAATTGATTCAAGTGAATCAAACCAATTTTGTTTAAATTGTGTCTATGCATAAAGATTTAAGCAATTGAACAACTCTTCAACGAGTTCTTATGAGTTATTTGAACTAGTTATGAGAAAGATGAATACGGTTAATATGAAAGTGCTCATACGGCTAACCATTGGTTAAGTATTTGTGAACCAACCAAATGTACACGTTTAGGTATGGTTACTCAAACCTAAATGAAACACATTTCATTTATGTGTGTGACAAGCTAAGTTTTGATCTAACGGTTGAAATATATTAGCTTGGATAAATTAGGTTTTTCATCTAACGGTGAATATTGAATGCTTTGTTACCAAGGTAACTTAGATTGCAAACCCTGATTTGAAATCTATATAAAGGAGACATCTAGCAAGTGGAAAAACTAATCCCCACACCTCCTGTGTGATACTAGTTGGTTTTGCTAGAGTCGAGTACGTTTCTTCTCGAGACCCTGTCGGTTAACGACTTAAAGACTTCATTAGGATTGTGAAGACAGACGAAACTACTTCTCTTGTGTTTGAGCGATCTGATCTTTCCATTTTCTATCATACGATTTCAGTTGAATAATTGGCTTGAGATTTTATCTCCGATAGGGAAAGATAAAAAAGAAATCACAAAAATCTTCGTCTCATCGTTTGTGATTCCGCAATATCTAATTTCGCTACCATAAGATTTAAATTATTATGAGGTGATTGATAATTCTAGGTTGTTCTTCGGGAATATAAGTCTGAGTTATCGGTTAGTTCATGTTCGCCTTTATTTTATCAAAAGACGGAACAAAACTTGTAGGTTTATTTGTGGGAGACAGATTTATCTATTATCGTAGACTTGTGTGATACAGATTTGTTTATTAAAGTCTTCGACTTTGGGTCTTAACAACTCTTGGTTGTGGGTGAGATTAGCTAATTAAGGGAATCAAGTGTGTAGTATCCTGCTGGGATCAAAGATGTAAGGAATGCAACTATACCTTGAATCATTGTGATATTGATTAGGGCTCAACTAACGTCTAGACCGAAGTTAGTTTGTAATAGGATAATGTCTATAGCGGCTTAGTAGAGTGTGGTGTTCAATCTGGACTAGGTCTCGGGGGTTTTCTGCATTTGCGGTTTCCTCGTTAACAAAATTTCTGGTGTCTGTGTTATTTCTATTCCGCATTATATTTTGTCATATAATTGAAATATCACAGGTTGTGTGTTGTATCGATCAATTGTGAAATCAAACCTTTGGTTATTGATTGATCCTTGGATATTGGTCTTTGGTACCATCCAAGTTTATTTCTATTGTATTTGATAAAGACTCGAAGATTTCTATTTGCTTGAGTATAGATTATATCGAGAGATAGAGATATTAATTCCTTGATATACTTTTTATTAAGATTAAGTCTGACTGTCTAGTTGATTCTCTTAAAAGTATATTAGAGTTAGTCCATACATATTTCTAATCGAAATATTGGGTGAGGTTGTTAGACCCCCGCTTTTTCACTTCTCCAGTCTCTTCAGGAATAGATAGAGATAAACTAGGTTGAGTTTATCTTATTATTCCACCACCTTTACTCTGTTCCACGGTGAGAAATAAGCCGTGTATTTTTAACACGTGTCGTAGACCGCCAGACCAAAACCCTAATTTTTATCCCCCCATTTGTGTGAAGTTGAGTTAGCTTTTGTGACGATGTGTTGAGAGAGAAATATTCTCTTTAGCCGAGTTGGCCAAGATAAAAAGATATTCTATGATTTGTGAGAATGACTAGGATGAGCCATATGAAAAGGCATGAAATGCCTCAGTACCATGTGCAGAGTGTGAGAGGAGTTATGTCAGGAGCTCAGGCTCAATTTACTAGCCGTGAGTGTGTTTGAGAGGATGTTCTAGGAGTATGTCGAAAAGGGCCTAGAGGCAGAATAACCAGTGTATCTCGCGGGGATGCCCTAATAATTATTCGGAAGCTCAGTAAGTCGAGTCAGAGCCTATAGTAGACATGAACAGTGTATCTCGCGATGATGCATTAAGAATCAGTCCTTGATCTCAAATAGGGTAAGTCGTGCTTACAGGAGACATGCAAAATCCTACATGACCAGCAGCATCTCATTGTGGATGTATACTTGGAATCATGGAATCACAATCAGCTGCGTCTCGCGATGACATTCTGGAATTGTGGTCGTTCTGGTTCATAAGTCTACCGGGGATGTTTTACGCTCTACAGAACCTATGTGACCAGCAGTATCTCATCGAGGATATGCGCTAGGAGTCACGATATCACGACCAGTTGTGTCTCATGGGGACGTATACTAGAAATTGTGGCTATGGGTGCCTTGAGGACCAAGGGATTAATCTCTTCCATGAGAGTTGAGTTTTGTCTATGTTCTTGAAATGACTCTTTTACCCCTTATCCAAACCATCTACATTAAGTCCCCTACTCATAGTAGAACCTTGATTGTTCTATGATGAGTATATAGATGGTGACAAATCATTCATATACGAAACTACAATCCTCCCGGTCTTCTAGACTTGCGGAGTCCCCGAATTGATGTTTAGTCTTCGATTGTCATGACTCTGATCTTGAAATCGAATATGAACTTTGGAGCTTCCCGGGGTTTCGTGCTAGACGTTAATGACATGATAATAAATTCTTGATGAGATAAAATTTCCGTCTGGAGCGAATGGGATTTGTGAATTAGGGTTTACTTGTCCAAACCCCTCATTTTCTCTTTTTGTGCATCCTTGAGCTACTGAGTTTGTACAGACGAGTATGTGGGGAAGAGAGAGCTTTTGAACGGCTTCCTGGATGGCATTGTTATTAAAAAAAATACATTACGAGCTTGGTTTTATTTGTCATGAGAGACTCCATGATATTCCTTAGGCATGGTCACATCTTGAGATAGGGATAGAGGCACGTGCTTGGTCTTGCTTTTGGAAATTATGAACTCGAACTTCCATATCTGAGCTAAATTCCCTTTATTTCCTCTAAAATTATGCTTTTCTGGATTTCATTTCAATCCCGTTCTTCTTCGGACACTTAGAGAACACTATTATCACGTGTATGAGGCCTTTGGAATGAGTAGATGAGAGCTTGGTCGGTCTCTAGCTGTATTAGGGCCTCCTTTCAAAATACTCAAAATTGTGAAATAAGGGTATTTTGGTCAAAATATCTTATGAGCTCGTTTTTATTGAAGAGTGATGAGATAAAATGGGTTAAGTAGAGGTGCATGGGACTTTCCAAGTAAATGGGGAGAGGCTCGGCTACCTGTTTTAAGAAGAAAAATCCAATTTTCACCCATATTTCCATAATTAGGGCTATTTCGTAAAAACCCTAATTCTCTTTTAATTTTTTATTTCAAAAAAATCCGAGAGAATATGTGATGTCCCGATACTATATAGAAGCATCCTTGCACGTGCGAGGGGCTTGGCGCTTTCCCCTTTTGGAGAAATCCCTTTCTTTGTCGAACTCTTGAAATTAGGACTATTTTGTCAAAACCCTAATTTTATTTTCAAAATTCTCTTCTAAAAAATTATTAGGGAATGAATGAAGTTACATTGGTCTCGGAGAGTGTTTACGCGAGTGGGGAAGGTCTTGGCAACGGTTTGGAGGAATTTTTGAAAAGGAAAAGCCTAGATTTCCTTATTTGACCCAAATTGCCTTAATTTCCTCTTTTTGCTCTAATTCCTTTTCCTTTTGCTTCAAGGCTTCCTTTTTGATCCAGGCTTGAAAGTAAAAATCTTTTCCACCTATTTTGGGCGTGACCTAGGTATGTATGTCGTTTCATCCTCCTTTCACACGTTTTGTTTGTATTAGGACTCTTCTTTTGGGTGTTCGTCAGAAAACTTCAGTTTTGAGAGACTTGCGTAAAATGGTTGCAAAATCTTCATACAATGTCGGAATTGAGATCCCGAGCCCAATCTGAAAACAAAAAATAATTATCTATTCAAATACAAAAGAATGACCTAATTCCGAGTTATTTAGGTCAGTTAACCAGTTGCGTACTTTTGTCATCAGGAATCAGGTATAGATTTTCAGGAGTTTTTCAGATTGCTCTTACTTCGGTGTTGAGACCACATATCCTAGCTCATTTATCCTTTTGAGGTTCCCTTTTGGTATGTTATATAGAAGACATAAGAGAACATATTTTCTTCAGTAAGTACCCCAAAATTCCTTATGGATTGTCATCAGTTTTCAAATCTTTGCGCTGGAATATGCAGATGTCTGTTTTCGAAAGGTGTCCTTATTGCGTTTGAACTCTTGATGTATTGAGAATCTGAGGAAATGATATATTGAAGTTTTATGACCTAATTAACCTTCCTTAGATTTTTACAGGTAGTGAATTTTATCCCCTTGAGCCAAAACGCGTCTGTGGCGTGCTTATACGGTTTTACCCTAGTTGCATGTCTTCTCTTGATTCTTTGTGAAAGTGTGGACCCAAACAGATACGCAAGTATCCCATGAGATGTGATCTATATTTCTTGATAAGCATAATATTCTAGGCATGAGGGTAGGCTTGAAAGTATTAGGAGATGACAAGGCTTGAAGGGATTGTCGATCCTCATATAGAGAAAACCCTAGTTGTGTGTTGTTGCTCCCTTAGTTTTTTATTCTAATTTATATTTCATTTGTAGCACACTCTTCATGGTGGGAACGAGTTCAACCTTGGTAGAGTGGGGATGAGCAATTTTTAACATTTTCATAGGACCTTCAGAAAGAGATTCCGTGATTTCACGGGACCCATGGCTTCTTTAACTTCGGATGAGACACTTGTTGGTGATTTTAGCGTTATGAAAATAATGACTCTGACGGACTTGCTTCTGAGTATCTTGTAAGTCTTTATAACCACCGCAAGAATCTTCATTTCAATATGAGGTGGTTTCTAGAATGACTCAATTTTGTTAGGGTCCGTCGGGGTAAGTTGAGTTCAGGTCCTCGCTTTTCAAAAAGTTTTTTTATCTGGAGATGTGTATGGTATATGAAGAGCTGTAACATGATAAGAAAGCGTCCCGAGATGCATATGCCAAAGTAAAGAAGCTGAACATGAAGCAAGAGATCTTCTCTAGGGAGCTCTGTTGGATGATTTTCTTTAGGGTTGATATTTTATCTCTCTAAACCTTTTCCGTATGCATCTGGTAAATGAAGCGGACCCCTCATAAGTTCGAACTTGATGCAAAACCTAGATTGCTCTGTCGGGTATGCGAGTAGGTAAAAACCTTAAGTAAAATTCGTAGTAGGAAGTTCTTCCTTGCACGATCTTCACTCCGGAAGTTGTAGGAACTTCGTTTGACGTCAGATTTTGGTGGTTGACCCCAACTATCGAACAAAAAATACATGCCTTTCATCTATTAGAGAAAAATTAAGATCTTAAGATTATTTTCAGGTGATAAGTCCACGTGAAATAATCAAACATTTTTACCATTTCCTTGGTGGTATTTATTTTGTGTCATAGAGAAAATACGCTTAGCATGGAAGTGATATTGTCCCCCAACACTTCTTTCTTGAACTGGAATTTCAGAGAAATCACAAACTAAAGACCACATTCCTTGGCTATTAATTAACATTGAGAAAAATAAAGTAGCATTACATAATTGAACAAAATGGAAAAGGATGACGCCTAGTGTTTACTTACATACATAATAAACTTTAAGCATCACAGAACTGAACAAACTTGAAAAGTTTAAGAAACCTACTCTCATGGCTATGCAGGTTGTTAGATTTCTCATAATAGCGATTTTATCACAGTTGGATTATCTTTGATGAGACTTGGAAGTGTAGGGTAGATCACAAATCGATTCATAATATCACAAAAATAATAATGACATAAAGAAAAGTATATTTATGATAATTAGAAGACTGTGTGTTACCTTAGATTTGGAGAATTTTATGTGTTTTAAGAGCTTGTGTTTATCATAATAGGAATCAACACAAAACCGTGAGAAACTTTCATAACCCGAAAATACCTTCAAAATCAATTTAAAAAACACCTAACAGAATTCAAACACATAAAGTTCATAATAGATTATTAGAGCTTCAACACAAACACCGTAGATAGGGAAATAGAGTATAAAAGGGAAAATCTAAATAAATCAACGTTCATATATATAAATGATTAAAATATGTGCGTGAGATACCCCAAGAATCCAGCGAGGCTGAACAGTCAATCAAAATTAGATATTTGTGAAGAAGAAAAAATAATCTAATTTAGTATGAGAAAGAACAACAATCGTAATCAACCCCAATACGAAGAGTGAGTCATATACCTAAGATAATGAGTTATCTTCGCTTCAACTTAGAATTTGCAAGAATTATTTTGTTGAGAAGAAAAACGCCTAAAAACACTGATATGTGAAGATTTACATTGAATGAGAATAAAAAAGCATGTGACTTTAAATGTAAAATGCTCCTGTTGGGGTGAATGAGAAGGGTAATGGTATGAATAATCGAAACGGCTGGACTCTGGAGTTGAAAACGAAGAGTAATGGGAAGATTAGAGAGAAAATTCAAGGGCATTGTTAGAGTCGATCACGACCGTCCTTTATATACACAAAATGTAGATACCCGTTCAACGTGAAAACCAGAGAGAGAGTGAAAACGCATATTTATGGCTTAATCTGGAGCGTCCTTTATATATCCAAAATGTTGATAATCGTTCATATAGAAAAATACCGTTGTCCCTTATAAATGATTGAAATATGTGCACGAGATACCCCAAGAATCCAGCGAGGCTGAACAGTCAATCAAAACAGGATATTTGTGAAGAAAAAAAAATAATCTAATTAGATTATTATAAGATATTATAATTTATAATATAGATGATAACTGGAAACATAGAAGTGGTTCCATCTCCACCGTCCTTTATATGTATAAAATATGGATATCCGTCCAAATAGAAAAACACCATTGTCCCTTATAATAAAGATGATTTCCTTTATTGTTTTGCTCTTTTGTTTTGAGGCTCAACTGTTCTCAGTAAAAGATTTTTTTGTTTATTTTTTCGTTAAAAATATTCTTCTTTGTTTTTTTTCGTTTTTATTAAAATGGGAGATATGTTGAAAGAAAAGAATACACAAAGTACCAACATCTTGAAGTTTAAAGAATAAGCGTTACAAAAATTTAAAAGAAAATAACAAAATATTAGTAAAACTAATTACAAAAAAATGGAATCCCAGACTAAAGATGAACAAGAAAAAATATCTCTACCTTCATTTTTAAAAGAGATATTATCACATTTTCATTTTAACATAAAATATAGGTCAAATTGGAAAAATGATAATATCTCTTTTTTAAGAAACCGATGAAGTATTTATTTTGTTTCGAGATAAAAATAGTTTATGCTAATAAAAGTTAAAGTCAGAAGATAAACCACGCCAGTACCATCAATCAAACAACATGAAATGCCACTGTTTATACGGTGGCACCATTGTTTGTCGTGGATTGGTACCCACCAGACCTCCGAATTCCCTCTCTCATTCTACGCCAAATGCTGGGCGGTGATCCGAACAGTTGTGGCTCCCCTCCCTTCTTTCACTGGCTAACCTGAACAAATCGCCATGGAAGGGAAAACATATTGAGAAGGGATTCGATTGAGGATATGCTCCTGCTGACCTTTCTTTTCTGTAATATCCTCTTTTTCGAACTTACGCAAATCTTCCTCTAGTATTCACTTAGATTTGATTTCCCTGAAGGCATGAGTAAAGGCAAGGAATGAGTAAGTCTAGAATCGCAAGTAAACTCATATATCGAAGAAGTCTGTTTTTAAAGGTCTAAGCAAGAGTGGCAAGTGGCAAATAGTATGTCCCTCAACCCTTAGTGAGTCTCATTTGTTAAGAAGTGAGTCAAAGGCACCGGATGATCCCTCTCAAAATGTGGATAACATGGTAAGCAAGAACTATATAAGTCTCCTTAAGTAACCCTTCATCTCAAGTATTGGTGTTTTTCATTAGTTTGTTCGTTTGTAAGAAAGACTAGATTCCACTACATGTAATGTAACCCCTCTAAGTTGGAGTTAGGGGATCCATTCTCAGTATCTTTTCTTTAGTGATCGAGTAATGTCATATAATAAGGTAACTTGTTTTGTCAGAATAGGTTATAATGACTGGGCCTCCTAAACCCGTTAGTTGTAGAAGCAAGTGAATCTCCTCTGGAAGTAGGTATATTAGAAAGGATGTTAAAACCTCTAACTCAAGTTGAGATAAAGAATACAATTCCCTTTATTCGCGAAATCATGAGTTTAGTAAACGAGTCCCTTTGGAAAAATAGATTCCAAGACATGTGAACCCTCTTTCGTAGCATGAGGATTCGTATTTGTGGAGTTATAATCCCGACTGAGTGGACCCTTATATAGGAAGAACGACGTTTGACGTCTAACACTTCTTCCCTCGTCCTGCTTGTATGGATTTATTTCATTACTGTATTTGCTTATCGGGAAGAGATTTCTCCATCCAATATTGCAGTTGAAGATGATTATTTTTTAGGTTTTATAGATCCAATTGCACTTTGAATAAAAAAAATCAATTGTACGTGAGTGTACACGGCTTTTATCTTTAGATATAAATCTGAGGGATAGGCCGGAGAAGAAGATCCATCCCTAAGCTGCTCAACAGTAGCTCAGTTCCTAACCGATTTTCCTTCCGTTGTTGAGCTAACGTTGTTTTTATTTTTTCAGTAGCTCTCGTTCCTAAGCGAAGATTGATTGAAGAAGACGGATATTCGTTATTGGGGATTGGAGTTACCTTGCTTGACACTAAGTACATTATCTGACATGCCCAGCATTGCGGTCATTCTTCCTAAATTGGTGTCCAATCCTAACTTTGGTACAGGTCCCGTTTTCCCATTAGAAAGAACCTTCTTTTATAAATGAGTTGTTTAGGGGCTTATTAACAATAGGGCCTATGAATTCCCTTTAAACCGGGCTGAGATGCAAGATTTCCCTTAAATCTACCAAGTCCCGCGATAGAGAAAAGAACGAAAGAACACTCACTTTTCTCGTAAGAGAAGTCAAACTTAAATTAACTACCAAATTCGTCTCTCTCCAATATGAAGGTTCTATACTATCCATGGCAGGTCGATGGAATTCGTCAGAAAAAGAAGAGGCTAGTAAGTAGATAGAGTCAATGAGACATAGAATGATATGCCGTGAGTGATACCGGGAAATATCATAAGAAATAAGAAAGCCAGTTTTCCCTTTCATGGGTATCCGAGTGTCTAGAACCAAAACTCAATTCTTTAAATTACATAGATAGACGCTTTCTCGAATTGACATAGAAAGTTCATGTTCGGTCGAGTCACTAGTCAATTCCTCTCCTTTCAGTCGAGTCTCTAAAGAGCCTCTCGCATACGCTCGAGTCCCTCACTCTAAGCAAGTGAGTCACTTTATCCCTCACATGTAGGACATATGAGTTCTTTCAGACCTCCGGGCCTCCTGCGGGATGATTAACAAAGCAGAAGGAAATGAGCACGCAATGTCAATACACAAATTCTCTCATTATTCGTTATTTTCGAGACTTTTCATTGCATTCACTTAAAACAAGAAACAAACACCAGCGTTTGGAGCATCACCTGTATTTTTGTGTATTCTTCTTCCTTTCCTTGGTCTTTCGTTCCGTCATATTTCAAATAACCTATCCAATTACAACGTATTAACCGCTAATACACCTTTCTTTTATCAAATCTCAGGGACATGGTCTAATCATGAAGGTAGTATTTTATCACGGTGTTGGATCTCAAGTTTGTATGGATTTCTTCTTTGTTACCTGAGTCGCCCCAAGAGCCATAATGTCTCAAAGCGAGGAGGCCATATGGAAACTCTTTTCTTTTCCTTTGTCTCGAACTTCGTGAGGAACTCACAACTGTCCAAGGAAAAAAGGATGAGTTCTTTCTTGCATCTGGCACGAGATGACAAAGAGAGAGTTTTGTCTATCGATGAACAACGGAACGACGTAGCTGTTGTTGGCATTGCTTTGTTTTCCTCTCCTTTCCTATTAGCGAGTTCCGATCCTTTTGTTCTCAATTTCTTTGTTCGTACCGAAACGCTTGCAGAATCAAACCCTGTATTACAATATCCTATATTAGTATACATCTTCCTTGTATATATGCCGGAGACATCGCCAGTGCTATGGGATTTGGAATATGTAGATCCAAAATATTGAATGGGATTGTGGCACGTCACTCACCGCCAATACAAAAATGATGCCTCCGAAAATAATGGAACCTTGCTTCGCTCTGCTGGATGCGTCGGATCCCGACTCTTGAAATTAAAAGATGTAGGCACTACTACTTCGTCTCTTTGTTGGACCGCCGACGCGAGCACAGTGGTTTCTGACCAGGAATAGGATATTCGAATTTTGAACTTGACATGTCGGTGCTTTTTAACCATAGGCATCTTGCCAGGAAGTTGGTGGGATCATCATGAATTAGGTTGGGGTGGCTGGTGGTTTCGAGATCCCGTAGAAAATACTTCTTTTATGCCTCGGGTATTAGCCACAACTTGTATTCATTCAGTCATTATACCACTTCTGAATTCTTGGACCTGGCTTCTGAATATTGTCACTCTTCTATCCTATGTATTAGGAACCTCTTCAATACGGTCCAAGTTGCTAGCTTCCGTTCATAGTTTTGCGACAGATGATACACGAGGACTCTTTTTCTGGCGCTTCTTCCTTCTAATGACCGGCATATCTATTATTATTTTCTCCCATATGAAGCAGCAGGCATCGTTCCATAGAACCTATCAAAAAGAGATGGTTGTGGCGTAAACACGATGTGGTAGATAATCATCCTGAGATCTTAAGGTCTAGTGGCATCAATATGTTATCCTTCGCTTTATTGATCCCTTTTCTGTTATTTGGCCCGAGACTACATGCATTCCCTATCACTGCAAGATATATAAAAAAGTTCAGTAAACTATTCACGTTTACTTTGAGCATCTTCTCTAGAGAAGCTTTGTTCTCAGATAAAGCAGATGGTCCAACTGCAGAACTTTTTCTTTTTCATTACTTCCATAGTCGTCCTTTGTGGAACGGAAGCACCCGTCTTATTAAAATGGTTTGTTAGTAGAGATGTTTCCACAAGTGCCCCTTCTTTCAATGGTACTATAATTCCTATTTCTATCTCTGTATTCCCTCTTTTGGTCTATCTACGTTCCAGGAAATTCATACGCTCCATCGACGGAGCCAAAAGTGGAGTCTTGGTTAGAGCAAGCCATCCTATTCTATTACCATACATAATTGGGAGAAGCTCATCCAAAAATAGAGCTAGAAACGCTTCATTTCCTTTCATTCCTCTTCTTCATTTCCTTCTTCTCGAATCCAAGGGTGACTTGTCATATTTAAAATCTTTTCGCGGTGTGCCCTGTTTACTATTCTTTCGTACTCTCTTCTCTTTACCACGCGATAGGTCAGCGAAGCTTGAGCGGGCGTGGAGAATGAAGATTCATCTTTTATATGGAGGAGTGTGCATCTTTATGTTGGATGTTCTTATGTATAACACAAAGAATATACAGTTCACTCAACGATTGCATTTGGGTTCCTAACTCAATATGGGTAAGGAGCGTTGTTCTTTCCGAGGTCTTGATCATTTACATGGACCCACTTTTCGTGGAATTTGTGGGAATTTGATGATCTATAAACCGGCCCTAACGAAGGATCGGCTCATCTTTGAGCATGATTCATCACTTCATGCCGCCCTGACAAGCTTTCCAATAGCCTCATATGAGAATGGAAAACTGGAGCAATTTATGCATCGGTGGATGAAAAATAGCGAACATAAGAATTTCTGGTTGACCATGTTCCCACAAGAAAGATATTTCTTTTCTATTCGAGAAACGACGAGCATGACTGAAGTGGATATACATACAAATCTATTTACGGATATGTATGCTTCGATTGGAACATGAAGTTCCAGAACAGGCGGCTAGTATACGACCCTAATGAAACTGCCTTTTATCTTTTGTATTCGGATATGATTTATAATGGCTTCGTCGGGAGGCTCGCGTAGTTTGAGAATTCTCCTCAAAAAGGAGAAGTTGCATTGGAATCGAGAAAGGTTAGTTCATAATTACGTAAAAGGAGTCGATGTTACGCGGCGTTCAGTCGAGAAGTGAATGATTTAGAAGGAATAAGTAAGAAATTGAGACGACTCTTTCTTGAACTATTCCATAAACAGATCTTCCCCTCTACGCCAATCACGAGTTTTACTCTATTCCTCTCGTATATCGTCATCATGCCCTTAATGATAGGTTTTGAAAAAGACTTTTCATGTTATTCCCATTTAGGTTCGATTCAGATCCCTTTGTTGTTTCCTTCTCCTACCGAACCTTTTATTTAAAATGAGAAAGAGGATGGTACACTGGAATTGTATTACTTAAGTGCTTATTGTTTGCTAAAAATCCTACTTCTACAATTGGTAGGTCGCCAGGTTATTCAAATAAGTCATGTTTTCTGTGGTTTTCCTATGTTGCAACTTCTGTACCAATTCGATCGATCCGGAATGGATTGGATAAACATTCTATTAGGGAGCCCGGTCTTGACTCTTCTGTGTGGTATTCATTCTCGTTCGGCTCTTGGAATTACATCTAGCAGTGGTTGGAACAGCTCGCAAAATTCAACGACTTCACCTACTTCATTACCCTTAACCGTTTCCCGTACCTTTATTGAAACATAATGGTTTCATATTCCTTCATCGATTGGTTATTTCTTTCTCTTCGTCTCTCTTTTTCCCATCCTGGTCTCGATTTTTTTAAAAGATCGAAGAGCCTTTCTTGATATCGGCCACGGACCAACAACTGTAATTTATTCCTCCTTTATCATATGTATGGAGAAATTTAATTAAGAAACCTAGTAATCTTCACTAGTCACTTATTGCTTATTGACCTTCCTCAAACTCCCTGTCAAACTGAGCACCCTCGCCCGCTTCAGTCATTAAAATCTTCACAGTTAGGTCACATGATCCCAGGTTTCAGAAAGGGGCAGTAGGATTTCACAGATGGTTTCCCATTTTAATCAAGAACGTCCTGGTTTCGACGAGAAAAATACTAATCAATCAGTCACATTCGGATAATAAAGGGGTCAAGGTACTTTCTAGACTCTAGAATAGGTTCCCACAATTCATGCATCAGTCAAACAAACTAGCCTAGCTGAGTCCTCCAATAAGTCTGGAACCTAATGCATTGGAATAAATTCGGCGGATGACTCTTAAGCATCAAGATTTTTTATACGCTTTTGAAGGAAGAAACCCAAGTTTATGAGTGATTCCCTATTAGTATATATTTTATGTGTAAAAAGAGGGGATGAGTACAGAGTTTCTTAATAATGTTAGTGCTAGAGGTCAGATGAAGAGTAATCTTTGGATTCTTTGGTCTTCTGATTATGCTAGACCTGCGGTGATAAGTAAAATTAAGCAAGCAATTTCTGTGGTCCAAGAAAACGGATGTGCGTGCTAACGCGCAATGGATTTATAGGTAGGAGTCGTTGCTTGTTGGACTTGTCGTCTTCTCCAGTAATATATGCAATGAAGAAATTAAAAAAAAGGGTCAGGCATGCTGCTTCTGCACCAGATGCGGAAGACAAAGCAAATACCACTGCTCTTGGACATAGATCTTAAAAGATAGCATATCCAAGATTTGCTTCGTTTCAAATGACATCCTTTCGAACTCTCCTTTTTGTGCAATTGAATGTGTCTCAGATCTCGCCTTTAAGGAGAATTTTGTTCAATCTTGTTCCAAATAGCATTTCTGCAGATGACTGACACTTTGAAATCATATGTTTCCATCTTGATATCGAACCGCGCCTTATATGAGAGCATCTTTTCATCATTAAATTTGGGCTTATTTAAATGGTTAACCAGAGTTACTACAAGAGCGAGATTTTAGTTTCTATTCCACTTCTTTAGCAGATCACTTGAGACTTATAGCCGAGCTAAGGTCCACCGTAGGGTGTGTCTCCCTTTAGTATAGAGGATACTTGCTTTCCTAGGGCGTACATGCGCCGATATATTATCCCATTCTTTTGTAATACTCCACTTTTCACGAACGAAGCATTTGAGCCAACTCTACGCAAGCTAAATTATTATTACTTTGTCTAGGGGTGGGACTTGGGTTGGTTGGTCGGGTTGGAAGGCTTGGCCGAGGCAGACCCGAGGTAGAAATCCTTTGCCCAGATTTCCCAAGGAACCCGTGAAACCCGTGGAGGTGCTGCCCAAGTCCCGCCCAAGTTATATTCCTCGGGTTCCCCGGGTTCCTCGGGTTGACCCATGCTAATACTTTACAACACAAAAATTGTGGATATTTGCATGGGTTCAGCTAACTATGCACCAACGATGATTTCATTTTCACTTTTTGTGTACAATAGCACTCAAACTCTTTGGCATTTTTATTCATTCAAACTAATAAGGGGGACATGATGTTTCGTAATGACCTTAATTTAAGTCTTAAAATTTATTTTTTATTAATGTCATAATATTTTTTTTTAGTAATTATAAGATTTAATTATTGTATTTAGCTTAAATTTCCAAATAACTTTTGATTATTGACAATAATACAAAAAAATTTCATATTGAATTAATAATGAGATAAATATGATTTATATTTTCATTATTAGGTTTGAAGATAATGGCTAAAATTGCTCTTAATAGATAATACTACCAATTATAAAAATAGTTTATATAATTATATTATAGTTCCTCGGGTTGGGTGGGTTGCCCGGGTTAGAAATATTTATGCTCATGCTTTCCCAAATTTAACTCGGGTTTATTAAAATTGTACCCGAGCTTGAAATACATTTCTCATGCCCGCCCAACATTCGGGTTGGGCATGGGTTGGGTGGGTTGACCCAACCCAAGTCCCATCCCTAGCTTTGTCTTTAGTTACGATCAGATGGGAGTTCCCGGGAGGTTATATTCCACTAGTTAATATATAGAGCGGTGAAACTTACGGATAGTTGCTCGGTATTTCCAAATCGTAGGACACCATATGAATTCTGTTTGTTCCACATAAGACATCTCGACCATGAGCAGCTAGTTAGACTCATGAGGCTGATGCTCCGATCTATATAAACAGAAGAATGGTTTACGGAAAAAGCAACTAGTCGGTTACGAAGGAACTCTCGGCTACTTCTTGGTTTCAACTAGTCAGCTTCGGCCAAAAAGAATAATAGGAGGATTTCGAAATAGGACAGTCTCTGGTGTGTTCCCTGGTTCCCAGGGTTAAGGTATTCCCTATTATGAGCCTACTCAGAGCAGAACTATTTGATTATCTTTCGCAGGCAAACCTTCGCCTGCTGAGATTCCAAGTCTCTAAGTGGGCCCTCTTGTCCACCCATGACCTTGTCTTTTTAGAGAATCTCGGTCCTCTATCATATAATTTCTAGCTCGATAGTCCAACGGGTGGGTTTCGTTCCAGTTTCAAGTGTCTTCTTGGATAGTTATAGCGGCCCATAGGCGCGAGATGTACCTTGTTGGGGGGGGGTCCCCTGGACATAGTCCTTTCAGGCAGTGGTCGTTTAGTCCATGGTCCATTAGTGGTCGGTGCAAGGCTAGAAATTGGAACTCATTGATTCCACTCATTTACCATCCTTCGCTTCAGGGTCTGTCCCTTAGTGTGGTCAATATCTAAGACTGTCGGGCAGCGAAGCTTACACTTGTTCACTTAACGGTTCACCAGGGCCTCTTTACTCCTCCATTTTCTTCTCACTCATACCCCATAGAGAGGAACTGACTTTCTTTCTTGTCCCACATGGATGGTCTGAAAGAACTCATATGTCCTACATGTGAGGGAGTCGACTGAACATCTCAGCTATTTGCGGGAATTTCGCCCGCATCTGATCCCCAATTCTTGTTCACTGTGGATGATCTTGATGAATTGTGACCTCGTACGATCGTGTCGGGTGAGCAAGAGCCGCTTCGTCACCGTACTGACTTATGGGCTAACGGGTCACACTTTGGCCAAGTATTCTACAAAGAGACCCGAAAGCCAGAAGTATTAAAGGAATGGCCATAAGAATAGGCGCATCATGACATCTCTTGATGTCTTGCCCGAATGAATTAGTAGGTACTAGAAATGTTAGAAAAAGTGAACGAAGGAGTAATAAGAAGTGAAAAGGACAGAGACACTTCCCAACCAGAAAGTAAAGTTCCCACTGATTGCATACTTAGTGTAAGCGAGATCTAAGATCACATCTTTGGAATAAAATTCAGTTAGAAAAGGAAATCCAATGAGATATAAGCTTCCCATGAGCATCATGGCATAGGTCAAAGGAAAGGAGGAGGCAAGCCCTCCCATCTTCCACATATCTTTCTCATCCGACATGGAATGAATGACCGAACCTGCACTCAGGAAGAGTAATGCTTTGAAAAAGGCGTGATTCATTAAGTGAAAGACGCTAACCGAATAGTTATAGATGCCGCAGCAAAGATCATATAGCCTAATTGACTGCAAGTTGAATAAGCTATGACCCTCTTTGAATCGTTCTGTAATATTCCAGTAGTTGCCGCAAGGAATGACGTCGTAGCTCCTGCAGAAGTAATCACAATCAAAGTCGTAGGTGGATATTCAAATAAATGGGAGCACCTTGCTATCATGAAAACGCCAGCAGTGACCGTAATAGCTACATGAATCAAAGCGGATACTGGAGTGGGACCCTCCATAGCATCGGGTGACCAAGTATGCAATCCTATCTGTGCATATTTTCCAACAACACCAATAAGAAGTAAAATACAAATTAGAGTGATGGCATTAAATCTCATATTGCAAAAAATCCAAGAGTTTCTAGGGGCACTAGCACGAGCAAAAATGGTCAAAAAGTCTACTGTTTGAAACATAGTAAAACAACCCGAAATCCCAGGAGCTAATCCAAAATCACCTACTCGACCAGAAATGAATTAACAAATATGAAGCAAGACCTACTCCCTCCCATCCCAGGAATAATTGAAAAATGTAATCTCCAGTCACCAACATTGGCATAAAAAAAGTAGGAATGGATCCAGTCACCAATATGAAGCAAGACCTACTCCCTCCCATTCCAACTATTTTTTTATGCCAATGTTGATGACTGGAGATAACTTTCTTCAATTATTCCTCCCTATGGGGTACGAGTGAGCAGAAAAGGGAGGAGGAAAGAGGCCCCGGTGAACCATAAAGTGAACAAGTGTAATCTTCGCTGCCCGACAGTCTTAGGTACTGACCACACTGAGGGACATGCCCTGAAGTGAAGGACGGGAACGAGCGGAATCAATGTGTTCCAATTTCTGGCCTTACACCGACCATCCAATGGACCATGGACTAAACAACCACTGCCTGAAAGGACTATGTCCAGGAGATCGCTGCCCCCACACAAGGTACATCTCGCGCCTATGGGCCGCTATAACTATCCAAGAAGACACTCGAAACTGGAATGAAACCCACCTGTTAGACTATTGAGCTAGAAGTCCTACGATAGAGGACCGGGATTCCAAAAAAAAAGTCAGCCAGTAAAGACCCAGTAAAGAAAAACTAGTTAAACAAGTGAACAACATGGAATGCCACTGTTTATACGGCGCCGCACCATAGTCTGTTGTGGTTTGGTGCCCCACCAGTTATCAGATCCTTTCCAAACTGAAAGCTTGTTTATAACTTTCAAAGTCCATTTTGGTCGGCGTCGGCATATGTTGGGGATTCATTAGATTTTTCCCCAAAATAGACTGGGCCAACTCTATCCCACCACTAGACACGCGCTCTGATATATAAAAACACTAAACACCTCGATCAGTCATCATCATCTAATCTAATGGAGTCTGAACGACAGAATTTTGGGAATTCTGAAGAACCAAAACAAACAATATCCAGTAATGGTGATTTAAGTAAAAACAATGAAATGAATGAGAAGAATTTGAAAAAGAAAAAGAGTTTGATATTTAGATTTGGTTGTTTAAGATCACAAACAACATCAAGTCCTGATAGATCATCATCAGATGAGAAACCATATATGGAGATGGAATCAGTTACTAGCGAAGATGGTCCGCCTCCAACCCATCTTGTTGTTATGGTTAATGGTATTCTTGGCAGGTTAGTTCTTCTTCTTACTTCATTTCATTTCTGAATCTGAGATTGTTAAAATGAATTGGATGGTACCATTTTGAAATCAGCAAATTAGGTCTAAATAATTTTATCAGTGAAATATGTATAATATATTTGGATTAGCATTTCAAAGATCAGTGTCACTAACTACCTCAATTCCCCAAATCAACAGTACATGTCTACCGAACTACCAATTATAGGAGGGAAACATAGATAATTAAGACTAGTTGCTTCCGACGAATACGAGGATAGGCTTTTTCTGTGAGTATAACTGGAATACTAGATGAGCTTTGTAATCTAAGATGCATGTGGTGAACATAGAAGTGACAAATTCTGTATCATCAAGAGACAAAGGTTTAATTTCTTATATGACTCAAGCTTTGTATGATTTGGTGAGACATTTTATTTTACTGTTCCATATTAGTCATCTGTATTGGTGGTTTGGCAGTGGTACCTAATTTGGTTTTCAGTATGCTTGTCACATTTATGATAATATATTGAAGCTCTACTGATACATCCATACAGCCCTGAAGATTGGAGATTTGCTGCGAAGCAATTTTTGAAAAGATATCCCAAGGAGTTTCTGGTGCATTGTGAGTATTTTTCTCTTCTTCTTCCAACCTCCTTATTTGTTATTCTTTTAGAATTTGGTGAATTACATGCTTGTGTGTTCAAAATCTCCTACATGCACTATTTATCTTCTTTATTGTTTTGCTTAGTTATGGCATACAATTGAGTTGATTTTCATTCTTTAATGCTCTGAGACCTTCTCTATCACTTTATGTTGTTATTCTTTTTTGATACACTTGGAGTTTACCGTTTTAACACCTTCTTAAGGTTGTTTTAATTTTTTTTCTTCGAATCTGATCATGGTGGTCTAAATTAGTAAGGATAGGGTTGCTAAAGTTACTTGGAGTGCCTCCTTATTAACTATTAATATTTCTTCCCTTTTAACATGCAGGCAGTAATTGTAATACCGCATCAACGACGTTGGATGGAGTTGACGTAATGGGAGATAGATTAGCAGATGAGGTGCATAGTGTTCTGTTGTTTGATCTCAACTTTACCTTGTTTCCTGCTCTGTGACCAAGGTTTTGATCTAACATTTATTTATCAAGATCAACTGTTGGTCTTGACGCAGCTTCGTTCTATGATTATTAAAATTTTCTGCTCTGATTTACATTTTGGACTGTCTATAGTTAAACCAAGTTCTTCTCAGTTTTGCTTGTTTGATTGTATGTAATCTTAAGAATACTGTTGTTTCAGGTGTTGTCCGTAGTAAAACGGAGACCAGAGCTTCAAAAAATTTCTTTTGTGGCTCACTCATTAGGTGGCCTAGTAGCGAGGTATGCTATTGGCAGGCTCTATTCTTCAAACCCGGAGCACAATCCTTCTGAGGGAAATGGAGATTGTAGTGGTGATGGATCTGGAAGTGCATGCCTTGAAAAGAAATTGATAGTCAAAATTGCTGGATTGGAGCCTATGAACTTTATAACTGTTGCAACACCACATCTTGGTTCAAGAGGGCATAGACAGGTAATTTGCATATACCATTTTCCATAGAAGTGTTAGTTCATTGGTCTATGAAATGACATTTTTCTTTGTAATGTGACTACTGACCTGTGGACATCGTTTGGACTCTGATTCCGGACTCTTCTTTGACCAGAAAAATGTGTTGGACAATCCATGTGCTTACTCTGTGTGCCAACTAAAGCCTCACAGGAATCATTTTCTGCATTCATTTTCTTTTATTCATCAACTTATTTGTTGTATTTTCTGTTTCTACTGCTTTATTGCTTTGGTATGCTCATTTTTAACAGTTTGCAGCATTTAGTACTTCTGAGAAACAAATTGCCTCGTTTTTATCATCTTTTTTTGTGATGAAGTAAAAAATTATCTATGCGTAAGCATATTCTGCGTTCGGTTAATACTCTTTGTACATCATATAATTGGATTCTGTAACAGAAAAATGTAGATAAGAAAGAGAATACCGCACAAGCATGGTTTCCATTTAACTTGCAATGCTAGCTCATGTCCTTTTTTTTACTCCTGCCTAAGATAATATCAATCTTGCTTTAGGTCCCAGTGTTTTGTGGCCTTCGCTTCTTGGAGAAAACAGCAAAAAACACATCTTGGTTGCTTGGGCGAACTGGGAAACATCTGTTTCTGATTGATGAAGATAAAGAAAAACCACCTCTTCTTCTTCAAATGGTCAATGACTGTGGAGATCTTCGATTTATGTATGTCCCTCATAAATTGCAAGTTTATTTAGTTGTTTCATTTATTTTCTCCGATCTTTCTCCTTTGATATTAAAAGTAATAGTACTCTCTCCGTCCAAGTACTCTGCAGTTTTTGCTATCATAGAACTGTTTTTAACTGCTCTTATTTTTGCAGGTCTGCTTTGCAATCCTTCAAGCGCCGGGCTGCCTATGCAAATGTGGGCTATGATCGTATCCTTTAAGTTATCTGTACTTTACATACCATACTTGGTTAAGCTGCCAAAATAGTCAGTTCTAATCTCTGACTGTTCAGACATTTAGTGGTAGTGATCTTTATCTGGTTAGGGGGAAGAACTATCTTTATCGCTGGAATCTTAAATAACTTGATAGGAGGGAATATGCACATTTCACTATCTTTATCTGCTATATAAACTAATTATTATCTTAAAGGTGGGACAGTGACCTTAGATCCTACTACACTCAGTCCCCACTGTTAATGCCTCCATCAAATCCTGGTTTTCAAATTCAAATTTGACCTAAAGAAGAACCAGAACTAGTCTAGACAAGCGATAATCTTCTGAAATACCTATTTACAACTATGGCATTCTCAGTTGCATCATATTTCTGAGCATAAGGAATTTACTCTCATTCCTACACAGGTGTGCAATCATTTTTTCTTTCCTCAGATGGGGTACTCGAATGCTTGAATAATTAAACCATACACAATATTTAGCTCCTTAAGCTACCTTGCTGAGACAACTTTCCACTTTCAGGAACCAGTAAATATACTTATTCCTACACAAGGATGCAATCAGGTTTTCTTTCAGTGGATACTAAAATGCTTGAATGAAACAATACACAATATTTAGTCCCTTGAGCCACCTTAATGAGAACTATATAGATAAGCCAACTGTTAAGTGTTTCATCTTTAGAACCCCGTCTACAGTTACTACGTGTAATTATTGTGGCACTTGTTCTCAAACAATTCTTTCAGAAGGAAAATTTGTATAGACCATTGCTATGGAATTTGGTAACTCGATCTCAAAAAATCGGATGAATTGGGGATTCTCTTTCATGTAGTGGATCCTAGCTTTGAGGCGTACTACTTGATTTTTTGACTGATGATTTTTTCCAGTTAGATAGTAGAAATGAGTTTCAAAAGATCCCAGAGAAATAGTTTAATGGAGCTTTTGTTTGCTTCTCCTTCAAGAGAGAGTTAGGAGCAGGTTGGATTCCTCGAATTGATCCCTTTCTCCTCTATCACTTATGAATAGTTTCCCATACAGCGTGATTGGCATTTAACAGGGATTAATCGTACTTTTAATATTTGTTTTCGTGATTTTGATCGATTGGTTTATGTGAATGACTTAACTTGATTAAAGACCTTGTTGGCTGGACTGCATCGTCAATACGTCGTCGTAATGAACTTCCAAAGGTAAATATTTCTTGATCTGGAATAGTGTTAAAGTTTTTTGCCGTGTGCTTCTCATTTAGATTTCTTTTGCAGCGCCAACAATTCATGAAAAATGAGAAATATCCACATATTAAATACGTTGAGGCACCTAGGGTTGTCAATTCTCAGCAAGAGGCTGAAATGGAGGTCAATGCAAATGGACTCGATGCAAATGAAATGGATGGTGAGTTCCCTTGAGCATTGGCTTCAATTTTTATATCTTTTCTTCCTCTGCAAACAATATGTAGCCAACGAAAGTTCCACTACTCTCCGTCAGTACATAATTTATATGGAAACCAGGAAAGTGGTGACTACTGCTGAAAATGAATATTCTAGGAAGATTTTTTAAAAAAAAATTCTGTACGTCACCGAGAAAGATGGGAAACCCAAAGCAATGCTATCAGAGTTCGTGAAAGATGGAGGCAGTGGTTATGGAAGTAGGCCATATGAAAGAAAATCAGTCACTTTACTATCTTGGGACTCCACGTCCTTGACATACCTCAACTATTCTTTCGTTACAGTTTTACGCCCTGTTTATCTATCTATTCATGTATCTCATCTGCATTTTATGAATAAGTAACATCCAATAACCTTTGACTGGAATTTGGTCTTAGGATTGATTTCGCGATAAAGTGCTAATGCTTCTTCTAAGTTATGCTTTTTTGTGTACTTAATGTAGAGGTAATGATTAGAGGCTTGAATAAAGCAAGTTGGGAGCGTGTAGATGTTAGCTTCCACAAAAGTAGACAAAGACTTCTTGCACATACGGCTATTCAGGTAAGTTTCTACTTTTTCCCTGAATATCATTGTATTAATAGAGAGAATTTTGGTGCTCCTTCACTCACAGCTGACCTGTGACTCAAAACAACCTCGCTACTTGCATTATCCTTGACTATTATTTTTACTGTAGTCAAATTTTGGCTCACTAAACCCTGTGATTTCGACATCTATTTTCAGGTTAAGACTTACTCCATCAATTATGATGGTGTTGATGTGATTTTCCATATGATCGACAATTTTCTCCCTTGAAGAAGTACCTGTTCATTGAGAATTGAATAATGTATGTACCATGTATATATAGAACCCCTCAAACACGGTAGATGTCACACTGGTAAATGAAGAGGTCAATTTTTTGAGGCAGACTTTCAATATTTAACTTACCAACTGTCGCGATCACTCAACAACTCTCATGTTAAGTATTTAAATGGATCTAGAGGTTAGTCTTACTGACCTTATCTTCAATGATATGAGAGAAAATTATTTCAGTTTAGCTCCCAAGTATGCATTCGACAACGAATTTTCAAAACTTTACCTCTGTATACTTGTTGTTGTATTTGCAATTTCCACTTTTCACCACCCTTACCTTTGCAGGGGAAACAAAATGTATCCACTTTTGATTTTCATGTTATATTGTTTGTACTTACAAAAATTAAATCTCCAACAAACAATGTACCCATGGCAGATGAAAGCATTAAATTTTATGTGACTACTTCTTTCTATTTTTTAGGGTTCAACTTGATAACATTGAACATGTAATGCCTGGTCTTTGTTGATGATCACTGATATTATTTGTATGGGCTAGCCATATATTTTTTCCCATGGGTCCTATCTCTGAAAGTGATGCTTTTGTTATGAATAATTGAGAGAAGGCAGCATTAAATGAAATGTGTTATAGAATCAGATTTGTCAGTCTAGTGGCTTTCTATGATCTTTCTACTAATAATCAATTTCTTTTTTCCTTTATATCTTTCTGTAGCAATTTGCATCATTCATACATGAGTAATTCATTCAGTAATAAAGAGTAGTAAAAAAGACTCTTGATAGGTGAGGAGATGTCATTCACTCTACCTGGGATTTTGAGAGACCTTTCAAAAACCCCAAGAAAGAGTGAAAGTGTGTGACAAGTAATTTCTCCTTTTCTCTACTCTATCATCCATTTTCAGAATCTTGAAAATGAGAGCCAAAAAAAAATAGAACAAAGAGATGATTTCTTGTGCAAGTTTCATGTGGTGTATAAAAATACCATATGAGAAAAGTGAAATGTTATCCAAAATAGAAAAACTCTGAAACCCTCATTGAATGAGAGGAGCTGAGCTGAGCTTTTAATAAAGTGATAAAGTCAGTAAAAAAAATGATATTTTCTCTGATTCTCTTTTTTGTTAGTAAAATCCTTGCAGAGAACAAAAACAACAACCTGTGTATGAAAGGAAGGAAGAAGAAGAATCCTGACAGATAAACTTAGTAACTAATAATTCTATCTTTTTCTGGAGTAGATTTTTACAGCAGTGTCATTCATATACATTCTAGGTAATACATTTATTTATTTTTTGAAAATTTGAAAAAAAAACATTTACAACTCATACTTTTTCTCCTTAAACCAAACCTCTGATTCTATAACAGAAAACAATCAATGCATTATACCCTCCCTCCTATACTTCCAAATTTTCATATCTTTTCTATTCAATTCTTGTTTGCCAAGCAACAAAAGTTTGGAATATTGCATTTCTCTATGAGCTGTCTTTTTTCTGCAAAGTGCAACAATCATGGTTAACTAATTTTTAACGCTTAACAGGGTCAGTCAGTCAGGGACTCCAGGCCAGGGTCCTAGTTTACTCAATAGGTAGATTAAAGCATGGTTAATTATGGGTTTTGAGTTAACAAACTATCAAAACCAAAAAAAGGGTGCAATCTTTTTTTTGTTGTTGTACTGTAAGACTTTGCGTGAATAATGAAGCAAAAAAACCAGCTTCCAATACATGATGGGTGGAGAAATGGGTCACCAGTCACCACCACCTGGGGGTGGTACTCCTGGGAGGCGCTGACAAAAAACCTTTTGCATCTTACTAAGAAACTTCATGAGTTTTCTACCATCTGTCCATCTATCTTTACCTCGAGAAATCAATAGTTTTTTTCATTTTATAATCCCTTGGGGGTACAAGTTTAGGTAAATTTAAGTAGGTTGGTTTAAATTTGATTACAGAATCGAGAGATATCTTGTACTGATTTTTTCACTGTTCACTGCTGCTGCCTATATATTCTTTTTCTTTTTTCTTCTTTATCCTCCTGTGATGTAAACAGAAACTGGCGTGTTGAGGTAGAAATGTTCAGATAGGAAAACCAACCACCACAAGGAAACAAAGAAAGCGAAATCCCAAAGAAGCTACAGCTGTGTGAATCAACCTCATCTGGGTTTTTGTGATTTTGCTGTTTTAGTTCTTTGTTTTTTTATCTCTTGCCTTTTCAGTTCCCATATTGTTCTTATCGTTTGTTGTTGCCATTCTGAACAAATTTCAGAATACTATACGGCTCACTTGCTCAGGCAGCTGTGCAAAAAATTAAATTTCTTTGTTTTGTTTCTTGGTGGTGCATTTCTCAAAAACAAAAAATGCATTATAGCTCATGAATCGAGGTTTGATGTTAGCTACAGCTGCTAGCTCTTCCGTTTTCTTGGATAAAACTTTGGTTATTTCTATTAAGCCTTCCTTTTCCGCAATTCTCATTGTCCTTTGATTGATGTTTCCATCACTTAAAAAGAGAGGTGAGAAGAGAAGAGAAGAGATCGTATCCGGTGTTGTTTGTTAAAAGCATTCAATTACTGACTTCTCTCAGGACAACTTTTCAGGACTTCCAACAACCACCCTCTATTTAATCCTCCACTCCCTTCCAATCTCACTTCTTCTTCAACATTTTCTCTCCTCCTCTTCTTCTTCTTCTCTGTTATTTCAGTACTCGTTCACAGAACACCAACAAGTCTAGCCCAATTCTTCAAACAAGCAGTTTCATCTTCTTTTGATTTCCAACAATGGGTTATAGCAGTAGACAACATCTTCTTTTGATTTCTCTGAGTTGTTTCTTGATTTTAAGCTCAACCCAAGTTATATTCATGGCTGAAGGTAAATGGGTCTACCTTCTTTTTTCCAATAACCTCTGTAATTAGATTCTTCTTTCATGGGTTTTTCAATTTTGTTGAAAAAACTAATCTTTTTTTTCTTTATTCTGTTATTATTACAGGATCAAGAACTCTGTTCAAACTTTTGGAAGAACCTTTAGCTATTAGTCCTCAACCCCAAGTAAGTTCTCTTCTCTCTTCAATTTTGATATTTTGCTAACTCTCATTTATCTGTCTGATACAAATTCTATTTCAAATTTACTAATTTTGGGTGACGATGATGATATGATTACAGGTAATGAAAGGAATTGAAGAGAAGAAAAGCATGATAAATGAGAGGGTTATGATTGGATCACATCCACCAAGATGCCAGATGAAATGTAACACATGCAGACATTGTGAAGCAGTTCAAGTCCCAGCAGTTCCTCAGAGCAGCAACCAGAAGAAGAAAATTAGTACCATTTCTACAACTAGTATCAACAGTAAGATATCAACTGCAATGAGAGGTGATGATAATACTAATTACAAACCCATGAGTTGGAAATGCAAATGTGGAGATGTCATCTTCAATCCTTAAATTAGATGGAACCCATTTGTTGATCAAACTTGTGGATATATTATATTATGTTGATCATCATAGATTAATACTTCTTCTTCTTATCGAGTGAATATTCTTTTTTTTTTTTTTTTTTTTTAATGATCTTCAAATTCCCAATCTCCATCTCTAAAATTTATAGCTAGTTTTGGCTGATGGATGGGCATGGTTTTTGTACCATTTTTGGGTGGTGATGGTGTTCTACCGTTCTTCTTCTTGTTAATCAAAGTTTAGTGATTATATGATTATATAAAGTACAAGTAATGATGTTGATTTTACTCAAGACTTTGACTAATTGACTTGATTATTAATGCATTTTTATAATGTAAACAGTGTGATGATTGTTGTTTTGTGAGTTTTACTTTGACTACTGGTTACTCACGTGCACTCTCTGCATGTTATTGATCAAAACACGTGTAGAACTAGTGCTAAGCTTTGAAGTTTTGGGAAGATCACTCAAATGTTTGTTTAACGAGTTAAGAAAAAGAGATTAGTGTTCTTTAATGGAGGGAGGACTAGGTTGCTGCTGGTACTTGGATCCTTGTCTTGATGAAGCTTAATAAATCAAAGAGTTGTTGGAGATGACGAGTCACGGGGTGTGCTTGGATGAGTAAAGTGGTGGTGGGGTTGGTTGATGCAACAAAAATGTAGTGGTTTCGGTTTCATTGAGCTGAGCTGAGCTGAGCAACAGTCTCTTATCATCAACGGCAGGGAGAGGACACATCTTCTATATAGAGGGGTCTTGTCACTTGTCAATGTCACCTCGCAACACACAACCATACAATAACAAAGCTACAATTTTATTATTCCTCCCTAAAATATCCTTTTGGATCTTGCGGTTGAGGGTCTTGGCCAGTGTCACATTTTGAATTTGATGGGACCTGGGGTTGGGGCCAAGGGCATCCTATTTTTAGCTTCTGCCGTAGACCCCTGATAATATCACGTCATGTCAATGATTTTAGCTTAGTAACCAATAGAAAACAAGGAATAGAGGGGCATGTAGTTTGACAGAATGATGGCAGCAGCAGGGGGGAAATGGGGATTAACAAAAGGTTTAACGACTATTCACTCGGATGGATTGATGGGGTGTCCCTGTCTATCTTTGTATCCATCCATCTTTTCGCTATTGTAGTTTTGTGAATTCTTGGGCTCGTGGATTTGCAGCACGGTGGTTCATTCTCTTTACTGTTTTTTTTTTGTCCACCTCTCATTTTCTAGGAATATAGTTTACGCGCCATCAAGGCCAATCGGAATTGCTTCCTAAAAAAGGCGCTCATTTGAGTGAAGAAGAATCCTAAATTTTAGAAGCCTATGGATGGCAGACGAATCACCGTCTAGTTTGAGTCCAATTTTAGGGTCTATTTGGAACAATGATGATTACAAACTGAACTGCAAATCATCTAAACGGTACCCATCTTGAATTCGAACTGGTCCCGAAAATAAAAAAAACAACTTGGCATAGAAATGGTCCCAAAAAAAAACATCTTGAATTGACGAGGCACATACCTGAGCATCTTATTCGAACAAACAGAGTGACCACTACTACTACATATTTTAATTGAATTTGTCGATAATGCCATAAATTCACTACTGACTGGATGGATAAACAAATTTGCACATCGCAACATAATTGATGGAGCCTGGAGGGGTTACGCCGTTATTAGAGCTGGCAAACGGGCGAGCCGGGGCTGGCCCGTTGCGGGTTACACGGGTCAATACCCGCGGTTTGAAATTCTTCACGGGTGGTCGTTTCTTCAACCCGCGCCCGTAACGGGTTAAACTTGCGGGTTTACGGGTTACCCGGCTTGTTTAATTAAAACTAAAATTAAAAATTATTTTCATTAACATACACCCATCTCAAATTCATTAAATCATTTTCAGGCTTTTCAACTCCTTCCCTGTAACACCAAACATACATATATTCATTAAATCATTTTCATTAAAAACCACCAAAATTCAATTGATGTTGCTGCTGTAATCTTCAAATTCAGATCATTCCCAATTTCCCATCTCCATTATCACCTTAGCTCTCAATCCTACCATAATCCACAATTACCACATTCATATAATTCACTGATATTTAGATTCACATCAATCATCAGATTCAACAGTCGCAAGACTCGCAACAAAATTTAAAAAGTTAATGAAAGGAAATGATCCAAGAAAATTGAAAAACTTGACAACTAACACGTAACAACACTAGTTTAGTTACTTTAGTAGTTCTCGTTACTTTAAAAGTACTTATCCACCGACCTTAAAAGGAACACAGATACACGTCTGAGACCGTGGTAATACCATATTACACCATTGGTTGTATTGAAGAACTTACTTCGCCATCCTCCACTGCCCCATCCTCCAATGCACCAGGTTCAAATCCTAATACATCTTCTATAATAATGCCATTGTCCTCATCCAAATCTTCTTTTCCTACATGAATAAAAACCATCAAAGTTATATATAAAATTTAGACATTCAAGCTAAATGAAATATTACCGACTTACGCTAGCGTGATCAAGCACACTTACCAACTCCAAGGTCCCAATCACGAGTTGTTATCACCGACTCAAAGATTTTCAGTAATAAGGAATCATAAAATCGATCAATTACTCTTCCACCTATGCTAAATGCAGATTCCGATGCGACGGTTGAAATAGGAATTGTCAAGATATCCCCAGCCATTCTTGAAGGTACTGGAAGTCGATGTTCTTGGCCTTTCCAATACATTAGGATGTCGAATGGTTGACTACGTTGGCATCCGTGTTTCTCACTAAGATATAGATCTAACTCTGACAAGTCAGATTGCAAATCACCACCATTTCCTGTGCTGCAACATATTCCTGCATGAAACAACCAAGAAGTTAGAAATGAGTGCAAGATACTAGTTATCTTCTATGAGAACATAAAATACAATAACTTCACAAACGCACATGGTTAAAACACAGAATAATATAAGACAACATGTACTTCATAAATAAGCTTTAAAATTACTGAACCACTCACTTCCTTGATCGGAAGAATTTCCACCGGTTTGAATACCCAAATTCTGAGTTCCAGTTCCAGAAGCTCTTGAAAAGTTGTAATACTCATTATAAAGTTTTTTCATTTCTTCACGCACATCATCAACTTTAGTTTCTAATTCTCTTACATCAGGATACAACTTGGAGTAAGCAAAGTTTAGATACTTCAGTTTACATCTAGGATCTAACACAAGTGCCATAGCCAATATATGACTCAAGTTTGTCCAATAACTGTTAAATTTTTGTTGCATCTCTTTTACCATGTCCCTAATGAATTCTATTTCATTTGTGCTTTCTTTTTTTAGTAACACCCTAACTTGAAAAACTCCTTCAAAATATAGATTGGAAGTTGGATACTTACTACCAGAAAATAAAGTTGTGAGATCATAAAACGTCTTGAGAAATTTTGTGACAACTTCAATTTGCTCCCATTCTTCATCAGTTGGACAGTTTGCATAGTCTGGATCCACCTCCTTCAAATGAGCGAAAACATCTCTATAAATAAGACAACTGTCCAACACGAGATAAGTTGAATTCCACCTGTATAAACCATAAACCAACATTCAGTGAGTACTGAGTAAACCATAAACATTAATAAAATTCTCTTAACTGTATAACAAAAGAAAAGTGGACTAGAAACCCACCTCGTTTTAACGTCTTGACGAATACCCCTTCTTTTTCCAGACATTCCTAAATCATCAACAATGTCCAAGAATTTTTGTTTTCTTACTTGGGACTTTTTCAGAGACTTCACTGACTTTCTTATCTTAATCACAGCTGGATCAATCTTCACAAGTCCATCTTTTACAATAAGAGCTAAGATGTGAGCACAACAACGGACATGAAAGTATTTTCCCTTGTTAAACAGATCTTCTTTGCAACAAGTCTGCTCGTATATTTCTAGCACAAGTCCAAGTATTTGCAAAGATTATCCAAGGTGATGTTGGATACTTTGCCTTCAATTCCCCAATCTTCTATCATTGAAAATAGCTTGGCAGAAATATTTTCACCTGCATGAGGTAGTGGAAGTTAATACTCAATAAATGACAAAAGTTGTGCACAAAATCACTGGTCTTCTAGAACGTTTAGAAGATGGTTATATTTGTCAAACCCAAACTGCAGATACGGTCATTCTACATTGTCATAGCAATAAATCATGTTTAAGAAATGGGGATACAGGTGAGGGCATATACTGAACAACGTACATCAAAAACAGCAACAACACATCATTGAAAGAGCTCCTATAAGGATGGCAGCTAATACCTTAGAAGGGATAACCAATTAAGTAAAATAAAATATCTCAAGACTCAAGTGTTTCACCTGTATGAGGTGGTGGAAGTTCACAAAAATTCATAAGATACTTCTTTAACTCCCAATTTTGATCAAGAAAGTGCACGGTTAAGCTTATATACCCTGTAGTCGTAACTGAAGTCCACATGTATGATGTTAGACACATTCTAACTGTAAGGATAAGTCATACACATCAACAAATATTAGCATAAATAACTACTCATACATAATTAAAAGTATAAAAACAAAACATATGTTGTGGAATGGATCACACTTGGAGCAAGTTTCAATATGTTTCAAATACCCTCTTTTCGTGTTGTATGTTTTTTGACGACATCAGCTTTCCCAGTATTCCTTGATATTGGTTTAGCATCCTCATTTAGATAAGCACATATGTCTCTAAATTCTTTCCACTCCACCAACGAAAATGGGACATTTCTTGCAATGAGTAATGTAGACACAAGATCCCGAAATTTCATCATATCAACTTTGCGTCCGCGGGAAGTCAGCAGGACATTTCTTGCAGATAACATCATTTTCCCTATGTCCTGAGACTGACGCTCACGGCACACATGCCTTCTCATAGATGAGGTTCCACCTTTTTGACTGTTATATTTATATCCTATATTACAAGCCTTGAACACTCCCTTCTTGGTTCCATCTTTCTCTTTAACGAGGTTAAAAAAATCCCAAACATCAGATCTAAGTCTAGATTTCTTCTCAATTGAAACAGATGCAGGTGCACAATCAACAGTTGCAGAGACATCCACAGAATCTACCATCTCAACATCATCATCCTCACCGTCACTACTCATAACATCATTATAATGACCTTGTTCTTCTTGTACACTTGACATCCTGGATGGAGCCACAAAGAATATGTCAAAGACTCGAAAATAAGTACATTACTTACGTGCAAGAAATAAAAGAAGAAGACTGCAATTGCAAGAGTTGTGTTGTGCCACCACAAGATGCAGCTCAGGCTGAGAACTATGCGCAACAGTTTACAAATAGAGAATGAGATCCTATGAAACTACCTAATTCTCTCAAACAATGTAGTATACAAATATAAATGAATCAGAATAATTCGAATAGATCAAATAAACCTTTAGTATCCCTTCACTGGTTGCAACAAGCTGGTTTACACTTTAGCAAATTCACAGCCCTCCACTGGTAAGCAGAGAATAATTCGACTTTTCCTCACTTACAGGACCTATAATTCATAACAAAAAGTGAATAGACAATATACTATACAAATAGAACTGAAGAGCAACATGTAACCAAATGACTTGAATCAATTTGTTCATTCTATGCCATTACAGAATATATCAAAACAAATATCTTCTTCATTCTATGCCAATATCTCAATTTAGTCTTAACTCCATCATTAACCCCAATCAATTTAACAGTGGTATCTCATGATTCTTATGATTCTTAACAGATGTAGACACAAGTTAACAGTTGTAGTCTTGTAGACACAAGTTGTATCTCATGATTCTTATCAAAATCAGATAACCCCAATTAAAAATTAAAATCCCAAATCAGTGATCATCAACAGATGTTAATAGTCTCATATACACAATTAGGAAACATAAAGAACCAATTCATCTTGATAGATTGGACTGCTCAAACAGATTGAAAAACTAAAAACTAGATGCATAAATTACTATAATAGTCTAAAAACAAATTCTTCTTCTTCTTGTGAATCATAAGCTAATAGTCTCATAATCATATACACAATTACACATCTACAAATACATAGATCTACAAACTAAGTAAAACCCACTTCTGAAATCACTAGATAATAAATATTTGAACATCAAACGGCCTTCAAAACCATACATGAATGATACATCATACACGATTAAAATGATGAAAAAAAAAATTTAAAAAAAAAACAGAACACAACCCACGAATTTACTTACTTGCTGATAGTCGCTAACCATTGTTGTTGCTGTTAATTGTAATTATCGGACAAGATTCACAAGAAGAAGATGAAAAAATTTCAGGTTCAATCAACTGGTTTAGTCTTTGCGACCAGAAAAGAAAAGAAAGAGAAGAAGAGAAAAGAAAGAGAAGAAGAGTAGAACAGCTAGGGTTTTTTATTTTTATACCTAGGAAATATATCAAACACGTATAGAAAATGAGGGACACGCGGCAGTACGTGGGATTGTGCGGGTAACGGGTTGTCCCGCGGTTTTTGCGGGTCGGTCCGGGTTCGCCCGTTTCTAAACAAGCCAGGATTTTCCCAACCCTAACCCGGCTTGTTCGCATACCAGCCGAGCCGGGTACGGGTTTTTCACGGGTCGGTCCGGTCTAACCCGCGGGTTTTAGCTTGTTTGCCACCTCTAGCCGTTATCCTTATGAGTTCAACCATCGGCTGCCCAATTCCAATGGTCAAAGACACTGTATGTAGTCTGTACCATAAGACTTGAGAGTTACTGTTATTTTACCGATCTCCAGAAGTTGTTTTTCTTGTCTTGGATTAATTATAACTTGAAATCAGATTTCAGATCAGACAGGGCCCCTACTCATGAATGTCAAACAGTGTTTCGCATAAAGTACACCATACACGATGCGTCCATGTCGGTGACTGGTAGGGGTCTTTTGGGCACCGCCCCCACGAGACTCGTCGTTTGCTGCCAGGGAAGGAATGACTAAATTTAGGTGCACCGGTGTTGGCGATTATTTAATATTCTAAGAGGCAGCAACAGATGATATTCATGAAGAAAAGACTAGTACAATGTACAATTACAGTATGCTGCTTATTTTTTTTGCACCTCAGAAAAATCCGAGACAGTGCAGTTTTGATTTCCAAATCTTTTGCATGCTATTTACGGAACAACGATTCTAGACGAACCGCGGGAAAAAAACGCACAAAAAAACCGTTCCTCACATTCTTTTGGAATTTGTGGTCCCCATGGGGTTCACTCATTGGGGTTTAGTAGGGTCCACATGTTCTGTGTCTTTTGAAAGTGATTCTCTACTTAGAAATTTAAAAGTATGTGCCTGATTCGGAAGATATGCCTTAGGACCAGGTATTGATGGTGGTTTTTAGTTCAAGGCTAAATCTGTAAAACCCTACTGTTGATGGTGGTTTTTAGTTCATGGCTAAATCTGTAAAACCCTACATTTAATGTGTCGTCACTTTGCAAAGAAAAAGGGCCATGTAAAA
This sequence comes from Papaver bracteatum, assembly GCA_023529315.1. Taxonomy (NCBI): domain Eukaryota; kingdom Viridiplantae; phylum Streptophyta; class Magnoliopsida; order Ranunculales; family Papaveraceae; genus Papaver; species Papaver bracteatum. Next base: position 85,553 of record JAJJWX010005417.1, on the reverse strand, counting down.
GTGATGAGTGTTCAATCTCTTTATTGGCGAATTTATTGAGCAACAAAGGGAGGTTTTGTCATGCCATAGGCTAGCCGGCGCCACTTGCAAGTGGCCACACCCATGCTGCTCAACCGGCCCCCTTTCTTTCTATCGACCAATCAGGTCACTTTAAACCAGCCACGACGCGCTGGAAGTGTGGCCACGCCCATGCTTGCCGGCCCCCTTTCCATTGACCAATCAGGTCGCTCTAAATGCGCCACACGCATTTAGAATGAGGCCGGGCCCATGGTGCTTACCGGCCCCTTTCCATCGACCAATCATGTTGCTTTAAATCATCCACAACGCACTGGAAGTGTTGCCACGCCCTAGCTTTCCGGCCCCACTTCCCATCGACCAATCTGGTCGCTTTAAATATGCCACAACGCACTGGAAGTGTGGCCACGCCCTAGCTTGCCGACCCCACTTCCCATCGACCAATCATGTCGCTTTAAATCCGCCACAGCGCACTGGAAGTGTGGCCACTGATGAGTGCCAAATATTGCATATTTCTATACCTTTTTATTGGCATTTAACTCATCATTTGCGCTTTAAAATCATATATTATCCCAAATTCTGTATTTTCTTTGTTTTCAAGAATAAATACTTGTACTAATTAATTTTGTGTTTTTAGGTACTAAATAAAGCTTGGATGAATTACAAAGCCAAGAGAGGCAGAGAATCGAAGAGAGACTTCAAAGCTTCCACTAAGAAGGCAGTGAAGAATATTGTTTGCACCTCATCCGCAAGTGAAGAATGTAGTTTGCAAGACTCAAAGACTAGGTGTGGGCTTGAGATATTAGCTTTGAAGAATATTTGGGCTTAGAAAAAGATCTTCCAAGAGATAAAATCCAAGAGCTAAGGCCCAAACCCGTTTCTATCACGAGCCATTGGATTTGATACAGATCCTCAACATCTAAGGCGTCTCCACTCTTTACATCAAATCTTGATACGCCCGTCCCACACCCGAGTATCTCATATCATTCTCCTACTCGAGCATATCAAAACACCACCTTCTCTTCGTACTCGTCTTCTCCATACCCTGAAAATCCATCAGTTCACCATCCCACCATCAATCACTTCCATATCCAACCATCACTGAAGTGCAGCCACCTTCTCAAGAGACATCAATCAATCTCCTAGTTTCTATCTCTCTCCATCTTATCTTCTCCCTTACCAACAATAGTAACCCTAGAAGCTATGGTTGAGAGAGATAAGGCTAGGGTTAGCCTCAATAACTAAAAGCAAATATCAAATCAAGGAGTTGCAGAGCAGAATTGCAGAGGGGGTTTGTTGAAAAATATGATTTTAGTGAGTGGTTGTTCTCTAATTTATCAATTCTAATATTTGAGAAGAAACTGGTGTATAAATAGGTCAACTGTTGTCTGAGAAGGTATCCAATTTGGAGTTGGACCAACTAGTTATCTCAATACAATCGTGTTTTAATCATATTTATCATGTTCTAAATCAATCTGCTAGGGTGTAGATGAAACCCTTGATTATATGCTAAGTTAGCCAATTTCCTGTTTTTGTTCTTGATGTGCTTCATGGCTTTAGGAATGATAGTTAGATAATGTATCAAATTAGCCTGTGATTAGCTGTACTGTAAGAATACAGCTAATACTAAGGGGGAGTTAGTGAAATTAGTTGATGAATTATCCATTTGAGACCTTCAAGGGAAGGGAAAAGGACATAACTTGAGTTGTATTTCCTTAGTGTAGGATTAGGAGGTGGATTCAACCATCCTAGTACTTCTCAGTTAATTGTTCACAATCAGTTTTGCATCCTTATTTTACATTCTGTGTTACTACTTGTTTACAGCCTAAGAACTCGTCGTATCGACACCCAAAACAACTCTTGTGTTACTTATCATTGAATCAGTTTAGTAAGGCTTTTGAATCGACTCTACACCCACCTTGTCTCTGTGGGATCGACCTGTATTTGCCCTATCCTCAATAGAAGCTGTGCACTTGCAGTTAGTTAGACATAGTCGTAGGCTTGTTTATAGTCCTACCAAGTTTTTGGCGCCGCTGCCGGGGACTCGGTAGCGGTGTAGCTGAAGTTTCTTCATTACTTTAATGATTTTTGTCCAAGTTTTGTATATATATATATATTTTAGTACTAATTATAGCTTGTCTGTTATTAGTTCAACTTGTTATTTCAACCATCCGTGTATATAATTTCCATCTTTTCTTTATTGATTTTCAGCTTTCTCTTGTATATAAGTATCTGGAATTTCTGTTTCTCTGCCATGGCTACTGTAACTTAGTGTTAATTCCATATCAGTAGTATAACCCATGTGTTTATATGATCTGCATTTATTTAGCAGTAGTTTAACTTCAAACACTCCCCCCAAACACTCTGTTCACTTGCTTCCATGTTTGTCTTGCATCTTATCTCAGTTAGAAGTAGTAGTTTTCTGCCATTTATAATCTGCAGATTGGTAGTTGGTTTGCATCTCATATTATTCTCCATCTGTAACTTTGCTCATGTGTTGTAGTTTAAATTAAACCATTTGTTCATATATTATTTTGCAGTAGTTTCTAAAGTTCTTCGTAGCTCATCAGTCTGCTGTAATTTTCAGTCACTTGCATCATCATATATTTTGCATCTTGTTATTGCACTTTGAACCAGTTCCTGCCATACATTTTTAGAATAATCCATATGTGATATCATCTGCAGTCTGTTATATTCTTGCATCTTTTCAGTTTATTGCGTACTGCTATCTCATCAGTTTTTTTTATATTCACGTTCATATCTGTTGTTTTTCTCCGTTTAAATAGTTCTCTATCATCTGTTACTTTGCTGCTGTATCATAGCTTAGTTAGTCCATATTCATATATATCTTGCATAGTTAAAACTGCCTTTGCATCTAGTTGTAGCTTTAAACTTCAATCACTCTGTATAAGGGCCTTATGTTGGACCATCTCAGACCTTAAAGGTATAAGTCCCACAATTTGCATGCATCACATAAATCTTGAGGAAAATGCAAAACCATCTAGAGAAATGCAGATGAGACTTAACCCTAACATGAGAGATGTTGTTAAAGGTGAGATTCTGAAATTGCTTGATGCGGGTATCATATACCCAATTCCAGATATCCAGAGGGTCAGTCCCATTCAAGTTGTACCCAAAAAGTCTGGCATTACTGTAGTTCAAAATGAAATGAATGAGCTAGTCCCCACTCGTGTGACCACTGGGTGGCGAGTTTGAATTGACTATAGGAAATTGAACACAGTAACAAAGAAAGACCATTTTCCTCTCCCCTTCATTGACCAAATGCTATAAAGGTTGTCAAGGCGTAGTCATTATTGCTTCTTAGATGGCTATTTAGGTTATAACCAAATTCACATAGCACCCGAAGACCAACATAAGACCACATTTACCTGTCCTTATGGAATATTTGCTTATCTTCGTATGCCTTTTGGGTTGTGTAATACACCCGCTACTTTTCAACGTTGCATGATGAGCATATTTTCTGACATGGTGGGTGAGTTTCTTGAAATTTTCATGGATGATTTTTCTTTATTTGGGTCTTCTTTTGATGAATGTTTGCATCATCTTACTCTTTTGCTGATTCGATGCAAGGAAAAGAATTTGGTTTTGAATTGGGGAAAATGTCATTTCATGGTTAACTCTGGCATTGTCTTAGGGCATATCATTTCTGAAAAAGGCATAGAAGTAGATAAAGCTAAAGTTGATCTCATTCAACACTTTCATTAACCTCGCTATGTGAGGGAGATAAGGTCATTCTTGGGCCATGCCGGTTTTTATCGGCAATTCATCAAAGATTTTAGTAAAATTTCAAGACCCTTATGTAGTCTTCTTGCAAAATATGTTGCATTTGTCTTTGATGACGCTTGTAAGGAAGCATGGGAGAAATTGAAATCTCTTCTCACATCTGCCCCTATAGTCAGACCACCTGATTGGACCTTACCATTTGAAATTATGTGTGATGCATCTGACTATGCTGTAGGAGATGTTTTAGGTCAACGAGTGGACAAACTCCCTTATGTGATCTACTATGCTAATAAAACACTTAATAATGCTCAACTAAATTATTCCACCACTGAGAAAGAATTGCTAGCTGTTGTATTTGCATTGTATAAGTTTAGATCTTACTTGATAGGATCTAAAGTCATCATATATTCTGACCATGCTGCATTGAAATATCTTTTGTCTAAAAAAGATGCTAAGGATCGTCTAATTCGATGGATACTCTTGATACAAAAGTTCAATCTCGAAATTCGATACAAGAAAGGGTCTGAAAATGTTGTTGCTGATCACTTGTCTAGGCTGAATGTTGAATATGTTGAAGAATCCTTGCTTATTAGAGAATCATTCCCTGATGAATAGTTGATGCTTGTGTCTGAAATGCCTTGGTTTGATGATATTGTTAACTACCTTGCTACTGGTAGAATGCCTTTTCATTGGTCTAAACAAGACCGTTCTAAATTCTTGGCTGAAGTGAAATATTTCTTTTGAGATGACCCATACTTGTTTAAATACTTTCCTGACCAACTCATTAGGAGATGTGTCCCCAATTCTGAACAAAGAGATGTCATCTCTTTCTGTCATGACCATACATGTGGAGGCCACTTTAGTGCCGAGAAAACTGCTGCAAAGATCTTGCAGAGTGGTTTCTATTAGCCATCGTTGTTTAAAGATAATCATGCCTTCTGTGTTGCTTGTGAACGATGTCAGAAATTAGGAAGTATCTCAAGAAGAAACATGATACCCTTACAACCTATTTTGATTGTTGAATTGTTTGATGTATGGGGTATTGATTTCATGGGTCCCTTTCCTAATTCTGAAGGTAATTTGTACATTCTTGTTGCTGTTGATTATGTCTCTAAGTGGGTAGAAGCAATTTCCTCCAAAATAAATGACCATAAAATAGTTCTTTCTTTTCTAAAGGGAAACATTTTCTCTCGTTTTGGAACACCTAGAGCAATAATCAGTGATAGTGGTACTCATTTTTGCAATAGACCTTTTAAATCACTTATGTGCAAGTAAGGAATCACTCATAAGGTATCAACACCATACCATCCTCAGACCAGTGGCCAAGTAGAAGTTTCTAATAGGGAAATTAAGCATATTCTTGAAAAGACTGTTAATCCTTCTAGGAAAGATTGGTCTTTACGTTTAAATGATGCTTTATGGGCCTATAGAACTGCATACAAAACTCCTATTGGCATGTCCCCTTATAGACTTATGTATGGTAAAGCATGTCATCTACCTGTAGAACTAGAATATCGTTCTTATTGGGCTGTTAAGAAATTGAACTTTGATTTTGATAAAGCTGGCACCCAAAGGAAACTTTAACTCAATGAGTTAGAAGAGTTAAGAAATGATGCATATGATAGTGCCAAAATGTACAAACAAAGAATGAAAGTGTTTCATGACAAGCGCATTTTGCGCAAGTCTTTCACACCTGGTCAAAAAGTTTTATTGTACAACACTTGTTTGCATCTTTTTCCAGGAAAATTACGTTCTCGATGGTCAGGTCCATTCTTGGTACGTACTGTTTTCCATCACGGAGCTATTGAAGTTGAAAGTCCAGCAAACAAGAACATCTTCAAGGTCAATGGTCAGAGATTGAAACCATTTCTGGAGTATATTCCACCAGATGTTGAGACCATGGACTTGGAAGACCCCATCTATGTTGACTAAACTGGTTCACTCATGTACATACATATGGATTAAAAGTCCATTCTCTTTCCCTTTCTTTTTCTTTTTGCATAATTTTATGTGTGCTAACCAATTTTTTTGTCTTTTCACTCTTGATGTTTGCTGTCAAAGCATTCATCCACTTCTGGTTTCACACCATCCTTTTTGCATCTGGTAATCTCTTTCCTTTAAATCTACTATGCAATGTTCTCATGGTATGTGGCTGTTTAAATTCTTATCATCTGTTAAAACATTGAGGACAATGTTAGATTTAGGTTTGGGGGAGTGTTTTCCATATAGAGTTTTTAGTCTTGTCTTTTCACTTGTTTTTAGTCTTTTCACTTTGTCAAAAAAAAAAAAATCTTCAAAAACTCTTTGTAAATATTTGCATAAAACCTCCAACTTTTAGAGATCTTAGAGTCACTAGCATGCTTCTAGATATGTTTACATAGAGAGTCTGACCGAAATAACTGAAGTTGGTAGTACTAGAGAACACAATCGGGTTTCTTAGTTTTTAGAGCGTTAAAATTGGATTTAACCATGCCGGTGGGCGAATTAGGTGCTACAAAGATATTTGGTAGTAGAGTTGTGATCACCCTTAGTGGAGACTACCTATTTTACATCAAGAGAGGCACCGACATTTAATTTTTGTGACTATCTAAAAAATATTTTAGAGTGTGTGTCACCGTACGTCAATTCTGGGTAGGAATGGTGAGCTACCCAACTTCGCACCACTTTCAACACTATTTTTGATCTCTTGAGTGCTAATTTTGTCAATCATAAGGATGATGTCTAAAGATGAAAACTCCTTCTTGTAGTTTGATTTGCAGTTAGCACCATTCTCTCTCTCGACAACATCAACAGATCCATAGAAACACATCATCATCAACGAGCAGAGCAACGTCAGATTCTATGAAGAAAGTTGAAATAGTCCAAGGTTTACATGCAACAATTCAAGGACATGAAAAAGACTTATTCAAAAGTGAAGATACAGTACAAAAAGCAGAATTATATATACACAAGTGAAGACTTATCTTACAAGAGCAAAGAAAATAAAATAAGATGAGAATTAGTGAAGTTTATGAAATCAAGACAAACCAAGTTGTGAAGAATTAAGTGATAACGTCCTTCATCCATGAATTTAGTAGTTTCATTATTATTTTGTTATTTTCAGTGTGTATCATTGTAATAAAAATAAAATAAATAAAATAAATTACAGTTTGTTTTTAGTTTTGTTAATAAACACCATGGTAAAGAAGAAGAATTAAGAGGAAAAATCAAGCAACAAGGAAATTGAAGAAAGGAATTATAAATTGTCAAGGTTTTACGAAGTTCATAAGTTCATCATCAACAGTTGAAGACCGGAGACCGGGGATTGAAGACGTTTCTATGGATGCTGTGAGAGTGGTGTTGATTGCCGATCGGATGTGAAGGTAAGTGAGTACTCCCATCCCCCTATAATGATTGATTTCCTTCCTTAGAGATCATCAGAAAAAGATTCTTATTCCCACACTTTTGTGGAGTCTCCAGAAATTATTTCGAAAGGTATTCCTTCCTACCATTCAATGTATGCATGATTTATCTCTTTATTCCTGTCTGCACACATGAGAGACTAAAAAAGCGGTCTTTTTGAGTGTAATTATCATAAAAACCTATTGGTGAGGCAGAATTCGAGGCTTATCGAACCCGAATTCTTTCATATGGTGTGGTTATTTCTCGCTCAACTCTTAAGGATGATAATGCTTCTTTGGTAGTTCTAACTTCGTGTTACTAGCATGCAGAAACTCTATGTCCTCATAGATCCTTGGATGCTTGGGACTCTATTACGCTCTGAAGTTGGAGAAGGTTTTGTGGGTATATCTCTGATAGGCCCTCACGAGACTACAACTCGTCCAACTAGGGACACCTAGGGGTTTAAAGGCTAAGTGCATACGCTAAATGCATTCGAGAGACCAGCGACAGTGGTATAATTAGAATTTCTTAATTTACATTTCACTTGAGGACAAGTAAAATTCAGGTTTGGGGGTATTTGATGAGTGCCAAATATTGCATATTTTTATACCTTTTTATTGGCATTTAACTCATCCTTTGCGCTTTAAAATCATATATTATCCCAAATTCTGTATTTTCTTTGTTTTCAAGAATAAATACATGTACTAATTAATTTTGTGTTTTTAGGTACTAAATAAAGCTTGGATGAATTACAAATCCAAAAGAGGCAGAGAATCGAAAAGAGACTTCAAAGCTTCCACTAAGAAGGCAGTGAAGAATATTATTTGCACCTCATCCGCAAGTGAAGAATGTAGTTTGGTGTGGGCTTGAGATATTAGATTTGAAGAATATTGGGCTTAGAAAAAGATCTTCCAAGAGATAAAATCCAAGAGCTAAGACCTAAACTCGTTTCTATCACGAGCCATTGGATTTGATACAGATCCTCAGCATCTAAGGCATCTCCACTATTTACATCAAATCTTGATATGCATGTCCCATACCCGAGTATCTCATATCATTCTCCTAATCGAGCATATCAAAACACCACCTTCTCTTCGTACTCGTCTTCTCCAAACCCTGAAAAACCACCAGTTCACCATCCCACCATCAATCACTTCCATCCCCGACCATCACTGAAGCGCAGCCACCTTCTCAAGATCCATCAATCAATCTCCTAGTTTATATCTCTCTCCTTCTTATCTTCTCCTTTACCAACAATAGTAACCCTAGAATCTATGGTTGAGAGAGATAAGGCTAGGGTTAACCTCAATAACTAAAAGAAAATATCAAATCAAGGAGTTGCAGAGGGGGTTTGTCGGAAAATATGATTTTAGTGAGTGGTTGTTCTCTAATTTATCAATTCTAGTATTTGAGAAGAAACTGGGGTATAAATAGTTCAACTATTGTGTGAGAAATTATCCAATTTGGAGTTGGACCAACTATTTATCTCAATACAATCGTGTTTTAATTATCTTTATCATGTTCTAAATCAATCTGCTAGGGTGTAGATGAAACCCTTGATTATATGCTAAGTTATCCAATTTCCTGTTTTTGTTCTTGTTGTGATTCATGGCTTTAGGAATGATAGTTAGCTAATGGATCAAATTAGCATGTGATTAGCTGTACTATAAGAAAAAATCTAATACTAGGGGGAGTTAGTGAAATTAGTTGATGAATTATCCATTTAAGACCTTCAATGGAAGGGACCACTAGTGGAAAATAAGTTTTTTTTTGACCCACATCCCCGACCCTCAATGGCGGTCAATTGACCGTGGACCGGTCAAGTCGGTCATAGATTTAATAAAAAAACACGGAAAAATTCTTTAATGGTTAAAAACGGTCGTTGAATAACAAATTTTTATTACCATACAAATTATTTTCAACTACCGATGCCGCGACCGCGGAGCCTAGATGATTCCGTGGTTAGATTTTCTCGAGATTGAATCTGCTCAACGATCTACGGCTATGATTAAATATCCTTTCTCCACATTAAAACCCCAATAACCTTATCTCTTTCTCACCTCTTTCATTTTTCTTCTCTCTCACCTCTTTCGCAGCAGAATTCCTAACCCCTCTCTCTGGTTTTTTTCTCAGTAAATTTTATGGAGATCGAGTCTTCTCATTGACTTCCTCTCTCATCTATTTCATTATTTGTTCTCAATCTGCCTCCATCGTCTTCTTCTACGAAGTCTCCAGATTCAGAAGGTGGAGTACAAGTCAATACCTTCAAAAAATAATCGATTTCAATGGTAGTCCGTGCTTTCAATTGTAGAATCCTTCTCGCTATTAACTGGGTAATTATCTAAAGTTCATTCTTTTTCATCATCTTCAATTACAGAAATTTAATTTTAATATTATGGTTAGGGTAAATTTTCAAGCTCTTGCGTTTCAAGATGTTGTCTGTTTTGTGAGGTCAGATAATTACTTTTTTTTTAATGGAATGATTTACTAGAAGATTGCTCGTTACACTGCTTGCTTGTGTTATTTATTTTTTGTTTATTCAATTTGGCTTTCAAGGATTTTCTGATATCATGAGTTGATGTTGTTTCAGTTTGGGTGGTGCTTGAGAAGGTATTTTTTGATAAAAAGTTACCTAGCTTCAGTTTGGGTGGTGGTTCAGAAGGAATTTCATTGTTTCAGTTTGGGTGGTGATTTTGAAGTATTTTATGAAATGGGTATTATTGGTGGGTTGAGTTCAATTTCGATTCCATTATTTTTATTGAAATTTCCAGTTTGTTTACATATGCTAGATTAGATTCTACTGGATTATATACTATTTTTTTATTAAACTACTTTGTAATCTTTGGGTTAGCAAGAATACAAATCAAAAGTAAGTATTGGGTTTCTCAAAGTTCAGATTTTGATAATGAAATTAGTGGAATTGGTAAGTACTTTTATTTTGTTTTTGTTTATGTAAATGAATTGGTATGGATCTTCATCAGTGGATGAACCAATTTTCTTACTACAAGAGAATAATGGACATGCTTAATTATGATGTCAAATTATTTGGTGGTGGAGATGATTCTATGTAGTTGAGGTCACTCTCTCACTCTTTCTCTTTGTACTATGTAAATGGATGTTAGCTTAGTAGTAGTGTTATGAATGGGTTTTGGTTATGATGGATGTGAATGTGAAACAATAGTTGGAACTACATTTAGGATTGCAAGTCTGAAGTCTATAAAACAAGCCACCGCTACCGAGTGCGAGGTCCATTACCATTTATTTTCCATGTGGTTTACTATGAGTTACTCAATGGAGTTTGAGTAGCATGTGTAGTTTTGTGAAAGTAACTTAGGTGTTTAAAAGTGAGGAATGATCTCTTTTTTATTATAAAACCAATGAAATGAGTTTTTACTATGATTAAGTTGTTAATGGTTGTTGATTTGTCATCTGCAGCAGGGTGCCCGACTATTTCGCAAGACATTCATACTTGAGATGCAGTTTTGGTGTGATAAAACTGATAAATCTCCTCTCATACAGTCCCAGTCTTCATAGGCGATAAATCAAATCCACCATTACCTCTTCCGTAAAGAATGAAGCAGTTATATGAGGCTATGAGCTGTTCTTAATTGATGTGAAGTAGTTTTAATGAACTCCAAAACAATAACTCATCAGGTATAGTTTTTTCTAATTTATAACATTTGACTATCATGTCCAATTGTCCAATTTTAGACTCAATTGTACCTATATCTTGTAGGTCGGAAATTCGTACCTCGACTAGCTCAATGAGTTCTGTTACAAAACCACTTAAGTTTCTCGGCCCACATTATGGAACATTAGAGACTTTCTAACAATGGAAGATTCAGAGTTCAAGGTGTAATTTGTCCCTTTATCCTTTTAGGTTAACTTATTTGTATTATTTGACAACTTATTTATTTCACTTATTCTTTTTAAGTGCAGAAGTACCTAGCCGACACACTTTCTGTTTTGGCATTAACAACGTCTGTCGAAGTAGAAAGGGTAGGTGAAAGCTTCACAGTTTACTCTTTTTTTATGCAGTGACAGCTTGAGCTTTAATAAAGGGATTACCTTGAATTGTAATTATAACAATATATGAAGTTATATGCCATGTTTTTCATTTAAGGGTCATTCTAATCTGGCTACTGGCATAGTTTTCTACTAAAATACTTGATTAAATAGCTCGAAAAATTGAACTGGTTTGTGTTTGATCATTTTGCATGTTCTACATCTGCTGGAGAAACTAAATAATTTTTTATCCGGTTGGGTGAGATTAGTTGGGAGCTAGGTATATATACAAATATCCTAAAGGTGAGAGCAGTAATCGATAGAGTATCATTCTCTCCAGATCTTACTAGATGGAAATCTTTTCTTGCACACTTCACACAATTCTTCATAAGAGTGGTGACCTTCCTGGTCCTTGTTTACATCTTAGCTCACCGATATTGAAATTGATTATTATTCTTTATTTTCTTCTTAAAATGGCATATTTCATGAACTGAGAATGTAATGGCATATTACACTCGTTAGCCATTTTCTGAGGTTATTTTTTGTGGCTCGAAGGTCTTGTAATTGATGGCAGTAGATTACTACTTTCAGGACTAGCAGAGAGGTAAAATTATTTCCTTAACATCTTAAATTCTTCCTTGTGCTAACTCTGCAACCATTTTTCTATTCTCAGTTCACCATTGTGATTAGTTTCATCTCAAATCTTGCAGATAAGTCCTGCTGAAATCCTGCGTCATGCTCAGGGATGTAACTATACTTGACATAGACAAGGTTCACAGCAAAGTAAAGTGGGTGCTTAGATTTAAAACTCCTTTAGTTCTTGGGATGTTAATTAGTCCTTATTGCACTATAAGGGTGGGTGGGCTAACCATATATATCTACAGAAACTTTTGGCACTACTGACAAGTGATAAAATTTTCACTTGTACCCTCAAAGGAAGTAAGTTTGTATTCTGATACTATCTCTGTTTACAAAATTAAGGATATGGTTTAGATTTACAGCCTTTTGAGGAATAACTAGTTGATGGGTTTTGAAATTTCTAACAGGAGTTAGAGCTCAAGATACTACAACACTTGAAGCAGCGGATGTCGAAGTGGATAAAGATATAGAATCTCCAGTGGTTTGAATTTTGTATTATTTAAAAGATAAGCATTCCTTACGTTACTTACTGGAGACTATATCACTTTTACTCTAACTTCCATGAGATGACAGGTGATCTTGTTAAAATCATAGCATGAGTCATTATTAGCACAATTAAAGTATATCTGAATTATTTATCCGATTTTTATTGGAATTACAATCTCAATGGTCTTTCCTTACTAGAAACCTATTGAACCTGCATCAGATTCTCACTTTGCGAGGCGATGAGCTTGGTCACTATACTTTAAAACAAGAATTACTTACCTGATATTTGTATTCAAATGTATGCTCCCACCACATTAGTTCATGTGTGCGGATTTTGGACATTCAGATATACTAGAAGATGGTATGTATATATATATATATATATTTTTTTTTTAATTATTACGTCGCTTTAGATTAACCATTAAGAATTGGTAATTTCTCATTGATTGATGGCTGGGAAAGTATATTGTTTATACCCAGTTCCTCTTAAAAGTTGATTTTTAAATAGTTCCCATGATTTCATTTAGTTGTTATGGAAAAAGCAATTAGGGCTGTCACATTCTGGTTCAAAAGCAATAAATTTATCTTCTGAATTTCACGAGTAAATTCTTCTTATCCACGTCATTATAGGTTAGAGAAGGTGCAAATTCCCCTTGTAACTTTTATTCTCACTGGTAGGACTAGGATCACTCTTGCTATGCTTCAGATTGGCGAATTCCTTTTCGCTCTTTAGTGATGTTCTCAGATTACTTATATTTAATGAATGATATATCCCCATTCTTGTTTGAATTATGGGTTTTTATTTTTGTAGATTAAGCAGTAGAATGTTGCATTGGTAAAAATATGTTGGTGTAACATTAGTCATCTTTGTATTCATTGAAGTCACAAGTCTTCTTCTCGACGTATGGGAAGGCTGTTTGTTTTAAAAATTTGCTTCCAATCTTTGTTTGCTCTTCTATGATCTAATTGGCATTTCCAATGGAGAACATAAATTCTTTGGTCTTTTATTGTTGTAGCTGATGATGCAGGAAGAGCAACCTCTTCAAGTATGCTTCACTGAATTCATGTGTATATTCAAGTATTTGCTTTACGTAATCTCGTATGAAAAATTGGCGGACATGGATTAATAATTAGTGATGGCGTACGCTGTTTTTGTAATTGCATATACTTGAAGTCGATTTTCAATTTTACTGAGTACTACTTTTTCTTCAATAAAGAATATTGAATGTGTAAAAACGTCTAATCAATTTGTGTTTTTCACTTCTAATTACTTAGAGATGGTCTAACCATTGTTGGTTTATTGCAGGATACGACTCTTAAAGAAGCCAAAACAGTTTCTATTCTAATCTTGAAGCAAGTGATTGAAGAGAATGTGAGGATTCTGCATAGCATATTTTCGGCTCGTGCACTATGAACTGAGATGTCATGTTCTCATATTTGGAGAAAGCTAAAAGAAATTCCATTGATAGACGGCGATGGACCAGTGTACTGCTTGGACTTAAATATCTTGTAAGTTCCATTTCTGTAAACTGGTTCGCTATAAGATTGTTATATCATCAAACTAAGAATGTTATATTCTTGTTATGCTTATGGTATTGATTCTTGACTCGATTAAAAGAAGTCATCGCATGAGCATTTTATCACATAACCTATATTTCCATACCATCACCATTTATCTCCAGAACCAACCATTGCATTCTTCTAAATTAGTAAGGAGACATGTGTTTTATTTTTTGATGTTCTATTTATTGTTGCATATTATATTCTGATTCGTCTTGCCCGACAGACGGAAAAATGCTAAAGGTTTGCACACTAGGATGTGGGTTTCTTGTAATAATGTTTGAAACCAAGTGGTTGTGTTTTTTGTTGATTTCGGTCAAGCATATAAGTAGTTGTTATTTTATCAAGTTATTATGGTTTGCCTATCACATTAGAGGATCTCTTTTCATGGTAGATCATATTAGTTTCAACCTGTTCTACTGCACTAACTCGTCTGCTTGTAAATATAAATTGTATCAGTTCGACTTGTTTTTTTTTTTAAAGTAACTACATTTCTTATTTGTGTTCACGACAAGTAAGAAAGGGAAATAATGAAATCGACTGATTTTTCTGAAATCATTGTGTATTTTCAGGTCATGGAACGGGAAAAGTGCTTCATCTTCTTGCTAACCGAGAAGGTTCCGCTTTTGCTTTCATTTTTGTTTCTTTAGATAGTAAAAATGTTAGTCCTTGTATATTTGTCATTTCAGTTGTTGTATAAAATTGTACTCTTTTATGTTGCTGGTTTGAGCTTTTGTTTAAGAAACCATGAACTTATTGGGGCTTGTATTATTGTGAATTAAGGATTTGAATCCTCTTTGTGTCAGATTATGAATTTTGCAATGAATATAATGTTTTAATGAAATGTTATTCTGAAGATGTTAATCCAGTATAATTATTTCATTTTAATTCAGTCAGATTATTTCATTTTAATTCAGTCAGATTATTTCATTTAATCCCATTCAGAACGGCTACATCCATTCAGCCAGTTCTGAATCTTTTTTTTTATATTAAAGTGTATATCTACGACTGATGTATGTCAGTCCTAACTCCATGACCGTTAAAATCGGTCATTGATAAAGGTTGTTCCGCGACCCGCAGAGCCACGTCATCGTTGAAAAAGACGTTCAAACAGCGACCATTTGTTCGACCGACAAAGCAAGTCATAGATATGAGTTAAATGACTTGCTTTGTCGGTCGCGAAACATCTGATTTCCACCAGTGGACAAGGACATAACTTGAGTTGTATTACCTTAGTGTATGATTAGGAGGTGGATTCAACCATCCTAGTACTTCTCAGTTAATTGTTCACAATCATTTTTGCATCCTTATTTTACATTCTGTGTCACTACTTGTTTACTGCCTAAGAACTCGTCGTATCGATACCCAAAATAACTCTTGTGTTACTTATCATTGAATCAGTTTAGTAAGGCTTTCAAATCGACTCTACACCCACCTTGTCTCTGTGAGATCGACCTGTATTTTCCCCATATGCAATAGACGTTGTGCACTTGCAGTTAGACATAGTCGTAGGCTTGTCTATAGTCCTACCAGCCACGCCATAGCTTTCCGGACACACTTCCCATCGACCAATCAGGTCGCTCTAAAACCTCCAAAGCGCACTGTAAGTGTGGACATGCCATAGCTTGCCGGCCCCACTTACCATCGACTAATCAAGTTACTTTAAATCCGCCACATCGCACTGGAAGTGTGGCCACACTCATGCTTGGCCGGCCCTCTTATATTAACCAATTAGGTTGCTCCAAACTCGCCACAGTGTTTAAAAGGAGGAAACCACGCCAGATGGTCGCAAAGCCAACTGGCTTCCAAAAACCCGCGCCAAACACGCACATGCTAAACGCACATGCCATGCACACATGCCAAACGGGACAAACATGGCCACTCACCACATGAGACATGCCATATAGGCTAATTAGGGTTTCGACAAGCCAAACCCTAATTAGGCAAGATTTCCACACCAACGTGCCAAAATTTCAGTGGCCATGGATACGCCGCAATCATTCCAAAGGCATGCACAATCCATGACATCCATGCCGCAACGCCGTTAGCGCGCGTTAAAGGCGTCACTGCCAACTAAAGGTAGCCATGATCGACGACTGCCTTTCCTTCTGAGATGCAATCTCAGCTATCCAAGTTCGCCACCATACTAACATACTTGTGGCAGATTTTAGGCGACCATACCGCCAAACCCTAAACTTTGGCCACGGCACAAAATCCCAATTTGGACACGGGGCATAATTTCGGCCACAGTGCCAAACCCTAAATTGGTCACGGCACCCCAATCCCAGCTTTGGCCATGCCACCATGCTACAGATGCGGCTTACGCAACCATACCAATGGCATGCACGAGACATGCAAGCCATGTCATCCATGCCGCAACGCCATCAGCGCGCGTTAAAGGCGCCACTGCCTACATAAGGTATCCATAATCGACGATTATCCTTCCTCATGAGATGCAATCTCAGCTGTTCAAGTTTGACACCGAACTGATAGACTTGTGGAAAATTCTAGGCGACCATCCGCCTACATCCAGTGGCCATGGCTACATCGAGCGCCACTCGCACCACCGATGGACTAGTTATGGTGAAGAAGAATATGGTTGATATGAAAGTTATCATTTGGCTAACCATTTGGTTGACTAATATTGAACCAAATATTGTACACGTTTGGGTACAGTTACACAAACCCAAAATCATCAAGTACATGTGTGTATGGCAAGCTAAGTTTTCGATCTAACGGTTGAGAGATATTAACTTGTATGTAATCAAGTTTTCATCTAACGATGAATATTGAATGCTTTGTTACTAAGCTAACATTGATTGCAAACCCTAATTTGAAAGACTATATAAGGGAGAACTCTAGCAACTGGGAAACCTAATCCTCGCACATTCTGTGTGATACTAGTTTGCTAAGATAGAGTCGATTCTCCTTTAACCTTTGGGTTTCTTCTTCTAAAACCAGGTTAACGACTTAAAGACTTCATTGGGATTGTGAAGCCATACCGATACTACTTTTCTTATAGTTGTGTGATATGATCTTGCTGTTTTTATCATACGAGTACAATTGTAATAATTGGCTTGAGATTTCTATCTCCGATAGGAAAGATATAAAAGTAATCACAAACATCTTCGTCTCATCGTTTGTGATTCCACAATATCTTTTTTCGTTGTGTCGATGAAGACTATTGTGAGGTGATTGATAAAACTGAGTTGTTCTTCTGGAATATAAGTCTGGTTTTATTAATTGGTTCCTATTCACCTTGATTTATCAAAATATGGAACAAAACTCATAGGTTTATTCGTGAGAGACGGATTTATCTATCTTGTAGACTTTTCTGTGTGAGACAGATTTGTTTGCTAAAGTCTTCGACTTTGGGTCGTAGCAACTCTTGGTTTTGGGTGAGATCAGCTAAGGGAATCAAGTGCGCAGTATCCTACTGGGATCAGAGGCGTAGGATCATAACTGTACCTTGGATCAGTGTGAGATTGATTGGGGTTCAACTACAGTCCAGACTGAAGTTAATTTGAAGTAGGATAGTGTCTGTAGCGGCTTAATACAGTGTATATTTAATCTGGACTAGGTCCCGGGGTTTTTCTGCATTTGCGGTTTCCTCGTTAACAAAATTCTGGTGTCTGTGTTATTTCTTTTCCACATTATATTTTGTTATATAATTGAAATAATACAGGTTGTGCGTTGTTCAATCAATTAGAATATCCGACCTTATTGGTTGTTGATTTAAATTGATTGACACTTGGATATTGGTCTTTGGTACCATCCAAGTTATCTCTCTTTGATTAGACTCGCGAATCACATTTGCTTGAGTAAATCAAATTGAGAGATTTAGATAATAACTCCTTGAGTATTTTCTATTGATTGAGTCTAGTTGATTCTCTAGAAAAACAACTCAGAGTTGTCCATACAGATTGCTAATCGAAATATTGGGTGAGGTTGTTAGACCCCCGCTTTTTCAACTGAGCATGTATTTCTTGATTCGATAAATTACTGAATATTGATAGTTGGATCAATATTCGAGCAACTGAGCAAGTATTGCTCGATTCGATAAATTACTGAATATTGATAGTTGATTAATATTCGTGCAACTAGGCAAGTATTGCTCGATTCGATAAATTACTGAATATTAATAGTTTGATCAATATTCGAGGAACTGAGCAAGTATTGCTCAATTCGATGAATTATTAGTAGCGTGATGCAATAAAATATTAATTAAAATATTGGTAGCCTACCAAATATTATATAATTAATCTGGATATTGATTACTAGATCAACATAAAATTATTAGTGTTTGAACTTGCTCAGAATTATGATTTGTGGAGCGTTTGTTTGAAACCCTAATTTTGATATATTGTTCATCAATTGATGAATTGCTGAAAATAAGTCATGAGTGAAGGAGGGACCGACCACATGGGATGATAGATGACCATGTGGTGCACAAGTGCTCGAGTGAGCGTGCACTATAGTCCTTAGTTGACCAGTTGGTGAAAGAATAATCAAATGCTGGTGTTGATCATTTATTAGAATAATGCTCGTATGAGCATAAGGTGATAAAACCTTATTATGGAGAAGTGAGGGACCGGGAAAGGGAGCATAGAACCGGCCCTTGGTGGTGTGGGACCAGCTGATGGTCAATTGAGAAAATTCCAAGTTGGTTGAAAAGAGTTTGGACCCAATATAAGCAATTGAGCAAATTAGGTCCCTGAGGTGGTGGAAAAGATGAGTATGGGTGGAACTAGATTTGTTGTTAACTGAGAATAATAAATGGAAGCCTAGCATCACAAATGTTATTTACCTGCGGCAAGCCTCTCAATTTTCGCCACACGTAGCAAAGTGCTACATGTTTTCCACGAAAACACTCGGGACATCAAAACATATCACAAACTGAAGGATACTCATCAGTGTATTGGTCTGGCGGTTTATAACGTGTGACGTGCAATACGCCCGTTACAGGAAAGTGTCATAAAGCGAGGCGGTTATTAATGGCAAGAAGTAATGGTGTAAACATATCCTTCATTATCGAAACATAAATTCTAGGCGTTACCCGTTACTCCCTTCTTCCACCACTCAATAATTTCAGCTTCCTACGAGACCAGGGTACGTTTGGTTGCGACTTGTATAAATAGGTCCCACCTATTTTCCACCAGACAACAAGTTTTGGTCAGGATAACAATACAACTTCCAGAAATCATCTGATAGATTTTCATCCAGCTATCCAGTTCAACTTTCTGATACAAGTCACGAAACACCCACACTTCCAGAATCAACTATTCTGGTCTCAACTCTTTCTTCGCTTCCCTCCCTAAGACCAACCCTTCTCCTTCACTTTGTGACCGAAGCAAGCATGGAACGGCCATTTATTGGTTTAGTACAGGATTGTACAGATTGATCTATCGAATCAAAAGTACTCCCGTGTAGTATATTGTTTAGGGTTTAGACTAGTTTCTCACCCACACACATACGAAATTACTAAAATTAGCAGAAACGGTTTTCACCCACAAACACCAGGATCTTGGGTCTAAAGCTTAGCAACAAAAGCCGGTTGTTAATATAAATTATCATCTTGGAAATTTTTGACCACAAAGTATTTCATATTTGCTGATGTCACTATAATATAATGGTAAACTCATTCGGAGATGATATCAAGGGCCTGAATTCAAAACTCGCTAGCACCAATTCTTTAGCGATCAAAAGAATAAGTATATTCAAGAATTTTTCTGGTGACATACAACAAACACCATGGTGCTGCTCATCTTCTTGGTGAATTTCAGAAATTTAGCTAAGCCAAAAGTACAGATTATGATGACCTATGTATAATCCTTGGCTACACGGAGGTGGAAACTTGTAATTAGATCAAAAGTAGGAATCTATTATTTTAAAAGTGAGCACGAATAACATTCGCCTAAACCACAGTGGTCGTTCAAAGGCTAGTTCAGTCATGGAGGGAAACATAGATTAAGAGAGAATCTAAAAACAAGTAATTACTTCGAGAGTTTATGAGAAATTTGTATGTTATCTGGGAGAAATAGAGGACCTAAACTAGGTTGAGTTTATCTCTTTATTCCACCGCATTTACTCTCTTCTGCGATGAGAAATAGACTGTATTTCTCACACGTGCTGTTAACTACCAAATCAAAATCCTAATTGATATCCCCCCATTTGTGTGTGACTGTGTCAACCTTTGAGATGATGTGTTGAGAGATAAAAATATTTTCTTTAGAAAACATTGGCCGAGATAGTGAGATATTCTCTGATTTGCAACATGACTGGGATGAGTCACATAAAAATGCAAGGAATTCCATAGAGATTGCATGTAGAGCATAAGAGGAGTTGAGATTGGGCTTTATGGACCTTTACACAAGTCACGTGGAGGCCATATTATTACCTGTGGGGTCCCTTTATTGAGTATGAGGAGCTCAAGGGAGTTTATCCACGTTTTTTGGATGCCCATTTAAGGCTTAATTTACTAGTTATGAGTGTGTCTGAAACGCTAAGAAAGAGGCATGCGCCCTCGGTGAGGCTTGTCCCTGAGTCTTGTGTTTGTACATGACTCTTCATACGAGTTAGTTCATCTCGGATTAGCATGAGGCCAGTTAAGGCTTACTAACTCACGATATTGAGTCTCTTCAGAGTCAACTAGTCCATGTTTGATACAAAGACAAGCTAGCATGCCAAATGACATTTCTGCGAAACTTTGGCTCACTCGTTCTTGATCATTGTATCTTGCAGAAATGTGCTATGAGTGTATCACGATTGTATTTGTATAGTGGGTCCTACAAGATCAGTGTTTCTCACGGGGATGTACTAGGAATCTGTCAAAAAGGCCCAGAAACAGAACAACCAGTGTGCTAGGAATTACCCAGGAAGCGAGGCCTAGAGTAGACTTGACCAATGTATCTCACGATGAAATACTGGAGGTCAGTCATTGGTCTTAAATTGGGACAATTCGTACTTATGAGAGACATAAATGTCTCTGCTTCGAGACATTTTTACGCATCTATAGAGCCTACGTGACCAGAAATATGCTAGGAATCGCGACATCACGACCATATACGTATCACGAAGACATGCCAAAATCATGGTTGTTCTAGTTTACAAGTCCGTTAGGAATGTTTTTCTTTATGGTCTACAGAACCTACATGATCAGCAGTGCGAGGAGCCACGACATCATGACCAGCAGTGTCTCGCGGGGATATATACTCGAAATATTGGTTATTAGTTCCTTGAGGAGCAAGGGCTTAGCTTCTCCCGTAAGAGTTGAGTTTTTGACCAATGTGGCTGAGATTGTTTTTTGGCGATGAGGATCGAACTTGTCTCCAGAGCTCTCTTTTCATGCTCAATTCCCTTTAATTTTAATTTTGTTGAACTTTGAAGACAACTTAAATATGGGGAGAAGTTTCTTTTTTTATTTGTCATAATTGATTTTTTTTTTTTTTTTTTTTTTTTTTTGTGTTTCCAAATTCAGCACTTGCTTACCTTAAAACAATAAAAAAAATAAAATCAACACCCACTTTTGTATATATTTTTCTTTTATTTTCCTCTCATTTTCTAGGTTCCAATCCTTGTGCTTTAATTTTTCAGTTGCTTTCTTTGTCTTGAATTATGATATGATTTTTCCAAGTGGTGTTCGGTTATGATCTTAAATGATATATTTTTTTCCCTTATTCGTTTTGTTTCGTCTGTTTTCTAATATTTTTGATTGGGTTAATCTGTTCGATTTTTTATTTACAAAAAAGGTGTAAAATATGGATCGTCAAATGGGTCGGACCAAGTGAATAACAGATCTGAAAACTGGACCTAGAACCCGTCGTCTTCTCCACGTATGAGTTTCTTGAGTTCTTTCTGAACTCTTTTCTTTTTTTATATGAAATTTGTTCTAATTGATTTTTTTTTTTAAAGTTTCAATCACTTGAATGGAAACCTCCATTTTGTATCTGCATTGAATCGAAGTCGAATTATCATTTATTGATTCGTTGGGTTGAATTTTGAGGGTTAGGATTTATTTATTTTTGAATGAAGAAGATACTGAAATCGGTCGAATCAGATCATTTTAATGGAGTATTCGAATAATTGTTAACTGGAAATGTCTAAAGTTGCAGAGCGGTAGGAATGTCTAAAGAACTAAGGGAATGAAGAAGTAAAGGAAGTCAAGAATCGAGAATACTTAAATATGGGGAGAAGTTGTAACCGGCTGAAGAAGTGGAGGGTCATAAAGGAGAGTTAGTGGGCGACATGGCGGCAGATGAAGCGAAGCGGGATCGATTACAGAAACCGAAACAGTTTCTTGCTATCGTGTCAACTACACAAGTGGAAATAAAGGGGAATAAATTTAGTAGCACTTAGTTGACAAGTATAGGTGGAACAATCCTAAGTAGGGATGCACCCAAAAGAATGATCAAAAATAAGCATGGGATCATCCCTTAACCTCTACTTGGTAAAAGAGATATATACCGCATTCATAAGAGAAGCAAACACGTGCAAAGCGAAGGCTACATCTAATGGTGGATTTTGAATCGGGGGATAAAGCATTAAATGCGGGGGAGCATGCTTGAAGAAGTAGAGGGGTCAAATCATGGTGGACCCAGGCTCAGAGAATGACAGGCTAGGATGGGGCGGAAAATTGGTATCGGATCAGAGATATCGGAATCACCATCATCGGATATAAGAGTGATCATACTAAACGAGGATGTATCGGAAGGTATACGTATCGGGTGTTCAGCATCAGAAGAAGATATCGATACTCGTCCGATAAAACCATCATATTTGATAAAATAAGACTAACAATGTGTATGTGCATCTTGGCCTATAAATACACACTCTTATATTAAGAGAAGGGCAAGTGATTGTAAGTGAGTGAGTAGGGAGAGAGACTAAGTATTGAAAGCCATTGTCTTTGTAACTTGCAAGAGATAATAAGATTATCCTTTTACCCCCGTGAACATAAGTAATCATACCGAACCATGTACATTTTGTGTTCTTGTATGTCTCTTTACTTGTTTATCTTGCAATCTCTTTATCTTGTGTTCTTGTAGGATATACCAACTTACGTCGAAAACTTGAAGCAGAGGAACCCATTTCCGATGGCAACAAGCTCCATCGAGCGTTAGCTTGTTGTAAAGATCAATGATTTTAAGAGGCACAAAACCCGTTGGACATGTTATTCTAATGAAACAACTTTTGCAATCTTCCACTGTCTTACGGATATTCATCTGGTAAAATCCGAATGGATATGATATTACCTTTCCAACAAGGTTTATGCAATTGATCAACACAAACATCTGATTCGGAACTCACCACAATGGAATATGATGTTACCTTATAGAATCTCTACTACGTTATCGTGTGCATAGGAAATCACTAGCATGAGAGATAATAAATATAATAAAAGAATATGAGAAATAGTACAAATTTGCCATAGGAAAGATAACTATTGTTTATAAATAAATTCAAAATATACATGAGTATTTATTTACCTTAACGTAATAAATTCAAGATCGATGCTAGCTAGCTTTTTAGTAATTTGTTTTCATTGGACTACACTTCCATTAAAGAAAACGATATACAATTTGTTATTTATATCCTAGTTTAATTGGGGGTCCTGAAAACTAATTAGGGGCCTCACCAATTATATTTGCACCCCAATTCTATCAGGGGCGTATTAAAATTAAGTGAAAATACTGTTTACCCATGACTAAATCTAAACCTTAAAAATCAGTTAACCCTTAATCAAAAACTCTAATTAAGCCCCCAATTTTTTTTTATCCTAATCCTAAAACCAAATTAAAATCAGTTCTCCTATTCCTTTCATCTTCTTCTCCTTCATTTCTCTTATCCACCACCATTAACGACCCTGTGAAGAAAAAAAAAACTTCAACCGATTCATCGCGTAATCGTCGATGCGAAAACTTTAATCAACGATTAATTTCTTCTACAAACATGACACGTACCAAACAGACTACTAGATATGCTATTACTCACCCTAACAACCCTAATGTCGTTGAAGCAGTAAAAGGAAAGGAAAGAAAGATTTATGTGAGGAAAATAAAAAAATCAAATCAATCGAAATCGGAGGAAGATATGGCTCCAATTAGAAGGTACGTGAACTAATACCTACCTTTTATTCCATTTTTTCTTGTGTTTTGATTGTGAAATTGAGTTTGGCAACTGAAAATTTTCAGTTACATGCAGTGAATGGGTCGTTAGTGTCGTACTGATAAACCCTTACGATTTTTCATTTGCATGTGGATTCAATGAAAAATCATTAGTGTATTATGTTGAAGATGACGACCCTAATTCCGCTTCTTCAATTTTTTTTCCCTAGAATAGAGTCGTTACTCTATAACAGAAACCTCTGATGATCCTTATGTGACGACTCTTTTTTTACTGTTTAACGACTCTAGATGGAACTCGAACAACCTTCTGTTAAAAAATTAATAGCATCGTCATATTTTTACCCATAGAGTCGTCATTTAGCTATATGCCCTAGAGTCGTCATCCAAATTGTGTAGGATCATCATTTCCCTTTTGACGACCATTGTTAAATAATAACAACTCTATAAGATAAATAACAACCTCTCTATCCAAATAATTGGAAGGGTCGTCATCTAGAATTAGTAGAGTCGTCATTATCCGTTATAGAATCGTCATTAACTAACTTAGAGTCGTCATTTTATCTTGAAGGGTCGTTTGCTTTTAAGATTATCATGTTGACGACCCTTTAACTGATACCATATAAATGATATCTTATCGGTTCATTTTTGTCCTTGGACTATTGTAGCAAGACCAAAGAGAAGTTTCCCATGATAAGTCCTCCTTCAAGACCTCCCCGCCACGAAAGATACTTAATTTCCGATCCATTATGCGGAAAAAAGCCGGGTGAGGTAGCCTTTTCTACCAGCGAACCAAGAGACAAAGGTAATGAGTTGTCGGATTCATCCTCTCCTATTATTTCCGCTGACGGTAGCGATGAAGAAGAAGATGAGATAGAAGAAGAACTTCCGGTATGAGGTGAAGAAGAAGAACATAGTGATAATGATGATGAAGATAATGGTAGTGGTGATGATTCTGATGATGGTGAGGTTAATGGTAATGGTGGTGATGAGTACAATAGCAACACAAGTAAATGTGTCCGTTAAAAGTTGGCCGCCAAAAGGCATTTGCATCCAAAACTTATAACCGGCCGTATTCGACCCCTTTCGCCATTTCACGTTAGAAACCAACTCCTTGAACTTCATTTCTTTCTCTTTTGGATCTCCTTGCATGATCATTGTCGAATAGAGTTGTTGTCCTCAACAAGTTTGGTGGCCATTTTGTTTCTTGCATATTCGATTTGGGTGAGTTTAAGTACGTCGACTTCATCAAAATTCCCTAATTATTCCGTTGCAACATGGTAACCGCAATTTCTATCCCCGTCAACGTCCTCGGTGGATATAAGGTGATCTAAGATGACGTAAGGAAGTTGTTCGGTATACTCTTCGTACAAAGTGTAAGCAACACGATGTGGTCTTCCTTGCGAATCCCTAGGTGTCACCATTCCACTTGATTGGATTTGTTAGGTATCGACCACATGCTATACAACATCCATGTCTGCCTTCTGTTTCACTTCTCCATCATTTTGGGTGATTTTTTTTGTTTTTTTGGCCAACCCCTTTTCTTGGGAAGGAAAGAGTTCTCATACTCCGTATATTCCGCCTGGACATACTCATGACATAATGGGTCACTTGTGCTCCTCTTGTTCGCATTCACAGTTTCTCTAAACGACTTTTTAGTTGTTGGTCTACCTAGTGGTTTTTGTTTGATTAGCTCTTCTTCTATTCTCAAGCTCTTACGGGCTGTCGACCACAAATTAGAAACCAATATTTGTCTTCCTGCACAATTTATTTTTTAGTATTTTTCATTGATGTATTTTCCAATCTCCAAGTCTCCAAATTGTTACTCAGCGGCTCCTGTAGGATTTGGGGTGAATGAAAGTTGCTTCCAAAATGGATTGATATCTTCAAGAGGAATGATCACCTTGTACCCACCAAGCTTATGTTTACACGGGAGGCCAAGCAACGTCTCGGTTGTACAATTACATTTAATCACTTTTCCCAGGGAAACTTTGGCTCGAAATTTGTTAAGTTCAATCATCACGTGCTTTATTGCCCACCATGATACTTGGTGTGCAACCACCCGTAGCAAATCTTTGTCTTCTATGTATGTCATAAAAAAAATGGTCCTTACTGTACTCCATATGAGTCACTATCTTGCTTAGATCATTCTCGGCGTGCTCGTGAATTTCTTCCTATACCGTAACTACCCCATCCTTGTTCTCTTCCAGAATTTTTTTCAAACGTCCGTGAGACTGCTCTTCAATACTTGTGGAATCAAATTTTAAGTGCTTGTACTTATTTGTCCATGCATAAACAAACTTGTCCTTTCAAGGATTCAACCATGTATTTAGGCAATAGTCGACCACCTTCTTACGATCCGTACTCCAATCATCAATAAAATTATGTAAATTAGCATAGTACTTTACTTCGGTCTTCGAATGAGCCAAATGGTCCCAATCTTTGCATAAATCCTTCCATAGATCCCCCTTTTCATCGTATATTTCCTTTTCTCTCCCGCTCGCTCTTTTTTTGAAAGTTAACTTAGATACTCGTCTTCGTCCTTCGAACGTTGATTACCATTCGCAGGTTTGAACTTTTGGATATGATTCTTGCAATTTGAAAAAAGATTGGTTTAGATATGCCACGTACAAAGAAAATGTTGAGCAAGTGGAAAAACATGACGAATGGCACTCATCAATGCAAAATCCCCATCACTAAATATAACCTGTGGTGTTTCTTCATCGTGGTAAATCAGCCTCACTTGTTCCAATACCCAAACATAGTCCTCTATTTCCTCTTTTTCCATAAAGCACCATGCCACAGTGAATGAATTTTTATCCGAAGTATGACTAACCACGTTCAACATCGGCATGTTACACCTATTGGTCTTATAGGTGCAATATATGAACAAGGCCTGGTAAAAACACTGAGCCAAATCCACCATCCTAGGATGGGAAAGAAAAATACGAGTCACTTTGACGCCCGGACCCACCCTTGTTTGCATGGCGTAGTTAAGTTTTTCTGCCAACCACTCTGATTATTGCATAGTAAATCTACCATCCCATTCGGTTCTCTTGTTCGTTGCTTTGGAGGCATAGATTGTGGAAATAGTAGACAAGTTTGTCTTATATTCCGCCCTTATTGCATTTAGGATCTTAAGGGGCCCACATCCCTTCATCTGCCGGACCTTTTCCATTTGATGTGGTTTCAATCGGGCATATGATGGGTGTCCAAAGAGACTTGTAGGTGGAGGATGGTTGTGACGACCATCCAGAATACTATACAAACTCCATAGATCAGTTTCGTGATGCCTTTTAAAAACAATCATGAACGGGCATTGTATCTTATTCGATGAATTTTTGTAGACCCTCGTCATATTTTTCTCATACTTGTAATTCTTCCCTTTGTGACTTTATTCCTTGTCCCCCGCTCTCTCACATACCATCTCAAACTTCATAAAATCGACGTGCCAGCTTTGAACAACCACGCACATCTTCTCTTTTTCCTTAGAGATAATCCATTCCTTGGCCTCAGCCTTACTTTTCCATGTCTACATTGAGAAAATTACACATTCATGAAAACGAAAATTAAATAATTTTCAAAACACATATACATATATATCGATTCAAACAAGGAAAACATGCCAAATCAGTCATATAGTGTTGGGAGGTATCCGGACCCATAGTAGAGACGGGTTCTAGTTGAGAGCTCAGATGTACAACTAACTACAAAAAATATTAAAAAAATCATTAGAGGGTCATCAGTATATAAGATGAACACTTGACGACTCTTGTGTTTATTTTGATTTGCCAGAGAAAGAGTTGTCACACCATTTTTAGCAGATTGACGACTCATGTGACTGTAATTCATATTAGAGTCGTCACCTAATTTTGCAGGTTGGCGACTTATTTGCATGAAACCCTGATCTTCGTCCCAAGGTTAGTGTCGTCAAGGTTTGTTTTATAAAATAAACGACCTTTTTGTCAACATTGACGACCCATCATAAACACTGACGACTCTTGATTGATAAATATACATCACTCTGTTCAGTTTTCATCTAGAGTCGTTATGGTATATAGATCTAACCTAATGACTCTAGAAGCAATTATTGCGAATTTCGGAAATCAACGGTACGTTTGACTCTTACGAGTAGTTATTACAGATTTGTGAAACGTTTAGCTCCTATCATGATCTACCAATCAGGTTCCATTAAGACTACATGTTACCCCTCCACTATTCTATCCAATCAGAATGCTCGGAGTCGACTTGACGAGCTCCCAATGACCGGCCAAAGTAGGTCGGTCGAACTTCCCTAGTTCGTGTGAATCGCACATGCGACTGTCCATGTAAGTCACCTATGCCGAACCCTTGAATTTAAATTCGTAACATTTATAAACATTTCAAATAATGTTGCAACGCTCAAGGCTCCATCAATGTAACACCTATACGTTGCAATTAGCATTGCAGTTGGCTTACATCAACTACCACACTTATACACGTTGCAAAACTGTTGCAAACATTAAACTTAGGGATAAATTACGCCTTCCAATGGTCGCGATCATTATAAGAGGATCTGCGACCCATCTCTGACGTCCATTATGCATAAAATGTATGTGTAAGTATCGAATTCATCATGTGATTGACTTCAGCAGTTCATTCCCCACGACTTATTCCACACAAATTTCAGATGGATAAAGTAAGTTTGTCAATCAATTGGCTATTCATCAAAAATTATTTATTTGGTTATTTTTATTAAACAACGCTAACTTATAAATAAATTTCTTTTCCAGTATTCTTTGGGTCGCCACCAATACGAATTTAAGTATGGCCACATGTTTTTGCACAAGGAATGCTATCGTCTCTTGGGGGAAAGTACCTGGCAATTCTCCGCATATGTTTAAACTCGTTTAGGTGTTCAAGTGCAATGTAGTGAACTATTTTATGTATTTTCCTTCTATTTTATTTCATTGTACATGTATGGTTTTTTCGGATTCAATAAAATGAGTACACATATTTATTCAGTAAATATTCCCACAAAGGGTCGTCAGGGTTTGTAAATATACGAGTGACGACGCTAAATTTTATTTGAAATTTTTGGTATGAGTCGTCACTTTTGGAGAAAGACATTTAACGACTCTAAATGTTACTTAACACATAGACTTTTTTGATAGTAGAGTCGTCATCTAATAAACATAATACATGATGACTCTTTTGATCTGCAAGTCGTCACTTCGTTAATATGTCCGGTAACGACATACTTAGCGGTTAATGTGAATTTTGAATTCACCCAATGTGGTTGAGTCGACCAACGGAAATTGTATTCAAAAACTTGGCAGTTGGGTCGTTCAATTCTATAAATAGAGACCCATATCTCACCTTTTCCTTACCCAAACCATAATTCTAAACCTTCTCTTCCCCTTCTCATTTATTTATCATCCAAGAGGAAAAATAAGAGGAATCACCATGACTACTCCCTACACTTCCGAAGAGAATGACGTCATTGTGAGATCTTGGTTAATACTCAAAGACCACTTTGAATATCTAGGAAAAGACATTGATCAAACATCCGATTCTTAGTGGAACAGTGTATTCATCGTTTTTGTGGCGTTAGACGGAAATTGTAACTCAAGGTCTTTGAAACTCGTCAAGGGACGGTTCGAGGAGATATTTGTGGAATGTGAAGCTTTCAAAAAAGAAATGAAAGGTGTAAGGGAAGCCTTACCCAATATGTTGGGTGCTATAAGAGTAAGTATTTAAACAAGAGGTAAAACTGACCCCAAGTTTTGAATGATACTAACTGAGTATATTATTTTTGTTTTGCGTTTTTCAATTGAGGAAGGCGTATGTCCGATATGAGGTGCTTCTTGGGAAAGCGTTTGAGTTCGAAGAATGCTACCGTATCTTGGAAGGCACTAACTATAATTACAACTTATATGGTTAAGTGTATAAGTGCACTGTTATTATCTATTGTATTTCATTTCCTTCGATGTAACACTATGAAAGATGTATGCCTTTTACGATTCAATGAAATGATTATGTGAAATCAAAAATCATAAAAATCAACACTATGGGTCGTTAAGGTATAGAAATATCGAAATTGACGACTCTAACTAAAATTGTTAATGGTTGGTTAGGGGCGTCAATATGTATGAATATCCACATGACAACCTAGATAATAAGTTTTTTACAGAGAGTTTGACTTTGAGAGTCGTCTGGGTATAAACAAAATACACTAACAACTCTAGGTGAACTACCAACAAGTGTCGTCAGTGTTTAGCACACTACCTTAACGATTTTTCATCACCTGGAAAAATTCCAGGTTAGAGTCGTCGTTGTTAGTGTCAACGGACTGACGACTCTATAAAGTCGTTAGTGTATACAACCCCCGACTATAACGACTCTCACTCTGAGTTGTTCCATAGTGACCATGAATCAACCAATTGGAGCACCAAATAGACAAATCGAAGAGTATAGGAAGTTTACCTGATTGTTTTGAGCTCCGGGTTCTTCATTTTGAGGATTGGTTCCTTCATTTTGAGCAATAAGATCTTCATTTGCACCATTATTAATGGCTTCCTCTATTAACATCTCTTCATCATACATCCAATCCATATGAGAATTTAAAACAATCTTACCATCAACACAATCGTTTTGAGCTTCCCCAACATCATTTCCCCCACTTGAATTACTCATTTCTAAAAACCCTAGTTTTTCCTCTCAAACTCCTCTTCTTCTTCTCAACACACAAAAACTCAAAAAATAAAATCTCCCCAAATTTTTATCCCAAATTCTGATTTTAATCTAACCACACTAATTAACTTAATTAATTCTTAATACTAATCATTCAGGGGAAGTTTAGCCATTTATAAAAAAACTGGATAAGGGGTGACTCAAATTAAGTTTTGATAACCTTTTTTGTCCTCTAGTGGGAGGCCCCCAAGTAGTTTCTATGACCCCCAATTAAGCGAGGTTATTTATCCTGGTCAAATTGGGGTATACCCAGATTAATTGGGGTATACGCAAATTTAAATGGTCCTAGTGCTCTTGCTAAGGGGTGGTCAAAATTGGTAATTTTACTTTAATACCCTTGAACTAATTAACTTAAAATTAAACCCTAAAATTAAAAACTAAAAAACTCTTAATCTTCCATCTCTCTGCTCTTCCCCTTCATCTTTTTCCATTTCTTCCATCAACCTTAATTCTTCAACTTTGATTTTCCAAAAAAATGCTTGATTCTACCGGCGAAAAGAAGACTATAAGTGATGTCTAAACTCAAACCCATCATTGTGTTGTGTGATTTGACTGTTATATGATTATTATATTAGGTTAGAAATCGAAAATTATGATTTCTATGTCTTTAGTCCGCAAGGTCGTAACATGCATATCCTGACGACTTTTCATAATAGCCATGGCGACTGTAATTTTTTTCAACAGCCGGCAGGATATTTTTTGAAGACATTGCCGACTAATACATGATTCCACATTTTTCTCAACAACCGGCAGGGTATTTGTTTTGAAGGCCTTGCCGACTAATACATGATTCCACATTTTTTTCAACAGCCGACAGGGTTTTTTTCAACAGCCGGCAGGGTATTTTTTCGTAGACCTTGCCGACTAATACATGATTCCACATTTTTCTCAACAACCGGTGGGTTTTTTTTTTGACCTTGCCGACTAATATTAGTCGTCTCTTGTGTGTCAAAAAAAAAGAGTCGGCTTTGTCTTCATTTGAAAACCCTGTCGGCCAAAGTTAGTCGGTGTCGTCTTCATTCGTCTACCTTGCTGGCTAAATATAGTCAGCATCTTCTTCATTTTTTTAATCTACTCAATTAATTAATCTAAACTCAATTAATTAACCTAATCGGAATTTTTAGTACTCCCTCCGTCCAATTTTACTTGCCAAAATTTGATTTTGCAAAAACTTGAAAGAAATTCAGATTACTTCCACATACACCATTGATCTTCTAAATTGTTTGTTTAATATACAAATTTTGATATCCTAGTTTTTGTCTCCGTCTTGATAATTAGAAAATTTTAGTGGGAAATATTTCAATTTTTTGGTACAAATTTGCTAAAAAAAACATAATTTTGGCAAGTAAAGTTGGACGGAGGGATAGCCATTTAGAAAATTCGCGATTAAGGGTGGCTTCTTTTACTTTAAAATGACCTGACTTTTTTCTCATTAGATATACCCCAATTAATCTGGGTATACCCCAATTTGGCTAAGTTATTTATCCATTAAATTTCAAAAATAAATAACTTAGAAATTTGGCTAATTGATTTTTTTTTTTTTTGATAAGAAAAAGAAACTAACATAGACATAGAGTATTGAGTTCATTTTCCTCCCATATTTGAGGACTTTGTTGTCTACCTCCAATCTTAGCTAAAAGCTGGAGATCTAGATGGTCACAGGACTTAATGTCCTTACAAAAAACCTTTTCAAAGGAGTTAAAATAGTGAATTAGCTGATCCACTTTTGAGTTGGTCTTCCAACTGGTTTGTCCAGCTCCCCCCTGAATGGTTTTGTGAATCATTTTGTTGGTTCCTTGTAGGTTGAAAACCTTGCAATTCAGTTTAGAAGCCCACTCCAAAGCATCATTAGCCGCTATGCAGTCTCCTTCTTCTTTGCTGTGAGATCTGACTCCCCTAGTGCGTCTTCCGATTGTTTCTCATGTGGTACCTATTATAAATACACCCACCCCTGTCCATCCTGAGCATTTATCATAGTGAGACATATACGAAAAAATCACATTCAAACCCAAGTTCTGTTCATTCTCAGACACCCTGTTTGTGGTAGGTCTGTCCGTTCTTGTTGGAAGAAATTTCCTAGTAGAGGTGATATGGGTTAAAACTTTGTTTCCAGTATGTCTAGGGCAAGGTTTGATATTTTGGAAAACCATATCGCATCTAGCTTTCCATATGAACCAACATATGGTGGCACATAATATTTTCCAAGGGCCATAAGGAGTTATCGGGTTATTATTATTGAACCAGTTCGAACACCATGTTTCTAGAGAGTTGAAACCTGAAATTGTATTTTCCAGATTTATTGAGCAGTGAGCCCAAACAGCTCTAGTGAACGTGCAATGCATGATGGCATGTTCTCCTGTTTCAATGTGGCTCTTGCACATAACACAAATAGGATCCACATGGGTTGTGTTGTTATAGATGACACCACTATAAGGTAAGAGGTTATTTTTCATTTTCCATTTTCCATACAAAAAATTGAATTCTAGGTATCACATTTAGACCCCAAATCCTTAGCGCCAGAGTATCTGTTTCCTGTTCATTCTTCCTGTCTAGTAAATCATAGAGAGATTTACTAGAGAAAATACCTTGATTATTATCTATTTTGCACAGGACATCTTTTACTTGTGGTGGTGGTCTTGACTCTTGTCACTTGTCACTTCTCATTGTTCTCAACGCACAAGCATACAATAACAAAGCTCCAACTTATTCTGCTTCCCTAAAATATTCTTTGGATCTGGTCATCTGGAGGCTCTTGTCCAGGCTAGTATAGTAGTATCACATTTTTGTTGTTGTGACAGAATGATGGCAGGCCAGGGAAATGGGATTGGTTAACGACTATTCATTCGGATGGATTGATGGGTGTGTGTCTCTGTCTATCTTTATACGAATGTTCTGTAATCTTCCCGCCTTTGTAATCTTGCTCGTGGATTGCAGCACGGTGATTCATTCTCTTCATTATTTGTTTTGGCCACATCTCTTTCCATGGCGAACCAAAAGATTCGTTTTTTTTTTGTTTGTTTGTGCTAACATAGTTAAGGCCAGTTAAATTTGATTAAAAATGCACTTGTTGCTGTTCACTTCTTTGGCTAATCCTAAATTCAAAATACATACGAATGGCAGACACATCACTGCGGGGAAATTATGGATTTTATATATTTGTACCCCCAAAATTTGACAAATTATCATAACATACCTAAATAATATAAGTGATTGCATCAAATTTCAAAGCATTTGCAACTTGTTCAATATCTTAAATGTATGTTATGCGGCGAATATTTGAAAAAAATACTAAAAAATTTCGGACGACCTAAGGCCGCCATAGTATACAATGTTATTATTAGTCATTCGATGTATTTGTCCTCCCAACAACAAAGTTTTGGCTCCTGACTGTCCACATCAGATTATGCTAAAATTCAATCTTCATAAATTGAAACCTAGGTAAAACAAGTAACCAAATAAAAACTTAACCGCACCTGTTCGGAAAAGATGATCCAACTCCAACCACCAGGCATTATTTTTTGTAATGATGATGATTACACATTAATGAACAGAAAATCTTCTAAACAGTAAAACACGTTGAATTCGAAGAAGAAATGGTCCCAAAAAAACATATTGACTTGAAAATGGTCCAAAAAATAAAATAAAAAGAGGCATATATCTGGGCATCCACTGTTACTACATACATTTTTAACGGCTTTGCTAGATTGACCGAAGGAGTTCACTTCGTTTTGCACCGAAGCACTAATAGAGAAGGTGGGGCCCACGATTCCTAGAGTTTTGCAGGGGCCACCTGTATTAGAGCCCGGGATGCAGCGAAGTGCAAAACTTCGGTGAATTAAGCATTTTCGCATTTTTAATTGAATTTGTCGATAATGCCATAAATTCACAACTGAATGGATGGATGCATGCATTCCCAAAATACAAACAACGCAATAGTGCAATATACACAACGCAATGCAGCCATTTGGCATACAAAGTCATGCATGGGTTCGTTCAACTACTGGCGGGTTGGCCATTTCAAATGAACATAGACATTCCCCATCTCATTGCATCAAAGTCTCAAAGACATGGTACACCGTACGCCTATTCAGTTAAGAGTTACTCTCTGAAGGACCAAAACCGACTTCCAAAAACAAAGTGGGACAAGTTATGATGCCGGTCTCAGGAAGTTATTTTTGTCGGATTAGTTATGGATTTCAGATCAGACGGGCCCCCAACTATTGAATGCGTAACAGTGTTTCGCGTAGAGTACCATGCAATGCCGAACAGTGTTTCGCATAGAGTACAACACACGATGTCGCCCCCCCCACGAGACTCGTCTTTTGGCTGCTAGGAATGAATAAATTTAGGTACACCGGTTGTTGATTATTTAATACAGCAAGAGGCAGCAGCAGATGATGATGATTCACAAGAACATGCTGCTTATTTGTTGTTGTACCTCAGAGGAGTCTGAGACTGAAAATCCAGTTTTTGATTTACCTTATCTTTTCCCTGCAATTTACAAAAGTGATTTTGTACTCAAAATTGTATGGCCTGGTTAGGAAGATATACCTTAGGTCCAAAACGGCTTCTTAAGGTAAATTGTCATTTTGGAATTTTTTTACTGCTGAGTATCAGGGGCGGAGCCAAGAATTTGGTTAAGGGGTGCAAAATTTGCTATGGGGTGCAAAAAAATTTTTTAGGGGTGCAAAAATGCAAAATTAAGCTTGGGTATTGAATTTTTTTTCTGTTAGGCCTAAATTAGGCTTTGGACCCAGCTGGGCAGGGGGTGCAAGAGCACCCCATTGTAATGGGCTGGCTCCGCCCCTGCTGAGTATTGTTTTAGGAACTTTTCTGGTAACTTGGAGGAGGAAGCACTTTGATGCCCATTTTCTTGGTGAATTTCAGAGATGTAACTAAAGCCGTCTCTGAAACTAACCAGGTCAAAGATTGACCTTCGCCATTTCTGTGAATTGATTCTCATATTCTCTATATAGTTTAATTCATTGATGATCACTCAAACGTTTGTTTGGTGTAGAAGAGTTAAGACCGAGTTCTTTAATGGAGGACTAGGTTGCTGCTGGTACTTGGGATGGATGTTCTCTTTTTTTTTTTTTTTTTTTGTAGACACAATATTATTAAAAAGCTTAACTGTTATCCACCATGGTGGAATCAATTACATTCAAAGTTGCATTACTTAAATTAGAATCAAAAGAAATTAAATAGAGCAATTTTTGTGTGATGTTGTCGTCTGTGTACGTGTTTGTTCTCCCTTTTCTTCCTTCTTTTGCCAAGTAATCAACAACTCCACTTCCCGTTCTTTTCGTGTGTGAGACCTTGAAATTGTTGAAGTCCTTTGCCATTTCCTTGAGCTCTTCTAGAATGTTCTTGCATTGCCAATCCATGTTCATACTGTCTCCTTCCATATAGTTCTTTATGTCCTGATTATCTCCCTCCAAGATTATTGATTTGAGTCCTTTTTGAATAGCCAGTCGTACCGCTTCCCTTGCCGCCAAGCATTCCGCCATAAGAACCGAAGTAGCCACCGTTAAGACCGTGTGAGCCGACCCAAAATTGCCTTGTTGATCTCTGTCAATAATTCCCAATCCTACCGATGTCTCCCCTTCTTTGTAAGATGCATCGTAGTTTACTTTTATCGTTCCTTCTGGTGGTGGTAACCATGGTTGTTTTTCCGTCTTCTGTTGAAGCTTCATCCCTTTTTTTCGTCGTCCCGTTAAACACCATATTCTCAGATCGTAATTTCATTTTCTATCTTTTTAATCAACTCTCACATGTGCGCTTATGTTCCGAGAAGATCGTATCACACCTTGCTTTCCATATATTCCAAGTAAGGATGCCACACACTGCTACCCAATCTATCATATTCCTATCCCATCCTATTGGGTTTGTGAACCAAGTTTTTATCCAATCTAGAATATGTTGATTATTTCCTATTCTGAACGCTCTAGCTAGACCAAACCAGACAGCCCTAGCATAATGGCATTCCATTAAAAATTCTACAGAGAGAGTTAAAGAAAAGTTTTCTTTAAGCAGGCAGTACATGTACACCAGTTGTAAAAGGTTACATTTGACAACAATGATTAAGTGGTTAACCCCTCTTCTTCTATTTTCATATAGCATGTTGTTGCGCTCAGTCCAAATGTTCCACCAGATTGTGAAAGGTAATATGCCCCATAATTTCTTGTGCATAGCTTTTCCTCTCTTAGCAGACCACTCCCACAAAGTAGATTTGACAAAGTCGGAGAATACCCAACCAAATCCAAAACTGTTAAGGAAATAGTTCCAAAATTTTATAGTTACAGTGCAATGCAAGAAATCGACTCGTAGAATAATAATACACAATAATAATGTTAATATTGTATGAGGTTCGGAGGATATTTCTAGTTCTAACTTTTAACTAAAAACAATTAAAAAGAATTATACTGTTAATAAAAATGGAAAATCAAAATAGCATAGTGAAACTGTTATTAACGTCAAATGTGCTGTATACTCTTTGTAACTTTTGTTTGGACAAAACTCGTGTTGATGAATAAGAATTAGTATCAACAATTAATCGATTCTATTAGTTCCAACTGAGAACTAACAACAACACAAAAATAACGAAGATCCGAAGACAAAAATCGTACACTTTTGTGTTGAACCAATTGAGAAATGATCAGTTTCATACTCTTTTTATACAGTAAATTTTTACCTGAACCTCATACAATAATAATTTTTTTTTTTGATCGGTCAAATAGAAATTTCATTGAAGAAAGGCACTTAAGAGGGGTACCTTAACCCAAAGAATACAACCGAACAAAAAAGGGGGACCGAAAGGGGATTCGGCAACCCAAGTAAAAAAAAATACAATTTTTTTTATGAAGGTCGGTATAATTAATCCCATAAAGAAATCACCATATTTGCCGTAAGCCCTAACATTCTTGTATTCGATTCCGCCCAAAAGAACGCTTGTAATTTGATATCTCTAATGAGGCTTGCCAAAGTTTTCTTTTTGTTATCGAAGATTCTTGCATTTCGCTCTTTCCATATACACCACCATATAGCAACCGGGATGTTATTCCATATTCGACTAAGTCTTTCATCTCCCCAATTAAACTTCCAATCCTTAATAGATGTAATGATATTAGGGTCGTATGACCATCCAAAGCGTCACCCTTCAACAAAGTAATCCTATATTATCCGGATTCTCCAACAACCATAAAACAAGTGTGAACTCGATTCATCGTCTTCCCCACAAAAATGACATACACTAGAAACATCCATACCTCTTCTTAAAAGTTTATTCGCCGTCATTATCCGATCATGAGAAAGGAGCCAAAGAAAGAAATTGATTTTGTGAGGGTACTCATTACTCCAAACAATCTTGAATGGATAATCCGTCTCACCTTGATCAAGGTTGTCTTTGATTCCATCCTTAACCGTATATTGACCATGATCACTACCAACCCAAACTCGGGTATCCATAACCCCTTCTTGAATAGTGATTGAGGAAAGAAGATTTGATATAGATAACACTTCACTCGTAATGGTTTGAGAGTATCTTTTCCTAGACATAAATGCCCACCTTACACCACCTTCCCTAGCTTCATACATACTAGCCACCACAAACTCCTTGGTCCTTGAAGCTTCATAAGCCAAAGGAAACATATCACATAGTCTTCCTTCACCAAGCCAAGAATCTTTCCAAAATCTAGTTTCCTTACCCTCTCCAATCTTGAATCTAATATTCTTGTTGAAGTCTTCAAGATCCTTATAGATATTAAACCACAAGCTACCACCTTTCGATCCTTTGGGTTGGAGAGTTTCCCAACCGGTAAATGTTACGCCAAATTTTTCAACTATGATTTTCCTCCACAAAGCATTTTTCTCTACACCAAAACGCCACCACCATTTTTTTAGCAAAGCCGAGTTCACTTGCTTAGTTCTTCTTATACCAAGACCACCTTTTTCTTTTGGTTTTGAAGACAATTTCCAAACAATATTGTGAATTCTTTTCTTATTTTCATCATTCCATAAGAAATTTCTCACAACTATATCAATTTTCTTAGTTATGGAGCAAGGAGCAAGAAAAATAGAGAGATAATAAATGGGAAAACTAGCTAGAATGCTTTTGATGAGAGTTAACTTACCTCCTCTTGATATTGTTTTTCCATTCCAAGAAGTAACTCTTTTTCCACAAATTTCAAATGTTCTTTCCCATTTTTGAGTGCCCCTACCTTATCTCCCAAAGGAAGGCCAAGATATACGCTAGGAAAACTTGCATACTTGCATCCTAGCATGTTAGCAAAATTTTCAACTTCCTCCTCGACCGCGACCCCAAATAAGATACTTTTAGAGAAATTTATCTTTAAACCCGAAATTAACTCGAAACAAAGAAGAAGGTAACGAAGGGCATCGACTTGTTCTCTCTTAGCATCAAGAAATATGATGGTATCATCGGCAAATTGCAAGTGATTTATTTTTGTTCCCCCCCTCCTTAACCGAAAAACCCGAGATTTGATCAAGTTCTTGTGCTTTGATCAACATACAACTTAAGACTTCACCTATAATAGTAAAAAGAAAAGGAGAGAGAGGGTCTCCTTGACGAAGTCCCTTTTCACTCCCAAAGTAACCGAAAGACGATCCATTAACAAGAACCGAGAACTTTGAGAATGTTAAACAATTTCTAATCCAAGCCCTCCAAACACCACCAAACCCCATTTTGAACAAAACTTCATTTAAAAATTTCCAATTCACATTATCAAATGCCTTTTCAAAATCAAGCTTGCAAACCAACCCCGGTAATTTTTGATGAAGTCTAGAATCCACACATTCGTTTGCTATCAATACTCCATCTAGAATTTTCCTTCCTTTAATAAAACTAGATTGATTTGTTGAGATTAGAGTAGGAAGGTATACCTTTAAACGCTCCGCCAAAACCTTTGAAATGAATTTATACACACTCCCAATAAGGCTAATAAGTAGAAAATCTTTTACTTCCTCTACACCCGCCTTCTTAGGGATAAGCGCAATAAAATTGTTTTTCAATGACGAGTGAAGAACATTGTGATCATGAAATTCTTCGAAAACCTTCATCAAATCTTCTTTTAGGAAATCCCAACAAACAATAAAGAACTTCATAGGAAACCCATCCGGACCCGGAGCTCGATCAATTCCCAAATCTTTAATTGCGTTCTTAACTTCTTCTTCACTAAAAGGTCTCTCCCACCAAATACTTGCATTCTCATCAATATGCTTTAGACACATATTTTTTTATTCTAGGACGGTTGTTTGATATTTCTTTAAACGCCAACTCGAAATGATTTTCTATCCCCATCTTGATTTCGTCCTTGTTCCCCGTCCAACGTCCATTGATACGAAGGTTATTGATGTTGTTAAAATCTCTATGACCTTTCACCACACGATGAAAATGTTTGGTATTGCGATCGCCATCCCTAAAATATATAATTCTTGACTTTTGTCTCAACATTATGTTTTGTCGACGATGAGCCACCTCAAAATCCACTTTAGCCGTCACAAACATATCTTCTTCAACTTCGGTAAGACCCCTTTCATCATCTAGATCATCTAATTCTTTCAACTTGGTAAGAGTCGTGTCTAAAGCCCTATCAATGCTCCCAAAAACATCCCTATTCCACACCTTCAATTTCTCCTTTAAGGTGTTCAATTTCTTTGCAAAACATTCACCCGCCGTACCTACAAAAGAAAAAGACTCCCACCATTCTTTCATTAAAGGGATTATGTTAGTACCTTCAATCCAAGCTAATTGAAATCGAAAGGGGCATGCACCCCAATCCGAGTCCGATGAGCTTAACACAATCGGAAAGTGATCCGAAAATGGTCTTGCGAGACGCTTAAAGATGATATTTGGAAAATGATCGTCCCAACCCGAAGTGAAAAGGAAGCGGTCGATCTTGCTCTTCTTATTTGGCGGTCTACTCCAAGTATACTTCACTCCGGAAAACGGTAACTCCATAAGATCAAGTTCATTACATAGGTCATCGAAGAGTTTCATTGAGTTTGAAACCCTACGACAACCTCTACTTTCAACCATGAATCTAATCTTGTTGAAGTCTCCACCGAAACACAAAGGCATCCCATCCCAATAGCCATGCAAAATTGCTAGCTCCATGCGAAATCTTTTTTTCTCATATGAATTGCAAGGACCATAAACACCAACTAAAACCCAACGAAAATTATCCTCCAAACTACGATAGGATATACTTAAAGTAAAAATACCTTCAAGAAAATCTTCAACTTCAATCATGTCGGAATTCCGTATCAACAAGATTCCGCCCGATCTTCCATAAAAGTTTAAAGCAATCCACCTACATGGAGTTGCGCCCCAACATTGACGCACAGTATCATCAAAGCAATTACTAAGCTTCGTTTCTTGTATCATAAGAATAGTAGGCTTCCATCGTTTCACAAGTACCTTTAACTTGTGAAACGATGGGAACACTGAAATTTCCTCATACAATAATAAATGCACAATAATCTTCAACTTCGTTCCTCATACAATAATAAATGCACAATAATTTTTCTTCCTCCCTAAAAATATCCCCTTTGGAATATTTGGGAACACTGAAATTTCTTACTGAGAAGTTGTGATTAAGATTCTATTTGCTATATAAAGAATTGAGTTTCAGATATTACTCACTCCATATTTGAATATGCACGAGACATTCGCCTCGGCCAGAGTATCACATTTTGAATAATTTTTCCCAAATGCAAATTGCAAATAGATTAAATATGGCTAGATGTAAGAGAAAGAAAAAAGAAAGATGGGATTACATTGTGCCAAGAAATGAAAAGCGAGGTGCCTGTGATAGTCCTATTGACCACATTGCTCGGGTCTGATTCTAAGATAACATTTTGCATTATTTTGTTCAATTTCTTTTTCTTTTTGGAGGTTAAATGGGACTAGGGGTTGGGACCATGGGCTTAACTTCTGCCATAATAGCTGATAATATTAGTATTTGACTCATGTGACATGTCTATGCTTTAGCTTAGTTACCAATAGAAAAGGAAAACAAGAAATTAGAGGTATGTTGCTGTTGTGACACAATGTCATGTCAGGGAAATGGGGATTAACAAATGGTTAACGACTACTCGGACTGATTCCATGAAATCAGAAAGAAGAAATTAAAAAGACAACTCGGATGGATGGATGTCTCTGTCTATGTCAACTCTATATCCAGCTTCTCGCCTTTGTAATTTTACTGTCATTGTGGCAGCACACGGACTCATTCCGTTCTCTGTATGGCCACCCTCTCTTTTACAGGGCGCACAGAAGCATTTTTTGGGACCAATAAGAGTTTGGTTTGTTGTGTTACTTTCCAAGTGTGATATCATATAATTTTGTTGCGTCTAATGACACCACTTTTTGGTCCATCCCTACGATCAATATCTTCTAATTGAGATGGTAACCATATAAAAATGTAGTTGCAGTACAGAAAGGTAAGTACTAGCTAGCTAGCTAGCATAAGGACCTATATGTATTATGTGATGATGATGATAAACGAAAAAGATGATTACACATTGACATGTAAACAGTAACACGTTGAATTAGAAATGGTCCCAAAAAAAGAAACTCGAAAAATGGTGCAAGAGGCACATATGGCGTCTTATTCGACAAATATATGCGGTGACCACTAATACATTTTTGTGTCCATCAATTCACAACTGAATGCATCCTTGGAGGTGAATGGACATAAATTTGACTATGAGTGCAAAACTCGCAAATGGACACAACATGATGGCAAGACGTTATGATACCAGTGGTCTCAAAGATGCTATATTTTTCTTGGATAAGTTCTAAGTTGAAATCAGATATAGATTTTAGATGAGATAAGAGGCCCTACTATCAAATGCAAAAACACTATTCATCTCTGCAGACACACATAGAGCAGTACTCGTACATGAGACTGGAGGGGGTCTCTCGGACACCGTCCATGAGACTCGCCTTTTGGTTTGCAGGGAATGATAATTTTAGGTGCAATTGTTGTTGGCTATTCAATGCACTAAGAAGCAGATATAGTACTACAATATGCTGCTTATTGATTGCATCTCGGAGGAGTCTGAGATGATGCAGTTTTGAATGATTTTCCATATTTTTACTGCCGCAATGTTTTTGGTGTACTCAAAAACGAAAGTATGGGCCTGGTTAGGGAGATTGGCTCTGGGTCTGAGGCTTGTAAACTATAGTCTGGCCACAGA
The DNA here is from genome assembly GCA_023529315.1 of Papaver bracteatum. NCBI lineage: Eukaryota > Viridiplantae > Streptophyta > Magnoliopsida > Ranunculales > Papaveraceae > Papaver > Papaver bracteatum. The sequence goes on along the minus strand of JAJJWX010005417.1, from coordinate 42,651 downwards.
TATAGCTCATGCCGCGCACTCAAGGGACCTTTGCTTCATTACTTTTCCAAAATGCCAAGTATAAATTTGCATTTTCAAACAAAAATGTGGGTTTCATTGAGCTGAATAACTCCTCTTATCAAGAGCAGGCAGAGGAGGCTCTTGTCACTTGTCAATGTCATAGGGTCTTGTCATAATATAGTCTGTGTGTTTCATTTTGAAACGTTGTTAAGGACAATCAAAACTTATCAACAACGGGCTCGTCGTTTGCCTCTTTGATGTGGCAAATCCTATGTTCTAAAAACTGGATGGTAGACACATCACTATCTACGTTAAACAATGCGGCTCAATACAATCCACCAACGGATCAACTTCAATCACGCGTATCAACTTTATCTGCCGACAATTCAACTAAATCCATGCCGCCCAAGACAAGACGTCAATGGATACATCTGAATGGTTATAACTTTATTCATCCAACGGATTTAATTATTTTCCCTATAAATTCAACTCATTTCAACTCCAAATTTATGCCTTCTTCAAATTTTAAATATCACATTAAATCTTTTTACTCAATATAATTTGTCGAAAGATGTCTCGATCCTTGTTAGTTCGGCGAGCTCAGTATATTCGAGGAGGAGATTTAGCTATTTGCAGATATTTTGTCTTGTTACAAACTCATCTTGCTGAAGCACAATATCCGGAAGTGAACTTCTAAGCTGTTGTTTACGAGAAGTTTTGTAATGATACCTGTAACCCGAGTCGTCGTGCTATAAGCGACTTACAAACTCGTTTTGAGACAATTAGAAAAAGAAGTAAGTGAATTTTTAAATTTAGCCATGCAATTCAATCGATTTAGACTAAGGGGTGAAACTGATGCTGAGTTGGTAAGAAGATCTTTAGAGGAATTGAAAACACTGGGGGTACCAAAATACACCACCACCTTTTTCGTAGGCAATCTGTATGGACAAACTTAACACAACTCCGAGAATAGAAACTCAATCAAGGAAAGTGTCTAGAGTTATATCTCTCTCCCTCTTGTTGTTGTTAGAAAGTTTACAGAATTGAATCTGTGAACCTAACTACAAAGAGAGTTCTTGGACGGTACCAAAGACCAATATCCAATGATTAATCAAGCCTTATCCAACTAACAAGGTTGGACTTATCTATTGTGATTGATCAACGCACAACCTGTGATATTTTTTTAATTATATAAATGAACAATATAATGCGGAAAAAGAAATATCACAGACACCAGAAATTTTGTTAACGAGGAAACTGCAAATGCAGAAAAACCCCAGGACCTAGTCCGTATTGAACGCCAAATTGTATTAAGCCCCTACGGACACTAGCCTACTACAAAAAAACTTCGGTTTGGAATGTAGTTGAGCCCGAACTCAGTCTCCCACTGATTCAGGTAAATTCGCGCTCCTTACGCCTCTTGAATCCCAGCAGGATTCCGCGCAATTGATTCCCTTAGACGGTCTCAAACCAACTAAGAGTTGCTTCAACTCAATTGAAGACTTTAAACCAAATCTTCCTCCCACAAATTAAGCCCATAATGGATTTCATGATTTACGATCTAAACGAATGATCAAATCAAACAAAAGATCCAGGTGATGGAAATCGATAGAAACTTAGACAAAAGTATGGCTATCCTCAAATCCGGACTTATGCAACCCAAAGTGCATCCTAGATTATTATTCACCTCACAAGTGTAAAACTTGTGAAATCAACAAAGTATGAGACAGAAAGACTTTGTTGATTACTATCTATCTTGATTCATGGAGCAAGGCTCAACAAACAATCAAGATAAGGATACTCGAGTTATCAAGATGAAAGATAACTTGACACGGATTCACGAATCCCAGTGAAGTCTTTGTAGTCGTTAAAATCTAAAAGGGTTTCCGAAGATGACGACTCTAGATACAACTAGGACACACACAAAAATAGTGTCAAGATTCAAAGATCCCAGTTGCCAAGAGTTCCCCTTATATAGACGTCAAAGGCTATGTTGAGTTTTTAAGCTAAGATAGTTTTGGAGCCAAGCAATCAATATTCACCGTTAGATGAAAGCTTTGAATCTTAATCACATATACAAGATATACACTCTGGTTAGGTAAACCGTAACCGAACCGTGTATAAAGACTATGTCCAACATGGTTAGCCGAAACTAGCCGATTTGGACTTAAAAGCTAAACACTCATTTTCATGTTCACTAAGACATTAATATTGATTCACAATCATGTGATCAAATGAGTCTAGTGCAAATTAGAGAATTGATCAAATGCAAATCACTTCATAGAAATTATTTAATTACACTTGAATTATAATCGACATAGATGGTAAATGTACAAAGTACAATTACTTGGATCGTTTGTGAATCGGCAGAGTCACAGTACGCGAACCGGTTTGCAAAATTATATGCAATGACCGAGTTCTGGAATTGACATAACTTTTGCATCTCACATACCGGTTTGCAAACTTTGAATCAATCTCAAAGTTTCAGAGTCGACATAACTTTTCAAGTTCACGTACTGGTTTGCAAACTTAATACATTTAATACCGGTTCTAGAGTTCACAAAACTTTTTCAGTTCACGTACCGATTTGGGTACTTAACTGGTTCTAGAATATAGAATTGTTTTGGCTCGCATATCTGTTTGATTATTTTAACCTGGTTCACTTACCACAGTTCCAAAATGGTTTGTATAAAAATACATACCTATCCGGATAACGAAACAAACAGATTTTCTCATGATGTACATAAGAATATGCATATCACACAAATATGAAAGTCGATATATATCTACCCCTCTACGTGTACGAATACATGTAATACGTCTTCAAACATATAACAGTTTTCTCAGTTTGTAAGACTGATAACATTGTCTTGTATTCTGAATATAGTAGTTCTATATTTCTCTAAATCAATTCGAAACATTCCTGAATAATATCAATGACACATATCACTGTTCCAGGCTATTTTCGAATGAAAAACTTGAATCAAGATTTGGTTCCAAACAATAAATTATTCTCCACCGAATTTTATTAAGTATGAACAAATGTTCATTAAGCTTAGTCATTATATTTCATGAAATTCTTAAACTAAATAAATAGTTCTCAACTCGAAATTCTTGTCTATGCAAGCTAGTCTAATTAGTTATGTGACAATCGTCTCAAAGATAAAAAGGTGAATATAACTTGAGAAATAGGTGGTTCAGTCTCCACTTACCCTTTATTGATGAAGTTCTCCAAAATCTACGGTTGATCTTCTCCTTCAAATGGTAGAACACAAGTGATGACTGGATCGTTTCTCAACTACCTCCATCCTAGACCGAGACTTAACTAATTGTAGACTAGAAATCAAGATATAGTTTTGCAACTAAATTTGACAACAAACTTGACATAGCAACACTTGTGAGTTCGACCGAGCAATGCTCTAAGAATCCCCCCCTTTGTAAATTTTAGTGACAAAACTATTTAATACTTATGGATAATAAAAATAAAGTTTGACAAAAAATCCACGATCCAACATGTCTTGATTTCCTTGGTTTCTTGAACTCTTCGTTGTTCCAAGTTGCAATGATTCTGAACGTGCTCAACTCAACATCGTTGTTGTTAAAAAACCGATTCCATAGCGATAACAACTTTGAAAATAATATTCCAATTTTTTGTTATACAGAAACTTAGTATTATTATCTTCTCTCCAAAGTTCAATTGTATCTCAACTCTGAAGTAATACTACGGTGGTATGTTTCTCACCCTTAATCAATATTTACATCTTTTTTTTAATAGGTAAATCTATTTCTTAAGTGATTCACTCCCCCTTACATAATGATCCGTAAACCATATATATGTAGTATGAAACTACTAAACCATTCTCCCCCTTTTTTTTCAATATACATAACAAAGGTACGAAAATCTCGGGATCATAATGGATACAACCAAAAGATATCTCAAGTTGTAAGGAAGATATAGATACTACATAATAACATAGTTAAAATGTAACTCTTCATATCAACTTATTTTAGATGATATCACATAGTAATAAAGAACAACATGAGTGACCTTACATTTGAGAAAAAGAAGGATTTGATGGACATTAACAAATCACAAGGATTTGTATACAATATCGACATAAATTAATCTCGAAGCCAGTTATGAACAACGAAGCAAAATTTACTCGATTTACTCAACATGAGAGAATATTACGGAGTGTTTCAAGCACCAAAACACGAGAAGATCAATACTGCGAGAAAAATCTCAAAGAGTTTGTTCCATTTCCCGTTTATAAAAATATAATAGATTTAACTTCTGAGCATATATGAAATATAAGCTCGATTCACGAAAACGTAAAGGCTCAATATTTCATAAGAATTTTGAAATAATTAAACCAATAATGATACATACTGCAAGTTTATCTTCCAACAACTCTAGAATTTAAATAAATAATTCTAAAAACATGCAAGATGAAAAACGTTGGAAATAGCTATGTGTAATCACAATCTTTGTTATACCAAACCCTAGTTATCCTTCTCAAGAATAAAATCCTCAAAATAAGTTTCCTAGTATTTAAAGTCTTTGAAGAATTTCTTATCATATCCAAACTCCTTATCAATAACTGGCAAAGGAACATACAGTTCATGAATGAAAGAGTTAGTTCCTGCAAACCTGGTAGGCTGTTAATTGACAAGAGTATCTTGTAGTTTGAGATATTTCTGTAAAATCTACTTAAGTCCCTGCACATCCTTCTTGGTTTTCTTAAGTTATTCCAGAATATTTTCAAACCTTTTCTGATTGGAGTATTTTGATCTAGGTTTCTTCTGATTCTTCCTTTTCCTGTTACGGGAAGGGGTATCTCTTTCTCCTTGTTAGTCGGAATAGTATCAACAACCACTTGAGCATAGGTTTCACAAGAAGATGTCGTGCTTTGAGCCTCCATACAAAAAATGAATTTATGAAACACAAATGAATGGCTCAACAAATAAAGCCTCTTGTGAAAGATATATGAGTCTTGAAGAAGAATACATTTATCATGCAGGATATCGGAACTAATAAAGTTCACGTTCTGGAACATAGAAAAACCTAAAAAGGAATGCAAATGTCATTTTTATCCCTTATTTGAGTTTAGCAGATCAAAATTTTCAATACCATTACTTGAGACATAGAAAAGGAATGGAAAAATAAGGTGGATGTCCAAGTAATAATATTCAATTTTGATCCCAAGCCCTTATGTGCAAAGTTCTTATCTTTTTCAAGGGCACATGAGATAAGATGCACATTTTAACACAATCAAATTGTGTTGAGGTGAGCATTAGGTTTCTTACCACCATATTCCTGCAAATTTTTTACAATATCCTTCAAATAGAATATTTAATCCTCACTCTTCTCTTTATTTGAGATTTTCCTTTAACCTTAGAATCAATCAATCTCTTAGAAAAAGAAGAGTTAACTTTGTGTACCTCGGGATTGGACTTTTGAACGAGCTTATGCGCATTTGCCAACCGACTAGCCCTACTTGCAGTTTGTTGACATACCTTAGCTTATGTTTGTATTTGAAACATTGTACGAGTCTGTGACCTTTACTGGTACAATAAGGATATGTCAGATTAGAGATTGTTTTAGGAACAACTTAAGCAGTTAAACACATGGTACCTGAAATAATACCAGAACTCTCATTAGTATACGAATATTACATGAAATTCTCCAAAGATTTTGATGAAGAATCATCAATTAAATTATCAAGATTGATATGAGTATTGATACAATTATCAAAATTGACAATTTCCCCCAAGAGTGCCACACTTGAAATTTCTTCCTCTTCAGAATCATAATGATCATTAAATGTTGCAGCCAGACTCTTGTTTCCAGTATACTTCCTTCGATTAGGATACTCATTAGCAAAGTGATTGAATCCTTTACATTTGAAGCACCATGGAATGTCCTCGTCATCAATATCGTTGGAATCTCCATTTTTAGCAGAAACACGATTATATGGCTTAACTGATATTAGAGGTTTGTATATGGAGAATCGTTTATTTCTCTTCCTAAGAAGTTCTCTAAAGTATTTTGTGATTAGAGAAACTGAGTTATCAAGATCTTCATCTGAAAAATCCGGATCCACAAGATCATCTCCATAGTTGTCAATACTTTCACTTTTTAGGGTTTTAGTGTTTTTCAGTGCCTTGAATGCAATATCCATTCCGGATTTGGATTGCAGTTCATGATCAAAGATCTTTAACTTTCCAACAAGAGTGCTTCTGGAAAGTGTATCAAGGTTATTTCTTTCTATGATGGCATGTATCTTAGACTCGTATCTAGCTGGTAAAGATCGGAGAATTTTCATCACAATGTCCTTTTGAGATATAGTCTTCCGTATTGCAAAACAAGCATTAACAATACTAGACACCTTTTGATTAAATTCCTCAAACGAATCTTCATCAAAAATACGAAGGTTTTCCTAGTCAGAAGTTAGGTTTTGAAGCCTAGCATCTTTCTCTAAGGTATCTCCTTCAAATACGGTTTCTAAGATATCCCAAGCATCTTTAGACTTCGTGCACGAAGTCACATGGTGCTGAAGATCTGGGCTTATGGCATGGATAATAGAGTTTAAACCGTCTGAATTATGCTTTACAACACTTATCTCGGTTTTACTATATTCTATCAATGGCTTTGCAACAGTAGCTCTATCTACAACAGTTATTGGTGCGTTATAACCAATAACTACAATTTTCCATGTCTCAAAGTCACGTGGATCCATCAAACGCCGGCGGTATGTTTATCGAGATTTCAATCATGTCTATATATTCAGACTGCTTCAAACATATACTTATTAGGTGTTAGAGAATAGCTCGGTTGAACTCACCAAGCATTGGTATGTCAAGTTTGATTATCATATTTTAGTATCAAAACTCATCTAGAGTCGCTTGATTAAATACTAGAATCAACTTCATTTAGGTTAGACTAGAAATTCTAGGAATATTGAGATATACAAGTATTACTCCGAAGACCTAAATAATGTGAGGAAGTAACGAACTAAAACGACGACATCATCCTTCCACTTAAGATTAGTAATACTGACTTAAACTGTTTCATTCCTAACGTATCTCTCAAGTCGTGCTATAATGAAAACATAACTGCGAAGCTGTATATATACTATACATACTGTATAATACTCTAGTGATGTGACATGATCATAATATTATGATCATAGTATTAGGGAATTAGACTACGAAGTATAACGCTTATCTTTTGAACTTCGTAGATATGACATCAACATAATCTTGTATATATTGTTATGATTATGTGAATGGGTTATGGTGAAGATTTCATCCTAAGAAACAATGTTTTACATTTGTTTAAAGGAAGTACATTCATGAAATTGTTTTATGAATCGAAAGGGAAATCATTAGGCTTATTGGTCCGGCTATTCATTGCAAATATTTTGGATGAAAAATATGTGAGATGGTAGAACTGATCTTAGCTTATGTTATGTATCTTGGTATAACTAATCATAATGCCTGACTTTGATTTGATATGACTAGTTTTTATTAATTGGTGTAACCGATCCTAAGTAATCACCATGTGATGGTATGATCGATCCTTGTAATTGGTGTGACCGATCCTAGTAATTGGTGTGACCAATCATGAGTATGTATAATTGATCCTTGTAATTGGTGTAACCGGTCCTGGTAACTGGTATAACCGATCAAAGTAATACCATGTGTAGACGGAACCGATCCTTGTAAATGGTGTAACTGATCCTACTGACTAGTGTGGATGATAACAAGTGTTTCCATATTTAGATATAATCGATCCTATTGATTGGTAGTAACGATTGAACCCATGTATGTGATTTGGTATTTGATCAATCACATAGTAGTATTGGAAAACAAATGAACTAATTCTAAACTTGTTTAAAAGTGTGGTATAATCGATTCCAAGAATGCAGATCCATGTAAATATGAAATAAGGATTTGCAGTGAAAAGATGTCAACATACTTTGAACATGAACAATAACTCTTATTATTTATTGTTCAAAGATATTCCTTAGTACTCAAGGTGATCATGTGTCAAAATAAATTAAGAATCTTTTAATTAAGGTTTTTGGCTTTGTATTCTTTATTTTCCAGCAATTAATGCATATCTCTAGAGAATAAAAATTAGTGATGTGCATTTACTAATTGGAGATTTTCTATTGAGATGTTTCAGAAATATTGGACAAAAATTTATTGGAATTAGGAAAACTGAATTTTCCATTCATTGCATACCTTGAGAATATCTTCGATTTTGGAAATTCCTTGGTGTCTAAACATCCTTGGTATATAAATACCAAAGTTTGCATTTCTAACAAACCATCATAAAAGACAGGCAAACATAATTTCTTGTTGTTTCTGGTGGATTCGTCCATTTGGAGAGGAAAGTATCCTAATTAGGTGAAATTTCTTACGATCGCTCGTTTAAAGACTTCTGCGGGATCAAGAAGCTTTACGAGTACCATTGGTGGGAAACTAGATAATTGCAGTATTATTAGTTTTCGATTGATTTGATTGACTAACTGTTGTTGAAATTTGATTGCACCTAGTTTGTTTATATTCTTGAGAATCTTCTATTCTGTTATAAGATTCACTCAAACTAGATCATAGTGTCGACATGATATTTAGAACTGTAGTTAGATCTAAAGACATCTTGTGATAATCAATTGTTAACAGACTACATTATGTGTGTGATTGTTCACAAGATATTCAAGTGGTGTTGTGCAGGTTATTGAACATTAAAGAAGATTTGAAGACGAAGAAGATTCCTTATTGGTTTTCGTATCTTGTGGATTGTGTGCACAAACCTTAATCGGATGGGATCCAACTAGAATCAGATTTATTCGATTAATTAGTTGCGTAAGATCGGCATTTTCAATATTTCTAATTGAGATTTATTTTGATTGAGTGCGAATCTATACTTGACTATATCGGTAGTTAAAGTTAGATTGATATAACCAGACAAAGGAGTTTATTAGTTTAAACATAAGAGCCTTTGTCAACGAATCATTATATCTTGTAGCAAAGATTGATTAGAGTGGTTACCAAACAGATTCTTCCTTTGATGTTTGGAATACGATCCAAAGGACTTGCTATTCACGTGCGTGACTCTAGAAGTCGAAGGTGCAGGGATACTGAGGGAACTAAGTAGATAGGTGTAGTCTGCTTGGTCTCAAGTATACAAAGTTGGTTTAAATTTTGTATAACGACTTAATTCTAAGAGTATTCAAAACTGGACTAGGTCCCGAGGTTTTTATGCATTTTTGGTTTCCCCATTAATAAAATATTGCTGTGTCCTTTACTTTGATTTCCGCATTATAATTGTTTATTATAATAAAGTAAAATATACATATACGTTAACACAACATTACTTGATAGTGATCCTATCGAGTTTGGTTATTACTTGATTTAGATGTTGTCGTATTTTTTTGATCTTGTATCCATAGTCAATCACAAAAGTTATCTTGTTGTTGTATTATCTCGATCCATAGACAATCACACGAATCACGAAACAAACATATTTTCCTTTGATGTACATACGAATATGCATATCACACAAATATGAAATTAGATATATAGCTACTCCGCTACGTGTACGAATACATGTAATACGTCTTCAGACATATAACAATTTTATCAGTTTGTAATACTGATAACACTGTCTTGTATTCCGAATATAGCAGTTCTATATTTCTCTAAATCAATTCGAAACCTTCCTGAATAATATCAATGACATAAATCATTGTTCCAAGCTATTTTCGAATGATAAACTTTAATCAAGATTTGGTTCTGAACAATAAATTATTCTTTACCTAATTTGATCAATTATGAACAAATGTTCATTAAGCTTAGTCATTATATTTCAAGAAATTCGTAAACTAAATAAATAGTTCTCGACTTTAAATTCTTGTCTATGCAAGCGCGACAATCGTCTCAAAGATAGAAAGTTGAATATAACTTCAGAAATAGGTGGTTCAGTTTTCACTTACCTTTTGTTGATGAAGTTCTCCAAAAGCTTCGGTTGATCTTCTCCTTCAAACGGTAGAATGCAAATGATGACTGGCTCATTTATCAACTAAAAAAGTGGGGTCTAACAACCACACCCAATATTTTGATTAGCAATCTGTATGGACAAACTCCGAGTTACTTTACTAGAGAATCAACTAGACAGTCAGATTCAATCTAGATAAAAATATCTCAAGGAGTTATTTTCTCAATCTCTCAATTTTATTTACTCAAGCAAATACAATCTGCGAGTCTTAATAAAGGATGGATAACTTGGATGGTACCAAAGACCAATATCCAAGTGTCAATCAATTTAAATCAACAACCAATAAGGTCGAATATTCTAATTGATTGAACAACGCACAACCTGTATTATTTCAATTATATAATAAAATATAATGCAGAAAATAAATAACACAGACACCAGAATTTTGTTAACGAGGAAACCGCAAATGCAGAAAAGCCCCTGGACCTACTCCAGATTAAACATACACTGTATTAAGCTGTTACAGACACTAGCCTACTCCAAGCTAACTTCGGTCTGGACTGTAGTTGAACCCCAACCAATCTCACACTGATCCAAGGTACAGTTATGCTCCCACGCCTTTGATCCCAGCAGGATAATGCACACTTGATTCCCTTAGTTGATCTCACCCACAACCATGAGTTGCTACGACCCAAAATCGAAGAATTTAATAAACAAATCTGTCTCACAAAGAAAAGTCTACAAGGATAGATAAATTCGTCTCCTACGAATAAACCTATGAGTTTTGTTTTGTCTTTTGATAAATCAAGGTGAACAGGAACCAATCAATAAAACCAGACTTATATTCCCGAAGAACAGCTCAGTTTTATCAATCACCTCACAATAAACTTAATCTGTAAGGATCCTCAAGTTCGTCAACGCAATTAGACTAGTCAGGTGACAAATTAGTCGATAATTATTCGATTCGTGTAACTCGAACATTAGTTATTAGAAATTAATCTAACAACGATCTAGCTACGAAACTAGTATTGTAAAATATATCTCGAAAAGTTACATAGAATACACTACTCGAGTGTGCCATTCAGATACCAGACGAAGAATATATCATCAACTTTACTTGAAGGGAAAATTAGTCTTTTCGCAGTTGGCCGGGTGGCTTTCCTTATCTAGCGGAATGTGTCGTTCGTTGGTCTTATCTAACCAAGTTGGGAAGAGAATGTTATTTCTCTCTTATCTTTTCTCTTTCTTCTTATTTTCTTCTCTTTTCGTTCTTCTTCTCCGTTATTCTCTGTTCTTCTTCTCTCGAATTCAGTTCTAAAGATTGAATTTATTTGTGTTGGTCGTTCGTAGTAAACTTATTATCTTAATAAATCGAAGATGCAATAATAGTTTTAGGAGAGTTGATTCGGTTCTGGAAGAGAAGTAAAAGAGGAACTGAATTAGGGTTCTTGAGTCGATTTAGGGAAAATTATGTGAATTGAGTAATCTGATGTTTGATATGAGTTAATAATAGATGTTAAAGGATGGGGTGATTGTTAATTTGGTGATGTGAAGTATATCTGAAGATGAATCAAGGGTTAGGGTTTCTTAGAAGATTGTTTAGAGGTTTGATTGATGATGAATAAGGTCGAATAACAGATGGGTTTTCCTTGGAATAGATTTCAAAGTTGAAGAATTTCTTGAAATTGTGAGTTAGGGTTTTGGTTTTGGGACTGTTAATGAAACCAAGGTTTGGTTTAAAGATTAAGGGAAACTACATGGAGCTGAGATGAGTTTAGTGGCGAGTAAATACGAATCAGGTGAAGGTTGAGCAATTGTAGAGGATTATAATTTGTGTTTAAGGTAATCTTTCTTCAAATAATTGAATTGAATCTATTTTTAAGTTATGTTATAAATATTGAAGTGTGTATTTAGTTAATCCTGAATTGGAGTTATGGATTTGATAGAACTGTGATGCTGATAGTTTTAGGATATTAAATTGGTCAGAGTTGTAGACAGTGTATGAACTGATAGAGATATTGCTTTAGAAATGGTGATTATGTGGTGAATGGGGGAGGAGGTAATTATCTGGTTAGTGATTCAATACTTAGGTTGGTGTAGAATTACTGGGGACATGGAGATGGTGGTACATGCTCAAATGGTTATTCGATTTGTGTTGTGTTAATGATGGTGGTCTTAGATGTGATGAAAGTGGCAATGTGTATGTAATGGATTGGTAATTTCTGTAGTGAATCTAAAATGGCATTTCATGAGAATGGTGTTGTTGGTCTGAGTTATTATGTTGTTCTGAGCTGCAGATGTTGATGTTGTGAGAGTGGTACTGAGTTATAAGTTGTAGTGGTGTTGTGTGTGTTGATAGGATATTAAGGTATAGGCTTGTTCTACAGGTGTTGGTGTTATTTGTGAGATGATGGAATAGAATTGAGTCTCAGCTGAAGTTAAATGTACTAGGATGCAGATGTAGGAAGTGAACTGGTGGTGTTATGTTAAGTTAAATGTGTAGAGTTATTGGGGTTGAGACTAGATGAACAATTTAGATCAAGGTAGCAGTGGAGATGTTTTGTTGATGTGGTGCTGTTGAATGAAAGGAAGGGGTTAGAGGCCTGTTAGTAGAATATTGGTGATGAATTGGTGAATTGCCTGTGAAGATGAATGATGGGTTAAAAACAAGGGACAGTGGTTAGGAGTCTGAGTTTAGAATGGAATTGAACTATTATTGTTGTTTGATTGGAATGGCAGAATTGTTTAAAATGTAAGATGCATATGCTGAGTTAGTTGTATGTTGTCATAGCAATGGGTTTAGTAAAAGATTAAAGTTGCATTGAAGGTAGGCACAGTTTATATTTGTAGTTGTAATATGGAGTTTTTGATTGAATGAAATGTATAGTGATTATTTGAACTTCTATTTTTGAGACTTAGGCATGTTAGACATCCCAGTCAGTCTAGCTGACATACCTGACTCAGGTTGTCTGACTGAGTTAAGTTAACTCAGTAAACCCAGATTCAACTCAGTGAGTTGACCTGTTTGACCTTGAATCCTTTGACTTTGACCATAACTGTTGACTTGACCTCTGACCATGACTATTGACTTGACCTTTGACTGACGTTGACTGTCACTTTGACCGTTAGTGAACTTGTTAGGCCAGGCCTTGTGTAGTGGGCTTGTTTAGTAGACTTGGGCTTAGGTTTAGTTTTCATACTTTGATGTATTGGACCCTTATGGTCTGACTTAGCCATCAACTTCTTCTACAAAGTTGTAGTTGTTGCTAGACTTATTTAGTGGACCAGAGAAACAACCTAACTGAATTACTAAACCTTAGATGGCCTAAAGATAAATAATAAAAGGGTATAGAAACGTAAATGGGCTTAATACTATTAGTTAGATTTGTATAATTCATGTGTGGGCCATTTTGGCTAGAATCTTAGAGTTCTTGTATGATTAATAGTTAGTTATTAACAACGATCGATTGAAAGGATGAACCAAGGATCTCAAGTAGGCGTGGCTTGTCTTCCAAAAAGGTGTGGGAATGCATTTGACTCTTTGTATTCATTATTGTTATTTTTTTTATAAAATATTATGCTTAACAAACTCATGCATTGTCTGTTTCTGCAATCCATATTTTATTTAAAATGCATTATGATAATCCTGTTATTTCTGTGATTCTTTCCACGATGTGGAAAGGACTTGTATTGTTTCGTCATCAACATGAATTGTTATGGGAAATGAGAATTTCCACTTGTGGTATAGAGGATACGCTCCTTCACTTTTATACCTAGAGCTTTTATTGAATAGAGTTGGTCACCATGGTCTTGGTGGCATCCATAGCTATATAGGTGTGAATTGCCGGTATTTAGGGGTTCACAACCATATTAGTACATTGTTTGACGAAGGAGTTTGTTCCATATACATTATGATTATTTCAGTGACTTAGTCACTGCTTGATATTTTCGGAAAAACATTATTGTTTTCCAAATCTTACATATAATTACTTAGAAGGTTAAATGTTAGTTATTCCCACTTCAGTTTCTGTGACAGATCAGAGTTGCGCAGCGAAAGCTTCAAGGGTTAACTTCGCTAGTTGATTAACTTCTGTTATATTATTATGTTGTATATTTTATTTTAAAAACCAAATGACTATTATATATGTATCATTTGAGAGAAGATCTTGTATAAATATTTCTGAGCGGGGTTAGCTTTGGGTTAAGTTCTGTATCGCATTTCTTAATTGAATGCTTAAGTGCATATTTTAGATTTTAGTGCCTCTTTATTTTGTTGATTTATTGGTTAGTCAGCTGCTAGCTTACGGGGCCCTACATAATCGACGCAGCGAAGAAGATTATTGAGGAATCACAAACGATGAGACGAAGTGTTTGTGACTACTTTTATATCTTGCCTATGGAAGATAGAAATCTCAAGCCAATTATTACAATTATACTTGTACGATAGAATATGTAAGATCAGATCACATAACTATGATAAAAGTAGTATCGGTCTGGCTTCACAATCCTAATGAAGTCTTTAAGTCGTTAACCTGGTTTTAAAAGAAGAAAACCAAAGGTTAAAGGAGAATCGACCCTAGCTTAGCAAATAGTATCACACATAATGTGAGGGGATTAGGTTTCCCAATTGCTAGAGTTCTCCCTTATATAGTCTTTCAAATCAGGGTTTGCAATCAATGTTAGCTTAGTAACAAAGCATTCAATATTCCCTGTTAGATGAAAACCTGATTAGATACAAGCTAATATTTATCAACCGTTAGATCAAAAACTTAGCTTGTTATACACACATGTACTACACGTTTGTAGGCTTGTGAAAACTGTACCCAAACTTGTACATTAGTTGGTTCAACACTAGTTAACCAAATGGTTAGCCAAATGATAACTTTCATATCAACCATATTCTTCTTCACCATAACTAGTCCAAATGACTCAAATGAACTAGTTAGAGAGTTGTTCAATTGCTTAGATCTTTATGTACTACACAAGATACAATTGAAGCAAAAATGATGTGATTCACTCAAATCAATTCATGAACTATAAAGCCACGGTTTGCAATAGCATTTCTTAGTTTATTAAGATAAGTTCACAAACATCGTTTTTAGACATAACCTACTCAAGTTCGC
Source organism: Papaver bracteatum (assembly GCA_023529315.1). Taxonomy (NCBI): domain Eukaryota; kingdom Viridiplantae; phylum Streptophyta; class Magnoliopsida; order Ranunculales; family Papaveraceae; genus Papaver; species Papaver bracteatum. Next base: position 27,522 of record JAJJWX010005417.1, on the reverse strand, counting down.
AGACTTAAGTTCCCGGACGGAGTTCACAAACTCCAGCAGAAATTCTCGGGTTCGGGAGCTTCGCCAGTTCGCGAACTGAGTTTGCGGACTGAAGTTCACGTGCTGCTCCGGTTTCACTTGATCAACAAAGTTTGCAAACTTCGGTTCAAGCAATAAGTACTTATACATATATGTGTTTCCACAACAATGCTTATATCCTCCAATGGTTATATTGTCTAAACTCTCATTTCAATCATTGAAACATTCTTAGAGGGCGTTATATAGTTGTTATTCACAAACTATTTTTCGTCAGAGCAATTTCCAAAATGATTGAAACATAGCATGACTTTCGTCACTAGGTAAAGATGAACTTGGCTATAGCGAAAGATTTACCAACATATATTTCGAGAAATAGATAAGCGAGATATACACTGCTCGAAATAACATATGTGTATATTCTTAGTCTATATAGTTGTTGATGGTGGTTTTAAGCTTAGGGTTAAAATCGTAAAACCCTTAACCCTAGTCAGACAGTGACGTCACAGCATTTAAGTAATAATCTTCTACTAGGCGCATTTATTGAAATCCTTAATGTGTCTGTAAATAATTACTGGGGTATCTTTTTCAATTAGGGTTACGACAAGCCAAACCCTAATTCCCACGTGTGCTAATGGCAAACCATGCCAGCCACACCAACCGCGCCAAGGCATGCCAACCATGCTAGACGCACCCCTGTGCCAATGTCAAACCATGCCAGCCACACCAACCGCACCGAGGCATGCTAGACGCACCCCTGTGCCAATGGAAAACCATGCCAGCCATACCAAACGCGCCGAGGCATGCCAACCATGCTAGCCGCACCCCTGTGCCAATGCCAAACCATGCCATCCACACCAACCGTGTCGAGGCATGCCAACCATTATAACCGCACCCCTGTGCCAATGGAAAACCATCCCAGCCACACCAACCGCGCCGAGGCATGCCAACCATGCTAGCCGTACCTCTGTGCCAATGAAAGAACCATGCCATCCATACTAACCGCGCCAAAGCATGCCAACCAGGCTAGACGCATCTCTGTGCCAATGGCAAACCATGCCAGCCACACTAACCACGCCAAAGCATTCCAACCATGCTAGCCACACCTCTGTGCCAATGACAAACCATGCCATCCACACTAACCGCGCCAAAGCATGCCAACCATGCTAGCCGCACCTCTGTGCCAATGGCAAACCATGCTAGACACACTAACCGCTCCAAAGCATGCTAACAATGCTAGCCATACCTCTGTGCCAATGGCAAACCATGCCAGCCACACTAAACACGCCAAATCATGCCAACCATGCTAGTCGCACCTCTGTGCCAATGGCAAACCATGACATCCACACTAAACGTGCCAAAGTATGCCAACTATGCTAGCCGCACCTCTGTGCCAATGTAAAACCATGCCATCCACACTAACCGCGCCAAAGCATGCCAACCATGCTAGCCGCACCTCTGTGCCAATGGCACACCATGCCGGCCACACTAACCGCGCCAAAGCATGCCTACCATGCTAACCACACCCCTGTGCCTATGACAAACCATGCCAGCCACACCTACCGCGCCATGCCAAACGCACCTAGCCAAAGTTAGCCACGCCATGCGCCTATGGCAAACCCTTGGCCCCACATGCTAAGCCAAAACCAAACCTAGCCAAAGCTAGCCACGCCATCCTCCCATGGAAAATCCTTGGCCCCACATGCCAAGCCAAAACCGCACCTAACCAAAGCTATCCACGCCATGAGCCCATGGCAAACCCTTGGACCCACATGCCAAAGCCAAAACCGAACCTAGCCAAAGCAATCCACGCCATGCGCCCATGGGAAATCCTTAGCCCCACACGCCAATCCAAAACCGCACCTAGCCAAAGCTAGCCACGTCATGCTCCCATGGAAAACCCTTGGCCCCACATGCCAAGCCAAACCACGCCAAGGAATGCCATACCAACCTAATTGCGCCAAGGCATGCCATGCTAGCCTATCCGTGCCACCATGTTGGCCTTCCCTACACGGCTACCCAAAACGAAGGCGTGCGACAATCAACGGTCCCTCTTCACTGCCAGGAGAAAATCCTAGCCATCTAAGGTTACCAGACGACACATGGTAACCTTTAGCCCGAAACCCTAGTTTGGCCACGCCAAAACCACGCCAAGGCATGCCATGCCAACCTAATTGCGCCAAGTCATGCCATGCTAACCTAGTCGTGCCACCTTGCTGGCCTTCCCCATGTGGCTACCAAAACAAAGGCATGCAACAATCAATGGTTGCCCTTCAATCCCAGGAGCAAATCCTAGCCATCCAAGGTTACCAGACAATGCATGGTAACCTTTGGCCCAAAAACCTAAGTTTGGCCATGCCAAACCATGCCATTCCAACGGCATGCCAACCCAGCCGCGCCACCATGCTGGCCCTCCCTGTGCGGCCACCAACAAGCGAAAGCGTGCAAAAATCAACGTCTACCTTTCCTCTTAAGATGCAAAATCTCGACCGTCGAAGATCACCGAGCTACCAAGTCTCCCAAACTCGACTTGCCAGGCAACCACGACATGCCACATATTTTCCACAAAACATTCGAGATATCAAACACATATCACAAACTGGGGGATCCTCTTTGGGTATTGGTTTGGCGGTTTACAGCGTGCGGCGTACACTACTCCCGTCATAAGGAAATGTCATAAGGGTGAGGAGGTTAGTAAATACATGGAGTTAAAGGTGAAACGTTCACGGGACATCAATTCCATACGTTAACAGTTTTATGGAACATCAATTCTATGCGTTAACAATTTTATGGAACATAAATTCCATGCATTAACAATTTTATGGAATATCAATTCCATGCATACGGTTACCACCTCCTCCCATTTACTTCCCTATTCCTTGTATGTTTCACTCTGACTTGTATAAATAGGTCTTACCTATTTCCACAGAACAACAAGTTCATTCGGTAATATACAATACTCATAAAATACTTACTTGCTAGCTTACCTTGTTAGACTTCCCACTTTTCTGATACAAGTCGTAGTAATACAACTACTCTTCCAGAATCAACTATTCTGGTCTCATCACCTTCCTTGCTTCCTTACCAAAAACCAACCCATTCTCCTCCGCTTTGTGACCGAAGCAAGTCTGGAACGACCATTTCTTGGTTTAGGCCGGACTTGTACAGATTGATCTCTCAAATCTAAATTACTCCCTTGCAATATATTGTTTAGGGTTTAAATTGTTTCTCACCTTCACACCCTAAATTACCGAAATCATCAGAAACCATTTTCACCTACAAACAATAGTAATATGACTTTTGTATCAAGATAGGAGATATAATAGATAGACTTTGAGTGATAGATAAGTTCAAGTCTCCACATACCTTTTATTCGATAAAGATCCACTGGTTCCTAAAGTAGGCATTCGTCTTATATGATGATTGCCATGGAGTTCTTGAGATCAAGTACACTTTCTATCCTAGTCTGAGACCTCAGCTATAGTAGACTAGAAATCAAATACTTTATAGCTTTGATCACTAATATTGACAAACATGCTTGAGATAGCAACGCATGCGAGTTCGACCGAGCAATGCTCTAACATCAACAACTTTCATCCTAGACCGAGACTTAACTAATTGTAGACTAGAAATCAAGATATAGTTTTGACAACTAAATTTGACAACAAGCTTGATATAACAATACTTGGGAGTTCGACCGAGGAATGCTCTAACAATCTTCCCCTTTGTTAATTTTAGTGACAAAATTATTTAATACATATGGATAACAAATATACAGTTTGAAAATCTCTACGATCCATCATGCCTTGATTTCCTTGGTTTCTTCAACTCTCCTTGAACTCTTCGTTTTTCCAAGTTGCAATGATTTTGAATGTGTTTAACTCAACATCGTTGTTCTTGAAGAACCGATTCCATAGAGATAACAACTTTGAAAATAATATTCGCAATTATTGTTATACAGAAACATAATATTATTATCTTCTACCTAAAGTTCAATTGTATCTCAACTCTGAAGTAATACTGCGGTGATATGTTTCTCCCCATTAATCAATACTTACATCTTTTGTTTAATAGGTAAACCTATTTCTTAAGTGATTCATTCCCCCTTACATAATGATCCGTAAACCATATATTTGTAGTATGAAACTACTAAATAATTCTCCCCCTTTTTGTCAATAAAATTAACAAAGGTACGAAAATCGCGGGATCATAATGAATACAACTAAAAGATATCTCAAGTTTAAGGAAGATGAAGATACCACATAATAACATAGTTAAAATATAACTCCTCATATCAACTAATTTTAGATGATATCACATAGTAATAAATACTTAGTACTCATCTTAGGAGATTAAAAAGATACAAGCATCCCCTTTATAATTCCACAGCCACACTTCTCACAAAGATATAACAATTAATTACAAGTTCATTTAAGGACTCTCCCCCATAAAATGGCATTCCCAAGAGAACAACATGAATGACCGTACTTTTGTGAAAAATAAGGATTTGGTGGACATTAACAAATTACAAGGATTTGTATCCATAATCGACATAAATTAATCTTAAAGCTAGTTACGAACAACAAGACAAAATTTACTCGATTTTACTCAACATAAGAAAATCTTACGGAGTGTGTCAAGCAGCAAAACACGAGAAGTGTGATCACAAAAAGATCAATACTGCGAGAAAAATCTCAAAGAGTCTGTTTTATTTCCCATTTGTAAACACATAATAGATTTAACTTTTGAGCATATATGAAATATTAGCCCCATTCACGAAAAAATAAAAACACAATATTTCATAAGAATTTTGTAATAATTAAACTTATAATGATTACATACTGCAAGTTTATCTTCCAACAACTCAATAATTTAAATAAATAAATCTAAAAACATGCAAGATGAAACGTTGGAAATAACTATGTGTAATCACAATCTTTGCGATACCAAACCTTAGATATCCTTCTCAAGAATAAAATACTCAAAAGAAGTTTCCTAGTAGTTAAAGTCTTTGAAAAATTCCTTTTCATCTCCAAACTCCTTGTCAATAACTGGCAAAAGAACATACGATTCATGAATGAAAGAGTTAGTTCATGCAAACCTGGTAGGCTGTTGATTGACAAGAGTACCTTGTAGTTTGAGGGATTTCTATAAAATCTTCTTAAGTCCTTGCACCTCCTTCTTGGTTTTCTTAAGTTATTCCAGAAGATTTTCAAACCTTTTCTGATTGGAGTATTCTGATCTAGGTTTCTTTTGATTCTTCCTTTTCCTGTTAAGGGAAGAGGCCAAGGGAAGGGGCATCTCTTTCTCCTTGTTAGTCGAAATAGTATCAACAACCACTGGAGCATAGGTTTCCCAAGAAGATGTCGTGCTTGAAGCCTCCATTATTCATCAATGATATTCTTGATGACGAAATTTTTATCACAAGTTTTAAGAGATTTGGGCAAATCATTCCAACTCTAGGAGCATTTCTTTATGAATAAGAAAAAAATGAAATTGGAATTTAATTTCGATAAAAACTAATATTCCACCGATTTAGTCGGTTCTTATTCATGCTCGTCATGTTCCATTAATCTTTCTCTTTTTCTTTTTCTCTGAGAGTAATTCTTCAATTCTTTAATTCAACATATTTGTCGAAAGAAGATGTCTCATCCCGTTAGTTCGACGAGCTCCGTATATTGAAGAAAAAGAAAATGAATCTATTTGCAGAAACTATGTTTTTTTATTCACTCAGCTTGCTTCAACAAACTATCATGGGTGAATTTCTGGGCGGTTATTCATGACGGGTTCTGCAGTGACACCCGTAATCCGATTCGTCGTGCTATATGCGAAATAGAAAATCATTTTTGTACAATTAACAAAGAAGTAATTGATTTTGTATCTTTAACTATGCAAGCCAATCGATATAGACTGATAGGTGAAACTGATGCTGAGATGGTAACAAGATCTTTGGCTGAATGGCGAATATGGAAAAATGTGGCTTTTCGTTTCAAAAAATGTTTTGAAATCCTTAAGGTGTTGAACAATTTCAACCCCTTCCTTGTAGTTTTTGTTCCGCCTAATATTTCTCACTAGTGAAGATAATATAAAACGCTCAATTTTAAACATATGTAATTCAGTGAAGCTAATGTAAAACACTTAACTTTAAACATATGTAATTTCATTTAAATAAACCGTCGTACTTTTAATTGATTAAAACTAGAATTACAAATGTAGCTTTATTAAAAATTACACTCTCTCTAACGTCGCTCATCGTTATCTTTGGGGCCTGAAGTCATCTATTCTCCAAGGCCTGTGATAACTTGCCAACATATTTGCAAAATTTCCATAAGGGGAAAAAACTGGTTGAAGAACACTAGGCGATTGGAAAGCACTCGGTCCTCCAAACATATAAGATCTTTGTTGTTGTTGTGGTGGTGTAACATTGTAGCAAGCATCATTTGGGTTGTAGGGAGAGAATAATGATAAAATGCTCATAGGATCTAGATGAATTACTTGAGGTTGAGATACAAATACAGTTTCTGGTGAAGTACTGTGTCGTAGTATAGTGTTGTACTTGTGTTTCTCCGACCACTGTATCACTCTCGTGCCATGATCTTTTGATCCTGGTAGAATCGGAAGACTGTGAATGAACATTTACAGTTGGACTCAATCCAAAAATTGTTGTCCGTCTACCATTTACGACACACACCCAAGTGTAGCCTCCATTTTTTGATTCAGCTAATACATATCATTAAGTTGTCTCTTCAACTCTTCGTTACTGGCAGCCACATTGTAGTAAAGATAATCACGTTCCATAGCTTGGGAAAAAATGAGGATCGTGCGTGGCTCACCTTGTGAAGTAATACTTGGAATATCCCAACGGATTTCAGGCATATTTGACGAAGATGATGTAGATTTTGCACCCGTAGCGGGTAAGTCATAAAGCATGGATCTTTTGGAGGCGGCTGGATAGGAATGATATTTGCATCATGAGTCGGGTGTGATAACCCTGGGAAATCAAACCCATATATGTGCATGTTGTATCGCAATCGACAAGTACCAGGTGACATACTACGCTTCATCAATATCCCTTTGTGTGTTTAGTTCACACCTCTCCCACGACAATAATGTCAACCGATCAAAATCATATGCAGAGGTTTGCATCTGTGCTGGCGGGTTAATTGCAATTGCATAAATACCACGTAACTGGTACATTAGTCTTTATCTCAGGTACCAGACCACTATATCCTTTTCTGGAGTGTAAAAAACAACTATACCGAGAGAATAATCAAGAATATATTGTACATCATTACCACCATACTCAAGAAAATCAAGGTAAGTGTGAACAACAACATTCGTGTGGCTCCGAGCCTTCTGTTGAAACCTCTGAGCAAAACAAGAACTCAAAACACCGCTGCCAATGTCCTTCGCCCAGTTGTTCGAGAGGTACATATCCATGATTGGAAATCTATGGGTATCGTCCTTAATAATGGGTTTACCAACACGGAAGTAGGTATACCACCAATACTGCAAATTACTCCATGATTTTAGTATTTTGATTTAATCTACATTTGTTCATAGAAATTATTTAAATTTTAAAATAATAATTTGGATATTTACCTCTATAATGCCCTAAAAACTAGTGAAGTTAGCTATATCAATGGACGCTTGATCCATCCACAGTACATATCTGCTAAAATTGCAGAACCCCAGTCATAATCTGGTACTTTGTCAAGATCTTCTAACGCTTCAAGCTAACCAATATGAGAAACAATATTTGAGTTTGGAAAGACCGTCTGACCCAATACCCATAAGATGAACACCCTTTCGAGTTCAGATAGTCATCTACATTTGTTGAGTTTATTTTTTGGTTAAGGAAAAACTTCAACGCTGAACATAATAGCCTACCTCCTTTCAAATCTTTATGACCTTCATGTATACGTGCTTCCATAAACGAGGGAAGAAGCGTCTGCCATTTATTATTCGATATCCATTCGTTTTGGTTGTATGGTCCAGGATCTCCCTCTCCAATTGGGATCCCACAAATGGATTTTGATTATTTAATAAATAAAATTAAGTTAAGTTAAAAAAAACTTACCAATTTCAAAATCCATAAAATGGAACGTGTGCGTCGTCGACCACCACCTTTTTTACCAATACTGTCGTAATTTTGTTGTTGTTTCTTCTAGGCTTCATACTATAAAGCGCACGCCAGGGATATATGTCAACCCTTTCTCGGACTGCAGGGGGTAAACCATCATAAGTACCCTTTACGTCATAATATCCACCTCTCATTCTATAAAAATTCTCAGACCGCTCTTGATGCCCCGACACATAACCTTAGACTAATGATGCATCAACAACGACACTCGGCGAAACAAACTTTGTGTAACGATCCTCGAGCTCGTCAACGTTATTAGACTAGTCAAGAGACGTCTTAGCCAATAATAACTCGATTAGTTTAGCACGAACGTTAATTAATAGGAATTAATCTAGCTACGAAACTAGTACCATTGGATATATCTTGAAAAGTTATGCGAAGTGGACTACTCGAACGTGTCATTCTGACATCAGACGAAGAAAATATTCGTTATTTTAGGTAAAGGGTAAAATGGTCATTTTATAATAAACTGTTATCAAGGCATCCAGCTTTTATTCTCAAGGAACCCTCTGTGGATAACTCTAAGGCAATTCGATAAGGTCGAGCATTTTCTATTTCTCGTTCAATTTCTTTTCTTCTTCTCCTTTCTTCCTCTCTTTCCTCTATTCTTCGCCCGTGATTCCGTGAGAGGGTTTGGGTGTTTTGAGATCGGAAACATAAGGGAAAGCTTTAAGAGTTGATCGTTGGTGTGATGTTGTGGTTATTCGCGGGATGAAGATGATAGAGTTGTTTCTGTAAAGCGAAGACAAGATTTATGAAGTTAGGGTTTCTGTCAAATTGGGAAGAGAATCGAGATGTTGATGGATGAAGAAGAAAAGGGTTGTTGTTAACTAAACAAAGTAAAGTTTAGGTAACAGTGAATCGAAAAACTAGGGTTTCTCATAGGATGGTTTAGAGGTTCGATTAATGATGAATAAGATGAGATTAGAGATGGGTTTTGTGTATTGAGAGCAAAGAAGAAGAATTGGGTATTCAATTTGGGCTTTGGTTACATAGAAGAAGTTTAAAGAGTTAAGGTTTTGTGAGATTGTTCTGTAGAGTTTCAGAATAAGGAACTATTGATGGTGTTGAGATTTATAGAACTCATGAAGTTGAGGAAAAGACATTTGAAGAGAACTGGCTGGTGCTTCATTAAATTGATTTGAGGTAATTGTTCTTTTCTGTGAATTTTATTAAGTTATGTAGTTTTGTTATTAAATTCATGAATTTGTATATATACAGTGAATTGAGATGGGTTTGGTGAGTAAGAAATGGAATTATGAATGTTTAGGGTGTATCTTGAACTACACAGAATAAAGATGATGTAGGGATTGAATTGTGTTTTAGAATTGTTATTGAGATGAGTGGCACGGAAGAATATTTGTTGGCTCGTGGTGAAGAGCATGTGTGTGTTACTGGTGTTATTGCACAAATGGAGTCTGGTGATATGGTTGTTGCTGCAGAACTGGTGTTGGAGGTGGAAGTATTAGTGAAACGCAATTGTAATTTATGGTAGTGATTATGAATGTATGATCTGGACAAGGGAATTGGAGTTAGTAATGGAACTGAGTTTGAGCAGATGGATTGGTTGAATCTGTAGGGAATTGAATGCTCAGATGAAGAGTGTGGCAGAGATGTATGAACTGTAATTGGAATTGAAGTGATAATGTATGGCTGAGAGAATAGTGCCAATGGAATAGTGAATGAAGTTGTAGTTGTAAAGCTGGGTTTGTGATTATATTACAAGGAATGGATTCATATTGAGGTGATGTGGTGGATTGAAATGGATTTATAAAGTTGAGGATGAACTGTGGAATTACAGGTGGTGTTGGTTTGTTAAATGCAGAGAATTGTGTTGAATTAGTGGTGAATTGAATATGGAAGTTGTAGGTGGGTATAGTTTGATAAGTTCAGAGTTTAACAGGGGCTAGTAGACTTGAACTGGTAATGCTAATATAATGAGTAGAGTGATTGTAGCCCTAGAATTATGGTGGCAAGGCTTGCAACTTCTGGTTGCAGGTAAGTTGAGTTTATTTTTGTATATCAATTTTGAAAGATGTCATGGAATGAATGTTCATATGAAGATATGCATTATAGTTGTGATCTACTAGAACTAAATTGATAAGGAGTGGGTTTGTGCTTGCTTTGTATGATGATGCTGGCTACATGAAGTTGAAGTTGGTCTACATGTTGTGCTGGAATGAGATGTTATGTAACTGAAGTGAAGTTGAAATAAGTACAGGAGCTGCAGTTCGTGTTAGTGTTTAGGCTACGTTGTTTCGTAGTAGTGGATGTAGGGTTATGGATGGTCTGGTGGAGGCTTGCATCTGCCACCTGAAGGTAATGCTGAATTTGTAATTGAGAATGTGTTTTGAAGTTGTTTTAATTTAATGAATTGTACTTTGGTTTATGAGTTTCAGTCAGTAGTATGTTAGTGTCAATCTAGTTATAAAACATAGTGGAAGTTTATTGTACAACAAGGGATTTAGACCTGTTAGTCATCCCAGTCAGTGTTTGACTTAGCTGACTCAGTTAATTTGACTGAGTCGAATCAGTATTGACTCACTGAGTTCCTGTCTTGAACCGAGTTGAATCAGTAACCGATTTAGACTTTAGACTTATTTGACCCTGGACGTTGACCCGACCTTGGACGTTGACTATTAGTTGACCTTTGACCGTTAGTTCGACCGTTAGTGACTGTTAGTTGACTTTGGTGGGCTTGGGCTTAGGGCAGTTTTCTTAATTTGATGTTTTGGACCTCTTGTGGTCCGAATTAGACTTTGGTTCCTTCTACAAAGTTGTAGATATTCTTAAGACTTAGTTAACGGACTATAAAACTAATCTAATTGAATTAATAAACCTTAGATTTGCTGAAGATATATAAATAAAAGGTGTAGAACCTTAAATGGGCCTAGAATCATTAGATAGACTTGTATGATTCATGTGTGAGCCTTTTTGGCTAGATTCTTAGAATGCTTCTTTGATTAACAGTTAGTATTAACAACGACCGATTCAAAGGACGAACCAGTAGATCATGGATCTCGAGATAGGCGTGGCTTGTCATCAAAAGGTGTGGGAATGCATTTGACTCTATGTATTCATTATTGTTTCTTTTATAAAATTTTATGCGTAACAAACTCATGCATTGTCTGTTTCTGCATTCCGTATTTTATTTAAAATGCATTATGATAATCCTGTTATTTCTGTGAATCTTTCCACGATGTGGAAAGGACTTGTATTGTTTCGTCGTCAACATGAATTGTTATGGAAAATGAGAATTTTCACTTGTGGTATATAGGATACGCTCCTTCACATTTATATCTACATGAATTCAGCTTTTATTGTTTAGAGTTGGTCACCATGGTCTTGGTGGCATCCATAGCTAAATAGGTGTGAATTGCCGGTTAGGAATTTACAACCATATTAGTACATTTTTTGACGAAGGAGTTTGTTCCGTATACATGTATGATTATTTTCAGTGACTTAGTCACTGTTTAATGTTTTCGGAAAAACATGTATTGTTTTCTAAATCTTGCCTATGATTATTTAAAAGGTTAAATGTTAATTATTCCCACTTCAGTTTCTGTGACAGATCAGAGTTGCGCAGTGAAAGCTTCAAGGGTTGAGTTCGCTAGTTGATTAACTTTTGTTATGTTTATTATATTGTATAATTTATTTGAAAACCAAATGACTATTATATATGTATCATTTGAGAGAAGATCTTGTATATATATATTTCTGAGAGGGGTTAGTTTTGTGTTAAGTTTTGTAGCAGATTTCTTATTTGGATGTTTAAGTAAATGAATTAATTTCTTAGTGCCTCTTTATTTAGTTAATCTTTTGGTTTAGTCAGCTGCTAGCTTAGGGGGCGCTACAATGTTGGTATCAGAGCTTACTATTAGATCTTATATGGGAGACAATAGGAATAGTCAGTGCCAGTTAGTGAACTAGATTAGTTTAGAACTGGGTTGGGTTTGTGAGATAAATCTTAATCACTAAAAGCTATTAATAATTTAAAGAATTATTTGATTGACTTGTTTATTTGGTTGTTTGTGAAATGAAGTAAAAATTGTAGGGTACACCAGTACTTTAGCTAATAAGGATTTGAGAATAATTAATCCAAAAAGTATGAAAATGTAAATAATAAATGATATAATAATAGTGAGATTAGTAATAGTGAGATTAGTATCATTGATAGAGCTTGTAAATCACATAGAAAATTACTCAACACATTGACTTATGTTATATAAAGAGTAAACAAATTATAATTACACAAATGTTAATAATATTTTTGGAACTTAATAATATTTGTAAAAGTAGTCAGAATAATATTTCAACCATCAATTCTAACAATAAAATATTATTATAATAGTAACTATAACTGATAATAAAAGTAATGAAAATTTTAATAAAGTTTTGTTAGCATTTATCAATTAATATCATGTTGCACTTAACTTAACTAAAATTCATTAAAGATATAACGATAAAAATAATAATTATGATTAAATAATTATGGAAACTTAATAACGCTTGTGTACAGTTAAGTTTTGTAAATTAAACTTATTACAAATTAGAAAAATATGTTTTACGTCTAAACTAGATAATTAATATATTACTTGCTAGGCGTTAGACTTTAATTAGGAAGTGAATATATAATGTATAAAATACAAAGACTCAACTTGTTAGTAGCCTTGTATCAGAAGTATTTTTTTTAATCTAGCAATTGATCCAATAAATCTTTAAAATGAAATAAATAAATAAATAAATATATATAAAAATAAATAAATAAATATATATTGACATGAAGTAATAATAATAGTATTCAGATGCTTAGTGTAATATTAAAATTAGAATACATAAATTGTATATTCATAGGATCCGTCTTCATAAATAAATTCAATCATTTTTTGAAATGAAAAAATTAGTATGACGAACTTAAACTGTTAGAATTTAAATTAGTATTATATTGACCATAACTTAAATTAAAATCTCATTAACAAATATATAGCGATAAAATAATGATTAAGATTAAATAACTATGGGAAAATTATTGGTGCTTAGTTACGGTTAAGTTTTGCAAAGTTAATTAATAACAAATAAGAATTTTGTGTTTTGCGTTTAAACCAGGTAGCTAATTTAAGACTTATTAAGTAGGAATAAAAGAACGTGAGGTCATATAAGGCATAAAATAAAGATCAAAAACTTGTTAACGATCTTACACCTAGATTATCTTTAGTCCAATAAATGATTCACTAAATTATACACATGAAGTGATATTTATAATACTTGAATGCTTAGAACAAAACTAAACTTAAAGGAGAATAAAATTGCATGTGAAATAGATACTTAGTATTAATACCCAAAATCTAAAGACATTAAGACATATTAAATTTTTATGCAGACTCAAAGTTCAAATCATATTAAATTACTAACACCAATATGTAACAAGATATACTATATTACCGATTCAATCTGAATAAATAAAATCTGTTATATCAACTCTTACGTGAAAGCAAAATTATATTTACTAGATTAGGGCTTAATAAAATTAAACTAAGTATCATTACTAAACAATTATTTTAATTGTATGTTAGTTACACTAGTAATCAAATAAGAAAATTTGATAAAACAATAATGAAAATGACATTATAATTAAGACAATAATTTTTGATAAGATAAATAATTAATAACATTATATTTTACTCATTGCTATAAAATTTAGAGTTATTGTAAATGTCATTTGAATAATAATTATTGGATAGTAATAGCAAAATATAATTTTTATTAATAGTACAACTTAAGGATTATTTAACAATAATATAAATTTAAGAAAATAAAGTTTGACCAAATCAAGAACAATTAATTGGGGGATATGAATTACTTTCCCCAACCATTTGTGGCTGATAAGGGGTGTCTTTTGGGTGCGAAAATACCAGAATATCCCTTCATTAATTAAAAAACATTATGAAATTACTGTAATGCCCTTTCCCTAAAACAATAAAATCTAAATACCAAATTCATATATCCCCCAATTCAATTTGTACCGGCATAGGGTTAGGTTTAGAATTTTTTTTTTTTCATCGTCTTCCTCATCGTTCATTCTTCATCGACGATTAATCGTTGAATCAAAAATTTCTTCGTTGACTAACCTACCATAACCATGCCTCCACGAAAGAAATCAAAAGAAAAACGGAACACTAAATCGATTGCTCAACAAACACATGAACAATGAATCGAGAACATTGCTCAAGAACTAGAAGAGGAAGAAGCATCCAACTCGGATGATCAACCAATCATGGCTTCTCTGAGAAGGTAAGTGTTTTTTTAGCTCATTTATGATTGTTTTAATCGATTTGTAGCCATGGGTTTAGGTTAGAATCGCCAAAATTGGTGAAACTGTGGAGTTGCAGAGAAAACCGGCATTCAATCTTAGTTTGAACACCAAGCCGGTTTAGAAATCCGAAGACTTTTTGGTCGAATACGATGCCGTTTAACTTCCTGAACCTCAAATATCAATACCGATACGATAGTAGTTGAACACCAAACCGCTTGAGTTCCTGAAAATTAGATTTTAGGACCTATTCGAATTGGGTTGAAGGCTATTCCGGTAGTCAACTAAAAACACACATGAATTTTTTTTTACCTAAGATTATATCTAGGTTTCGTCATTGCTGGTTTTGAAATACCGCATCGTGTAGTTCAATTCGTGTATGCTTGGTTTGACACTTGAAACATTCAAGAAGAAAAAACTCAAAAACCGGTATGCTCGATATTTGAACATATATGCCGGTACATGTTACCGGCATTATTTGTTTTAAGAATTTCAATGCCGGTTTACAAACTGTGATGACTTTTCTTATGTTTGTTTCGTTTGTTTATGTTATAGTTCAAAAGCCAAAGTATCGAGGAAAAATAAATGTCATATTCTCACTAAAAAATGGAGAAAGGACGGTCTTGATACTCCCAGTCCTCGCCTCCCTGGGATAGATGCGGTCGCAAGAAGCGTTTGGGGTTTCAAACAAGAGGGTTAGATTGGGAGAGTGGTGGTGAACGTAATGCACTTAGAATCCGTGAAGGTACATTTGTGAACGATGAGAATGATGAAGGGGATAGTGAGGATAAAGATGATGAGGTTCCCCCAAGTCAATTAGCAATCCAAACCGAAGTTGGTGAGACTAGTCAACAACCAACACAAGGCAAGGGCAAGGGCAAACACAAAGTTAAAGGTTGTCACATTCCTCACATTGATGACAGGATACCCGACCTCGATGATGGTAAAATTTAGGGTCAAGATCCGGAACCGAAAGTACTTTTTGGATACAAGAACTCTTGGGCTCGTACAATATTTCAAACTTATGTAAGTATTTTTTATTTTGTGCATGTGCATTGTTTTATTTTTTACATTATCTCTTAATCGTATTATGTCTTATTTGTAGGATCATACTAAGGCTCGTGCGTGTTTGCCGAAACCAAGCCGCTGCTTAGTGGAAATTGTCGTTTGAACATGAAGATGTCCAAACATTAGTAAGGAACTCGGGTTTGTATTCTTTGGTTGAAAATTACTTGAATCCGTATATCGTCACCGTCAATTGCTTTGTCGAAAGGTATCAT
The DNA here is from genome assembly GCA_023529315.1 of Papaver bracteatum. Classification (NCBI taxonomy): domain Eukaryota; kingdom Viridiplantae; phylum Streptophyta; class Magnoliopsida; order Ranunculales; family Papaveraceae; genus Papaver; species Papaver bracteatum. Next base: position 11,774 of record JAJJWX010005417.1, on the reverse strand, counting down.
GGTGAAACCGATACAATGCACTTCCCGTTCGGGGAGATGACCTTGATTCCTGAAGATGCTTATGCCATTCTAGGCTTGAATGTTATCGAAAAATCAATTTCAGAAGGAGTTGAGTCTCGGGACCTAGATTTGCTGAAGTTGCACGATTTGACTGAAAAGTTGTTTGGTTGGGACTTCAAAACTTCTTCGGATAGATTTTATGTAGCATCGAACGGAAGTAAGACGAAGACATTCAAGTTGACGATGCTTAAGAAGATGTTTGAAAATACAAAGGCTAGAAGCTTGAGGCTGGATGGTACCCTGCACAGATTCTCTATACCGCCGCAGCGTACTGTTATACCTCTTGGGCACTAGGGCATTCCCTGACAGTAATGGCAACCGGGTAAGTGCAAACTTTCTCCAAGACTTGACCCGTTGGAAGGTGTGTGTGGCTATTATTGGGGCACCATGGTCATGGCACATTTGATGGCGGAGATGAGAAGGGCTTCATTGGCTAAAACAAACCAATTTGTCGGGAATTTCACTATACTCCAGTGTACAATTTTTTTAATCTATGTTCACATGTATTTATTTAACTTTTGTTCACATGTATATTGTTCACATTGGATTAGGTGTGGTGTTATGAACACTTCCCAACCTTGTTCAAGGACTGCCCATTCTTGAAGATCAAAGACCTTCCCAACCCAATATCCCTAGAGCTCGAGGTTCGAGTTTCACAAAGATCCGAAGCCCTGGTAACAAAGGTCGAGTCATCGATATGAGATTGGCTCTGGATGCTATGAGGAAGGAAGACGTTGTGTTCGACACTTATAAGGAGATTAGAGGATACCGTCAAAATCCCAAGAGATGTTGCATTGTACCATGGGCCTTTGTACCACCCAAGAGGATACATCATGGCCGACCCATGCCGTGTGATGCGCTAACATGGATTTAAACAATTATCCCGTTTTTGGTCGACCTCTGATGATAATTATCTTCTTTACTTTTCTCGATGCAATTCAACTCCCAACAAGTTGCATGTAGTGTATGATCCAGAACCGGAACCAACACATTGAGGGAAAGAGACCCACGTCGTTTGGTAGATATTAGTAAGTGGAGCTTGAAAATTGTTATGGAGTTGATGACAGCTATATGAGGGATTACCTGGAATGGTCACATCCTTATGTCGTGCGCCCTCCCTCCGTGGAAGCTCCACACCAAGAAAACCCTCCTGTTTAAATTCCTCCACCTCCACCACCTACGATGGCCCAACTTCTCAAGACTTTCGAAATGGTGGTAAGTTTTCTTAATTGGTTATAGTTATTAAATGTAAACATAATCATATATTAATATATATCCTGATTATGTATTTGATGTATTAAACTAGCGACGTCGACTTGGCAAGGTTACGAAGATGTTAGGTTGCAAGCATAAGGATGGAGTTGTGCTATCTCTTCAATAAATCAAGGAACTCGAGGAAAAGCTTCATAGAATTGAAGAAACCGACCCTACTGTCAAAGCTATGTATGGGGAAACAAGGAAGGCGCCAACCCAAAAGAAACAAAAGACTAATTAGTGATGGTTAACTCTTTAGTTTTATGGTTACGTCAAAAACAATTTCAAACTTGTTTTGGTTTGTACTGTGGGTTAACTCTTTATTTACTTTGGTTTATGTTGAACATGATTAGATTTTTGGTTTGAAAGTTAAAATGTTCCGGCATAGGACAGCTCATTGTTTGAAATACCGTTACACATACCGGCATTTCTGAATTCATCAGGTTTCACAAACCGGGATAGTAAAATTCAAAATCAGACATGTACCGTCATTATTGTGTTTGCTAAGGTCTATGCCGGTATTCAAAATCTCCAAAAACTATTAAATAAGTGACATATGAATATTCATTTTAAGAATGCCGGTATTCAAAAACTCTTTAATTATCTCCTAATGGAACCGTTCCCAAAACCGGCATTGAATTTATTAAACATTGTATGCCTAAGATAGTAGTTATATTTGGTTCCTCAACCTGAATAGAATTTCCTCAAAACCGATCATCGTTGTATTACGAAAAGTGCCGTAACATAGTACCAGCGTAGTTTTACTTCATCCATTTTCTGCCGGTTTCAGGCATTGAATAACTAACGGCTAGTTTTTTAAACCATACTCTATAAAACATTAGTTCCTACTGGGATCCGAGTTTCTTATTGTGCCGTTACTAAAGTGGAAAAGAGCCGTTATGACTAAATCTATTTAAAGGAATGGATACACCCATTGCACTTGATACCTCACAGATATATATCCAATGGATTATTACTCACCGCCTGCCAAGTTCATCAATTCCCTCGAAAAAGAAAAACGTTTGAGGAGCATATTTTCCACTCAGACAGGAATTCAATCATCAACCACGACCAACTCCATTGCCACAATACTAGAAAAACTAAGAAGGAAGGAAGAAACCACCAACTCAATTTTCGCAATGGAGGAAGAGATAAGTAAAAGGAAGAGAGAAGAAAAAGAGGAAGCAAAGATTGAACGTTATCGTCAAAAAATAGATAACATCGTGAGCTTTTAAGCTCGGAAGAGGTTAAACATCAAAAAGAAGCTAAGATAGAAGAAAATGTTGAGGAGGAAACAGAATGGATTAGTAATTACTACTTAGTATTGTATTTGGCGGAGGATGAACGCCCGTCAGTTAAGTGTTTTGGGGCCTTGTAATGAATGGTTCTTACAAGCATTACACGGTTAACGGTAAGAAACGCAAAATCTGAATACGCTGATCAAATAGTACGCATTCGAACAATCAAGCTCAACAAATCATGTCTCAAATACAACGAATTCCTATCAAGATACGGTGGTGATAGGTATAAAGCTCGTGATGCATATACGAAGTGGAGACAAGAGCCTTTTAGGCGTTTCGAAGATGCTTTTCTTGTTCAATCTAATTCCAATAAATTATTTTAAATTGTATTACTATTGATATCTTTAATTCTATGTGTAACGTTATTCCTTAAATGATGTTAGTTGGAAAATGCTTGAGATCTTATGTTTGTGGTTAATGATGTTTATTTCGTGAAATTTCGTTCAAATACCAAAGAACAGCTATGAGTTAAAAAAATAAGAAGTTATGAAATCTTAAAACCGATCATGTATATGTTTACGAAAGATGCCGGTTTACCACACTAAGAAGTTAAAAAAATAATGAACTTGTAATGCCAAGATCACCGGTATGTAATTGTCAATGCCGGATTCTCGCGTTAAAATTTCATTCAACTTGGTTGACGGTTAGAATTTCATTCAACTTTTTTACTTGTTACAATTTCATTCAATTTGTTTGATTTTCATTCCAAATATGAAGGTTTCCAAATATTTAATGAGTCATTGGAAGGTTACAAAATCGTGGGTTTCTTTAATGACGGTTTCAAACTTCCAAAGCTATATAAGTGACGGTTTTGGAAAGAAAACTATTCGCTCTATTCAATCTTTCCCTATTTTTTTCATCTATTATACCAAAACAATGGTTCGTCGCAAATCTCGTGATAACCCCAATGCAGAAATACCTGTTGATGCGCAACAAACTCATGAAGAGTCTCCTGAGAGGAAGTAACAGATTTGATTCGAAGTCATGTATAACACAAAGTCTCCCGTTGAATTGAAGTAGTTTTAGGGTTTATCCAATAATATACAACACAAAGTGAAACTTGATAGTAGTTCATGATGGATTAAAATTTCTTTTTAGGGTTTTGAAATTGCATTCTAGTCAATTGAGTTCAATTTGAAAAAAAAAAAAAAATGTTAAGTTTTGGGTAAAAATTACGTAAAACCCAAGCATTCCAAAATTATCACCGGTATGCCTGTAATTGTTCCTGCGTTCACGGTATGGTAACATACAATGCCGGTTTTTGTTCCCTAAATTTTTTAAATTCCTGGATACAATTCAACAAAAACCGCATCTTCATTAATTTGATATAATGCCGGAATAAAACCGGCATAGAATAGTATTAAGCCGTGAATGCCGGTTTTGTGTGTGTTCATTTTGTATGCCGGCATGCACTATATAAATCCGTTTAACGTGTTGGAACATAGGTCTCACGCACCAAAAAAGGACAAAGGAAAAGGAATAGCGGCTACTACAGGTGTCTCAACTCACACTGATGATGATGATGATGAGAATCAAACTCCACAAGAACCGGAACAAGAAGGTGGCTCATCTTCACAAGCAGGTGGCTTAGGACAAAATAATGATGAAAAGGCACCCCCACCTCACTTCCCTGATACGTTAGACTTAATTCCTCACAGAAATGATGGAAAATATTGGGGTCAACCTATAAACCCACAACTTTTATTTTCGTATAAAGACTCTTGGGCTCGATGGATCTATCAAACTTATGTAAGACGTTTGTATCTTGTTATTCTATTATTTACACGTGATCAATTTAATAAAGTTCGTGATGATTTTATAGGACCACAGGAAATCCTGGCGTGTTAGCCGCCATCAACAATCGGATGTCTGGATTTTGGAGGATGAGTGTCCGGCTGTTCAAGAAATAGTCAAAGCATCTGGGTTTATCCTATCAATATCGGCCTTAAAGTTTTGTTCCATTGCCTCGGCGACCGTAACCACGTTTCCCAGGCCGGACTGGATGAGATCTTTAAATCTCCCATGTGAGGACTCCGCTATACTAGTTGCTTCATTCCCGTAATGTCTATAACGATTTGTCCACGCACGCACAAATTTTTCCTTGAACTTATCCAACAATTTATCCCTAAAATATGAAACGGCACTTGGATACACTTCGTTATAGATGGCAATAAACATTTTCAATCTATTTTCATACATGTCCTCGAAGACCAATAAACTTTCTCCCAATCCTTTAGAAATTCCAACCACCTTTTATGGTTTTCATCGTGTTCTTTGTCGACTCGCTTCTTTAATCTTTCCTCTTTCATTTTCTTCTTCTTCGGGTGATAGTTTCTCATTACGAACATCTTCATCAAGTTGACCAACCATTCTTTTTTTAATATCAGCCTTAGAGGGTTCAAACAAATCATGACAATGTTTTTTCACATTTTCACCTATATGAAATGTACATAGGAAATTTTGTGCATCCTAAATACGGATATGTCATTCATTAGTGCGTCAAATTGATCGGTTATGATGACCTTCGACCACGATTTCCGGAACAATAATTTCAATTGTCGCAATGCCCAATGATAATTGTAATCCCTCTCGTTTTCCATTAAACACCAAGCCAATGTGAATGTTACCTTGTCCGATGTGTGCCCCACGATGTTGAACAACGACATGTTTTATTTGTTTGTCTTGTACATGCAGTCCATCATAAGAAAATCACAACACATATGAGCCAATTGTGAAAGCAAAGGATGCGAAATGAATATTTGAAGCGGCTTCTCGTCCGTACCTCTTTTAATGATACGCGTGTAGTTGTGATCCCAAACTATCTTCTCAAATTCTTGCATAACATTCCTCCCTTCCCATTCCAACCTTTTAATAGTTGCTTGTGCGCTATAAATTGTACTTAGTGAAGAAACGTTCATCTTATCCTTTGCCTTGAAGGTTCGGAGAATCACTCTTGGTTTGATACATGCTTTTGTCATCATCTTGACATCCTCGAATTGATCAGGTTTTAGCTTCGCAACTAGGGAGTGACCTTCAAAATCTTTCGGATCGGGGTGGTTGTGACGGCCAAACCACACCTTACATTCCCATTCTTTTTCTTCTTTACTTTCTCCTCTTAGATAGAATACAAGCTTAAAGGGGCACTCATCCTTTCTCGTAAATCGTTTTGTATACCCTCTTAGTCTTCTTTTCATATACATAACCCTTTCTCTTATGGCTATTCTCCTTGTATTTTCCGCTTCTCTCACAAACCATCTCAAAACGAACATCTGAATGTTGACTATTCCTCACTAAGACACACATGTTCTTAAGAGCCGTCTCTTTTGCCCAAGCAATTACTTCCTTTTCATCTTTTATTCCCTACATAATAATGAGAGATTACAAGCAAATCCCAACATTAAATTGTAAAAACTAGGTGGAAGACTTGTTTGGTAACATACCCGAGGTATTTTATAGTGTTCCGACGTATCCCGATGGAGCGGTTTTGGAGTTTGGTTGATCGTTGTACAAAATTATCTAAATGAAAATAAAATTGGATTAGTTAAAACCTAAGATGTCGATAAGTAAATTAAAGTGTCGGTTTCAAAACCGGATACAAGGTAATTGTCATTCTATGCCAAAGATTAAAACCGCATTTTTACAAATTAAGTTACTATGCCGGATATAGTACCGGATACATAGATCAAAAAAAGGAATGCCGGTTTTTTAAGTTCAAAATATAATTTGTTTCTGATGTTTTTCCTATTAAACCTAAGACCATCGACATGCAAGGATCTATGCATAGATCACAAACCGGATGGTGTGTCATGTACTGTTAGTGCTTATTGAGTATTCCATACAATATTCGGTGGTTGGTAAAAAGTAAAAATTCAAACCGCATACAATCTTGGTTTGAATGGTACGCCGGATGTTCTTGAACTTGGGGATATTTTAAACCGGCATTCAAATTTGTATGAATACAATGCCGGTTATAGAGGTTCCTGCATGGTATTCATATAACGAATGCCGGTTTTCTCGCTTTTTCGACAAATGGCGGTTTTCAAAAAAAAACAAATTTTCGACCTCTTTGAAGCATTACCTGTGTGTTGGGGATGCTTGTATGTTGAACATGTTTACTTTCTTGAGTTGGTTCTTCACATAACTCCTCATGGTGATCCAAGGGTGTTGGTTCATCATATAACTCCAATTGGGAGGTGTTATCATTAACTGAAGATTGAAGATATGATTGTTGTTGTAGTTGAGCCAAGGATTCAACAGCTGCAAGTCTCTCTTCAAATTCATCTTCCATTTTCAAAAAAAAAAAAAATTCTACTCTAAATTTTTTCCCCTCCTTCTACCCACAAAAATTTCAAATAAACTCAAAAACACTAAATATATCCCCCAAATCATTAAGATTTTACTAATCTTAATTAGTAACTAATCCTAATTAGGGAGGGTTAGATTAGGAAATAATAAATTAATTACATAAGGGGTAACCCAGCTAGGATATTCGGATCCCTATTTTGTCCTCTAGTGATATCCCCCGATTAAAATCCATATCCCCCAATTAATTGTTCCAAATCAAGTCTAGTATTAATAAATAAAATTTAAACTTGACATTATGATTAATTACGATTAAATTTTTATTGGTCTGAGAAATAAGAAATAAATAAATATAATAATAATAATAAAATATTAATACCAAACAATTATGATAAATTGTTAGCGGTTATTAGCTTATATCAAGTCACATAATGAAATAAACAATTAGGTATAACTTTATATTTGGATAATGGTTATAACATTAAGTTATTCGTAAATAGTTCATGAATCTAAAAAAATTATATATGATATCACAACAAAGTTAAAAATATCAGATATTATAAATTAACGTAAAATCGATATTGGATTGCTATACAGATAAAATAAATAAATAAATGAATCAAATCAAATTTTGATGAATAAATTACTTAAAATGATGTAAATTATTTATATATATTTTATGAAGTAAATTTATCAGAGTTACACAAGTTAAGATAAAAGTTAAAGATTAATTAGAATTAATACATAGTTAATACAAAGACTGGGAATAGTGAGGTTGGTAATTCACGATGTGTTCTAATTTGATACTTGTTACGTAGGTAGGCATTGTCAGGCGTCGCGAACCTAGACAGGGCAACTGCATTCTTGTATCACTAGGCATTGAAGGGAGACTTGCTTCTATTAGTGAACTATAGATCCCAAATTTTAATGAGAAACTTTATTATTGAATATCTTCTAAAAGTACTTAGAACCAGTAAGTTATTGACTTAGAAATTAGTGTAGAAAATTTTCATGTAAGAAACTTGGACTTCCCTATTTGATATAATCTAAATCAGTGTAGTTGAACCTAGAGCCACAAATTTTAGTAGTAGAAAACCACATAGGGTTGTTTGCGCTTAGACAAGAGATGGGATTATTCTATAAGGTGGGGAGTTATGAAGACCAGAAGGATGGATCGATTTTCGAGGACGAAAATGATATAAGGTGGGGAGAATGTAACGATCCTCGAGCTCGTCAACGTTATTAGACTAGTCAAGAGACGTCTTAGCCAATAATAACTCGATTAGTTTAGCATGGACGTTAATTAATAGGAATTAATCTAACAACGATCTAGCTAAGAAACTAGTACCATTGGATATATCTTGAAAATTTGTGCGAATTGGACTACTCGAACGTGTCATTCTGACATCGGACGAAGAAGATATTCGTTATTTTAGGTAAAGGGTAAAATGGTCATTTCATAATAAACTGTTATCAAGGCATCCAGCTTTTCTTCTCAAGGCACCCTCTGTGGATAACTCTAAGGCAATTCGATAAGGTCGAGCATTTTCTATTTCTCGTTCAATTTCTTTTCTTCTTCTTTCTTCTCCTTTCTTCCTCTCTTTCCTCTGTTCTTCGCCCGTGATTCTGTGAGAGGGTTTTGGTGTTTTGAGATCGGAAACATAAGGGAAAGATTTAAGAGTTGATCATTGGTGTGATGTTGTGGTTATTCGCGGGATGAAGATGATAGAGTTGTTTCTGTAAAGCGAATACAAGATTTCTGAAGTTAGGGTTTCTGTCAAATTGGGAAGAGAATCGAGATGTTGATGGATGAAGAAGAAAAGGGTTGTTGTTAACTAAACAAAGTAAAGTTTATGTAACAGTGAATCGAAAAACTAGGGTTTCTCAGAGGATGGTTTAGAGGTTCGATTAATGATGAATAAGATGAGATTAGAGATGGGTTTTGTGTATTGAGAGCAAAGAAGAATAATTGGGTATTCAATTTGGGGTTTGGTTACATAGAAGAAGTTTAAAGAGTTAAGGTTTTGTGAGATTGTTCTGTAGAGTTTCAGAATAAGGAACTATTGATGGTGTTGAGATTTATAGAACTCATGAAGTCGAGGAAAAGACATTTGAAGAACTCGAATCTGGTCAAGGTGCTTCATTAAATTGATTTGAGGTAATTGTTCTTTTCTGTGAATTTTATTAAGTTATGTAGTTTTGTTATTAAATTCATGAATTTGTATATATACAGTGAATTGAGATGGGTTTGGTGAGTAAGAAATGGAATTATGAATGTTTAGGGTGTATCTTGAACTACACAGGATAAAGATGATGTAGGGATTGAATTGTGTTTTAGAATTGTTACTAAGATGAGTGGCAGGGAAGAATATTTGTTGGCTTGTGGTGAAGAGCATGTGTGTGTTACTGGTGTTATTGCACAAATGGAGTCTGGTGATATGGTTGTTGCTGCAGAACTGGTGTTGGAGGTGGAAGTATTAGTGAAACGCAATTGTAATTTGTGGTAGTGATAATTAATGTATGATCTGGACAAGGGAATTGGAGTTAGTAATGGAACTGAGTTTGAGCAGATGGATTGGTTGAATCTGCAGGGAATTGAATGTTCAGATGAAGAGTGTGGCAGAGATGTATGAACTGTAATTGGAATTGAAGTGGTAATGTATGGCTGAGAGAATAGTGCCAATGGAATAGTGAATGAAGTTGTAGTTGTAAAGCTGGGTTTGTGATTATATTACAAGGAATGGGTTCATATTGAGGTGATGTGGTGGATTGAAATGGATTTATGAAGTTGAGGATGAACTGTGGAATTACAGGTGGTGTTGGTTTGTTAAATGCAGAGAATTGTGTTGAATTAGTGGTGAATTGAATATGAAAGTTGTAGGTGGGTATAGTTTGATAAGTTCAGAGTTTAACAGGGATAGTAGACTTGAACTGGTAGTGCTAATATAATGAGTAGAGTGATTGTAGCCCTGGAATTCTGGTGGCAAGGCTTGCAACTTCTGGTTGCATGTAAGTTGAGTTTATTTTTGTATATCAATTTTGAAAGATGTCATGGAATGAATGTTCATATGAAGATATGCATTATAGTTGTGATCTACTAGAACTAAATTGATAAGGAGTGGGTTTGTGCTTGCTGTGTATGATGATGCTGGCTACATGAAGTTGAAGTTGGTCTACATGTTGTGCTGGAATGAGATGTTATGTAACTGAAGTGAAGTTGCAATAAGTATAGGAGCTGCAGTTCGTGTTAGTGTTTGGGCTAGGTTGTTTCTTAGTAGTGGATGTAGGGTTATGGATGGTCTGGTGGAGGCTTGCATCTGCCACCTGAAGGTAATGCTGAATTTGTAATTGAGAATGTGTTTTGAAGTTGTTTTAATTTAATGAATTGTACTTTGGTTTATGAGTTTCAGTCAATAGTGTGTTAGTGTAAATCTAGTTATAAAACAGAATGGAAGTTTATTGTACAACAAGGGATTTAGACCTGTTAGTCATCCCAGTCAGTGTCTGACTTAGCTGACTCAGTTAATTTGACTGAGTCGAATCAGTATTGACTCACTGAGTTCCTGTCTTGAACCGAGTTGAATCAGTAACCGATTTAGACTTTAGACTTATTTGACCCTGGACATTGACCCGACCTTGGACGTTTACTGTTAGTTGACCTTTGACCGTTAGTGACTGTTAGTTGACTTTGGTGGGCTTGGGCTTAGGGCAGTTTTCTTAATTTGATGTTTTGGACCTCTTGTGGTCCGAATTAGACTTTGGTTCCTTCTACAAAGTTGTAGATATTCTTAAGACTTAGTTAACGTACTATAAAACTAATCTAATTGAATTAATAAACCTTAGATTTGCTAAAGATAGATAAATAAAAGGTGTAGAATCTTAAATGGGCCTAGAATCATTAGATAGACTTGTATGATTCATGTGTGAGCCTTTTTGGCTAGATTCTTAGAATGCTTCTTTGATTAACAGTTAGTATTAACAACGACCGATTCAAAGGAAGAACCAGTAGATCATGGATCTCGAGATAGGCGTGGCTTTGTCATCAAAAGGTGTGGGAATGCATTTGACTCTTTGTATTCATTATTGTTGCTTTTATAAAATTTAGTGCGCAACAAACTCATGCATTGTCTGTTTCTGCATTCCGTATTTTATTTAAAATGCATTATGATAATCCTGTTATTTCTATGAATCTTTCCACGATGTGGAAAGGACTTGTATTGTTTCGTCGTCAACATGAATTGTTATGGGAAATGAGAATTTCCACTTGTGGTATATAGGATACGCTCCTTCACATTTATATCTACATGAATTCAGCTTTTATTGTTTAGAGTTGGTCACCATGGTCTTAGTGGCATCCATAGCTAAATAGGTGTGAATTGCCGGTTAGGAATTTACAACCATATTAGTACATTGTTTGACGAAGGAGTTTGTTCCGTATACATGTATGATTATTTTCAGTGACTTAGTCACTGTTTAATGTTTTCGGAAAAACATGTATTGTTTTCCAAATCTTGCCTATGATTACTTAGAATGTTAAATGTTAATTATTCCCACTTCAGTTTCTGTGACAAATCAGAGTTGTGCAGTGAAAGCTTCAAGGGTTGAGTTCGCTGGTTGATTAACTTCTGTTATGTTTATTATATTGTATAATTTATTTGAAAACCAAATGACTATTATATATGTATCATTTGAGAGAAGATCTTGTATATATATTTCTGAGAGGGGTTAGTTTTTTGTTAAGTTTTGTAGAAGATTTCTTATTTGGATGTTTAAGTAAATGAATTAATTTCTTAGTGCCTCTTTATTTAGTTAATCTTTTGGTTTAGTTAGCTGCTAGCTTAGGGGGCGTTACGCTTT